>JAGXJF010003977.1:0-1222819 GCA_019208055.1 Stipa capillata
CAGAGTAAGCTTTGGGGTTGACGTCTCGGGCTATTCGAAGCCATATCACTCTACTCCTCTCGGATTTGACCCCCGTGAGTTGAGGTCGGGGTTGAAGCTCCGACTTAGCGGGTGATTACTCCTAAAGCTCTCCGTTATGGAATCTGGGGTCCGACAAAAACCTCAGAAAACGAGACCTTACCTAATTTCCTCGAATCAGCCCCAAAACTCAAGAAAAGTGTAAAATGGGGAGAAATCAGAACTCGTGAGGAATCTTGCTATGAAATCAATATGGAAGTATCTCACATGTCCGAGCAACCTATTCCATCTCCCAAATCATAAGATTGAACAATCTACAAAGATTGATTTCAATATCCTGAAACCTTGCCCTTTCTTCAACAAAAACTCAAAATAGATATGGAGAAGAGGGATTCATGGGTATGGGATGGATGGGCTCAGATTTGAACGTGAATCCCCATCACTAACAACCCATGCACCAAGAGATCAAGAGAGATGGCAAGAAAAACGAAAATCAAAAGGGCCTAGGAAAGGGAAAACTCAAGAACACATAGAAGATGGGGAAATCTTTTTTGTATTGCATTTTCTTAGGTTTTCTTGGTGGTCTACAAGCCTCTCATGATCAGGCCAAAGCTCTCCTGAGCAGCCCCTAACAAGGGTTTTCACAAGTCTTATAAAAGGGTTAGAGACTAAGCACCTATTAGCCTCCTATTTATAGTGGAGGGGGCATCCCCCTCTCCACTTGGGCCTCATGCCCCCTTAATGGGCCTAGATCACTTAACACGCATCACAAAGCATCTTAGTGACCTATCTACCATTAGCTCATTCCTTCCACCCGAAGCTACAAACCCTAAACTGCTTCCGGCCGCCACCGTGGTTTCTTGGCTAGCTTCGGTGAATCCAGGCTTTTACCAAAACGTCCTCCACTTGACTTGGTCCTCACGACTCATCTCCATCCTTGCCTCGTCTGGTAAGCAATCGCCTTGAGCCACCCGATGTCGTCGTCAACCCCTTGACCACATATCCGCCCTCCAAGTGCCATGTCGATCCACATGATCGAACCATTGCCACACTCATAGCCCCTACACATAGACAAGCAAACTGGTTGCGAGCACAAGTTTTCCACTTGACCCAAGTTAGTCGAGCAAAGTATTCTGTCAATTTTTCCAGAGACAAATTGATCAAACTCAATCCATAATCAATCTAAACTCAACTGGACATTGAATTCATGCAACATACAAATTCAACTCCAACATTCACAAATTATGGCATATTCATCACAAATATTATTCATGTCATCACATGGCTCACAATCTCCCCCTTGATGAATATATTGCCAACAACTCAGAATCAATCAAGTTGGAGTTGGTTTTAGACATTTAAAAGCAATCAAGTTGCAAGAATTCACACTCGGCCAAGAGAAAGCAAGCATTGGGCCAAGATAACATCAATAAGAGTAGGATCACAAAATACAAGTGAGGCATAACCATGTCCCTGAAACTCCCCCTCACTTCTATAAGCCAAATATCTATGATCTACTCTAGAACAAAGCAATTTCTATCCAATTCAAAAATGTACACACATGCCTATCTTGCAACATTATGCCAAAACTTGATTGAACAGTTCTCTCCCTTTGGCACTATAATCATCAAGGGACTTCACGCCTCCCTCTTTGACTATCCATCATCTAAACATCAAGTATAGGCAAACATGCATGGAGTGGAATGAAGTTTTTGATTTTTCAATTTTTAGAGAGCTTTGAGAATTATCCACAAATAGACATAGAAAAGTGCTAATACGCCACAGAAGTGCTCCTCAAACCATAAAAAGACATGTATATCAAGAAGAGCAACTAGCATCTCAAATTCTTAGCGCATTGAGAGTTTCACTAATGATGAGTTCCAAACCAGATAGTCACAATTACAAAGAATCTAACACTTAAGTGAAGCATGGCAACCTAGCACTAAGCCTTGACTAGGAGGACAACTGATCAAGATGAGGACCAAAATGCTCTACCATTTGCCACAAAAGTTGATCACATAATTAAATTGGATTAGGCACAACCAAAATACAACCCCCTACACGAGGAAGTACCTAGAGTGATTCATCCTGAATTTTTGCATTAGTTCCACATGATTGTTTAGACTAGCCACAACCAAAGTACTACCTCCTGCATGAGCAAGTACTTTGAGTGGTTCATCTCATTTGAGCATTGTCACATTTAGCAAATGGTAGGTTTCAAACATGTAGAGCAAAACTAGTGACTCTAAATGACAATAAGCATTTTCTGACCCAAGCCACAAAAGCCTAAGCATGTCAAGTCACTAGCGGTCCTTATCAAGATTACCATGAAGTCCTATCTTTGACTAGTCACAACAAAGATCATGGTTACAATACTAGACTCATGAGCAGATTCAAACAAAGGATTCACTAGTATGTAACTCATTAGTAGATCAAAAATTTATGTTCAAGTTGTTTGTCCATTTAAAAACTAGCATCATGATTCTTAAATACACATAGCAAATCATGGTGTGATGAGCTAGACAACTAAAACATGGCATGCAACAACTCATGGAAATCATCATCATATCATGGATAATAATCAAAGCGCTTAGAAATGAAAAGTGGACATGATATATCATAAATAATGCAAAATGCAATATGTACACTATGATACACAAATGAGATGACTCCCCCTCAAACCAGCCTATGGGGGATGAATGATCCCCAACTCCCCTCTAAGTACACAAAATTGTGTGGGATCTAAAGGTTTGGTAAAGATATCCACAAGCTGATTTTCAGAATCAACAAACTTAAGCACTACATCTGCCTTCTCCACATGATCTCTAAGAAAGTGAAATCACACATCTATGTGTTTGGTCCTAGAGTGTTGCACTTGGTTCTTAGTAATGTTAATAGCACTAGTGTTATCACAGAAAAGTGAACACTATCAAAAGTCAACCCAAAATCCTGCAAAGTAGAAATCATCCAAAAAATTTGACTACAACTACTCGTAGCTGCAACATACTCAGCTTCAGCAGTGGATTGTGCAACAGAAGATTGTTTTCTAAAAGACCGTGAAACAAGAGAAGTGCCCAAGAAATGACAAGTAGCAGAAGTGCTCTTGCGATCTATCTTACACCCGGCAAAGTCTGCATCTGAAAAACCCCAAATCCCAAGAACAGAAGAGCAAGAATACCAAAGTCCATAATGGATGATCGAAGGTACCTCATGATGTGCTTCACAGCTTTCCGGTGGGAGTCTCTCCGCGAGGCTTGAAACCTCACACACAAGCAGACAGTGAACTAGATGTCAGGTCTTGTCGCCATTAGGTAGAGGAGGGAGCCCATCATGCTCCTGAATTCCTTCTGGTACACCACCTCTCCTTCTTCATCAAGACCAAGAGATGTGGCGGTAGACATGGGGGAATTGAGCAGCTTGGCATCGCTCATCCCGAAGTTCTTCAGCAAGTCCTTGGTGTACTTGGCTTGGTGAACAAAGGTGCCTTCCTTCGTCTATTTTATTTGTAGCCCCAAGAAGTATTGAAGCTCACCCATCATGGACATCTAAAATTCCCTGCTCATCATCTCAAAAAACTTGGACACAAGAGCATTAGAGGAGCCACCAAAGATTATGTCATCCACATAGATTTGCACTATCAATAGGTCATTGCCACGCCTAAGAAGGAACAAAGTCCTGTCTACCTACCCATTTCAAAACCATTTTGAATCAAAAACTCTTAAGTCTATCATACCAAGCTCTAGGACCTTGCTTAAGACCATAAAGAGCCTTAGACAGTTTGTACACATGATTAGGATGTTTAGGTTTTCAAATACTAGAGGTTGTTTAACATAGACTTCTTCTTCGATGAACCATTAAGAAATGCACTCTTAACATCCATTTGATAAAGTTTAAACTTTTTAGGAGCTGAAAACGAAAGAAAAATGCATATAGCCTCCAAGCGAGCAACAGGTTCAAAGGTCTTATCAAAATCAAAGCCTTCTATTTGACTAAACCATTGGGTTACAAGTCTAGCCTTGTTGGGAACAACAATGCCATCCTCACTTGCTTGTTCTTGAACACCCACTTGGTTCCAATGATGTTTTGACCAAGTGGAGGCTCTACAAGCGCCCAAACCTTGTTCCTCTCAAAATTATATAATTCCTCATGCATGGCATTGACCCAACTATCATCAGAAAGTGCATGGCATACATCTTTGGGCTCAAAAGAAGCAACAAAAGCAGAATGTGCCAAGTCTGAGGAAGGAATGGACCTGGAGCGTGTTACACGCTCGGAGATGTCACCGATTATTTGTGTTGGAGGGTGATCCCTATGAATGCATTGGCCACCCTCGACCAAATCTGGTGGTCTAGTGGAAGTAGCCACGGCAGCCTCTACCTCAGCTGAAGAAGAGGTAGGAAGCTGAGACGCCGGTGAAGCAGGTGCTACCGTTGAAGAAGTATTAAACTTAGGACCCTTGGCTATAGTTGATGAAGTAGCCAAAGGATCCACAGCGGGCACATGAGAAGTGGGGGCACGGCCCATGCCACTCTCAAACACATCTTCTTCCTGGAAGATTGGCTCTGACTCCTGTGGAGAACCTGAAAGATCGGGTCTAGTTGGGCTAGCCTCATCAAAAGTCACATCACTAGACTCCACAATGGTGTTAGTTTCAAGATTAAGCACACGGTATCCATACGAGTGTCTAGGGTAACCAAGCAAGATACCATCAGAAGTGTGCGACTCGAACTTGTCAAGAAGGCCCTTCTTTAGGATAAAATATTTACAACCAAAAACCCTAAATTGAGACACATTTGGCTTCTTCCCACACATAAGCTCATAAGATGTTACATTTAAGAGAGCTCACAGAAACACACAGTTTGCCACATAGCAAAGAGTGCTAATAGCCTCGCCCAGTACCGTCGTGATGTGCCATATTCATCAAGCATCGTTCTAGCCATCTCAACCAAAGCCCTATTCTTCTTCTCCACAACACCATTTTATTGAGGGGTGTGTGGAGTGGAGAATTGATGCTCAATTCCATGATCAGCAAGAAAGTTTGCAAAAGAGACATTCTTGGACTCTAAACCATTATCACTTCTAACACCTTTCAATGCACCGGGAAATAGATTTAAGAGCCACAAAACCAAACCTCGAAAGAACTCAAACGTTTCAGATTTATGCTCCATGAAAAACACCCAAGAGTATCGAGAGTAATCATCAACTATGACAAGAACATACCGCTTCCCACCCACCGAACGAATCCAAGCTGGATCTACAGTGTCCATGTGTAGAAATTGAGAGGTCCCATCAATCTTCACCTAATTGACAGGTGAATGGGAAGTAGCAACTTGTTTGCCATGCCAACATGGGGCGCAAACCAAATCCTTGACAAGTTTGAGTTTGGGCAAGCCTCTCACAAGATCAAGGTTGCCAACTCTTGACAAGTGATCAAAACCAACATGCCCCAAGCGTCGGTGCCAAATCTAAAGAACTAAAGAACTAGTTGCAAGAAAGCATCTATACTCAGAAGAACCAAACTCAACTGCAAAGACTTATCGGGTCGAGAAATCTCAAAAGCAAGCACACCCGAAGAATCAAGAACATGAGACACACTCTTTTTGAAACAAACCTCATAATCATCATCAATAAGCTATGAAACAGAGATGTGATTTTATTTCAGTTTACTCACTAGAGCTACATCCTCGAGGATGTTGTTGTTATTGATGCGCATGGTGCCTTTGTGTGTCACACATCCATGGGAGTTGTCTCCAAAAGTGATGAACTCATCACCAGATGCCTTATTGGCGGAGGTGAACCATTTGGAGCTTACGGTCATGTGGCATGAACACCTGGAATCAATGAGCCACATGTTCACCAACCCTCGCCGGTCAATCTACACAAAAAAAGTTGAGAACGAGTGGATTCATTACTGGGGTTAGTAAGCAAGGATTTCTGAATCCAGTATTGAGTCACTCGCTTAGCAGGAATAGAAAATTATGAGTGGTTAGCATACAATACAACATTCTGAGCAACACTACGACCCTAACCAAAACCACCTCCAAGAGGGCGGTGAAAAGACTCTAAGCGACCCCCACCCAGTCGCCTCCTAGAGCCACTAGGAGCCTCAACATTTTGAGGCCTCGCGTGTGTCCTAGGAGCACCCAACGCATTGTTGCTCCGTTGAATACCACTAAGAGAACGAACATGGTCACGACGCTCCTCTTTGAGACATCAAAAGTAGAACTCAACCAAATGACCATCCTTGTGACAATGTGTGCAATTGTATTTCACCTTCTACAAGGTAGAACAAACTGGAGCATTCTTGTCCTTATGAATTGTTTCTAGATAGCCACTTGACTTAAACACTGTCCCCTATCCCCCGGAGCAATCTCAATCAAACCTCTACCTAGAGAACCAATGGGACGAGGAGGATGTTTCTTATTTCTTGTACCTGATTAAAATCTAGACCTTTGCCTGAACTAACTTTAGACTTATCTAGGATCATGTCAAGTTCTTTTCTACCACCTAAGAACCACTCTAAAGTTCTCTTAAATAATCCACCTCAAGCACCAAAGGAGCACAAGTCAAACAAGCTCCTGAAGCTGTAACTCTAACAGCCTTTTCATACCTTTCCTTATATGCTCCTAGTTCAAGTTTTAAGGACTCACATGACACACAGGCTACACTGCAAGTTTCAGCTACTGTTTTCTCAAACCTCTCTCTAAATGCAACATGCATAGCAGAAATATCATTCTCAAGTTCATGACAAAAGGTGCAAGTAGAGAGAGTAGCAGGTGAAGCGTCAATAGTTAGCTTAGAAGCAGTAGCATTAGCCAAAGTGAGTTTCCTGTAAAACTCTGTGATGTGTCTACCTAAGTCCTGATTTTCTTCTTCTAGATCTGAGCATTTATTACAAGCAGGTCTTCTCATCTCAAGAATAGTTTCATTTAGTTCTCTATTCCTACCTTCCAATACTCTTAAACATGAAGAAGGTTCTTGAATTCTCTTAGAACTAATGCTAGCAAGCTATGTCTTAGCATTTTTAAGTTCTTTAGCATGAGATGAGTGAACAATGTAACCATCAAGATAAGCAGTTTTTATTTTGGCTAAATTGTCCTTATAGATCATGAGCTCTTGGATGACTAAGATGTGCATCATGAAACCTAGAGCAAAGCACAATTTCATTTCATTCAATTCATTGAGTGGTGCTATGCTAGAGGAACATCCAAGAGATTCTAAACAAGGCAAACTAGCATGGGAGGATTTGAGCATGTCAAGTTCTTTCTTAAGCAAGTCTAAATCATCGTCCTTAGAGACACAAGAGGAGCAAGGGCTTGACTTAAGTTTATTTAGTTCAAGCATGGATGACTTAAGCAATTCATTTACACTAGCATGAGCATCTCTAGCTTCAAGAAATTCCTTATGTAAAACATCGTAGCTAGCACACTCATCATCATTACTCTTAAGCTTATCAAGTTCTAGTGTAAGTGACTCTACTTGCTTAGAAAGATCCTTAGACTTCTTAATGGAGGCAAACAAAGTATCATTATGCAAATCAAACATATCTTGAAGCTTTTCATGCATGATACTAAGTTTATCAAAGGTATAGCTCACCTCGCTCTCAAGATCATCATCGCTCTCCTCCTTGTCCCGAGCCATGAAGCACGTCCCGGTGAAGCCGTGCTCCATCCTCTTCTTGCCTTTCTTCTTGTGCTTGGGCAACTCCGGTTCATCCTCGCTTGATGAGGAGGAGGAGGAAGATCAGTGTTCACATAGCCACCTTCAAAGGCGACGAGAGCCCGGCGAAGGTTCTTCTCGACCACTTGCATCTTGGACTTGGATTCGAACTTGTTTCTTCTCTTGTCCTAAAACTTAGAAGCAAACTTGTTTCTCTCTTTAGGATTGGGACACTCGGATCGGATGTGGCCGCTCTCACCACAACCAAAATGATGTCTGAGGCCCTCTTTCTCCTATTTCTCACATTTTTGTATGCCCTAGAGAAGCGTCTTGCAAATAGCGATAGCTCATCCTCAGGAAGAGACTCAAGTTGATCATCGTACAAAGAAGACTTAGCGGCAAGAGACAAACCCGAAGATCCCGAAACAAAACAAGTCCCCGTGACCTCAGAATCCCCACAAGAAGAGATCAACCCCGAAGCATCCAAAGCTATGTTTCCAACCAAAGCAAGTGATTTGTTCTTTTGATGGCTTTGGTTCTCAGAAGTGATCTCATGAGTTGAGAACTTTGAGAAGAGCAAATCAAGTGTGACGGTACCCAAATTGGTGGATTTTTGGATGGCTATCTTTCTAACCTCAAAAGTAGGCTCTAGGGTATTCAACACATGTCTAGCCATCTCCGCACTCGAATAGGTAACCGCAACACCTCTAAGCTTGTTCACAATCTTCTCAAACCTAGCAAAGAGCTTAGAAATTGATTCTCCAGGGCGTTGCTCAACTTTGTATTGATACGCTCTAGCAATCTTTACTTGGTCGGACCCCTCATGGTAAGTGATCAAGGTCAACCAAATCTTGTGAGCGGTATCAAGATAAGCAACCCTCTCATGTTGTTTCCTATCCAACCTAGAAAGCAAGTAGTTGATGGCCTTGCAATTTTTTTCAACATCAATATGATTTTCAGGCATCACTACCCTAGGAACAGCAAAGTCTCATTTAATAATTTTCCAAATAGCAAGCCCCTCCGACTGGATAAAGATTCTCATTCGTTTTTCCAAAAATCCCAATTTGTTCCATTGAAGACAGGTGGAGGAGTTGAGTAACCTTGGGAAGCCATGGCTTGCAAAGTCGGTCAAAGCTTATAGAAAAAGTGAGACCGGGCTCTGATACCACTTGTTGGATCGACAGCTTTCAACAGAAGAGGGTGAATGTCGATGATTAATTTTTTTTCTCAAACTCAAATACAAATAGCAACCGAGGTGCTACTGTAAATGACAGAGGAGGAGACTCGACAAATCACCGAAGAAACAAGACTAGAAAATCAACAAAAGACAGGGTTAGGCCAGTCTGACTGGTTTGAGTAGCCGATCTGACTGCCTCAAAGAACAATAGAAAATGGAAACTAGGTGGAGGCCAGTCTAACCACAGTGGTGGCCGGTCAGACCGATTTGAAAACCTGATCAAAGGGTGGCCCGTCAGACTTTTGGTGAGGCCGATTTGATCGGTTCACACAGCTGGTCTGACTGGGCAACAGAGCCGGTCAGACCGCCCCGTGAAGTTCAGGACAGATTTCCAGTTTTCTGAAATTTTAGTTTTTCATTCCAACTTTTGACTTAATTCAAATCTACCCATCCAAATCAAACCAAATTTTGCAGGGAGGTGAGGAATGGTCTTGTGAGTCTAGATCAACTCTTGATCTCCATAAAAACCTCACAAAATGAGACCTTTACCAAATTTCCTCGAATCATACCTAGAACTCAAGAAAAGTGTAAAATGGGGGGAAATCAGAGCTCATCAGGAATCTTGCGATGAAATCAATATGGAAGTAGCTCACATGTCCCAGCAACCTACTCCAACTCCCAAATCACAAGATTAAACTGTCTACAAAGATTAATTTCAAAATCCTGAAAACTTGTCCTTTCTTCAACAAAAACTCAAAATAGAGATGGAGAAGAGGGATTCTTGGGTATGGGATGGATGGGCTCAGATTTGAACATGAATCCCCATCACTAACAACCCGTGCACCAAGAGATCAAGAGAGAGGGCAAGAAAAACAAAAAACTCAAGAACACATAGAAGATGGGGAAATCTTTTTGTATTGCATTTTCTTGGGTCTTCTTGGTGGTCTATAAGCCTCTCATGATCAGGCCAAAGCTCTCTTGAGAAGCCCCTAACAAGGGTTTTCACAAGTCTGATAAAAAGGTTAGAGACTAAGCACCTCTTAGCCTCCTATTTATAGTGTTGGGGGCATCCCCTCTCCACTTGGGCCTCATGGCCCCTTAATTGTCCTAGTTCACTTAGCGCGCATCACAAAGCATCTAAGTGACCTATCCATCATTAGCTCATTCCTTCCACCCTAAGCTATAAACCCTAAACCGCTTCCGGCCGCTATCACAGTTTCTTGGCTAGCTTCGGTGGATTCCGTGCTTTTACCAAAATGCCCTCAACTTGACTTGGTCCTCACGACTTGTCTCCATCCTTGCCTCGTCCGCTAAGCAATCACCTTGAGCCGCCTGATGTCGTCGTCGCCCCCTTGACCGCATATCTGCCCTCCAAGCGCCATGCCAATCCACGTGACTGAACCATCGCCGCACTCGTAGCCCCTGCACACTATTAGATAAGCAAACCGGTTGCGAGCACAAGTTTTCTGCTTGACCCAAGTTAGTCGAGAAAAGTATGCTGTCAATTTTTCCCGAGACAAATTGATCAATCTCAATCCATAATCAATCTAAACTCAACTGGACATTGAATTCATGCAACATACAAATTCAACTCCAACATTCACAAATTATGGCAAAATATTCATCACAAATATTGTTCATGTCATCACGTGGCTCACAGCCTATTCACATCCCCTCTACTCAATAGCCTAGGTCCTTTCAATTAGTATCAGAGCAAGTTTCTCTCATTTCTTAGGTTTCACCACCTAGATAGATAGGATATCGGCTAGCAAAAGCATGCATTTAGGGAAAGATCCATAGTTTGATGGCACTAACTATGCTAATTGGAAGCACAAAATGAAGACGCATCTAATGGCTATTAATCCAAGGATATGGCAGATTGTTTCTACTGGTTTTATAGTTCTCAAGGAGAAGGCGCCCACCGAGACTGACTATAAGAACATCCACCACGTTGAGTCCGGATGAGTTCAACCGCGTGAGCACCCTCGAGAACACCAAAGAGATATGGGAAAAACTCATGGAGATTTACAAGGGCATTTCATCCGTCAAGGAGTCCAAGCTCGATGTCCTCACAAGCAAGCTTGATCGCTTCACCATGGGTGAGAATGTGGATGTGAATGAGATGTTCACACGCCTCAATCATATCGTGAATGAGCTCAAGGGCCTCGGGAGCATGGAGGTAAATGATCACTTTATCGTCAAGAAGAAGTTCCGAGCGCTCTCCCCCAAGTACGAGTACTTGGTGATGATCCTTCATGAGTGGAGTGACTTCAAGAGGTTGACACCAACCGAAGTGCTTGGGAGGATCATTGCCCACGAGATGGCAATCCAAGACAAGGAGGAGCTCATGGACTCTTACTCAAGCGTGAAGAAGAACATCGCTTTGAGGGTCAAGCATGTCATTGAAGATGAGCCAAGTGAGAGGATGAAGAGGGAGAACTTGATGAGGAGGACATCGCCTTATTTGTGAGAAGATTCTCGTAGATGTACAAGAGAGGCGGCACCAACAAGTTCCTCGACAAGGAGAAGAGCCACAAGTTCAATAAGAAGAGCCTCACCAAGAAGGCATGCTTTGAGGGCAGCAAGATGGGCCACTTTATTGCCAATTGTCTGAAGAAGAAGGACAAGAAGGACGAGAAAGACAAGGGCTACAAGAAGAAAGAGCACAACGGGAAGGTCAAGTTCATCAAGAGGAACAAATACAAGGCCCAAGCCCACATCGGAGGGGAGTGAGACTCTGATGATTCAAGCTCCAAGTCAGACTCCGAAGAAGATGGAGTCACCGGCCTCGCCATGGAGCACTCAAGTCCAGCCAAGTCCCTCTTTGACCACTCAAGCGATGACTACATGCCTCGTTGTCTCATGGTTAAGGTACCCAAGGTAGTCTCATCCACTAAACCCACTAGATATGATGATAGTGATGATGACTTGCTTGTTGATGATGATGAGTTGGACTTTCCTAGCTATGATTTTCTTGTTGCTCTTCTTGAGAGGCAAGAGTAATTGTTTGCCAATGAGAAGAAGAAGAATAAGGCCTTAACCCACAAGTATAAGGAGGTTAAGGTCTCCCATCGTAGGCTTGAGAAGTAGTTTGAGGAGCTTAAGATCTCTCATGAAAGCATAAATCTTGATAACGTTAAGATGACACATGTCTATGAGACTCTTAAGGCCATCATAACATTCTCAAGGCTTAGCAACTTGATCTCATTGACAAGCAATCCAACTTGTCTCAAGTGGATGTAGATATGCCATATCCTAAATGCATTGAGTTATCAAGGACACGCCCACTCGTGCTCATGATAGTGTTGCTTCTACCACTAACCACATATCTTGTGAGGCAACTATTTTGGGTGAGAATGCAAGGTTGAAAGCTCAACTTTAACATGGGTTGCTCAAGTGCTATAATGGTATTAAGGCATGAAGGGCTCGGCTTTACCCCAAGGTTCAATGAGAATGGCAAGGCATGGACCCCGCGGCAATACCCCAAGACCAAGTTCGTGCGAACAAAGGAGAAGCTAGATCAAGCTTCCATATTTGAGAGTCATGCGTCTAAAAGGGGTCATCCTAACCTTGTTGGTTATTTTGATGCTTCCTATGTTGTTAGAAAAGGCAAGGATGGTAAGGCCTTCGCCAAAATGTTGGTTCTAGCAATAGTGATCATGTGAAGAAAAGTGTTATTTGGTTGTCCAAGTCACTTGTGTCTAACACCAAAGGACCCAAGAAGGCATGGGTGCCTAAAAATAAGGCATAATTTGTTTTGTAGGACTATAACTCTGGTGAAAAATGTTGGGTGCTAGATAGTGCGTGCACCAATCACATGACCTGGCAAAAGAGATGTTCACATCCTTTGATAGTCACGGATCACCACATGAGAACATCACATTCGGTGACAATGCAAAGGAAAAAGTAATGGGGTTAGGTAAAATTGCTATCTCTAACAACCACTCCATTTCCAAGTACTCTTTGTTAAATCTTTGAATTATAACTTGCTATCCGTTTCGCAACTTTGCAACCTTAACCTTGATTGTTAGTTTTCTAAGAATGGTGTTGTAGTGACTAAGAATGATGATAACTCTTTAGTCTTTAGGGGCTTTCGCAAAGGTAATCTCTACTTGGTTGACTTTTCTTCTAATGACTCTTGCATACAAAATGTTTGTTGGCCAGGTCGTCTTTAGGTTGGCTTTGGCATCGAAGATTGGCCCAGGTTGGGATGCAGAATCTTGACAAATTGCTCAAGGGAGAGCACATCACCGGCATCAAGGACGTGACCTTCGATAAGGATAGTTTATGTAATGCAGCCAAGCGAGGAAATAAGTCAGGAGTCCACATCCAATGAAGAACATCATGACGATGACTAAGCCACTCGAGCTACTTCATATGGATCTATTTGATTCCGTCACCTATGTGACTATAAGAGGTAACTCCTATGGTTTCGTAGTTGTCGATGACTTTTCTTGCTACATTTGGGTTTTTTTTCAAAATAAAATAGAAACACACATGATCTTCAAGAAGTTTGCAAGAAGAGCCCAAAACTAGCTCAAGTTGAAGATCAAGAATGTGAGAAGCGACCATAGAACTGAGTTCAAGAACACCATCATTGAAGAGTTCCTTGATGAAGAAGGTGTCAAGCATGAGTTTTTTGCCAGGTATACACCCAACAAAATGGGGTCGTGCAGAGGAAGAATCGCATGCTCATCGAGATGGCGAGGACGATGCTTGACGAGTATAAGACCCCCGACCACTTTTGGGCTGAAGCCATCAATACCACATGCCACACCATCAACCGCTTGTACCTTCATCGACTATTGAAGAAGACATCATACGAGCTTTTAACCGGAAACAAGAAGCAAAGACTTTCAAATTTGCTCCTAAATGTGATGAGAGTTTTTTCCTTGGCTACGCATCAAATGCACATGCATATCGTGTCATCAACAATACTTCATGTATAATTGAAGAGATGTGTGACGTGCAATTTGATGAGACTAACAGTTCTCAAGTGAAAAATGTCCCCATCGAAAAGGCGAAGATGACTTGACAAATGCCATAAAAAACATGTCTCTTGGAGATGTGTTAACAATGGAAGTCAAGAAGAGTTCATCATTTATTGAAGTGGAGCCTCTGACCTCAACACATGAAGAAATCCAAAGTGCGGAGGCACCTCAAGTCAATGATGGTCAAGTGCAACCTCAAGTCCCTCCTCAAGCACAACCGGATCATCCAAGGATCAATAGAAGCTAGCAACACGATCATCTCATCGACCAAATCATTGTCGACATGTGTAAAGGAACTCAAAATGCGATCTCGTGTTGCATATTTTTGTGAGCATTACTCTTTTGTTTCTTCTTTAGAACCTACCAAGGTTGAAGATGCTCTAGATGATATAGATTGGACAAACGCGATGCATGAGTTGCTCAAGAAATTCCAAATGAATCAAGTTTGGACGCTTGTGGAAAGACCAAGTCAAAATGTCACCGAAACCAAATGGGTCTTCTACAACAAGCAAGATGAAGATGGACAAGTTGTGAGGAACAAGGCATGACTTGTAGCCCAAGGGTACACATAAGTCGAAGGTTTGGATTTTGGGGAAACTTATGCCTCGATTGCTTGAATAGAAGCTATTAGAATCTTACTTGCTTATGCTAACCATCATGATATATTGCTTTATCAAATAGATGTTAAAACTACATTTCTTAATGGCACCATTAATAAATTGGTCTATGTTGAACAACCCCTTGGTTTTGAAGAACCTAAATACCATAACCATGTGTATAAGCGCCATAAGGCACTATATGGACTCAAATAAGCTCCTAGAGCATGGAATGAATGTCTTACGGAGTATCAACTCAAAAAGGGCTTCAAAATTGGGAAGATTGATTCCACATTGTTTACTAAATTCATTGATGGTGATCTTTTTGTTTGTCAAATATATGTGGATGATATCATATTCGGGTCTACTAATAATGCCTTTAGTGAGGAATTTGGCAATATGATGGCCGATAAGTTCGATATGTCCATGATGGGAGAGTTGAAGTTTTTCTTAGGATTACAAATCAAGCAACTCTGTGAAGAGACTTTCATAAGTCAAGACAAGTACATCAAAGACATGCTCAAAAAGTTTGACATAGAGAATGCAAAACTAATCCGTACATCCATGCAAACCAACGGCCACCTCGATCTCAACTTGGAAGGTAAAGTCGTTGATCAAAAGGTACGTATATCGATCCATGATAGGTTCCCTCCTTTACCTTTGTGCATCTAGGCCCGATATCATGGTAAGTATGTGCATGTGTGCAAGATTTCAAGTGGCTCCAAAAGAGTGCCATCTCATGGTCGTTAAGAGAATCCTGAGATATTTAGTTCATACACCCAACTTAGGTCTATGGTACCCCAAAGGTGCTAGCTTCAACCTAGTTGGATATTCGGATTTGGATTATGCAGGATGCAAAGTAGATAGGAAGGGCATATATAGGACTTGCCAATTTTGGGGGAAGATCACTTTTTTCTTGGTCCTCCAAGAAGCAAAACTCTATAATCCTATCCACCGTCGAAGTCGAATACATATCCACTGGTAGTTGTTGTGCTCAATTGCTTTGGATGAGGCAAACCTTGAAAGATTATGGAGTCAATTTAAAATATGTTCCTCTTTTATATGACAACCAAAGTGCAATCAAGCTAGCCAACAACTCCTTCCAACACTCACAAACCAAACATATAGATATCCGACACCACTTCCTTAGGGATCATGTGACCAAGTGTGATATAGCATTGAACCATGTAAGGATGGAAAAATAATTAGCGGATATCTTCACCAAGCCCTTAGATGCTCATAGGTTTTCTGAGCTGAGGAATGAGCTGAATATCCTGGATTCTCAAAACGTTGCTTGAAACTTTGCATACTTGTTTCTTCGTTTGATTTTTGGAGCTTAAGATGTGTGAACAAAACAATATTTTTGTGTGTTCATTACCTTTAGGATGGTAAATATGCAAAAATGTGAGCTATTGCCTCATAGGATCCATGTCTTCAATACATAGAGGTCCTAGTGCAAATTTGACTCATACATGGTGGTAACCACATTAAATATCACCATCTTTGGTTCCCTAGGTCTTATTTCTCTCATTGGCTATTCAAATTCTACAATTATGCTCATTTGTATGGCCATTAAGTTGATCTTGTCCAATTTCCATCTGAATTTTTGGTTTGATTACTTGGTTGTTTTCAAAATGGATGTGAAATGTACCCTTAAGGATTATCTTAGACTTGATCTATCTAAACTTTTCTGAAAATTCCTTCAAGTCTACACATATGAGCTTTTGATCTGAAACTCGAAACTTTTGACCACTTCTCGAAGCTTCCGAGATTCAACTATATATATATAGTAGATAAACTCGAAACCTCTGACAATTCCCGGAGTGTCCGTGATTCTATTCTGTGTCCACTTAGGTTCATCCGAAGTCTAATTTTTCCCGGAGCCTCCCAGGTCAGTTTTAACGTTTCCATTACATGATCCCAGAACCTCCGAGAATTTTCCTAGAGTATCCAAGATCTGTACTCAAAATCGGTCCTTCTGAGATCTCAACTGGTTCCTCGAGCAACCCCGGAACCTCCAAGAAATTCCCGGAAGCTCCAAGATTTCATGACCTTATATATACTCAGCACCGCGGCTGAATAGTAAAAGTAACCCTCAGAACCCGGAGCCTCCGACTCACAAAGCGCTTCCGAGTTCTCAACTCCGACTCACCCCGCCGCACCACAATCTTCACATCTCGTCGCCGTCGGTCACCGCCATCGCTACCCAAATCATGAGGATTCCTCCTACAACTGTCCACCACAAACGATCAGGCTTCCCTACCTCCTGTCTCCACCGTAGCAGTGCCGCTGCTGCCGAGTTAGGGCACCACGGTCGAACGAGTGATCTCTACTGATCAACTCCTGCATTGCTCGTTCTTCTCCACTGTAAACTCCTCTCCATCTAATTTGCGCACATTAAATTAGATTTTGGTAGAAATTGTGCAAAATTTAGATCCAAATCTCTCACGTGATAGTCGATAGAAACCTAGATTTCAATGATTTTTGGAACTTCTAGAAATTCCTAGAGCCTCCGACTTCTCTCACTGCTCTCTGAGCTAAGGAAATGTTGGAGCCCCTGAGAAGTGTCCAGAGAATCCGAGATTACTCCCTGACCACGTGCTTTCAGATCTCGGAGCATCCGAGATTTCCCCGGAGTGTCTGACTTTGCTCTCTTGCTGGACAGACATGCAAACTCGAAACCTCCTAGAAAATCTCAGAACCTCTGAGTTTTTTGAGAAACATGTCCAGAAGCAAATCTTGGAGTCTGCAACATTGATCCTGGAACTTCTAACTTTGGTTGAAAAATAGATTCTACATGACTTCCACCTCGAAAAAAATTCAAAAACTTATCCTTTGACCTCTGAGCTCTTATGAGTGCTTATCCATTGCTCTTACCTACTTTACTTCACAGGTGATAATGAGTTCAAAGAGTTGACAAAGCAACAACGACTCTGAGGACCATCTCCTCAGATGAGTAACTCTTCTAGAGAGAAGAGATAATATGTTCATCAAGAGCATCAAGCTCCTAAGAAGCAGCGAAAGTCATTGCCAAGCAGAAGTAAGCATCATAGTTGCCCCCATAGTGGTGGATCCTGCTGCCTCAACCTCCTCATTCTCAGAGGAGGACAAGATGACTCTACTCAAGCAATGTTGAGAAGCTGCTTGCAAGATAAAAGAGGAAAATGAAAAGAGAGCAGCTGAGGAGGCAGCATAGGCAGCAGCCCTAGCTAGTGATGAGGTTGCCTGGAAAGCTGCAGAAGAGGCAGCACAATGAGAGGCAGAAAAACTTGCCTAAGAGATTGCAGAGACTGCCAAGAGGGTAGCAGCTGAAGCACTTATGGCCTCTGCTGAGAGAGTCGATGATGTGGCCCCACTCATGTCTGCAAGGCCGGTACCTCTAGTAGCCACTGAAGAGATAGCTTCAGTAGCTCGCGCTCTCGACAAGGCAGCTACGAGAGAAAAGGAACGTGAGACCAAGAGAGCCCATCTTGAGGAGATTAAGGCCAAGCAAGTGGCCGAAACTCAGGATGAGTATACCAAGAAGCAAGCAGAAAAGGAGGCTAAAAAGAAGGCAGCCCTAGCTAAAAAGAAGAAGAAGAAGGCATCAGTAGCTATAGTCACACCTCCTCCACCTCCTCCCGGCATGTGAGCCACGCAATGTGGGCACAGATGAGGAAGATGAAGAGGTAGAGCGATGATATGAGTCTCGAGTGGCTTGCAAAGCCCATCTAGCCTGAGAGTGGAGGGCCAAGAAAAGAGAAGAAGCAAAGGCTAAGGAAGCCAAGGAGGTCACTCCAATAGTTTCTCAATCGCCCCTCGGACTTCACTACAATGCCAAGAGGGCAGTTAAGGGCAACCCAAAGAGAGGCTGCCACCACAGCCACCAACTCAGAAAAAGCCAACAATGACAAGGCTCAACTTCACATCAATGAAGAAGATGTAGAGCCTACGCCAATATACTTTGCACCAGTGCAACACCTCCCCAATAGAGGGAAAGAGCAGTGGACAGTGATCGACTACCGTTCCTTCACCAATGAAAAATAACACAAGGTCTGTTGGAGGCGCAATCCATATGCCTTTGTCAAGGACTCCACAAACCCACACTTTTGGTCGATAATGCAGTAGGACTACTATGAGTCTGTGATCAACCACTAGAAGGATGCCATCATTCCTGAGAGATACATCGACTTCGCATACCTCCTGAAGCGATAGGGTTGTAGAAGCTTGCCAGGCTCATGGGCTCATTCAGATTCTCTCTTTTGATCAAGACTGGAATGAGGAGCTCATGATGCAATTCTACACAACCTTGTTCATCGAGCAGAATGGCAACATTCATTGGATGACAATGAAAATACACTTTCAATGAGTTTGCTGTAGTGCTTGCTTGGAAGATTTGCAGTCAGAAAAGTCAAGCATCCATGCAAATGACAAGCCCCTCCCCGTGTCAGATCTTGGAGCTCTCTACAAGCCGAGGATGGAGGCTGAGTTAGGAAAAAAATGTACCTCACCTTCTTTGTTGCTACACTGAACAAGATGTTCAGGCACACCTTAGCTCCGAAGGTTGGGGATGCGAGTTTCATCAGAAGCTATGATTGCGACCTGCTGATGCATATGTTACAGGATTAGGACTTCTTGGTCACTGATTACATCTTCCATGTGATGAGGATGGCGAGTGCCGATCACACTAGGTCTCTACCTTTTACACCATACATCATGTCGCTCATCAACAGTTCCACCGACAAGATCTTCCAGTGCGAGTCCAAGCACAAAACCCTACATGCCAAATCTGGAAGTGGAAGCTGAGAAGGAGAAGCCCGAAGTGGCTGAGAAGAAGAAGCTAGCTGGACCCGAGGCCTCTAAGAAGAGGAAACCTACTGAGGCAATGGCCTCCCAAGAGACTGCAAGAGCTCTCATAGATGGAAGAGGTAACTAGCCAAATATGATGAGGAGCTCGAGGACGTGCTTGCAGACGAGCCTCCCGCCATCAATGCCTTGACTACACTCAAGAACAACATGGCCATTGTCATTGATATGCTCCATCACCAGAACAAGGAGATTGCCGATCTCAAGTCAGGTGTGAAGTCCGTGACACGATGCTAAAAGAAGATCCTCTACAACCAACGCCATATGCGTGAGAGGATCTTTGATGGTGAGGATCTATCAGAGAAGGGCACCGAATTCGATTCGGATGCATTAATGCCCATTGACGATGACATAGCACCCGGGTATCGTCAAGGAGGACAAAACTAGCCACTCGGGCATAGGGTGGGCCAGGCCGACTACTCAGAGTCCGACTACAACACGGGGGTGCATCATCGACTTGGAGTACAAGACATGGACACGTACCTGCCCGGAATCCCGGGTGGCAGTTGTAACCGAATAGGAAACATATCTGTAAGCCGATCCGGACTCTTGTAACTCTACCCCGGCCGCCTATATAAGGCCAGGTAGGGATCCCCGGATAGGTAGACAAAAAAGAATAGATCTCTCAGATCATCTGATCATAGGCATAGACACATACCCTCATACGGGATACCATCAATATCATCCACCAAACACAGGACGTAGGGTATTACCTCTTCTCGAGGGCCCGAACCTGTCTAAACTCTGTGTCCCGTGTGCACCCATCTAGATCTGCTACTCGTACACCGCCCCATATTCAGTATTGCCAGAATAATACTCCGACAGTTGGCGCGCCAGGTAGGGGCTGTGCGCGTAGATCCATCTGAACAGATCCAGATGGGTTTCTTCAACAACGACGGTGACTTTGTTCCGGGCCAGGTCATGAGCTTCGACCCCCGGACCTCCGCCGCCACTCCAGGATAAGCTCTCCGATTCGGAAAGCTCGACTTCATCGCCGACTTGCTCGGCAGGCTCTACCTCGGCGACTCGGCTTCCAGCCAGTTGACCGGGGGTTTCATCGCCGACTCCAACGCCGACTTGCTCGGCAGGCTCTACCTCGGCGACTCGGCTTCCAGCCAGTTGCCCGGGGGTTTCATCGCCGACTCCAACGCCGACTTGCTCAACAGGCTCTACCTCTGCGACTCGGTTTCTAGCCAGTTGCCCGGGGGCTTTGTCGCCAGCTTCATCGTCGACTTGCTCGGCAGGCTCTACCTCGGCGACTCGGCTTCCAGGCAGTGGTCAGGGGCTTCATCGCCGACTGCATCGTCGACTTGCTCGGCAAGCTCCACCTCAGCGACTCAGCTTCCAGCCAGTTGTCGGGGGCTTCATCGCCTTTAGTGCTCGGAACCTCATTCGAGTTGACTACTTCGGCAATCAACTCCAACAATCTGATCACGCTCGAATTGAATCTACTGCTCGGGAACGGGTCTTCACCCGTCGAATAGAGATCCCGACTGGTTGATACGATCGAGTCCCTTCTACCCGTCCTCGACTACGACTCGGACGGCTTCAAGGGTTCGGGAAGCCACAATCCTTCTCGGGAGGACTTCATGGTGGACTCGGATGCGCCGTACGTTGCCGCCCGACTATGCCCGGGGGCTTACCGACTGAAGGATAAAAACGGCAACCTCGTCACCAACGCTTGGAACATTGAACAGCTAAGTCGTTTCTATGCTTAAGCTTTGTACTTCCATATTTTAATTATGAATAAGTGAATAAATATTTCTTTGCTCCATCCGAGTAAATTTTGGGGTTCCCGACTGGCTCGCTATGCGCGCCCACGGCTACTCATAGCGGACACTCGGGGGCTACACCACACTGGGTGCGCCTAAACGCACTCGGGCTCCTCTCTTTCAACAATTATTTTAGTACTGTGTAAACAGCCCGGCGTTAACTCTTCGTCTTCGATCGCCGGTCTACGCCACAACCCTGCGCTACACGAGAAACAGCCCACGACTAATCTCTACGCAATGGGGGCTACGACGGGTCGGCAAGAGCACACACAAAGGGCTAACTTACACATGAACGAATCTTTACGAAAGAAGAGATTAATAAACATGACACAAGTTCACCAAAACATGCAGAGTCACACTCGGACTTCCCGAGTACTTAACATGCATTTGCGAACGGTTCATGTATTTATTCCTACTTCCACAGGTTAACGCGGTCGGCGAAGGCGTTTCGCTGCAACATAGACCTCCTCCTCAGCCTCGAGAAAATCATCAAGACCCTCCGCTCGGTTCCACGAACCGAGTGGAGGCTCGGGGGCTACACCCTCTGGGTGCACTGTTCGTGCCCCCAGAATGAAATCTACAATAAAGAACCTCTGTCCGACTGCTCTAGACAGACACCGAACAACTCGGGATCGAAGCACTGCAGCCTGTATTCTAGTTCTGACGTGAATTTCGAGGGTATTCCCCCAGAGGGACACTAGTTGGACCTGAGCCGCTCGGGATACCAAATACCACTCAGGAATTCAGTCGGGACTCATGAAGTTCTAAAGTCCCTCACATTCTCCCTGCAAGTGATGACGAGGCCCGCTCAGGCGGATGCCACTCGGGAAGCCTGCCTAGGGGAGAGGGCAAAAGCACTCGGCGTAACCAAGACAAAAATCAGCTACTCGGGAATCATAAAAACCCTCCACTCGGTTCCACGAACCGAGTGGAGGCTCGGGGGCTACACCCTCTGGGTGCACTGTTCGTGCCCCCAGAGTGAAATCTATAACAAGACAAGGAGCCTCCGTCCGACTAATCCAGTCGGCCGAAGGCTCGGGGGCTACTGACGATGACATAGCACCCGGGTATCGTCAAGGAGGACAAAACTGGCCACTCGGGCATAGGGTGGGCCAGTGTCGGAGTATTATTCCGGCAATACTGAATATGGGGCGGTGTACGAGTAGCAGATCTAGATGGGTGCACACGGGACACAGAGTTTAGACAGGTTCAGGCCCTCGAGAAGAGGTAATACCCTACGTCCTGTGTTTGGTGGATGATATTGATGGTATCCCGTATGAGGGTATGTGTCTATGCCTATGATCAGATGATCTGAGAGATCTATTCTTTTTTGTCTACCTATCCGGGGATCCCTACCTGGCCTTATATAGGCGGCCGGGGTAGAGTTACAAGAGTCCGGATCGGCTTACAGATATGTTTCCTATTCGGTTACAACTGCCACCCGGGATTCCGGGCAGGTACGTGTCCATGTCTTGTACTCCAAGTCGATGATGCACCCCCGTGTTGTAGTCGGACTCTGAGTAGTCGGCCTGGCCCACCCTATGCCCGAGTGGCCAGTTTTGTCCTCCTTGACGATACCCGGGTGCTATGTCATCGTCAGTAGCCCCCGAGCCTTCGGCCGACTAGATTAGTCGGGCGGAGGCTCCTTGTCTTGTTATAGATTTCACTCTGGGGGCACGAACAGTGCACCCAGAGGGTGTAGCCCCCGAGCCTCCACTCGGTTCGTGGAACCGAGTGGAGGGTTTTTATGATTCCCGAGTAGCTGATTTTTGTCTTGGTTACGCCGAGTGCTTTTGCCCTCTCCCCTAGGCAGGCTTCCCGAGTGGCATCCGCCTGAGCGGGCCTCGTCATCACTTGCAGGGAGAATGTGAGGGACTTTAGAACTTCATGAGTCCCGACTGAATTCCTGAGTGGTATCTGGTATCCCGAGCGGCTCAGGTCCAACTAGTGTCCCTCTGGGGGAATACCCTCGAAATTCACGTCAGAACTAGAATACAGGCTGCAGTGCTTCGATCCCGAGTTGTTCGGTGTCTGTCTAGAGCAGTCGGATAGAGGTTCTTTATTGTAGATTTCATTCTGGGGGCACGAACAGTGCACCCAGAGGGTGTAGCCCCCGAGCCTCCACTCGGTTCGTGGAACCGAGCGGAGGGTCTTGATGATTTTCTCGAGGCTGAGGAGGAGGTCTATGTTGCAGCGAAACGCCTTCGCCGACCGCGTTAACCTGTGGAAGTAGGAATAAATACATGAACCGTTCGCAAATGCATGTTAAGTACTCGGGAAGTCCGAGTGTGACTCTGCATGTTTTGGTGAACTTGTGTCATGTTTATTAATCTCTTCTTTCGTAAAGATTCGTTCATGTGTAAGTTAGCCCTTTGTGTGTGCTCTTGCCGACCCGTCGTAGCCCCCATTGCGTAGAGATTAGCCGTGGGCTGTTTCTCGTGTAGCGCAGGGTTGTGGCGTAGACCGGCGATCGAAGACGAAGAGTTAACGCCGGGCTGTTTACACAGTACTAAAATAATTGTTGAAAGAGAGGAGCCCGAGTGCGTTTAGGCGCACCCAGTGTGGTGTAGCCCCCGAGTGTCCGCTATGAGTAGCCGTGGGCGCGCATAGCGGGCCAGTCGGGAACCCCAAAAGTTACTCGGATGGAGCAAAGAAATATTTATTCACTTATTCATAATTAAAATATGGAAGTACAAAGCTTAAGCATAGAAACGACTTAGCTGTTCAATGTTCCAAGCGTTGGTGACGAGGTTGCCGTTTTTATCCTTCAGTCCGTAAGCCCCCGGGCGTAGTCGGGCGGCAACGTACGGCGCATCCGAGTCCACCATGAAGTCCTCCCGAGAAGGATTGTGGCTTCCCGAACCCTTGAAGCCGTCCGAGTCGTAGTCGAGGACGGGTAGAAGGGACTCGATCGTATCAACCAGTCGGGATCTCTATTCGACGGGTGAAGACCCGTTCCCGAGCAGTAGATTCAATTCGAGCGTGATCAGATTGTTGGAGTTGATTGCCGAAGTAGTCAACTCGAATGAGGTTCCGAGCACTAAAGGCGATGAAGCCCCCGGCAACTGGCTGGAAGCCGAGTCGCTGAGGTGGAGCTTGCCGAGCAAGTCGACGATGCAGTCGGCGATGAAGCCCCTGACCACTGCCTGGAAGCCGAGTCGCCGAGGTAGAGCCTGCCGAGCAAGTCGACGATGAAGCTGGCGACAAAGCCCCCGGGCAACTGGCTAGAAACCGAGTCGCAGAGGTAGAGCCTGTTGAGCAAGTCGGCGTTGGAGTCGGCGATGAAACCCCCGGGCAACTGGCTGGAAGCCGAGTCGCCGAGGTAGAGCCTGCCGAGCAAGTCGGCGTTGGAGTCGGCGATGAAGTCGAGCTTTCCGAATCGGAGAGCTTATCCTGGAGTGGCGGCGGAGGTCCGGGGGTCGAAGCTCATGACCTGGCCCGGAACAAAGTCACCGTCGTTGTTGAAGAAACCCATCTGGATCTGTTCAGATGGATCTACGCGCACAGCCCCTACCTGGCGCGCCAACTGTCGGAGTATTATTCCGGCAATACTGAATATGGGGCGGTGTACGAGTAGCAGATCTAGATGGGTGCACACGGGACACAGAGTTTAGACAGGTTCGGGCCCTCGAGAAGAGGTAATACCCTACGTCCTGTGTTTGGTGGATGATATTGATGGTATCCCGTATGAGGGTATGTGTCTATGCCTATGATCAGATGATCTGAGAGATCTATTCTTTTTTGTCTACCTATCCGGGGATCCCTACCTGGCCTTATATAGGCGGCCGGGGTAGAGTTACAAGAGTCCGGATCGGCTTACAGATATGTTTCCTATTCGGTTACAACTGCCACCCGGGATTCCGGGCAGGTACGTGTCCATGTCTTGTACTCCAAGTCGATGATGCACCCCCGTGTTGTAGTCGGACTCTGAGTAGTCGGCCTGGCCCACCCTATGCCCGAGTGGCCAGTTTTGTCCTCCTTGACGATACCCGGGTGCTATGTCATCGTCAGCCAGGCCGACTACTCAGAGTCCGACTACAACACGGGGGGTGCATCATCGACTTGGAGTACAAGACATGGACACGTACCTGCCCGGAATCCCGGGTGGCAGTTGTAACCAAATAGGAAACATATCTGTAAGCCGATCCGGACTCTTGTAACTCTACCCCGGCCGCCTCTATAAGGCCAGGTAGGGATCCCCGGATAGGTAGACAAAAAAGAATAGATCTCTCAGATCATCTGATCATAGGCATAGACACATACCCTCATACGGGATACCATCAATATCATCCACCAAACACAGGACGTAGGGTATTACCTCTTCTCGAGAGCCCGAACCTGTCTAAACTCTGTGTCCCGTGTGCACCCATCTAGATCTGCTACTCGTACACCGCCCCATATTCAGTATTGCCGGAATAATACTCCGACACCCATATCTTCACGACTTCGCTCTGGATCACACCATGGTGAGCATGACCTCGACGATGGTGCCTCCACTCTAGAGGAGTCTCGACAGGTTCCATCAACTTCATCACCTCCTCCTTCACCTGTCCCGCCATCAGCTCCATCGACCGTCACCCCATCGGACGTCACTATATGAGTAGGAGATGAGTGAACGCACTGTAGTGTCCTTCCCTTTTAGGTGTCTTGATGCCAAAGGGGGAGTGATTATAGTTTCACTTTTCGGAGTGAGAGAGGGGTAGGCAGTGAGTTACAAGACTTGGTTATCTTTTGATTTCATGTGTCTTGTAAACTCAGTTATTTTTGGTTATGAACATTATGGATTGATGCCATGTTACATAGATGCTCCACTCATTATATCTTATGCCATGCCATTTAATTTACTCATGTTCATCTCTAAGTGCATAGTTCTTTTTATATATGCTTAATTGTACACTATGCACGCCCACGGATCCTAAGATATAGGGGTAGTTCTTCACACACTTCACATCAATGTGTGCATTTGCATTCAATGCAAATTTCAAATAATGCACAGCTTTAGGGGGAGATCACTCTATATCCTACGATCCAAAACAACACTTTTATCATCCAAAATTAAAGTTTAATCGGGTTGTCATCTAGGTCCCCTATGTGGGTTTTGATGATTAATGACAAACGATTAAGGGGCTAATGTTGAGCATCCAAGCAAGAGGCAATCTCCAAGCTGCGCATCAAGACCTATTATTCTTGGATATTGGCATCTCCTAGACAGCTAGAGTCTTTGAGAGCCTTCAAGAAGACTTGTGAAGTGCCCCATCCAGTTTGTGAAGGTTAGGAGCTCGCCTACCGGAAGGTGAAGAGCTACCGGGAGTGAAAGGAGGTTTCGCAGCGGCAAGCCTCTTGAGGAAAGAGCACGGTTCGGTGTCGGCTTGAACTTTGACAATAATCATTTTGTGTCTCTTGTGTTTACTCCACTTTCTTTTCCTTGCAAGTTATTTCCTTTGGTTCTTGTAACTAGCATGCTTAGGGTTTAAATTTATTGTAGCTTTTGTTAATCGCCTATTCACCCCCTCTAGTCGATAGCCTAGATCCTTTTAATCTATCAAAAAATTGGCATGTTTCGAAGGTACTCTTCCTATCAACCTTACAACCTGCATAATCCGAATATCCAACAAGATCAAAGATAGAACCCTTGGGATATGAATAAGATATCTAAGTATTCTCTTCAAAGCCACAAAGTGACATTCCTTTGGAGCAGCTTGAAACCTTGCACACATGCACACACTAAGCATGATATCCAGTGTACATGCAAAAAGATAAAGCAAGGATCCAATCATGCAGCGATATACCTTTTGATCAATGGATTTACCATCATCGTTGAGTCAAGGTGGCTATTTTGTTTGCATTGAGGTTCAGATGGGCTTGGCATTTACTATGTCAAATTTCTTGAGCATGTCTTTCTCGTACTTGGTTTTACATATGAACGTCACCTCATCGAGTTGCTTGATTTGAAATCAAAGAAAAATTTGTAAATCCCTCATCATGGACAATTCGAATTTCTTGGCCATAATCTTTCCAAACTCCACACTAAAAGACTTGTTAGTTGACCCAAAGATAATATCATTAACATTATTTGACACACAAGCAAGTCATTATCAACCTTCTTAGTGAAAAGGGTGATATCAGCTATCCCAACTACAAAACCTTTCTTGACTAGAAAGTCCCTAAGGCACTCATACCGTGCTGGAAGAGCTTGTTTTAAACCTTATGGAGTTTATAGACATGATTAGAGAATTTGGGATCTTCCAAACCGGGACGTTGAGCTACATAAACTAGTTTGGAATTGGACCATTTAAGAAAGCACTTTTAACATCCATTTAATATAATTTGAAATTATGATGTGTGCCAAATACAAGCAAGGGGAGCATAGGTTGCAAACCTTCAACTTGAGTGAAACCTTATGCAACTAACCATGCCTTGTTTCGAATAACTTGGCCATCTTCATCTTGCTTGGTTCGGAATCCCACTTCATGCCTATGATGTTTTGATTTGGTCTCTCCACTAAGGACCACACATGGTTGCGGGTGAAGTAGTTGGGTTCTTCACGCATAGCATTCACCTAATCTGGATCATTAAGTGTTTCTTCAACCTTCATGGGTTCCAAACAAGAGACAAACGAATAATCCTCATAAAAATTTGCAACACATGAGTAAGTTGTTACTCCCTTGTTCATGTCACCAAATATGTTGTTGATGGGATGATCACATTGAACACATTGGTGAACCCTTGGATGATGTGGAGCTTGTGGAAGTGATCTTCCTTCTTCTCCTTCTTGCTCCTCATTTCCACTTGAGGCTTGCATGGATGTGGATGGCTCTACTTGCATGGACAGTGTTGGAGTGGGTTGATCCTCCAACATCTCTGTTGGTTTGATCTCGCCTATAGACATGTTCTTGATTGCTTTGAAAAGATCATCATTGCCTAGTGTAAGCCATTAGTCTCATCAAATTGCACATCACACGATTTCTCAACACAACCGGTTGTTTTGTTGAAGAGTCGGCAAGTATGAGAATTTGATCCATACCCTAGCAAAAACCTTCATCACATTTAGGAGCAAATTTAGACAATCAAGTTTCCCTGTTCAAGATGAAGCACTTACTACCGAATACCTGGAAGTATGAGATGTTGGGTTTGTCCTTGGTGAGTAGCTCATATGGAGGTACAACCAGTTGGTTGCATGGCAAGCGATGTTGACGGCTTCCACCCAAAAATGGTCGAAAGTCTTATACTCATCAAGCATTGTCCTTGCCATCTCTATGATTCTCCGGTTATTCCTTTCTGCCACGTCGTTTTGTTGAGGAGTGTATGGTGATGAGAATACATGCTTGAGTCCCTCCTTACCTAAATACTCTTCAATTTGTGTGTTCTTGAACTCCATTCTATTGTCACTCTAGATGTTCTTGATGTTGAGCTTCTACTCATTTTGGGCATGCTTGGCGAACTTCTAAAAACTTCTTTTGTGTATCACACCTGTCACTCAAAAGACACCCAACTATAGCGAGAATAATCTTCAATAATAACTAAACAATACTTGTTACCTCCAATGTGTATATAGGTCACAGGACCAAAAAAGATCCATGTGAAGTAGCTCCAATGGTCTTGTCGTTGTCATGATGCTTTTGGTGGGATGAGGTGCTCCAACTTGTTTTCCTGCTTGACATGCACTACAAGTTCTATCCTTATCAAAAGTAACACCCCTTTGTCCTAAAACATGGGCTAGCCTACAATGCCAAAGTCATCCCATGCTAGATTTAGTCATCAAACAAGTCTCAAGACGATCTTTATCCAAGGTGAAATCCACAAGATAAAACTTGCCCTTCATACGACCTTTGAAAATTAAAGAGGAATCATCTCTTCTAAAGACCATCACATCGACATCGGTAAATAAGCAATTATAGCCTAATACACAAAGTTCAGAGACGGAGAGCAAATTGTAATTTAAAGACTTGACGAGTAGCACATTTGAGATAGATAGATCATTAGATATGGCTACTTTACCTAGTCTCATTACCTTTCCTTTCGCATTATCACCGAATACAATTTTTTCATGTGGTGACTGTTCCCTTTTTGAATTGTGAGAACATATTCTTCTCTCTGGTCATATTGTTAGCGTATCCACTATCAATCGCACAACTTTTGTCACCGGAGGAGTAGTCATACAACACAAGTTTAAGCTTGGGATTTAGGTACCCATCTTTTCATGGGTCCTTGCATGTTAGTGACAAGTAGTTTTGGCACCCAAATAGTGCTCATCTTTAAGCCACTATTTCTAGGGCCAACATATTTGGCATGGACGCTTTCATCCTTGCCTTTCCTAAGCACATACGACGCATCAAAAACACCACCACCAGTTGTCTTCTTCAACTGGTGTTTCTATTTATTATGCCCATCAAAGAAAGTCCCTCATGATATTGGTGAGGTAACCAAGCCTTACCGTTGTCATTGAATCTGGGAGAAAACCCAAGTCCCTCATGATTGAAGTTCTCAACTTCATAGCTCAATAGCTCTTTGAGCACCTTACTATTCTTGTGGCACTTAAGTAGCCCAAATCTAAGTTGAGCTTTCAACTTAGCGTTCTCACTTTCCAAGGATACTTCATCTAAAATAGGATTAGTGACACATTTAGAGAAAGGCATATCAACATTCACTATAGAAACATTAGGCAACTCACTAACGAGAGACGAATTTTCCTTGAGTTTCTCATGAGCTTGAGAGAGGTTTTCATAGAGTACCTTTGTCTTGAGATACCTTATTTCAAGTTGGTTGTATTCCTCTTTAAGATACTCATGTAAGTTTTACTTTAGCGAGTTTATAGTCCTTGAATGTTTTCACCAAAGCCTCATTTTTCTCTCTCATTTTCATCTATTTCAAATAAGAGATCACACTACTACAGTAGCCCACATCCATGACAAACATCAATGACAGGTACTCTTCTTTCGTCAATGAAACACAATGTCATTGACGGGCCATAGAAAGTACCTGTCGTTGATAACTTAACCAGGTGCCCACGGGACTTCCCGACTAAATTGTCAATGACGGTTTAGTTAAGAGCTCATCATTGATGAGTCCTACTGACGGCCCACTTGGAGGCCCGTCGTTAATGAATTTTGTCATCAAGAATGGGCAACTGGCCCTCTCGTCAGTGAGTGTAATTCATGACAGCCTTCGTTTCAACCCGTCATTTGCATGCTTCCTCGGTAGTTGCGTGGCAAAGGATACAAAGAGTGCTACCGCTATAAACCTGTACTCTGCGACCCGCTCTCTCCATACAACCACGTGCTCTCTCGTCTTCCTCTTCTCCCTTCCCCCAAAAGCAAGCCACTCTCTCGCTCTCGCTCCTCTCCAATTGCGCAATGGCTACCGCAGGTAGCTCACCTGGTACCGTAGGTAGGTATCCCAGGAAGCGGAAGAGGGAGGCGTCGCCTCCTGCCTCGCCGATCTACGAGGACCACGCATGGATGAACCTGCCGTTCTCCCTCAACACCATGGATGCACTCGAGTTCTCCGTCTTTGGGGACACCGAGGACACCCTCCTCAATGCCTACCATGACCTCGTGCAGTACTCTGATGCCTACGTCGTCCGATGTATCCTATGGAAGAAGTTTTCATCTGTTGCTATGAGAAAGCAGTAGTTCAACATCTCCACGTGAAGTACATCCGGTGGGGCATCGAGCATGTGAGCTTCTTCAAAGTTGCTAAGTTCTCCCATCTGTTGCCGGACCCTCTAGATGAAGATCTCCTTCTGGACAACTATTATGTATATATGAACTAGCCTAGCAGTTATGTAATGTCAGAGCCATGTTTTTCCTCTTCGCATTAGAGGCATTTTTTATGTAATGAACCTTGTTTAATTTTGTGTTTGAATCCATGCGAATATGTGTTATGTTTCCCTTTGTGCAAAGACTGAAATAACTAAATCTGCATAGTAGTGCACGTTTAATTCTAGAACTTATCATCAATGACGGGCAAAACAAAGAGCCCATCTTCAATAGCTGTATAGGAATGGTCGCGTGGGAAACAATCATCAACGATGGCTTTAAAAAATGGCCCGTCATTGAAAACCATCATCAATGATGTTCTATAAAAAAGGCTCATCGTTGAAAATTCTATTCAATGACGAGCTTCGATGGTTACCCGTCGTTGATGACAATTTCTTGCGCAGCAATTGCTCCTATGTAACTTCATTGCGCGGGTGTGGCGCGGTTAAGAAACGAGGAGTTGCGCCGGTTTATGAAGTTCTAGACCGATGGGCGGCGATTTTTAGAAAGAAGAGTCATACCGATATACGAGGAGGTGCCGGCGGGCGGCAGTTTTTAGAATATGAAGAGTCATGCTGGTATCCAGCGGACTATAGTTTTTAAAACACGAAGAGTCGCTCTCTCTCGTTTCTATATACACGCCACCTCTTCCCATTGTTCGTCGTCCTCTGTAACCACGTGCGCTCTCTCTTCTTCCTGCCCCCAATGCTTTAGCCCTTAATCTCTCTCGCTCGAGCATTGTAATGGCGGCTGTAGGAAGCTCCTCCTCGTCCCGTGCCAGGAAGCGCAAGAGGCAGTCACTAGATCTGTCACTGGTGAAGCATGCAAGCTCCTCCGGTAACGTGGAGCTATGCCTTTCCCGCACGACGGTCCAAGCCATCAGGTGTGGCTACAGGGCAACGGATGGCACCCTCGTCTATGCCTACATTCAACCTATATGCTACCCCACCAGCTTCGTCATCCACGGTGTGCTCACGAAGAAGTATCCGCGAGCACAGTTCAACGTCAATGCTCTGAATGAGGAGGGGCATTTCATCATTCACTGCAACGACAAACAAGTTGTCCAGCGCCTCCACAAGAATTACATCAAGTGGGGTGACGAGCGATTGACCTTCTCAGTATCCGTAGGGTGAACGCTCTGGTGTCGGAAGACATTGATGACGAAGATCTCCCGCTGACGACCGAGTATTTTCGTTTTAGTTATTTATTTTCCTTTTTAGTAGTTAAACTATATATGTAAGAACTACATATGTTAATTTCATTTTATAAATTGTGCACTATTTTAATTCCACAGCTATATATATCTTGAATTATATATATGTTTGATGTTCATCTAATAAGTTATGTGTTTGAACTTTCGGATCAACACACAACTAATAATCCCGACCTCACTTCATCTAAAATATGGAAATCCATGATCCTCTCGTCATCAAGAAGGTAAAAAAGTGTTATTTAATTACAAAACTAATAGTGCAATGTTAGCAAATCAGATATGTTGGTCATCTGTTATGTTAGCAAATCTTGTGCCGGAATCGGTTGAGAACTATTAGTTTACTTTTTTCTTTTTTTAGTATTTAAGAACTATATTGTAAGAACTATGGTTTGTAAATTATGCACTATTTTATTTATATATTTTTTGAATTATGTCTCTGCACTACACTAGGAAAAGTGATCAATGAAGGGCCTTCTGATGTCCCATCGTTGAGAAGTATCATCAATGAAGGGCCTTCTACGACGGGCAATCCTCTAGCCCGTCGTTGGTAATGGAATTGCGGATAATGCTAAGCGTGGGAAACAAAGAGTTGCACCTCCCCTATTTTCCTTTATAAAATGGCACCTCCTACGCGCAGCTGCACCTCTCGTGCTCCCAGCCTCTTCCTACTCTCCAGCCACTGATCTGACGGTAGCAGATCGCCCTCATCCCTCACGTGCTCCCTCAACGGCCACACAGTGCCGCCTACCACGTGAGGAGGAGGCCCCTCGACACCAGATTTGGAGATGCGGGAGGATGCACGCTTGCCTGCCATGGGGTCTACACTGCCTACCACCCTGGCTGCCTCGACGCACTCCTTGCCTCCTCCACGACTGCCCGATGACTCCTCTACTACAAAGGTAAAATCCTTAGGTTGAAATCCCCTATTACGATGAATGTTAGGGTTTAATTGGATGCGTCAAGAAGAATGTTCCCTGTATATCTAGAGTCAGATGTGTTTCTTAAAATAAGTTCTTGATTCAGATGTGTGCCAGCCTACTTTGCTTCATATCAGTTGCCTTCTTTTTTTCAAAAGAGTGTCTGATGTAGTGTTACCGAGATGTCCCAACGGTGACGATGTTGTATCTCGGTTACACTGCACAAGAAAAGTCAATGATGCATCCAATGGCTTCCGCAACTGCATAAGATAGGTTTCCTTATCCCCAACAACCGTGGATTCCATCGACGTGAACCTCATCGCCCTACATTCTAAGCTCTCAACCGAAAATGGCGAGGACGATCGAGAAAGCGTCCAAGACCAACAAGGAGCTGTATTTCGGTAACAATGCACAAGAAAAGTCGATGCCTAGTAGGAGCAGAAGCAGAAGATGGGTTTTCGGCTGTATCCTTAGCAAAAGCAGATGCCGCCGATGCTAACCTCAATCGGTGGATCTGAGGTCTCGACCAGGTAAAAAACCTATCAAACCTCTGTACTTCATGTCTGATGATATTGAGCTTCTCATCTAATCGATGTATATTTTTTTGTAAGGTGATGAAGAAGACACATGAAGTTCTCGGTGAATCTTATGGCCATCCAGGCAGCATGAGCCTCTCTTTTTTTAAGGATGGAAACTAAATAAGCCGTATTCTGCCACCGTGGCGTGCTGACATGGTAAAAATAAGAGGCTTAAAAAATAAGAGGCTTATTTAGTTTCCATCCTTACTTTCAGGCAGCCCTTCAGCACCCACTTTGGCAGCCGCAAATCTACCGACACCTGTGATGCGACCCCAACACTTGCTGGGCCTTCAAAGTGGGTTTGGTGAAGAAATAGCTACCGATTTTTATCATATTTGATTTTGGTATAGGAATGGAAGGTGTTGGGAATTCAACATCTGGCTGCCTCGGTGAGCCTTTCGCAAACTTTAATTTCGTAGCTGATGGAGCTTGGCCGAGTTCAACAAGAGCCATCATTCTAGCATTGGCACATTTTATTGGGGTTCAGGGAGTCTGGTTCACTCGTCCTTGCGTGAACTTGTCCATCTAGAAGGTGGGAGTAGTCGCCTAGACATGATGGCCGGTGGCGAATCAAGAGCCCATGACATGCATTGGTGGCTGTCGTAGTGTTAGGACTAGGCAGTGTACTCTAGGCATCTCCGACCAGTTACACCTACCTCCGGAGTACCAGAGGAGTACGAGCAAGTGTAGTGCCCGTCGAGGAAGCGCACGAAGGGCGACCGACGATGCGAAGCGTGAAAGTCTCCCTCTCGGGGAAAGTGAAAACTCTCGTGTTGAGGCGAAGTGAAAACTCTCGTATTTAATTCAAGGATTACGGCTTACATATCAGAAAATTCCCCATCTCTCTACCCCTAGGGGTCCTATTTATAGAGAATAGGGATGGGAGATTACAACTCTACCCCTCAAGTTACAACACGTTAAGAGGGGTATTTCGGTTTTTTACAAGGAATCTTGGGGGATAGTCTAATGCTCTAGTATTCTAGCACTTGCCACTACGGCGACGTGTTAGCCTTGACACCATGGCGGAGAGGGAGGTCGATATCATGACAAGAGGTTGGTTCGACGTCATCCCATCGGGACGGAGCGTTGCCTCAACGTCCGTCGGGACAGAGCGTTGTCCTCGACATCATCCCGCTGAGACGGAGCGTTGCCTCGATGTCCGTCAAGATGGAGCGTCGTCCTCGACGTCGTCCTGCTGGGATGGAATGTTGCCTTGACGTCCACCAGGATGGAGCGTTGTCGATTCAAGGAGGGGGATCTTGACGCTATCAAGGAGAAGTTCGTCGATTCGGGATAGGGAGGGGACCCTTCCCCCAACAGTGACTAGAAACAACATCTTGTGCAGGGCTATTTGTTGCTATTGTCTACGTACCTGTTGACACTTCTCTTGAAGAACTACATGCTGCGTTTCCCTGCCAAGATGTATGGGTTTGAGCTGTATTACGGAGGGTGTGCTTGGTTCAATGCCTCAATTGCCAAATATTGGCATGCCAATTGGCTGTGAACCAATTACTCGCCAAACATGTTAAATATTGGCAATTGGGGCATTGGCAATTGAGGCATTGAACCAAGCACACCCATAATGTTAAAGTATGATTATCAGATGTATCCCAAAGTTGGACTTTATTTGTTGAGGTGCAGGGCGAGATTAAAACACAAAGTTACATTCCATACAACTTTTTATGTAGACAATTCTCCTGTTATTATTTCCTAAACGTATGTATTGTCAACTAGGACTTTACTATTTGAAACTTTACTACTTGAACTGCACTAGAACCTTGGTTTGTAGCTGTTAGAGCAAAACGTGGAGAAACCTGGATGCCTTGGGTTGATGTGAAGGAACAATACATGCATATACTCTACTACAGAAACACTCATCAGAGTCGGTCAGAACCATTATTTGAGATGGTTACCAAAACCCTCTCAAGCCGTGCATCAGTGATGATGGGGTTACATCAAAGAAGGTGCCACCCGTCTGAGATAGATGATATTTCAGACGGATAATAGGAAACACCCGTCTGAAATATATGATATTTCGGAAGGGTGCAGAACCTATTCTTGTGTAGTGTCACCATTGTGTCTACACAGTAGCCAAAACAAGAAGATTTGCATAATTCAATTATCACAGAAGCACAATGAACATGTCTACAGTTTTTCCTTAACTAATCAGTATGTTTCTGGGATTTTCTATAGGTGATCTGGTCCTTAATAAGGAACATCCATATATAAGAAATTTCTATGAATTCAATCTATCGTGTCGATCGTTCCTATGTGCCGTGTACCACTCGTGTGAGAACAATTTGATAGTCTACCACCTTCTCACACAAAATGGACACGACAGAGTGGATTGATGGAAACGACAAATTGAATTGGTAGGAATTATGTATGGTTTAGGGTTTAGGCTATAAGCTGTAGAACTGCCCAACAATTTTATAGGGTTTCTGCGGGCTCAAGAGTGGAGGAGGCGTTGGATCTGGCGGTTCGACTCTCTCCGCCTCCCGGATCCGGACACCATCTCAGCCACCTCGGAGATGAGGAGGGTGGAGGCGTTGCCGCTCTCGGGGAGGAGGGGGAGGAGAGGCGTCTATCTAGGGTTTTCATCTTGGGTGCGGAGTGAAATGGATATGGGCAATTGTTGACCCGGGGCTATAAGTAGGCCCGGAGGGTATAATTCAGAAGGGCAACTCAAGTGCCTGCCTGAAAAATCACGATATATCAGAGACGGGTGACTAAAAGGCCCGGGTGAGCGTTTTACCTCAGATGGGTTGTCGGTGAAGCCGTCTATGATATGTCATCATCAGATTCGGCTCGTGGCTTCTCCGTAACCACATACGGGTTTCTGGAAACGCCTGTGACCTGCTGACTGTGATGAGGATTTTGTGTTAGTGGTTCATCGTTCTTGATTTGTTCGTAACTGGCTTGCTTCACCATAATGCTGTGCGTGATATGTTTTTCGTTTTTGTTTTTGTCTCCAGGGTTGTTCTGAAAAACTAGCCAATCGCCTCAAGCAAGAGCGAAAATGGAAGATTTTATTGCTCATTGCGTTGGTGACAGAACTAGCATTGTGATTTGGAGCTGGCCAAAATCTGCTAAAAGGGCGCGCGAGCAAATTTCTCCACAAACCAACAGGGTCAAAAGCATGTGCTTGTATGCGGGAGTGGAGAGAGTGAGAGAGAGAGAGAGAGCAGTAGAGAACCACATGGATGGAACGATCAAGGTAATAAAATTAGGCGAAGTACAAGATACTAGACATTGATTGTATTGTAGCGTCAAGCAGAGAAGAATCAATGAGCTTATTCGACCGTCATTGTTATGACGAGATGGAGCTAGCCAATAATATTCGGCAATTCGCTTAATTTACGTCTTTTGATGTATTCCACTAGAAGGGCAGAGACGGTGACGAGCTCACCGCCGCTGCTGAGCTGCTTGGCATGGGAATCCGCGCTGCATCGGTAGCCCGCGTAACACAGCATCTCCGCCCACACCTGGGCGATCAGCTCCAGCATGTCATGCCGCGAGTCTTGTGCCTCCAGCTCCAGGCCGACGAGCTTGGCGCCAAGCTGAGATCCTCTCTGCAGTAGTTCGTCGTAGAGCACAGAACTACGACTGTTTGGAAGCCGAGTAGTATAGGCGAATCGATTCTCGGGAGCAGTGTTGAGTGCATTCCCGTAGCGCCGTAGCAAGCTTGGCAGATCCTCGTCTGGGCCGTACTCCAAACCTGTCAGGCCATAGCACATGTCGACGTACGCATTGCGGCTGGCGGGGGGAGGCAGCATGTAGGGACGCTCGGCGAGGAGGAAAAGCATGTAGTTGGAGAGCGCCTCAACCGCCTCGGCAAGATGAGCCCGTGCGGCGGCCTTTGCTTGCTCCTTGTACCAACCGAGGTAGATGTCGGTGGCGATGTGCCAGACGAGGATGCTCCGCTCCAACTCCATGTCTTCAACAATCCAAGCGAGGCCTTCGTACAATCCCCTTCTCTTCAGAGCCGCCCGACCCCTTGAGTTAAGGACGTGATCTGGGCTTGAAGCCAAGACGCCGTCGCTCTGGAGCACTCGCGTCACCACCAGCTGCTTGATGCACCTCGAGACGGGGACGGACGGGCCCGAGTAAGCCAGCGTGTTCCACAGGTCCTCGACTCCCATCCACCTCGCCATCTTGCTGATTCGGCTGGCCCTGCTGCGATCGCACAGCCGAAGCAGGTTGTGCTGCCCCATGGAGCCCGACCAGTACCTCCTTCGCCAGTCCGCTGCGTGGACGAGCCGGCGGATCCACGCAACTGCACGGCCAAGAGAGTCCCATATTTTCCTTCGCTTGTCTCCCCGTGCATGGAAGCTCTTCTTCACCAGAACCGCGCATGTCCAGCTCGAGAACACCGCCCTCAACGCCGACGTGACCTCCAGGACGACGGCCCCAACTAATAGGACGTAAGTGACAGCGACGTCTACGCCATTATGATCACCCAACAGATGGACCAGCAATATCAGCGCGACGGCGGTGCCCAGCGGCGAGATTGTATGGATGCAGAGGCCATACCAAGTGTGCATCACCTCAGTCTTGGTGTACAGAACGTCATGCATCAGGGAGAGCTGCATCTCCACCACCTCGTACACCTCCTCCCCACTCAAATCTAAGGTGCCACTGTATGCAGCTACATAAGGCAACGGCCCATTTAAAAAATCCCTCGCAACATCCAATTAACATTAGGTGAGCTCTCAATAAGAAGCCTTCCGTATCCCGGCGACTTGGAGAAGGCCTAACTGTAGAGCCTGACTTCTTGTCAAAAGACCGGTAGTTGTTGCCCGATGGGCTACTACCGACGCACCTGAGCGCCCACACTCTCTCCCCGTACTTGACAACACCGACCACAAATATTAGGATGGTGGCCGGCAGGAGCAAGGACGATCGGCCGTCGAATATAGAGGATCCGTAGAGGACGTAGGCAGCTGCGGCGACCTGCACGGCGAGCGTCTGCAGGTGGCGCGGCCATAGCCGATTGTCCTCAATAGCGTAGGCGGTGACGTTGTCCTGCCCACCAAGGTGCAGGAGCAGGAACGGCGCCCAGAATGCCACCAGCTCATGCTCCGGCGACCTGCCAGTGACGGACAGGTGGCCGAGGACGTAGATCGCCGTCGCGTCGGCCAGCATGTACGCCGACCAGACGAAGGCCCTTAGCACGCCGGAGTCGATGCGCCGGCGGAACTCCGCCAAGATGAGGAGCGCGACCTGGAGCGTGAAGCTGAGCAGCACCAACGCTTGGAGGCCCCATTGTTTCCATGCATACGCCACTAGCTCTCCTCCTGCCATCGATTTCTCTCTGAAATATGGATACATCAACACAATTAAAAATTGGGTTTCGCTATTGATCAGGTGCCTCAAAAATTCTTATTTCTTGGTCGATTCTAAATTTTTGTTCGCGGCTACTTTTTTTGGTTTATTGTAGGTTAAAATTTAGCTCATCGTAAACAACTTTTATGTTCCTTTTAGCAGTTTTGTTCACGACTACAGTCTAAAAAGCTCACCATGAATTACCTTTTGTACATTGCTAATTTTTTTATGGTTCATTATATTTTTGTTCACCAGTCAACTTAGAAATTCTTATTTCTCAATCGATTCTGAATCTTTGTCACTACTATATTTTTTGGGTTCATTGTAGGTTCAATTTTAGTAAACCAGTATTGTCTAAGTTTAATTTGAAGGATAGAAATCCCCACCATAAAGATAGAGAAACTGGAGGAATTGTGTTTTACTTTTAGAGAAATCTTAGTGATTTTGACAAAAATTTAGAGAAATCTTTTTAGATAGATCTAAAGTTGCGCACACATAAATTTAGATAAGTTCTTCTTACCAATCTCTTTAAACACACTATAATAGCCACACTGCGCAATTGCGCGGGCCAACCTTGCTACTTTTGTAAAAGACGACTCGTATTCTATTGGGATTATTACTCAAATTGTATTAGGACTAAATAGTTGTGCGATAGAGGATTTCCTATACCATTCGTACTCATATGAGAATTTCAAATTTGGATTAGAATCCCTACTTGTCAAAAAACCTCTTTCTCTCAATGGTGTGGACTTACCGAAGCTGAGTGGACAGGGGTCAGAAGACGTTTCTGGGCCGGCCTCTGCGTCCAAGTGCGACGGATTCACCGGTGGTCGACGGTTCTGGGCACTTTCACAGGAGGATGACGCCGACAACCACAGCGACACGGATCGGTGCTCTTTGGTGTCATTTGTACCGGCTACTCCTTCGCCGGCAGCGTCTAATCCACGTCCAACGGAGGTACATGTAAAACCTAATCTATTTGCAGGAGAAGCGAGCATTGGTGGCGGGTGGACAGAGGTTAAGTGGCGGCGTCGCCAGCATATCCCGGAGTTGCCACGCTCTGCGAAGGCCGCTGTTTGGCCATTGCAGGGACCCTGCCACCGCGCCGGGTTTCGCCGGTGCGGACTTTTGGCGATGTGCTCGTGTCGGCGCTGGCCTCTCCTTTTCAACGTGTCGTGTCTCGACCGATGGCTCCAGCTCTGCCATAGGCACGAATGATGACAAGCCGTTCGGTGGCCATTTTGCCGCTGCCAGCGATGTTTTGCTCCAGCCATACGCTGGGCAACGCGGCGCGCCTGAGCGGAATTCGAATTCGGCCTCGATCATCCTTGCAACGGTAGGCGCCACGATTTGCGTTGTTGCAACGGCAGATCATGGCTCATCGAATCCCGATAGTTAATGAGTTGGGCCCACCTTCCTTACCACGTCCCCAATTAGCATGGGTGAATCAGATCGAGCCAAAGATCACGCTAGCCCAGGACTCCAGGACGTTGCCTTGCGCAGCAGGTAAAGATTCGGCCAGAAACCCTATTCCTTATCTCGGTTATTATCTCGGATTTGGAAAAGCAACAGGGCCAACAAATCAATCGCGTCTCCCGTCCAGTCTTACGTGGAAGTTGTACGAGCTCGGGTACCGATGGACAGGCACGAGAGAGGTGCTACTGGGCGTGGCGGCCAGGGCGGCCCTAGGAGGCAGTGGATTCGTCGCCAACGGCAAGGAGGCGAGCGTCGCGGACCGCATCGTCTGGCGAACGGTGGGCCGAGGGCGTTGGCACCGATCGCCACTGGTGGAGGCCAACCGCTGGCGCCTTCGCCTGCTGCTAAAGGGACAGCCACCACTACACCTACCGCGACAGTGGTAGCAGCTGCGGGTGCTGCCACGGCAAATACGGCTGGTGATCAGGGTGTCACGGTTTCACGGAAAACCAAGTGCACACGGTGCAAGGACAAAAACCACACCACGGTAGAGTGTACCAGATAGCGGCAGCTCTGCGATATTTGCGAGAGCCCGGAGCATCTCGCTCCTCGCTGTCCGGTGTTTCGCCTTCCAAAGCCGGTTCCCACATTTGTGGGCTATGGTGCTGAGGGTTTGGGTTTTTGCCTTTTCAACCCGTCGAGTGCATGTAAAAAACCTCGTCGGGAGGCAACTTGTCTCGTCCGGGTCGAGGAAGAAGCATGCTCGCTGGAGGTGATCGTGAAGGAGCTACGATGAGTTGTCCCGGTCGATTGTTGGGAGGTTACAGCTCATGGCTCCAACTCTTTTTTGGTGCCGTTTCCATCCCCAATTGAGCTAGATCATGTGGTCCGCTTCGGAGAGATTAATGTCCGCTCGCTCGGTGTGGTTTTGCACCTGGCAGAATGGACGTCGGCGTCGGACGCTAAGTTCAACTAGCGAAAGTTTGGGCGCAAGTCCGTGGAGTGCCGCGCGAGATTCGTGACTATATGAACTTGTGGGCGATTAGCACTTTGCTTGGTGCCACAACTCGGGTGGACATGGTTAGTACTCGCAAGAATGGCATTCAACATATCCAAGTCACCGTCATTGACAGGGATTTTTTATCCCTCCGAAGTCTGAAATTGTGGTTGGCGACTGGGCTTACGACATATTCTTTCACGTTGAGCCCATGGCGGAAGGTGGAGACACAGAAAATTTGATGATCAAGTCGAAGATTTAGATGGACTGGGAGATGATTTCAAGGATATGGACATGGACCCTCTACCGAAACGTTCTAAAGGCTCTAGAGAGACACCTGCATTCGGCTCTGGCTCCAGAGATGGGGGCTCCTCATCGGTTGATAAAGGTGACATGTAGGTGGATGCGGTAGCTGGCACAGCCGTGGCGATGGGTCTGGCCACTGCGGTAGATCAGCCTCCCGCGGTAGTGATTCCGACCACCCGTGGCAGGCCTCGCCGTGAAGCTTCCTACCCCGACAAACTTCGCCGCGACATCGCCTTCGATTCGTGGTGCAGCGGCAGCTGCGTCAACTCTAGTGGCCAGTGCCGAGCTGGTGACAGCTGCTAGTCCCGAGACTCACGAGGTGGTCACTTCGACGTGTGCACCGATGGCCCCCCGGTGCTCACCCACGATTGGGCCAGTGGCGGCTGCCTCGCTTGGGACATCTGCAACGAGCCTTCTGACGCGGCAGGCCTCTCGGCTATTTTACCTGTCGTGGCAATCATGGGTTATCAAGACACTGCGACGCCTTCCCCAACCGGTTCCGTGGTGGCATCCACGACAGTGCCCAAGACGAAAGACTCATCAGTGGGCGCATCGTCTCCGGGTGCCAGGAGGGCATCCCCAAGCTCACGTTTCAAGGCTGCCACGACCACAGGATCTTGCCATGATGCCAAGGCCCCCGTCGCAGCAGACTCGGTTGCTGTTCTACCTACCGCGGCAAGGGAATCGTCGGTTGGAGCAGGCTACTCTAGGAGAGAAGCTGAAGTCACCGTGGGGTCTGCTACACCGCCGGATTCCCGGCCGCCAACAGCCCGTGCAATGCAGCCTACACCACCTCCTACCATGGCCGGGGCGGCAAGGCGTTGCAGAGGCTGCTGATCCTCGTCGTAGCTACCGGATTAGCAGCAGGCGAGATCCCGATGAGAACGCGATGGAGCGAGCAATGTGCACGGCTCAGATAAAGAACTTGGAGATCCCCGCCGGTACGTCTTTTTTAGACATTTCGAATGCTGATATTGCTTCCAATCTGGTTCATATTGGGTTGTCTCTAGGCTCTAATACATCTCAGGTAGATGGTTAAAGAACCTTGAACATCAGCGTCTACTTAGTTCCCTGACAAACCAGCTAGAGCAAGAGTCTAAACAACATCAGCAAGTAGGAGGGGTGGACCAGGGTTTTAGCTTGGAGGATGTGGATCACTTGTATCTAGACCTTGTTAATGAAAAATTAGAGAGGGGTGGGGGGTGACCAGCTTGATTTCGAGGTGGTTTCTCATAAGAACAAAGCCCATTTTGCGATAAAAAAAAGTCATCGGGGACTTCTCGGCCAAAGATCCAATCCACCAAAAAATGAACCAAATGTAAATGAAGGGTTTATTTTTGAATAGCAGAGGTTTTGTAGACCTGGATAAACATACACATGTGTCCAATATAGATAAACAGTTTAATCTCAACTTTGTGGCAATCATCGAGATGAGAAAGGACGACTTTTCCCAATCTTGTCAAAGAAACCTTTGTGGCTGTCGTGACTTCCCCTGGAGTTGGATTTCACCTTTAGGGTAGTCTAGGGGGATTCTTTTGGGGATCAACCTAGCGAGTTATGATATTGCCTCCATTGAGCCTAGGAAGTTTTTCCTCAAATTTCGTCTTCACAACAAAGAAGATAGATTCGAGTAGAGCCTCATGGCAGTTTACGGTGCGGCCCAACCAGAGCATAAGGAAGAATTCTTAACAGAGCTTGTTCAGACTTGTAGCTGGGAAACCAATCCTATGTTAGTGGGAGGGGACTTTATTATCATTTGCCAACAAGATGAGAAAAACAATGACAACTTTGATGCCCAGTGGCCTTTCCTGTTTAATGTGGTCATTGATAGTTTAGACCTTCGGGAGATTTCTCTCTTGGGAAGGACCTATACATGGGCTAATTCGCTGGCTAATCCCACTTTTGAAAAGCTTGATAGAGCCCTCATGAGTACGGATTGGGAAGTTTGCGTAATTACACAAGCCCTCCCACGTATCCCATCCAATCACACGCCTCTTTTACTTGATATGAGGCAGGCCTCACACTACGGCAACCAACCGCTTTTCAAGTTTAAACTTGGCTGCTTACAACGGGATGGTTTTATCGATATGGTAGCTGATGTTTGGCGAAAAGAACTAAGGGGGTTCACTACTTTGGAGCGCTGGCAATTTAAAATTTGGAGCCTCCGTCAATTTTTATGCGGTTGGGCTAAGAATACCAGCGATACCTATAAGAAAGAGAAAAAACATCTGCTCAAAATTATTGATGAGTTGGGACAAAAAGACCAAATTTACAGCTCTGGACGGACCGTGAGATTACTCTCAAGCGTCGGTCCAATAAGTGTTTGGCCAAAATGCTGAGGGAAGAAGAGCTTAAATGGTATCAACGTGCAAAAGTTAAACACCTCTTAGAAGGGGATAATAATACTAAGTACTTTCACTTGGTTTCTAATGGTAAGCACAGAAAATAATGAATTTTTCAATTAGAACAGGAAGATGGGATTATTCGGTATAGAACAAAGGGGGTTCACTACTTTGGAGCGCTGGCAATTTAAAATTTGGAGCCTCCGCCAATTTTTACGCGGTTGGGCTAAGAATACCAGCGGTACCTATAAGAAAGAGAAAAAACATCTGCTCAAAATTATTGATGAGTTGGGACAAAAACACCAAATTTACAGCTCTAGACGGACCCTGAGATTACTCTCAAGCGTCAGTCCAATAAGTGTTTGGCCAAAATGCTGAGGAAAGAAGAGCTTAAATGGTATCAACGCGCAAAAGTTAAAAACCTCCTAGAAGGGGATAATAATACTAAGTACATTCACTTGGTTTCTAATGGTAAGCACAGAAAATAATGAATTTTTCAATTAGAACAGGAAGATGGGATTATTTAGGATGAAGCTGCCGTTAAAAAATATATTATAAAGTACTACAAGGATCTGTTTGGCCCTCATGATAGCAACCATTTCACGCTGAATGAGACCATGACAGATGATATCCCTCAAGTTTCTGAGGCGGAGAATTCAATCATGACAGCTGCGTGTGCCGAGAAGGAAATCGAAGATACTATTTTTCAAATGGAACACAATAAGGCTCCAGGTCCTGATGGCTTCCCGGCTGAGTTCTATCAAGTCTTTTGGGAAATTATCAAGACCGACCTCTTAGCCCTTTTTACGGACTTTCATGGCGTCGGACTCTTCCTGTTTAGTTTGAACTTCGAAGTCATTACTCTTTTGCCCAAAGGCCCTGAAGCCAAGCGGATTCAGCAATACTGGCCCATCTGCCTCCTGAATGTGAGCTTTAAGATTTTCACAAATGTTGGCATGAACCGCATCATGGCGGTGGCGCATAAGGTTGTTCATCCTACGCAGACGGCGTTTATTCCGGGTAGGTATATTATGGAAGGGTTCGTTGTGCTGCATGAAACTATATATGAAATGCATACCAAGAAGTTAGCTAGAGTTATCTTTAAAATAGACTTCGAGAAGGCTTACGATAAGGTGCGCTGGTCCTTTCTCCATCAAGCCCTACGCATGAAAGGTTATTCCCCTAAATGGCGGGCATGGATAGACCAATTCATTCAGGGGGGTAGTGTGGCGGTTAAAGTTAATGATGATGTTGGACCCTTCTTCTAGACCAAAAAAGGCGTTCGACAGGGGGACCCTTTGTCCCCTATTCGTTTTAACATCGTTGCTAATATGCTCACCATATTAATTTCGTGGGCTAAGGAAGTGGGTCTGATTAGGGATGTAACTCCACATCTCATCGAGGACGGTCTATCCATACTTCAGTATGCTAACGATACCGTCTTGTTCATGGATCATGATCTTAAGCAAGCTGTAATTATGAAATTAATTTTGACTGCCTTCGAACAACTCTCCGGTCTAAAGATCAACTTTCATAAGAGCGAGCTCTACTGCTTTGGGGATGCTAAGGATCTTGAGAGTGCCTACACACAACTTTTTGGCTGTGCGGTGGGCTCGTTCCCTTTCAAATATTTGGGCATTCCCATTCATTATGGAAAGCTCAGGGATAGAGATTGGAAGGGCATTGAGGATAGGTTCGAAAAAACGTTTAAACTGTTGGAAGGGTAGGAATTTGTCATCCGGAGGTGGTTTGGTTCTCATAAATTCCGTTTTGAGCAGCCTGCCCATGTTTATGATGTCATTTTTCGAGCTACCAAAAGGGGTTTGTAAGCTATTAGATTTTTATCGATATAGGTTTTTTGGGCAAAGTGATAATCATAAACGGAAATATGGGCTTACGAAATGGAATATCCTCTGTTCACCTAAAGATCAAGGGGGCTAGGCATTCAGGACCTCCAAGTAAAGAACGTCTACCTCCTCATTAAATGGCTTTTCAAACTATATAACGAGGACGGGGTGTGGCAGGAGATCCTTAGGAATAAGTATTTGCGTCCTAAGACATTGTCTCATGTGCAAGCTCAACCCACAGATTCCCACTTTTGGAAGGGGTTGATGAATGCGAAGAGACGTTTTCTCCAATATGGTACCTTTCACGTACACAATGGGGGACAAACTAAATTCTAGAAAGATACCTGTTTAGATGGTACACCTCTTTGTGTCACACACCCTATATTGTTCAGAAAAAGAATGCTATAGTTGCATATGTGATGTGCTCAACCCCCCTGAACGTTTCCTTCAGGCGGTCGTTGCTAGGCTACCACTTATTATCCTGGAATGATGTGGTTTGAAAAGTGTCTCATATCCAACTTACACCTGATAAGGACACTTTCCATTGGCGCCTTCACTCCTCGGGCAAATTACAGTCTTGTCCATGTATTCGGTGCTAATGTAGTCACCTTTTTTATCAAGGTGCAAGCATCTATGGAAGCTAAAACTTCCCCTTAAGATAATTTTTTTTACATGGTATCTAAGCAGGGGTGTGATTTTAACGAAGGATAATTTGGCGAGACGAAATTGGAATGGGGATAAAACGTGTTGCTTTTGCGGACATGATGAGACGATTCAACATCTCTTTTTTCAATGTCCTCTTGCTTGTTTTGCCTGGTATTCAATATATCTCATTTTTGCCATTAAACCACCTCGCAATGTTATGCATATTTATGGGTCTTGGTTGCGAGGAGTGGATTCCTACTTACAACCACTTATTCTCGTTCGGGCTGCAGCTTTATGTTGGTCCATTTGGCTTTGTTGTAATAATGTCATTTTTGACAAGTAGAAATTTACTAATCCTGTGTAGGTGCTATACTTATGTATCAACTCGCTACGGTGTTGGTCTACCTTACAGCGGGAACATTACAAGGAGCCAATGGAGATGGGCGCTCAGCGGTTGGAGTTGCTTACCAGGGAGTTTATGTCCCGGTTTGGGTGACGAGTGCGTAATAGGCTATGGCCCTGTTTGTTTAGCCTTCAGCTTCAGCTTCTGGGGCTTCTAGGCCCTAGAAACTAAAGCCCAAACAAAGGGGGTGCTTTTGCCAGCAGTTTTTGAGAAGTTAAAGCTGATTTTTAACTAAAAGCTGGAAGTACCCTCGGAGGTACTTCTGTGGCTTTTTGCTGGTCTGAATTAACACATCCTCAAAATTTCTTGCAAACAAAAGCTAAGAAAATTTAACAAAAGCCAGACTAGCTTTTTTCCACAGCCACAGCTGCTTCTCAGATCTTACCAGCTCCAGCTGCTTCTCAGTAAGCCGCAGCCCAAACAAACAGGGCCTATGTAGCGGCTGATTTAGTTCCCATGTGGCTTGTTATTTTGGTTATTGTTGCTATTCTTTTGTAAGGACAATGTAATTAACTGGTGGCTGTGTGCATCTCATGAGGCAGAGGCCGGGAGAATAAAGTTCTTCCATTATCTAAAAAAACTTGTCAAAGAAGCTACTCAAACCAAGGGGTGTGTCCAACTGTCCATAGCAACTCAAGCATGAGCTCACCCAAAGAAGCCACCGGGGACGAGGAGTGCTCTAGAGCGTTAGATGCTAGGGTATTTTTAGTGCTGTATTTTTGTATATGGCATGGATCGACGGATCCGAAAAGTTTGAGAGGGTGTTATGAGGGTGACAATCCCTTGTACTTTTCAGAAGTTATATATGCTTAAAAAATTTATGGTGGGTTTCACCAAAACTTCTCTTTCTTGTGTCGTGCTTGTTTCATCGCTATTATTTCAGTTCTCTCTAGGAGATTCATCTACTTCATTCCTATTTCCTAGTACCACACAAGCTCGTGTTGTGCTTTGCAATATCAGATTGTATTCGGGGCTACAAACATAATAAGTGGTATAAGATCCAAGGCTAGATCAATCTGGTTTATGAAAAGCTCAGAAAGCATCAGGTGGCACGAAATCAAGAGCAATATAATAATGCAGGACGGCAGAGAAAAATCTACTCCTAATGAATAGAATTACAAGAATCTCTCAGCTTTTTTCTCTACTTGTTTTTATATATGTGAATTCGTTGATCTAGCTTATCAATGTAACCTAGCGACTTTTATATATGACTAGATTATAGTACTTAGATTTGTAAAGTGAAAATACTATCATTAGATTTTTCATGATTAATATTTTTATAACATAAATTTTTATAATTTTCTACTAACATATACATATGGAAAACAATGATCAAACATGACTGTTGGAAACCGTGTCAATGTCTAAAACATTATCTATTTTGAGCGCAGGGAGTAAATAGAGTATGATAAAAATTACATACAAGGACATACTTTTTTTTATCGAGGGTAATAATGGCTAAATTATCTACTGCAGTAAGTGTGAAATGCGTTGAAAAAGCGTACACATAATGTGAGACTATGAGAGCTAGTGATGTATATATATGGAACAACTTACATATGTAGGATGACCGGAGAAGAGAAGTGATGGATGATCCACGGGCTCGCTGCCGCCAGCACAAACTAAAGACAAAATTAATTCGATCTGGAGAGAGTATATATAGCTAGCTTGATATATTTGGGGGCGGGGATGAATGCGATTCATACGCTCTCAAGAGGAGCATATATAGCAGGACATAGAGGGCAGAACCTGGTGCGAGGCCTCCCAGAGGGTGAAGGCATTAGGAGAAGACCAAGGCTCAAGTCGATCATCTGATACCCCGCACAGCCGGCAAGCAAAGGAAAAAGTAATTTATTCTCTCTTTTTCTGAGAAATGAAAAGTGAAGTATTCATTCCGTGTTAGAGATCTCACAATGCAGATGAAGCTAAAACTAATTCACATCACTATCACGGTACACAGATGCTAGATTTGCTTTTCAACTGTAGTGGTTAACATGACGACCTCTCTCTAAAATAGGACCCAGAAATGAAATCAATTTCATCTCTTTTTCTCTCATCTAATTCTCTCTCCTCTTCCTTGATTTACTTGCACGTGGACCCGCAACTCTTTTCTTTCACCTAGCAATGAAGCAAGTAGTTGTATATGATGAAGTTAATCTCGTTCGCTTCAAACGAAGTCCGAGTTGTAGACGAAAAGGAGTCCTAGTCAGATTAGAAGTCCTAGATGTAGTCGGGTTCTAGTTCGAGTAGGTGTAAGCTTGTTTTTCTTTATAAGGGGCTGTAGCCCAGACATTGTAAGATAACAAGACAACGAGTGTAACGAAAGAAATAAGAAAGAAAGAAAGGAGACACGAGTTGTGCCCTCCGCCAAAAGGTTTTCTCTCGTTTTTTTGAAGTACTCGCTATTCGCCGGAAAGGTACTCGTGACTTCCGAGTACGTCTCGTGTTTAACCCGACAAGGTGTTGTCCTACTCGGGTTGACGGAAGCCAACAAAACCAACAAGTGGTATCAGAGCTGACGGAAACCAACAAGTGGTATCAGAGCCACCAATCGTGAGGCGAAGGAGATGGCTGGCAACAGCGACAACGATTCCACCACCAAGAAAAAGAGCACCGCCGGTGAGAAGTCCGGAGCCAAGAAGATGTCAACGTCCAAAGCTGTCCCGATCCAGTACCCGATGTTGAGCGAATCAAACTACGGCATATGGGCCGTGAAGATGAAGTTGATTCTATGCTCTTTGGGGTGTTTGGTCGGTGATAGAAGGCGACGAAGACGATGTCGACGTCAAAAGGGACCAAGACGCCATGGTCGCCATCGCTCAGTCCGTCCTGGACTTGGTTCTAATGACGCTGGCCGAATTTGAGACGGCAAGGGAGGCTTGGGAAGCCCTCCGAGAGATGGAAATCGGCGAGGACAAGGTAAAACGGGCAAGAGCTCGTGTGTTGAAGCGACAGCTCAACAAGATGGAGATGGAGGACTCCAAGTCAATCTCCGAGTACTCGAAGAAGCTCACAAACCTTGTGGGCGAGCTCCGATCTTTCAGCGGAAAGATCAGTGAGGCCGTGGTCGTCGAAAAACTATTCGGGTCGATCACGGCGAAGTTCACCGACATTGTTGGCATGATCGAGCAGTTTGGAGACATCTCGAAGATGACCGTGTCTAAGGCTATTGGGAGGTTGAGAACCTTCGAAGAGAATAGCAAGACACGGCGCAAGCCAAAAGAAGATGGCGAGAAGCTGATGTTCACCAAAGCTGAGCTAGATGCCTACGTATCAAAAGCAAGAGCCAGTAGAGACGGAGGCAGCAGCTCGAAGAAGGGTGGCAAAACCGGTCGGAGTCGCGAACGTGGTCGCACCCAAGGAGGTGGACAAGGGGACAACGACAAGTTCCCTGATGAAAGGCGACCACGCGACTACGACAAGTCTAAGGTAAAGTGCTTCAATTGCAATAAGTACGGTCACTTCACCAAAGATTGCAGGAAGCCGAACAAGAAAGAAAAAGCAAACTTGGCAAAGAAGGATGATGACGAGCCAACTCTCCTCCTTGCCGAAATCGGCGATCTAGTCAAAGATCCTGCCATGACAGTAACAGCACCCGGAGTAGCGAGGGAACCTACTCAGGAGGTGCTGTTACACGAAGGAAAGGTGGTGCCGAAGCTTGGCGGCACACAAGCAAAGGCGTGGTATCTTGATACCGGCGCAAGCAACCACATGACCGGTTGCATGGAGAAGTTCACGGAGCTTGACACGACCGTGATGGGATCTGTCAAGTTTGGAGATGGCTCAGCTGTGGAGATACAAGGAAGGGGCTCTGTCTTGCTCGAGTGCCTCACGGGTGAGCATCGCATACTCACCAACGTTTACTTCATCCCGAGACTAAGAAGCAATATTATTAGTCTCGGGCAACTCGATGAGAACGGTTGCAAGATTGTGATCAAAGGAGATGTGATGACAATCTTGGACAGAACCCGAATGCCATTGGCCAAGGTGAGCAGGTCAAGGAACCGACTCTATGTTCTTAACAACGAGCCAGCCCTCCCGGAGTGTCTCCTAACTCGAAGCAATGAAGATGCATGGTGATGGCATGAAAGGTACGGGCATGTGAACTTTCATGCCCTCAAGGACTTGGCTCACAAGAAGATGGTCCACGGCATGCCGTTGATTGATCATGTGGAGCGCATATGCGACGGTTGTTTGGTTGGCAAACAACACCGAAGTCCTTTCCCGATAGAAGCAAAGTACCGAGCTGAGGCCCCTCTCGAGTTTTGGCACGGTGATTTGTGTGGACCAATCAGTTCCACTGGAGACAGTTTCCTGCAAGATTAGTGATGACACTTAGGGACCCAAACATGTTTGGTTCCCTTTACAGTTTTATCATAAGCAGAAGTAGCAGATGTAAATATGGCATATTTGTGTTTAAGATTAGCAGCATCAGCAACAGATGATATGACTTTGATCCTCTTTGGCTGGCAATCACCTGCAACCTTAGACACATGGGTTAGTGGCCTGTTAGATCTCCCTGTGACACAGGTGGGTACACAGCTGTGTAAGCCACCGGTGACACCGGCAAGAGTAGCCTTAGGCACCCAGATGGCAGGCAACCATTTCGTCAGGCGCCTGCGACCTACATACTTGGCCACTATTTTTCCCTGCATGTTCTTCTGCAAAACATAGCCTGGGTTAGAAGGAATGCTTGCTTCATTCCTTTTTCTCTGCTCATGACCAACACTCTTGTTGTCATTAGTTCCTGCCTGTTTCACAAATTTTGCTGCAAGACAAGTGTTAGTGGCAGCAGGCAGTTTATTTTTAGCAGTAGAGGTAGAGTAACCCAAGTCTCTTTGGCCTTCATTCTTTCTCAGCATTTCAGCTCTTATAAGCTGATAGTTTTGCATGCCAATGTTGGCACTGCAAAGACCTTTTCTCATGAGTCTCTTAAGCTCTTCTAGCTCCTCCTTGAGCTTGTTGTGCTCAGCTGCATCCACAGAGTTAGTAACATTAGAGGTTGAAGCTTCTTTAGAGTTGTCTACCACTCTACCTGTAGATGTTAGAATGTTGATTCTGCTGGCACAGTTTAAACATGATTCAATGACAGTAGGAGCAGGTAAAGGCATAGCTTCAGCAATATTGTCAAAAATATCAATGCATAAGGCATGCTTTGCCTTTAACTCTTCATGCTCCTTGAGGAGAAGCTCATGTGCTGATCTGAGCTTCTCATGAGCTATCTCCAAGTTCTCATGGTTCAACCTGAGATCCTCCCTGTCATCTGTGATTTCATCACAGGTCTCCCTCAGCTCACTAAGCTTATCCCTCAGGGATATGTTCTCCTTCCTCTCCTTGCCATAGGCCTTCTCTGTTCTTTCCAGAATACCCATTAGTTCAGCATAATCTGGAAAGTCATCTTCAGTAAGTACCTTAGAGTTCTTGGCCATGAGGCAAAGAGGAGCTGAGGTAGTCGTTTGCAGATCACCCTTGGAGCTTTCCAGCGGGCTGGGTGACCTGGCTGTGACACAGTTGGGTGTGTCAGCCATGAGATTGCTATCCCAGTGACCTGGACTTCTTCTTCTGATTCTCCATCTGAACCAGAGTCATCTGAAACCCAGGCTTGCCCTACATAGGCTCTTGCAGTAGTCTTGTTCTTGGAATAAGAAGGATGCTTGCTGAAAGTCTTCTTCTTGTTATAGAAGTCCTTCTTCTTCCCTTTGTCCTTCTTTTTGCTGGGGCAATCAGCTGCGAAGTGGCATTCCTTGCCACATTCAAAACACTTGTTGTCCTTGGAGGGCTTCTTGCCTCTGAATCTATCAGTTGATCCAAACTGCTTCTTCTTCCTATAGAATTTTCTGAAGTTCCTGGTAAGAAGGAGCAGCTCATTCTCTTCTCCACTTGACATGTCATCAGATAGTTCTTCACTGCTATCACTGTCTAGTAGTAAGGCTTGAGCAGTGGTCTTCAATGCAATGTTCTTCTTGGGACCTGAGGAGGAGCTGTGCTTGCCCTCTTGCTTGAGCTCCATCTCATGAGTGAGGATTCTTCCCAACACTTCTGTAGGCTTCATCCTACTGAAACCCTCTTTCTCCTTGAGCATCAAGACCAAGGTTCTGTAAGGCTTGGGCAGCACAGATAAGAACTTCTTGATGACATCTTCATCCTCAACTCTGTTGGAGCCCAACGCCTTCAGTTGGTTGGTGATGAGAGTCAATCTTGAGTATAGAGAATTTATGTATTCTCCATGTTCATGCTCAAATCTCTCCAGAGTTGATTCCAGCAGTCCTCTCTTGGACTTCTTCAAGGTGTCACTGCCCTCATATATCTGCTGTAGGGTATCCCAAATCTCTTTGGCAGACTCCATTGTGCTGACTCTGTTAAAGTCATGTTCTTGCAGGCCCATGAAGATGGCAGTGGTAGCTCTGGCATTATTCTGGATATTCTTCTTGTCGTTGATGGTGAGAGCATCAGCATTCTCCACTTTATAACCTGTAACAACAACATCCCACACATCTGGATCGATAGCGGTAAGATGCATTTGCATCTTCCTCTTCCAGAAGGCATAATTAGCTCCAGTGAAGACAGGTATCTTACCCTCATAGCCCGACATCCTTTACTTTGGTGGTTAAGCCAATTCAAAGAGCAACCTGCTCTGATACCAATTGAAAGGACCGAGATGCCGACTAGAGGGGGGGTGAATAGTTGGCTTATAAAATTTCCCTCTTTTGATCCTTTATTTAAATTGTCAGATTAACTTCACTAGTTAATAGTGGACAGCTGTGACACAGGTGCGTGACACAGATGGAAACTATGTGTAAATTAACACACAGCTGTCACACAGGTGAATAACACAGGTGAAGAATTAACCTAACGCAGGTGCTCTACTTAGACTGCCTGTAACACAGGTACCGACACAGGTGAATGCAAGAGAATGAAACAACTGTGTAACAGATGATCACACACAGGTATAAAGGTAATCTTGCACAGGTGAAAAGGTAAACTTAGCAGATCAAGTCTAAGAGACACAAACAAGCAAGGATAAACAGATATGCATGCAATACAAGGAAGTAATGGAGACTCAGGGGTTTTTTCACCAAAGTTCCCAACTCTTTGCAGAGAAGGTATGTCTCCGTTGGAGATACCACTCCTAAGAGCTGGCCAGCACTAAACCGTGCTTCTTCTCCGAGTACCTGATCCTTCAGGACTCTTTCTTTTTGCTTGTAGAGATCCTTTTGCCTTGGAGCAGGTAGACCTCAGAACACCTTCACAAACTACTGGTTCAGCCCACACAAGCTTAGGTGATACCAGCAACTCCTACACCCGTCTAGGAGTAGACAAACTCCAAGAGTAACAGATGATGCAGCAGCAATCTCTTGGAGGAACATTTGCTCGTGCTCTAGCTCACAAACTCACTCGAACTAACCCTTAGGCTCTTGGCTCTTGTGGAGTGGTTGGAGGCTTTGCAACGGTCGTATGTGAATCACTGATTTGAGCAAGGTTGAGAACAGAGTCCTCCCCTGGTCCCCTATATATAGGGTCCTCAGGCACCTGACCGTTACATTGTTGCCACGTAGGATTAAGTGAGCCACCGGTGTCAGCCACCGGTGACACAGCTACATACTACGCCCAACTGTACCCGGCTCAGGCAGACCGATATCTGTGTCACCGGCGGCACACACAGGTGAACCCTTAGCTGATAGCAGCACTACTCAGCCCGGTCCTGGCACACTACATGCCCTCAGCATACTCTTCCTAAGCTACCTGAAAAGGAGAGAACCTCCGATAGACCCCTGACACAGCAGCCCCTATCGCAGAGCAGTTCCCTTAGCTTTTACAAGCTCTCTCCCGGTACAGAGGTGTACCTGAGTTACAGAGCGGTTCCCACCGGTGACACCGCTGTGTCACACCGGTGGTCTAGGCTCTAGGGTTTTCACTATTAGTACTGCAGAGCACTAACACAGAACAGCTACATACTTTTGTGCAAAGCTATTGACACAGGGCAATTGGCCTCAAAGCACCAATCCCCTTGACCAACACTGTGAGCAATGAGCAAGGTTCCCTTAGACAACTGCTACTATTTCATCCCTCTTGATAGTACGGGTGATTCCTATGGACTCAAAGAAACTAGCAAATCTAGGCTTTACCTGCCACCAACTGAAGTCACGGCCCTTGACGTATTAAGCCACCATCACCTTGCTTGCATCTCCCTGCACAGCACCGGCTTCTTCTCAGCTGTGACACAGCTGCCTAGCACAGCCATCTCTTTGTCCTTGAAACCACCTTGTACACTTTTTGGTAGCCATCCTTCTCTGGATAACCCTTCTTCATGGAACCTGTAAACTCTGCTTACACTCAATGTAAACATTAGATTCCAGTTTAGGTTGCCATTAACCATCAAAACCATATTAGGGTCTAGATGATCTTTCAAAATGTTTCCATGTTGCCATAACAGAAGGAGTCCACAATGCCGAAAATCTAGCGGTTTGAATCATAAGTTTCCCAAAAATCCAGGATTGAGTTGTATACATTCTATTTTTGTATTGGTTCAAAATTTTTGTTGCGCAAGGTTTAGTAAAGTGTTTCCCTCTCATTATACAAATGTTTCCATGTTGCATTAACAGAAGGAGCCCACGCTACGTATTGCATACAGACAGTTGTCTATATTTCATATTATCACTATAATTGTTTCATATAGTCACTAAAAATATTTCCCGTAAATTTAGCTAATCATGTTTATTGCTAATCTTGCCGTTAAATCCGACGGCTGTGCACTGTGCCGATGAAATGCACAAATCAACATGCTGATTTGTAGTGGTCGCCAAAGTAATTTCTATGTGTCAGCACAACATGGTGATGCGACTTAATTGTGACAAAATCATGGAGTGGAGACAGATCAAAGCCGGTCAGATAAACACTTGTCTGAAGACTGAAACGGTCCATGGCTAGCTTAATTAATTATATGTAGGGCACTGATGATTAGATTATTAGGAACATATCATAAGTCAAAAGATGCTGCACATTGCCAGGAGAATATTTGGAACATACATTGGTATCCAAAATTCCAAACCCATGGATTAATTAACAACTGTCAACACTGATAACATTACCGAAACGAAGCAAGAACCAATCGCAATGCAGGCGTGCACTCACTTTCCTGATGCCTCTCTCGTCAATCGTGTTGAACTTGCAATGCTGTGTGCATCAGGAAGCTGGAGACTGCAAAAAAGAATGTTACATGATCAGTTGTCGCGTTCGAGATGCATGAATTGTCAAGAACATCATGATTCGGTGTCAGGTCACGTTCAGATCACCGTACCTTCATGGTTTCAGAAATGGCCGCGGTATTTGCCTCCAAGAGATGCCATCCTTGCATGAACACGATGGAGCTCCTGAATTTACTGGAGGCTCTGTGGGCTGTGGTACAAGAAACACCATTTTCTTTAGAGACATACACATCATTTTCCCCCATTATATATGCTGCAAGCTTCAGCATGAGCATGTTACATGCATATACAGTTTGTGAGGAAGGCACTGCTCCCCCCCAGTCCCTCTACACGTTGCATTGGCAAAAAAAGAAAAGACAACAACAACACAAGAACCAACCTATACCACTATACATAAAGAATGAATGGAACGGGTGTTGAATCCGGTTGACCCTCTAAGACCACACACACGGATATGTATACTTCTCACAAAAAACTGACAAATTGCCACATCTTTGGATACCAACTTGAGATCTTCATCCATGTGATCTACTTGTCCTTGACGTACAATGCGTCGTCGAAACAACAGGCTTGCTGCTCCTTGTTGAATTCACCTCAACAGCCTGCAGCCCGGAGGAAGTTGTCGTATGGGCTTGATGCCGGCAGCTTCAGGAAGTGTTGCTGGTAGTCATGATCTGACTGAGGGTTTCCGGTGTTCATGTACTCAGGGTAAGCGTGGAAGTTATCATCGAGGAACGGATTCATACTCTGCACCCCGGCCTGCTTAGAATTAGCCTCATTGATGTCAGTATCTTGCTAGATGTAATATGCTTTTCCCAGATGCATTGAGAGAGAATGAAGAGAGTGCAAATTATTCTACCTGAGGCAACTGTGGATCATGGAAAAGAGCCAATTCCATCTGATTGGGCTGATTGTTTGGCATGGGAGCTGCTTGCATGTTCTGCTGGAAGCTCATGAAGGTGGACATCTTCTGCTGTTTTCCTATAGTGAGGGCTTCGCATTGGCTAGTCATCTCCATGAATGGCATGTCTGCTGGCACTAAAGCTTTTTCTGTCTGATGTGTAGGGTCCGCAACAACCTATGAAATGCAAAAGGATGAAAATATAGGTTAAATCAGTTATCACACCAAGTAAACATAGCTTGGAGACCAAAGATTCTATACTGTTCAATGCTCTTTAATTAGCAGGTAAAAGAAAAACAAATTAAGTTAACATATGTAAGAAAACATGGCATTTCAGGCATGGATCATTTTTTAGATTGGATGCTAATATAATTCAGGGTACATCATATGTTCTCTCCCAGTGAAAGGAAATATTGGCTTTTATCTATCATGTGCATGAAATTCTTGATTGACTTTTGCACCTAGCAACTCTCCTTCATTCTGCTGAGATCTTGTAGTTTCGAACCAAATACATGTATACGGTATACCTGCTGAAAAATTTGGCTCTCTTCTGCTTATATAAGCAACTTTTTTTGAGAGAGAATGTGCCTAGATATGCTACTAGAAGACTGATAATTGCACCAATAGAGTAGCTCAAATGCTGCCAGAACTGGTAACCAAGTCATGCCAGGTTATCTTATCATGACAGTACCCAAGAACTCAGAAAAAAGAGAAGAATGGAAGGACATACTGTTTCAAGAAGCTGATCAATACTCATGAGATCTGCAACAGGTACAGATGACGCAGAAGCTGCTGTACTTTCTGAAGCTTCCCCAAAGATATCATGATCATTTCCAAGGTCAATAAGCATAGCCTGTTTAACATATGCAAAATTTAGCAACAAAAGTAGTTGACAAATACAGTGGTCTAGAAATAGGGTGCTTTCAAAAATAATAGTAGGTGAATATACGTATGAGACATACATACCTCTTGATGGTGGGCATTCTCATGAGACCCTGATGATGAATGCTCAAAAGATGCTTCAAAGAATTGAGTGCTCATTGGGCACATGTCATCAGGAGAGAAGTCACTTAGCAGTTGGCTTCTCACGTTATGCAACTCCGCCTGCAGAAACAGAGAAGTCATCAACAGCTGCATGGAACTCGGTTCAACGTAAGAGACAATTGAGAAGGTGAACATTACATCCAACAAATTTGCTATGTTGTTCATGATTGTGGAGACGATGCATTCTCGAGATTGACTTTCTGATAGTTCTATTGCTGCAAGGGACTTCAGTGCGTTAGTATTGTCCTCTGGTGATCCATATATTTTTGACGGATCATCCGAGGAATCTTTCACGGCCTGAAGTTTGCTCTCATCAACCAAATGAAGGAATGGATCACCCTAGGTAAAACAACAGACAAATGGCAGATATAAGGTGTATACCAACATGAAGTCAAGATGCAACAAAAATGTGTCCGACAACAATACGATGTATAACTCTAAATCTGTTAAATCTCCAGAATAAACAGAGACGCAACTGAACTCCCTTGGTATATGAATCACATAAATTAGGAATAATAATTGTGAAGCATGCTGGATAAATCCACGAATGATGAATATGGTCTGGATTTTAACCATATTTATCAAGTAAACTCTAAAAACGTAAGTAAGCAGACCATAAAAGGAAAGATGGAGAAGTGATTGTCATGATTACACGTCTAGTATGACTACTCAGTGATTATGTGGTAAACAAACTTTCTAGTAAAGGCTATGGACTTGTGAGATAAACACGAATGTTAGGGTAAAAACAAGAGATTCTGGGAAATAAAAATATTAAGCTAATGCAGCACAACAAGTTGACTTGATTGCTTAAAGAGTAATTCAGATCTATCAGTTTGATATTATAGTGTGTTCTTACCACTTCAAATATGTAAGCATCTCATTTTACAGAATCATGTCTTGTTTAGGAGGTTACATTACCATAACCAAATAAAATCTACCAGAAACCAAACAAGGATTTTTTTTTAATCATACATACCGCTCGTTCATTAATCATTTGTTTACAAATTGGAATAAGAGGTGCCACATTGAAAGCTCTTGAAGAGAAAATAATCATGGCGGTAGCCAGAGTAAACAACGAGCGGCGCCGAGATGGTGGTAACGAATCTACAAGGTTAGCAAAGAGAAAACTTAGATAGATGCAAAGGAATCAAAACCACATTCTAGTTTAAGTCATTATTAAGGCATCATGATTCATGCACAACATGAGGCCAAGTTTTAGGTTGTATGGAGTACAGCATTTATATGTACAAATAATTCTACTTATAGTCAATTTGACTATGTCACCTGCTTCAGTAAGTGAATAGCTCCTCAAAGTAAATGCAACCTGAAAACTCTGAGTAAGAGCCTCAAAAATCGATGCCTGGAGGAGCAAAAGAAGAAAAACGTCAGAAAAGAGGAAATCATGAGAGATACCATTCTCATTCTGAGCTAAAACAGAAAAAGGTGTTAATTCATTAGAAGAAACAGTAGAGAGAATTCACAGGACAGACTAAGAAGGACTGCGAAGGGAAAGAGGGGGAGGGAAGATAGAGTACATGCGAAGGTGAGATGGCAAAGAAAGATAAATTCAGAGATCACAAAACTTATGGAGTAACAGAGAAGTTCGTAAATCTGAGATAAGCTTCATTAAAATCTAACGGGTCCTGTAGAAAACTACAACTTCCTTTGTATAACGCTTCTTAATTAGGACAGAAGGTACTCGGTTTGTCTAAACCAGCTCCTACAAACTTTTTTTTTGAGAAAATGCAAAAGCCTTGCGTCTCGATGCATTGATAGATCGAAAATTTTTATGTACAAGCCTATGAATAGGCTATTACAACCACCACGCACGCCACACCCCTAAGCACTACGCTCTGCCGGTACCAGTTAGCAGTTAGCAGTTAGTACTTAGAACTAATCAATGATAATCAATGGATTTATCGAATTTGCAGAGAGATTTTCTAACCTAAAAAGGTGCCACCCTTCTCAAGTGTGTAATGCATATTCATGAAGTGATTTTTATCAGCTTATTTAATCCAGACAAGATTCTGACATACAACCAAATTTATAAGTTTTGTGCGGAGAAATCTAAGTAATTTGTAAGATACTGTAAGAACTAAAATCAGGAAAACTGTTTGCAAAATCCCTTGCATCCTCGATCCCACAACCATGTATAGTTCCAAACACAACTTCTGTTCCTGTCCAGAAACCTGTGAGCTCATCTCCACATCTAAATGTTGCACTTCGTTAGCATGAGATTAATCTTTTGTAAATATCTCATGTCCGTCTTACAAGCAGATAGTCATACCAAGAATGATGAAGAAAAGAACAACACATGCATAGATGTAATTGAATAAGTAGGTTTACCTTGCATCCAGAAAACAACAGAAGCAAGCTGTAAGTATGAGCAATGGCCTCATAGTTTGCAGGAGTGTTTTCAGGAGATATTGCTTGAGCCCAAATGGATGTCAGCAAAAGTGTGATCTGTCGACTGCTCAACTTCAGCAAAACCGATTCCTGAATGCATTCAACATATTGCAGAAATAATTATTCACGGTAAGCAATCTTTCTATCAAATATCACTAACTTTTAATCAATAATCCTGAAGTGGAGAAAAGGTTATACTGATGAAGGTACCGTTTCCTCATCTGACTTGCTTGAGGAACTTTGGTCTTCCTTTACAGACATAGAAGGCGCTCTCAGAGCCATTGAAGGACCTCTAAGAGATATGGAGGGAGCCCTAACAGATACTGAAGGAGCTCTCAGAGCCATTGAAGGACCTCTTTTCATGGAAAAGTTAGGAACTTTTATGCTACTGCGGCGGCTTTGAGACACAGGTAGGTTTTGACGTTTAGGATTTCCGGTCTCTCCACCAACGCCATGAAAACTGTTACTCTTGCTTTCTCCTTGTGAATTTTCTGAGTACTTATCCCTTTTCAACTTGTCAAAGATAGCAGCTGAAGATGAAAATACGGAGACAGCCCTAGAGAGTGTTCGCTGCATATCACGTGTCCTAGCCTGGCCTGAGGCACTTGCTTGAATCAAGGGGGAAACAGAAGAGGGGACCAAGACAATAGCAAATATGCGGTGTGCAGCAACACGAGCTTCATGATCAGGGTGGATCATTGTTAAGAGCAACTGATGAAATAGAGCTTCTGGGAACACCTGACAGCAAATATAGAAGATAAATTTACAAACCAGAAGTGCTGCCTCAGATGTATTTAAACACTTCTATTTGTTTTGCTTTGAGAGAATACCTTATTCTGATATTGCAAATTTGGTACAGTGGCAATTATTTGAGCTGTGCGATAAACAGCAGCTGCAGTTGATCTAGCTACAACAGGAGTGCTTGCAATGTTCTCTAGCATCACTGCCATCATGTCAAGAACTGGCCCAGCATCAGATACCTGACCAACAAAATAGTCTTGATAAGATTTCTATGCATTGTGGAGAGATCTTCACTTGAAGCTAATTATTCACATATCAGAATGCTAAGGAGCACTCACATTTACACAAGTGATATACAGGTATCGTAAAAAGCAGGAAGGATGCATAAGGTTTCAGACTGACAGAAAAGAAAACATACCTTCTTTGACAGCTGCACTAGGCATTCATCTATAGCCTTTCGGAATTTTTCAGTCCTCTTTACTAGCTCCGCATCTCTGCTGCCAAGAGTAATATGGAATGTTCTCTTTAAATGCCTGACAAGATCACTTATGGCTCCTACAGTTGCTGCTGAAGCCTGAGCACCAGATTGTTCTGCAACAGTAGCTGCCACTTCCACGATGCTGAGCTGCATGTCTGGCTGCTTCAACATTGCCTTGTGTTCAATATGCTTTATCAGTAGAGACAACATTAAGTGCATGTTTTTCCCTGCAGAAGTCATTAAAAAAATAAAAAACTAGGTTGCTTGTATACAATATTTTTAGTCTTTTCTCTCATACAATGCAAATGAAGCACCTGAGTTTTCCACTAACAGTTGCATGTCCAACAATACACATAGAGCAAGTCCATTCTCTGGTGACCATGAAGTATTGTTACCAAAGTACCGGAACAACGACTCCAAGATACGACGGAACGTTGTTGCCTCCCTAGAAAGCGTGGCCATATTGTGCACACAGATTCTGGACCAAAACTTAGGATCCTTAGCATCTTCCCTGCAGCACAGGAGTCTGTTGAGAAACTACCTACTGAATAAGAAAAAAATCAAATCAACAAAGAGTAGAAAGAAGATTATATTACATAGGTAGGTTAACTCCTCCCTTAACATTAACTATGTTCTCCCAAGAGGGGGCCTCAGAGATCACAAAGGGGGAAGGATTATGCTCTGCTTTCTGGATTTCTTGCACTGATTCGTTGTCTGGATCTTTGGTACCTTGATCATCATTTTGGACCCTCTGAGGTTTGTAGTTTTCCAATACAACTTCAACAACCTAGCAATGAAGATAACAAAATAAAAGCTATGATGGAACATTTCAGACCACAATCTGCTTGTGCGAGCAATTTACAATCTGGTACTAACCAAAATAAATATCAACAAGACTCTCATGCATTACCAAGGTACATATTTCTTCTCTAGGAAGTGGTCTCAGTATTTATTGCAAGTTTGCAACGATGCTGGAGATGACCCTTAATGATTTATGTGCCAAGCTCTTACGAGAGGAAGTTAATGGATGTTTAGCACACATATGCATCAATAAAGGGGAGAAATCCTATGCTAGCTGGGTTAGGATTTAGATAGGCCAGGAATCAGGCATAGATTACAATAGAATATAGCGCTAGCATGGTAGTCCAGGTCCATTCATGAGCTACATCCAGGCATTTAAAATACAATGTTATCTGAAGATTGTTGAATGTAGTAAATATTTAAAAAAGAAAGGTACAGCAAGAAAATAACTACTGCTCAGATATTACTTACATTATCAAACTCTGACGAGATATGAGAAAGCTCTCCCATGAACCAGATCTGCTCGGCACAAGAACAATATTATGACCGCCAAAATTATTTTGTTCGTAAAGTTCAGATATTCAGAGTACTTAGTGTATAAGTTAGGGGAAAAAATTAATAAGAGAATGAGAATAACAGTTCCATTTACATCATTCATGTGAGTCACACATTGAAGAACTGGAAAATAAATCGAAACAATAAAGTTGCAGTGGGCATCCTTGGTTGCATAAATAGGTGGTGAGGAATATGTGAATCTATCTAGAAGTTATGTTGAGAAATAGTAACTGGATGTTAAGTCGCTTGAAAGATTACTTATTGCCCATGAGCTTCCAGTCATCACATGATAAGGAATGCATCAAACTTTTGACGTAAATAATTTGTGTTAGAGTGTGATTTGAACCTCGTTTGGCAACGTAAGTCTCCTTACACTTGAAATTTCTATTCATTTCTTCACCATTTTTAGCAATCAAAGCTAAGATATAATATTTGTTTGATATGGCTTGATGACAGAACGTACCATAGCTGAAATGGTTTGCAGGGCTGCAGCACGCAGCGAAGTTGCTCTCTCATCCTCTCCTGCTTCTTGAGCTAGTTCACATATTCTTGGTACCAGCCCTTCCAGATTGAACTGATACGTACCATCCACCTAGAATATTCAGAAAGTAAGCGCCAAATAAGTGATATACCATACTCCCTCTGTTCATAAATAGTTATCGTTAGCAAATAAATTATGAAAAATTATATTTTGAAAATATTTTTCATGACAGATCTAATCATACTATTTTGACCTCACCACTTTATATATTTTCAACCTATTAGTAGTCAAAGTTAGAAAAGTTTGACTGCACATTTTCTAAAAACGTCACCTATTTCTGAACGGAAGTAGTATTAAGTAGAATCCTGTTGGTGAAGAATGGCATCCACTGTAATCAGGCCAATGGACATACCTGATTGACAGCAAAATCAAACAAGGTTTCACACCCTAATATGCGCATGTCATCCTGCCTCTTTTGATCCAAAAGAGTGTGTACAATGCTTAATAAGCTACTCGCAAACAGTGGCCTGCAAGAGCAAATCGCCTTTAATTTTGTAAACATTCAGAAATGATATCAAACTGAAGTAGGATCTCCATTTGAGAACCAAATGATAATATTTAACATTTGAGAGGATGGTGCTGATTGTTGCAAATAACTTTATGGAATCCAGTGACATGTGCGAAAGAGAAAGTTGAAAAGGAAGACTAACATCTGTTCTTTACAAGAAACTAGCAGTCTGCGGTATATCAACATCACCACTTTTGCAAAGCCATACTGCTCAGTTCTTAATTCCTTGTAGATCCTTTGCTCCAAGTAAACTGTGATCTGCTCAAATATCAATATCCAAAGGAATTCAAGTTAACTGAAAATTTGAACACACATTTCGTGTTCCAAAGAGAAGAAGAGGGGCTAACCTTTGGAACTCGAAGAGGGTTCTTCGCAGCATACTCACACAGCTTCCCGATCCTTCTCTCATTGGGTTCTTCGTCCTAAGCACAAAAACACATTATGAGTAAAAAGGTACACAATTCTGCGAAAGAAATGAGATGTAACATGGCCAAACCTGCGTTCTGGGGAAGATTTCAGCGAGGATCTTCTTGTACCGCTTAACAGGTTGTCTGGATCGTGCCCTCAGCGCGGGGCAGAAATAGCACAGGCTCCCACACGCCGGCAGGATCTTCCTGGATATCACACCCATCCTCTACTACTGCAGTCAGAATGGATAATGCACATGTTAGTGCCACTGCAACATACCTTGGGCATCATCCACCCCTGGCAAACACCTCATGATCCAAATTCCAGCAATGTCATTGATGCAAACACCCAAGGCATCTCAGTTGAGCTCGTCAAAATTGAACAACTAACCGATCGGTTAATGAAATGGATTCAAATTTGACGGCAAAACAAGCTGCTACTTCTCCCCCAAAGCTACCAAACCAAGCTACATTTTGGTCAGACCCGACTTGGTCAAACGCATCATTTGGGGAATTTCGCAAATCACTATCGGCAAAGCAAAACCGAAAACGAGCTCCAACAATGTAATCGACGTAGACATGAGCAGAATTCAAACGGCACAACGCATGATCATGGATGCATGGGGGTGAGGAAGCGAATTACACTACTACGAGGGTTGGATCGAGCCGCTGCAGCAACGGCGAGGGGAGGCGATCGGATCGATCGGATCAGGGGGAACGTGGGACGCCTGCTGCCGCGGCGCAGGCGGTGGTGGTGGTGGTGGCGGCGGCGGCGGTCCTCCTCTCCGCCTCCTGCCTGCCTGCCGCTCCGACTCCGATCGAGAGAGACGCGGGGGGTGGGGAGGGGAGGGGAGGGGAGGGGAGGGGAGGGAGAAGCGGGGTGGGGAGAGAGGCACGCACGCGGGCACGCCCCACGGTTATTCACGACGGGCCTCCGGTGGTTTTTCCCCCGCGCTTGCACTTTGTGTCGTGCGTGCGTGTGCCGGCGCGGGAAGGAAGGACGGTTGTGGTTAGGTGGGGATGGGAGGAGGAGGGGACCGTACGTGCGGCCCAGGTGAACGCCGGAACTCCAGGCGCCGCGCGCGCGAACTCCGCTCGCCAACCCCTTTCCCCCTTCACCTGCATGTGCAAACGCGCCCACTCCTTAGGCCCCGTTTGGAAGAGTCCAATTGGAGGTCTCAGGTCTATCTTCATAGTTTATCTTGTTTTGAGATTTATGCTGATGATTTTAGTCTCTACTCTCATTTACACACTTTAAAATTTAGAACTACCTACACAATCAATATATGCTCAGTACACTTTAATGACCCTTCCCCAATCTCCGTCCTCGATCCTCTCTTTCTCTCTCTACGTGCACTCTCCTTTCTCCCATTTGGTTATCGTCACCTCCTCATCTACCACCCAACTTACCTCCTCCTTCACCACTGTTAAGCATGGATTCGTCCATGTTGGCCCTGGATTCGTGCTCCACCATCACTGATGCATCTGGATCCGTCCTCCTCAGAGGATTTGGCCTCGCCTAACTTCGCCGCCATCAGATCCCATGAGGTGCGGTGCATCCAACAGTGCGACGTGTCTTCAGAGGATCTGGCAACCATCTTCGATGGCTCCGAGCCAAGGCGGAGGCGCGTAGTGGGAAGACAACAACGCTTCACCACCGCTCCCCCTCAACCCCATCCGTTGCCACTAAGGATCCGCCGCCATGTCCCGACCTCCGCGAGCCTCCTGACCACCGGGTCCAGCCTCCACATGCCTTGTCGCCACCAGATCTAGCCTCCCCTAACCCCGCCACCACTGAATTTGATAAGGTGAGGTGCATCCAGTGGCGTTGGGCATCCTTTGGATGGAGGTGGATCCGAAGGAGTATGCAATTGGATTTTCTTTTTTTTGTTCAATGGATTTTTTTTTCTTGATGGATGTATGCAATGGAAAGGGGTTCTTCAAAAAATTTGTGGATCCTTCTGTTCCGATCTAACAAGTGCATTGAAGAACCAAATGGAGTGGTTTTTTCATGGATTTTTTTGGTTCTGATCTAAGATGTGTATGATCCATTGATCCGAATGCAGTGGTTCCGGTCTAACATTTTTTATGTCCTCTCAAATCTTGATCGTGTTCATGAAAGCATATCTTATTTTGAAATGTTTGTTCATGATATGGAATTTCGAGTGATCCAGATGGGACTCTTCGAAGGAAATATTTATGTTAACATATTGAACAAGTTATGTCCAAATTTGTTAAGATTGGTGCTGAGGTTTTGCAAAAGATCATGAATGGTTCTAAAATAATTAAATCCAAATCGAACATTCTTGAATGGTTCATTTGGACGGTGAGAGAAAATGAGGGGCTATGGTTGGAAATGAGATAAGAAAAATGTGTGGGGTCTGTTGCAAAATAGGAGGGACTGCATATTGAGAAATGAATGTAGTTGATGGTGTCTTTTGCAAAACCTTAGCACCAATCTTAAACAAATGGAGGGGTGTCATAAGCTTGAGACATCCAAGTACTTGTGGAATTGCATTTTTGCGTTTAAAACGCGAAATATGATCTCGAGGAAGTGATGCTGCGAGCTGCATACAACGGTGATTTTAGCACACATAGAAGGCAGACTAGCCGTCGCGTCGGACGGTGACACATGGCATCCTCTTGACCGTGTAAGGACCTTCTTTCTCCTGTTCTCCATTTTCTAGTGGGATAGACTACGTAACGATGTCCATTGGTTAGTCTTAATTGGTAACATCCCTACACTACCATATTCTGCTACATTGGCCCATTGTCGAATCTTGACCTTAAACCTGAGTTTTGACACTCACAAGCACCCCCCAAGAGTCTATGGCAAGTCTAGATGTGGTTGTGGACACTTCGAGTTGTCAATGGCGGGAAAGAAGAATGATGGGTTGACGCACAAAACATAAAACGAATATAATCTCCTACTCCTCCTCTTGGTAGCAAGTGGAGTGGGCGGCAGTGGGAGTGAGGCGACAGCGAATGATATTCTCCTACTGACCTGCATTGTCTTTCTCGGTGATGACCCCTTCCTCATTGGCACCCTATGATCGTGTGCCTCCGTGGCACGTCAGGGGTCACCCTTAGGCCAAAGCACTGCGCCATCGCACTCCAGCACTGGCTAAGAGAAGCAACGACAAGATCCCACGACCTTGAGGCCAGCGCCGAGAAACAACGACAAGATCCAACGACCTTGAGGCCAATGACGACATTGTGGATCAGAGAACAGTGGTACGTGGCGGTCACGGTCCCCTATAGAGAGAAAGGGGGAGGGAGCGAGAGGGGTGAATGAAGGAGAGGAGTTAGGTAGAGAGAGATGAGTAGGAAGCAGATAGAGGGAGGAGGGAGCTCTGGCTAGCTTGTATTCCAGAGTACTCAAGACAGTACTCAAGAGAGAGGAGGAGAAAAAACAAGAGGAAGTAGATGATAGGTGGACCCTCATTGCATTATTATTTTTAAAAAGTTGTTTGCTTAGTCATTGCCACATCCATATGCCATATCACGTGCCACGTGTGTGATATTGCTTTGAGGTAGGTTGATGGTGAAAAGTGGACGGTTAGGTATTTTAAACATTCATTTTAGATGGTTTCAAATTTTTAGAAAAGATGTTGACTTTGAGGAAAGTTCAGTGCCCAAATATATATATATATATATATACATACGTACGGCAGCGCTGATATGCGTGTGAGTACATTCTGCGCTCCGGCTAGATGCACCAATCCAAACAAACTGCTAGACTCAAATGTGAAAAACCCACCCCAACGACTTTGATGGTACTTGCGTTGAGCGATAGTAAAACTCGTGTGTCGTGTTACCATCATAGTAAAACTCGTGTGTCGTGTTACCATTGATCCCTGCCCAAACTTGATGGTAAAACTTGAAGTGGTAGACAGTAAAATCATGTTTTGGATGGTAAGTTTCCTTTGCCGGATGCACGCGGGTAGTTTGGTTGCAAAATCAACACAACCGGGCAGTAAAATTTTAGCAGCCAAATTAGCTATTGAATTGGATGGTAAAACTTGCAACACCGAACGGTAAAATTGTGTTTTTGATGGCAAATTTTATTTTCCATTTGCGTGTAGGTAGTTTGGTAGTAAAATTGGTACAACCAAACGATAAAATCGGCACAATCGGGTAGTAAAAACTCTGTAACCGAATTAGCTATTGAATCGGATGGTAAAACTTATAGTTCTAAATGGTAAATTATGTTTTTGACAGTAAAATTTAATTTCCATTCGTACGCATGTAGTTTGGTAGTAAAATCGGTACAACTAGACGGTAAATTCTAGAATGATTTTTACTATTGACAAGTCTAACATATCAGCCATAAAATCCATGACAGTTTTTAGCAGGAAGGTGTTAGCCTCTTATCTTGTTCTATTTGTTTATTTGGCGAGATTGAGCATTTTGCTGGCTTGGTTTCCCCGTTTGGTTGATACTGATGTGCTCTTTCTTCTAGCTGTTTCATGGGTTTCTTGGGTCATAGTGGGTGGTAGCATTGGGGAATTTCGAGTGTGATATCCGCCGGATTGGGAAGAACTGCAACGGTCTCAGCGGGTCTCTACTTTAATTGAAAACCGGAAGGGTTTCTTCCTTGTTCTCTTCACAAGTGTTTTAGAGAAAGTGGTAGCCGATCGTGGAAATCTACCTCATGGGGTTGAAATTTTGCAACAATGTGTTTTCAGTTTTCATTGTAGTTGATTTGTGCCTTGTTAGAGATTTGGTGCTGCCTTTAGCTCTTCGTTCGTAGTTTTCTCATGCCATGTTGCTTCCATTTCTATGGCATTTGATTTCGCGGGCGTAGGCTTCCTTGATGTCAAGTTTCTCATTCAAGGTAATAATTTCTTACTGCGAATTGTGATCTAATAACACTGTATTCGCTTGTATTAGGTAGGTGAACGTATCATTATAATGTTTCTTCTAGTTTTATGTCTCAATGGACATTATTATGCAGGATACATTTCAAATCGTAGGCAGCCAGATCGAGTATAGTTGAAGGATGTATTCACGACTCTTGAACGTATAACTAAACTTAGCAAGCTAGATAGTACATAGGGAAAGTATTCCAGCAAGTTGCTAGTATCCTGGTCGATTGGTCCATATCATAGGGTCACGAATGTACATGCCCATTCAATCCGTATCGTTAGTACAATCTCAATCTTGAAAGGTATAATAAAATAGTGATCCCGATCTTAGAATGTTTGGGATCACATCTTATAGCTACTGGCTACATTCCTATCCGAATTTACGGTTTGATCCTTGTTAATCCAAAAACAACCCTGGCTAAGATCTCCATCCTATCAAACTTGCTCTTTACTTCAGATTGTTGCAACTATGTACGAATGTGACTAGTGACATGCTTAAGACACAAGACTCAATAACGGTCCATGTCTTAGTCTTGCATGAGTCCATGTTAAGCAGCTCAAACTAGACCTAAGCAAATTTTGCCTGTTTTTCCTGCAGGGTGTGCCCAACAGAAAGCATGTCTTCATTATCCTGAATCTCGCCTATTCCGACCATATCTAACAGCTCATCATGGCCTTGCAGCATCAAGTGCAGAGAACATCGTGCGTGTGGAACGGCATGAAGAGGCCCTGTTACCTATTTGCACGGAAATTTTGTCCCGGGGCGCTCGATAATCTGATGAACATTTTCTCAAACTTCACTGTTATCTGAGGGTCGCTTTAAAAAAGATGCTATACGAGAGACGGAGGAGGCATCAACAATTCTTTCTTCCCCCGGCCGCTGGCCGCCATAGGTGTTGCTGTATTGTACCTGGTGTTGGAATTCAGACGGTTCTGTGTTCTGGGATGGCACCTGCTGCTCTCTGAACCAAATCTCTCGATGGTTAGGCTATTTTTTTAGCTCTTGGAACGGCAGATTCTGCTGGTATAAAACAATGGCATGGTCTCGCGAAAAGAAAACACAATTGCAAGGTGATACATGCATTGTCAGAATGACGGAAAAGGATATCTTAAATATAGTGCGATGATACCCAGTTCCTTTCTTTTCCTTCGGAACTACAAATATCCAATTTTACCAACAACCCACCTCATTACATTTTAGTTTCATCTTTGGCAAAAGAGTAATATATTTCCAATTCTTTCTTCAGGTTCATTCGGGTCAGTATAAAACATAAACAATTACACATGCTAGCTAGAATAGCAAATAAGATTCATGGTTATACTTCAATCGTATCTCAGAGTAGTGAAGTTGCAAAAGTTACCTGTGCTGTGTAGAAGAAGACAGGCTGTCAGCTTTCTTCATTTTCTTCACCATTGACTTCGATGTAAGACACAGCACTAGTGCATCTTGAAGTCTCTTTCCTCACTTCCATCTCCACCCTTACATCCACAACACGTCTCCAATTCTCATTAGCAGCATGCAAGATTGACGCTAGCACATAATTCCCCCCATGGCCGGGCTCCATGTCGATCACATGATCAATCACAGCAGGTCTACCAAGCTGCCATAGTGCTCCATCCATGGTGTGATGTCATACTCTTCTTCGACCATGGACTTGAACAACTGGCGCCCTTCACTCACTAGCTTGGAGTGGCCACAAGCATTGATCACGCTCAAGAAGATAACCTCATCAGGCCAGAACCCTTGTCTGAGCATCTGCAGAAACCAGACATGGGCAGCCACCCCATGCCCATGCACAGCGAGCGCCTGTATCATGGCCGTCCATGAGACCACATTCCTCACGCTCATTGCGTCAAATATCTCACATGAACTCTTCACCTCTCATTCTTACCATGCATATGACTGAGTGCGTTGGCGACACGGGTGTTTTCCAAGAAGCCATTCTCACACGCGTATTCCTCCACCCACACCCCCAACTCCGACATGCAATCCAGTTTTGTGCACGCCGAGATGACTGCAAGCAGGGTGACCTCATCGACCTTGACACCGACAAGCCTCATCTCATCAAAGACTTCCAACGCCTCCGCGGGGTGTCCGTTCTCGCAGAAAGCATTGATCATGCAGGTCCAAGAAACCACACTCTTCATATCCTCCATGCTGGCGAACACCGTTCTCGCTTCAGCCGGTCGCCCACATTTCCGGTACATGCTTACCAGCGCATTGAGCAGGGGCAAATCAAGAACAGGGAGATTCCTCACAGCGTACCCGTGACTCTCTCTCCCGTGTACCCAACCCCTCAGCTGCACGCACGCGGACAAGAGGCTCGTGACGGAGACACTGTTGGGCCGGGAATCCGCGCAAACCATGGCGGACACAGCGAGAAGGGCGTGGCGGGGGTGGCGGGAGCGCGCGCAGACGGATACGAGGGTGTTCGATAGAGGGATGTCCCGGCGGGGTGTTTCGTCGAACAGCTGGCGCGCGGAGGCGAGGCGGCCGGAGGAGGCGTAGCACTTGAGGAAGGATGAGCAGAGGTGGAGGCAGGAGGGGAGGAACCCGAGCTTTACGGCGTGCGCATGGAGTTGGCCGGCGGATGCGGGCGGGGAGAGCGCGGAGGATGGCCGCGACGTCGCGCGAGGTGGCGGCGGCGGCGCTCATGGGTCGTGGCGGCGGCGGCGCTTATGTGTCATGGCGGCACGGTCGTGGCATTTGATTTGGGCTAAAATGACGAGAAAGCCCCCCGTACTGTACGCTTGTAAATTGGTACTCCTGCGGCGTATTTTAAGTCGACCCTAAATTTTTATAAAATATTTTATTAATAGGTACAAAATCACGATTATATGAAAGATTTTTAAATAAGAATTTAATTGTGTCAGCTCTTTTTTAAAATTAATCCAATAATATCAACTTTGTGTATTATAACCCACATATTATTTAATTAATTATTGTTCAAAATACGAAATTAGATAATCAAAATATACCCTATAATTTGAAAGAGAGGAGAGTACTATATATTAGGGGTTTTTAATCGGCATTCTGTTCTTTCAGTAAAATTTCATGCTCAAATTCATCAAGGTTAATGATAGGAAAAGAAAAAAAACTGATAAATGACAAATAAGAGAAAAAAATGGGAAAGAAAAAGACAAACGCTATCGTTCACGGTGAACTTTTCTTCCAACACATTTTGAATTTCAAGTTGATAAAGCGTCTTTACTGTAGTGCCCCTACAGAAAAACAACACCACATCATGAACTCCCATCTTTTCGTTCCCTGCACACACACAAAAAAAAACTCCCATCCTTTGTTGTGCTATCATGCTCCCCAACGCATGGTGGCACCACTAAGCTGTCACAAAAACATTCTAAAACAATTTGACAATATCTACACAAGGTTGGATTCTCAGCCACACAGCAATATAGGCTACCCTCCACCCGTAAATCATCATTACCAGTGTGTGCCCATAATACACTCAAGAAACAAAGGAAGCAAAAAATAAAAATAAAAAATTGCAAGATTGCGACTCACATGCATTACCACAACTGCAGAAGGTTCGATACTTGGAGATCTATCTATCATGTCATATAGGCTACAAAACGCCACAAATTTTTACCACCTGGAGCACCGGCATACATAGAAATAAAGCAGTGTGGTAGCTTTTATCTTCCTACTAAGCTACAAAAAATTACAACACTCAGTTCAGGCATAACTCAATCTATTTGAATCCCATAGCTACCACTGGGATTCTCACAAGGTGGCCCCGGTCGCCTTTCATAGTGATCTCACCAAAACTGTAGGTGCCGGCCACTGACCTTCTTGTGAGGGTCGCTGTTATCTCTCTCGATGCTCCGGGGAGCACCGTCAAAGCCGGAGGTGAAACCTCCAGCGCAATCTCGGGCGGCATTCTGGTCATGATGGACGTTTCACGGACTGCGTGCCTTTGAGCCGAGAGACGGTGATTTGAGGGGATGTCGAGGTTGTAGGGGCGCTGGCCCTTTGGGCTGGAGTTGCAACGTGAACCGGTTATGTTTGATACTTCACTGTGATCGACATCAGGGATCGAACACAAAGATGTGATGTAATCTTGATGAGCTGACAACCCAAATAATGCAAAATTAGACGATAGGAATATGGCTTCACTATCTGAATAACTTGGAACTGCTTATTTAACGATGGACTTGCATTTGAATAGCGCAGAAGAGCAATTCGCAACTCAAAAAATAGAATTTAATTGCATCTAGAATAAGGCCAGGGTCCAGGGCAGCTTTTGGGTTAACCGCGCCACTACCATATTCAAACGGTGTGGCCCGCGTAAGCGTCATTGTTTCTGATGCGGAGTACTGCTGCGCTACATCAGGCCCTCGAGAAGAGAACAATGCAACCTGGGGAGCTGAATTGTACAGCGTTGGTGCCAAACCATCTGCAATACCAACTGTTGCTTGGAATTCTGTAGCCCTTCCAGTCCAATCTCTTATTGTAGACGAGTTGTAGTAGTCTATAAGATCCTACAGAGCCAAAATTAATGTCATCATAATATATCAGAAAAATTATTATAGTCTAACATGCATGGGTATTTTAACCAATTTTCTCGCTTGCCATGTCATCCTACAATAGCAGCAATGCATAAAATCCATGTCACTGCTCTGGAAGTATCCAAAAATTACTTTGTTGAGATTTGAGAATATTTCATTATTAGGAAGTGAGCCTAGCTCACTTGGGTGGGCGAGTGGATGTACAATCCCACCTGGGTTCAAATCCTCATGGAGTCGAAATTGGATTCCTATTTCTTATACTGTTGGGGACTCCCTTACAGTCTTCTTTCAAAAAAAAATTATTATTTCTATTGTATGTAAACCCTTGGAGTTCTGACTTCTAAGAGCAGCTTATAGACAGACAACACATAAACAGGTTGGTCTATTTCACATTTATATTAGAGGTTGCATCTTGTTGTTTCTGTTAGAGAGAGATGTTTGTATTCGAGTAGGACTCTATAACTGTGTTAAGGTAGGATTATATTTCCTTCACCTGTACGTGTATATATTGTGGCCTTGAGCCCATGGAATAGATCAAGTTGCTATTCATAACAGTTTATATACTTTTACAATCTTGTTTCTATACTTTAACGAATGGTGTGTCTATGGGTGACATTCATACATATCTGCACATTAAGGCTCCATTGGGAATACAATACCTTTGTTTTACTGACATCTGTGATGAGAATTCCAGGAATATTGACAGGCACAGGATCAAATTTTGTTCCTGGGTAACTATTCTCTACAGCAATAACAAAGCCAGCTGCACCGAGACTCCTAGCCGTTTGAGACACTTTCTTGATTGAAGCTGTCCCAGAAATATAATTAAAAGAATAGCCTGACAAAAGAATTTTGCCCTGAACTTTCCTCTTATTTAAGAGTTCTGGCCTTTGACAATCTAGTGCTCAGTACTTGGTTGCAGATGAGCCCAGCAGAGCATCAGTAGCAGAAATCAGGCCAAACGACTTATTTTCCATGTGTTGCAGCTGCAGTCAGATGAGAGAATTGTCAACTAACCACAGGTCGAAACTTTTAAGTAATTATCAGAATACCAGCACCACTCAAACACCATACTTCACCTTTACAGTACTATGAAAGGCATTGTTGACAGTAATTAAAAGACAACATAAAAGGACTACAACTCCACATGTCTACAATCAAGAGCGTTTGTGGAATTACAAAGGAATGAAAACACAGAATGTCTCTTCACCAAAGTATTTTCATAATCAGATAAAAAATGTTTGACAGTTAGTGTATTAAGGTCCAATAAGAGTCCAGGTTCGTAGTCTAATGAGACTCCGTATTAGAGTCGGTTATAATCATTAGCACTATGAATAAAGGGTGTGGGCTGTAGACCAGGATTGGACACACTGTATACATGTTACCCTGACAAATGTCTAGATATTTTTTGTTCAAGGATATGCACCATAAGAACTTACGTGATACTCCAAGTCCAGGACGAAGTTTTGCATTTCCTAGTATCAAATGGTTCTTGTATCTGCAGTCATCAACTCCAGCAGCAACAGTGGTTATCCATGGGCTGAATGACACCAGTGGTCCTCCATTTCCTGAAGCTTGAGCAGCAAACACACCGGCTTTTACAGCAGAAAGAAGCGCTGCATCAAAAAGAATTAACAAATGTAGCCCGTGTAGCTGTTGGTGGGCTATTTGGTCCAACAGAAAGGTTGAGAATGTCAACACCATCTTAAACAACCTGCAGATAGCCATCCCACGTGCCTTAGCATATTGGAGTCTTACAATGTGTCACAGTTATCTGGCAGAGTGGCAGGTGCTATATCTATTCATCGCACAGTACAGTCTACGGATAAAACAGTAGCAGGTTAGTAGGTTCCAGAAATAAGTATTCAAGTTACCAGTATCACATATTTCTTTGCACATCTTGCATCAAATTGATGAGTGCTTCTATTCTTCTCCCAGAGAAACTTACAGGTATTGCATTTGGAAGTAACAGGATAAAGCTACTCATGCAAAAATAGGAGGAAGCAAAAGCCCACTTGTTCTCACGCTCTCTGAGGTTGTTAATTTAGGTATTTTGTTGGTTGTTTAAGGTTTATCTTTGTTCAGAAGTTCTGAAGAAATCAAAACTTACCTAGCTCGTGGAGCCATGCCACTTGCTTTGCCGAATTCGTAGCCATGCATCCGCACCAGAATCCCATTATTTCCTGCAGCAATTGCAGCTGTATGACTGTTAAGGGGGAAAGGTATACATGTATCAGATAAACAGTACCATCTTCACAAGACGAAAAACAACCACAATAACTAACGTCGAAGAAAAAGATGCTTCAAACAGAAAGTTTTCCTTTACAGGCCAACCATCATGTTTTGAATAGGATGCACACAGCTTTGGAAGTTAAAAGCAAGAATGCAATTTTTCATGTGTGGAATATTTGTAGTGTGCAACAAGAGCAAAACAAATAAGAGCTGAGAGAATCATCAGGAGCATGAGGTTCCATGACCCTCGCCATCTAACGGAGATGCCAAGTCAACGTCAGGGTAAAATGCTCCAGCAGCAATTGCAGCTTTTGCAAAGTGCTGGGCTCCAACTATCTTCCCATTGCAGAAGCTTATACGCGTTACTGGATCTATCTCACATTTCCACTTGTAATGAGGAACAGGTTTATAAGGATCAGTTTTGTGGGTAGAGAAACTATCATGTTTGGCACCATAAGAAGAACTAGGCTGCAGTGGACAACTTAATGAGGAACTTTCAGTTTTGATACAAGTGGTCTAAACGTAGACATAACAATTGGTGAGCGTACGTATTATTTCGAAGGCTTTCAAATTAGACAATCATAATATGTGGAAGGTCTAACAACTGTTGCCAGTTATTTCAGTGAGTAATGAAACAGCTCGAACCTCATCCAGTAGACCACTACATTTAGTATACAACATATATACTAATAGGAAAGTGACAAAGAATATTTCCAACATCAGCAAGAGTACAATACCTGGTAATATCCATCTCTTCATCCAAATCTGCTGCGGTTGCCGGGAATCCTTCGACTCCGCCTCTGTAGCTCACAACCGGGTCGCCTTCCATGGTAACAATGTACACATCATGCGTTCCAAGGACTACTTGTGGCACAAAGGCAAGAAGCAAGCAGGCAAGGCTGAGCCCCTTCATCTTCACCAATGTCTGAACAGCAACGCCGCGGGACCTTCCAAGAAGAGACACTATCAGGGACAAGCACTTAACACAGACATAATAGTTGAAGTTCTCGTGCCCAGCATTAGTTGGAAGGTATGAATGGCAAGTGTACAACAACTACATGGCTGCACTACTGCCATAGTAAATCAACCACTACCCCAGTCACAAGAACGTTCCCTATGATGCCCACCATTGTTATGTGATGCTGGAGTTCCCGTTCTCATAGGTCTCCCATGAGTCTGCATTAGGCTGCCCAATGATATTAAATGGCCCTTCAGAATGATAGTACTATTAGCAGGATAAACGGCTAGCTTGCATGTAGCATATACATTTTTAATCACTTCATTTTTCCTCTCTTGAGAACAGATTGCTATTTAGATGAAACTAAAGTATTGTATCGCTTCAGTCGGGAATCATACATAAATAAAGATCCCTTGATAACATATTGAATAAAAATCTATTCCACCGTAAACAGTAAATCACACCCAAAAAAACAAAGATGAAAATGAGAGATCAACCTGAAGCTGTGTGATCATTTGATCAGAGGTGCATCCGTGGGCCAACTCAAAAAACTCCTTTTAGAAACTAAAGCGCGTTAAGAGAAAAGGATGAATCCCCTGATATTGTGAACATTTATGGTATGCTTGTACTAGCTAGTTCTAAGTTGTAATCCTAACACCCTAGAAAAACTAAAAGCATACGCAAGTAAATCCAAGGAAAAACAATCAGTGATAGTCTCGCTTTACACGGGGAACGAAAATGCAAAGCGAGAAAACAAACAAATCAGCACAACAAGAATGCACCTAGGAGATCTCCTGAGAACCCAAGCATTCCCCGATCAGCAAGCCTGACCTGCTCCCGTCTGTCGGCCGCCTCATCGAATGGCGGCGCGCCCAGCCAGGAGGAGGAGCGAACGGCGCTAGCAGCAGCAGCAGCAGAGCACAGGGGTATAGCTAGGGTTTGCACGCTCCGGGAAGGAAGGAGGAGGAGCAAGGGAGGCCTCGAATCTTTTTTGTACTCATTTTTGTTTCTTACGCTTTTGCCACCTCTTCTCTTCCCATAAGAATACACCCGGTTCACGTGGATTTTCCGTATGCGGACCCACTGGTCAGTGATTGTGGATCCATGGACCGTGTCTTTCTCCAGGACCCAACTAGAGGTGAATGAAGGGGTGGTGCAAACCGACGGACTGACGTCGTGGCTGTGGGTGACATGACAGACGGCCTCGTGGACCGAGCTAGCGTGGGTGGGTTCCCGGTTGTCAGGGAGTGTGACTGCGTAGACCGCGTCCAGCGACCGCGTCTCGGTAGACGTGCGCCGAGGTTTTTGGGCTTGCCGGCGACGAGGAACAAGTGTCGGGCGAGGAGGGGGGACTCATGGGAGGCAGCGATGCGCGTCTAGGTCGCTCCGTGGAACTGCTCCAGTAGACCCCGCGTGACGTTGGAGCCGCTCGCCGTAGCGCTGTGCTGGTCCACGGTGAACTGGAATCAGGCTCGTTTTGTTCGCGCCGCCGTGGCGCCCAACCTCGGAAAAAATAGATCGGACAACACGCCGTCCGGCCGACATGTCACCGCGAGCACCAAGCTGAAATCACTCCTAAGGCCTTGCTTGGGAGCCCACCCATGCAGGCAGCTTGCTACTGTATTTGATGATCACGAAACGGATACAGCAGACGGATTGCAACTGTATTTGATGATCACGAAACGGATACTGGGAACTATTTTGGGGTTGTAAACTTATGTTGGGATAACTCTCGAAATCTAAATGCAAATTTGATTTGAGAAAGACCTAAATAACGATCACATTGTTAGGTACTATATGTTTTACTAGTTTCTACTAATGTAGATATAACATGCATGTCACTAAGAAAATATGTGCTCATCGATTTATCCTTGACAAACCAAACACACCTCATATCCACCATGTGGCATATGTGGTAAGCAACCTTAAACATTGATAAAATAAAAAACACACCTCATATCTAGTGAAAAATGGATCTATAATATAAACGCCATGGTTTGTAATACGAGAGCATATTCAGATACACCTAACCCTACAGTACTCTCGGTGCACCTGAGTATTTTTTCCTCCCTAGAAATCGCTAAAAAGTTTGAGAAGTTCATACCATTGATGCAATAGGTATCCATTGTCTCGCTAAATTCAACCCATAACTCTGTTGAAGCCTGAAATTACACATGATTTAAGGAACGGTGTATCACCAAAGATCGAACAACTAACCAACCGGTGATACAGTACCTGCGTCGTATACACCCAAAATCGAGTAGTCCGATACCTGATCAACATATTATACGATTACCACACGTCGTATACTTTCATCGTTGGTCAAGCCAGCCAGAAGCGAACAATATTCCATAAATCATATGCCGTTTCAAAGTCCTATGAAGACTTAAAGTCGTTCCTAAGTCCACTGAGCACAACAAGTTCGGAGGAACCTAGTGGATGTACCCTCACCCTAACCTAGTCCAAAGGTTTTCACCCGAAGCCCTAGTACATCCACCCACACCCTGCCTAGCCGACCAGCGCACCGCAGCTAGTGGGTCACTCGACCGGTCTTGTCACACTTAGTGAAAGAAAGAACGATTGTAACTTTTCACTACTAACACATACACTTCAATTCGTACATGTATGGTGTAAGGCATCAAAACAACTTAGCTATCACAACAAAACTCTAGGAGAAAGGAATTACAAGAAGGTAACATGTCTCATACATCGGGTAAGTACCTAACAGTCATACATTGCGACTCGGAAGTCGTCTACATTAAACATAACATAAGAATAGTAGCAGAAGGTAATATAAAACACAGAGATGGCTGCCCAAACCATATCTAAAAGCTCTACAAAAGTAACCTCATGACAAGTTGAGCAAGTCTTGCAGCTACCCATCCAAATCTTCATCATAATAAGCTACAATGCTGGAACAATCTGGAGGAATAGAATTCCCGAATGAGTACTTTTATAGTCGCAAGATGGTAATATTCTCATTCTAGGTTAATCTTAAGCATGGCATGGTGATTAAAATGACAACATGAATCAATTATCGCAATGAACATGACATGGAAAAGGAAGCTACACCAGCTGTCTAGTTCATCATAACATGTCATGTTTTAGTGAATCAAGCTAACCACTTGGTAAATCACTCAATTGTAATTCAATCACAGATCTGAATAAATATGAAGAGTCGTCATACTAAATTCTCAAGTTATCACATTCAAGCCACTTAAAGCATTCATGGAGTTGGGTTACACCACCCAAAGCTCCAACCACTTGTCCATCATCACAATACCATCCCATTTCAGATTTAGAAACATGAGAGCAACCATCATAATCGAGTCATATTATTCTATCTAAGTCTTCCCCGACTTAGAGAGATGCCAAATGAGCTAAACCACCCAATTCGACCAATGTGAAGTGAGTAATGGCAAAACTACCCTAACCTCATACAACAAGTGTTTCAATGGTTGTTTGTTCATAGTTGGTCTTCTATGACCATTCAATTCTATTTGACAACACTTCTCGCCATGAGTGAAGGAAAAGATCCAATGACACCTGTATCAGTCTAAGCTAACTACCTGACGATCCATCTGTTGGTATCAATTTCCTGCCCTCACATCTCACCTTAGGGTTCAAGTGTTTAATTTAAGTGATTTAAAGTACACATCATTGCTGACTACCAGCACAATCCAAACCTACTCATGTTAGTAGTTCCACGTACCACAAACATCATTTCAAAATATTCAAACTACACATCATTCAATCACCCAAGCATGGAAAAAGATAACCGGAGTATTCTCAACAAGTGAGCATGCTTGCCTGGCTGTTCGGAATTATAAGCATGTTGGAAAACAATTTCAAGATTACCCTTGTTGTCTGATTCTACCAAAATGATACTGAAACACCGAAAAAAATGACAAAAAAGGCCTGAACCAAACCAGCAAGAAATAAGAGGATATAATGCATGAAATGCATCCTAAAATATAGGAAATGTGATTACGAAGCTAACACGATTTGAACCGTTCAATTTAGACTTGTATGGTGTAGGTTATGATTTTTCTAATTCGTATTCGACAATTTTAGAGTCTATTAAACCAACTTTGTTCCCAAATTTCATACATCAGTGGTATTAATGTAATTAATGTAATTTGATGTCATAATAAAGTACACATTATTATATGTGATTTGATATAAAATATATTCACTTTCATGTTAAGCTAGATTATCTAATTTTCATATTTCAATATTTAGCAAAAGGATAATATTGTCATTTCGAAATGTTTACTACAACATCATGAATAACACTGGTGTCATAAAATCCGACAAGTGAAATTATGAATTTACGAAAAGGAATCAATTGATTCGGAGTTCATAAGGATTTTCTACAATTTTTACAAGATTAAACAATTTCTAGTCTTTTCTGTCTTTTCCTCAGTATAGAAATTGTATAAAGATTTTTTATTATTTTCCAATTTTATTTTTCTGATAGTTTGTAGGTGAGTCCACATGTGATAGAGGGGTAAGCACAATTATTACAGTCTGTTGCATTAACTACTCTCAATAATGCTTAACTTTTATCCTGTCTTTAACCGGTCACAACATTCCTTACTGCATTAACTATGTGAATTAACTGACTGAGAATGTCTTGAAGTCAATCATTTGGAGCAATTAAGTGTACTAATTATAACTAACTGTTATCAATGCAGCTAATTAACTAACCAATAATTTCAGTGATCAGCATGTTAGCAATGAAAAAGAGGAAGCCCGGGTCTATAAAGAGAATGAGACGCGATGTGGTGCAATAATGCGAAACATTTCGTAGCAACGGTCGCCACACCAGAGGCGGTTCCCAAGCGAGCCTTGCTGGCCTCCAAACCCCTCGCTCCCCAGTCCGCCCCAACTCGCCTCGTAAAACCCTCGCCTCGCCCTCGCCGCCCGAAACCTCCAAACCCCTCCCCCTCCCCTCTCGGCCTCCTCGCCGCGCGAGATCGCCATGCCGCCGCGCGAGACCTCCAACGGCGTCGGCGGCGGACCATCCCCCGTCTCCCCGTCGGAGCCCGGTCTGGTGAGCACCGACCCCGCTGCTCATCCTCTCCCCGATCGTCCTCCCCTCCCTCTCTCTCAGGGGTGTGGTTTTGCGTTGCGTCTCATGCTTGTCGCAGTCGGAGGAGGACCTGGCGCTCAAGGAGCGGCTCGAGCTGTACGTGCTGCGGGCGCAGGACTCCGACCCCGGCGTCCAGAAGCTCGCCCTCGACCGCATGAGGTAATGCCCGTTCTTAGGCTCATGGGGGAAGCACCGAAGTGCGCGGATTGTTACGTGTTAGGTTGGTTCTGTTACGGTAGTCGAATTTCGTTGTTAATTTTAGGCGCAAATATCTGGTTTTATGTGACCCCCCCCGGTTCCCTCGGTTCGGATGATGGATGTATTTACCACACAACGGGTTAGTTTGTAGTCCCTTACACTGTAGGGTTTGGATGAGTGATGGTGCTAGCCAAGTGGAGATTTGTTTTTCCATCTATGTTGGTGGCGTCCCTGCCATGAATTCTGGACGAACCCAGGTTCACTGGTTTGCTTATTCTGTACGAGTATATCATGTAAACATAGATGTACTAGAATTTTTTTTGTGAAAATATCAATATCTGTGTCCTACAAAAAAGAGAAGAGTGGGTGACTAATATAGCAACTATTTGAGTAACATTTCATTATTTTGCACAGGACAAAAGTATTCATATTTTTGCACACAACGTTTACAGTACTCTATGTTTACATGGTTTATATCTATGATTTTTTTCAGAATTTTCTGAAATATTTAAATGGATTTTCATAAATGGGAGTACATGCACCTGGGAGCCACTAGTTAATTCCCCTCAAACTTGGCTCTATTATGTTCCATCTAGCATTCCGTCCAATAGGCACCTGAGAGTCAAGTTTGAGTGATATTTTACAAACTGGGTTTGGAGTGCCCTGAGATCAAAGAGGTCTAAATGAGTGCCATGCGAGAAAGTTTCCGTCAATAATGTTGAACAACTCAGGGAATCATAAATCAAAAAGCTATCATTACCGAAAACCTTTCAGGTTTGTATGGACTGCATGCCTAATTGGATACATAGGTTCATCAAAATTTAAAAGATTCAAAGAAGTGATTGTTTGGTATTACCATGGCAAATTTCTATCCTATGCGGAGGATACCAATTTGGGCCTAGTATCAAGGATAAATGCTCTAAATTAAGCATCCAACAATGAAATCTGAAATCAATGACAAAAAGCATCTCGTGCTTTTCTGCATGTAACTTGTAACCAGTTCTGTATTACTATTTTTTTTTAATCCTCGTAGCTACAAATACAATGTGATATGAATTTCTTACAATGTGATGTGAATTTCTTTTTGATATGCTGCCTCACATGTAATACTAAATCTGAAGAATCATTCTTAGTAACTTTTGGTTGTTCCTATTTGAATGCATTTCACTTACTAGACTCGTTTGCTTAGCTCTAGCATGTCAAGGGTTAGCTACATTATTTGGAAATAACTGAAATTTAGTTTTTATTTTGTATTTTTTTCCATTGTCAAGACTAATATCAACATGCTGTTTCAAATAGTGGATTCTAATGATGTCAATGTCTCGTGTGTCAGAAACTTGGCTGGTGAAATTGCGCAAGCAGTCCAGAATACCCAGGTTGGATCCTAATTCACATCATCAAGGATTGCACAATTTTTTTCTTTATATTCTTCAGTACCATATTCTGTAGTATATCATCCATTTTCTGTCTAGATGCTGTTAACTGTAATCATAAGTGTTTTAATTGTTTTCCTTTGAACCTTTTGACTTTTATCCTCCATGTATATATATACCCTACTGCTTGATGTACCATAGTTCATGTGGCTCTCCATTTGGCAAGAATTGTGATTGCTGGTTTGCTATCTTTCAATGCATTTCATTTTATAAAATTTCTATCCACTACTTCTTTTGTTATCTTTGCTATTTATTCAAGTATTAGTTGTCCCATATGGCTGCAAACTGTATGCTCAGTTCTCCTGTTTATAATACTAATCTTTTGTTGTTGTTTTACAGTACAATGGCACACCATTTGAATCCCTATTTGGACTAGTGTAGGAAATTGTCGTATTTCACATGAAGGTTGATTCTGATTAGAGTTCATTGGTTGCATTTGTTTCACTTTTTTTGACTTCATCATAAAAAAAAGTACGCTATGTACAATATGTTAAACATTAATCGATGAAGCAATAGTAATTGTTTTAAATAAACCCAACAAAAAATAATTGATTGATGCATTTGGAGTTCTATTGTTTTTACTGTCGCAGCATAATGCTGAGCCTGAAGCTGTGGATTTTCTAATGGAGGTATGATGAAACATTTCTGTTTGTATTAAGGGGATCAATTTTGTATTTATTGAGACACAGCTGAAGCATGATACTTCTTTGCGACTTAGGTTGAAGACCTTGAGATGCTACTTAAACATGTTTACTCTACAAACTACAAAAGGGCCTGCTTGTACATCACTAGTTGTTCTAAGTATGTGAGTGAATTTGGTTTTTGCTTCATTAGAAGTTGGCATTCTCTAATTTTATTGAAATTAAACTCTCTAATTTTATTGAAATTAAACTTTCTAAACTCTTGCTGTGTTGGGATGGAAACTGGAAGATACCTTCCTGCTCCCGATGATCTGTTGGCACTTGACATTGTTTATGTCATGTACATGAAGTTTGGGGACGTTGCAAGTGCTTTGCGGATCGGGCTTCTGCTCGACGACAGCAAGGTGGGTGAATGAATGATGCCTGCCTTTTTTGAGGTCCAGAATTCAATGGCACTAACGTCGATTTCAATGTCTTCTAGTATCGTGATCGGTATGTGAAGAAGGCTTTCGCAGCAACTGATGATTTCCCCCTGAAGCAGCAATTCGCATATATCATAGCACGCTATGTGAGTCTCATCCATGCACACTGACATGCAACAGAAGCAAAGTTACCTATTTCTGCCATCTTCTGCTGATCTATACTTCTGATAATGCAGATAGTTTGTATCTATAATTTCCATACTATACATAGTTTAAATCTTTGAGTGGTCTCTTTGATTTTATTTTACTTTTGTCAATGAGCTCTTCTTTATTGAAGGGTTTAAGCATGGAGATTGATGATGAGATGGCTTCAGATAAAAATGAGAAGGAGGCTTTGCAGGAAATAGTTTATAATGCCAAACTGAGTGAGGGGTACCTTACCCTTGCGCGTGATATTGATGTCATGGAGCCAAAATCCCCAAAAGACATATATAAGGTGATTTTTGTTATGTTATTTGCTGATTGCAGTTTTGTTCTGCAGTTCTTTTGTTTGTTTAGGCACCCCAGCTAACATTCTTTTTCTTTAAAAAAAGTGCTAATTTGTTAGGCTCATCTGATTGACGGCCGAGGTGCTACAAGCTCTAGCCTTTATTCCGCAAGACAGAATTTGGCCGCAATGTTTGTCAATGCATTTGTGAACGCTGGATTTGGCCAGATTTGTTTTTATAAACTTCCTCGCCATTTCTAGTGGAAGGAAGGATATTAAGATCATATTAAGATCATATTCTTGTTACAGGGCAAACTCATGACTGCCCCGTCTGATTCTTCTGGTGAGGGTTCTTCTCGAAACTGGCTATTTAAGAACAAAGAACATGGGAAAGCTAGTGCAGCTGCTAGTCTGGTACTGCTACAATTTGGTTTATTTCTACAAACATGCGCTTTGGACTCTTACATAATCGATTGATCATAGTAATGATAAAATCATTATTTTCAGGGAATGATTCTTCTCTCGGATCCTCATTCAGGACTTGCCCAACTTGACATGTACCCGAACAGCAATGATACTCATGTTGTTGCTGGAGCTTTGTTAGGTATTGGAATTGTCTCTTGTGGTGTGAAGAATGATTGTGATCTTGTATGTGCCACCCTACCCCTGCATCCAGCCTCTCGCGCTTGTAACTATGTAAGTCTTTTGCTGCAATAACCTCTTATGTTTTCCAGGTACTTGCTCTTATTTCTGAGTATATCAGCAGGGATGAGTCAATTATACGAATTGGGGCAATCTTCATAGTTATTTACCTACAGCTCTTATCACATCTCATCCCCTTATTTGATTTTAATTGACCAGCAACACCTGGGCCACAATTGATCTATTTAACTTCTGAATTCATCAACCCTATTAAACCTGATTTTGATGGCAGAAGAACATCAGCGATGTCGTTGACCCCTATCTCTGGCACTGTAACTTCAACTACGCTAATGAGTTTACACATAAACCAACTAGCTAATAGGCACCCAGTCCTTTTCTTTGCTCGAATATTTTCATACTGCAACTTATATGTAGTAGTGTTGTAGCTTCTGCAATGTATTATGGCAAAAATGTTGAGATCATCTGGGTCCTTTTCAGGATAAGTACAACTTGGTGAAGTCCTTTTTTCTTATGATGCTGATAGCGCTGGGGATGCCTCAGGCAGGCGCGCTACATCCATGTAATTTTACCTCCACTGGAATCCAAATAGCTCAATATTGTCCCTCTGCACCAAGAAGTCCTGAATGCTGCAGAGCACTTGTCTCGACAGTCGACTTCAGCGATGGTGGCTTGGGATGTTTCTGCAGTGTGGCAGGGGAAAGCACCGAGTTTAACGTCACAGAATTGTTGAAGCTCTACACGGTTTGCGGGGGTATTAACCCTGAGGTCGTCCACAATTCATCACTCTGCTCAGGTATATCTTCCTGTATACTAGCAACAAGTTGAGGAACAATCTAATCGTGATTTGAATGACATGCATGCAGACTATCATTTTCTGCCTCCACTGACGTAGCACCAGTATTGAAGGAACAACTCCAATGTGCTTAAGGATAGAACAGCATAACTTGTTGAAGGGAACAGTTTCAACGTACTGTTAGATAAGGCCCAATGGGCAGTCCGAATCCACGGACAACAAGAGCTTAATCCAAAGCTCTCATGGATAATAGACCTAATCTCACCTCCTTCTGTACCATAAAGAAAAGAACCAGAGATTTTTACCCTTCCCTAAAAAGAAAAGGAAGTGCCTCTATTTAGGGGTGTGGATTTTGTGCACACGACGGCATTTACCCCCATTGTGTAAAACCTAATTTTTTAAATATACGTATAAGTTCTAAAAAATTTTAAAAAAATTCATACCAGTTTATGATGGAATGAAGCATGCACATGCAAATTTTCGTAAAATAATATGCTCGTTTGTGACCTGGGTTAAAAAAACAAATCTGTGCACTGTTTACGCATGTCTACTGTTCAATACTGTTCACAACCCCCAATGTGTTTCCTTGTTTTTTTTACACAGGTCACAAATGGGTATATTATTTTACGAAAATTTAACCATGCATACCTCACTCTAGAATTTTTTTAGATTTTTTTAAAACTTAAATGTGTGATTTTTAAAATTTTGAAATAATGGGTGCACATGCACCTGGGTGCACTCTGTGCTTTACCCTCTATTTAGAGACTTATCTACTTAGATGAATAAATCATACTCTATCTATATTATTAATGCATATGTATCCCTATTATCTAATCCAAGACCTATGATAAGAACACAAAGTTCTATTAAGGGGTTTCTGAATATAATAACATAAGTTACAAAAATGAGAGGGCATTGCCTCTATTTATAGGCTTCAAAATCTCACACAACTCTCATGACAACTCCTAACCAACTAGATGACAACTACTATCTTACTCAATGACAACTCACATATAGCTAGCTAATGGATAACTATTGAGGTAATGACATATGTCATGATATCGTATTCTTCTTGGCTAAGCTTTCATGAAGCATATGGAAAAATAAAAGTCAAGAAAAAATTGACTTTCAACACTTAATAGCAAAATTCAAATTGGATTGTAATAGCTGAAGGCTTAGATATCCTGCATGTGTGTATGATGTTCCTCATCATCCACCTCCGCCGGTTTCTCGCTCACTGTGCTAGACCATTCTCGGTGGGAAAAGTTTGTAGCTGCAGTAAAGAACCATTTTAAGAATGGCTTCCAGGTCCTTCTGGATGCTCTAATGGCTGTGTTGATGAGTCTTATAGGGCGGCTCGTCTGCATCACTGTCAAACTTTGGTTTCGACAGACTATTGATGCGGTAAAGCTCTGGCTTACGCGCAGGTGTCTATTCTCTGTGGCAGGTATGCCTTTTAAATCGAGATAACTTTTCATATACTTGTACGATGTGTGTACTAACTATTTGGCTTATGTTTATAGCAGCTGTTGAGACGTTGGCACGGGAGGTGGAGATGAGTCTCCCTGTTGCTCCAATGCATGACGACGATACACTACCCATGCTGAGACCTGATGATGTTTGATTTGTGACTTCCATCAGACTATGCAACATCACATTTTGGATATGTTTGTTAAAAACCTGAAGAAATAAAAACCTTAGCTTGTTATAATCTCATGCATGCATATATGTCATCCAAATTTGGCTTATTTCAAAAACCCTAACTTCTGAACCTGAACTCAACTTCAATGCAAGGCTTGAAGTCAAAATCATCCAAACATTAACTTAAAATTTGGAGTTGGTGGTTGTGGTGGTGTCACTCCCCCAATGGTAGTGTCACACCTTCTCTCAAATAAAAAAAACTAACAAACATAATCTTTACCCTTCTCCTTAATTGTTATCCTTATCTTTATCCTTAGCAATAGATTTGTTTGTTTATTGAGATACCAAAGGATAAGGATTCTCTTAGTTTATTTGTTTATTTGAGAGTGGCTCTTATTACCCATATTATGAGGATCTACATACACTCGCTATACCAACTACCCTATACTATGGCCTTTTCATGGCAGTCCCTAAGACATTCTTATACTTGGTAGCTTCATTTGGTTGATTACATGAGGGGAGGGGTGGTACCCCTATTTATAGGATTACATGATCATTGGATTTGTGCCATGTGACACAATCCAAGCCATACAACATAACTCTAGAAAACTCTCTACAAATATCTTATCTCTGGAGTTTTCTACAACATTATCAAAGTACTGGATATTTTCTTACTTCATAGACATTACATCTAAAATATGTTACTCTAGAATTTTTTTCTAATTCTAGAGTTCATCTCTAAAATATCTCCAACATGTTTATCCTTGATTTATTCTAGGGCTTTCTCAAGTATCTTTATCACTCTAAAATCTTCTAGAGTATTCTCACTTCGACATGAAGATTTATCTCTAATATTTTCCATGATAAATATCTAAGTATTTGTAACATCCCGGTTTTCATAAGTCTGATTAGCGTTTGAGTTATCGAATTTGAGTAAGTTTTAAAACTTTTGTTCGAGGTTGCGACATGTCATGCATCGTAAGAACCCGAAGCGATAAACCTAGTCGGAGGTGACGTGAGAGGATGTAGACACAACTCGCGTTGCTGAGTTGTGTCAATTCTGTCGTACCACGTTGCTTACGCTAGTAGGATCATTGCACTCGCATACATCTCATACATTCCACACATTGTAGATAGATCATACAAACACATGCAAGTAATTGAATAATTAAACTTTATTCAATTGGAAGAATAACATTACAAGTATACTTTAATGGATTACGTGATCCAAAGGGAAGAACTAATGAAAGAGTACAAATATAGTTGTCGGATGTACAAGAATAAACAAAGAAGATTACATCATATGCATCTCTACCTATACAAGCATCTAAACCTTAATCTTCGATTCTCGACCAAACCCTAGTGGTGGGGGAGGCAACCTTGAAATGTTGGCACTCGTCGGACCTTCAGGCATATTCGTCTAAGATCGTCGAGTTGTGCCAATTGCTGTAGGAGGCATAATGTTTTCGAAAACCTTTCCTTTTGAAATAGAGGTGGTCCCACCAGCACAGTTTCGCCTAAACCGCAAAATAAATTACGGGGGCAAAGTAGCACCGAAAAGCGGGACCTAAATAGTTTTGAGATTTAAAATAAGTTAATAAAATGTTTTGTCTCTAAAACTGTCCGAGGGCCACTGGGCTAAGACCCTCATTGGACGAATCTAACATAAGTATATAGGGAGAAAAGGGATGAGAAGAAATAAAAATAGATTTTATTTTTCCTATACTACTTATCTACCGTACCTCCATTGATTTTCTTTTACAAAGGAAAATTCATTTTAAACCAAAAATGTTTGAGATAATTCACCGAGTGAAATATCAACCATCCACCTATGTTGACCAGGGTCAAAACCTTAGCATGGAGGCCAGCCGAGCTCACCAAACTAGCACAGGATCAGCTCAACCGAAAACCCAAGCAGGAGGTGGCCTGCTGACCAAAGGCAACCAGGAGGTGGCATTCTTGCCACCAAAGAAAGAAAGGCCATACAAATATCCTTGTAAGATCAAGGCAGCCAAATAGAGCAGCACGGTAGCAGTAGCAAGCCACCAGCAACCCATCCTTTTGCCACCATCGAGAGAGCCATGTCCAGTAGCTCAACCGAGCAACCACCAAGTTTCAGGAGGCCAAGCTTAAGAGACCACCAGGAGATGGTCAAGGGGAGGGAATCAAGAGGAGGACCAACCGAAGCAAGAGAGGAGTGAGCCACCAGCAAGGTTAGCTAGACCATCATGAGCAAAAGAAGAGAGGAGGGGGGGGGGAAGAAGAAGGACCCTCAGATTTAGATAAATCATCCTCAGGCTATAGGCATCTAAGGTGAAGCATCCATTCTTATCAGATTTTCTTACCCTTCTCTAACCCCTTTTCTCAGCAAAGCAATGCATCACAGAATTCAGCCAAAAATCAAGCTATGCATCTGTTCTTTCAGTTCAATAATTGATCTGTACATGCATGTAGAAATTAAAGAACCACTAACATCCAGCATAGTACATGTTCTTATCAGTTTTCTAAAGTATCTGTATATGAGCCATACATGCATATAAGTAACCCGAATCAAGTACATCATCTGTTCTTCATCTAGTTTTGATACCCAATTGCATATGTATGCATATGTATCAGCAACCAAGGACCAGACCAATGCAACCAGTGTATTTGTTCTTATCAATTTAATCAAATGGGCATACGAAGGCATCATCTTTAGCAAACTAATACCAAGCATAATATCTGCCAATTCAGTTAACCAACCAACCTGTATAACAAGAATCAAGGGTAATTCTGTTCTTTCCCAGGTTTTCTTTCTAAGCTTTGGTCGTCACAGAAATAACCAAAACCTAGCACAACATTTGTTCTTAACAGTTTAAACACGCAATTACGTGTGCATCAACTTAAATATTCCTCATCACTACAAACTAGTTAAAGACCAAGTGATCATCTGTTCTTGCCAAATAAGAAGGCCACAAGCACACATACACATGCTTATGTATCAAAACCACCCGGATGAGCAGCAGCATACCAGATCACCACTCATGTCACCTTAAGCTTTCGCATAACCTCAGGGCCAAGCCACATGGGGGAAGCCTAGCACCGAACCCATGAAGTAGAAATGGGGAGAATCAGAAGACTTACCAGACGAGGAGGCCGACGGCACGGGCACATCCCCAACCTGCCACCAACGGGAGGCGAGTTAGGCAGAGCCCTGGCACTGCCGGCGCTGCGACGCCTTAGCCACCATCCCGGGCGGCAGGCGAGGGCGGCGGCCGGAGGAGGGGCAGAGGGCGACCAGGGTAAGGCAGGCCCCCTGGCGGCGATGTGGTTACCCACGGGCGGCGGCGCGAAGGGTCCGAGCCCTGGAGCTCGAGGCGACGACGCGTCCGGGGCGGAGGAGGGAGGCACAAGAGGGAATCGGCGAAAGGGAGAGGAGGCAGAGAACCCGGCGGCGGTGGCGGTTGGGCTGAGGGCCATGGCGGCGGTGAGGCCTAGATCCGAGGGGGAGGCGGCGCGCTCGGGTGGCGCCGAGCTAGGTGGGGAGGACCACCGGCGGAGGAACGGGCGACGCCATCGGGGGATTGGGGCAAGGGCGCTCGGGAGAAGGAAGCCGAACCGACCGAGGAGAAAAGGGAAAGAGAGGAGGGGGCTCGGTCGGGTGAGTGGCCGGGTGGAAAAGAAAAAGAGGAAATAAGGAAAAAGATAAGAAACGGGAGGAAATAAAAGAAAGGAGAAAAATAAGGAAAGAAGTAAATAAAAAGAAGAAACAAGGGTTTTCTTTAAGTCACTTTTCTTTTCTTGAGAAGATAATAAAGAAACATGTATATATATGCATATATTAAAAGTGTAACTTAAATCTTTAGAAAACTATTTTATGTTCAAATACCCCAATTTACGGGTAATGACCTAAAACCCTTCTGATCTAACAACACTCGGACCCCACCCGGTTATTTAAAGTTAAACGTTCATCAATTTCATCTGGTGTGTGAATTAGTCAGCTTCATGGGGCCTCGAGACCAATGTAACCGCCCCAAGGATGACCAGATCAACCCGAACCTCTAGCTCACCGGCCCTAGACCAGAGTTAATATATCAACCCTTGTAAAACTACTTTCCGTAATTTTAAATTGAAGCCAGGTTTCTAAGTTTGTCGTAAAACCCTTTTTTAGAAGAGTATTTAACAGCTGGGGTAAGTCACTCGTATTCACTCAGGAACACACGGATCATATACCCGCATATGCATAAAAATGAATCCTATTCATTCATGCTATTGTTATACATGTTCTGCGTCACCAATACAATGAACCTGATGAATTTAATGAATCCAACTATTTCTCTATCATCGAAAATCGCTCAGAATACGACGCTTTCAGCATCGGAACTCTGATTAAATCGATTCATGATGCATTAGTTCTTGTTTTAAGCATATTATGCCACGACATGCATTTCATATCATCAGCATGCTGCGATTCAATTCTTGCTTATCGTGTTATCTTTTTCGATGTTTTTGCTTCTTCCGGGTAGACATCAGAGTGGATGTGAGTTACGAGCAACATCCTGAGAAGATATCGGATCATGCGCAGCAAGGCAAGCAGCCCCTTTGAACATATTGCAAACGCCTATTATTTGCAAAGTATTATTTGTTTTCAAATTCAATATCGCATGCCTTCAAATTCTTTTTTTCGCTAAGTATTACCCTATCCCTTTGCATGAGCTTACTTTGTCGCTCAATCAACGCCACTACCAACCCAACCTAGCTAGAGTAGTATAGTGCATACCTTTATACTGCTTACTATGTTAACTGTGCTTAGACATGCTTAGACATGTAAAAGTCATAGTTCCTTGGATGGTAGACAAAACACAACACTCTGGATGGGTTAGGTGGTAGGTGGATGTTCATCGGGAATTGTCTAATGAACTTAACTAATAAATATTGGGTTAAACGAGAGGCCATGGCTGGGAGCATGGTGGGTTGTCTCGTTTTCCCGCAAGCACCGGTTCCCGATGTATATTGACCCAAAATTTGCGTACTTCTGCACGGGTGGGATAATGGACCATCCACGACTAAATAATTTGCCTAGACTTAGTATATGAGCTACATTAGTTTGCCGTTTCCATTTGTCGGGTGCGTGAAAAAGGGGATGTGGTGTGGTTCCTCAATATAAGGGTGGGGTGGACACACGGTCTGGGAGACCAGGGATGTACCTCGATTCACAACTTATGGGACCGTGTCACAGTTGCGGCCGGACTGATGTACATGGAATGGCCCGTAAGGGTGGCTCATACTTAGGTCGAAAGCATTGTAAAGGTCATGTTCGATCACCCTCCGCTAGCACACCTCGTGAAAGTGTGTCAATCGCGATGGTATTAGGAGTCGATCGATACGTATAGGTAAAGATGTACACCCCTGCAGGGTTTGAACTGTTTGAACAGCCGTGTCCGCGGTTATGGACAACTTGGTGATTACCTGCATCGAATTAGACAACTACAACAAACTCTAAAACTTGCCAACTCTAAGATTGTGGTGTTAGCGATTGCTTCCTCCCAGGGTGGTCGAGGAAGGGTCAAGGTATCTAAGGTGTGGTGATCTGCAATCAGGAATGATCGTGAAGTGTTTGACTCATCCCCTTTAAAAGTATTCCAGTAGTCGGTTTTCATCTACTTAACTATTATTGTTAAAAAAAATCAGCTTTCTGCAAAATAGTCCACAATTATCCTGTTGTTGATACCTGTTGCATCTATTACTAATTTCTCCTTGTAAGTCTTGCTGAGTACAATTTTGTACTCATCCTGCTATCGTTGACATTTTTCTTGTATAGGAAACTATCCCCTCTGAGGGTGGTTTCTACGTAGGGTTCGACGACAACGACGCATAGTCGCTGGAAATCCCAGGTAGTGATCCTGCCCAGGGTTTGGCAGCTCGTTTGTTCTGCTGCCACTTTTGGCCTGACCTTTTGGCTTCGTAGCCATATATACTCTTCCGCTGTGTAAGCAACTCTTGTGTATGTATATTATGTTGTTAAGTTTCAAGAACTTATAATATCGTATCTTGAGTCGTAGGGTTGTTGTTGTGATACCGGTTCGTTCTCACCTGCCTCATATGCTCTGTGTGTATGTTATGGAAGCACATGATGCGGGTAGGGTTTCAGAGTCTATATCATAGAGTTGTTAGGTTTAATCACCCCTGTGAAGTGACTCTTCTACTGAGAGTTTGGGAGCTATATCATCCTACTCCAGCCAAGCATTAATTTGCCGGGACGAGTTTGGGGATTGATGTTCCGGCTCAGTAGCAAAAGAGTGAGGAGACCATATCACCCTACTTAATCTGTGCATTCATTTGCCGGAGCAAGTTCGAGGTTGACGTCTCGGACTATTCGAAACCATATCACTCCACTCCTCTCGGAATTGACACCTGAGAGTTGAGGTCAGAGTTGACGTTTCGACTTAGCGGGTGATTTTACTTAAGACTCTCTGTTATGGATTTTGGGTCCCGACAGTATTCATGAGAGCTCACAAACCTTCTAGAACATTATGAGCACTGTATCCACTAGGGCACAGCAAAACGTTGCGGATTGGTGGGATGCAAGCCTCGTAAGCACAAACAAGGAGCACAGTCGATGTCTTAGCGGTACCTTGATCTATGTCATGTGGGAAGTATGGAAGGAGAGAAACCACCCAGTGTTCCAAAACAAGGCTCTTTGCTTCCGGGACACGACCCTCTTGATACATGGCGAAATCTCATAATGGCATACGTCCTATCGACATGGTGCAATTGGAACGAGTAGTCAAAATGACCCAACTAACGGTGCGTAAACATCCGTGATATTAGCACCATGAGGCAAACCTTGTAAAACCTTGTATATATTCTCAAACTCTTACTTAACTGAATGGGCAGTGCTCTTGCCAAGTTTTCGAAGATAAAAACCTTCTAAAACATTCTTGCTACAAGTATGCATTGAACTATTAACATGTTTTATGATTTTAGATTTCTATCGTGGTATAACCAGTCCACTAATTATTTTTTACATAGTTTAAATTCTGTATTTTTTATATTTTATGGTTTTGTGTTTTTCTGTAACGACCGCCGGTCCGGGTGAGAGGCCGAGGTGTTACATCGAACTCGACACCACCACAGCAACCCTCTCACTCTTCTTGGCAGTGTCATCACCGATCTCCCCCTTCCACTCCCCAGCCCCTTCTCGCCTAGCAGTAGAAGCACAAACAGCTAGATGGGGAGGCATGTATGTGACAAGGGCAGAGGACGTGCACGAGCTCCATACCTCCATCTTCCCTCCTCCACCATCTCAGTTCCGAGCAAAAACTGAGTTCCAAGCTAGAACTCGACCACAGGAGCTCGTCTTTCCTAGCTCAGGCCAAATGGCCATCACTACAAATCTCTCAAATTTGCAGAATATAGTGAGCTATTCTCCAACCAATTGATTTCATAGTTTCCGTACTATACCATAATCTCAATCATCCCTTCAATTTCGCAGCTGCATCACCGGATGGGATACGCCCAAATTTTCCTTTACATTGCCGTCGTCGACAAAGTGAGAAGATGAGGACGAGGGGTAGCCAGGGGGAGGGCAGCGGGAGTAGAGATGGATACGCTTCTGATGTCGCCTTCAATTTTAGAAATGTCGTGCTGTTTTGCCATAGTCGTGTGAACTAGATCGTCGTTGCCGCTTAGCTTTCTCGCGTCATTACAATAGGTCAGCGCGGACCACGCCGTTCCTCTCAGTAGGTTCGCTGGCGACATGGCCTTTTGTTAAGCTACTGAGTCGTGGCCGCCGTCGCTGACTGCTCTAGCGACGAGCTCGTCACGAGCTCATCCATGGTGTCTCGCCGTCTCTTCTGTTCTAGAGAACAAAGCCTTTTCTTAAGCAGAGAACGAAGTTTTTCCTATGCATTAACAATTGTGTCCTTTAGAACTTTTGCACACGTGTGTCCTTTAGTTAGTCTAGGATGATTAAGTGGGTTATGGATAACTAGTTGGATTGTAGTTATAGCATTATTATAAAATTTCAAGAAAATGAAAAAATAAAAATTTTGAAACTAAATTTAAAGTTTTGAATTTTCATACATTGGCATTATTAAATTTCTAAATTAAAAAAAATTAACTAAACTTCTAGAAATGATTTTCAGCAGCAAATAAAAGTTGAAGGAAATACAAGAATAATTTATTTTGGTTCTAAATAATCTAGAGTTGGTCTTCAAAATTCTCCAGTATCTTTGAATCTATTCGATAATTTTCTAAAATAAAGTTCAATTTCTAAGACTAAATCAAATGTGACGTCATATTTTCTGAATAGCTGAATTTTATTTTTCTAATTTTTTAAATTTTTTATTTTTCCATCAAACCATTCACGATGTCAGCCACATCATGTGCAAATCAACAAAACCGCCAACGTCATATGCCATGTTAGCAAAAACACCAAGAAAACCGTCTTAGAGTTCAAAATAAATCAGTTTTGAAAGTTGAGGGTCTAAGATATCTGGTTTCGTAGTTGGGACTTTCAAAGTGTACCTAGACCCCTAAGTGCATTTTGGTGATTAATGATGAGCAACTAAGGGACTAATGTGAATCTTGATTCTGTGTAAACAGGTTTAGTCACACATGTGTAATCCAACCAACAATGACGATCCATAAAAAAAATGAAAAGGAGAACAACGAAACTCAAGCGTTTTAAACCTCTTTTCCTAGGTTTTAATGATTCAAGAAATTAAATTGAGTATAGAAAAAAGTTATTCCATAAAGAAGGGTGTGCCTAAAGGGTTGAAGTAGTATTTTTAGTGCTCAAAATACTCAACCAAATCGTTAGACTCAAAAAGATCCCCAAGTTCTCCAAGACACTTATGCTCCGTCTGACATTCGAGAGTGCCCAGACTTTTACCTGGATACTCCGGGTGCAAAGTAATTCTCGCTAAATGTTAGCTCAGATACCCTGGATGAGTGTCCGGACATATAGAAATTTTTGGAGAACTTTCTGTCACTGATGTTCTACAAGTGCATAGAGTTCGTTGTAACAGTTCGTTGGAAGTATTCTCCCAACTTTTATGTTGATTTCCATGAGGAGCTATGGTGGTGGTCACTTCTTTCTCACACTTGTGGTGTCACAAGTCACAAGTATACTTGTCCTGAAAAATATTTTATGTATTTTCTCTTCAAATTAATAAATGCAAGTATAGAACTACGTGCAATTATTAAAATGCTAAAAAGTAAAAGTGTGGTTCCTGCAATAGGATTAGTTAGGCGTGGGAGATGCTAGATCATAGGTGTTGGTATAGAATATCGATTGAAGCAAAATTCTGATATACTTATCCTTTTTAGAACTTAGTAAGCGAGCCACCTTTGAATCATCGTACTCCCCCTACATCAGTATTGTACAACTCTATTACCCTCCTCCCGTTACCCTCTATCCCGAATGGTCAGCAAGGTATTTAAGATCAATAGATCGGATCAACACTTTAAGGTTGGTGGCTTCCTATTCCTCATGCAAATACAGCTCCTCTTTGATAACTACACCTGTCACCTTGTAGGTTGCCGATTTACTACAAAACATGTATTAATCCTAATATGTCCTACATAAAGATCATGTTGCTTAGGCCCTAGACTTCACACCAAATGCTCAAAGTGTTGAAGGATAATGATTCAGCCATAGAGATAATTCTACCGCATCACCAATTACCTACATCTCTTCCGCCTAATAGGACAAATCACTCATACTGGAGATACGAGTACAATCGAGATGCATAACTAAAGATGAACAATAAGAATAGTCTTGATTACCGATAATCTCAAGAATGTAAACAAGAATATGATTCAATAGTTCAATGATGATTACAAATCTAAACGAATATAGAAAAACAAATGCTCAATCCTCTACAAGAACATCGAGACACTCGCTTTCTCTAGTATGGCGGTGGCGGTGGAGAAGCAGTTGACTGCCGGATCTTCTCTCCTGCCTTTTGTTCCTCTCTCTAACCGTCGTCCTTTTTCCTAATGACTTGGCCCCCTTTATGAACTTCATTATGTTTGACGACAAGGAGTCGCCGCTGCTCAGTATGACCAGGCAGTATGGGTATGACGCCCGTACCATTACTCGGCAGAGCGTTGGAGCCTCAGATTGTGATGTTCTATGGGAAAGTTGCTCCAAATCTCATTTTTCGTGCAAAACATGTCCTAAATTGGTGGGATTCATCTTTTATCCTGCAAAGAAGCTTAAAAACCTAGTTTCTACAATATTAATATAATAAACAGGAAATTAGGCAATTTTCTAGCAAATAATTAGTTGATCAATGTTGAATCTTGGAATAAACGACCATGCGTTTGGGACGCATCAGTTACGCTCCCAAACTGCCCAGTTTGTTCCCCGATACTCTAGGTAGCCGGACCATTTTAGTATATCTTCGGGCTCGTAAGTAATTTTTGAGGGGTTTCTGTGAACTCCCTTGGAGTATCCAGATATGTTCCTAGATACTCTGGGTTTCTGAAGTGTCTGGCCACTGCCCTGGCCGTGCTAAACTGTTTTTCAGGGGCCTCTGTGAGCCCCCTAGGAGTGTCTGGAGTAGTTCCCGGATACTCTAGGGTAATTCCTCTGGAGCAGTTGGTCAAGTTGCCTAATAGTTGCAATAGAGTCATTGGAGTAGATCCCGGATACTCTAGGCAGATGTCCGGATACTCCGACCACATATTTTTTCAGGCAGCGGTTAGTGGTTTGTGAATGGGCTATTTATATCCCCACTTCCCCATTCATTCCCAACTTTTTGTCAAATCAATTCCTGCTCTCAAGAAAGCTTCTTCACCTTCCCCAAGCATGAAACATTTGATTCTCGTGAGGAAGATCTCAATAGTGACTATTTGGATTAGTTGAGCAATAAAGCATCGATTTCATCTACAAGTTTTTCACTCGCGCTTATTACTCTTGGAGATTGGGATCTCCTAGAAGGCTAGGAGTGCTTGGGAGCTCCCAAGCAAGTTGTGATGAGTCTCAAGAAGATTGTGAAGGTCGATATTTATCTCCTAAAGAGAAAAATTACCAAGAAGAAGTCAAGAAGATGCAAAGTGCATCCTCGAGGGATAAAAGCTTGCGAGTAAGCTAGCTCTTGATCAGGTGATTGAGCTTCCCAACGGAGATGTAGAATTCCTCCAAGTGCTTGGCTCCTTGACCCTCTTGTGTTTCTCGTGCATAAGAAGAAAGCGGTCATCTTCAAATTGCTATAAGATATATCTGCCCTTTCCTCCCAAGTTCTCTATGGCTGCTAGCTATTTGTTCATGTAATCTTAACCATTATGGATCTCAGATGATGTGGATATTTTGAGCTACTTTGTACCATCCCTGAACTTACATTAATTAGCCGACTACGGATTGGCTAAGTGTTGAACTTTTAAGTGAATTTGATCATAAGGTTACCACTTACTCCTTTCGTCCCATAATGTAATGCGTATTTTAATTGGTTAAGACAAAGTTTTGACTAGCAATTAATCCATTCGTAAGTGACTTATGTGATATAAAATTGACATTATTAGATTCGTATTCAAAAGTACTTACTTATGGATGTGACTTTATATCACATAAGTCACATATTAATAGAGTAATTGGTCAAACTATTGTCTTAACCAATTAAAATACGCCTTATATTATGGGACAAAGAGAGTACTATAGTATCCTGATCATAAGGCTTTTGTCCTATTACCTTGGATTGAATGCACCTCCTTTTGCTCTTTACAGCCAACATGGCAATCTAGACTCACTACTTGAATATGACGTCTCAAGTAAATGCACCTCAAATATGGAATAGTCTGAATTTTGGGGTTGATCCTCCTGTATGATTGATCATTTAAACTTGATGTATACATCTTACTTGAAGGATTGAATGTAAGTTCCTTAAATATGGTATCTAATTTATTTGTCATATACCGCTTGGCTATGATGTTTTTGTCTTTATCTGAGAAGATATGGAAACTCTTCTTTGGATTAGGTAATATTTGAGCTTATAGGACAAAGAGAGCAAGGCTGGTGCAAAACAATTACACAAGTACTACGTTATGGATCAGAAACAGTAAGGATGACTGACTCATTAAATACAGGATTTCAAATCTAGAGAAGACAAGATGACAAAACCTTAAGAAGACAAGATGACAATCAACTTCGATGTGTCCGTGACACAGGTTGGTTGTAGTGTACTAATAGTTTAGGTTTCGAAGCTTTAGAATGCAATCACTGGAACAAGGCAAATTCTTTTTCATCATGTTGTCAACTGAATACATATGTTGTATTTTAATCTCTTATTTGTTATAGCCACAGTTTTGTACTGTACATCACCAACATTGTATTTTGTGCTACAGTATCAGGATTTAGAAATTGGCATTGTCCTGTTATGTGCTGTTGGTGCAAAATAGATTCTATTCTCAAAAGGCTTACATAAATAAGAGAGTTCTTCTAGTAGTGTTCAGAATTTGAGTACTACTGAAATGCTTCTGAGTGCTGATTAAAACATCCTAAGGATTATTTAGGTTCTATCTTTTTTTTTACTATTACATGCAGATGTATTATACCATTGAAGGCATAATAAACTCTTTGTTATTATTTAGTAGATGTAATAAAACTACCTGATATACTAAAAAGTGTCCTGCAAACAACTCAAGCAACATGTTACATGTAGTTTAATAGGTTATGGATTAGCATCACACATAACTTTAGAGTTATATTATCACACAACTCAATCAGAATACTTGCAAGTAATTTTCTCAGTTTTGCACATAGTAGTTGGTTCGTGCAAGAGTCCCAAATGACATCATGCAAAATTGTGATGACTTAATTCATTATCAAGATGCTTGAACTTGCTGCTTGGTCCTTTTCTCTTCTGATTTACTCCTTCAGTCAAAGCACCATTACTCTGTAGAAAGGAATTTTAGTTGTGCAATTCCACACTAAAAAGGGTAATCCCAAGGCACATCATCGACATCAAAAGTAAAAATTGCATTGCATCAAGCCAAACAAATTTATCTTCTTAGTTTTGATGCTTTTATAAGTACCGGGGGAGGCAGAGTCCTCAACCATAAGTGGCGCCAGGGAGGTGCGGTGGTGTCCTTTCAACGCGAGCAGCCCTAGGGATCTGAGGGCAGGGACGGACTAAACAAGAGCAGAGCCCGCGAGCAAGGGGCGGCGGTCGTCTAAGCTCAGAGCTCAGGGCCTTGAGAAGAGGACGAGGGTAGGGTCAACAAGGGCAGAGCCTTCCGAACAGGGTCGATGACGGCCTGAATGGGAGCAGCGCCTGGGAGATGCAAGCGGTGGCAGAGGCATGTACGGAGTAGCGCCAGGCTCATGGAAGCAGCCTCAACGCTAACATGTCGTAGTCTACATTTAGATTGTGGCCCAACTTGAACAACTGATGGACGTAAGATGTGGACGTTGTTCTAAACGGCGTCCAAATATGGACGGTGTTTCAAATAGCGTCCTTCCTATTTTGATAATTCTCCGGTTTCCTTTCTCGCTTTTATATTTACAGGTTTATTAATTAATACTGATAAAAAAATTGAAGTTTGGTTGCATTATTAATAGAATCAGGCGCGGAGACCCTCCTTTTCTTCAAACAGGTACGGCTCTCGTGCCCCTCCATCCACACCGGGAATTCGGAATCGGAAACCGACCCCGAACAGCATCGGGAGCGGCAAACATCTTTATTAAGCGCACACCTGCCTTGGGGACGAACGAGTCCAACACCAGAGCAGAGCGTTGCGCCTCCATCGACCGCACCGCCGTGTACAGGGCCAGCCTACGAGCGAGGATCCACCTGACGAGACTATGGAACGACGGGACGACCTGACGCTGCTGCTACCTCCAGACGTGCTCGCGGACGTCCTAGGCCAACTTCTGCCGCGAAGCCTCGCCACGCTGCGGTGCGTCTGCAAGGCGTGGTGCGCCATTATTGACGCCCACCGCCTGTTACGCCTGGAGCTCCCGCACTCGGTGGATAGCATCATCATCAATCTGAATAGCAGGTGGTATTCGCGGTTCCTCTCCAGCCCGTCGACGGGCCCCACAATCACAGCTAACCTTGACTCCACCACCTCCGGCAAGCTCAAGAAGTACATTCGCAGTCCTCCCGTGTGGCGTACCCAGTTTTTAAGCCGGATACTCCCTCGTGATCACTGTATCGGTCCCTGGATCAGTAGCCGATACCCACGAGTTAACCTGTATATCACTGTCATACATGCGTAAACAATTAAATAGACCGGTAAGGTCAATAATCTGATACCTGTAGCCCAACGGCTATAAACTTGCAGCGGAACTTCAGCGGAGTTGTGGCCCATCAATATGCCATACCGGACAGGCAACTGACTGGGGTTACGCCCTAGCTTTCGCGATCGTAAGCTTATCCTCGGATATTGCTGTCTTCTTTGTCTGGCCAAATCAACAAGCCAGGTGAGTACATGGAATGTACTCGCAAGCTATTCCCACAGGAGGAAATATACGGTTATATTTCATGCAGGGAATAGATCAAGGGATAGCTCTATCCTAAGTTGTAAGTTGTGCGGAAATGTAAGTTCTTGTCCGAAACATACAGAATAGTAGATTCAAGGGCATTTTCGAAATCAAAAGTTCGTCTCTGCCGAGACAGCATTCGGTGTTGAATAATCCAGTAGAACAGTCGTCGACTAGAGGCCGGTAGCTCCATCTACCGCCTGTCGTCGACTAGAGGCCGGTAGCTCCGTCTACCGCCTCGAACAATCTTTACAACCTACCCGCGCTACCGCCTCGCGGCCCGGGCTAGGTTTTCTCTTCCGCAGTTCCTCGCTACCAGCCTGTAGCTTAAACTGCTCCCTGTGGACACATCATGTCCACGTCCTTAATCCTATTTCCCAGCTTTCACAAACAAAACTCAGTCTAACCAGTGTGTGGCCTTGCCAGTTCATGTCCATGACCGAGGACGCGGCTATTCGAATAGTTTTAACCCTCTGCAGAGGTGGTACGGCTTTACCCACAAGATGTAAGTCACCCTGGGTATACTTCGCGACGTATACTGACAGGGATATTACAACGAGACCTTTCGCCCGTGTTCACGCTAGAGCCGGACTCGCTAGGGGGTAACCAAACCTTTTGCATCTCGGATGATAAAAGTGGGACTCTCCCTCTTTGTGTCGGACCATGTTCCACGTACCTTGTAGGACTCTACTGAGCTTTACCCCCACGACGCGGTGAGACTCTCGAAGAGCTTGCCCCCTACGCAGTTCCGTGGAGATCCTCTAGGGATTCCGGATCCACTAGCACTTCACCCTAACTTCCCACGGTTCGGAGCCCTAGCGTTAGACGGGGTACCGAGCCAAGTCCTTCCCATAAAGGACATGTGGACGTACGGTGGTGGAACTGATTCAGCGGCACTTAGGTTCGGTCCTTAACCGATTCGAGCAAGACTCCATGTCCAACCATCACCTCAGGTAGCAACCGGCCACCCTGCCATTCCAGGCTTCAGGTCACAACCGGCTCCCTACCCTTTCTGATTCAAGTAGCAACCGGCTACTCTACCACCTCCAAACTCCCTTAGCATTCTTGCCCGAATCCAAATCCTCCATCATCTCATTCAGGTTTTTTTAATAAACATTCCTTTGTAAGTGGCACCTCGGTATGCATTTACACACCGAGGGTTTTGATCCCAATCCCATCGCATCGATAAAACTTAGTTTTTTACTACAGCAGGGCTAAGCGGGGCTATCGCCTATACTCCTAACTAAAATTACCGATCGTTCAATGATCAGCACTTAATACTAGGGTTACAAGGATAGGGTTCATCGGGCCTAAGCCATGCATCTAATAGGAATAACTAGGTCTACATAAAATAACGATTTTACCCACATAGCATGCAATTTCGTAAACAAAATAATTAACGTCACAGATATAGGATTTCAACATGGTCAAGGTGGGAATGCTTGCCTGGCACGTGGACCGGGTCTCGAGCTTGAGCTAGGTACGGCCATCTCCCGGAACTCCTCGCACGATTTGTCGTAGCGTCAAAACTACACGTTGGAAAGACAGCAAATAAATAACGTTGCAGGGAAGAGCCAAATAACATTGAATCAGAACTTCAACGCATGAAATCATAATGCTTGACTAGTTATTAGATTCTAAAGAGCTACGGGAAATAAAAAGGGGTGCGGAGATGGCTCGCTGCCGCGGCAGGAGCAAGGTGGCAGGCGACGAAGGCTCGACACGGTAGGAGCTAGGTAACAAAGGCAGGGTTTTGCTGCGGTAGGAACGATGCGGCGACGGTAGAGGCTTGCCGTGGCAGAGGGAAATGTCAACGGCAGTTGCCGCGGCAGAAGGGAGGCTGTCGCGGCGCTGCCACGGTAGGGGCATAGATTGCCGCGACGGGGAACTGGCTTGTCGCGGCAGCGAACGGCTTGCCGCGGTGCTGCCGCGGTGGACAAAGGGCTGTCGCGGTTCTGCCGCGGTGGAGAAGGAGGTCGCCATGGCAGGGCAAGGGAGCTGCGACAGTAGCTTGCCGCGATAGAAGATATAGCTGCCGTGGCGGCAGGGGCTTTTAGAATAATAGAATCGGGTGCTTCAGGTTATCCTGTCAAAGCATCTACCTTAAGTTATGTCGTGCCAGGGTTTTCAGGGTTTCGGAGATTCTATGCTTGCATGTGCCGTTAGGGTTTTAAAGTTGTCCGGGGTTTCATGCTTGCAATATCCCTGGTGCTTTGGATAACCTAGTTTAATTATTAGCTATGGCCCAAAAAGATACGACTAGAGTTTTAGGGTCCTCGGAGAACATACGATTACGTTAGCCGAATTAGGGTTTCAGCTTCTCGACGGATCAATCTTTTATACTAACTCTCGACCCCAAAAAGGGTTGATCAAGACATGGCTATGTCCAGGGAAAGGTTTCACGGTTTCTACGTTATCCCATATGCGACCATCTTAACGTACCATGAAATGAAGGCTTCCTTTCATAATGAAATATTATCCTCGTTGGATTTATGACTACGGTATCTACCTATTTAGCCTCTGGACTGTAGGTCAAAAAGGCTTAGAGATGTTTTTCTAAGGTGTTGTTATATGACATGAAATAATGGTTTCTGTATTCAAAGGATTTTTAAGTTTCTACTGCTTTGCTTTATACCTCTTAGCTAGGTAGGGCTGTTCGAGATATCGCTAAACTAAGGGTGGCATCATACTTACCAGGGTACTTAGAAGTCTTTACTCAATTACTTGAAGGAACCTGGTGTTAATTGCTCATGTAATCGAATATTGACATGTGGGAGTATTTGGGTATTAGGATAGTACTAGACTCAAAATCTTGTATTTAACTTTTTGAGGATTTAGGGAAAAAAAAGATCTAGTTACTTGAAACTAATTAAGGGGGACATGCGCAACCTACTAAAATTGGAACTATACTCAGATTCGCATCACAGCGATTTCGAATGCTATGAGATCAGGTGGCGTGACAGGAACTAGCTGAACCGCTAAGCTCAAAAGCTACGATCAATTCCATTGCTACAGCTAACTAACTAACTAATTGTCTAATTAGCTAATTAGCGCACTAACTGACTAGCTAATTAACCAACTAACTAACTATCAACTAATTAACTAATTAGCGCACTAACTGACTAGCTAATTAACCAACTAACTAACTAATTAACCCGTTAGCGTTTGTAGGGCGTCAGCAAGGTTACCTAATTAATGAACTCGGTTAGCTACCACTAAGCAAGCTGTGCAGAGGGGATGCTGCCGAAGGAAAGAAAGAAGAACAGGGGAGAAAGGATAGGCGCTGGCGGCGGCAGTGGAGTCCACGGCGGCGGGGCTTTTGAGCTCAGTGGCCGGGGCAGCGGGATTGAGGGGCTGCTCACCGGAGGGGGCTTGGGCTGGCGGCGTGGGCATGTGGCCGGCGGCAAGCACCGAGGGGCGACTCGGGAGCTGCTCGGGGAGGGTCCGGCGGCGGCGGTCCTGCGGGGACTCCAGGAGGCGACGGCGGGGACTGAGGACCGGCGGCTCGAGCCCGTGGAGACCGGCGGCGGAAAGGAGCGCGGCTTGGCTGGTGGCGGATCTGGTGGGGCTCGGGAGCAAGAAGCTTGGGGATGACCGGCGGCTGAGCTCGGGTGAGAAGAAGGCGGCTCGTGGTGACGTACCGGCGGCGAGCTTCACGGCGGCGGACTGACTCGGGATGGGGAGCCTCACCGGCGGCGGCTGCCTTGGGTGGCTCGGGTGGTGCTGAACGGAGCTCGGAGCGCACGCCGGTGGCTGCTAGAGGAGGGAGATGGGATCCGGTGCGGCGGCCGGCAAGGGGCGGCGGCCCAGTTCCAGAGCACAGCGGCGGCGGCGCTCGAGGAGGTCCTGACCGGCGGCGGACTTGGTAGATGACCCCCCGGGTGGTCTGCGGATGGGGCCTCGCCACTGGTGGCAGCTGAAGCGCCCGGAGCTCGGGCTGAGCTGGTGAACTGCGGCAGCGGGAGCTCAGCTTGAGGAACGAGGCGAGCTCGGGAAGTTAGCCAGCGATGAGTGGTGCGGCGAGTTTAAGCAAGGAGTGCCGACGATGAAGGAATCAAGGAAGGGAGTGCTCAGCTCGGCAGCAGAGAGATATGTGAGGTAGAGGGAGTAGTTCAGAGGCTTGAGAGCTCAACTGGAGAAGCTGGATTGGAACTCGGGCTGAGGACCTGGGAATAAGGGGGCGAGGAGCTCGGCGTGGTTGAATCCAGAAGCACAGCAGCTAGGGAAAGAATGAGTGGAGTAGCTCTGGAAACAGCTGGGCGTAGGTGTGTGGCGACGGAGACCACGGCGGGTCTTGCGTTGACAGCTGCCGGGTGCACTGTCGCTAGACGACGGGCGGCGCGGGTGGTCAAGGTGAAGAGATGCTACGTGTTCGTAAAGGAGCAGTGCGCTGGTCAGGGAATGGGAAACAGAGGAGGAAGAGGACATGGAGAAGAAGCTGAGTAAGGGGGCCGGGGTCCACGTGTAAGGTTAAGCAAGTGATTTCGGTTGGTACAAGTGGAGTAGCTCTAGCATAAGGGATGGAAGAGCTGGACAAAGATTTTTGGCAGAGATAATTTCCTTTGAGTCCTCTGTGGAAGAGATTTGTATTTGAGCAGTGGGGTTTATGTTCCAGGAATCCAGCACACTCGTAATATTCTTCACAAAGGTTTCGGGACTTCCTGGTGATTTAAATCACTGAGGTTTAGCTAATCTCACAATTTTGCCAAAACTTAGAGTAGGATTGTTTGAACTGAGGGTTCACGTGTTAACTTGGTTCAGAAATTATTTGCTAATTTGGTTAAGAATGATGCCAGGAGTGTGGTAGGATTTTCTAGGATTTTTAGGAAAACATTCCATCCATCTTTAGATTTAAATTTGAAATTGATTTAAATATTTGCACTACACAACTCCACATTATTTCATATTGGAGGTGGCATGGACGTGAGGAAGTTTCCCATATTTTATTTAGAATCGTCAGGGGGCCAAGAGATCACCTAGTTTATTGAGCTAGAATTTCAAGTGTATATGCCCACATACACTTGGCGATAGGGTTAGGATAATAGTAGGAAGTCCGGGAAGATAAGGCTTGAGCAAGTATTGCTGGTATGCCCGTATATATGCTTAGGACTGGGGCGGTGCTATCGACGGGTTAGGGTTTTAGAAAGAGTTAGTTTTAAATAGGGGGAAGAGGAATGGGGACACGGGTCTAGGGTTTCGGAGCGCGACAAGATGGGGAGAGGTGGTGGGAACTCTCAAGGGTTTTCTCTTCTAGATTCGGGATTAAAAGGTTGCAAGGTGCCGCTAACGTACTGACGTATATGGCGTGGGCATGGCACTAGGGTATTATGGCATTAGGGTTTTAGCGCTTAAACCAAAAGCAGCATACATGTGCGTATATTCACGATACGGCTTGGCGAGGCAGGTGGCAAGAGATCATGTCATTCGGAGCAAGTTTAGGGCATGTACATGTTTAAGTTTTCACTAGGTGTCGCATGGATACCTAGCTGTGTATGTTGGTCCAGATTTAAATCGATCAGGAGCAGAGAGGGAATCAAAGGTGGAAGATCTTGGCCTGACATTCTCTAGGGTTAGAATATTGTGGCGCAAAGTTTTTAATCGGGTGCACTGTAGTTCACATTATTTCCGTAAAAGTTTTTGTTGGCCCTAATTTTTGGGTTCTAGAAAATCGGGGTGTGACATCCCGTCTATGTCAAGGATCACTGCAACGGCCTCCTCCTGCTTCGCAACTGGGTGGTTAACCCCGCCACACGACAGTTAGCACGCTTGCCTCCCTGCCCGCCTCGCTCGTATTGGCAGTTTTTCTACACCAACGAGTACCTTGTCTTCGATCCGGCTGTGTCAACGCACTACGAGGTGTTTGCAATCCCTCCCGTTGCTTACGTGGTGGAAACGGAGACGTTCCTTTTAGCGATCGTGTGGACAGCACGATAGAGACATCAGAATGGCCACCATCGACATGCATCTTGCATGTCTTCTCCTCAAGGACAGGACGGTGGGAAGAGAGGTCTTTTGTTCGGCAAGGGGAGGCCGTGGGTACCGTTGCAGACATGCGGGTAGACTCGCAACCTCGAAAACGCTACGCCGTCTATCATCAAGGAGCACTTTACGTACATTGTGAAACTAATTTTGTTATGAGGTAACAAATCACTCCTTGGCATTCTCATTTTATTTTGCTTTCTATGTTTATCACGGTGTTCTTCAGTTATATATGATTAAGTAATGTTCACCTAATAATTGATCTTTTTTTTTCAGAATGTCATTGTCAGATGGCAAGTACCAAGTAATTAAACCAATAATAGGTATGGAACGGATGAAATATCCAAATATTTATCTAGGAAGATCCGAAAAAGGAGTGTACTGTGCATCCGTTAAGCACTTTAGACTTCAAGTTTGGTTCCTTAGCGAATCACATGGTCAAATGAAGTTGGTATTGAAGCATAGCAATGAATTTATTCATCTACTCCCACACCGAGACGATGATGACCAAAGCGATGGACCTTGGATCCTACGTCATGCCAACTCTTACGAAAATGAGGAAAATGAGGAGGACAAACTAATTTGGCATGAGAGGGACGACCTTGAACAGGACGCTGACACTGGTCTTCCTCTCTTCCCTGAAGATGAAGATAGGGATGAACTGCACCCTCTTTATTATGTTATTCTCCTAGGATTTCATCCTTATGAAGAGGTTGTCTTTCTCGGTGAAACATTCAGAATAGGACTAGCCTATCATTGGAATAGCTGTAAAATTCAAGAATTGGGTAACTTATGCCCCCCGTTTTATGGAGATACAGTTGAAAAATCCGTTCATAGGAGCGTCATTTATGTACATACCTTGTTTGGTAGGAATGTTCTCAGAAGACCATTAGTTTGTAAGCTCGATGTTGGTTGGAGATTGTTTGAAGTATTGGATAAATAGCCTATTCATGTTTAAGCTGCTATTATCTATGCTCATATTATCATATATACATATAGGTTTATTTAATTCGAGTGGATCCAGTTTTATTTTTCGTTTCTTTCTTAGCAACGTTTCTCGTTTGCTAGTTTTTCATGTGTGTCTTAATTGTTCATAACTATTTATTTTAGTGCTGTGAAAAGTTAGCAATGGCTCAAATGACGAAACACGATCAAACCAATTAATCATCCCTGATTTCAGATTGCCTTTCACTTGTCGGCTGTGCAAATTCGTAAATAGAATGTAGTACATACACGTAAAACTCGGCGGAAATCTCAGCGAAGTTGGCGCAGATTTCCCAGCATGATCTTACGGAAAATTCGTCAGTTGCTAGGGACGTGTTCTCGTCATGCGTACACCCTGAAGGGAAGCGAATCTCCTGCCGTGCCATTCCTCATCCCGTCCGTCGCTTTACTTTACACGGTTGGGACTGTCAACACATGCACCTAAAGACTCGTACACAGATATGGTCATTGCGAATTGTCAAAAATAATATGTTCACGCGTATGTATTTGCATATTTTTGCAAGTGCACTTGGTATAACACATTGGACACTCATTAATTTTCTATTTCTCGAAAGGACAAAGTTGCACGGCTAGTGTTAATTAAATTTAAACTTCTACCACAATCTGAGCTTAAATAAGGCGTGACTGGTGCCGCTAACAAAATTTGGCAAGCGGTTAGGTCTAAGACACGAGAACCGTATGAATTATAAAGTATTGCAAGCCATGATTATGTTAACGAACTAAATATATATCAAACCGTGAATGCAAGAGATTGTGGCAAATAAGTGCTCGATAGATATATATGCATATATACGTATATATATGAAAGGATCTAATTTTGATATTAAACTCTTGTCTAAGTTCATATTTTAACTTAAAACTTTAAAATTATCTGATTTACAACCTTGACTGATTTACAACCTTGAACTCTAAGTTCACATGACAGCCGTCTTGTTTTGGTAAAAATATTCCCCGCAAATCGTCATTTTTTTTAGTGTAACCGCAAATCGTTATTTTGGAAGCTCGACGTTGGTGATTAGAAGACATTGGACGCATGTTATTTGAAGAACTGGACGAATAGCCTATTCATGTTTAAGCTGCAGTTTGGTAGTTTTTCATGTGAGTATTACTTTTGTTCATATGTACATACGGATTGATTTGATTTGAGTGGATAACATTTCTCGTTTGCTAATTTTTCATGTGAGGCTCGATTATTCGCACTTGTCCATTTTATTTTATTTTTAAAAAAATCATGGCAGGAGCACTGTCTTTCTCATAGATAGAAGTTATGAAAAATAAGAGTCGTTATTTACATTGCTTGAGATGGAAACATCTACCACAGCCCTAAGGGGCTCTAAAAGCAAGCGAAATCAGGGTCTCCTGTGTGACTAGAGGTTGCACCGAAAGCCATTCTACGAGCAACTATGTCGTCGTGCACTTTGAGAGCTACTTTGCGAACATCTCGGAATGAATTGATGAAGATGCGGGCGTTTCTTTCCTTCCAGATGTTCCACAGCGCATAGATGATGATGTCGTATAGTCTGGCTCTGTCTTTCTTCCTCATCGCTTCACCACATGAGTGCCACCACAAGGATAAATCATCTCGATTGGTTTGGAGGAAAGTATCTTGGGCAAGACCGTTCATGGAAGTGACCTTGCGCAGGACTTGTCTGGTGAACGCACAACCAGTGGATATGTGAAGCGTGGTTTCCGCATGTCTCCCGCACAGAGTATAAGTTGCTCCGTTTTTCCATCCCCGTTCTTCAAGCTTGTCTGCTGTGAGGAGCTTCTGCTGGATAAGGAGCCAAACGTGGATCTTACATTTGTGCTCTGCATCTGCACTTGTCCATTTTAGTGTTGTGGCAAGCTAGCAATCGCTCAAACGACGACACAAGTTCATCCCTGATCTCACATTGCCTTTCATGCAGCTATGCACATTTGTTAATAGGATGTCGTGCACCCATGTAAAATTCAAAGAAATCTCGGTAAAGTCGGGGCCTACAGAAAACTGAACAGTTGCTAGGGATGTGTTCTCGTCGGGTGGACATCCCGAAAGGGAAGCGAATTGTCTACCATCGTACATATAAAGGCAGATACGTGCCATTCCTCATCCTGTCCATTGGTTCACTCTAGGCGGTTAGGATTATCGTGCACTTAAAAATCATATAAAGATAGCCATTGTGAATTATCAAAAATAAATGTGCACACATATATTTCCTATACTAGTGCTTGATCAGGGTTCTGCATATTTGTGGGAGTGCAACCTAATACATCACGTTGGACGTTCATGAATGTTCTATTTTTTAAAAGAGCAACGTTGCACGTTTGGTGTTAAGTTCAAACGTCTGCCACGTACTAAACTTAGATAGTGTGTCAGCTTACCACATGAATGTCGTTAACAGAATCAGTGCTAGAGTTTTGTAAAAGTGGACGAGAGGTTAAAATATAAGTGACCATGTACATAACAAAATGTCGCAAGACATGACCGTATCGATTAAAAACATACTAGCATGCTATATTTACATTACGAACCAAATAGAAAAAGATTATTTTTAATGTATCGATTAAAAACATACTAGCATGCTATATTTACATTACGAACCAAATTGAATCTTTATCCAACACTCTCTAGTCCCTCTCCCTCTTTGCCTTTCCCCGCTCAATCCTAATCTCTCTCTCCTTCCCTCCGTACATGCTGCCGCCTCCTTATTCTACACCAAGTGATGCCGCCGTCTTCCATCGACACCATCGTCACCTTGACCGCCTCGCCACCATCCTCCACCCCTTCTCATCGACCCATTCTTCGATCCCGTCCACTGGTCGTTCCCTAGTAGCGCAGCTTCGCCTTGCCCCAACCACCTTACCGCTGATCTTGTCGGCGCCTCCGGTCATCCCTCTATATCTGAGGAGGCACGGTTTTCTTCTTTGACTTTGATGGTCCCCCTCCTCGAACCTCTCAATTCCGACTTTAAATTCTCTATCGCCATTGTCTCCCTCAGTTCCGTCCCCATCGTCACTATCATGTCACCGATAGCTCCTCCTCATGACTCTTAACTTCTTTGTCGCTGTTACCTCCTTTAGCTCCACCACCGCTACTGTTTTCGTCTCTTTGGCGGCTCCGTCTCACCGCTCCGATAAAGCTTCATCGATGACACTCTTAAATCCGACAGCTAGAGCACGTTGACTATTTTTTTTTAAATCCAGACAATCATGATGTAGCAAATCCGACGACCACATTTGGCTTGGGCCACGGGGTGGATACACCTTTTTTATGGGAGCACATTGGAGAGTCCGGACGGAACTGCATTGAAGAGACCGCACGCACCGCACCTACCTTTTTGATCACGGATGGGGGAGAGTCGCCGGCTTCCGGCACAGTGGCAGTGGAGAGAAAACCAGCACCACAGAAAAGAACCCACACCTCCTGCTCCTCGCGCCCACTCCACCTCCTCGCCTCCCTCGGAGTCTCCTCCGGCGACCGCATTTCCTCGCCGACCTCTCATGTCAGTACACTGTCTCCTCCGCATCCCCCTCCCCTCTCCCGCTCTTCCTTTCTTCGACCATTCGGGTTCCTCTGTCCGTGCGTGATCACGCTAGTCCGGGACGCACGGCCGGACGGCGACGTGCATGTCGACCGATTTCTTTCTAGGACAAACTCGGCACGAGATCCCGACTCATTCTTGCCGTTTCTGAAAGGATCGCCCTGTTTTTTCTGCTTGTTTCGGTTGATGCGCTTGGCATTACCTGATTTTGGAAACTCCCCAGTTCGTCTCCTTTTTTGGGTGTCGCCAAGTGGGGTTCTTGTGTTTGTGGGGTTTAGCCTTTCAGGTTTGCAAATGCTTGCCCTATTGAGGCGAGATTGTTGTATCTCTGCTGCGAGTTCTGGCCGTGCTGGTATTCTGTCTCCCACATTTTCCGCAATGTAGATTTGGTAGCGGTAGTACATGCTCCTATCGTACTTCTCTGCATTGTTTGTTCATTTGCCCCTTCTTTTTGTGGAGGGGAATTTGCCCCTTCTTGTCTTCACTCTAGCTCATCGGCGATTGGGTGGGTGGTGGAAATGACACCCTGATGAGACCGTGGTTTTGATATGGTCCTTTTACTGTGACGATTTACTCCTACGATTTTGAGCGCATATGTGCTTGCAACTTGTACGGTGGCTTCATGATGGATCAGGGCCTTGATGATGCAGTGTTATTTGTTTTGTTTGTTGGGTGGTCTGAATGTGTGACTAACCGATAGTAATATATTCATCTTTTGTGATTCAGGGTACCTAATTTGGTTACATCAAGTACTGAAATTTTGGCCACTCGTTGCGCACATTAGCGAACTAGTGCGATATTTAACTTTACCTTCTACTTCCAAATTTCTGCCACCTCATGGTTCAGATATGTCAACACCGTCGTTTACTTGGTCAATTTGTCTATAGTATAGGAAGATTACCTAGCCCCCCAAAAGGTTATTGTATTGCGACGTGTAACATCATGTTTTTTGTAGCAATCTCATGTAGCTCGTAACCTATCAATGTCATCAAGGCAACTCGATGTACTACATTTTCTTCACGCGATATAGTGTCTAATAATATTTAGTTGAAGAATATCGGCATATCTCTGTTTCAGATCCTTTGTTTAGTGTGATGTGGTGATATTCATCATTAAAGTGTGTGATATCTTTAAAGCCCGTGTGCCACTTCATAGTTCATGTTATATAAATTCTAGCTCCATCTTACAAGTACTCTTCGGGTAGTGGAATCATGCTAATTTGCTCTAGTTCGCTTATTGAGTGCAGCTTTGATTCTGATTCATTCACAGATAACGGTAATCCTACCAAACATACTGATAGTTCCAGGTATAGAGAATATAATTGATGTGTTTCTGTCTTCAGTTCACGATGGTGAATTTCAACTTGTAGGCTTGTAATTTTTAATGTTGGAGTCACGAAATGTACTGATTTCTTGCAACTGCATTGGTCTGCTAGCATGCTGGTGCTTTTTATGGGGAACAGTAGGGGATGACATACCAAAATCATGCTGGTGTTTATTGAACCTTGTGATCATCGTTATAGGTAAAAGATTGTTATGTCATGAGGACTTCTCGAGGACATAACCCTGAGACTAGGAGAGTTCATTCTCGCAACTCTCAGCCTTCAAAAAAGAAGCTTCGTAAGTTATCTGACCTTGCTGAAGTACAGATTATCGATGATGGTGATGATGATGACGACAGCAAGGATTATTCAATGGAAGACGCATCAAAGCACCTTATCCTTTATAATTCTGAGATCGCACATGACAAGCAAAGGGCAGTTGAACTTACCAAGCCCATAGATAACTCTACTTTACTGCACCAGAGATTTCCGAACACGAGATATGGGCACGGCACAGTTTTACCATCTATTGGTGCTTATACAGTGCAGTGTGCTTACTGCTTGAAATGGAGGATTGTTCCAACAAAGGACAAATATGAAGAGCTACGTGAGAGTATTTGTCAGGAATTTTTTGTTTGTGCAAGGGCTCATGAATGGAACCGCATATTATCATGTGATGACCCAGAAGATATGTCACAAGATGGAAGTAGGGTGTGGGCAATTGATAAGCCAAACATTGCCCAACCTCCTCCTGGCTGGGATAGGGAGGTCAGAATCAGGGGGGAGGGGTGCAGCAAGTTTGCAGATGTGTATGCCACTATTTATTTTCCTGCATTTGCAATAATACCTGTGATATGTGATCATCAAGTTTTCTGTTCATTTCTTTGTTCAGTCCTTTCACTATGTGCTTAGTAGCATTTGCAGAATCATTCGTGAAACTTTTTATCTGCTTCTTGATCAGCTGCTTATTAGCTTAATTACACCTGCTAAAGGACTAGCTTGCTCTTTGAGTTTCATTCCTGTTAACAAATTTGCCCTATTTGCTCCCTCTGTGAAAACAACAGTTTCTACTTCATTCTTCTTAAGAGCATAACAAATAATTGTCTCTTTATGATATGTCAGTTTGAACAACCATTATTATATTTATCAATCATCAGTGATGCACATTTAAGTCTCCAGTAATTATTAAACCTGTTCTCCGAACTTGTTTGCTTTTGATATTCCAAATAGTGAAATAGCAATTAGTGCATGCCTGTAGGACATGCAAGATGCTTGATTTTAACATATGTGAGTTATTTTGCTTTTCTCAGGTATTACACTTCTCCATCTGGGACGAAGTTGAGATCAATGGTTGAAGTTGGGAGGTGCACTGATGAACTCATATTTTGTTTTAGTTACTGTTTGTTATTTATGGCACCCAGTCGACCTAGCACTACAAAGCCAAACTATGGCAAGTTTTCCCAGGAAGTGATGCGATTATTTTGATATTTCAGGTACTTGGCAGAGAACCCACACTGCATTGAACAAGGGGTTAATTTATCTCAGTTTTCGTTTGCTACCCCCAAACCTCTGCAAGAAGACTATATCAAGAAGCATAAATATGCAGCAGCTCGTGAATTACCAGAGCTTCCTGAGCCAGTCCAAGGTGTGTGAAGTCAGTCCAAGATTTGATATCGTTAGCCCTTTCTGCTCTATATTTTCAGAGTTTAGCTTGTCATTCCCCACGCTGTTGGATAGCGCATGCTTCAAATCAGGTATTATTGCGCAAATGGTACAGTGGGAGATGTCTATTGCAAACATATGTGGTACTAATATGCATCTTCGAAGGAGCACTGTCAAATGAGCAATGAACAAGTCGTGATTCCACTTGCGTTATGCTATTTATTATGGTTTCCATTCACTCTTGGTCTTCGCACCATCTAAAATGTTGTTTAGTGCTGTGGCTATTTAGTGCATATATTTCTTTCCCCAGATTATTTTGCTGTTTCCTGTCAAGCTAGACTAGCTGTTTTGGGGGCATACTGTATGACACTTTCTGACATAATTGTCTAAATGTCGCTGTTCTTTGTTCAGTGAATCCACTGTGTTGGGCAGTACCTCCTACTCGCAGAGAACTGCTTGAACTGGGCACTTCAGCTTCAAACCCTGTCGACCTCGACCAGCCCACTTCAGCTTCGGACCTCGCCGACCTCGGCCAGCCCGAGGTATTTGAAGCACCTGCTCTGCACACCAAGAAGAGAACTCTAAGACAAGCGTCTTCATCATCAAGCGAGCCCAAGAAGAGAACTCTGAAACAAGTGTCGTCGCCATCAAGCAAGCCCAAGAAGAGAACTCCGAAACAAGCGTCGTCATCACCAAGAGAGCCCAAGAAGAGAACTCTGAAATGAGCATCGTCATCAATTGAGATCCAATGGCTCCACCCAGCTGGTCATTCGGAGATCAACTTGGAGGATGTCCAAGCGACATCGAGCATGTGCTGCTGTGAACTCCAAGGCAGTAGCTTCCTCCCAGTGGGTTTGGTTTCATTTTTTCCTCGATGAACATCGGCTCGAGGAGTCCAGGATGGATGTGGTTCGTCAGACGCCCGAAGCATCAGTTTTGGTAATATGAATATGATGCCCAAGGCAATGACGTAGGTTGTAGTATCCCCAGAAATAGGTACGTAGCTGGTGTGAGACTTGGCAGAATCTGTTCCTTGTACTGCATATGCTCTTATGTCCATATGGTAGGACTACTGGTGCTTTAACTGAGTAAAGTTGAAGCAGGTCCTAATTATCTGCAACAACATCTCTATGGATCTTGGGTACCATCTGGTGGAGCGATTCATCTTTCATTGCCTTTTATATCTGAAAAACGTGGCAGGTCAGGCAAATGCCTGCCATCTTGATACATGCTTGTCTAGAGACTGATACACATGAACATTAGCATAGGCAAGTAAAAAGTAAAAGGTACCGAGAGAGTTCATACAACTTTATGCTTCCACTGAAGTGCAATGTGCCAAACCAATCAGATGTCAAAGATTCTCACCAGTGGAACATCATCTGTTTTATTTCTTCCTGTTTGAAAAGTCAGCATCGTCGGTTGTCATTCGCTCAAGCTTCGTAAGGAAAATAAGATCACTGATCACAGGCCTAGGACTCTTGTTCGAGTTCATAATTTAACCTTGAACTTTAAAACAGTCTAATTCATGACCTGAACTCTTAATAATGTTTGATTTCCAACCAGGACCTGTAGCCTCTTTGACTGAGTTTGACCTTGGTATTTGCCATGTGGTTATCACGTCACCCAATAATACTCACTCATTATCTCCATCCTATCGCCCGAGGAACAAGACGGGTAGGTCTATGAGAACCTTCTCCACAGACTCCTCACATCCGCTAGCTTTGGAGACGGCAACATCTAGATTGCATTTGAAGATTAAAGAGGTGGCGGCTCTCCTTGATTATTTTTTTGGGAAGAACAAAGGAAGAGTAGAGGCACTTCTGTCGACATGGCCGTTGAGCTCGCCGCATCACATGAGGTAAGAAGTATCGGTTGACCCCTCTAATCATTTTCACTATGCTATTTCAGTCGATTTGGTTGCTAGAGTCGCTACCACCATGAAGCTCGGCGTCATCAATCTGCCACTGCCCTCCTCTTTCGTTGTTGCTGACACTGCCTACGCGTTCCTGGCGAGCTAGGGAGGCCATATTATCCTCACATGGGTATAGAAGAGAGAGGAAGAGATGGAAGGAGAGAGGCAAGAACAATAAAGAGGTGCGACAGAGCAGCGCAATGGGAAGCGACAATGGCGACCCGAATAGGCATGGAGATGGAGGTGAAAGTGGTCACTGGCCAGAGGACATGGGTGAAAGTGAGAGTAGTCAGAGGAGATGAGAGATAGAATGAATGATATGTGAACTACTATTGGGTGACATGGCAGCCATGTGACGAACAACGAGGTAAAAGCTAGTCAAACCAGGTAAGAGTTGAAACTCAAACAATATTAAGAGTTAGGGTCCTAAATTGAACGGAGACAACTAGCGATCAGACGTCCAATCCCGTCACTGGATCGAATATCCATGGAAATATTGTTGCTACAATAAATTTGTTGAACCAATACAACAACGGCACGCATGTAACAAACGATGTAAATCTGATTTTTAAAGAATTAAATCTCGGACTTTTAGAAAACAAACTCATGATTTAGTTGTGTATTGACAAAATGTTGCAATAAACTCATTGTACAATGAAAACAAATTTAGTCGAGACGATTTGGTGAAAATAAATTAGGTCGAGTCAGGTAACAAGATTGGAAATGTGTTGCAACAGAATAATTGTACTATTAAAACAAATTTTTATGTACACATCTTTATGGTTGCAATAGAAAGATCTTTATTTCGTGTGATGGAACATTTTACCATACAATGGACACATTATTTGTGTGTAATGCAAATATTTTTTCGTATGGTGGAAACAAATTTTTTTTTGTGTGATGAAAATATTACTTCCCTATGACAAAAACATTCGTATTGTGTAATAGAATATTTTTTTCCCCAACCATGATAGCATCGGTGCTCCCTACTCTTGTGCAGGAGGAGCATTGTGTCTATGTCCCTAAGGACAAAGAGCGGCGATAACAGTCACCGATCCCGGGTGTGTCCTTTGAGCTCACCGGTCGTAGCCCTCTTACCGCCATCGCCTCATTGCCATGATGGCCAGGTCGCTTGCGTCCTCTCCCAATGTAGAGGAAGAAAGACCGACACTTTGCCGCGAGTAGAGAAGATGTCAGTTTGTCGTAGGTGGAGAAAATACTGGCTTCATACTGGTGATGGAGGTGTTAACATCTTGCTGCGGGTAGAAAAAGTGTGTCATCGCTGTGGGTGGAGGAGATGCCTACCTACCACCCATGGAGAAAGTGTGTTGGTGCTGCACTGCCGTGGGAGAAGATCGGGAGTCGCAGCCGGGGGAAGCGATGAAGGACACGGCGCCGTCGCGTTGTGTTTTGTTTCGTTGATAACTACTCTCTCCGTTTTTTATGTAAGGCATGCACGGAATTTTAGGTTCAACTTTGACCAACAATTAAGCCAATAATATTGAATTATATAATATAAAAGTGATACCATTTGAAAATACGTTTGAATATGAATCCAATGGTATAACTACTATGTCATATAAGTCAATAATATTGGTTTAATCGTTGGTCAAAATTAAACTTAAAAATTCCGTACACGTCTTACATTTGTAGATGGAGGGAGTAATGGCTAACGTAATTTCTGAGAAAATGAGATAAAGAGAAAATTGGCAGGCAAACGGGCACACAACGTGGACTCGGACGTCAGACGGGAAGCATTTCCCGTAAAGAAAAAAAGTGTTGTCCAGGTCACACCGTGGACTCGGATTAGTTACGCTTGAAGTAGCCCAGGACCCTCCAAAACTTGCTAAAAGCAACGCATCAACGGCCGACGCGACCCATCTCTGCTGGATCCAAACTTCCCTTCCATTTCACCGGCCATGGCAAGCGCCGGTGCGCCATCGTCAGCGACGTCGGCACCCCCGCCGCGTCGCCTGGTCTTCGCCTTCTACCTCACCGGCCACGGCTTCGGCCACGCCACCCGCGCCATCGAGGTCTCACCTCTTCTCCTCACTCCTCAGGCATTTCGGCTACTACGATTCTGATCCGTTCGTTCCACCGGAGGAACGCCGAATTTGACTCCGTTAATGTGGGGTTGGGGCGCGCTTGGCAATCGCAGGTGGTGCGGCACCTGATCGCGGCGGGGCACGAGGTGCACGTGTCGACGGCGGTGCCGGAGTTCGTCTTCACCACGGAGCTCCGCTCCCCCGGCCTCCACGTCCGCAAGGTCCTCCTCGACTGCGGCGCCGTCCAGTCCGACCCCCTCACCGTCGACCCCCTCGCATCCCTCGAGAAGGTTCCAACACACACACACAAATTCCTCACTCGCTGGTTGCCTCGCTACTGGCCTGCGTTTGCGTGTGTTATTCCTGATTGGAGAGTGTGTGATTGCGGAATGCAGTACCACCAGACGGCCGTGGTGCCCCGCGAGTCGATCTTGAGGACGGAGGCGGAGTGGCTCGGCGCCATCAAGGCGGACCTAGTGGTACTACTACTGCTGCTCTGCTGTGCTATGATTCAGTGGGTGTCAGATTGATGCATGCTGTTGCTACGAGGGAATGTTATGTGTAGTGTGTGCAATATCTGAAGTGAATGGGGGTGTGGTGTTGCTTCTGGGACAGGTCTCGGATGTTGTTCCTGTGGCGTGCAGGGCGGCTGCAGATGCGGGTATCCGCTCGGTGTGCATTGGGAATTTTAGGTGAGCTTTTGTTTTCCCCTCTTTGTTTCTGATGCATTGCCTGGAACAATTGGTACATCATAGCTTTGCTATACTTTGCTTCTCGGTCAATATGGTGTCTTGCAAAACCTATCATAATTTCACTGGAGTTACGTACCATAGTATTAGGATGTGTATTTACTTTTCGCCTTGCTGAATCTCATGGCACCGATATGTGCTAGCTGCACAGATTTCTTTCTAGGCTTTGTTGGCACGATGATGTTATCTGACCTAATGTTGAACTATTTAAAGAAATTCCTACTTGCTTGCACTAGAAATAACAAATGCATCAAATGTCTCAAATTTGCAGTTGGGACTTCATATACGCAGAATACATCATGGCAGCTGGGTATCATCACCGGTCTATTGTTTGGCAGGTCCGTTTTAAGATTACTATATCAGCCTTTTTCCTTTGAAAGTGATCAAGTTCTGATCCTCAGATTATTTGCAAATAATTCTTGATGCTATGTTATATTTTTCAACTGCCTACCATTGTCTCCTTTAGCACTGTCCCTTTTGTGCATATATGCCCTTGGACACGTTTTCCTGCTCAATGACGAGTTATCTCATCAATGTTTACAGATAGCGGAGGATTATTCCCATTGTGAGACCTTACTTCGACTACCTGGATACTGTCCTAGTATGTTCATTTGTATTTTTCATTTTCTTTCTTGAAAATATCTATGCCCCATTCCTCAGTAATCATGAAAATTGAGTGTTTCTTTCACTCTATAGTGCCAGCTTTCCGTGATGTCACTGATGTGCCTCTTGTGGTCAGAGGATTGCGCAAATCTAGATCTGAGGTTTGTGTGATTCTGCTGGAGAATGATATTCCACAGGCTTGAGCACCATTCTGCTTTCCTTACTTGCATTTATTTTGGTCTGTTAGGTGAGGAAGGAACTTGGAATTGCGGAGAATGCTAAGGTGGTTATTTTTAATTTTGGGGGACAGGTGGGTTCATTTAATTTAGATATATTTCATAAGCCTAAGATACATGTTTCTGTTTTTCTCATTTGGCAATGTTTTATGTAATTATTTTGAAGTGCTTGCTTCCAGTAAAACATGTTCTTCTTCCATTGAAATTGAATCAGCATTTTTTCACCCACCAGTTTGTGCCGATTCTGATTCTTTCAGTGACCATGGCACTTTCTGCAGTAAAGGGAAACCAAACACTCCTTCAGAAGCAAACTTTTGGAGTGCTCATGGTATTCATTAAAAATTATGCTAGCAGATCAATTGAAGTAAAATGCGTTTAATTATTTGAAATTGCTATGACTTTAGATATTATCCACATACATCATTTTGAAGTGATGTCCCTGCAACAGTAAAATCATTACACATACACTATATACTAATATTCAGAAAGAACATGTATGTACATCGTTCTTCATATGCCGTTTTTCGTAGAGAACTCAGCAATCTTCTGTGTTGTTCTATGTTTAATGCCGACAAATAAAATGAAATTATCAATGTGCTCTTATCCCCAGCCAGCAGGATGGAAACTGAAGCAAGAATGGCTGCCTGACGGTTGGATCTGTTTGGTATGGGTTTTTCATTCTGGAGTTTTATTCTTTAAAAAGTATGCACCTCACTGATATGGTTTATCTAAACTTAGCACTCTTTTCATAAAAGGTATGCGGTGCATCTGATTCGCAAGAGGTTCCTCCCAACTTCATCAAGCTTGCGAAAGATACCTACACACCAGATGTTATGGCTGCATCTGACTGCATGCTTGGTAAAACATGACATTATAATTCACTGTTGAATACTAGTTGCTATTTGTTACATTCCCTTGTTAGATACATATACTTACTCTCACTCTCATATAGGAAAAATTGGATATGGAACTGCAAGTGAGGCTTTGGCCTATAAACTGCCATTTGTGTTTGTGCGCAGAGATTTTTTCAACGAAGAGCCATTTTTACGGAATTTGCTTGAGGTTGAAACATTTCTTACCATCACACTATGATAGACGTAAATTAGGTATAGCTGTGTCAAAAATGCCTTAATAAGTTGTCCTTTGTCTCATTTTGTTTCAGCACTACCAAAGCAGTATTGAGATGATTAGAAGGGATTTCCTTAATGGGGACTGGAAAGCTTATCTACTCCGTGCTCTGACACTTCAACCATGCTACGATGGCCCAATAAATGGTGGCCAGGTAATTTCCCTACACATTCCCCAATAGGGATCGTATAATGTTATAGTTGCATCTTAGTTTGCCACTGTAAACTATTTCTGCAGTCAAAACATTTTTATATGGCAGGGACAATTGGCTAGTGTAATTACCTTGAAGCTCACAACACTAAGGTCATGGGTTGAAATCCCAGAAAAATGTAGTGGAAATCCACAGATATACCCAGCCAACCCATGATTGATGGGAGCCTGAACTCTGATCATCAGCCAGAGAAAAAGTGCCACACCGTTGGGCTATGGAACAGCTGGCAGTCAATATTGTATTAGAAAATTAAAGATTTCATTATTCAGAATAATCTGTAATATATCATTATAACATTAACGACATAATACCCCCCCGCCGCGGTTCACTAAATCAACTATGAAAGTAAAAAAAATTCGACCTAGAACCCCCTGGGTTCAATTATTGAAAGTTGTATTATTTTATCAATAAGCTAATACTTGTCCATGCAGGTGGCTGCACGGATCCTTCAGGACATTGCTGTTGGAAAGAAGTGCTCTGACAAAGTGAGTCACTCCACATGACTATTGACTGATCAATGAACTTATACTATTTTAATATGTGATTACGAAGAGGTGTATTTCCATGCCCAGTGTTCCCCTCATTCTATGTAACTCCATCTGTCTGCATTCTGAAATTCTCTGGTTTTTGTGCTTCATATGGAAAACCAACTTTTCTTGAGGAGGTGGAAGGACTCGTAGCTTCTTTTAGAACCTATGCTAAGCGACAAGTAAAATCAACACTTCTGAGCACAGAACTTCTGATTTCTTCTTTTAATTTGTAAACAAGATTAGAGCTGTAAGCAACTTTTCATAAACCCTGTTTTTAATGTTTTAGTCTAAGCCAATCAACCTATTATATCTGTGATTGCAGTTTAGTGGAGCTAGACGATTGCAAGATGCAATAGTGTTAGGATATCAACTACAAAGGGGTCCTGGGAGAGATGTAGGAATTCCTGACTGGTATTCTCTTTCTGGGACAGAAATTGTTCCCCATCCAATCTCAGAAAAAATGGAAACAAAGGGAAGCGCAGAATCGTGAGTTTGCCCTTGCTTTTATCATATCTTTGTATTTCCCAATGACAAATTTCTTTCACTGACATAACAAATTCAGTTATGGTAGATGCTGTGAAGACTTCGAGATACTCCATGGCAACCTGCAAGGATTAAGAGATACCATGGCCTTTTTGAAGAGCTTATCTGGGCTTGCTGGAAATGAGTTGAAGAGTTCTGAGATGCAATCCCGAGAGAGAACTGCTGCATCTGTGCTCTTTGACTGGGAGGTACTAATCTTGCAGTCCGTTGTGTTAATATAGTGAATTTATACCACAATATGCACCAAATAATGCTGCTTATTTTCTTATACAATCAGATATATCTTCCTAAATGTGAGAAATAGACCAACTTTTGCATATGCTGTGAAGTTCCATTTTGAACTTTGCTAATCTATTATCCTCACCTACTATTTCGGTTCGACTAATATAAACCTTAGCTCCTGTTGATGTAGTTTGCACAGACCATGTAGAGCTAACTTGCCATGTGGGTTTCAAGTTTCTCATAAAGTACAACTCAATGGAAAATTTTAAGATAAGATAGTTTTCATATCTATTTCGGATCCACATTGTTGACCACAGTTTCTATCATGTTAACTCCATAGCCATTATGTGGTGCAACACATGTTCAAACAGGTAACCGTTGCTTTTTGTTTTTCCAATAAACCTGTTTCCTTGGTTGCTCGTTCTTTTGCTCAATTTTATGTGTGTTCTTTCGTGTTCTGTTCATGAATAGATATGATTTTTTCAAGCTTTTTATGGAAGGGTGTTTTGATAACTGATTACTTCTTGTTGGCTTGTTGTTATGTTATGTTGACAACTAAAGTAAATCATCCAAAATGCCAAATAAATGATTGGTTTGTCGTAATGATTTTGATCTTGGTTTCTTTGCAGGAGGAAATATATATAGCAAGGGCGCCTGGACGGTTAGATGTCATGGGTGGGATTGCTGACTATTCAGGAAGTCTTGTTTTGCAGGTATGCTCAATTGCATGTAAAAGATGACATGTATGTATTTTGTTTTATGTTAGGTGTTACTCATACAAATATTTGATTGTCTCCTGACTACCATTAACATCTGTTGCAACTGATACAAGCAACCTTTTCCTCTAGAATAATGAAATGATTTTAGCTCAGATTGGATATCTTTAAGTTCGATATGTTCTTGAAAGACCTGGAAGTTCATTGGTTTTTTATATATGATATTTTCTTTTGATGAATTTTCTTCAGTATCACAGATAATTAAATTAAATCTTGGAAATAAATGCAGTATTATTCTTGTCAGGTCATATTTTAATTAGTTGTGATTGAAACTTTTGATGCAATTAGTAGATGCCCCTTCGGGAAGCCTGTCATGTTGCTGTTCAGAGAAACCATCCCAGCAAGCAGAAGTTATGGAAGCATGCACAAGCAAGACGGCTTGAGGACGCGGGGGTGGTACCTGTGGTACAAATTGTATGTTCTACTCAATTGTTCAAATAACTTATGTTATCATCAATTCTCAAGATTTTGTCACCACTATTTTCTGCAGTTATCCCTCTGTAACGAAAATGCACCTTACATTATTTGTATGACAAAAATGCCCATTTTGCCCCTTTTTTAACTCTGATGAAATTGGTGATGCACATTATCTTATGTAAGTATCATTCTCTCGCAGGTATCATTTGGTTCTGAATTGAGTAACCGTGCACCTACTTTTGACATGGACCTGTCAGATTTGATGGATGGTGACACTGACAAACCAATATCCTACGAGAAAGCCAGAGAGTTTTTTGGCAAGGACCCATCACAAAAGTAAGTATCTTTTATTTTCCTACAGAAATTCCGAGTGATCAATTATGTTCACATATTTGCAAATTATATCATATCTTAGGTGGGCTGCTTATGTCTGTGGAACAATTTTAGTCTTGATGACTGAGCTAGGTGTGCAGTTCCCTGACAGCATGAGCATTCTGGTAAGTACCTAAGCTGCTTCTTGTCTTCCATTAGTGTGCATGTTAAATTTTTTTGTCAGCAGAAATGATTTCATTCGCTCTATTTAGGGGATTGAGTCAAATCACGACTTGCATAGTAGTAGATCATTTTTCTCCCTTTCGACACATATGGCAAGGATTTTGTGTTTTACATAATCAGTTGCTTATTTAGTTTCTGCTCTGAAACTTCAGGTTTCTTCTACTGTGCCAGAAGGCAAAGGTGTTTCTTCTTCTGCATCAGTGGAAGTTGCCACGATGTCTGCTATTGCAGCTGCCTATGGTTTGTCCATTGCCCATAGCTACCTTCATCCCCTATCCCATTCTTTTCCTTTTGTACCTAATCCTGCCATCTATTTGACTAAACCTTGTTAGTGTTAGAGAGATAGTTGTATTAGAGTAGGACTCATGTATTTTCTTTTATATTTCGGTTTCCTACCTTATTTCTTCTTTTGTACATGTATATATATTGGCCTAGAACTCACGGAATAGATTAAGTTGTTATTCCTCCTAGGATGGTATCAACAGCCAATATTTAGGGCTTGGAATCGATCTCTTCTCAATCGATTTTTCCCTCTTCCCCAATTGATCCCTCTGTTGCACGCCAGCAACTCGTGCTTGTCTCCACCACGCAAGCCACTACTGCCTTGGACCTGCTCATCGTCCGCTCGCCGTGCTGCCCCTTCGTTAGCTCGCTCCCGCCAGTGTTTTCGGTGTCAGCACTCACCTGGAGCTTCACCGCATCTATGACTTCTTGACACGTCTTCGGGCTAAGTTTGAGTAGCTTCATGCATAGTTGCTTGCTCTCCATCCTCTCTGACTCTATTGGAGGCTCTTGCTGCGGTTTGTACTGAGGAGACTCGCCTTTGTGGTGTGGGTCTACTACTGCTTACTTCAGTTCTAGGTGTTCGTTTAGCTGCTACACCGGCTGCCCCTCTACCTGCATCGTCTTCTTCCGTGGTGCTTACCTCTAGGGGTGGCAAGGGCGTCGACCTTCACCTGCACCTGCCGCAACAAGGATGGACATGTGGAGCAGTACTGTTACCGGAAGAAGATATTCATCAATGCTCTTCTAAGGGCACCATAGGCTCGGGTGCTTCAGGTTCGAGTGCTTCTACTCAGAGGACTACTGGTGACCCTACCACTCAAGAGATGCTCATGTTGCTTCGTCGCCTCGCTTCTCTCACACCGACAGGTTCTACAGGTTTTATTACTCAGTCTTCTAGTGAGAGACCACCTTCATATTCTTCAAGTACGTCTCCATGAATTCTTGACTCTAGTGCCTTTTTTTATATGACTTCTGATTCTATGAGTCTTACTTCTATTCGTCCTTCATCTATACCTATCATCGTTCAGACCGTGGACGACACCTCTCTTTCTGTTGGATGACGAGGCTATCTTTTTCTTCCTCTTTTCATGTTCATGTTGTCTCTTATGTTCCCAAACTAATCATGCAGCTTATGTCTGCTGGCCAGCTTGCTGATCATATATGGTGTATTATCCTTGATTCTGACTCCTGCTGTGTCTAGGACTGCCGCACGGGCACTCTTATTGGGATTGACCCTCGCCACTGTGATTCTCAGCTCTCTGGGAGCTTAACTGGCTTCTCTACCTTTTGTTGTACCTGCCAGTCTCTCCGTCTCCTCTATTGGCACATGTGCTTCATCCACCTGGACTTTTGCTCAGTGGCATCATCATTTGGGACATCTTTGTGGTCTGCATTTGTCTTTATTAGTTCATCGTGGTCTTTCTAGGGTTAGTGCCAAGTGTTTCTTTTAATTGTATGGGTTGTAAGCTTGGTAAGCAGCTCCAACTCCCATATCCTTCCAGTGAGTCATGTCACAGCGTTCGTTTGATCTTGTTCATTCTGATGTATGGGGCCCGGCCCCCTTCTTTTGAAAGGGTCATCGCTATTATACTCTTTATAGATGATTTTTCTCGTCACAAATGGATATATATTATGTTTTCTTGTAGTGAGGTTTTGTCCATCTAAAAAAAAATTTGTCATCATGGTCGAGAGTATTTATCCGGAGCACTTCGTCATTTTCTTTCTGAGCAAGTTACTCTTTCCTGATTTTCCTATCCTGGTGCTCATGCTCCTAACGGTGTGGCTGAGCATAAGCAGCGTAATCTTCTTGAGACCGCTTGTGCTCTTATGCTTCCTTCTGCTATCTCGTCTCACTTTTTAGCCGAGGCTATTTCTCCTGCCACTTATTTGATTATATTCAGCCTTCCTCTACTCTTTAGAGTGGGATTCCCGTCGAGTGCCTTTGTGGCAGGACGCTCGATTACTCTAGTCTTCTCCTCTTTGGTTGTGTGTGCTTCTTGCACCTTGTGAGCGCACTAAGTTGATCGTTCAGTCTGTTGAGTGCGTTTTTCTAGGCTATTAGTGTTGAGCATAAATGATATCATTGTTTGGATCTTGTTAGTCGACGGATGCGGATTTCTCGGGATGTTACTTTTCATGAGTCACGTCCCTTCTATCCTCGTCTTTCTTCTAGAGCTTATCCAGATTCTTTTGTCAAGCCACTTTCTTTTCTAACTTCTCCTGATACTCCCCTCACCTTACCACCACCACCGGTGCCTTCTCCAGTGGCATCTCCACCGTCTTCACCACCAGTGTCTTCTCCTATGGCATCTCCTTCGTTGATGCCTCCTTCAGTGGCCCCTTCTTCACCTGAGGCCCCTATTGGCACTGTTCTCTCTTATCTTCTCTACTATACTAGTCGTTCGCGAGTTGAGGATTCTTTGGCTTCTCTTGATGGGTCATCTTCTTCGAATGCACTATCTTCTGCGGATGAATCATCTTCTTCGGATGCACCATCTTCTGCGGATGAGCCATCTTCTCCTGATGCACTATCTTCTCCTCGTTATGCCCTTCGCACTCGTACGCGTTCGCATATTGACCATCTTGGTTTTGCTGGCGTCGCTCTTGCCGAGCCGACTTCTCATCGAGATGCTATTGTTCATCAGGAATGGCAACATGCCATGGCAGAGGAGATGGTTGCCCTTGAGCGCACTAGCACATGGGATCTTCTCCCTCTTTCTCCACGTGTCCGGCCCATCACGTGCAAACGCTCTAATGGTACTCTTGAGCGCTACAAAGCTCATCTTGTGGCGCGTGGTTTTCAACATGAGCATGGTCGCAATTATGATGAGACATTTGCTCATGTGGCTTCCACGATCACTATTCACACGCTTCCTGTTGTGACCTCTATTCGTGCTTGGTCCATCTCTCAACTTGATGTTAAGAATGCCTTTCTTAATGGTGAGTTGCATGAGGAGGTGTACATGCAGCAACCACCGAGGTATTATGTTCGGGAGGGTGTGGTTTGTCGCCTCCGTCGCTCTCTTTATGGGCTTAAGCAAGCCCCTAATGCCTGGTTTGAGTGTTTTTTTTCTGTGGTCGTTACAACTGGTTTTTCTGCCAACGCTCATGATCTTGCGCTCTTTGTCTTGCCTCGTGGTCAGACTTTTCTCCTATATGTTGATGACATGATCATTACTAGAGATGATTCTGAGTATATCGCCTTTGTGAAGACACGTCTCAGTGAACAGTTTCTCATGTCTGATCTAGGTCATTTTCGTTACTTCTTTGGGATTGAGGTTTCTTCTATGCCTCATGGCTTCTTCCTGTCTCAAGAGAAGTATATTCAGGATCTTCTTGATCGTGCTGCTCTCACTGATCAGCGCACTACTGAGATTCCCATGGAGCTTAATGTGTACCCTCAGCCCACTGATAGTGAGCCTCTTGCAGATCCCACCCACTATCGCCATCTTGTTGGGAGTCTTGTTTATCTTGGTGTCCTGATATTTCTATCCAGTACATATTCTGAGTCAGCTTGTTTCTGTTCCCACTCAGTTCCGCTATAGTTATCTTATCTTGTTCTGCAATATCTTCGTGGCACCATCTTTCGCTGTCTTTTCTTTCCACGCTCTAGCTTTTTACAGCTCCAGGCTTATTTAGATGCGACCTAAGCTAGTGATCACTCTAATCGTCGGTCTCTTTCTACCTACTGTGTTTTTCTTGGTGGTTCTCTCATTGATTGGAAGACTAAGAAGCAAACAACAGTCTCTCGTTCGAGTGCCAAGGCAGAGTTGCGAGCTATGGCTCCTTTGACAACAGAGGTCACTTGACTACGGTGATTACTTAAGGATTTTGGTGTTTCTGTTTCTGTACCGACTTCTCTTTTATCTGATAGTACAGGTGCCGTTAGTATTGCTAGAGATCCGGTGAAGCATGAGCTCACCAAGCATATTGGTGATGTGTGGTCATAGGTACATGATTAATTATTGCTCTTCAGTATGTGCCTTTAGAGCTTTAGTTAGCAAATTTCATCACGAAGGCACAGACTTGTGTCCAGTACAGTTTTTACCTCTCCAAACTCAATGTTGTTGATTCACCATGAGTTTGAGGGGGGTGTTAAGAGAGATAGTTGTATTAGAGGAGGGCTCATATATTTCCTTTTGTATTTTGGTTTCCTACCTTTTCTCTTTTCCTGTACATGTATATATATATTGGCCTAGAGCCTATGGAATAGATTAAGTTCTTATTCCTCCTAACAGTTAGAATGTCCTAAATTGCATTCTTGGTTTTCTTTTGCTGTCTGCAGGACTAAACATTACTCCAAGGGATGTTGCTTTGCTTTGTCAGAAGGTATGATCTTAACAAACGTCTGGTTGTAAAATAGAACTTGACAAGTCCTTTATAGGTCTACGATTTTTCAGGTTGAGAATCATGTTGTTGGAGCTCCATGTGGGGTCATGGACCAAATGACGTCCGCTTGTGGAGAAGCTAACAAACTCCTTGCAATGGTTTGCCAGGTTAGTAGTGTTTATTAAGTTCCAGTAGGAGGTAGATTTTATCATTACTCCAGTCAAAACCATGTTGCTTCTGTATTTGTTCTGCAGCCTGCAGAAGTGAAGGAAATGGTTACCATTCCAACTCATATGCGATTTTGGGGTCTAGACTCTGGGATACGACATAGGTAGAATTTTTTTCCTGAGTGAGCTTTTTATTGGTCGAGATCTAACTTTTGTGATTGAAAGACTTGGATCTAATTGCAGTATTGTACCATGTCTTGAGTTAATAGTGTTGGTGGGGGAGATTATGGATCCGTAAGGGTAGGCACTTACATGGGGCGAAAGATGATCAAGTGTGCAGCATCCGACTTAGTTTCGATATCCTCAACTTCAGATGCCCTTGCTCAATCTGATGATTATAAAGAAAATGGCATGAATCTACTGAAGTCTGAATCTTCCATGGAGTACTTGTGCAACCTACCACCTCACAGGTCACACCTTAGTGAATTCACCAAAAACATGAATGGTTCTAGATATTGCATGTACAGTGGTTTCTTACAATAAAAGAATGAATTTCAGATACGAAGCTGTTTATTCAAAAGATATTCCGGAGATCATTAGTGGAGATGCATTTTTAGAGAAATATGGAGACCATAATGATATGGTAACAGTAATTGATCCAGAAAGATCTTACAGCGTGAAGGCGCCTACTAGACATCCCATATATGAAAGCTTCCGAGTAAAGGTTCTATATTTCTTTGTGCAGTGTGGTTCTTCTTTACCTTTTTTCATTCCTGAAACTGAAAAGCTGTGGTACCTTCTTTTCGGACGGACCAGTTTGTAAATTTTCATTGTTTTTCTGGAACATGCTGTATTGACAATGCTGTTCTTTTTTTGGTATCATCATAAGTTGCAAAACAGTGTGAATTAGCCCAAAAAAGGAGCTAAAATCTTTCCAAGCAACGATGTTCAATTGATTTCCCTTCACCGAATAAAAATAGGGCAGCAAAAACAATTTGTTTTTGTTGATTTTACTATTGACATTCTGTTATTTTCTGGCATACAGACCTTCAAAGAATTGCTAACAGCAGCTAATACAGATGAGCAATTGTCAGCCCTTGGAGAACTTATGTACCAGGTGAAGTTGAATTTCTTCACTACTTTGTCTATCATGACCTTTCTTACTTTTGTTCCTCAAAAAATGATGTACCTATCTCTACTTCCATTTCACTGTAAGATTAGTCTTCAAATATATAGTTGAGGAAATTTGTTTTCTTGGCAACCGTCTTTACTTTTTCGTTGCTGCATAGTGCTGACATCTTCATCTCACATTGTTGACACTTGGCAGTGCCACTACAGCTACAATGCATGTGGTCTTGGTTCTGATGGGACTGATAGGCTAGTTAATCTAGTACAAGAAATGCAGCACAGAAAGACGCCACAAGATGGAAGTCCTAGTCTATTTGGCGCAAAGATCACCGGCGGAGGATCTGGTGGTTCGGTTTGTGTTATTGGGAAGAACTGCCTCGAAAGCAGTGAAGATATTGCCGAGGTGAGTTCATATACTATTTTGCTCGATTCGATACCTTCCCAAAATGTTCACCCCTTGGCTACGAGAAGGTGCTTAACTCCTAGGGGTTACACTTGGGCAGTACCCTCTCAGTTTGAGAAGTACCGTCCACTTCATTAACCATAGTGTCTGTGCTTTGTGGGAGAGTGATGTTAGCTTTTGCCTTGGGCATTTTTCAGATTCAGCAAAGATATAAGGCAGTTACGGGATACCTACCAATTGTTTTCGATGGATCATCTCCAGGCGCTGGCAAGTTTGGTTACCTGAAGATTCGACGGCGGCGGCCATCGTCGCCGGTTGCCAACTGAAGCGAGTGGCTTTTAGTTGTGCCAGGCAACTTGATTTTGTTAAGATGTTTCGTTAAGCGACGTGAGCAACGATGAGCTCCCTCTGCCGCACATTCTTTCTGGATTCAGCACCCAGTGCTACTCTTGCAACTCGTTGTGTATGTTAGTTCAGCGGTGTTGGCGATAATAAGCTCTTTCTGGAGCACATTCGTTCTATAAACAATTAGTATTACATTTTACTCGGTCAATTTGCTGTGTTGTCTTGACATGTCTGATGAAGCGACACGCCAGAAGTTGGATTTTCTTTCTAGATTTTCCATTTCAAAAAGATAGAAAATATAGTAACTATTTTCCGGTATCTTTTGTATATTTTCTGTGACGCCGATTGGACACTTGATATATGAGATGGCCTGGCTATGCAAAACATACAGCAGTCACTTCTGTCAGTTCCCTAGGCGTCTACGCCAAAACCACCAGGTGCAGACACTTGTGCATGGATCATGACTCATCAGCAACCTCCGAAATCATGCTAAAAACAAATTCATAGCCCGATAGCCACCAAATTCGATTCCCCAGAGACCTATCTTTAGGCCTTCTTTGCACATGTAAGTGGAGTAAAATCGACAGGACATGTTGGTGTCAAGTCCTTGGAGTATATACTTCGACCACAGAAAAGGTTAGGCCCAAATCGCCTCCCAAAGCTAGCCAAATTGGATGGATCAAGTCAAGTGGGTGCTTTCCAACAAATCTCTGGGAGAACCCCAAATCTTAGGGCAGTCTCAATACTCCACCATGTACTATATCTAAATCATGCAACCTAAGTAAAAATCTGATGTGGCACTCTATTTAATGAGAAAAGAGAGAGTAACCATATTTTAATCTAGATATGGATCTTAGCACCAAATCCATGACATCTCATGATTTTTCTCTCACAAAACACATTAAATGAGAGCTCTTTTAGATACAACACTAAGATACAACCTATTGAGCAGTTTGTATCTAATGCAATAAGATACAACCTAAAATACAATGCATTGGGAGTGTTCTTAGCGTGTGCGCTCTCTCTTAGAACAACAGAAACAATGTTGCTGCGGTGCGCGTCTGACGTAACCAATCTGTTGGGGATCATATGTCACCTGCGGGGCGATCTTCATGGCTAAATTTATCGTCGTCTATATGTGGACCGCCTGATTTGCTGTTTCTAAGAGACAAACCGCGTGTTTGAGGGGTAAGATTTATTCTGCTCGCCGAAGAATGGAGCATTCCAACCGGGGCTAGCAAGCATGTGGATCGCAAAGAGACTCCTCTCAGTTCCCATTCCTTACCATGTTTTGTGCTGCCTCCATATTATTTTTTGATATTAGTCCATCTGATAAGTCAAATATACAGGAGATTTACTAAATTAGTGGGCAACAATTGCTCCACTTCTTTTTATGGGAATGGAGGAGGAATACATGATCCATTTCAAGCAGAGATGCAAAGCATGAAACCACCAGCTTTAATAGTGGCTGCAGTGGCCAGCAGAGATGACACCACTTAAAATTGAAAGGATCGACCACTTGATACTACACCAAGGAATGTTCAGAACAAAATTAAAAACTAAAGCAGAATGCCATCTGCCATTGACAGAGAGATGTGTCTGATGGATCTGCATAAATATCCAAGATCGTTGGCGCTTGTATAGTAGTTTTTCTTTTCTGTGACGATCTATGGCAGAGATATAACCACACTATGCAAACAAAATTAACACATTTTGTGTGTGTTTCCCCAAAAAAATGAACACCTTTTTTTCGGAATCGGGAGTTTGAAATTGGACAAACATTGCATCAAATCAAACCCCACCATCAGTTTCATCCAATAAGGTTTGCGTCGGCAAGAGAGGGCATGTCAGTTTTCAGTTATGTCGAGCTTGTCGGCAAAAGTGGACAAAGCCTGACGGCGGCAGTTCATATGCGCTCCCCGTCAGCGTTTGGATTCTTCTTTTTCACTCGCAAAAGAAAGCTCGATCACCTCATGCGGTTTTACGTCGCCGTTGCTACAAAGTCGTTTCATCTCACGAGTTCCTCTCCACTTTTCCATCAGCTCTTCTGCGCAAAATTAAATATTAATTAGTTGTTGTCGTTAATTAAGGGTCGTAACTACTTATCACGCATGTTTTTATTCATCCGTACAAGTGTGTGTGACTTACATCTAAACGTCGCGTTCGGGTCAAAACTACGTCTACGTGTCGTCAATTCTTGGTTCCAAATCGAGTATGTACTGCCACGTTTTTTGTGACGTCTAAGGTTGGAGGCCGTAACTCCGGTAAAGATTTGCTATGCGTATTGTGTATCACGAGTGGGACATGATGTTTATTAGAAAAAGTGTGACACGTATATACGCCGCATGTGTTGCTTCTAACTAAACAACAATGGCCGAAAAAAAATTTCGAAGTAGCATAACTCATTTTAAACAAGACGCACTCGCTTTCAAGAGTGATCTTATTATTGCAGTTCAGAGATGAAATGGTGACAGACGTAAATCACACATATTATGCAGACACACGGCACATGTACACACGATGTGTTGTGCCTCTTTTCAGCACGTACGGTGCCATGTCCTTGTGAACAACCGGCACTAATTGTAATTGAAGCTAGCTAGGGCATGCATGCAGGGGCCACAGTTAGTTGCGTCCACAAAGCTAATTAATTAGAGAACAAACGGAATGCATGCAAAACACATCCATGTACACGCTGAAGCTAGTGGTTTAAACTTCACTTTAGTTATCCAAATTAGTGTTGTTTTATTACACTAGTTAACCATCACTTTCATTGTCTCAAGGAAAGGTACTAGCATTAATTTGACCGCTTGCCTCTATGAGTCCACGAATGTAATGATACTGCACAAGGTAAGCGTGCACGTATGCATAATCATGGAAGCTGCATCTGCAGCTAGATGCATGCAAATTGAAGCGTCTAAACGTATACCGAGGGCAAATTCCTTTTGTTGATTTCTTTTTGAAACCTCGATCGCAAATTAATCTCCGGGGAACCTGAAATTCTAGAAAATTTTATTTTAGAAACACCTACGGTCAACTCGTGGACGAAGCACCAAGCACCGAAGACTAGTAGGCTGATTGGTTGGTTGCCAAAATTTGGCAAGCCAATATTTGACAATGCCCAAAAAATTGGCTACTAATTGGATAGCTATCAAATTGCCTTGCCACTCTCTCAAAAAGTTGCCAACTTTTAGCATTGCCAAATATTGGCTTGCCAAATTTTGGCAACCAACCAATCAGCCTCTAGATGTTTGAATCGGTTCCCCCCGCCCCCACTACCCAGGTGCACGGGATGAATAGTAGCTTTTCTCTGGGACGAGGATTTTATATGCACGGTGGCACGTACACCTATTATTTTTGAAATTTCAAAAACCACACATTAAAGTTTTGAATAAATCTGAAAAATTCATATATATATATTATGAGATGAAGTATATACAGGTAAATTTTGGTGAAAGAATATGACTATTTGTAACCTATAAAAAAGAAAAAATATTGGACAAACATGAATAGTGGTGTATAAAAAGGACACATATTTATTTATTTTTCCACATACAAATAAGCATATATTTAGCTAGAAAGTCTTTCTCCATGGCCAACAAGATTTCAGCAGCTAACAAGCTTAATTCATGCCCAAAATATCAGGAGAGGTTGAATCTGTATGTAGTACGTACAGTTGGGTCAGTTTTAAACAACCAAAGCAGAGATAAAGATCAAACACTCCTGCTCAGAGACATCCTATCTGAACGAACACTGAAGATAAGACTCAAATGTACCGACAGATCAAACGACAAACACAAAGAGATAAAATCTCAACAGAGAATAAAAAACTGAATTCATAAGATGTTTCCGTTGTAACTTTCCTCAGAAGTAAGAACTGAAACAAAGTCTAAACATTCTGAATTTTAACACCTAGATTCGCGGACATTGAAGATAACAAAGTCACCACGTGCACCTTATTTTCGATGAGACATTACATCATCTTAGTGTGACACGAGAAAATCAAACCCGAAGAATACAACCACCTCTACTGCCTAGCAACAGCTTGGTGCTCTGTGCCTTTGGGATTTATGCAGTGACACTACATGGCTCACACTATCAATGATGGTACCCTACAAAAAAGATCACTCGACAATTGATGTGCCACTCAAATCCTCGCATTTCATCTGTTATTTTTCAGTTTATAAAATATTCGCAGTAGTGCAACTGAGCATGCATTTTTTTATTTTTTAATCTAAAACCACGTGCAGAGACCGGTGGCGGTTTGCAAAGTCCCAGTGTTCCATCATATACTATATCTTAAACATGTCACCTACACAAAATATTGATATGAAAGTCTGTTGGAGGAGGGTCCCCGTGCAACCCCGAATCGACACTATTCGGGATCGCTGCAACGCTGTTAAGATTCTCGCCGATGCTCTCCGCTTCATGGTCTCCGTCAACAAATCTCCGGGTCAGGGCTGTCTCCGACACGCCTACTCGCCGCGTTGGGGCTGTCTCCAACGAGCCCCCGCTCCACGTCGGGGCTGTCTTCGACGAGCCCACACGTGGGACCACCACGCTCTCCAGGAAGATTCTCCTAAAAAGATGCCCGGGTATATTCCCCAAGATTCCTTAGGGATAGGGAAATGACCGTCATGCCCTTACAATAGTTCCGTACTTTCGGGGTAAAACTGTAATTTCGCACTTTCACCTCCCTCAACCCTATAAATACCCCCTGGGGGTAGTGTTAGGGGGATCCATTTTCTTTTTCCTCATTTGTAAGCTCTCAATTCCATGCCCTAATACAAACGCCGATTTACGTCGTCGATTGCCTCCTGCGTTCGCGCTCTCGCTCGTTTTCCCCTCGCACGCCCGGAGGTCGTTGTAACCGACCGGGGGTGCCACAAATCTACTGTCTAGGCTTATACTTACGACAGTTAGTGCCGACCGTGTGGACGCGAGTGAAAAACCATGGCGCCGAAGAAAAAGAGCACGGCTAGGACGATCGTCCCCCGCACACCAAACCCGACGTGTCGAGCTAGGACGAACAACATGGCCATCGCCACAGAGCTTGGTGACGCCCGCGTCAGCGACCCGTCGGCCACTAACCTTCGAGCCGATGACTCATCAACCGACATCCGCGTTGCTGGACTCCCCGCGGCCGCAATCGACGCGGCAAACTCTGAAGCACGCGATGAAAAAAAGGCCAAAACCCTGAGGCGCGAAGCTAATGAGCTCAGGGAGGAGCTTGTTAGAGCGAAGGCTGAGGCCCTCCAGGCCCTCCAAGCTTCGAACAATGTTCGCGCCGAGGCAGGCTTGCTTCACGCTGAGCGCGACGCCGCGAGGGCCGCGGCGGCTCCCCCGCCGCTCCCCGAAGTGGCCAAGGCAGCGGCAGTGCGGCGTCGCCTGGACGAGACCCTAACTGAAGCGCGAGAGCAAACCCGTCGTAACACCCTAGCAGCAGAGGAAGTCATGCAGGAGGTAGTGGAGGCCCAGGCGCGCGCCAGGCTGCCATCCCCAACAGGAGCGCAGGAGGCCGCCGTCCTCCGAAAAGCCATGGCCGACAGCCGTGCAAGAGCGGTTCCTCCCGCACCAGCATGCGCCGGGAAAGCCGCTGCCCTGCGGCATCAGTTGGATGCTAGCCGAGAGATGGCCACGGCATCCCTCTATGGTGCGGGGGAAGGCCCCAGCTACCAACCCTTCCATCACTTCGCCACGCAGCCGGGCGGGCAGGCCCTGGCCTCGCCGCGTCGTTCAGCGGAGCACTACCCTACGTTGGTCCCAGCACCTCCGACGTCGCCCCGCACCAACTCGAGATCTGAACCTACCCGCCGTCGTTGAACGCCTCGGGCCTCACCGACGTGTACAACCCGCTAAGCCCAGGGCTGGCAGCAACGCCATGGCCGAGCAAGTATCGAGCGTCCAGTATCGCCAGTTTTGACGGGAACACTGATGCCGTCGAGTTTCTCAGGGTGTACGAGACTGCTGTTTCATCTGCAGGAGGCGGTGAGGCAATCATGGCCAAGGGGCTGCTACTAGTGCTCTCCGGCCTAGCCCGGAAATGGTATCTCGTGCTGGCTCCTCGCTCGGTGACGAGGGGAGCCCATCGGGGTAGGCCCAGCACAGCGAGTTGGCCCAGCAGACTCGGGGAGCTCCATGGAGGCCCACTCGGATGGAGGCCCAAGAAAGGCCCGTACGGGTGCAACGTCCGGGTGTCATCAAGGCAGACGTTACCACTTCCTCAAGACAAGCGTTTCGCCAACTTGAAGACTAGCGTTACTCGGACGGTTACACAGTATAAATGCCACTATTAATGTGTACGGTTACTGTAGCCCAGCCGACTGGCCGAGTCGGCTGATGTACAAGCCTATATAAGGTAGAGCACCCCATGCAGAGGGGGAGGATTCTTTTCCATAGGCTAAAAGCTAACCTCCACTTCAACCTCTTGTAATCTCTTTCACGCAAGACCATCAATACATACAGCAGGAGTAGGGTATTACCTCCGTCATTGGAGGGCCTGAACCTGGGTAAAAACCCTTGCGTGCACCGCCTGAATCTTCCTTACACGTTCCCCTAAAACCTATTACAAATGGATATTGCCGCGAAATCCCCGCGACAGTTGGCGCGCCAGGTAGGGGACGCGTGCATTGGAGCCATGATCCAGGCGGGATCCTCTCCAACCACCAGCAGCAAGCTGATCACCGGCGATGCGTCGCTCGCTTCGCACTCCGAAGGCACGGAGTTCATCTTCGGCAGCCTTCATTTTGTGGCCGACGTCTTCGGCCAACTGCATCTTCAAGACCCGCGTCCCCGCCCCGCGGTGGAAGCGAAGTTTGAGCTCTGGCTCGGATCTCCTTTTGCTCTGGGCAAGGGCGTGAAGCACTCCCAGTTCGTCGCCATGGTGGGCGCCGAATCCCTCCTCCCCGTCTTGGATTCCGAATCCGACAAGGAAGAGAGTTCGCACAGCCACACCGCCTCGGCTGAGGTGTACGTGGTTGGTCCCGGCGGCATGGACGACGCGGGTACGTCTGCCGCAGCGGCCGGGGCGGCGAACGAACACCTACTAACGCCCATCGACGGGCAATCGAAAGCCGAGAAGGCCTTAGAGGCCTCTCGGCGAGCCCTCCTTGCTGAGCGAGAGAGCCTCGAACAAGAAAGAGCGGCCCTCGAACAATGAGAACTGCAACAAGAAGATCCTCACAGTTCACGCGGTCGCGCGAACTGGCGTGCCCTTTCAGCCGCCCGCAGGAGTCGGGCTACTCGGGCCCCACTTTTCGGGCGAGAGCAGGACGGTGTCCCTATCTACCAGACACCGGCTCAGAATCTCTTCACGGCTGCTGCTCTGGCTGACTCACTGCCGCCCCCCGGCGGATGGCCCCGCAGCAGATATCCATCGCCGAGTCGTCACTCTGATGAGGACGGCGGTGGAACAGCAGAACGAGGCCGGGTCGGTTAGCAACCGACTGGCCTCCCGAGCAACTCGGAGTCGGCCTTCGGCGGACCCGAGTCGCCCCATTACCATTGGCTCGTCACAGCCGAGCCGATCCACAAACCGGCCTGATGCTCGCCAGGAGATCAACCGACTCCAAGCGGAGCGACGACAAGCCGACTCCCTCCGAGCCCGGGCAAACGATGCCCGTGACGCTCGTGATGACATTGAAGGACGACGGGCGGCCAGGTTGCGGGCCGAACGTCGCAGCGACGAAGTCAACCAGCCGGGTGGCTCCGCCTCCACCGGTCCGCTTTGCTTCAGCAGGCGGATTCGATCCGAGCCGTTTCCGGACCGGTTCCGGATCGCCAGCGGCGTCGACAAGTATGACGGCACTGCCAAACCAGAAATTTGGCTTGCCGACTACTTGGTCGCATGCAACATTGGAGGAGGCAACGAGCGTGTCGCCCTTCGAAGCCTACCCCTGATGCTGGAAGGGTCGGCTCGGGCATGGCTTAATAGCCTGCCCGAAGATAGCATCTATGACTGGAGGGACCTCCAAGAGGCCTTCGTCAAAAACTTTGAGGGCACATATAAGCGCCCTGGGAACGCTCAAGACCTGTGGCTCTGCGTCCAGGAGAAGGGTGAGTCGGTCCGCGATTACATTCAGCGTTGGACTCGGCTGTGTAACTCGATCGAGGATGTCACCGAGATGCAGGCCATTCAGGCCTTTTCCCAGGGGGTCAAGTACGAGCTCCTCAAGCACAAGTTGGCCCGGTCTAACATTCAGACCATGGGCCGACTCATGGAAGTCGCCAGCAAGTACACGACGGGTGAGGAGGCCATGAGGTACGAGGACAAAGGCAAGGCAAAAGCCGAGTCCACAAGTCGGAAAGTCCCCACCGATTCAGGTCGGAAGCGTGCGGACAATCGGCCCCCGAAGCGGAAGACTGGCGGCGGAGATGGGGTCAGTGAAGCTGACCTGGTTGCGGCCGCTGATCGTGGCCCCCAGCGTGGCGACGCTGGCCGGAAGAAAGAGCGCCCCTGGCAGCAGCGCAAGGCACCGAAGTTCACCTTCGAGGAAATCCTCGATAGGCCTTGCTCCTTCCACAGCACCGCCGACTATCAGGCGGGGCACTCGACCCGGGAATGCAGCTTCCTGAAGCGTCTCCGGGAGAAAAAGCAGCCCGAGTCGGATGCCGGCGGAGAAGGAGGCTCTGCTGCAGGCGGCGGCGCCGCACAGTACCCCCCTCAAAGGGGCGTACTAATGATTTTCCAAGGATCCGACTCAAAAAGGGGTCGGAAGCTGCGCTGTCGTGAAGTCAATGAGATGGTGCCGGCGGTCCCCCAATGGTTGGACTGGTCTGAGGTGCCTGTCGGTTTCAGCCGACTTGACCACCCGGACCGAGTCCCTCACCCGGGTAAGCATCCCTTGGTGGTGGATCCGCAAGTCGGCGGATTCAAACTCCGCAAAGTCCTGATGGATGGAGGCTCCAGCATCAACATAATCTTCATGGATACCCTGAAGAAGATGCAAGTTCCGGAGACCCAGCTTTGCCCCAGTAACACTTCCTTCTACGGAATAGTGCCTGGGAAATGCGCTAAGCCTCTGGGTCAGATCTCCCTGGAAGTTGTGTTCGGTGAGCCGAACAACTTCCGGGTCGAGACCTTGACCTTTGAGGTAGTCGGCTTCAAGAGCGCATACCATGCGATCTTTGGCCAGCCGGCTTATGCCAAGTTCATGGCCAGGCCGTGCTACACGTACCTGAAGCTAAAGATGTCGGGTCCTAAAGGCGTCATCACCATCACTGGCGACTTTGAGCGCTCCAACGAGTGCGATCTCGCCAGCGCGGACATAGCCGAGTCCCTGATTGCGGCTCAGGAGCTGGAGAACATCCAGACGTCTGTCGACTCAGACCAAGCTCCACCTTGCAAGAAGGCGGCAACCGAGTCCACCTTCCAGTCGGTCAAGGACACTAAACGTGTCCAGGTCCATCCTGAGGATCCGTCCAAGACGGTCCAAATCGGGACTGACCTCGAGGCCAAATAAGAAGGCGCGCTCGTCGACTTCCTTCGTGAGAATTGGAGCATCTTCGCATGGAAGCCATCTGACATGCCGGGTGTTCCAAGGAAGTTCGCCGAGCACTCCCTCAATGTCGCCAAGGACGCGAAACCAGTGAAGCAGTCTCTCCGTCGCTTCGCTGAAGACCGGCGCAGAGCAATCGGAGAGGAAATCGCCCGGCTTCTTGTAGCCGGGTTCATCAAAGAAGTTCTTCACCCGGACTGGTTGGCAAACCCAGTCCTGGTTCTTAAGAAGAACAAAACTTGGCGCATGTGTGTGGATTACACGTCCCTAAACAAAGCATGCCCCAAGGACCCGTTTGCCTTACCCCGTGTTGATCAAGTTGTCGACTCCATGGGCGGTTGCGAACGTTTGTGTTTTCTGGATGTCTATTCAGGCTACCACCAGATCAAAATGAAAGAATCAGATCAAATAAAAACTTCTTTCATTACCCCGTTTGGGGCTTTTTGTTATATCACCATGCCTTTTGGTTTGAAAAATGCCGGTGCAACATATCAACGTTGTATGCAAAAGTGTTTGCACAACCAGATAGGCAGAAATGTCCAGGCTTACGTCGATGACATTATGGTGAAAACAAAGAAAACTGCCAATCTCAGGAGGTTCGACATGAAGCTCAACCCGGAGAAGTGCGTCTTCGGAGTTCCGGCTGGCAAGTTACTCGGCTTCATCATTTCCGAGCGAGGAATCGAAGCGAACCCGGACAAGCTTGAGGCCATCATCAAGATGGGCAAGTCGAAGGACCTGAAGGCCGTCCAGCGCCTAACCTGGTGCGTAGCCGCTCTAAGTCGGTTCATAGCCCGACTCGGTGAGAAGGCCTTGCCTTTTTTACCGACTCCTCAAGAAGTCCGATTCTTTCGAGTGAACGAGTGAAGCTCAAAAAGCCTTCGAGGATCTCAAGCGTCTTCTGTCAACACCTCCAATTCTGGCTGCACCACTGGAGGGAGAGCCCATGCTGCTGTACATCACGGCCACGAATCAAGTGGTTAGCGTGGTCCTAGTGGTGGAACATGCAGAAGAAGGCCGAGTCCAGAAGGTACAGCGACCCGTCTACTACGTCAGCGAAGTCCTTTCCGAGTCGAAGCAGCGCTACCCGCACTACCAGAAACTCGTCTATGGCGTGTTCCTGGCGACTCGAAAGTTGGTGCACTATTTCCAAGCCCACTCGGTCACCGTGGTTAGTCACGCCCCTTTGTCTGATATCATCAACAATCGGGATGCCACCGGCCGAGTCGCTAAGTGGGCGATAGAGCTCACGCCGCATGACATCAGTTACGAGCCCCGCAAGGCCATCAAATCACAAGCCCTCGCGGACTTCATCGTCGAGTGGACTGAAAGCCAATCCCTTCCGACTCAGGTGCACCTTGAGCACTGGGTCATGTACTTCGACGGTTCGAAGATGCTCGTGGGCACGGGGGCTGGAGTTGTGCTGATCTCCCCCAAAGGCGACAAGCTAAATTACGTGCTGCAGATCCATTTCGCCGCCTCTAACAACGTGGCGGAATACGAGGCGTTACTGCATGGCTTGCGCATTGCAGTTTCACTCGGCATTCGGCGACTCCTTTGCCGAGGCGACTCGGATTTGGTGGTGCAGCATGTAATGAAGAGTTGGGACGCCAAGGATCCCACCATGGCGGCATACTGTGCTGCTGTGCGTCAACTGGAAGGACACTTCGATGGCCTTGAACTTCACCACGTTCGTCGAGCAGATAACGAGGCAGCCGACTCCCTTGCCAGGATCGGTTCCGCTCGAGAAAAAGTGCCTCCAGGAGTGTTCCTTCAGCAACTCTACCAGCCATCCGTCAAATTGGAGTCGGCAACCGAGTCATCTGAAGCCGGGTCGCCACACCCTGAACCGGCTCAAGAAGATATCTTAGCGGTCATTCCTCTCTGGACTCAGCCGTTCCTTGCCTACCTATTGCGCAAGGAGCTACCTGAGGATACGACTGAAGCGCGCCGTATTGTGTGCCACGCTCGAGCTTACACCATCATCAATGGTGAGCTCTACAAGCGCAGCACCACTGAAATTTTCCAGCGTTGCATTTCGCCGGAAGAAGGCCGACTGTTGCTCGAGGAAATCCACTCGGGACTCTGCGGCCACCATGCTTCGTCACGGGCCTTGGTCGCCAAAGTCTTTCGTCACGGTTTCTTCTGGCTCAGTGCACATGCTGATGCGGAGGAACTCATCCGAACTTGTGAAGGGTGTCAGAGGTATGCTCGTCAAATACACATGCCGGCCACTGCACTCAAGACTATTCCAATCACATGGCCTTTCGCTGTGTGGGGACTCGACATGGTGGGTCCACTCAAAACAGCCCGAGGAGGTTTTACTCATCTCCTTGTGGCAGTGGACAAGTTCACGAAGTGGATTGAAGCCAAGCCAATCATGAAACTCGATGGTCCGACTGTCGTCAACTTCATGAAGGGAGTCGTCCTCCGATTTGGAGTTCCTCACAGCATCATCACCGACAACGGCGAGAACTTCACTGCTGAAGTCTTTCGCCACTTTTGCTGGGATCATGGAATTCGGATCGACTATGCCTCCGTGGCTCATCCGCAGTCCAACGGCCAAGTCGAGCATTCCAACGCTTTAATTCTTCAAGACATCAAGCCCCGGTTGTTAGTCCCGTTGCAACGGGCTGCCGGCTTCTGGATCGATGAGCTTCCGTCTATCCTCTGGAGCTTAAGGACGACTCTAAACCGGTCGACTGGCTACACGCCATTCTTCATGGTTTACGGAGCCGAAGCCGTCCTGCCGAGTGACATCCTCCACGACTCCCCGCAAGTCGCAGCATACGTGGAAAAGGATGCCGAGTCGGCAAGACAAGACGACCTTGATCTCTTGGAAGAAGCGCGGGAACTCGCCCTCTCGCGCTCGGCCATTTATCAACAGAACTTGCGCCGCTACCACAGTCGGCAAGTTCGGGGCCGAGTCTTCAACAAAGGAGATCTGGTCCTCCGACTGATCCAAGATAAGGCGGGCATGCACAAGTTATCTCCGCCTTGGGAAGGTCCATTCATCGTCAACCAAGTGTTGCACAACGGCGCGTACCGACTGGAGGACCCGGCAACCAGTTTGATAACTGAACGGACGTGGAACATTGCTCAGCTGCGTCCCTTTTACACTTAAAACTTTGTACTTCCAGCAGTTCATTCTTCATTATGAGTAAATATTTGTTTCCTTCGAGCGGCACTCGGGAAGCACTTTGTTTATCTAATTTTCATTTTTCCGACTATGTTCCCTTGGGCAACCCCCGGGGGCTATGTCTAATAAAACCGAGTGGCTTCACTTCGGGCAACCCCCGGAAGCTACCACAAACCCACTGGGTGATTTCTCACTCGGCGCAAGTTGTTTCGAATCTCCTAACTTTATTTCTACACGAGCGTCTAAGTAAACGTGTACGGTACCGAAGGCCCACTCTTCGTCCCCAACTACAGTCGCAACCCGGCTGTCCGGTTGGCAAGAGCAAAAGCTAAAGGTCGGCCTGCACGCGAAAGGATCCGACTCGGCGAAAAAAACAAATTCGGATGAATCAAATAACTTGTGCAAAATATCAAAATGAATCCGAAAGCACTTTCATTCAAAGCAAAAGTCTTTACATTTTGTCTACTCGGCATACCGAGTGATATTACATGTTAATTTTTTATTCTTCCGGAGTCGCTTCTACGCGCTCCTCCAGGTCGGTGAAGTTGGCGATCCGGCTGGCGGCGGCGCGGACTTGGGGAGGGAGTTCCAGAGGATTCACGGACTGACCCTCCTCGTCGACGGGGGCGCCAGCGGAGATGCTGTCGACATCTGCGTCGGGATGGTGTGCCAACACCATTGCCAGCACCATGCCGGCTCCCGAGCGGCCTGCCGACTCCTTCCACTTCAACCTCCGCCGGGCCCTGCAAGAGCTTGTCGGCGAGGGCGAAGATGCTGGAACCCGGCTCTTCTCCGAGCCAGAGCTTGGCGCAGAGGCCTTGGGCAGCCGATTTCAAGTTCTGCACTAAACTCTTGACTTGGAGGAGTCGGTCCTCCATAGTCACGACGCAGTCGGACATCAGCTCGGGTGTCCAGAGTGCGTCGAGAGCCGACCTCGCCGGGTCGGATAGTGTGCGAAGTCGGAGCGCTGCCTGCCTTGTTCGCTCCTCCAGTTCTGGGCAAGCATCTGGGTACAAATTATTGCAAAGCAAATGAACAATGAAGCGTGCGAAAAGAAAGAAATAAAAGACTCGGGGGCTTACCGAGTAAAGTCTCATTAGCCTTCTTGAGTTGGCTTATGAGCTCTGCCTCGCGTTTCTCCCAGCCGGTGACGACCGCGGCATGTCGCTCTTGCGACTCGGTCATCTTCCTGGAGAAGTCTTCGACGGACGCCTGCAGCTTCTTGTTCACCGCTTGCGACTGCTTGTATTGCTTCACCAACTTTGAATGTTCCGACTGCAGCTTGGTGGCGGTTTGCATTTGATCGCGAGCTTTGCGCAGCTTGTCTTCATACTCGACAACTTTGGCGTCGAGCATTTCAGACACTTTGAACATCGAGATCATCGACTTCATTTCTTTCTGAAGTTGGGCGTTTTCAGCTTCGATGTCTGCCGACTCAATAAAGTCAATACCACAAACTTTTAAGGCAAAAGAGCAGAAGACCCAAATACTTACTCCCGATGGCGGCGAGCTTTTCTTCGAGCCGCCGATTCTTGACCTTTTCTTCGGCCAACGCCTTCTCGAGGGAGGCGTTCTTCTCCATGAGGACCGGGCCGTTCCCGCCCAGTCGGATCGCAGCCTGGTCAAGCAAGTTTGTCAGCGAACCCCGAATTCATAAGTCTCCAACCGACTCAACCAGTCGGCTGGAGACTCGGGGGCTACACCCACTGGGTGCGCTGAACGCGCTCCCAGTGAAGAAATAAACAAAGCTGAATAGACAAAGTTCGAAAAAACGACTCACCCCGACGGAGGACTCGAGGACCTCGGCCGAGTCCGCTAAGGACTTGGCCGCGTCGGCGAAATCCCTAAGCTTGAAGCTAAGGGCAGCGACGCGGTTGGTGGCTTCTTCCGCAGCCGTCAAGTCCCCCGTGCTGCAACTCGGCAGCAGTAACGCAGGGACGAGGCTTCTGGACGAAGCCGGCGCCGGTTCGGCCGCGAGAGTCGGAGCTAGGGCCTGGCTCCACTCGGCCACCGGAGACGACTCGGTGATGAGCTGGACTCCGGCTCCGCTTGCCGGCTCTGAGGAGTTGGCACCGGCCGCAGCCGCCGGCTCCGTCGTCTCCTCAATGGCAGGAGCTGGCAGAGGTTGCAGGTCGTCAGCCGGAGCCTCGACTGACTCAGAGCCCACCTCTGACTCCGACACCTTCTCCGCAGGCGCGGCAGGCTGAGGCGCGAGAGCAGCCGGCTGTGGCGTGCTCGTTGTAGCCGCGGCTGGAGGTGTGGCCGCAGCCGGAGGCGCGGATGGCGTGGTACCCGCGGCCGATTCCGTTGCCACAGCGGGGACGGCTGGCGTCGGAGCGCTGGGCTCGGTTGTAGACGGAGTCGGAGGAGCAGACTCTGGCGGCGGAACTGGAGTCGGAGCCGCGGGTGCGCCGGCTGAAGAATCTCCTTTGTCGGAGAGCTTCTTCTAGACTCTGCAATGTAACAAATGAAACCGACTTCAGTATCTTCACCAACCTACTTCGACTGGGGCATGAGGCAAAAGGACTCGTACCTGGTGGTTGTGGGGATCATCTTTTTCTTTCGGTTTCCCCGGGGCGGGCGGACCCCCGGAGGAACCGGCGAGTGCCAGCTGAGGCGCACTCGGCTTAACAGCAGGAGCCGGAACCTGTGCCACGCGGCCGGCAGGTGCGGCTCATGCAGGAGCCGGAGCCTGTGCGACGGGGCCGGCAGGTGCGGCTCGGGCCCGCTTAGCAGCCGACTCCGTCTGGGCCGGCTCTGCTTCCGCCTGCGGGGTCGTGGATCCGGAGGCGTCGTCATCACGCCTCCGTTTGACGACTTGGTATCCGGACCCTCCCGACTCGGTATCCGAGTCGATCTGGATGCCTCCCTCGGGGGCTTCCTCGTCGACTTCTGCATCGTTCAACGCCGCCGAAGCCGAGTTCTGCTCGGGGAGAGGCGGCATGGAGTTGAAGTCAAGGTAGTTCTGCAGCATCGAAAGACTTGGTGTTAGGATAAACAAATAAACAACAAAATTCAAGAGACAGACTCGGCATAAGTCACTTACAGTCGGCGGAGGGTTGGCATTCGAATATGGAATCACACGTGGCGCCCGGGTGAGCCCGGTTCGCGCTTTGGTCAAACTCTTGAGGAGCTCCAAGAAAATGTCGTCTGGAAGATCCTCGGTTGACACCCTCGTTGAGTCATGCGAGCCCGAGTACTCCCACATCGGGTGCACCCTGGCTTGAAGAGGCTGGATGCGCCGAGTCAACCAAGTGGCGATGAGGTCGGTGCCCGTGAGCCCTTTCTCCTGGAGTCTCGCGATCCTCTTCAGGAGCTGGTCGACTTCGGGCATCTCTTCGCTGGAAGGCTTGACGCTTCAATGCTTTCGCCACTCGGGAGGACCTTCGGCATATGGGGGAAGCCCTTCGTGGCCAGTCGGTGTGCGCTCATCCGGGCAGTAGAACCACCCGTCCTGCCACCTCCGAACGGTATCTGGAAGCTGCAACTTGAAATACTTGGCGCCGGCTTTGACCTGGATGCCGGCTCCCCCGCAGATGGACAGTCGGCCGCCGGCTTTGATGGGTTGCGCCTTCACCGTGAAAATCTTCTTCCACAGCCCCCAGTGAGGCCGAGTCCCCAAATAGCATTCGCACAGCGTGATAAAACACGCAATGTGCAGAACGCCATTAGGGCTCAGGTGATGGAGTTGGAGGCCGTAGAATAAGAGGAGGCCACGCAAGAAGTCGTGCGGCGGCAGCGAGAAGCCCCGCTCCATGAACGGGACGAGCATCACGCGTTCGTGCGCGTGCGGAGCGGGCTTGTCATCTTGGAATGGCGCCCTCCAGTTGCCGATGGTGCGCGGTGGTAGCAGGCCTACGCTGGCGAATCCGAGGAGGATCTGGTCGGTGACGACCGACGGGACCCAGTCTCCTTTCTTCCGCACATCAGCGGCGGCGGCGGAGGAGGAAGTGTCGGCCTTCTTGCCTTTGCTGACGTGAGACATGGTTGGCGGCTGAGGAACGGTGGCGAGCAAGTTCTTTCTCTCGGGAACAAGTGCGCGGTGGCGGAGCTCTGGAGGCGAAGGGTTTGAGCGCGAGGAAGACGAAAGCAGATGAGAACACGGCAGCCCTAAACCCCTTTTTATAGCCGAGGAAGATCAACTGCTGGCGGTCGTGCGTCCGACGTGGCGGGAAACCGCCGCGGCAACTGCCGTCCCCCCGCGCGCGAGCCCGCGGGATTCGGGCGCCTTTTTTGCCACGGTACGGAATCCCAGGCGACGTGACCGGCGGACATGACGTCAACTTCCATCCCGCGTGCGCCGCCCGCATGATTCGGGCGCAGTCATGATGAATCATCGCCTCGGGCGCAGTCATGATGAATCATCGCCTCGGGCGTCGGGCGAAAACAGAGCAGCGGCAGCGGATGTCTCGGGCACGCTTCGTGCGGGACTCGAGGCGAGATCATTGCGCTGCAGCGCTGCAGGCGCTCTGCCCAACCGACTGCGCGCATTTAATGCTGAAGCGACGTCGTGTACAGACAAGACGGTACCGTGTGGTGCAAGCCGGCTTCGGCTGGGTTTGGTTTGATCGAGTCAAATCACTCGGAAGCTGAATCAACAGTCGGCTTGGCTCACGGGGACACGTCACGGGTCATGCCGATTCCATCAAAACAAATCCGAGGCGCACAAGCCGCCACACTTGGAAGCAGACTGACTCTGCGAAAGGGTGCCGATGACCGACCCAACAGGGTTCGCAGGTCACTCGGCCACACCCAAGCTAAGGATGAACCCGGCATCCACAGCGGAGCAAAAAGGGTCCCTGAGTCAGAGCCGGACGCCACAGTGGCGCGAGATGGTTCACCGATTCGGGACCTAATGTCGGAGTTCGAGGACTCGGTTTCAAAGCTGAAGATCGAAGGCGTCCCCCATGCGGGCGCAAGATGGCAACGTTCGCTCGGATACGCCAGACGCTATTTCGGATTCACTCGAAATTCATGATACGCCTCCCGGAAGGCCATAAGCCGACTTCCCCAGGCGGAAAGCGCGGGTATCACCGAATTCCTATTACTTAGCACAAATCTAACCTTTTTCAGGCATCATGGGAGTCCATCAAGGTCTCTCCACCAGCGACTCGAACATGCGCAGCCTGCTCGTCAGTCGGCATCCATGTCGAGACCTCGAAGCACTCGGGGGCTACTGACGAGGGGAGCCCATCGGGGTAGGCCCAGCACAGCGAGTTGGCCCAGCAGGCTCGGGGAGCTCCATGGGGGCCCACTCGGATGGAGGCCCAAGAAAGGCCCGTACGGGTGCAACATCCGGGTGTCATCAAGGCAGACGTTACCACTTTATCAAGACAAGCGTTTCGCCAACTTGAAGACTGGCGTTACTCGGACGGTTACACAGTATAAATGCCACCATTAATGTGTACGGTTACTGTAGCCCAGCCGACTGGCCGAGTCGGCTGATGTACAAGCCTATATAAGGTAGAGCACCCCATGCAGAGGGGAATTCTTTTCCATAGGCTAAAAGCTAACCTCTACTTCAACCTCTTGTAATCTCTTTCACGCAAGACCATCAATACATACAGCAGGAGTAGGGTATTACCTCCGTCATTGGAGGGCCTGAACTGGGTAAAAACCCTTGCGTGCACCGCCTGAATCTTCCTTACACGTTCCCCTAAAACCTATTACAAATGGATATTGCCGCGAAATCCCCGCGACACTCGGTGTACTCATGGGAACAGCTCCACGACAAGCTCACCAGCAATTCATAGCCCACCAGAACAAGGAAGTCACCTCCTCAGACCTATTCTCCCTCAAGCAGGCCCCCGACAAGTCGATACGTGACTCCACGCAATGTTTTGCTCAAGTCCAGTGCCAGATCCCAGACATCACCGATGAGAGCGTGTGTGAGGCCGCCCGCCACACGATCTATAACCCCGACTTGGCAGGAAAGCTCGATAGGAAGGAGCCCAAGATGGTCGCAGAGCTGTACGAGATCATGCGCACCTACTCCAAGTCTGAGGACGGGAAGGCCCGTAGGCAGGCAGAGGCACAGGCGCTTGCAGCCTAGACCGGGCCGAAAGCGGAAACCTATGACCGGTGCGCCAGGAGGCAGAAGGATGTGTACCACGTGGAAGAGGAGGAGCGTCGTCCCACCAAGCAGGCATGTAACGGCGACCGGGGCCACGAGCCGGGCCGTCCCGAGCAGGACTCCCGCAGCCACGGGACAGGCCGTCCCGAGCGGGACTCCCGCGGCCAGGCTTACCCGCGCGGAGGTCGCGGTCAAGGCTAGGGGCACAGAAATGACTCCGGACGTGAAAGAGGCAGTAACAGTGGAAGCAGAGGACGAAGGCCCGGCGGAGACAATCGAGTATTCTGCGAGCTCCACGGCTGGTTCTTTCACACCACCGCGGAATGTGATCTAGTCGCTGCTGCCCGCGCGATCAAGCAGCGTGGGCTGGCTACTAGAACCGATGCCCTGCGACACGACCGCGTGGTAGCTCAAAAAAGTCAGGCCCTGCCGCCTCCGCCACCACTTCCGCTCCTTGGGGAGCCGCCTAAGCAAGTTGAGGATCCACGGTGCCGCATCGTGCACGCCATCACCGGCGGCCACGCCCACACCTTCCCGTCCAAGCGACAACGTCGAGCCTATACTCGACAGGTGCAGCACATCAACTCGTCCCCACCCACCGAGCTGCCTCCGTGGGTCAGTGCAACAGTCACCTTCAGTCCCAAGGACGCCGCAGGAATCAGCCTCCCCCATCACGACGCCCTTGTCATCTCGGCAATCATAAATGACTGCGAGGTGCGTCATGTCTTCATCGACGGAGGAAGCTCGACGGACATACTATTCGCATCCACCCTCGCGGAGATGGGGATACTGCGGGCATGTCTCGCCCCTGCAAGCGTCCCGCTCCTTGGCTTTGGAGGCGAGCCGGTCCCGGGGCTCGGGAAGATTGAGCTCCTGGTGGAGTACGGGGAAGGGGAGTGCAAACGTCGGGAGAATATCGTCTTCGACGTGGTCGACCTCCCCTACCAATACAACGTCATCCTTGGCCGGGTCACATTAAACAAATTTAACGACATCCCTCATCATGCCTTCCTCTGCGTGAAGATCCTGCCCCCTGCGGCGTCATCACCGTCCAAGGCAATCAAGACTTGTCCCGCAAAATTGACAACAACATCCAGGCGGCTATTTGTTATGTCCACACCGTTCACGCTGAGGCCGAAGCCAAGAAGGTCGCCCAAGGGGCTGCCGACCCCCCAACATCCGGGTGGTGGGTCCCAAAGCCCAAGCCCGACGGCGAGACGCGCGCAGTACCACTGTCAAAGGAAGATCCAATCAAGACGGTGCTCGTCAGGGCAAACCTCGACCCAAAGGTCACAAAAGCTCTGCTCAACGCATTCTGGGCCGACTGCAACCTCTTCGGATGGGAGCACGAAGACCTCCCCGGCGTGCCCCGGGAGATTGTTGAGCACCGGCTGTACGTCAAGCCGGATGCACGCCCTGTGAAGCAGAAGCTCCGGAGAATGTACGTAGAGCGTCAGGCCGCGGCCCGTGAGCAAGTCGACAAGCTCTATAAGGCCGGAGTCATCCGCGAGTCATGTACCCGGACTGGCTCGCCAAACCCGTCCTAGTTAAGAAGGCTAATGGGAAGTGGCGCATGTGCGTTGACTACACCAACCTCAACCGCGCATGTCCAAATGATAACTTTCCGCTCCCGCGGATCGACCAGCTGATTGACGCCACCTCGGGATGCAAGCTCATGAGTTTCCTAGACGCGTACTCTGGGTACCACCAGGTGTGGATGGCCAAAGAAGATGAAGAGAAGACAAGCTTCATCACGCCCTCCGGAACGTTCTGTTACGTTCGGATGGCCTCCGGGCTCAAAAACGCTGGCGCGACCTTTGCGCGGCTCGTGTGCAAGGCTGTTGCGCCTCAAATAGGGCGAAACATTGAGGCCTAGGTTGATGACATTGTCGTCAAGAGCGTCCTCGCCGACACCCACGCCGCGGACATGCGAGTGACATTTGACAACCTCAAAAAGGCGGGCATGAAACTCAACCTGGAGAAGTGCGTGTTCGGAGTCCAAGTGGAGAAGCTCCTTGGCTTCCTCGTGTCGGCAAGGGGTATAGAGGCCAACCCGGCAAAAATACAGGCCGTGCTCGACATGTGACCACCGGAGAATGTCAAGGAAGTGCAGAAGTTGACAGGGCATCTCGCCGCATTGGGAAGGTTCATCTCTCGCTCGGCTGAAAAAGGAATCCCGTTCTTCAAAACGCTACGCGGATCCTCCAACTTTGAGTGGATGAGTGAAAGCCAAGCCGCCCTGGAAGAATTGAAGACATACCTTACCTCACCGCCCCTACTGCAAAGCCCATGTCCTGGGGAGGCATTGTTGCTCTACCTCGCTGCCACCCCGACGGCGGTAAGCGCCGTACTTACTAAGGAGAAGGACAAGACCCAGCACCCCGTCTATTATGTGTCTGAGGTGCTACAGGGGGTGAAGGAATGGTACACTGAGCTGGAAAAGCTCGTGTACGCGTTCCTCGTGGCGTCGCGGAAGCTGCGACACTACTTCCTCGCCCATTCGGTCCAAGTACCGTCGGCTTTCCCAATCGGCGAGATGCTTCGCAACAAGAAAGCGTCAGGACGCGTGGGCAAGTCGTCAGCCGAGCTTGCCCCATTCTTCATTGAATTCGTGCCAAGGACGGCGATCAAGTCCTAGGTATTGGCGAACTTTTTGGCGGAATGGGCCTCGTCAGCGCGCGCCACGCCTCCGAATCCCTCCGACCCGCTGTGGACAATCTATGTCGATGGCTAGTGGTGCTCGGAAGGCGCCGACGCGGGAGCAATCCTCGAGTCCCCTGAGGGCAACATCACCTCCTACAGCGCGCACCTTGAGTTCAAAACCACTAACAACAGGACTGAATATGAAGCACTGCTCCTTGGTCTCCGGAAGGCACGCGCCTCGGGCGTGTGAAGGATGGTCATCAAGAGCGACTCGCAACTCATCACCGGCCACGTCGACAAAAGCTACCAAGCCAAAGACCCTGAGATGATCAAATACTTGGCCTTGGCTTGGGCCATGGAGAAGCACTTTATCGGCATCACCGTTCGCAGCATCCCACGTGCTGCGAATGCCGACACCAATAGTCTCACGAGGGCCGCAAGCACGAAGACCGAAATCCCCCCAAGGGGATTTCTACGAGGTGATCTCGGAGCCCGCCACAAAGGGGCTCCCCGAGGTGTGCCTCATTGGCGAGCAAGACTGGAGGGCCCCGATCATGAGTTATCTCTCAACGAGACAGAGCCCGCTGACCCTGTCGAAGCACGAAGGCTCAAGAGTCGAGCCCGGGGCTTTGTCATCCACGACAACGCTTTGTACAAGCACGGGGTATCCGCACCCTATCTTCGGTGCGTCTCCAAGGAGGAGGGACTCGAGCTGGTCCTCAAAATTTACCAAGGGCTGTGTGGGTCGCACCTCACCCCCCGCGTCCTGGTGTCCAAGGTGTTCCGTCAAGGGTTCTATTGGCCCACCACCTTCCGCGACGCCCAAAGCCTCGTCAGAACATGCCCCGCATACCAATGGATGGGGCGAGGCATGACGCTCCCTGTAAACGAGCTGCAGCCCATCCCACCGTCGTGGCCGTTGGCCCGCTGGGGTGTCGACCTTGTCGGCCCATTTGGGTCTAGGAGTCACGGATTCAAGTTCGTCGTCGTCGCCGTCGACTACTTCTGCAAGTGGATCGAGGACGAGCCTTTAGCCAAGATAACATCGGCAGCCGTGCAGAGATTCGTATGGAAGAATCTCATTTGCTGCTTCGGCGTCCCGAGGAAACTCACCGTCGACAACGGGACTCAGTTCGACGCAGCTCCCTTCTGAAAATTCTGCATCAGCCTCGGCATCAACTTATGCTTCGCCTCTGTGGCCAGCCCAAAGGCGAACGGCGCTGTCGAGCGAGCCAATGGGATTGTTCTGTCGGGCCTCCATACACGCCTCTTCGACTTGCCCAAGGGTCTCTGGGCAGACGAGCTCCCTAGCGTCTTATGGTCCACCCGCACGGCGGCTAGTCAGGCCACCAGTTTCACACCTTTCAAGTTACTATACGGAGAAGAGGCGGTGACCCCCGAAGAAATCAAGATTGGGTCTCTGCGCACGGTGACGGCCATCGGCGGGGACTCCATGAAGTATCCCTCGAAACACTCGACGCTGTTTGGCAGGAGGCCGCCCTCAACATTGATCGGTACCAGGCCACCATGGCAAAGGCATACAACAAGACCGTCCGTCCATGACCCATCCACATCGGCGACCTCATGCTCAAGAAGAAGGCGAACCCAGAAGCCGACGGCAAGCTAAGCTCAAAGTGGGAAGGACCGTACGAGGTGGTTCGCGCCACCCGCCCGGGAGCGTTCCGTTTGGCAACCCTTGACGGGGGCGAGCTGAAACACAGTTGGAATGCTGACAATCTCCGCAAGTACTACGTATAGCTATAGCTCCTCTAGACGTAGCCGCTGCGTCGGCATCTTTTGTATTTCGAAGTAGTGCAGCGAGGGTAAGGGCCGCTGCGACGGTCGCTAACCATGCTTGGTCATCCAATTAGGTCGAAGACGATGCTTCGTCGTCACCACCTTTTGTAATCGGCCTTTGCGCCGCCAGGTTGTTAAGCCTTAATGAAAAACCCAGAACCGCGGCACCATACCCAAGTAACAGGTTCCGCCACCTCCGTCCGGGAAGAGTGTCCCTTCCCTCCGGGGTCGCGCGACGAAAGCTCCCCACGATGTCGAGCTACCTCCGTTTGGGATAGAGTGTCCCTTACCTCCGGGGTCGCGCAACGAAGGCTCCCCGCGATGTCGAGCCACTTCCGTCCGGGATAGAGTGTCCCTTCCCTTCGAGGTCACGTGATGAAAGCTCCCCGCGATGTCGAGCTACCTCCGTCCGGGAGAGAGTGTCCCTCTTCCCTCCGGGGTCGCGCGACGAAAGCTCCCCGTGATGTCGAGCCACCTCCGTCCGGGATAGAATACCCCATCCCCCTCGGGTCATGCGGCGATAGCTCCCCACGACGTCAAGCCCGGCACATGCATCAGGGTAAAGCAGGAACGTTCTTGCACACGCCATCAGGCGCTAAGTGTCTTTGGACAGGGGATGAATACGGTGCTACGTACCCAATGACACATTTATTTCTTTATTACTATATTCTACAATCGCTCTCAAGCACGCCATCAAGCGCTAAATGTTTATTGGATGGGAGAGGGTACAACACCATTCGCTCAGCAAACGCCCCTTCCATCGCACATCTAGTACAGGTCGATACACCAATGCACTTACAATGAGAAAAACTTGAACTTATTGAGAATGCCGTGCAAGGCCCGCAAGAAACGCCGAGACCTCTGCGTCTGTCGACGTACAAACACCGGTATCGGTGGTCCGGAAGGACCCCCTTTGGGATTCGACCAGGGAGGCGCAGATCTACGGAGCTACGCCAGAGTTAGAGCTTGGCAGGATAGGAAAATAGGAAAGACACGATGATTTACCCAGATTCGGGCCCTCAAAGAGAGGTAATACCCTACGTCCTGCTTTGAGTGTATTTGAGAATATGTGTCGAGATTACAATGAACTAGCAGCACAGGTGCTCCTGTTCTTTTTCTAGGGTTCGGGTGTGTAAGGTTGTGTTGTCTAAGAGTTGATCCGAGAGTTCCTCTCCAAAAACCTCCTCTTTGCATGGCCGCGGTTCTCCCCTTATATATCCGGGGGGTCACCACAGCGGCCGAAAGGTAAATATCTTACAGCGATACTTGTTGCTGATGAAAGGGGCGTGGGCAAGCCACGCCGGTGGTTGAGATGCACTGTAGCGGAACAGTGCCGGTCACGCCTTGGTTGGGAACCGAATCATCATGATGAAGGCGTGTCAGGAGGTGAAAACTTGACGTCTCCTGACACGGGCTATGCTGCAACTACCCGGGTCCCACAGACCAGGTGCAGAGGGCATGCGTATGGGCGCGCGGCGGCGCGCCCTCAAAGTCAACAAGGGTGTCAGACCTCTCCATCCCCTCCAAGACTGATAACTGACAGGGCTTATCACTTGGGGGAACGAGAACCGGTCAGGACACCGCCCCTTGCCCGAAAGGACCTGGAGTAGACGGGCATTTAACGCACCCGACATATGCATTAAATGCACCTGTCGGGCCACGTGGACTGAGGAGGGGCCCACACAGGATGCTCGGGGCTCTCGGGAACGGAGGCCACCGAGCACGCCTACTGGGTCGCTCCGTCATCCAGGCGAGGCACTTGGCGCCCCGCGCGGGAGCCAAGTTACCTCGGGTGCTCGGGGTGAGCCCCCCGAGCACTTCTGCTTGTACTCACCCCGAGCGGGGGCCGAGTCACCTTGGGTGCTCGGGGTGAGCCCCCGAGCACTTCCTCTTGACTCGCCCCGGGCGGGGGCCGAGTTGCGTTGGGTGCTCGGGGTGAGCCCCCGAGCACTTCCTCTTGACTCGCCCCCGGGCGGGGGCCGAGTTGCCTTGGGTGCTCGGGAGGCACCCTTAAGGGACGACTCGTGGCACCCCTCTATTGGCCGAGTGGGAACCGTGCCCGGGGTGAGCCCCCGGGCACCTCTTCTTAACTCCCACGTCCTTGGCAACGCGGTGTCAAGTTGGGCCTTCTACCAGCGGTTTAGGGGACCCTGGGCCCCGTAACGCCGACAGCGTCGCTCAAGACGCGCACGTCGTCATCTTGCCGCTCGGCTTTGGTTAATTGGCGTGAAGCATGGCACTTGGTGGACTCACGCCTAGCGGGTGCCGTCCCTAGGCGCCCCGCAGCAGCTTTCCATCGAAAGCCATCACCCTGCAAACCAGATAATAAATAATTCACAAGATGCAAGTGCAACGCCTGACAATTTTCTAGATTTTCATTAATAACTCGCAAAGTCACTTGAGAGTTACAAAAGAAAGTCCGACCATGTAAACCCTAGCAAAAGACGGGCCACTAGATAAGGGGGCTCTCATCGACACAGCAACGACCCCAGCAAAAGAACACTACAAGACTAAAGCAAGTCCTAAGCTTTGCAGAAAGATCCTAAGCTGTGCAGAAAGTGAAACCAAAAGGGTGGTGCAAACTTTGCGATATAGACATGGCACGCAAAGCCAAGCTGCAAGCCTCACACCTGTGGAGGCAAGACTGGCTCACCAGGGGCTCCCTCCGACGTCCCGCCAGAAGACCCCCCAAGGAATCGCGCCTTCCAGAGCGCAGCAAGGTACTTCACGCCGCGCTTGTCCCACACCTTGGCCAAGAAGGCTCGAACACCGTCCCGGACAAGAGGACAAGAGTCCAAGATGGTCCTCTTGCTCAGAGCCACGTACGCCTCCGCCTCAAACTTCCCCGCCGGATCGCAGCCGGCCTCGCAAAGGCAGACGAAGGCTAGCTCGGCGCAAGGCTGCGCATGGTCCCGCGCGTGCGCCGGGATCATGTCCCTCGAGGCAGCGGCAACCGCAACCGCCCACCGCAGTTGGGCAGCCGTCGCATCCTCGCCTGAGAGGTCAGGAGGAGCAGCGGAGATGCCAAGGCCACTGCACAGCTCGCCGACCTCCACAGCAACAGACACCGCCAGCGCGCCTGCCTCCTGCTGTCGTCCCTCCACAGCCTCATGCTCCGCCTGCAAGGCACGAAGCTCCGTGCGAAGTGAGATGATGGTGTCCTCCGCCTCGGCCAGCTTCCTCGTGGCCTCCGTGGCCTCAGCCTTGGCAATCTTGGCGATCCCCTTCTCTTCCCGGACTCGAGCACGTGCGCCATCAACCTCAGAGTCGTTTATCTCCAGGAGCCGCTCAGTCATAAGGAAGCCCTAAGGATGCAAGCCAAAAGTCGATAACCACTGAGAGGATGGAATATGCAAGTAATTCGAAAAATCAAACGCTTGGGATACCTTAAGCAGGGCAGACTTGGAAGCGTCGCGGACCTCCGTAAGCGACATCCCTTCGAAAGCGACATCGAGGTCAGCCAGCGAGATCCAGAGCACTGCGTTGTGGAAGAAGCTAGCCTTGACCTCCGAGTCGGCGAAGTGCCCTGGAAGCAGTCACCCGGCCACCAACAAGGCACCCGGGACAGCCCCGCTGCCTCCATCACCATCAGGCGCTGGCGCGCGGCGGGCTGGTGGCGGCGGCCTAGTGGGGCGATTACCTCCGGACTCAGCAGCTGGAGAGAGCGGCGTCTGGTGCCCCACCGAAGACGTCGTCACTGCCCCTCCAGGCGCCGCGCCAACCAACGTCGCCGCCACCACGCCCCCGTGGCGACGGAAGTACCAGTGTCAACTTCGTCTGCCTTGTCTGCGCCGAAGTCAAAGGCACTGGATGACGCTACATCCAGGGCCCGAGAGGGAAGATCGCCACCACCTGAGTCCTCAGGTGTGTCCTCGGACTTGTCATCACTGTCCTCGTAATCCTCAGCATTCGACTCAAGGTCAAGCGAAATCAGGACCCCCATCGGGCCCTTCCCAAGTCCAGGGCGCCGACGGGGCAGCTCACGCCGCGGGCTCACAGAACGCCCGTCAGCCGTAGCAGTAGCCTGTGGATCACGAGCTCGGAGCCTCCAGGGGGTCGAAGCCGACGCATCCGGCCGCGCCCCGCTTGACCCCGCTAGCCCCCTTAGCAGAAAGAGGAGACGCCCACTCTGGCACGGCCCACCCGAAGGCCGTGCACGCCCTGTTGCGTCGAGGCATCTTGATCATCAACTCTACATCCGCAGCCTCGACCTTGGAGTAGCGGCCGAGTAGCGCGGCCGCCGCCTCCTCCCCCAGCGCTAAGAGGAGTCTGCAAAACAAAGAAAAAGAGAGAAAAAACAAGCTTAAAATCAAAGGGAGGCAAGAAGCCTCGACGCCACGGAGACTGAAAAACTGAAGAGTTCAAGAGCCTCACATGCTGAGGGGAGGTACTTCCCCAGTACCCGCACATCGTGCGGCCCCTCCCGGCCCTTCGGTAGTAACCGCAACGTCCAGCTGGAGGCAAGGGGCGAAATCCCCAGCAGGAGGTACTCCTCCACCAGGTCCCGCACACTCAGCTCAAGGGCTAAGTGCTGGAACAAGATCCGCTATGCCTCGCCACTCCCAATGAGAATGGGGGGCGTGACCGTCGGCGTCGGGATGCTCGTTGTGCAAAGGAAGCCCGAGTCATGAACTCGGCAGTAGAACCAAGCATCCCGCCAGTCAGCCCACCTACCCTTGGCGGCTACGACGACGGGCAAAGCTAACAGTCCCGTACATTGAGTATAGCTTCCCTGTCGCCTTCGTCCTTGTCACCACCGCCTGGTGATTCCAAGCGAAAACCTCCGCCCGGCCTCTCGTCTCCATGCTCCACATCACCCACTCGAAAGCCGTCAACCGGACAAAGACGGACAGGTGGAGGTCTGAAACCTCCAAGCCGAACAACATCAGCACCTCCTGCAGCAGCGGGGCCGCCGGAATGCAGAGCCCGGCCTCAAACTGGGTGGCAAACATGACGATGCGCCCATCCCTTGGATCCACTCTCACCGCCGAAGGTGTGGGGAGCTCGACGCCGTACGAGCCATCGAGGTCCAGGATCTTACCATCCGTCGCCAGGCGGTCAACTAGCGACTTGTCCATGCTGGAGGGGCCCAAGTAGCGGGAGTAATCTTTCTCCGTCAGCTCGAGAGCGGCAGTTGCCCTGCCCTTGCGCCTGCTCGCCGACATCACGACTCAGCTCAGTAGGCGGACCGGGCTGGTCAAACCCTCACACGCCACACTCCGCCGTTCGCGCTCGCGTTCGTCCGCGTGTCGCCACACTCCGTCGCACATCGTTCGCGTTCGTTCGCGTTCGTCTGAGCGTCGCCGCGCTCCATTCCACGTCGCTCGCGTTCGGGTTCGTTCGCGCATCGCCGCGTTCGTGTTCGTTCGCATGCGTGTTCGTCTGCTCGTCGTGGCGTTCGTTCGCGTTCGCGTTCGCGTTCGTCTACTCGTCGCCGCGCTCACGTTCGTTCCGCGTGCGCGTTCGTCCACTCGTCGCCGCGCTCGCATTCGTTCGCGTGCGCATTCGTCAGCTTGTCGTCGCGCTCGCCCGCGGAGCCTCGCTCACAGTCACCCGTAGCATCTACATTCGTTCGCGCCCGCGGTCGCTTGCACATCGTCGCACCCACACACGCTCGCTCGAAGGCCCACTGCGCTCCGCATGCCCGCGCAAGGCCACGGGGGCGCTCGCTGAGCTCGTCTCACCCCGCCGGAGCCCGTCCTAGGCCGCCAGAGCTCGCACACGCCCGTGCGAGGCCGCGGGAGCGCCCACCGGGCTCAGTGCACCCCGCCGGTGCTTGCTCGAGGCCGCCGGGCTCGTCTCACCCTGCCGGAGCTCGCCCACGCCCGTGCGAGCCCGCGGGAGCGCCCACCGGGCTCGGTGCACCCCGCCAGTGCTTGCCCGAGGCCTCCGGGCTCACCGCGCCCTGCCGAAACTCGCCCTACGCTGCCGGACCCCGCCCAAGCCCGCGCGAGGCCGCGGGAGCACCCGTTGGGCTTGGCACACCCCGCCGGTGCTTGCCCGAGGCTGTCGGGCTCGTCGTGGCCCGCCGATGCTCGCCCGAAGCCGCTGAAGCCCGCCGCACCTCGTCATCGCCCGCCCGCGCCGCCTGGGAGCTCGGGAGCTGCGGGGGCACGGTCGTGCCAAGGGACGCCCCCGCGCCTGCCGGCGGCACTGCGAGGCGAGGTGGCGGCGGCGGCGGCGTGAGAGGAAATGGGAGAGAAGGAGTGTGCAGCGGCGTGTAAAACAAAAAAAAATTAACAGCCAGGGGTTTTATTTTACAGCCACCCACGGTTGCCCTAGCTGAGTTGGGCCGCGGCCCGCTAAGGGTGGCAGGAGAGAAGGCCGGCCCAAGAGGAAGTGGGGAGTAGGCCTGCCCCAGCAAAGGCCGGCGCGGTCTGGTCTTGGCCTGCACGGGAGAGAAGGGCGGCACGCGGAAGAGAGGGACTGCGCGCGGGAAAAGAAGAGAGGGAAGAGAAGGAAGGAAGAAGGAGGAGAGGAAAAAGGAAGAAGAAGGAGAAAAAAAGGAGAAAGAGAGAAAGAAAAAAGAAAGAGAAGGAAGAAAAAGAAAAAGAAAGAAGAGAAAAGGGGAGAAAAAGAAAGAAGAGAAAGAGGAGGGAAGAAAAAAAATTGTTCCGTCGAGCACCTCTCGGAAGAAAATAATGATCCACACAGAGTCGTCGATCCGGCCTGCGCACCAACCCATTGGGAGTTAGTGTGCCAACTCGGACGGCGCTGTCCGACCGCCCCAACCGGCAAGGGGCTACTGTTCGAGGAGGGTCCCCACGCAACCCCGAATCGACGCTGTTCGGGATCGCTGCAACGCTGTTAAGATTCTCGCCGACGCTCTCCGCTTCAAGGTCTCCGTCAACAAATCTCCGCGTCAGGGCTGTCTCCAACGCGCCTACTCGCCGCGTCGGGGCTGTCTCCGACGAGCCCCCGCTCCACGTCAGGGTTGTCTTCGACGAGCCCACACGTGGGACCACCACGCTCTCCAGGAAGATTCTCCTAAAAAGATGCCTGGGTATATTCCCCTAAGATTCCTTAGGGGTAGGGAAATGACCGTCATGCCCTTGCAATAGTTCCGTACTTTCGGGCAAAACTGTAATTTTGCACTTTCACCACCCTCAACCCTATAAATACCCCCTGGGGGGTAGTGTTAGGGGGATCCATTTTCTTTTCCCTCATTTGTAAGCTCTCAATTCCATGCCCTAATTCAAACGCCGATTTACGTCGTCGATTGCCTCGTGCGTTCGCGCTCTCGCTCGTTTTCCCCTCGCACGCCCGGAGGTCGTTGTAACCGACCGGGGGTGCCACAAATTTACTGTCTAGGCTTATACCTACGACAAAGTCTAATTAAGGAAATAAAAAAGAGATACACCATATCTTAATCTGTATATGACTCTTATCATGGAACCGAAGACAAGTTCTTTCTCCCCAAATGTATTGAATGACAGCTTGTTTAGATATAACACTAAGAATATACAAGACATTAGGAGAGTTATATCTAAACACATGTTTAATGTGTATGATACGACTTACTTCTTTCCTCCAGGTATATAAGGTGTATCTTGATTGGTAACATAAAATTTTAACCAACAATTATCCTATTAATATGTGGTTTATGTGAATCATAAGTAAGTATGTCGAATATGAATTTAATGACATTATTTTATATCACATAAAATATATATTAATATAGTAAAATATAATGCATTAGGATTATTTTTAGCTCCTCCTTGTCAAACCCCTATAAATTGCCCTTCGAATTTGCACATCACTCCCATTTTTAGGAGAATATAAATACCTCCAATGAAACCACGGTCCATGCATGTACGATAGCTCTCCTCCATCTCTTGTTCGAACTGGATCCGATCGAGCAATACTGTTCACTAGTCCAAGTGCCTGCTAGCTCATGCATGACGTGCACGTTCATCAGTTCCATCTGCGTCTATTAATTCCACTTGGTGAGCATATTCTTTTGGAATAAGCCAAAGCGCGGTTACCCAAAGAAAGCTATTAGATCTCCGTCCAATTGCTCTGATATATCTATCCATCTCCTTACTCTCGTACCTGAGTCTAACCCTAATTCCCATTTCTGCCGCCTCTGCCCTCTTCCTTCACCTCCGAAGGCTCTCGCACCACCACCGCCACACCTGCTCATTAACCCGCCCACCGATCGTCTTCCCCCTCCCGCAGCCGGTGGTGCTACGTACCATGCTATCTCACCGACCTGTCCTACCCCAACCTCTGTCACCACTGGTCCTACCGCCACCCCCGGCCATCCCTTTATGCTTGGGGAGGCATAGGTTTCTTCTCCGATGTCAATGCTCCTCCACCCCGAATCCCCCAACCCTAACACCTAACCCCTTGCTCCTAACCTCTTTGGCAAGCTCAACTCCCTTGGCTCTGTTGTCATCATCGCTCTGCCTCGCGACCCTAACACCGCAAACAAGGTGGCAAGGTTTCTGCTTTACCGCCACTCCGCGTTGACGGCGCCTCCGTATCATAGCTCCGGTGAGGTCCTGCATCACTGGAGTGAAAGAAGAGAGAGGACTAAGGAGAGGAAGAAGAAGCAAGGTCACTAGAATTTTAAAATTCCAATCACGTGTGCTCTAGCAATTCCATATTCTTTTCTACTCCTCCCTTGAATATTTAGTTGTCACTTTTGACTTCCATCAATAAATATTTGACCATAATTGATCAACTATACAAAATAAAATAGGTCTAAATATATAATATCAGTAAAATACATTTGATTAGAAATATGGTAATACCCTTTTTTAGATGTGCCATTTGGCAGTAGGGTGTAAATATATTATTCTACATCTGGTCATAAAATCGTGCATACGAGATCGTAAAGTTGTGCATATAAAATTATAATTTGAATGAAAGTAATGGTTGATAGTAAATTTATATGCATTATGTCATAAGTGTTGTATCGTAAATTATTTTAGAAAGTATTATAAATTTTTATACAAAATATTATAAAACTATGGGATGTGGAATAAATTATTTTACACGTAGAAGTAAAATAACGTTATATAACTAATTATTTAATTATATAATAGTATAATAGGTTTATCATTGGTTAAACCTTAATCAGTGAACTAGGTACTAATAAAGATGGATGGTGCCCTTTTGTCGGGAGGGAGTGTCCAAATATTGACATGATGTGCCTTGTCTAATCGGAACGTGGGAAATATGTATCCACGCTCAAACTGCATGCACGTACATATCATTCTATACACGCTAGTGGCGCTGGTGCGGTGGTCAGTTCAATGAGCCAAAAACGTTTCTTGCACTAAACAAAAAGTATTTCAGTGAGTAAAAAGGAGCAAACCTTTGATCATTTCTTCCACCTGGAGATGACCATCAGCCGGCCGTGCAGCGATGCACTCATTGCCATTTTTGGTCCAAGTACGGTATCTTTTCCGGCCAAGTACGTATATGTTGACGCGTATGCAGAGGTAGACTGGTACCGGCATGCAAGCATGCTGCGGAAGTGCGGATGCAAATCATGCATTTCACATACAGGAACGCAAATCACTGTTACTTTTCTTTTTAGCTTGAATTTACCGTTACAGAAACCTTATCATATGCGGCTCAAGACGGCTCAATAAGAACCGTATGTGATAAAAAATTACCAAAAAATAATAATTGGCAGCACCCGACTCCAATCGAGGCGAGGCGGCGATAACCGGGTCTAGACACGCAGTGCCCAGATCTGGTTGCAGTGAGGGCGACGTCGCCCGGATTCGGCCGCGTGGTGCGTCCAAAGGCGGGGAGTACTCCTCGAAACCCTAAACCGCTCTCCTAGCTTCCCCTGCAGCCCGCTGCACCACCGTCGAGCACTGCCCTCACTTCATCCTCGTTGGCATGCTCTTCTCGCGGCCGTTGCGAGCATGGCAACTTCCAGGGATCGTCATGGACCGAGCACTCCGTGGACCGATGTTGTAGTGGTTCGCAACGCTCTGCCCACAACCGATGTCACTGTCAGAGGAGGCTAGACGCAGAAGCCATCGATGCCGTTTAGCCTCCTTATGCTCTTTACCCTGAGGTGAGGGAGACGAAATCAGACCGTGTTAGCGTCGGTGCCTACTGGATCCGGCCGCAATGATGTTACTAGCGACCAAAGCTGGCGAGGCGATATCGGTGGAGACCGGATTCAGCCGCGGCGATGGAGGCAACGGATCCGGTCGTAGTGAGGTGGAGAAGATGGGGAGAAGGAAGGAGGCGGTTGCCGAGGGGGGCAGGGAAGGAGGAGGCACACAACGCAGAGAGCTGTGAGACTGAGAGGAGAAGGGAAAGAGGCGACAAGTTGAGTGGAGAAGGGAGCTGGGAGAGTGGGTAGGGTTTAGAGAGGGGACGGTGTGGTGGAAATTGGGCCTAATAGGCTAGTAGGGGACGGTTGGATGGAAACGGATCAATTGGACTCTTTCGCATCACAAACAATCTTTTTAAAACCGTTTATGATGACATTGCACCTGCCTATAGTACGAATGTTATACATATAGTTAACAAAAAACCGTATGTGATGTTGGTCTTGTCTATGAAGAGTCATATTATAAGTGATTTTAATTGAACCATATATGGTTAAGGGTCTTATATAACTATTTCTGTAGTAGTGATTGCACATGATCTCTATGTTATATCCATATTTAAATACGATACCTCAACGGTTTAAGATTTGGTCATACTTTGTGCCTTAATATACGTCACTGATAAGTGTAGCCCGCAACTCCGCCGTGGCCGGTCCCAAGCCCGGGTAAAGGAGGAGGGATTTTGACAAAAAGGTCCCACAGAAACTAAAAAGTAAGTTTTATAGGACAGCGATTAGACCTGCGATGTTGTATGGAGTAGAATGTTGGCCCACTAAAAGACAACACATCCAGCAAATAAGTGTCACAGAGATGCGTATGCTACGGTGGATCTGTGGGCATGCAAGAAGGGATCGAATTCGGAATGAGGATATACGTGATAGGGTAGGGGTGGCACCAATTGAAGAGAAGCTTGTTCAACATCGACTAAGATGGTTTGGACATATCCAACGGAGACCTCCAGAAGCACCGGTGCATAGCGGTATTCTAAGATCTATCGATAATATTAAGAGGGGCAGGAGACGTCCAAAGTTGACATGGGAGGAGACAGTAAAAAGAGACTTAAAAGATTGGAATGTATCTAAGGATTTGTCTCTAAATAGGACCGCGTGGAAATTATCGATCCACGTGCCCGAATCATAATTTTCTTTCTAATTATTTTTCTTTTATCTTTTGGTTTATGAATTTTTTTATTGGGTTTCATCTCTAGCCTACCCCAACTTACTTGGAACAAAAGGCTTAGTAGTAGTAGTTGTTGTTGTACTGATAAGTGGAGCCCGCAGATGGTATAGGTAAGGGATGCAGATCTTTTGATCAATCGGATATGAGGTCAAAATTAGAAGACGAATGGGCAAGCGTGTCTGAGCTCGAGGAGACATGGCAAATCCAAGTGTTCCCTGGGACGACAGCGTCAGGTGCACACCGGGCCCTGCCAATTTTCTGCCTCCACTTGGAGTGTGTACCAGTCAATGTGCATGAATGTTTCGTACAACTGCCGCTAAATTGACCCTATGTCATCTGGAGTGAATTGTATCTCTGTGTTTGAGATGCAAATTAACGCGTACAAGAGGGTATTTTTCTGAAGCGAAGAATGCATAAAAATATAATAGCAGGCCTGGTTGCCTAGTGGGCCCGGCTTATTTTTTTATTTTTGAAAAGTTCTATTTGGACAAATACATTTTGTTAAACTATTTAATGAGAAATATCCATATAGCTCATGAGAATGGTTTTGACAGTTCACAAAAAAAGTTTCATACAGAAAAACTCATCTTTTAAAAGTTTTCCATTAAATTTACGACCTAACTTGTGAATTTTTTTTAAAAATTTCAAAGAGAAAAGAGATGTTATAATAGCCTGTGAAATATATTCTATTAGCTTAAAAAAAGTTCAACTCATTCATGAAAATTGTTCTACATTCAGAAATGAACGAACTTTTTTTTTCTGTTAATCTCATATTCCTGCATGTCGTTTTGAAAAGATCATAACTATTGGCGGTACTGAAAATATCAGTGGAAATTTTGTACGTGGCATCTGACGACTCCCGGCTCTTTTTATAACATCTGATGACTCATGGGATCAGTACACCATGATAACTAGAACGTGTTTCTCGTACGACCGGGATCCAGGTTGACAAAAACTTCGAGAGACCAAGATTTCTTTCTTACTCCTGGAGAGAAACGGGCGTGCCCACGGTGCGGTGCCGCGTCGAGAGCTCGTCTTCCCTCGCGGCGATTACGATGTACTGGTGAGGAGCGAAAGGCGAGAGGATGAAGAACGAAAACGAGCATTGAAATACCAATGCCCAAATTGTCAATGCGATTGTCCCCTGGCGCCCCAACCGGAGAGAGCGGAAGTGGCGTGGAAAAGCTTGTCGCGTGACGCCCGACCGCCACCCCCGCGCGCTGCCACTGCCGGTAGCGTGTGCGTAGTGCTACTGCAGCTCCTGCCGTCTCGCCCTCCCATCCCATCAATCATCTCCTTCCTGCTCCACGCCACCCATGTACGCACGGTGCTCGCTCGTGTCAGTTTTTACGAAACCATGAACTGCACTCGCCAGAACTTCAAGTGGGAATTATCCATCCCCATTTCTGCAAAAAGGATGAAGAAAAAACTACGTACTGCAATCAACGTCCCTGCTGATATTCTGCTTTGTTTAAAGGAAAGAGAGAAGTTTGGAAATGAAAGCGATCAGGATCTTGGAACGGGTCCGGAATCCGTGCCTTTTCTGCACACTTATACGCACTGCTGGCTCGTTTTTAATTAATCAATCCTTCAGAAAAGCTCGCTTTCGAGCACTAATCATGGAGGGGAGAGAGGCCGGAATGAGCCCCTACCCATCACCATGCGTCATAACGACTCCAAGCTCGCGGAAAAGCGCCGCCGTAGCCCAAAAATCAGCGAAAAAGATTATCAGATTTTTTTTTAAACGAGGGGAGCACCCTCGGACTCCACCGTCATATAGCGGAATAATCAGGTCTTAACAAAATATGCTCAAACCAAAAGAAATGACAGGAGAGAAAAACACCAGGAACAATGAAAAAAAGTAAAGACAGAATTATTTTTGAACGTTCTAATCGTTAAACCAACACTATGGCCAGATTCCCTCCCAAAACATTGTCTTCTTAAAGTTTGAAAACATTTGCATCTTCAATGATATGCTTGTCAGTTGTGAGGACGATATCGGGTTATCTGCATCAGTAATCTTTTTTATTAGTATAGAAAAGCTCATCTAAGATGGTTGAAATAGACCATCCAAGACGATCATCGTCTTCGCCTCCAAATTCTAGTTGCGGATATGCAATTATACAACCGCCTCTGATAACTGATATCTGATGCAGTTGCAATTATACAACCGCCTTGGATATCTCCTCGGATAATAGACATCTGGAGTGGTTGCCATAAGACAACTGCCCCATATAAGATACTATCCGGAAAAAAGAAACCCTACCCGGCAGTGCTATCGACGAGGCGCATCTAATAAATCAATAGGTCAAGAGACCTGTATATTTTTTACCTCTGAATTTGCTCTCTAAGACAGACTTTTGCCCCTCCGAATGAAAAACCGCATCTTCCGACCCTCCGTTGAACATCTTCCCGAGCTCCAAATGCAATAATTTTTACGGATGCCAAACCGTGATAGAGCTGCTAGAAAAAAAATACAAGAAATTTTTTTAAAAATAAAAAATTTGGGCATTAGTAGGAATCTTTTGAAAATGAGGCCAAAAAGACACAAATCTTTAGTCGAGATGACCTTCCTTACCTCGAAACCGAGTAAAATTCCCGTGTAGCTTCCACCATGTTCCTACGAGGATAGTGATGTGAAGAGGAAATACTCCTTACGGTGGATTTTGATGGGAAGGATGAGAGGAGGAGAAGGGTGGAAGGGAGAAGAAGAAACTTTGGATGTAGATCTGAGTGGAGAGATACACTGAGGTGATGAATTATATACCCCATGGGATTCTAAAATTTTAGATTTTTAAAATTTCGGAGTTGGCGGGATTCTGAAATTTCGGGTTTTGAACACATTCGAGGCGCGGTTGTGTATTTACAACCGCCTCCGATATACATTCGAGGCAGTTGTGACGGAACAACCGTCTTGGATGACTTTACTATCTGAAGCAGTTACTCCCGAAGTCCTTATTCAAGGTGATTGAACTGTGGTAACCACCTCAGATATTAGTTATTGGAGACGTTTTATCCCAATCGTCTAAGATGAACGATTATATACTAGTGTTTATCCATCTTCTGATGTGCCCTTCTTATAATGTCGAAGCTCTTCTTCTTATAGTCTCCATGCACCTTCCTCCAGCATCTCCTTATCAGAGGCCCTTGCAAACCTGCCCAGTATTTTATAAAGGCACCGGCATAGCAAATCAGATCAACCAGAGAGTTGATCAATTTATTCTTAAAACATGCTTTATTTCGTGTATTTCACATAGCCTAGCAAACAGCCACAAGCCCTGCAATTTGAATATTAGCATTGACATGCAAATAGTGGTGAATCCACTCAAAGCAATGAGTAAAGCATCCTGGTCTATTGTCAGGCCCAATGGTGATTTCCACCACTCCCCATCCATATTTGGCCACCACATACACAAAAAACAGGTGATGAATTGACTAAGAAACAACCTCATATCCCCTTCCCAATTTCGTTTCTTCATGTTATCTTTAGTTGCAATGGCATTGTGTCATATCATCCAGAGCCAAATCTTAATTTTGAGTAGAATCTTAGCTTTACACAACTGTTTGAAGGACCTGTTTGCACCAAATTGAGTCAGCTGCTTTTACATGGAACTGATAGTAAATATTCCATGTTTACTAGCTTTCGATTTTGAAATATATGGTGTATCCCCCAAGGCCACCCCCAATAGATAGTTTCAATCTGCCAAGTGATTGCTGTTGATCCTCATTAAGCCATCTTCTGAAGTTGAGTAGCCAGCGTCGAGCCCCCAACTGGGCTACACAAAGACCTACATCATTGCTTACATGATACAGCCTTGAAAATTCCATTTTAAAGGGAGTAAGTCCGTACCAGGCATCTTCCCAGAAGTCAATCATTTGTCCATTGCACAAGATAAAAATCCTTCCCAGATTGTTAACTTTCAGTAAATCTGTCCAGCAACCGAATCTTGTTGCTTGTGTGACACATGAGCAATAGTGTGATGTTTCAAGGATTTAGTCTTCACTATAGTTTGCCACAGTCTAGATCCTTGTTTCAATTTCCACCACCGCTTGCATGGCACGCTAAGATTGAATTTTCCCAAATTGTGAATCTCCAAACCTCCTTTTAACTTGGGTTTAGCAATCAAACCCCATTTAACCATATGATATTTTCTTTTTTTTGACATCCTTGCTACAAGAAAGATCCGATTGTCTTCTCCATCCTATCCAGATTAGTTTGTGGTAACATGTACATGGACATATGGTAAACGGGTCAGTGTTGTAGCGTAGTTGCATAGCGGAGAGTGAGAAGGGTACACGCGTCTGCCTGTTGCGCCTACCCATCTTCCACTGCCTTGATCCCCCACCATGTTTGTCAGCAGCGGTAATACGGCTGAATCTGCCTAGTGAACTCTTATACTAGGAAGCGGCGGCGCAGATGGCACCATCGCAACCACCACCACACCACACTGTCCCGTCTCCTAAATACGCCGCCAGATGTGAGAGTATCACAAATCTCAAGCCGTGATAGGAACAACACAAGAGGAAGGAGAAGTGCGATTAGGGTTAGGATGAAGTACTTCCTATGTAGTGGATGGCTCCGGCTAGGCCGGTCCTGGATCGCGCACCAATGGCGGGCTAACCCTAGAAACAGTGATGGGCGGTTGTGGTCCATCATCCTTTGAACTCAACGGACATAGCGCACAATGCACATCTCACGGGCCTCGTGCTGGCACCCGCACCAGTGCTCTAGCCGGCGGAAGAATCCTCGAGGTCCAACCCGATAATGGCGTCGATGAGCTGCCTATTGGAGACGATGTGAGGAAACCTTAGGGCGTGGCGCGTAAGGCATCACTGCAACCGGTCCAATCCCTCGTACTGGCTCTGGGACAAACCAAGTGCGAATCCAATGTGCGAACTCCGCCCAATCCGCGTCGTCAGCTGACAAGCGTCGAGGAGGCGGCGGCGACAGCATGGAGAACGATGTTAGGCAAACCATCTTTTCAAGATTATCAGATTTTTACGTATTCGACGCCGTAAAGCGTGACTATGAGTAGTTTAATCGTGCGCCGCGAGTTGAGCGAAAAATCTAAAGCCATACGATATATTTTCGAGTTGCTTGTCACATCCTGATTTTCCGAAACCTGAAAATTTGGGCTAACAAAAACTTTTGTGCTAATAATAATACTCTTAACACATATCTAATTAAAACTGTGTCATCGGTCTCGTAAGCATAGCACCATCTGGTCTTAGCGACCATGTGACCCCCCTCCTCCTCGGCACATGTGATCAAATCTTTATCACCTTCTTTCCTACGCTAGCTACGACCTGGCGTCCCTCAACGCAAAGCAATTCCCCGCCTACCCTTCCCTGCCGGATTTTCCTGTGTGTCCATACATGCACACCTACAGTTCCCTACATGCATATACCCCTATATATACATGCATGTGCGTGTGCCAGCCTATCACCGGACGCCTCTATGTATATGCGGATATGCCAGTGTCGCTGGTCGAGACCAAGCTCACCATGACATTTTAGACTCATCCCAATTCCATCGCAACCATATACATGCTAAACTCCTGAGTGTATGTGGATGCCTACACCCCGACCATAGTTTGCTTCTTCATACGAAATCCTAGCACCTTTCTGATATTCCTTTTTCATCCTACGGAACCGTATAGGCAATATTCATGCTTCCCTTTCCATACCTGCGCGTATATGGAAGCACGCACCATACGCGCTAAAGCTCAAAAATTTACCTCTCTCGGTTCGTCTCGCCCCAGGAATTCTCCCGCAAACCGTTAGGGTGTATGGTGGATATTTTCAAATAATGGTACCGCAAAGTGCAAAACGTTCAAACTAATCTAGCCTTGAAATCGGGGTATACTCCAACCGACTTAAGCATCCAGAAGCCCTTAAATTGTTTAAGTTTAATCCCTACAAAACTAATCCATCTATGCAACTAGGCGTCACACTTCATGTTTCAAATATTGCCTCAAACACACAACCAAAATATCTGAGATATTTCTCTAAGCCCCTCATGTTTCCCCTCTGCTATTGTTCTATTCCTCCCTGCCACGGCGACTATTCCTCATTGTCCAGCACCTCCCCAATACTCTGTGAAGTCAGGCCACCTCATTCCCCATTAGTGAGCGTTGCCAAACAGCAGCAGGATTCCCGCCGCTGTCAGCGTCGCCACGGCAGCACCGACCATGTGCTTCCCCTGCTCTCCTCTGCATAGCACCTTGTCCCTCTCCTGGTACTCCTCCTTGCTCCCTGTTTCTTCAATCCTCACCAGAGCCAGTGACTTCCCAACTCGAGCAGCAGCCAAGGTCAACCATTGCTCTCCTTAAAGATCAACATGAGCTTCCTTGCCTTCTCTTCTTCATATGCTGCCATTTCTTCCCCAACTGTCCTATCCGAGCAGCTCCCCTTTCCCCTCCATTTCTCACCTACAAACCGAGCCCAGGCAACTGAGCTCCTCTTCATTCTCCACCTACCAGTCCCCTACTTCCCTCTACCTTTCTCCCCAAGCTGCAATTTTTTTTCTTCATTTGATTTTTCTCCATCCAAGCGCCAAGCTCTTTTTCCTTTCTTCTTGTTGCTACAACCTGAGCCCCATTTCGGTTCAAGCTGCTGAGCCATTCCCTCCTTCAATCTTCTTTGCTCTCTGAGCTTCATCTGAGCTGCTCCAGCTCCTTTACCAGAGCACGCAACCTCATTCTCCACCTCCATAAAGTCCTGCTGAGTTTCACCATCTCCTCTTACAAGCTTATCTCTCCTCCATTCTCTATAAACAGAGAGCATCTCCTCCCCTCGGTTCTATTCTTCCCAACTCGAGCTCCCGCTCTCTACCTCATCCACCCCGAGCACTCCTCACTTCATTTCTTCTCTCCTGGATTTTCCAACCGGGTTCACCTTTTCCCGCTGCTCGCCAATCTTTTCCATGGCTCATCTCAAGCTGAGCACCTCCCCATCTCTCTTCTTCCTCCCCGTGCGTGTGGTCCACGCAACACCCTCGCTTGGCCTCTCTTTCTTCTTCTCCAGTATCGAGCTGCTCCGCTCTCCTCTTCTCCCGAACACAGCGCACCACTGCCGCGCTCCCCACCGCTGCCCTTCGGACGCATCACCGCCGCAGTTGGCCATGAGCTCGCCACTCCATTCGGCAGGACCTACATGCCCGTCTCAGCCAGAAGGGCCGAGGCCCAAGCAGCTGAGCGCCTGCACCGCCTCCTCGGTTGCCACGGCCGACGGACCGACCTGCTCGGTGCTGCTATTCCCCAAGTAGTGCGCCGTCGCCGCCCTCGGCCGACAGCCGCTCGGGTGAATCGAGCCGTCGCAGCTCCTCTTTCCTCGGCTCCTATCGCGAGCACAGCCGCCGTCACCCTAGTTGGCCCTACTAGTATCCCGAGCTCCGGAGCCACTGCAGCCACCGTCTTCCCTTTCCTCCTCGCTTCCGGGAGCAACACCACCGCCGGCAACAGCCACTGCCCCAGGCGCCCCTCGCTGCCTCCCTTGGCCAGGTCAGCCTCCGGCAAGCCTCTAGCATCATCGGACACATTGCCGTCGGCCATAGCAGAGGTGAGCCGCCACCGCCACCGTCTAGCTCTTCTTCCCCCTAATATTTCTTCCGCCGGTCCCTTAAAACCTAGCGCCGCAATTCGTGTAGGGAAAACAGTTTTAAACCGAAGCACCCGAAGGTAACTACCGGCCCATTAGCTCGCTAAGTGAAGACGGGTTTAACCATTTCCGCCCCCAGCTCTGGAAAACATGCTTTGCGTCCCCTCTCTACCAGAAACTGTTTTCCTGTACCGAAGACGTCTTCTTATTCGTGCTCAATGAAAAAGGCGCCTCTCCTTTAGAGAAGCGTATTTTTCTTCTGTCCTTGGTCTAGAGCCGTTTCCTCAACACTGGAAGCGCATTCCGTGTGCACGCCTTCAACATCATCCCCTTTTCCCCCTCCCGACAGGGTTTCCCCTCTTTCATTTTCTCTTCTGGCAAATATTCGGAAGCCCATAACTTCCTCATCGTAACTCCGATTGAGTCCATTCTTTTTCCTATATACTTCTAAAATCAAACCCTACCTAAGGTATCAGTTTCATAATTTTTGAAATTATTTGAATTTTTAAATTTGAATTCAAATCAAATATGACTCTAGTATATATATACATATCTCTTCTTATTTATGGGTCCCAAGGGCCATGATTATTTTCCAACGACACCTAAGGTCGCATAAAATACTTTGAATCCATTAGGATTTTAAAAGTTAAAACATCTATTCATTATTTACCTAAACAAGTAAGAAACCCTAAATACCCCATATTCTTCAACTAATCGTATCATAGGAAACCAATCCAAAAGCCTTGATGACAAGATTTCTAGAATATCTCATCATTAATAATTTCCCTTTGGATCCAATCGAAATATGGAAACCAAGATCATCCCAAGTGCTACTCTGTCTCTGAGTTAGGGTTACCTGTTCTACAAACCCTTATTTCATGCGAAGCTAATTCGTTCACGCCTCCCTACAAACCCTAACAACCAACTAGGTCCAGAACACACATCCTAGATCGGTGTGTACGTGCTGGATTCTTATTTGGTTCTTCCTCGCACCGCTATTTATTCGTTGCTTTTCGATGTGTAGTTTCAATGATATGACGAATCATGCGAAGGAATCTGGGGAGCCGCCAAATCAAATTCGAGACCGGGACTCGATCGGTATTACCAGGCAAGCACTCCCACCTTGATCATATTGAATCTCATATGTGTGAAAACTAATTATTTTGTTTGCAAACCCTGCATGCTATGTGAGTATCAACGATATTTTATACTAGACCTAGATATACCCAATAGTTGCATATGACATAGGTCCGAGAATATGATCCTTGTAACCCTAGTAATAATTAGCCGGTCATCGTATGACCAGCAAAGGTATTAAGAATATAGGCAGTAGCCCTGCTTAGACCTGCTATAGAGAAAAATCTATTTTGACCAATCACGCGAATCACTCCTTTGGTTATAGGATTAAAACTCTCGGGAAGGCGTGTACCTTCCGAGGTGACTATTTGAAAGCATTGTTTGCCAAAATCACAAATAAAATGGAGGATGATTTTGATTCGGGTGAGAATAGTAAGTGGAGATCAGAAGAATGGTTGTAGCATGTAGTGACATGGCTATGAGGTGATGATGTGTAGTCTTGCTCGAATCAGTTAAGGACCGAGCCTAAGTGCCGCTTGACCGAGTTCACCCCGTACGTTCACATGTCCTTTATGGGAAAGACTTGGCTTAATATCCCGTCTAATACTAGAGCGTGGATCCGTGGGCAGTAGGGAGAGGGTGCTAGGTAGATTGGCATCCCTAGAGGATCTCCACGTGATTACATGGGTAGAGGCTTGACCTCCACGTAACGACATGGGTAGAGGTTTGACCTCCACGATTCCATGGGTAGAGGTTCGACACAAAGATAAGTCCACCTCGAGTTGTGGGGTCGGGCATCAGCGAGCACAAGCGAGGACTGGGTAGATCTTATCTAGCGGGTCCAGCCCTGGTACGAAAATGGGTGAAAAGTCTTGATGTAATAGCCCTGCCAATACACCTCGTGAAGTGTATCCGTTAACGTTCGGCAATAAAGGGGACTTACATCTTATGAGTAAAGCCGTACAACCTCTGCAGAGTGTTAAGATCTATTCGAATAGCCGCGTCCTCGGTTATGGACACAACTTGGAAATGCCACACACTGGTTAGACTAAGTTTTGGTTGTGAAATCTGGGAATAGGATTAAGGACGTGGGCATGATGTGTCCACAGTGAGCAGTTTAAGCTACAGTCTGGTAGTGAGGAACTGTAGAAGAGAAAAACCTAGCCCGGGCCGCGAGGCGGTAGCACGGGTAGGTTGTAAGGATTGTTCGAAGCGGTAAAAGGAGCTACCAGCCTCTAGTTAACGACTGTTCAGCTGGATCGTCCAGCACTGAATACTGTCTCGACAGAGATGAACTTAATTTCGAAAGTGCTCTTAAATCTACTATTCTGTATTTCGATTAAGAACTTACTTTTCCGCACAACATTCAACTTAGTGTAGAGCCACTTCTTGAACAAGCCTTGCATGAAATATAACTGTTATTTCCCTCTGTGGGATGCTTGCTAGTACATTCCATGTACTCACCTGGCTTGTTGATTTGGCTAGACGAAAGAGACATCAACTCCGAGGATACGATTGCGATCGCGAAAGTTAGAGTGTAACCCCAGTCAGTTGCCTGTCGGGTATGGCATTCTGATGGGCCACATCACCACTTGATTTCCGCTGCAAATTCATAGTCATTGGGCTACAGGTATCAGACTTCGACCTGAATGGTCAAACTACGCATTATTTACTAATATACGTGTATATGACAATGATATACATATTAACTTGTGTGTACCGGCTACTGATCATGGGACCGGTACAGTAAACACAAGGAGTTATCTGGCCTTAAAACTGGGTACGCCACATTGCTCCAACGTACTATCGTAGAAGTGGTAATGCGGAATAGTATGGAAGATGATGTTACACGTGCAGACGGGGATCTGGGTGCACCTAGGTGCGCCAAAGCAATTCCAAAACAAAATAAACTGAAGTGGGAGGTGCTTCCTATGAACATTCACTAATTAAGGTAGCGTTTGGTTGGATGGATGAAATAGGATGGGAGATGACGGTCCAGTTTTTTTGGTGTTTAATTGAGGGACAGGGTGGATGAGGGCAACCACATGCAGAGAATATTCCTCTGAGATGCTGGCTAGGGTGAGCTAGAAAAATCCACTGGATATGGACATCCAGTTTTTTTAATCACGGTCATTATCAAATAATTAGTGATAATTAGCATTTATTAGTGACAATTAGCATGTTTTATTATTAATTATTATTTTTAAAGGTAAATTTAGTGCTATTGTGTTGATTATTATATGGTTAGTGGGTTGATTAGTATATGATTATTGACAATTAATATGTTTTATTATTAATTAGTAAGTATTATGGCTAGTTTAACATTGATAAATATTTAGTATGTTCATTAGTGTATAATTAATCAATAAAAACTAATTAGTATAATTAAGTAAATTTGGCTCATCCCATCTAACTCTTATCCGTCTAACCAAACAAAAATTTGACTCAATCCATTCATCCAACCAAACAAAAAAACTGGTTCATCCCATCATTGAAAAACTGGATAGCCCCAATTCATACATCCTTGCCCATCAGCCAAACGCACTCTAAACGAGCAGCAATGGACCTAAAACAGTACGGTGACATGTAGTTCATTCGTTGACATCAGGTCAATGACTGGGGTCCCAGGTCCCAAACAGGCCAACCCAAACCCGATCGAGCCCGCACAGCGTCGTGATCATCATTGTCGTCTCCAAACCAGAATACAACCTGTGATCTGCAATTCTCCATGCAGCAGACCAGATAGAATTAGCAGGGGTTTGTTCGGGATCTGAAGTCGCCACGAAGCTATGGAGCAAAAGTCAAGGAAAGGCACATGATCTGGCACCATCTACTGGCCGGTTTCCATTGGCATCCTTCATATGACGGCCTCACATGGAATGTTCTGTTCTCTGGCTCTCACCTTATTAGTAGTTGAGTTGGTACATACATACGCTTCAGTTTCAGAGGGTTACAAGTTGTAAGACGCACATGAAATTATTAGTAGCATATATTTTGAGCATATCTGATAGGTCACTGTTGTCGTTTCTGATCTTTGTGGATTCTGTTGGAACGAAGTGCACTATATTTATTTTTCTAATATGGCTCCAGTAATTGATCCCTCATTGAAATTCCCGCGTTTCGAAAATGTCCTCTACGGAGTCAACTCCCTAAATGTTAGGATCTTTAGGGCTTCTTTGAAACGCTGGAATTGAAAAGCACGTAAATTGAAAAATCATAGAAATTAGTTGTTCATACCCTAAAGAAATTGAAAACACAATAGTGAAGAATATAAATTATTTAGTTGCATCACATAAAAAATAGAAGAATTTTATGTGGAAATAGGGTGTATGCAATAGTTGTTATAAAAAAATAAAAATCTTAAGAGATTGGACTTAATAAAAAAATTCTTTGAAATTAGACACAAAGTAACTCATAGGAAGAATTACTAAGATTTCTGAGCTAAAAAAATAAAAAATAAAAAATCTTTCAAGATTACTTTAAGATTCTTTTGATTGAAAGGGTAACAAGGCAATGTAAGAGACGTTGTCTGAGCCTTGCGAACTGCAACATGAATCAAGATTACACAAACCCAGCCGAGTGTATATGTCAGGGACAGATACCAAAGTCAACATATAACCGATGTTAAGACACTCAAATACTACCATCATATCGTAGACTTCACTGGAAATCCAATAGTAGCATCACCTTTTGCGTTTGGATCGTCACAACTCGCATTTTCTTTTTTGCAAGAGGTTCTGGTTCAAATTGTACCTGATGGATGGTTGATGGTTCGTGCCCCCGTCCAATCACACGAATCTCCAGGCGATGACAAAAGTTTTTTGCCCTTCCGTCAGTCCCGACAGAGACCTCGCAATCCGGGTCACCTGGTCAAACAAGGCGGGCCCACAACGCGCATTTCCGGGGAACACAAAAACCCAGCAGCAGGCCCACCCTCGTGGTCCACTCAGCACGCCTAATTGGAATTTAATCTCTGCATACCCTGCTACAGCACACATTAACCCAATTTTTTAGTAGTTCTATTATGTCAAAATATGTCATGCTAATTGCTACCATCTGATTTACGTTTCAAAAAAGAAAAAATTTGCTACCATCTGCACCGTTTGTCTATATGCAAAGGATTACTCGAGTCTAACATCGTGCGATTTTAGTCAAATCAATTATTAGCATGGGGTTATATATGAAGATAACATGCAGGTGGAACGATTTGACACGAATGCAACCTTTTCTTCTTTTGCATCGTAATGTCAAAATCAAAGTCTATAGAACACATTGCCGCCATTCAAAAGTGTGCAACCAGGGTAACGCAATTATCTCGTGCGTGCGTACTGCGTGGCGTGTCGTGCACGTTGCTGTGTGTTGTCAAAGCAAATTAGTACTGACAGCATAATTTTTTTAAAAATATTAATTATATGATACAAATTTAATATCTTTAAATTCGTATTAAAATCATTTTATAATAGTATTAATTTTGTTTAATATAACCTATATATTATTATATAAATTTATTATTAAATATAAATTTTAAAAAACATGTACGCCCGATATTCCTAGACCGAAGAGTACCCGTTCGTTTGTTTTGGAGTACAATTCATTGCATTATTTCAGCGGCAAAACTACTGTAATACTCCGGCAGTCGGAGTAGCAGGATTACAATTGTACGTGTAGTGCAGTCGCTGTCACATGCAGTGTTTGGTGGGCCTGGCAGGCGTCGACAGGCACTGGACAGTGACCACGTCAGCAGCGGAATATTTATACGTCCTGTGTTTAGGGAATGTGTTTTACAAGTGGCAGCAAAAACACGGAGGATTACATCTTTTAGGTTAAGCACGGATTAGGAGCCCAGTCCCTCTCTCTTACGTAGTACGGGACTAGTACTTTCCTTAACCATCTTTTATCCATTCTTGCTGTCTAATCATAAGTTTAGTTGCTCCTAATTCCCTATACTCAGCTAGACCACTAGCACTTTTATTAGAGACAAACCACGCCATATTAGCTATCTACTATTATTTGCATATTGTCATGGAGATTGTTAATCCCGCCAGCCGCGGTCGAGTTACGGATGATTTTTTTAAACGTCAAATACAAATTACAAACGTGAATTCACATATATCATACACATATACTCACTCATACTTGTATTTATAGGAGACTGAACTCATAGAATTTCGTTGTCAACGAAGTCACCACTTATTGAAACATAGAAGGAGGAGATCCTTGACTTGATCTCAACACAGATGTAAAACCATCTTCACTAACTAGACAAGGAACAACTTGGATCTCCCGGCAATATTTCGCGTAGGATATACAATAGACTGTGCCAGTGCAATATCAATTATGACAAATTATTTTTCCAAGTGTAACTAAGGAGATTGATATTTTGATCTCAATACAGATTCAGGGGGGAGGAATAATAAATTTTTAAAAAAAAAGAGAGAAGGGAAAATCCTACAAGTATGCACAAAAGCGAGAGCATGAACAAGCAGCGTTTCTGCGTGACCCTCTCGAACCAAACGAGTTCTGCGTGGCCTGATTTTGCTTCCAAGCCAAAGCGAAAGTGAAACGCATCATACAAAAACTCGCAGATATCTCAACGTGAAATCAGTCGTTTCATCAGCACAGGAAAGTACGAGTATTTTTACTTCCAAAAAAATCGTAAAGGCACCGTGCGGACCGGGCGTACGTGTGCGCGGTGTGGCCTTTCCTGCGGCGCCCGTGGGCGTTCGCACGGGGGCGAGGTGAGCACAAAAGAATGACCGCAGAAGATCCCGACCTACCGATCGGGGAACAGCAGCAGCAAGATTGCCACGTGGCAGGACCGCGTTGGCCCACCGGCCAGTCCCATACGCTACCATGATGCGAGGCGTGTCGTCCTGTCTCCCTGATTTTCTCCGTTTTTCTTTGGTTTTCTTTTTCGGGCCGTTTTCGGTTAAGCTGATCAGAATCCTATAACGTAATGCTCCATTTTTGGGGTTTTGGTTCTTGGTTCATTTCTTATTGCCTCAACTTGTTGGAAATATTCTTAAGATGTTTACTTTACTACTAACAAAAGGCTTTGTTGCATTCATGAAATCAGGTTTGGGTGCTTCGATAGATTTATTTTTCGGATGAAAAGAGTGAGTTGGTACTGGCATCACATGGGCTCCTCCACTCAGTTTTTGCGCAAAAGCGCAAAAATAAGTATACTTTTAGTCTATTATCTATAACTAGTTTTTCGAACGCAATTGGATATTGCTACCATGGTAATCCATAACTAGCAGCCATCATTAACCATGCCCAAAAAGATCTAGTACCACTGAAATTTAGTAATATAACGCTCTTAACCCAATTAGACAGTCAAAAGCCCTCTTAACCCAACAACCTGATGACAATATCAGTGTGCTGCTGCTTTGCCCTAGGCATATATAGCTAGCTAGGCAGAGGCAATCATGCTCCTAAATATTCCCTGAGCAAAGATGCCCTTGAGAAAGAAAAGAAAAAAGATGGGGCTGATTAAGGAGGTTAAACTAGTTAAATGAAAGTGGGGCGCTTAGTTTAAAGATGAGCACATGGCCGTGCATGATGGAGCTGGCGAGGCCACAGGAGATTAGGTAGCCACCCTAAGTTCCCGGCTTTGCTAGCTCTCTCCAATTATCAAGGGCCACGCTCTTTCTGCTGCATCACACGACCCGGTCTAAATATTAAAGATTGAACACATAGGGGTAATAGGTTTGGTGATGGTAATTTTAAAACGGATTAGGTTCAAATCTCTGCCAAGTGGTATGAGTTTTGCAAGAGTGAGAGCTGCTAATTGCCTTGTATAATGGAGATGTTTTGAAAGATTATAAGTACCTTATTAATGGAACAATGCTTCAGGGAACCTGGAATATGTCTTAGTGTATTACATTTGTTTATAAGCACCTAGAGTGAACTAGTTTCCTTTTTAAGTTCCAGCGCTTGAAGATAGTAGATGTCTACATCTTATGCACGTCATGGACAAAATTTCACCATTTTGTTGATGTTAGCATATGCCACTCTCCTAGGTTAGGTTGAGTAGTTTGAGGATATGCCACTCCATGTGGACCGAGGTCTATACCGTATCCTGGAAAATCTAGGGAGGAAGAAAAGTTTTACTTTGATCCCCGGTGTTTCCAGTTAAGTTGGCAATTTTGATATTACTCCTCTTTCTCCATGTTAAGTCCATCAGGTCCAGGTCCCATGCCTTTCCAACTCCAAGTTCCAACCAGTGAAAGCTCCGGGCGTCATGGTCAAAAGTAGTGGCTGCGATTATCCTACTAGCTTACCCGTTTAAGATTATAAGCAGGGGCTTGTTTGGAACATAAGCACACGTCAGAGGGCCAATAAGCAATCTTAGGAAGTTTAGGAGAACAAGGTTTAATCATGTGCAAAAAAGGATAGTAATCAACTAAAAGAGCTCTGAGGTCAAAATTTTCAAGAAGACTAGTGATTCAGCTAAAACAGATTGTTCTTTTGTTTTCTCATCAGCTTAATTCTGTGTTACACATCTTTAGATTCACGAAAGTCCCTCTGTTTTATTTTACAAAATGTAGTTAAAATAACAAAATGAAAATTGTCTGATTATTTTTTCACGAGCGACTGCGCAGTTATTAGTACAATGAGCAAACATATGATTATTTTTGTAACAACCTCTACAAGAATTACTTTGTCGATACAGAAATACGTAGGAAATACTCAGTTCCAGACGTGCTCAGGCTCCTCCTGACGAGAAGAAAAATATTAGGGGGGCCACGCAGGGAGAACAAGAACAAAATGGGAGGACAGTGAAAGCCAGAAGTGAGAGAGTGGAGGTGAGAGAAAAGAAGGAAGGAGAGAGAGAGAGAGGGACGCAGCTGACCAGACCTCCGTCCCTTTCTCTCTCATCCCATCCCACGCAGACGCAACAAGCAAAAAGAAAACCCTTTTAATTCCCCGAGGCAGCAGCGGCCACCACCACCACCGCGGCAGCTGAGCCGAGCCGAGACGAGGCCGCAACAGCAGCAGCAGCGGCAGCAAGCAAAAAAACCCAAGCAGCTTAGCAGCGAGACCGAGAAACGCAGCTCACCAGCAGCGCCCTACGCGCTTCCTACGCCTCTCTCTCTCTAGGCAGAGCCGCGTAGCTATAGCCTAGAGAACAAACAAGTCTTCGGTCTCGGTGCCCGCTGCTGGCCTCGCCCTCTTGTGCTTCTTCCCTCCCTCGCCGAGCCTGCCTGCTCCCCTGTCTCACCCGTGTCGGAGGGGACACGCGGGCGCGTGTGCCGGTGAGTTTGCCTGATCCGACGACGGCCTTGCTGGCCGGACATGCGTGGGGCTTGCCCGCTGAACTAGCGAGCGCTCGTCGGAGGCAGGTGATCTGGGTGGTTTGTTGGTTGGTTGTTGGTGGGAGGAGATGAAGCAGCAGCAGCCGCCGGCGAGCTCCGGTGGGGCGGCGGTGACGGTGGCGGTGTCGGGTGCTGGATGCGAAGGTAGGTGCTTCCCTCCCTTCCCTGCCTCTCTCCTCCAATGGCGGTCCCGGTTCGGAACCGAGCAGCGGCGTGGCGTCCCCGTGTTTTTCCTGTTTAGTCCCTGCTCTATCGCGTTTTTGCGTCGGCGGGATTGGAAAGCGTTCTCCCGTTTTTGGCCTCCAAATGCGTCGTGGTATTTTTTCTGTGCATTTTGGTACCTGGAATTCTGCGAGGTGTTTTGGAGTTTTACGGGGGGTTATTTGGAAAAAAGGTAGTTTGCGGGGCCGTCGCGTTGGCTCTCTGCTCGTCGGCGCCGGCGACTTACGTGATAAAAGGGTATGCGGTCTCTGCTGTTCTGCATTTAGGCCCCTCGAATTTTACAAAATTGCGGTGTCCGGCGAGCCATGAGCAGCGTCGTTTCTGTAACAGCTTGATCATTGACGGTGTTAGGTGCAAACAGAAGTTGACAGCCAAAGCGGCGTCTTTGGAACAATGGCGACGGCGGCAGCCACGGCCGTCGCCGACGCCCGCGGCGTGTGGCAAAATGCCGACAAGGCAACGGGGCTGAATGCATCTGAGTCCCCGTGCTACGGCGAAGTTGCGGGGAAAGGCTCCACTTTTCTTCTGTTTACTGACGCGGTAGTTGTTGGTCCTGGTGTGCAGGGGAGAAGAAGCCGCCGGCGATCAACTCGGAGCTATGGCACGCCTGCGCCGGCCCGCTGGTGTCGCTGCCGCCGGCAGGCAGCCTTGTCGTCTACTTCCCTCAAGGCCACAGCGAGCAGGTGAATTCCCTTCTTTTCCCGTCTTCCCACGCTTGAGATAATTCTTGTGTAGTGATGTCTGTTTGCTCTTTGGATGGATTTCCTTCTGGGTTCTCTTTTGATAAGTTGTTTTGTTTGATTTGAGTTTGTTCAGTGGAAAGTTCAGTTCTTGTTTAAGATTTATACTACGCGTCTCGGTTTTGATGATCCGTGCACGAAATTATCGAACTCTTCCGGGTCTTGGGAGTTCTTGGGAGGGTCATTTTGAGCTTTTCACTGTGTGAAGTAGCAACGATTTGCCGTGCTCCATTTTGTTGTGTGGTGGTGCCAGTCATAATTATTTGCTTTGATGTGATGTTTTGCTGTTTTGAGTGTTAAAAGCTGCTATTTTTTCTTCATACCACTATTTCTGGGAATGGTTAATTGATGCCTTTTTTAAAGTACATATATTCTGTTCCCTACAGTCCCTTGTTTCTTGAATTGATTTTTGGCCCTGTGATACCATTACTGCTCTCTTGATATTTGGATCATATTACTTGGTCAGTTGGTTGCTACTACTATAGTTTGCTTTGTTTGTTACCGGTTTTAAGCTTATTGCCAAAGTAGTTGAGGGTATTGGGCCTACTTATGGGTTTCTGGTGTGTTGCACCATTCTCTTGCTCTGCTGTTTGGTAGATGAAGCAACCAAGTACTCTCGAATTTTAGCATTTATTGGTGGTGCATTCAGTATGTTCTGTTGCAACTTTCTTGGGTTTGGCATTGAGGTAAGCTTGTTTTGAGCAAGTTTGGAGGATGGGGTGATGAAATACTTGGATTTGGAAAAGATTCTTTCGTCGGAAAGCTAGTGCAGGGAGGTGCCTAATTCTGTTTTGGCGTTGCTTTCCCTTTCCGCTCGATGAGAGAAAAAGGGCACTCCTCTATGCATGATTGAAAAATGGCTTCATTGCACATGGTTTAGTTGCCAATTGATTCATTTGTTTTATATAATAATAAAAATCTCAACTTTTGCTTTATAATTTCAAGTTCAGACTACTTTCCATCACATTATTTTATTGAGGCTGCAGAAAAGAAAAGTATAATTAAGTACGGTTTTGTGGATTAAAAAAGTGAAGCATGGTTGCACAGAAAATTTGTATCTTTTACCCCTTAAGTCTCTTTTCTTTCCATGGTTGACTTAAGGATAAGATTGTTCATTTTCTCTTGACAAACTTATGTTTGAGTTGCTTGGAGTGGCATTTAAGCACGTTTAATTTTGCAGGTTGCAGCTTCTATGCAGAAGGATGTTGATGCCCATGTTCCGAATTACCCAAATCTTCCATCAAAGTTGATTTGCCTTCTGCACAATGTCACTTTACATGTAATATACAGCCGCAGGCCCATGTTATTGCCTTTTGCTTGTAGTCATCTATACTAAAAGGAATTCTGTTTCTTTCTTAGGCCGACCTAGAAACAGATGAGGTCTATGCACAAATGACTCTTCAGCCAGTTACTTCGGTAAGTATCCAATGTCATTGTGGTTTCTTATAATAAAGAAGCTTGACACCCCTTTTCGTTCACGGATGTTAACATTGTTATTTTTATTTTAATTGGTTATGAATTATAATCAGTATGGAAAGGAGGCACTACAGCTATCAGAGCTAGCACTCAAACAAACAAGGCCACAGAACGAATTCTTCTGTAAGACACTGACTGCAAGTGATACAAGTACGCATGGAGGCTTCTCTGTGCCTCGCCGAGCTGCAGAGAAGATATTTCCACCCCTAGTATGTAAAGATTAGAGTTCTACAAACTATTTTATGCATTTTCTGTATTCTTATCCCTCCAATTGAATTAGTGTTGCTTCTTGTTGTAGGACTTCTCAATGCAACCACCCGCTCAAGAGATACAAGCTAGAGATTTGCATGATAATGTGTGGACATTCCGTCACATATATCGGGGTAAGAAATTGCACCATGGAGAACTTTTCTGCTGCAGGTGGAGCATTTATCTGTAAATTTCCAATTTACAGTTGTTGGTACTCAATTTTGAACATGGTTCACTTGTAAATACACATAGGAGTAATAATCTTTTGCACATGGTAGTTCATGTCTGCGAGCTTTAAAATATGTTTTCATGTGAAACTTTGTGTATGGTTATATCTCAGTATCTGTATTATGTCCATGCAACATCTCAAGATATTTAATCATATTTGTGTTTTGGTATGAACAGGTCAGCCAAAAAGACATCTGCTTACCACTGGCTGGAGTCTCTTTGTGAGCGGCAAGAGGCTATTTGCCGGAGATTCTGTCATTTTTGTTAGGTAGAGCGCTTCTTCTGATAATATATCTTTGAAGTTTTAACTAATGAAGAGCGTTACAGATACTATTTTTTATCCTTATTACTCCATACTTTAGGAGTCTTGCCCTGCTTATTATTCACAGTTAATTACTGGTGACTTTTCTTTATTCTGTTTTTTCAAAATCTATTTTGTAGGGACGAAAGGCAGCAACTTCTATTAGGAATCAGACGTGCTAACCGACAACCAACTAACATTTCATCATCTGTCCTTTCAAGTGATAGCATGCATATTGGGATTCTTGCTGCTGCAGCCCATGCTGCTGCCAACAATAGCCCATTTACCATCTTCTATAACCCAAGGTTTGTTTGTGACTAATGTCCAATATTAACTATTGATTAGCTCAATTTGAGTGAATCATAATGGATATTTGAAACCATGATATCCAAACTACATATTTTCAGGGCAAGCCCTACGGAATTTGTTATCCCATTTGCTAAGTATCAGAAGGCTGTTTATGGTAATCAATTATCTTTAGGAATGCGCTTCCGCATGATGTTTGAAACTGAGGAATTGGGAACAAGAAGGTATTTGTTCGCTCATTTTACTTCTATCTCAAGTTTTCGAATATTCATATCTTCTGTTTTCTTCTTTTCTTTTTACACAAAGAAAAGTGATTCATGAAGATCTTGCTGTATTATAAAAACTAGCTAACTGGATGCTTGATATTTTTACTAATCCTTCTAATTTTCAATATTCTCTGTATACCTGGCTTATGTTAGCATGTTGCAGGTACATGGGCACAATAACTGGCATAAGTGATCTAGATCCAGTAAGATGGAAAAACTCACAGTGGCGCAACATACAGGTTAGTTCCCTAGTTAATTTTGGGAGCAACCTTCTGCGTCATTTAGCCCTTTCTGTTGCTGATTCAAAGTTCTTGTGGCTTTTCCAACAGGTTGGCTGGGACGAGTCTGCAGCAGGCGAAAGGAGGAACAGGGTTTCAATCTGGGAGATTGAACCAGTCGCTGCTCCATTTTTCATATGCCCCCCACCATTTTTTGGTGCAAAGCGTCCCAGACAATTAGGTACACTTGGTGATTACATTAACATCACTTCTTTTGTATTTCTTAAGTTAGCCGTACAGTTGCTGATCTGGGATGGTAATTCTTAAACATTGTTACATTGTAACTGCATAGTTGGGAAAATAGGTGTGCATTAACGGTGGTAGCATACTAGCATGTAGGGTCATATAGCATATAGCTATGTGTCTCTTATATGGTCACCTAGATGCCTTAATTTGAAGATAGTACTTATTTGTGCATATCTTTGCAAAGAATATCATACCTCTCTTCAATCTTTAGAGAGATGAGTAGCTCAGAGTTTTGAGATCCTAAGGACAGATGGTGTTTAGCTGGATGTTCTGTTATTGTTTGGTAGTGGAACCCGGGCAATGGTAGTTGTATCTTTTCTTTACTATTATATAAATGAGAGTTGGTGGCAGTGGTGGTTCATCCACACCTCCCACCTCCCTTTTCCACCTTCTAATTTTTGTATAACAATAAACAACAAACAAACTAACTGAAACACAATGAAGCTCCTACACAATAAACTAACTTGACCCAGTCGGTGCAAGTCTTGCATATTTCTCCTCCGAGGCTTGTCGTCAAAGTCGGAGCTATCTTGTCGTCGACGTGGTGGCCGTCGAGAGCCAGTTGTTTAGCATGGGCTGGCTTGATCTTCGCGTGTCTGTGATAGTGCTTCGAGGCTTCGGTGCCCTCGGTGGCGAAGTTGGAGTCGTCGGGTCGCAGTGGCGATGGGTGATGACGATGACGTCGTGGTTGGCTTCACTGTCTTGTCTCTTTGTTACGGTGTGCGGCGTGTTGTGCTGGTGGCCAGGTCAGTCTGGTGCCTTGAGCCATGTGTGGCTATGGGTGTGTAATAGCGGTTTGTGCCCGGTTTTCATCAATTAACTGGGCAATTCTCTTCTTCTTAATTAATAGAGACGCGAATCTCCGGTCCTAATTTGGACCGTGGCTTCAAAAAAAAACTAACTTAACCACTTACCTAGAATCTCTAATAAAACTAGAGTATACTATGTGGCTGCGAGACGAGGTTATGGTGTAAGGCCATAGGCCGAGCACGAATGCGGAGGCGTGATGCCGGCCTAGGTGGAACTCGAATGGGTGGCGTAGCTTCTGTGGATTGGTTTGAGCTGACGGCTGGCATACGATCGGTTATATTTTATTTATCCGTCGCAAAGTATGGGTATTTTGCTAGTGAAAAAAAAAGATGATGTTTGGGCTTTCGAGAATCTACCACACTTTTTTCATACATCAGACATCCATATAGTAAAAACATATTTATGAGGGAGCAATATACCATAACCTCGTAATTATGGACTTGTGGAGCTCTTATCTGAACTTAAGATGCAACATTTGTGAGTTCTGATAATCTGATATGTGAAGTTCTTTAGTAAACCAGTTTTATGCATGCTTAAAAATTGACCACAATTGTGTATTTACAGATGATGAATCCTCAGAAATGGAGAATCTCTTAAAGAGGGCTATGCCTTGGCTCGGTGAGGAGATATGCATAAAGGACCCACAGACGCAGAACACCATAATGCCTGGTTTGAGCTTGGTTCAATGGATGAACATGAATATGCAGCAGAGCTCCTCATTTGCAAACACAGCCATGCAGTCTGAGTACCTGCGGTCAATAACCAACCCCGGCATGCAAAATATTGGTTCCGCTGATCTCTCGAGGCAGTTATGCCTGCAGAACCAGCTTCTGCAACAGAACAACATGCAGTTTAATCCTCCCAAACTTCCTCAGCAAATGCAGCCGAACAATGAGTTGTCCAAAGTAGCTCTTCCATTGAATCAGCTTGGTGTGAGCACCAAACCACAAGAACAGATTCAAGATGGTAGCAACCTGCAGAGGCAACAACAGTCCATGAACTATGCACTTCCCTTGAGCCAAGCTCAAACCAGTCTTGCCCAAGCTCAGGTCCTTGTGCAGAATCAGATGCAGCAGCAGCAGCCTCCTATGTCTCAAAATCAGCTCCCAACCGTTAGCCAGTCGCTCCTGCCCCATCAGCAGCAGCAGCAGCAGCAGCAACAACAACAACAGCAACAAAAATTGCTCCAGCAGCAGCAGATTTTACTTCAGCAACAGCAGTTACAACAACAACAGCAGCACCAGAACCAGCAGCAACTCAATAAGATGCCTGCGCAGCTACCGAATCAGCAGCTGCAACTATCAGATCAGCAGCTTCAGCTGCAACTCTTGCAAAAACTACAGCAACAGCAGCAGTCAATGCTGTCACAACCTGGAGTTACACTTGCACAGTTACCTCTAATCCAAGAACAGCAAAAATTGCTTATGGATATGCAACAGCAGCTGTCGAACTCTCATTCACTTCCCCAACAACAGATGATGCCTCAACAAAGCACCAAAATTCCATCACAGGCAACACCACTACCACCACCCATGCAACCAGATACACAACAGAAGCTTCCACAGAAACAAGCTGTGCCTCCAGACACCTCAGAAGCTGCCGTTCCTCCAACCACACCGCTCAATTTCAGTTCAGCAAATGGAAGTCCTTTGAGGATGCCCGGTGTTACACATTCTGTAGTTACAGAAGAAATTCCTTCTTGCTCAACATCTCCTTCCACTGCTAATGGTAATCATCTTCTACAACCAGTCGCTGGTAGGAACCACAGCATGATCAACACTGAGAAGGTGCCTCAGTCAACTGCCCCTATGTCAGTTCCAAGCTCCCTTGATGTTGTCACAGCAACTACAAGAATGACCAAGGAATTGCCAAAGTTGAATCCTAATGTAAAGCAAAGTGTAATTGCTTCAAAATTACCGAATGCAGGAGCTGTTCCCCAGAATTTTATGAATAATGCACCCCCAACAGACTATCTGGAAACAGCTTCATCAGCAACTTCAGTGTGGCTTTCCCAAACTGATGGACTTTTGCATCAAAGTTTCCCCATGTCTAACTTTATTGAGCAGCAGATGTTCAAAGATGCCCCTCCTGATACTCAAATTCATGCTGAAGACCCAAGTAATAATGCATTGTTTGGAATCAGCAATGATGGTCAGCTGGGCTTCCCTATGGGAACTGATGGCTTCCTCGGGAATGGAATTGATGCACCCAAGTATCAGAATTATATCTCAACAGACATTGATAACAACTACAGAATACCAAAGGATGCCCAGCAAGAGATATCATCCTCCATGGTTTCACAGTCATTTGGCGCGTCAGATATGGCATTCAATTCAATCGACTCTGGAATTAATGATGGTGCCTTCTTGAACAGAAGTTCCTGGCCTCCTGCTCCTCCACTAAAGAGGATGAGGACATTCACCAAGGTTAGCGCTTTTCAGTTTTCTTTACCTGAGCTAGCCGATGTTACTTTTCTGTTTTCAGCATAATTGCACTGTGAAGTAACTAGGTAACCTTTTTCATTACCATGGTAACATAGTTGGAAGCTGAAAATATTGGACTATAAACCAAACGATTGATCCTCCTTAACTTTGGTTTGCCTTACCAAGGTACAGTCATGGTGTAAAATCTGCCTATTGTCATGTATTGTAAGTGATGATTCTGTTCACGAGTAATTTGTGTGTGCTTGGTTCATGAGATGCTTAGAGAGGTCTGATAGTTTGAAGGGTTGAGGTCCTAACAAAAGCAAAAAAAGAAAAAAGGTTTTGGAACGCGTTTGTTTGTTTTTCCTCTTATTAATAACAGTATTTGTTGCTGTAATTTGAACAGGGTGGCACAATCCTACACTCAAACATGTATTCATTCACGAGGACCTTTCCTGTTGCATCTTTGCCTAACCTAATGGTTTCTGTAGGTGTATAAACGAGGAGCTGTGGGGCGGTCTATTGACATTAGTCATTACGCTGGATATGATGAATTAAAGCATGCTCTGGCTCGAATGTTCAGCATAGAGGGGCAACTTGAGGAACGGCAGAGGATTGGCTGGAAGCTTGTCTACAAAGATCATGAGGATGACATCCTACTTCTCGGTGATGACCCATGGGAGTAAGTTCATCTACCTATTTGCACTTGCATCAACTCTGATTTTTCCATTCTCAGAATGTTATATATGTGAATGTGTCTAAAATAATAATCAATATTGTAAAATACTGGATATGCATGTCCATGCAAGTGGTAGCGACAATGTGAAATATGGCCTACTGGAATGATTAATCAATGGAAATGCATAAACAAGGTTGGGTTTATTCGCCTAAGAAAAAAGAACAAGACTGGGTTTGTGTTAGTAGATTATGGCTTGCACATGTTTTGTGCTAATTATTGATGCTAATATTGGTTATACAGGGAGTTTGTCAACTGCGTGAAGTGCATTAGGATCCTGTCGCCTCAAGAAGTGCAACAGATGAGCTTGGATGGTGATCTGGGGAACAACATTCTCCCCAACCAGGCCTGCAGCAGCTCAGACGGTGGGGGGAATGCTTGGAGGGCTCGCTGTGATCAGAACTCCGGCAACCCTTCCACCGGCTCATATGACCAATTTGAATGACCTAGTTTACCAGTCCATACACACCGGGACAATGACTGTGCAGCGGCAGTAGTTGTGTCAGTTTACATCCGGGAGCACAAACGGCTCGTCGGATTAGCAGTGTTCTGTTTATATGTGTAGAGTTGTTCTTACATGAAAGGAAGTAGGCATGGTAAATGAAACGTACCTAGAGTTTGTGAGGGTTAGGTGAAAGATGATGATGCTGTACTATTGAAGGCAAGTTCGTAGTGACCTGTTGCTTCGTTTGTTTGAGGCCATTCTCCATGAATCCCAAGTTGGTAGCTGTGAAAGTGATATTTTTTTACCTTTTCTATTCATCGTTTATTATCTGATAGCATCTGAACGCAACACACAAAAAATCATCCCAACAGAAGACAAACACTACTTTGCCACGATATACAACTCTAAAGTTGAACACTCAAATCAGTGATGAGCAATGCCTTCAGGGTTTCATTGATTGATTGATGTTTGTATTCAGAGATAACTCAGATTGAGCACTTCAGCGACATCGAGAGCACTCAATTTTTTTGGGTCAATTTCAATATCAGAAAAATCACTGATACTTTTGTCTGTCGATTCAATACGACAGTGCCAAGCTTTGATCCAATAATGCTAGAAATGCTGGATTGCTAATAGCGGTAGGCCAACAGTCAGCAGAAGCGCTCTGGTCACAGCTCAGCATGAACCGAACAGAAGAAAAATGCACCCAACCAATACCAACCAATTGCGGAATGAAAAATCGGTTGGTTTTGGTTGTATATACCTGCTAAAATCATGCACTAGCAGAACATATTGGATCGTCACAAGTCTCACAGGAGAAATTTTATTCTGATTTGTTATACTATTGGATCACCAGAGGTCTGACCGAAGATATCTTATTCTGATTTGTTTTACTAGTGGATGATCCTTTAATGATCCTATTTACAAATCGAGGAGATAAGCTATTTCAGCAAATGCTTATACAGCACATGCTGAATCAGTTCTTCATGAAGAATGATCGGTAGGTCTCAAATCTCAATCTGGGTATTCTATTCAGGCCGGTCGAGCTCCTGCATGAATGACTGGTAGGTCTCAACTCGGGTCTTCGATTCAGGCTGTTCGAGTCCATGCATGAATCCTAGTGTCATCGTGAGGAAATCCTTCATGTGCAGCTTCTTCCATTCCTACATAGAACATATGATCTATGCAATTAGTAAGCAGAAGTCACAAATGAAAATCGTGGAAACTGAGTAGTTTGAAGACCTGAAAAGGTAAAGATTATCACAGAGAAAATGCAATAATAGACTACAATCTGAAAAGTTTGAAGATCGGAATAATGCAGTTGCAGGCTTGCAGTGTCACTTGGGAAACAAAATTAAAAACATGTCTTCTAAGAATCAAGTGTGGGAGGGAAAGAACTAAAATCACATGGAGTTAAGATCCTGAGATATGAATATGAAGGGAAACATCCTCACCTCAAAATCCCATTCACCATAAAGATTTGGATCCTCTGCATCACTCCATACATAAGTGTCAGCAAACATTGTCTCCGAAGTATCCTGCAAAGATCAATTTGACTTTTGTTCAGCAAAACCATCTAAACGACAAGTTACCAGCTTCAAAGTTCCACAGTTTCTGGAAAAGATATATGCAAGACAATGAGCAACGTTTGTCTTCCGTTGCAATAAACTTACAGTTAATGATATCTCAACTCTTTTCCTTACATACTCAACATCTTCAAATGCATCCAGGACATGGAGTTCGGCGTCAGTAACACCCATGATCACCTGTAGAACAGTAAGTATAAGCAGTGAACATAGCTAAGTAAGGGCTCAAAACTAAATGACTGGCCTTTTGCAAAAGGACAAAAACTGTTGAACGTAACAATACAAGCCAATTGACTTAAACAAAACAGAAATAAGAACTTTCATCATCACATTTATTTATTTTTATTTACAGGATATATACCATGTTGATAATTTTTTCTATTTTTCGAGAACACTTCACGCTGCTAAAAGGTAACTAGCAATCGTGTACGTGCAATCCACGTTTCTCACAATATATATTGCATGTGAAATATACTAACATATATGAACAACCATACTTAAAATATAAGTTTATCCATCACTATTTTTTTTCTTCTCCCATAAACCACTTGAAGGAAAAAAGACCGAGCATTAAAGATACGTTAAATTGTGAATCATAATCCTACAATTAAGAGGTAATTTAATAGGAGGTTGGTTAGGGAATTGACTACGCCAGAAATCTGCAATTAAGAGGTTGATCCAAGTTAAATCATGAGCCGTTCATGAGACATTTATGCACAGTTCAGATCGAAAGTATTCCACATCAACTAATACTTTCATAAGTAGTACTATCTCCATGTCACAATGTGGTCTTTAGATATTGACACGGTCTCCAAAATGACACTTTGACCATTAATTTCTATAAAAATATATTTCCTCAAATAAAACTAAGTATACATTATGAAAGTGTATCTCAAGATGAATCTAGTAATACCAATTTAGTGTTGTAGATGTTGATAAATTTTTCTATATTTGACTTCTACATATTTTAAAACAACCTACATTGTGACACTGAAGGAGTATAGATTATGTCCATTAGACACTGAGTGGAGTAGAAAGCTCTATCAAGGCAATTATTAATGGCGGGAATTAGTTTCCAAAGTTAGAAACAAGAGTAAATATTGAAGTGCACAAATTTTAGACCTGATGGCCTGTCTGACAAAAGCAACTTTTTAAGAATGAGAAACTGTTCTGTACTCGAACACCTGAAAAAACACCTGCCCTTCCATAAATCAACGAAACCTCAAGAAACCCGAAACCTCAAGAGGATAAACTGTAGGATTCTGGGGTGAAATTACTGAGAAACCACAGACATGTCAGACAGACAGACACGATGCTCTTACAACAACGGTTAAACTAAGGGAACACAGCCAACTGAGAAAATCACAGGCCTATTAACAAATCTATAAATGCAGGAGAAAGGAACAAAGAAGAAAGATTACAGTTTAGTCTTGTATAACAAATAACAAACCTTTCCAGTAACTTTCTTGCTTTCAACAGGTAAGATTGCTGGATAGATGCGACCCTTGACGTTAAACCTGTGGCTGCCAAGAATGGCATCTGCTGTTAAAACTCACTATCTTGCAACTTGCAAGTAAATCAGTATAAGTGGAGAAAGTAAGTACCAGAAAAAGAAGGTTCAAAACCACAGCAAAAACGCACGAATCATGTTTGCATATATAGGAAAAGAGTTTAAGAGCTATATGTGACCAGCATCAGTATAAAAAATCCAACCCAATGCCGTAAGATAGAACTGAAGATGAGACTATGGTAATGCAGACTAGTTAGGCTTGCGCTGAAATCATGAAGATGCCATTCCCAATGGCACAAGCAGCACTTACTTAAAAACACTGTGCAACTTTTGCTAAGGAAATCTGTTACCAATGTCCCGTACGCGTTGAATTAATAAATTAGAAGCCCATCTGTCCGATAAGTTTAGTTTCCGATGTTCAAGAGTTCCAGAGTTTCATTTATAAGTTTCCGTTGTGCCTCCCCTTTTGACTTATATTCCTTGAGCATATGGCCTTATGAGCATCAGTTGCACTGAATTCCAAGTGTTCCGTTTTCATCCTAAAGCTCCTACGAAAATATACTCCACGTCTCCATTCTATCTCATGTAGGAACAAATCAATAACTGGCGTCTCCCAAATTTCAAATTTCATCGCAGCATATTGTGTCCAAAAGGTTGTGGCTTTACACATGTTGATATGTTACGATCGACCACTGCAAGTTCGTAACTGGTAAACAGAATAGTACTAATGGCTAATCGAAAACAATAATCTCGTCCACCAAGCACCGCCAAATAAATATAGGGGATTAAAATCTTTTCTTGGGTGAAGTGACCGAGGAGAACCAGGAGAGGAAAGGACGGCAGAGGGAAGGGGGGCCGCGTACTAGTCGGGGAGGAGCGCGGGGGAGTGAGGGCGGGACGCGCTTGAGGATGGCGCTGACCACCTCATCCGTCATGAGGCTCCCGTACACGAACACGCTGTGCGCCCCACCTCCCCCGGCGGCGGCGGCGGCGGCGGTAGGAGGCGTCGTCGCCATGTCCACGGGACTGGGCTTGTGGCTGTTGGGAGGAGGAGGAGGAGGAGATGGATCGGTGCTTGCTGGCTGCCACGTGGCGTTGCGAGAGGGACGCGGCCGAGCTGTGGCGTGGCGTGGTGGGCTAGGCCAGTCCGAGTGCGCGTCGTATCTTAAAGCCGTACCAATACCCATTAAATATATATTTAGATATAATTTGTTAGTTACTTATATTTTAGTATTATATATAGCAGGGTGCCCGTGCATTGCAACGGAACCTTAATAGTATAATAACATCTCATATTCTGATCAAACCATAAGTCCATAACAAAATACTGCTTTGCCTTACAACGATCTAATAGTAGAGTGCTCGTACAACACACATGCACACATATAACAAAATTTACGCACATGTGTGAGGGAAGGAACAGCACCAGCAAGCCAGCTAACTCAGACATAAAGATTAGATTCTATTGTTTAGTAAAATAATAAATTTCAACAGAGTAAAAAAACTAACTCAGAACGTAAAGATTGGAGTATGTTTAGCAGAGTTTGTTGAGAGTTACGTAAGATTAGAGTCTATTTAGCAGAGTTTGTTGAGAGTTGGAGAGTTGATTAGAGGAGGGTGTGACACCACTATCACCACAGCCACCAACTCAAATTTTATAGATAGTAAAGATATCTAAACAAGATGTCATGTACTTCCTCGATCCCAAAGTCTAAGACATGAATCAAACTTTTATAGTCCCGAAGTCTAAGGCCCGTACACCCTCTGGAGCAATATTGTTCTGTTTTCACCGTTGGCACATTGATCTTGTGCGAGGAGACCTTCAAGGAGGATGGCAACGGCATGGCGGTGGTGTACGCGCTTGTCAAGCATGGGCATAATGAGAAGATCGTCGCCGAGGAGGATGTCATGGGGTTTTTTGACCCACACGGTTATAATATCATCCTTGACTCCGATAGCATGTCGTTCGTGATGGACTCCGTCGCGTGACGAGACCTTTGTACCAAACTCGCTAGCCGACGACTTGGTGGTGCTTGACACCCCGGCGGCGACATGGTAGTGGTCGAATCCTTGGACGATGAATTGGAGTTGGACACACTCGACAACACTAACGACAAACAGAAGACGGTGACATTTTGGATAGAGAACATCAAGAGCCATAATAAAATGTTACCACCGTTACTACTTTTTTTGAGTTCATGAACAATATAGATAAGTTGAACTACTGATTTGATTGAGGTGATGAAACGAGGAGATCGTCGAGGGCAGTCGCGGCTAATTTTCCGTTTTCGCTTTGGAATCGATCGCATGCATGCAAAATCAAACTCAGCATGCAAAATTTTTCCGCTAGCACTTTCATTCGATCACATGCATGCAAAATTAATCGCCTGTGTCGCCGACTTGGGCATGCATGCACGGGAGCCGATGTGGGCGAGGCAGGCACAGGGAGCCAGGCGGCCGCGTGAGGCAAGCACTGAGGGCGTGAGAGCGGACGCGGGAGCCGACTGAGGCAGGTGCGGTGAGTGGATTGCTATACTCCCTCCGTCCTAAAATATAAGATATATTTTATTTATTAAAATAAAATTTTAATTAATAATTACTTTATTAATATGTGATTTATGTGATACAAAGTTACAATCATACATAAGTATTTTTGAGTACAAATCTAATGACATCGATTTTATGTCACATAAACTATATATTAATAAAGTAATTTTTTATCAAAGCCTTATCTTAATTAAATAAAATGTGCCTTACATTTTGCGATGGAGGGAGTAGTTATTAGGGGCAAATCAGTTTTCACTTTGCTCCCTTGGTACTCACGTGAAAGGGGAATAAGCCCTAGACTCTAGGAAGAAGGGAATAATGGAGTAACACGTTTGTGCAAGAAAATAGTTAACATCTCTTGGTTCCACGTGAAGAGTTGTATCAAGATTTAGATGTGGTATCTCTCTTGTTCCTTCTTAATTAGACTTTTACATCAACATTTTGCTGAGGAAAACATGTCTAAGATACAACATGCTATGAAGCACCAGGATTTCCTTGAGCAGAGCAAGCATGCCTTAAATACAGGGCTCGACACAATTTGATTAGATTTTAAACAGACAAAATTAGATTTTTATTTTGGCAAATTCGTAGATAACCACCTAAATATGTGTGCCACCTGCTATGTCAGGTGCAGTCACGATTTGCAGTTACTAAATTATGTTATATTAACTTATTTATAACCTTTGTATTGTGTAAAAGTTGACGTGTTATTTAGTAAATTAGATTATAGTTTGACTAGCTCTTAAAACACCAAAATAAAAATATTGCATCTACCATAACGATGGACACATTTATACATATTATACCAAAATCATATACCTAACGACGAAACATGCATTCGGTCAGACGAGATTATCAAACACAATAGTAGCCAGTCACAAGATAGAGTTTGACTAGCCATCGTCAGCTGGTTGGTCCGGCATCTCTTGCTCATTAAACAAGTCGATCCATCCGTGTTTATTCACTAAACTTGCACGATTTTCTAAGGATGCGGTGGCCACGATACTCGCCATCTGCATCACGTACGACTAAATGAGAAAGGGCACATTGGAGGAAGATCTAATGTACTCATACGCTCGCACGCCCATGCCTCGCGAAATTATGCATTGCAATCCTGCATGCACATGTATATCTCCAAGTGGTGGCGTGCATCCTCCCTGACACTCTTAAAAGAAATACAATAGTGTTCTGGAAAAATATAAAGAGGAATAGTGTTACTAAGCTGACACGCCTTCATTGTTTGTATCTGGTCCTTCGAAGCTTTGCAATACTCCATAAACTTGCTTTTGAGGAAAGGTTTAAGAGAAAAACTTGCTTTTGATGAAGAACTTTCTAATCGTTAACGTCAAACACCATAAACTTGTTTCGTCATGGAGATTGTTTGTTCAATCGCCGTGCAATGTCAGGTGTCCCGATACTCTACATTCGCTTGCGCACACAATGATATCTAATCCAGCTTTGGGGCGTTTTGAGTTGTCACTGTGCTTTAATTTGGTTTAAATTCTTATAGTACATGCCAAGACCCGTGGTTTTGACCTGACCAAAAAGAATTGAAAGACTAAACACCCTGTTCCAGTCAAGTTCATGCGCTTTACATTACATGTAGAGAAAAACAGGATTAGCTGCTTTACGTATCATAAGTGCTAACGTTCTAGACTGGATTAGTCATCCTTTTGACAAGACTAGATGGACATGTAACTCTCCGTAGACTATAGATATTACACCTTTTTAGAACGCCATTTTCTAGCGAGTCATCGGTCACGACAAAACAAAACTGTTCCACCTCTTGTCTTAATTTTTATGTTAAATTCTAAAAGGACACCTATTTTAAAACAAAAAGAATATTATTCAAACTAGTCCCCCAAATATATTGTCTTTTAGTTTCTCTTATTTTCTCTATGGGTAGGGTTATAGCCTAATGGTGGGAGCGAGGTTAATCCCGAACAAGGACTCGGACATTTACATAAAAGTGCTCAAGGGTATTTCAGTTCAAAATCATAATAGAGCAAACATTAATCTGTATAGTGTGAAATTTAGAAAGTCACTTTACAGACTCAAACAGTTTGACAGAATATGATATAATTGCTTGAGCGATATACTTAGCAAGGAGGGCTACATGACCAATCAGGATTGCCCATATATATTTATACAGAGGTCCCAGGATGGATTCTATATAATCTCAGTCTACGTAGATAATCTGGATATCACTGGTATGCCTGAGGACATAGAGGAAGCGAGTTCCTATTTGAAATCAAAATTTGAAATGAAAGATTTGGTCAAAACCAAATATTGTTTGGGTTTGCAACTTGAGCGTGTCTCAGAAGGGATATCAGTGCACCAGTAAACTTACACTCAAAAGTGTTAGAAAAGTTTGGCTTTGATAAGGCAATGCCCTTCAAAGGTCCTAATGATTAGGAGGTTCTTATAGCAAGACAAATACCTGTACAGACCTAGAGAAGAGGTGGAGGAAGTTGTTTGGGTTTGCAACTTGAGCATGTCTCTGAAGGGATATTAGTGCACCAGTCAACTTACACTCAAAAGTGCTAGAAAAGTTTGGTTTTGATAAGGCAATGCCCTTCAAAGATCCTAATGATTAGGAGGTCCTTACAGCAAGACAAATACTTGTACAGACCTAGAGAAGAGGTGGAGGAAGTTTTGGGACCAGAATTCCCAAGCTTGAGTGCAATATGAGCACTCGTGCACTTTACAAATTGTACAAGGCCGGACATTACATTCCTCGTGAATTTGCTAGCAAGGTATAGTTCAAAGCCTACCAAACGGCATTGAAAATGCATTAAGAACATACTATGCTATGTGATGAGGACATCCCTAACATCGATACAACCTTAGTAAAGGGTCCTGTAACACGAGCTCGAGCACGCCAACTTAATTGTCAGGTAAATTCATTTCTTGGAGCTCCGTCATTTTATATGAACTCCATGATGCTGCCTAAAGGAGATGATGTTATATTACTCAGGAACATGGGTTCAAGTGAGGAGAAGGACAACGGCAGCGCTACAAGGATGGAGTCACCGTGAGAGACGACATATACTTAATAGATGGTGCTGCGTCACCTTTTTTCTTGGGCCAAGGGCCCTGTAAGCCATAGTGGGCTCCATGTACTGTTCACGTGTACTGTTCATGCGCGTGAACAGTACCGAACAGTACCCCTTCCGCCTTTTCTTCTCTTTAAATAGTAGTTGCCACCCCTAGGGTTAATCGGTTTCATTGAGTTGTTTAGCTACTGCTACAATATTGCATCTACAAGTCGTGTAGGATTACCGCCTTGTTTAGATCTCCAGTGGAATCCCACACTTTGTTCTTTAGCTCTTGTGCTAATTTTATACTCGCAATTTCAGATTGCAATCTTAGTTCTTGCTGGTTCTTCGGTTGCTTGCAGGAACTCGAACTTCGTTGTTCAGGTTGATCGCGCCTACGGCAAGGTCAATAACCATCGGAGGTTGGTTTAGCGATTGCTAAGGCGTATCTGTTGGAAATATGCCCTAGAGGCAATAATAAAGTTGTTATTATTCTATTTTCATGTTCATGATTAAGTTTATGTTCTATGCTAAAATTGCATTGGTTTTTGAATATGAGATTCAGAGGAAAACCTAATTGCATGTGTGGAATAATAAACACCATTCAGATCCCTAGTCAGGCCTCTGGACTAGCTCATGTATTGTTGATGATCTTGTTTTCCTGATCATGGGCATTGTTAATGTAACAAGGATGCCGGCAATAATGGGAACACATTGTTAGGGTAACAATGGTGTTGGATAGACCCCTTATGAGATACTGCGAGATCACTTCGTCAATATGTTGTCAGTATCTTCTCATGATGTGTTAACGTTTACTTGCGTCCTTAGACCATGAGAATACCATAGACCCGGATACCGGATGGTTGCTTTGGGGTCATCAAACGTTACGCCGTAACTGGGTAATTATAAAGGTGACTTCCAGGTACACCAGAAAGTATATAGTGGTTCTAGATATGTCAAGACTGGGATTTGCCCATCCGGCGATGGAGAGATACACTCTGGGCCCACTCGGTATTACGGTGTCCAGCATCGCCTGGCCAGGTATTGTGACTAAAAGGTTAGTCACGGGGATACCGGAATACGGAAACGAGAAAAGAGTACAAAACCGGTAACGAGGATAACTAGGTATGGTGATCAAGGAGTTGATCACAGGGATACCGTCAAAGTCTCGCCTCGGGTTGTGTAATGTATCGTGAGGCAAAAGGAATTGTATGCGACAATACAAGGTTTGCTCGATAAAGATCTTCGATGATATGTGGGAGTCGTTATGGGTGTCCAGATCCCGCTGACGATTATTGACCGGAATGTATTCCGGACATGTCCACATATACTCGAACCTATAGGGTCACACGCTTAACGTTTTAGCGACATTTAGGAATGCTACGATTTATGGAGAACGAGAGAGAAGGGTTCCGAAAGTGTTTCGGATGATCTCGAAAGTGTTCCGGGAGGTCCCGGATGGTTCCGGTGATGTCCGGAAGTGTTCCGAAAAGTATTGGAAGGTTCTAGAAGGTTCTGGAAGGTTCTAGAAATTCTAGAAGGTTCTAGAAGGTTCTAGAAATTCTAGAAGGTTCTAGTGGAGTTGGACTCCAACTCCAACAGGGTGTCCCTGCTGGAGTAGGACTCCACCTGCCTAGGGAGAGCTGCCCCAACCCCTATAAATAGAGGGGCAGGGCACCTCAAAGGGTATCCCAAGCAGCCCCAGAGGCAGCCCTAGTCCCTTGGACTAAACCCTAGGCCGGCCATCTCTAGATTGGCCACAGCCTTCTTTTTCTCTCTCTTCTAGATTGGATCTAGTACAGCTGCCGGCGCGCTGCTGCTTCTCCTTCTCGTAGATCCCTGCTGTTCTTGTGTGCTGGTCCACACATTACGGCGGTGTCGCTGATCCGGTACGCGTGGATACCTCGGAGACGTCGTATACTTCGGCGTTTGATCGGGCGAACTATTCACGAGGAGATCGCTCTCGCGGCTGGGAGGTATAACCTAGCTGCGGGAGTCTGCGGACTTCATCGACATCGGTCAACTTCTCCGCTGCATTGACGTGATCGTCGAAGGTATGATATCGTTACCTACACCTCGATAGTGTTTCTTGGTTTGGTTCGTGCGCGGAAAAATTTTGTTTTGCGTAGCGCGTTCCCCAACAGTATCGTCACGTACGGTATAGTCGGATCGTCAAGGTCACACTCCACCAAATCGATAGTTACATTCGTCTCATCGAAAGATCGGGCCACCGTCACATCAAGCTATGTCCAAGGCACCAAGATTCTCAGCTTGTTCTATAGAAAGAACTGATACTTATCTACGATGGGTTATGTCAATGCTAGGTACCTTTCAAACCCACATACAGTCAAGTCACAGACTAGGTATATTTTTTTATGTGGTGGAACTATAGTTTTCTGAAAATCGTCTAAGCAAAACCTTATATCTACTTCGACAAACCACTTAGGAACCATCACACTATACCAGGGCTCACGAGAATATGTTTGGCTTCACCGATGATCAACCACATAAAGAAGTCTTATGGATTGAACACCATATAAACCCCCACCATTATCTATGAAGATAATGCAGGTTATGTTACATAAGTGCAAATGGGGTTATGTGAAGAGTAATCTCAATAAGCATCTCACGAATTGTAAAAGATGGATGAAATAAAAATTCCACACAAAATCATGTGAAAATTTCGCATATTTATTAACTAAGTCATTACCAACATCATCTTTTGAAAGATATGTGCGTGGAATAGGTATGATAAAACGTAGAAAGTTATAGCGTTCAGAGGGAGAATCTTCACAAACTGATCGCTAAATATTAACCACGGAAATCAAGTACTTGATAGAACAGGCATGTGGATTGCACTTTTTTTTTCCTTGGACGAGTTTTCTAGTAGTTTTTCGTACGAGGTTTTTAACGAGGTCTGTACATATACCGTATGCTCTGTCTTTAAATTTTTTTTCATTGGATTTTTCAGAGTTTTTGAGACATGGACTATACGAAATAAGTATTCAAGGGGGAGTATTAGGGAACCTTTAGGGTCTACCCGCAATGAACCCAGCTCTCTGAGGAAGGTAGATTTCTCCATGGTCACTTAAATTGGATCTTTATCACTTTAGCTTAGTTTAGATTATAAATAGAGGGGACAATACAAACTTTTGATGGATGAATATTTTTTATACCTATGTTCATTTATTTTTACTGTACTCGTATTATTCATATGTACGTCTAGTTCTTCGGTTATGCCTACGTCTTATTTTATATCTTTTGAAGCGGATTCATCCTTAAATGTTGTAAGACAAATCCACCCCCGTCTGCTGCCTCGGTAAGCAGGCACAGCTTTCTTATATCCGGAGCAGTTCGGACCGGGCGAAGTCATTTTTTTCAAAAACGCTTGAGACCTGCGCGCTGACCGAACTGCCACCCGACGAGTGGCCGGCCCACGAAGAACGGTGCGGCCGCCTGGGCCTAGCGCTGTAATTAAGTTGATGCCTATCTGGGTCCCCATCCACCCCTTCCACGTCTCGGCCCATCAACTGCAGCTCTACCCAGGCCACGACGCCACCGGAGCCTGCCGCGCGTCCACGTCGGACCTCGCCGACGACTTCGGCCGCCGCGCGTCTCCGCCCCGCTCCACCCCGCCCGCCGGAGCTCAACGCCGTCGCCAACGATTCGTCCTCTCCTTCTCCCGGGAGGTTTCGGACTCTTTCTTCCGGTGAGTCGGACGAGGATAAAAGCAGCGAGCACATCATTAGCTATCCACTCCGTTCACAATCCCAACAATCCTCTCTCTCTCTCTCTCTCCCCTTCTTCGTGTTCGTCTTAACCATCTCTCTCCCCGCGGCAGCGGACGCAGCGCGGTGCTTTCCTCCTCTGGTCGGCGCTCTCGGGCGGGAGGGTGGGAAGGAAGAAGGCGGTACATACTCGCGAGGCGGAGGCGGGGAGAGCGGATCATGGGGACTTCGGCGGCCCAGGAATCGGATCTCTGGAAGCAAATCGACGACGCCGAGCGGTAAGATTCTCCCCGCGTTGCGTTGCTACTCTATTTTCTCTTCGTTTTTATCCATGTGCTCCATATTCGTACTGATTTGCTCTTTACAAGTTCATCCTGCTTGCTCATTGTCCATGTAATTGAATTAACGAAATATAATTGTCCTTTTAAATTACACTAGCTACCAACCTATGATGTGGAGTCTTCTTCAGTTTGGAAGTCTAGAAGGATAGGAGATTTACTCAGACTAGTCAATCAGCATGCTTGCCATGCTAATTGAAATTGGAACTTTCTTTCTTCTGATTGCTGATGACTGTTGGATTAGAGCAGTCAACCATGTTGTATTACTTTGTTTTGCGTTTTAGTTAAGCATGCAAGGTTCCACAAGGGGAAATAAAAAGATTGGAACTTGTTTCCTTACTCTGTTGCTATCCTCATGGCCCAGCTATCTGGTCAGCGGATTGTTCGACCAGGCGGTGTCGACTGCTTTATCCATCTCTGATCAAATTCGAGCGCCCGCTTTGGGGGAAGCATGTGACGATGACGAGCTTTTGGAAATGCTTGAATTGGCTGGGATGGTGCTTGTTCAGGCACTTAAAGAGCTCAGAAGGTAAATCATTTTACCTTTCCTCCTTTTGTTGCACTAAGCCCTTATGCTCTAGATAAATTTCAGTTTTTTGTGCTGTGATGAGATAAGGATGTTGATCAAGCAGAATTTTTTAACACTGCTCCAAAATAACAAAAGCACTAGTTATCTTGATGGGCTTCTGGATTTATCAAAGGAAAGACGTCATGGAAAACTATCCTAATTATATATATGTAGCGATGTTTACTTGTTTATTGCCAGAACCTCCTTAGAAGTTATTCTAGCAAAAGGGCAAATGAAATGTATTACAGACTTATTACCAACAACGGGCCTTATGAATGCTTAGTTCAGACACGTGCATCACCTCTTAGCTTCCCTTGAAAAAGGGGCAAATGAAGATAGTAGATTTGTAGGACACGGAGCACTTCATCTAGGTGTCTATATGGATGCTTATGAAATATTGTATTGTACTAGATATGGGAAGTCCCTAGATACTGATGCTGTAGACATCCTATATCCATTACGTGGAACATTTGCATAGCTTCTGATACCTGGTTTTTATTCTAAAATGTCTAACACTGACACATTATGCTAAATGTTCCAGGACACGCGAGATGTTTATTCAGCTTAAAGCGATGTATGGTTCAGTGGCATCAATACCTGTGAAAGTTTTCCTGACAGGGTACTTGTTACACAGAATTCTCATGTTCTTGGTTTTAGTTTGTGCTTCCCCTCTTCCTGTATCAGTGACAGGTATCTTTCTTATAGGGCTACCATGCTAATGGCAGAAGGATCTGGGCCTGACCTTGGACCAATCTTTGAGGAGTACCTTTCTAAATGGAGATATACAGATGATCAGGTTTATGTTGTAAGTGGTGGACAGGAAAGCCCCTCAAATGGTCTTTTTGCTACTTCAACTCTGGCAGCTGAACAGTATTTGGAGGTGGCAGAATTATATACAGTTACGTTCCTTAGTATTGCCTCCCGTGAGACTGAAAAGGCAATCTCATGGGTAAAAAATGCAGAACTGATCAAGCAAGATCGACAGGTAGTTTTTTGTAGAGTATTTTAAAATTTTAACGATAGACTATAGCACGTGAACTTACTTCCCAGGTATTTGAATCATTCTATTTGAACTTCCATCGCAGCATTTGATATATGTTTCCCCTTTAGTTTTGCCCCTAAGTTTTCCAGTTGCATTATTTTGCATCGTCAAGTTGTTTCTTAATTTTTCTCTACAGGACCTACTAAAAAAACTAGCTGCCAATGAAAACTCATCCGCTGCTATAGGAGTAAAACAATCAGCAGAAAGGAATCTCTCCGCTTGTATGAGCAGTACACCATCAGCACATGAGGATGCTCCCACAAGCACGGCGCCTACACACGATGGGAAAGCAAATGGACCTAAAAAAGGCATACCAAAGTCCATCGAGCCTTCCCTTCAAGGTGTCAGAAATCAATTTGATCCACTGTTTTGGTGGTTTCATTCGGTCCGCATAAAGTTTGGCAAGATACATGTTGTTCTACCAAGTGGTAAGCTAATGCTCCTGTTTTCACTGTTGTTCTCGACAATCTACATTCTCCGGAGGAAAAGTGCTGGCTTGAAGAGGTACGAGTCTAATCCACTTGCAACAGACTTCCAAATGACCCATATCATCTTGTGTGCTTTAGTGCCTTAATTATCCAAGTGATATTTTGCAATAAATCTGCAGGGCTGTATTCAAACATGCTTCATCGCTGCGACGAGCGTTCCTGGATGCCCTGCAACTCGCCTTCTCCGTCCAGGTGAACCCACTAGCTGCTGTTCAACAGGCGCCACAAGCCCCTCGAGGGAGCTGGTGATACCATGTACTTACTCATCCCAACATGTAACTAGCAATTCCGAGAATTGAAATTCGACAGATGTGGTACTAGATTTTTGTGCTACTGAAAAATGTACGGCAATGGAAAGCAAGACGGCTAAATAAATCGTGGTAATTATCTAGTTTTGGCATACCCAGTTTGGGACTCAGCTAGACTCTTAGTTCAGACTTTATTCTGTCCTGTTGGTTCAAGCGGGTTTAGTTTCAATCACGCTTGCCGCTAAGTCAGTCAGCTCATACATGAGAATTTTGTCCAGTGGTTCTATTCGCATCTATTATGCCCTACCACCACTTATCAGAAGGAAAATGCTATATATTTGTAGTATGATTTTTGTTTTCGTACTACAAGTTTATGTTAAAAAAATATTTCATCCCACAGGAAAAATATTTTCATCGCACAAAATTATCACATGAAAACATCATATAAAATTGATTCAAAAAATTAATTTTCGTTGCATGGCAAAATTGTTTCCATCTCATAACTGAAATACTTTCACGGACATCCGATCCGATCTCTAGTCTTCTCCTTATCAGAAATCATATACAGAGTGAAAAGCTGTTTCACATTGAAAAAGCGCTAGAGTTCAGGGCTCCAAGGGGATTGCGAGCAATCTGTAACATTAGTTGGTACGATATGCAGGTCAGTCTTCGCCTGGAGCATACAGTTGATCGGTTCAATGGCTGAGGAATCACGAACTACATTAGAAGATACAAAGAAAAAAAATCATCAGTCAGTTAAACAATGTGGCTGTAGTTTAGTGGTGAGAATTCCACGTTGTGGCCGTGGAGACCTGGGCTCGAATCCCAGCAGCCACACACACAATCTGTCGGTTGCCCTTTTCTTGAGCCTTTGCTGTGCTATCACTCACGGGTACCAGGTTGCCGTGTCACTGACAATCTCGCTTGCATTGGAGTGGCAGCCTCACATTTAAAGGTGGCCATCTGGGCCGGCACGGCCTGGCACGGCCCGGCCCACCAATAAAAAGGCCTGGCCCGGCACGGCCCACGTAGGCCCTTTTATAAAAGGGCCGTGCCGGGCCGGCCCGAAGGCCGGGCTTAGAGGATCGGCCTGGCACGCGGGGTAAAAAGGCCGGCCCGGCACGGCACGGGTGCGGGCCGGCCCGCGGTCCATTTGGCCTTCTGGGCCCATTCGGCCTTCCGGCCCTTATATATTTTAAAAATTCCGAAAAATCTAAAAAATTAAAAATATATATATATATATCTAAAAAATTAAGAAAAAAAATACAGAAAAATCTAAAAAATCTAAAAAATTAAGAAAAAAATATAGAAAAATCTAAAAATTAAAAAAATATATAGAAAAATCTAAAAAATCTAAAAAATTAAGAAAAAATATAGAAAAATCTAAAAAATTAAGAAAAAATATAGAAAAATCTTAAAAATTAAGAAAAAAATACAGAAAAATGTAAAAGAGGCAAAGTGTCATATGGATAAATATTGAGCTTTATTAGTAGCTGCCATAGCTGCCTCATTAAAACCTTCCAGGTAAACTCCCCTTGGAGATAAACCCTGGTAAGGAAAAAGAGTACAAAGCTACTTGCTCGGAAAAGAAAATTACAAAAGAAAAAGAAAATTACAAAGATTACAACTATTCTTCTGATTGTTCATCGTCTAGATAAAGATTTTCGAACGTGCATGACAGATCTGTGTTATCCGCAGTGTGTTGGGCTCTCCGTCTGGCTAGTTTCCGCATCTTTCACGGTCATTAGTGTCCTCACCATATCACTTGTGAGACTGGTTCTTCTCTCGTCAAGTATTCTTCCAGCTAGACTGAAAGCAGACTCCGATGATACCGTTGAGACGGGTACCGTTAACACATCTCGTGCTATATGGAAAGCACCGGATATGTAAGCTTGTGGTCATGCCACCACTGCAATATGTTGAAGTCATCATCAGTCTGTTCCTGATAGCTGATTTTGTCGCTGTTGAGGTACGTCGCTAACTCCCCGCCACCAGTCACTACGCACGGTGCTGTTGCTGTTGTTGTTGCCGAAGAGCTCGAGGAAGAGGAGGAGGAACCAAATATCTTTCCCCACGCTCCTTTCTTCTTTCCAGCCGTTGGTGCTGGTGGAGGCCGTTGCAGCCGAACTCCGGCATACTTTTCATTGTACTTACCGTAAATTTCAGAAAGCTTATCACGAACATTAGTGAAATAAGCAGAATAATCTACATTTACGGCATCACTTAAGAGTGAGAGAACATTACCAAACCCTGCAAGTTTAGCCCTAGGATCCAAAATAAATGCAAATGCATACAACATTGGAATTTCTTTCCAATATTTCAAATATTTGCTTTTCATGGCAACAACAGCATCACGTAACACCAAATCACTTTCGTATGCTTTCATGTGAGTAGCAATTTCTAAAATATGATGCACCATTAAAGGAGATGTGGGATAATAAACCCCAGACAAGCAACGGTTGAATCGTAAAGAAGCTCCAAAAAACTTAGCAATACTTCAGCAACATGCCAATCATTAGGGGTGAGTAGGGTGATCCATCATTGGCAGTAGGTAATTTGAATTAATAAAGACAGAAAAACAATCTTTATGTGGAATAAGATGCTTAATCATCATATATGTGGAGTTCCATCTAACAGGCATGTCTAAAGCAAACTTACGAGGACGTACTCCTGTAGCTAGGCAGTACCTCTTGTAGCTTGCAATTCGTGTATTAGAAGCATTCATAAAAGAAATTGCAGTTCGCAAATTGTCAATGTAGGGTGTCAATCTCTTTAAAGCACATTTAGCAATAAGATTAATGATATGGCAAGCACAACGTTGATGTAGTAAAAAAGATGCAGCATAAGAGTTTAACAAAGGAGTGAGGATATTCATTGCACTAGTATTTGATGCAGCATTATCCAAAGTTATTGCAAAGATCTTGTTCGTGAGACCAAATTCTTCCACAACTTTAACTATAGAACCAGCAATGTTTTCACCAGTATGTGATACGTCATTAATTCGAATCCTATGATTCTTTTTTCTAGTTGCCAATTTTCGTTAACATAATGAGCAACCACACTAATGTAGTCTTCCTTAGCCCGACCACTCCAGATATCAGATGTTAAGGAAACAGAAAAAGTGCATGTAGTAAAGTCTTCTTTTATTTTCTGAAGACCAGTTTTGCATAACTTTTTCATATCCCTAGTTGTAGTTTGTCTAGAAACTGGAACGAATCTAGGATTATGAGCAGTTTGAATATATTCGGAAAAAGCGGGAGACTCACCAAAACTTAATGGTAAATCATTAGCAGCAATTAAACGACAAAGAGATTCTCGAGCTCTTTCAGGATCATAGTCCCACTGTACTTACCGAACCGTCGGGGTTGTATTGGAGCTGGGTCTGTCTTCCGCGCCCTCTCACCCTCCTTCTTCAAGTGGCTCTCGATGTGCCTCTTCAGGTGGCCGGTTCCTTTTCCGGACTCCCCGGTCAGCTCCCTCTTGCATCTTTTGCAGACAGCCTTCCACCTCTGGACACCATCCACCTCATATGGTTCTTGATCGAACTCTTGCCACACACTTGACGTCTGGCGACGAAACCTTTTTGCACGGTGGTGGAGCCAGTGGCCGCAGTGCTGGCACTACCGGAATGAGATTCTGTATGAGGAGGTTGCGACTGGGGGAGATGAGAAAAACTGTGTAGATCGATGTCGGGTAGGTCAATCCCGAAATCTTGTGGGTCGAATGAATGGAACTGGTTGGGATCACCCATGAGAAGGTTGGTGAATGAGAGATTGAGAGATGAGATGTGGTGTTTGAGTGTGGGAGATGAGGGGGAGGGCAGCCCCCTATTTATAGCAAAAATTGAAAAAAATTCGGACCATTTTGCCCCTCTAAATTCAATTTCGAATTAAAAGGGCCAAAACAGTGTTAAAAAGGCCCAAATAGTGTTAAAAAGGCCCAAATAGTGTTAAAAAGGCTCAAATAGTGCTAAAAAGGCCTAAGGCCGCGTGCCGGATGGGCCGCCGCGGGCCGGCCTGCCCCCCGCTCCCCCCCGCGGGCCGCCGCGTGCCGCCCGGGCCGCCGCGTGCCGTGCCGGATGGGCCGCCGCGGGCCGGCCTGCCCCCCCGCTCCCCCGCGTGGGGCCGCCGCGTGCCGCCCGGGCCGCCGCGTGCCGCCGTGCCGCCCCGCTCCCGCGCCCGGGCCGCCGCGTGCCGCCACGGGCCGCCGCGTGCCGCCACGGGCCGCCGCGTGCCGCCACGGGCCGCCGCGTGCCACCCGGGCCGCCGCGTGCCGGCCGGCCTGCCCCCCGCTCCCCGCCGCGCGTGCCGGATGGGCCGCGTGCCGCGCCGGGCCGTGCCGGGCCCGTGCCGTGCCGGGCCGGCCCGCAAATAAAAGGCCGGGCCGTGCCGGCCTTAAGGCCTCGCCTCGGGGATCGGCCCTGTTCCGTGGCGGGCCGAAGGCCGGCCCGGCCCTTTTAATCCCGTGCCGTGCCGGGCCCGTGCCGGGCCAAAAATCCGTGCCCGTGGGCCGGCCTTTTTGGCCCGGCCCAGATGGCCACCTTTACTCACATTGTATTTGCTCAATCAATCGAACACGCCGTTCATGGCCACTTTGTTTACATCATTATAATAATCACAAGATCGACGGGCACGTACCTAAGCCGTACATACAAATCTATGGAGATTGCACAACATCACCGGGCCGGAGAAGCGGCGCCTCCGCCTGCGCAGTCGCCGCCGTCGTCCTCGCCGGCGGCGAGCGCGCCCCTCGAGGACGTGCACGACCCTGGCCATGGCCGGCCGCACCTTGGGGTTCTGGCTGAGGCAGTCGTAGGCGAGCCGCGCCACCCGCTCCACCGCCCGCGGCGAGTACCGTCCCTGCTGCTCCATCCTCCTGTCCACGATCTTCTCCAGCTTCTTGGCCCGGATGAGGATGGACCTCGCCCACTCTACCAGGTTCCCTTGCCGCCCCGCTGCGCTCGGCTCCAGCGCCTGCCGCCCCACCAGCATCTCCAGCAGCACCACCCCGAACCCGTACACATCGCTCATCGCCGTCAGGTGCCCTGCGTCGCAACTCGCAACAACGTACACCATTGATTTACTTAGCTGTGCGTGAGTAATGGACTCCAAGAAAGCTGCATCCATGCAACGTAACAATGGCAGCAGATCAATCACTACCTGTAGCCACGTACTCCGGGGCGGCGTACCCGTAGGTGCCCATGACCCTGGTCGAGACGTGCGTCTTGCCGCCCATCGGCCCCTCCTTGGCGAGCCCGAAGTCCGACAGCTTCGCGTTGAAATCCTGCAAGAAATCAACAAGGATACAAGATTCAGCTCTGAATCTACTAAAAATCACGCGTGATCGTCGCCGAGCGAACGAACCTCGTCGAGCAGGATGTTGGAGGTCTTGAAATCCCGGTAGATGATGGGCCGTTCGGCGTCGTGGAGGAAGGCGAGGCCCCTGGCCACGTCCAGGGCGATCTTCACCCGGGTCGTCCACGACAGGGTGCAGGCACGCCGGAACAGGTGGTTCTCGAGGCTGCCCTTGGCCATGTACTCGTACACCAGTAGCCGGTGATCGTCCTCGCAGCAGTAGCCGATGAGCTCCACCAAATTCGCGTGGCTGTACTGTGCTAGACAACTCACCTCTGTCTGCACAGAATACATTTTGTATTTGCATGTACATACATGCGAAATTCAGAAGATGCAGATGCTGATGATAAAATGGATGTCCATGCTGACCAGCCACTCCCGGTCGCCCTGAAGGCCCTCCGGGTTGAGCTCCTTGACGGCGACCTCGCCCCCGGCTACGAACCCCTTGTAGACGAGGCCGAAGCCGCCCTCGCCGACGATCTGGGCGGGGTTGAAGTCGCCGGTGGCATGCCGGAGCTGGTCGTACGTGAAGAGCCTGAGGTGCCCGTACGCCGACATGGTCCGGAACTCCTCCACGTCCTTGGGTACGGCCAGCAAAGTCTCCGACCCCACCTTCCTCAGCTTCGGCGGGGATGACGTCGCGGCCCGCCGCCGCCGGGGCTCCTCTGCACATTAGAAAAAGTTTGAAATCACGCACGGCGTCGATCGGTGCAACCAAGATGCATGCAAGAACGTACACGCGCCTGCGTAGGTTCAGCCGTTCAGGTGCGTGTGCATGTCTGTACGCGCGCAGAAGTACGAACCTGCAGGGGAACCTTGGTGATCTGGGACGCGGCGGCGGACCGGGCGCATGTCACCGCAGCTGGCGATGATCCAGCGGTGCATTTTCGATCGGAAGAGATGGCGATCGAGGTACTAAGTCGAGGTGGGTTGCAGAATGTTAGTTGATTAGTAGATGGTTGATTGAGGAGGTCGATCCGGTCCTGGCGGTGGCGGGGGCGGCCAACAATGGCAGCCTCCCACCACGCGCCGGCAGAATTGGGGGTTGGGCTCACGAGGGAAACCAGAGAGGGCCACAGTAACGAGGAGGGAGAGAGGCGACAGGAGGAATGGTCGGAGCGTGCGCGCGCGGCCCCCTTTGGGTGGGTCGCTCGTCAAACCTCTTCTGCTTCGGCTTAATTTGGCATTGCATGCGGACGTAGATCGGCCGGATGGACGCGTACGCCTGTTGGTTCAGGCAAAGGCGCGGGGGAACGGAACGTCCATGGACATGATGCGCGATTCTCCCGCACATTCTGGAGAAAAAAGACAGACAATGGCGCAGGAACAGAACGTGCTGATGGCCTGCATCATACGTGTGCCCTCCGATCGATGCTGCTCCGGCGGCGTGGTTTGCCTTAATTTGACATATGTATGCAGACCGGTAGGGTGGGCATTCGATTTCTGTTATGAGAGAATGGAATGTACGGTCCAGAGGAAGAGAGAAATCAGAAGTAGCAGAAATGAACGTGGCAACAATCAAGCAAAGAACGCGTGCGACACAAGAGAACAGAACACCACACACACGATCCAAGGCACACAAGAGTTTTACGTGGAAACCCTAGAAAGGGTGAAAACCACGGACGCACAAAGACGTCAACTTCACTATGAATAAAGTCCTAAACCCGTTAGGGATTTACAATGTTTGGCCTTATCCCATAACGTCTACAGGAAGGGTATATATAGATACAGGTGGCTGAAGGGGTATCTGTGTTACTGCCTGTGACACAGCTGACTTACACAGGCAGAACACTTAATATGCTAACACCTGACTCAGGTGAGCTAACCCTATCTGTGTCAGCTGCCTGTGTCACCGGTGGACATAACACCTATGACACAGCTGGCTGACACAGCTGAGTGACACCGCTGGGTGACACCGCTGGCTGACACCGACAACGCAGAACGTCTTCTGCAAAGAGGTGATAGGAATTTGGAGCAAACTCCAACATTTCCTCAGTTGGCAACCGGTCCTAGGTATGTCGATCTCTCACGAGGTGATACACAGGATCGTAGATCTGTACTAAGATCATTGTAGAATAGGCAATAAGAGATACAACGTTTTAACGTGATTTAACCGTAATGCTTACACCCACGGAGCATGACTAAGACGCTCCTCCCCTTGATAACTCTCTTTCAAGTTATATTGTTTTAATTTGGTTACATTATGTGTGGTGCCTTTCTCTTTATATAGGAGGCTTAAGATGTATGAGTCTGACTCCAACTCTATCCGTATCCTATTAGGACTCCCCGTAATACCTTAATATAATACTACGTCTCTCTAAGTTCAACTCGTAACCTCTTTGTACACATATTTGACACAATCTCTACACATGTTTATGCCTAGGTATGTCACAAACATCAGTCTTATTTATCACACCAACGACTTTCAAAAATTATCACACCAATCCGTACAAATAGATACCAATCCAACATTGCTTTATACATCAAGGAGCTTTTACAATTGAACAACAGCGTTGAAACACACAACAGAACAACCTTAGCTTAACAATAACACAGCATCGTCTCAACATAATTCACATCTTGGAATATGAAGAAAACATCACCATCAAGTTCATAAGTTTAAACAACACAACCTTATTTGGAAAGCAGCAATCGAGGGGAGGCGGGCATTTCTTCATGGCAACACTAATTTACCTGGACATATAGATCACTTAGCAAACGATGATAATTCAGACGGCACGCCAGAGATGTATAGACGACCAGAAGGCGTGGAGACCTTGAACAGATGAGGCGAAGATAGAGGTAGGAGGTTCCTGAAGCTAAAGCCTGGTACACGAATGGAAGCATGTCAGTCAGAGAAGAGTGTTGGCCAAAGTGGCGCTGTTCAGAATGGAGGACAGAGGTGGTGAGAACAGTTCCCATGAATGGGTACTCACCTGCGGTCGCTTCCTCCTGTAGCAGCTCCGCTCGACGTGTGGACGGGATTTTTCAAAATGACGTTTGAAAGTGCATCTGGAGAAACATACATTTCATACTTTAGCTTCTCGTTTGTTTCCTTGTAGAAGTTGGTACGCATTTCAGTCAAATGAACCTCCCGGAGAGAACCTGCAAGCCGGTCAAGCCCCGTAGCGAGCTTTTTAGATTGCCACATTTAGCAAACACCAGCTCCTCCAGGTTCCCCATGGCATTTCCACCAAATTCGCACTCACTGAGTTTTTCCATTTTAATGATGGACAGCTTCTTGAGCTTATGGTAGCCTTTGTCACAACTCATCTTCTCCTCCGTGGAGGCATTGAGCAAGGAGAGCAGGAGGAGGTTTTTAAGACCTTGCAGAGTACGTAGGACATCGACTGGCACTTGCTGTCCCAGAGATACAGGTAGGTGATGGATTGCATCTTCGATCGTAGATCACAGAACTTGTTATCCATAGGACCGCGCCGAGCTTTATCTTGCGAAGATTCTTTCCGATCTTCAAATGACTTGGATCAAACGGCTGCCCGTCCCTGTCACATGAAATAGCGAATGATTGCAGGGAATCCATCCCCTTGATTTCATTACAGATATTTTCGAAGCATGTACTTGAGGCCTTCTTAACTGATAGCTTCCTGAGGCGCTTTAGGTGTGTTATCTCTTTCTCAAAGGTACCACCCTTGAAGATTGGGCGTACAGAAGAGTCCCCGCATGCCGTACCTGACAGCGTTTGCAGATGAATCAACGACCGCAGACCTTGTCTGATAAGCACGGAATGGCTGCGGAAGGATTTGGTAAGATAGAGATGCCTCATTTCTGTGAATCCAGACACATCAGCCACCTCTGCTATGTTAGTGTCCCTGATATCAAGGCACATCAAGTGCCTGAGGTTTTCCAAGGTTAGCGGTAGATACTCCAATTGTGTATTCCGCAGACCTAGGTAACGCAGGCAAACAAGGCAATCAATGCTGGACGTTAAGCGGGCAAGACGGGCTCCCTGGAGTTCCAACGTCCGCAAAAGGACGTACGTGCGCTGAAATGACAACTCAAGCTCAGAGTGCTCTGGCCTCCCAGTTTCGAAATGCAGCAGGGAGCGAAGTCGAATGTCTTTAATTACCAAGTGCTTTTGATACCTCTTTAACACCTCGATCACCATGCACGGCAAGCATACGATAGCGGTCCGACAGTGTTTTCTTTCTTCCGAAGATACAAATGTTGGAGGATATCGGGAAGCACTTTGTCATCCTCCTGGGTGAGGATGCCTCATCACCATCATCGTGCACAACTCTGCAGAATTTCTGTTGCTTACACATTTTTTCAGCCAGGGGCCGGATATGCTCATTGAAACTGCATTTCAGCACCTCTCCGTCGAAACCTTTCTTCTTCACCACGAGCAGATTCTTCTTGATGAGCTTATCTAGCATTCTCTGTGCTTCTTGCTCTTGGCTCTGGCGTGGGCTGTCCTGCACGTAGCCTTCTGCTGTCCACAAACGGGTAAGCTTTCTTGTGGGGATTTCTGATGTCTTTGGAAAGCCAGACAGTACAAGAAGCAATGTCGGATGGTAGCCTTGGCTAATTTGGCATCCTTCAGTTGTATAGGTGGATCACGTTTTTCATCTATCTTGGCACCATTTATTAGCATACCATCGATCTGCTTCCCGATCTCCTTCCATTTATCAAGAGGATTACTCTTAAGTAGTGTCCCAATGCTCCATATGTTCCAAGAGTTGTTCTGGCATTTAGACAAGATGTCTTTCAGTAACGTCACGTTCGCGTCCAAGTCATCTAGAAGTAGACTCCGCGAAGTACACTGATCCTTCCATTTGATAGCAGCACGAAGTACACGATCTTTATCTAAATTTGCCCTCAGAAGATGGCTAGTTTCTATCGAAGGTGGGAAAAGCTTCACTCAAGAGTAACATGAATGAGTCATACTCTTTAAGTCCGGGTATGTGAAGCACATCTTGGTTTTCGCCTTTTTGTATATCTCTTCTGGTCAGACAGATGATCTTCCCCTTGGAGTCATTTATAACTTGCTTCAGAAAATACAAGAAATATGTATCTGGGACATTATCCAGAACTATCAAGTAATTTTTGTCCGTGAAGTTGTCATGGACCGTCTTCGCTATCTCGAACTCATTATGGAATCATAAGGTACTTCTGATTCCTCGAGCACCATTCTCAGTAGGCCAACCAGACCTCCGGTTTTTGCTATATCCACCCAGCAGCATCGATCGAAATCACCCTTGCGACGGTTATACACGTACTTCATTAGAGTGGTCTTCCCCGAACCCTGCCCGCCGGTAATAAATAGCACTGGGAGAGCACCTTCCAAAAATGCCTCTACCTTTTCAATTTTGTCATCCATTATATATATTCCGTCCTGCGGCACAGGAGGAGGTCGGATGAAAGGGGAGAGTTCAGGAAGATGCGGCATGCTTTCAGAACTTCGCATCGCGACCGGGATCTTGCCTTTGTCCTCGCCCACAATTTCGCCTTTGATCCTGTCAGTGAGTTCTCGGATCGACAGCATCCCAATACCAGACTTCATACGATATAACTGATAGTCGGAGGACCCATTTTCTGCGTACATGGCGATCTGATCAGCCAAGCAAAAGGCAATCTTTCGGGCCTCACTGATCCAGTCGTCGATCGGCTTGGGATTAGCAACACCTGCAGCCAAGATGAACGAAGCGTACTTCATGTGTTCGTCTAATTCTCGCAGTTCTTGTTCAGCTATGTACATTTGCAGTCCTCTAGATATGATTGCATCTTCATTTAGCAAATATCTCCAAATTTTGCGCACAATCACTTCTATGAAAGGACGGAGATGGAGCGCACCGATCACTAGCAGCCTCGGATCCATGCTAGGATACGCCAAGGCCTCGCGACTTATCAAACAGCTTCACCTGAAACACGAGTAATAATTCCGAGGGCCTATTAGATTCACAAGGAGGCAGAAATATATAAAAAAATGTAAATATCTAATGTCACAATATGTTGTATGTAGCAATATTTATGCCTACTAGATTCCGAGGGCTATTAGAGGACGTTTGGTTACATCACAGGAAAAACGTATATTCTTTTTAGAGATTAGAGGTTTAACTCAATAATTTTTAAAAAATTAAATATAAAGTAGCTCATATTTTTTTGATAATATAATTTTTTATTAATTTTTATTATCACACCAAGACGATACAACTATAAGATTCTCAATCTCTGTATAGTAGGATGCACGTAACCAACATAAATTCACGAAAACATGACAAACCATACAAGGTTCATGACAAAGAGTGGAAAAAAAAACTATAATAAAAGTTCCTGAGAGATCCTGAGTGTTGGATAATGAAAAGCGGTTTTCCTAAGCTAGGACAGACGTACCCGCCTATCCGCATCGTCCATATAGCGTGTACGTTGTCCGTGGGGATTTGTGTTGCAACGGTTCCAATAATTAGAGGATGAATAGTAAATAAGCCTACCGCTCAACGACCGAGGTCTTCACTGACAGTAGGCTAGTCCACCATTGTGCATGAATAAAATATTTCCTCTTCTTTTCTAATTAAACTTTCATGCTTTATTTTTGCCGTGGTGTATTGTGTTTTAGTGAGTATTTTCTTTCCAACATAAGCTTAGTTCTAGAATTTTATAGCATGCTTAGATTTTATCTATGTGAAAAGTCGTATTATGATGTGACAGCTGCTCTGTCAAACCCAGTCTCTGGTGTTATAGGTTAGGGACGTATATGATTGCGTCGCGTGTGAGAGGTGACATGCGTAGAGAAATATTAAAATTGTTAAAGCACACAGTAGGGGGTCAAAATAGCAAAAATTTTACAGCACTACAAACAATTGAGTTTAACGTAGACAGAGAAATGATGCCAATATATTTTCAAGGGCACATATCTTGATACACGTGTATGGTGGTGATACAGGGTATACTACGCTCGAGTTTAGCCACATCATTGAGTGGTTAATTGGTTTCCAACCAAACTTTACCACACCTTGCCGCACTCTAAGTTATGTAATTTTGATAAAGTTTGGTGGATATTTCATTCTAGCCACATCTTTAGTAAGATTCTTTTTTTGACAACTAAGCCGTGTCTGTCATAGATTGAAAAAGTGTGATAAGATTCTTTTAATCTTTCTAAAGTATGATAGGTAGGTAATCATAAAAGATATCTTGGGCAAAGATGTATATAGATTGCTAAGAAAATTTTAAAGGTGATGCAAATTCTGGCTAGGAGAAAGAGACCATGTCATCAAGGTTAGGTATTCAGATCTCAGCTGCAGTTGTGTGTGGAGCTACAAAGAAGGTTGCAAATTCTAACAGATGCTGAAACCAAGGTCTAAACTGTTGGAAGAAGGAAGTCATGGTGGGACCCAACCACATAATACTAGAGAACCAGTGGAGCTCGGAGGTGGTACAAACCTATGGCATGGAGGTTTGTGGAGACAGTGGTGCGGTTAATCAAACTACACAACAAATGAGCTCTCGGGTGGACATTCGAGCAATCCAGACACCAACACGCACACAGTGATGTGCATGAGCCTCTTTGGTGGGGACACTACCACAGGTGGAAGCAAAAATATGCAGTCGACTTGGGATGAATTCTCGGAGCAGTATGATGACTTCACCGGAAGAGACAATGTGGAGACTGTTGAATATAGTGTGACTCATATCCTAAACCTATTAGGATTCGAGCATGTGTCTCACAAGGAAACTAGATGTGACATAGTAGGATTCAAAGTACTCCTTGTTTTGGAAGAGGCTATGTGGGAACCTATATAAACCCGTGAGGGGGTGGTCATAGAAACATAACCTAAACAATTAAGCAATCCGGCAACAAGGTGCAAGCAAGATATGATTAGAAACTAGATTTATTAACACTAGATTTTTGTACAAGGCAAGGATCCAAGGATCCTAAAAAGTATGGGAGGGTTGTAAAAGAGTGACAATCCTTGTACTCTTTTGAGGTAGTGCTGAAAGAATTCATAGTCGGCTTTGCTAAATCTTTTCTATGTTGCCATGATTGGTTATCGTTATTATTTTGGTACTCTCTACGGGGTTCATCAACTTCGTCTTGATACCGCGCACGCTCATGTCGTATCCCATAAACTTTGAACGGATCTGGAGGCTGCTACACATAGGAAGCATATCAGAATATAACACCTTCTCTATCCTCAATGGCCATCTTTTGACAAGCTGCTGATCATCACTACTACAAAAATGGTCATACAACACCTCTGATTAAAGGTGGTTCACTAAAAATCGTTTGTGTTATGGCTGTTCATAGACATTTTTATAAAAACCGATATTACTAAAAACCATCTGTAATAACCAGCACATCACACAAGGATTTTGTGGAAAACCATCTACAATGTCATCACGGGTAGTTTTTGGTTTGGACCGACCCAATCGGCCCATTAACTCCAAACCATCCCCACTAGCCCAATTGCCACCACTCCCCTCAAGACCCTAATTTATCACATGCCTCCTTCTCAGTCGTCGCCTCCCTCGCTCTCTTAATTCTCTATGACCTCCGCCCGACCTCTCTTTCCCTCCTCTTCCTCCTCCTCCGCCCGACCGCTCTCTCCCTCCTCCGCTAGTGCCTCCCCTCCTCAACAGCGCACTTGGCCTCTCCCTCCTCCTCCTCCTCCTCTCCATCCTCTCAGATCTAGGCATGGAGGATCCAGGCACAGAGGAATCGAGAGCATAGTCGCTGCCAGATCCAAACCTCCCTTCTCCGGATTTGCGACAGGGAGATGAGTGGTCGTTGGCATGGAGTTCAACGACGAGGGCGATGACTCCGAGCGGTGGCCTCAGAGGGCAGCCATGCACGATCCATGGATGTGGTCACAGAGCTCCTCCACCAGATCTGACCGATGCGGCCTCCAGGAAGCAGCTCGCCGCGAAGGTTCGTCTCGCTCGCCCCTGTGCTCTCTCTCTCTCTTTCTCTCTTCATCTTCCCTTGTTCTGATCTATTGTTGTGATTTTTTGTTACGAGGGTTTGGTTTGATTTGTGCTACTCCTCAACACGCTATGATAGATGACGTGAAGAAGCCCTATCGGTGCAGGCCCTAGACGGTGGTGCCACGGGAGATCCGCAAGTATAGGGACACTCGGAGAGCTCGCCGTGTCCATGGAGGAGGTAGCGAACAAGTTGGACTACACACAAGGCGACCTTTTCTTCAGCACTCCTGGGCTTCGGTTGTGGCTTATTCAATCCGCTCTCATGCCGATACTCCGGAATGCCAGGCTCTCGATGTTGTCATTGACAACGGGGTGCACAGCACCAGCTGCTACACCCATCACGGGACGGAGCGTCATGCTACTTGCAATGGGGCACATCAAGACCGTACGCACCCTTCACGCTGCTAGGGGCGGGCCTTGGCTTTGTCAAACTTGCGGTAGTTGTGGCTAAGGCAGACGAGGTGCTCCTAGAGCTTCTTTCGGAGCAGGAGGCGTAGCTGCGTGCCGACCTCTAGGCAACCCATTTGCACAATGAGGTGGTCTCTCTGTGGAGGTGCTTAGCAAGGGCTACCGCCTCCTTGGTTCCCTCTCCTGGCATGGCTATGGACATCAGCATGATCGACACATCCTCCTATCCATTCCACCCCCTGCCAAGGCACTCCCGTGCCCACTGCACCCTCGCTCTTGCACCGTATCACAGCCGCCCCTACGCATTTAGGGCTACGAGGTGCAGATGCATGGATTTTTCTACATTATCTATTTTATATTTTTTCTATATTTTCCAAAGTTTTTCTAATTTATGATTTATGATTTTATTTTTCTTATTTTTAACTTTATTTGTTGAATATGGTGTCCGGGTTACCACGTGTGTCAAAACAACTGATGTGTTCCAAAATATGTTGCAATAGTATGATAGACAAAATGTAAATGTGTTTTTTTAGAAGAGAAGCTAGAAAGAAGGATTACGTCGGAGCTCGAGGTGGATCCGACGATGATGCAGGGGCTCAATGGAGAATAGAAGTTGGGGGTTCATCAAAGCAGGGGGAGGGGGGTTTAGTGCCGCCAGACACGATGGCGGCGGTAGCCACCAAAACCGAGGAAGAGAGGAGGGCAGCAGGAGGTTGAAGAAGAGGATCCCGTCAGACAACGGGATTCTGTTGTATAGCCGTCCCCTTTAGAAAAAGGTTTGCCGGCCCGACTTTACTAAAAGCTAGAGATAACAAAACTGATTCTTGCTAGGAGGCCAGCTTACAATCAAGCACAATATCGGTATGAAAACTGAAGCAGAACAATACTAAATAGTCAACTACAACAACCCAAAAGGCCACTGCTAGATAAGACTGGAAACGGATCGAGTATGGATTGGATAATGCCCTTTCCACGTTTTTTTTCATATTTTCAAAGCGAATACATATATGAATATGAGTGTTATCAAGCCGGCCATTGTTTGCATTGCCCTGATCGTCTCCCTTTCCAACGGCTGGTCGGTTCATCAGCTCGACGTCAACAACACCTTCCTTAATGGCAACTTTGCTGAAACTGTCTACTGTCAGCAACCCTCTGTCTTCGTCAACACGGCGCATCCGCCTCATATGTGCCGCCTCAACCAGTCTATGTACAGCCTCAAACAGGCCCATCGTGCTTGGTTCAGTCGCTTTGCGACCTACCTCGCATCCTTGGGGTTCATCGCATCGAAGGCCAGTTTGTCATTGTTCGTTTATAGTTGGGGTTCCGACACAGTGTACCTACTCTTGTATGTCGACCACATCATCCTCTGCATTGCCTCTTCATCGACACTGCTCTGCACCATAATCACCTCCCTGCATTGCAAGTTCTCCCTCAAAGAACTTGGTGATCTACATTTCTTTCTCGACGTCGCCGTTTAGCGTACCGACTCTGGGTTATTTCTTTCCCAGCACCAGTACATTGAGGACATCTTTGCACGTGTTGGCATGAGCAACTGCAAGCCGTGTAGCACGCCCGTCGACACCTCCTCCAAGTTTCCGTCAACCGGCGACAAGCCAACACCACTGACTACCACGACATCGCTAGCGCCCTCCAGTACTTGGCGTTCACCCGGAAATCCACATCAGGCTATGGCATCTTCCTCGGTGACAACCTCGTCTCCTGGTCCTCCAAGTATTGGCACACAGTTTCTCACTCTAGCACCGAAGCCAAGTACCATGTTGTCGCTAACACCGTCGCAGAATCCCATTGGTTATGTCAACTCCTCACCGAGCTTCGTCGCCCTCTTCAACAGGCCACCTTGTCTTTGTCGTAGCTACGGGACTAGGTAGTGTACTTTAGGTACCCCCGATTGGTTACGTCGACCTCCGAGAGTACGGGAGAAGTACGAGCAAGTGTATTGTCCACTGAGGGGGGCGCACGGCGATGATACCGGCGAGATGACTTGTGGAACTCTCGTGTCGGGGATAAATGGAAACTCTCGTGTCGGAGCGAACTGAAAACTCTCGTATTGATTTCCAGGATTAGGGTTTATATCTCAGAAAAACTCGATCCCCTCTCTCTCCCTTGGGTCCTATTTATAGGGGTTGAGGGAGAGATATGAGGGATTACAATTATGCCCCTCGGGCAACAACATACCCTCAGGGGTATTCTGGTCTTTTTACAAGAATCTTTATGGAATACTCAAATACTAGAACATCTAATACTCGCTACCATGACGACATGTTGTTCTTGGCTATGGGGCAAAGCGCGATCTCGACATCTGCCGGGACGGAGCACGACCTCGACATCCGCCGGGACGGAGCATGGCTTCGACGCCGTCGGCGATGCCAGCGGAACTTGATGACGTCAGGTGAAACAGGTCGACGCACGGAGGGTCTTCGGCGTTGCCATGGAGAAGCCCGTCAGTTCGGGGTAGCGCGGGGACCCTTCCCCCAACAGTAGCCCTTTGCCGGTTTGGGCGGTCGAGTGACGCCCGTCCGAGCCGGCGCACCAATTCCGAGGGGTTGGCGCGCAGGCTGGGGTGACAACTTCTCCTTCCCCCTTTTTTTCTTTTTTTTCCTTTTCTTTTTTTCTTCTTTCTTTTCCTTCTTTTTCTTCCTCCTTTTTTCTCCTCTTCTTTCTTTTTCTCCTCCCTTTTTCTCCTTCTCTTCTTTTTCTTTTCCCTTTTTCTCCTTCTCTTCTTTTCTTTTTCTTCTTCTCTTCTTTTTCTTTTCACCTTTTCTCCTTCTCTTTATTTCCTTTTCTCCCTGCCGAGCCGACCAGCCCCTTGTCTAACTGGGCCGCGGCCCCATCCCGTGGCGTCGGTGGGTAGTGGGAGATAATTATCCCCACCACCGCACCTTCCTCACTCCCTGCTCCCATCCGCGCCCGCGCCTTGCCTCCTCTCCGCCCGCAGCTCACTCCGCTCCCGCCGCAAGCCGCAGCGCCGCCGGCCGCTTGGCTCCCCCAAACTCCACCCCGAGCACCACCGCCACCTGCGCCCACGGGACCGCCTCCGCCGCCTGCGCCCGAGGGACCGCCGCCGCCACTCCCAGCTCGACCTCACGCCGGCGCCACTCGCCGCTGTCCCGCCTTCGCGCCGGCCCCGGGCCCCGCCGCCCGCAGCCGTCGCCTCGGGTGCTCGCCGACTGCCACTGCTCCTCTCCCGCAACGCCACCGGTCGGCGCGCCGCCTCCCGAGCACCGCCGGCCACCTCGCCACTTCCCCCAACTCCGCCGGTCGGCTCGTCGCCTCCCCAGTGCCGCCGGCTACCTCGCCGCTTCCCCCAACACCGCCGCTCAGCTTATCGCTTCCCCAACGCCACCGGGCGCCCTGCCACTCACCGTGCAGGTTGCCGTGTCGCACCGGTCTCCGCCCCATCTGTGGGCCGCACGCAGCCGTGGGCCAAGCCACCGCGGGCTAGGTCGCCGCTGCGCAGAGCCGTCACCGTTGCCTACTGCCGCTGTGGGCTAAGCTGCCGCGGGCCACGCTGCCACGGGCCGGACCGCCGCCGCGCCGAGCCGTCGCCCGCCATCGCTGCGGGCTAGGCCGCCGCGGGCCACGCTGCCCCGGGCCAGGCCGCCCCCGCGCCGGGCCCTCCTCAGCCGGGCCGCCCTCACGCCGTACCGCGTTGCCACTTCCGCAGCCACGACCACCATCAACGGAGTTGTTGGCGTAGAAGACGCCCGCGCACGCCGCTCCACCTACGCACGACAGACGTCGGCGGTCTCCAAGGGTGACCATTCTCGCCTGTTCCAGCATTTATACAAATATATGCATGTACATCATACGCCTGTGATTGTTGTGCGTGCGATGTATGAGATGAATGGGTGCATGTAAAACGAACTGCCATCGCCTATTGGTATTGTGATATTCTTTATCACGTAAGACTGCTATACGCGTAGAGGAGGTGCAGGTACGGCGATTGCATTCCCCGCGCATGGACGCTGTTGCGCTATGGTGGCGAATGAGTAGAGAATAGCAACCATGTTTTTAAACGTCGATCGTCCTGTGCATGCCTCGAACAAACGACTGTGTCGCGGACCGTGCGTCGTAATATTTTTTGTTATGTGAAACCATCATACGGGTAGACGAGGAGCAGGTATTGCGACCACATGTCTCACATACGAGCATCGTTTGTTTAGTGGCGATGAACGAGTAGACAGAATAGTCACCGCAATTTCGAACGTTGATCGCCACGTGCTTAGGTCACCTGGACCAACGCCACATATCCCTCACACAAAAAATAGTGTTGCTATTCTTTTTCGTTACGCCGTGACGTGTTCGAGCGCGTAGAGATACGAACCCTCGAGCAGACTTAGAAGGTTCGAGGCGCCACGCCGGGCGCGTCATCTCGACTAGCCTCCCCGAACACCCCCAAACTCGGGGCGGGCAGACTCTTGGAGCCACGTCGGGCGTGCCGCCACGACGCCACGACCGTGTCGACGAGGTCCGTAGACTTGGTGGTTTCGAGGCGCCACGTCGGGCGCGTCGTCTCCACTAGCCTCCCCGAACACCCTCAAACTCGGGGCGGGCAGACTCTTGGAGCCGTGTCGGACGTGCCGCCGCGACGTCGCGACCGCGTCGACGAGGTCCGCAGACTTGGTAGTTTCGAGGCGCCACGTCGGGCGCGTCGTCTCCACTAGCCTCCCCGAACACCCCCAAAATCGGGGCGGGCGGACTCTTGGAGCCGCGTCGGGCGTGCTGCCGCGACTGTTTCGACGAGGTCCGCAGACTTGGTAGTTTCAAGGAGCCACGCCGGGCGCGTCGTCTCCACTAGCCTTCCCGAACACCCCTAAACTCGGGGCGGGCAAACTCTTGGAGCCGCGTCGGGCATGCCGCCGTGACGCTGCCACCGCGTCGACGAGGTCCGCAGACTTAGTGGTTTCGAGGCGCCACGCCGGGCACGTCATCTCCACTAGCCTCCCCGAACACCCCCAAACTCGGGGCGGGCAGACTCTTGGAGCCGCGTCGGCGTGCCGCCGCGACCGCGTCGACGAGGTCCGCAGACTTGGTGGTTTCGAGGCGCCACGCCGGGCGCGTCGTCTCCACTAGCCTCCCCGAACACCCCCAAACTCAAGGTGGGCAGACTCTTGAAGCCGCATCGGGCGTGCCGCCGCGACGCCGCGTCCACGTCGACGAGGTCCGCAGACTTTGTGGTTTCGAGGCGCCACACCGGGCGCGTCGTCTCCCCTAGCCTCCTTGAACACCCCCAAACTCGAGGCGGACAGACTCTTGGAGCCACGTTGGTTGAGAGACGAGGCGTCTGTCTCCTTACACCTTTTTGTGCCATACTTCACATGTTATTTGTTTGCTCATGCTGGTTGTTAGGATTGATGTCGTCGGGGAGGGTGTCGTCTCTCAACCGTACGGGGCCGGAGGGCAGAATGCCGGGTGCAGGGGCGGAGAAGAACGTGATCGAGGAGAGGGGCAAGACAACGGCCCCAGCGACGCACACCGGCTACCTCGGCTGCTCTTCTGCGGATGCGAGGCTCCGACGGCTTGCTGAGGCAGGCAAGATCCTCGGACCGGGGCCACGTCATGGGTCCGGAGCCCCCCGGTCGCTCTGACGTGAGGGGCTCGCCTGGCCAGGGGCGGATCGTTGTCTTCGCCGCCCAGTTCGACGCCGGGTTGTGCCTCCCGCTGTCTGACCTTTTACGGGAGATACTGCGGTTTTTTCGAGTAATGCTGTCAGATCTCCACCCTTCGGCTTTCGTCCTGATTGCTGCTTTCGAGTGGGCGGTCTGAAGCATGGAGATGGTGAGCTCGCCTGTGCTCTTTGCTTGGATGTACGTGCCAACAGAGGCGACACTGTGGGTTTCGGAGCACCGGGGTTTTCCTTCGTTCTACGGGACGGTCAGCTTTGGTTGGCGTCGCGGGCGCTGCGCCGTGGACTACCCTGCGTTTCCCCTGAAGAAGGTTTGGAAAGACTGGCAGAGGGCGTGGTTTCACTACCGCGATCCCTCCTTGCAGCGACTGAGAGGGGTGACAGCACCGTTCTTTGGGCAGCCTCGCCTTAGCGAGCGGGACGATGAGCTGCGTGCGCGACTTGGTGGAGGAGTACTGTTTGCTGGGCATTGCTCCGCTCGCTCAGGGTTGGACCCTGTCCTTGGCCCCTCCGAGCTCATCGCGCTTCCTGTGTGTCCCGCGAGGATACACGCCCACGATGTGTGAGTACCTCTTACTTTTACCTGCAGTTTATTTGTGTTGATCTAGCTTTTACTGAACCTCGTATGCTTCCGTGTTGCAGGTTCCACGCTGGAGGACGGAGAGCTGTGCGTTCACGAGCTGTTGGGCCGCTTCACCCTTGTGGAAGCCAAGGAAGCAAGCCGATTGATCAAGAGGGCCCGGCGCAATCGAGTCTGCGAGGATTTCAGGTGGGAGGTGCCCGCCCGGCCATTCCCTGTAGCTGTTAAGGCCCTTACTGCGAGCAAGCGGAGTCGGTCACCTTCTCCATTCTCGCCAGAGCAGGCGATTCGAGCGCATGGAGCCTCCGGGGGTGTTTCTTCCAGCCCAACCCTGGAGGTGCCGCGGCATTGCCCTGGGGCTGGGAAGGGCCTGATGATGGCGTCGTTCGTGCGGGAGGTCGAGTCGCGCTCACGGGACTACGAGGACGACGTCGAGGTGTCCGTTGAGGCGGACTCGCTAGCACAGCGCGACCTTGAGCCGACAGGGTTGCTTGACTTGTCGACGTCTTCGAGTGAGTTTGACCTGCGGGTCATTGGAGATAACAAGGCTGCTTCCCACTCTCCTGCGATAGCTCCCGCGGTGAGCCCCGAGGCAGTGGCCCCGTTGTCTCCCGGGGGCCACCCAGCGCCGACCCCAGCGACCTTTGCTGACGACGGTGCTAAGGAGGGTAGGGCCGGTGGGCCACACCCTTTCTCAGTCGCGGGCCGGCTGCTTCCGGCTCACTTCGTCGACCCCAAGGTTGAGGCGGGCTTTTACCAGGACGCCGCTGCGCAGCTTTCTACGGCCGACCTTGACACGACATTCGAGGGTTTGTCCTTGCGACAGAGCCGTGCCGCCTCTAAGTCTGCCATGCTCAAGGTACGGTTAGTGTGTTACTTATATGAGGCTTTGTGACGCGATTACTACGGTTGTGCCTTTACTATGTCTCCTCCTTGCAGGCCTTCTTTGCAGCAGAGCAGGCGTGGGAGATGCGCGACGATATGGCTGAGTCCCAGCGAGCTCGCCTCCGTGAGGAGAAGAAGAATGTTTCGGAGGCCCAAGCGGAGGCTGCCTCGACCAAGGAGAGGCTAGGCCAGCATGAGGAGGTGATCTCTCAGCTTCGCGCTACCCTCCATGCTGCACAGACTCGGCAGGAACAGCATGAGGGGGAGCTTTCTCAACTTTGCGCTACCCTTCATGCCACCCAGACTCGGCAGGGAGGGTTAGCCACTCTAGCAGACACGGCGTGCGCGGCTGCTCGCGAGCTCGGAGGAGTGCTCGGTGTTGAGCTTGACCTTCACACCGGTATTGATGAGGACAAAGTTGCGGGTCAGCTCCAGTGGATCGTGGCGGTTTGCACTGCCGTGCGGGAGGCGGCGCCAGACCACGGGCAGGACTGTGCCTAGGCCTCTCTTGAGTTGTCTCTCGCTTGCCTTCGCTTGGCTGGCTGCGACCCCGTGGGGAGATTTCGGATGGAGGGCTACAAGGTACCGAGCCGGGCCGATATCCTGCGGGTCCGGGCTCCCTTGAGGCCTGACGCAGAGGCCTTCCTTTCAGGTGTGTGGAAAAAGCACGGTGAGAAGTACCTTCGCGGGATACGGAGGGCCCGTCTTGACGAAGGGCCTTTCGCTATTGCGCCCGACAGACCTTCTGGTGGATCCGACCCACCTTTTCAGGTGTGAGACTTGTTACCTGTTCCTGGGCCTTTTGCTTAAGTTGGCGCCCCAGGATGTCTTATTTTGCTTCTAGGTTTACTTCTATATTGTAGTTTTTAGGTGATACTTTCAACTCGTCCTAGCTCACGGGCTGGGCCGTCGCGGCGTCGACGTGAGCCCCTTGCGTTTTTTTAGGCATTTTGGGAGCTTCTTTTGGTAGGTTAAATGAGGTCAGAGCTTTCTTTTGGTAGGTTAAATGAGGTCAGAGCTTTCTTTTAGTAGGTTAAATGAGGTCAGAACTTCTTTTGTAGCCCTCATTTAACTGTTGGTTAATGAGAAAGTCAGAAAATTGGTACAGCCGCGCATTGCCTCTGGTGATTATTTCTTCTCTTTGCATTGTTTACAGGTTGTTGCTCCGAGGCGAAAGGTCATGGTTAGCTAGTACGGCACCCAGCCCCTAGTACGAGTGTCGTACAAGCATTGCTCGTTTGGTGGTTTGACAAAGGTCCGAACGGCGCGAGGACAACATACGTTTTTTGACAAGCGAGGAGATTGCGTCGTTTGTCGAGAGAAACGTATAGCGACTTGTGTGGATTTTTTATGTTATTGTCGGCGCATTGAGTGTACCTTGTACCTAGATTCATTGTGACGAGTACTTACCCCTAAACCACAAAAACTAGCGTATTGCACGACGTGCAAGGTCACACACGCTTTGGTCGGTGATATCACGGACTTGGCATTGGAGGTTGGAGAAGCGTTTGCGGAACGCCCGGATAGACTTGCCCGGTGCTTGCTTGAGGATGTTCAGATCCAAAGAGGTGACTTGTTTGTTTATGCTTCCCTGGAAGCGACTGTGCATCTGCTCGCGAAGGTGCTCCTACGAGTACACCGAGCTGGGAGGCAATGAGCGGTACCACGTGCGAGCTAATCCGGTGAGTACAAGCAGCAGACTTTTTGCCATCACCGCTTTGCCTCCTCCGGCAACTGATACGGCAGCTTCGTACATGCGAGTGTACTCAGTGGGGTCTGTCTCGCCATTGTACTTGGGGAGATCCACCGGGCGAAATTTGTTTGGCCACGGGGTTAGCCGCGAGCCCTGAGTTGAGCGGGCTGAGCACGTCCGTGAGGTTGATGACCTCCGGCCGTGGCAGTCGAGCAGCAGGTGCGGCGGCCGGAGCTGGGATGCTAACATCAGGTGGGGCAGCTGGGTATACATGTTCTTTGCCCGGGTGTCGACCTGGGTCTTGCGCCCCTTGGTCGCTGGTGCCGGCCCCGGCATCACGGAGGACTGCATGCGCTGTTTGTTGATTTCGTCCGATCTCTTCACGGAGTGGTTCGGCGTGTGCTTGCGCGTTTGCCAAGTTTTGGAGGAGTTCCTCGGCTGCTTGGTGATAGCACCGGACGTTCTCTCGTGCTTTCGCTATGGCTTCTTTTGTGGCCGACGAACAATGTTGGCTCCGCCTTGGGCAGCCGCAAGTTGTGCCCGGAGCTCCACAGTTTCTCGAGCTAATGCCGCCGCGCAGAGGGCCTCGACTTGGGCCGCTTCTAGCTGGGCCCGGAACTGCTCTGCCCGTTGGGCTGCGGCCGCGACTTGCTGCCTTAATGCCTCCATCTCTCGCTCAGCGTAAGCAAGGGCCCCCGAGGTGTCTGGCCCGGTGGCCTGGGCATTGATGACAGGGGCGATGTCGTCATTCATCGCAGGGGTGGCCGCGCGTGTTGTCGTCCTCGCGGCGACCTTGGGGGTGCGCGCCGGGGTGCTCAGAATCAGGTTGGTGATGCTTGCGACCTTTTGCTTAGTTCCCTTATTTGCCTTCGTCTTGGGAGGCATGCCTTCTTACTTTGCGAAGGAGCACGTGTGTGGTGTTGAAGACCAACACGCCGTGTTACGGGCGTCGGTGTCGTCTCCGGGCCTCCTCTCGACAGCATCTCTGATGACACAACTTCTTGCTCACTTCCCACAGACGACGCCAACTGTCGTAGCTACGGGACTAGGCAGTGTACTTTAGGTACCCCCAATCGGTTACGTCGACCTCCGGGAGTACAGGAGAAGTACGAGCAAGCGTATTGTCCGCTGAGGGGGGGCGCACGATGACGTTACCGGTGAGATGACGAGTGGAACACTCGTGTCGGGGTTAAATGGAAACTCTCGTGTCGGGGCGAATTGAAAACTCTCGTATTGATTTCCGGGATTAGGGTTTATATCTGAGAAATTTGGGGGATCCCCTTCTCTCCACCCCCTAGGGGGTATTTATAGAGTTTGAGAATGGAAAATGGGAGATTACAATTTTGCCCTCACATGAGAGGGTTTTACAAGGGCATTATGGTCATTTGCCCATCCTTAGAGGGTATTGGGAGAATATTCCCGGGCATATTTAGGGAATAGTCTTTGGCATCTTTGGAGGAATCCCTAAGCACATCGAGGTGATCTTTGACGACGTCGATGTAGACCTTGACGATGTTGACGTAGTCCCCGACGACGTCGGACGTCGAGGTAGTCCTTGACGACATGTTGCCATTGGCGACTGGGGCGAAGCGCGGCCTCGACACGAGCCGGGACGGGGCACGGCTCCGACGCCCGCCGGGACGGGGCGCGGCCTTGACGCCCCGGCGACGCCAGCGGAGTTTATTGATGCTAGGTGAAGTGGGTCGACGCAGGGAGGGGGGGTCTTGTCGTTGCCAGGGGAAGCTCATCGGTTCGGGGTAACGCGGGGACCCTTCCCCCAACATTTACCGTCCTTGACTCATGAAGCAAACCGGGTCTGCTAGAAACTTCACGGCTCATCAGTCGGAATGTATCTCCTCTGCTGACTTAATTTTTCATGCATGCAACCAGTTAAACTCTTGCCAAACATGTAGCAATATGACAAGATTAACTCCATCAGATGATTGCTCGAACCTTCTCTATGTAACTATTTTTTGTTCTTTTCCAGTAGCCTAGAATTAACGTAAGTCGTCTATTTTCTTAATCTAATGGTCAAGATCAATTTTTCCCTAATACATATAACTGAGAGTATCACCACCTAATAATAGGGAGAACACTGACCAGAGGGGTAAAATCAGCATCACTGACGATGTTCAACGCGCTTCACAGTCTCGGCAGCGTCGACGGTGTGGCTCGAGCTCAAAGACGGCAGCGACAAGATCGAACATACTATACAACAAGAAGCATGCACCCTGAGATCAATCTAATTTTTCCTAGTACAACAAGCATGCACATACTAAACAATTCATGCAATTATAGCAGCCATCCTGATCAATTTACTCTTTCCTCCACGCCACTGATGAATTTGCTGGCACCGTCTAGGTTGCATTGCAGCCCTGGCTGAGATTCGAAGAACGTCTAGGTCGCATGGCGGCTGAGATTTGTGAGAAGCAAAGATCGGTCAGGTTCTTACACAACTCGGACTGCCGAACATCAACAACGGCCGAACGCGCCGGACTAAACGATACTTGCGACTGGAGGAGGCGGTGACAGCAGTGGATGGAGCAGTTTCAATTAGGGAGATTAGATTAAAGATTAAGATATTTTTTAGGCAAAACAAGGATGGGAGGAATATATTACTCAAAAGTAGATTACAGGGATGCGACGGACCATAAGGTTAGGTATTAGCATCAAGATATAGTGGCCGCCTTATCAGTGGTTTCAGAAAATTGGTGGTACCAAATGGTGAAATCGGATACGATGTTTTGAATGGTGATGTGTGGAGGTTCGTCACAGTGATGGAAGATCTTGGTGTTGCGAGCTGCCCAAATCTTCCAAATGATGGTGAGGACGATTGACTACCAGATGGGATCATCTAGCATGGCTGGGCTTTGGAAGTTCCAGATGTCGCAAAAGTGACGAGTTTGAAGCACAAAGCCCGTGCGAGCCCAAATGGCAGCGCTTTGGGGAAACATAAAGAAGAGGTGGAGGCAATCTTTCATTGGAGCATTACATCAAGGTCAACATGAGTTTTCACCTATAGTCTTGCGAAAGATGTTGAGTTTATTCTTCAGGCGGTCTCGACACGGCAGCCAAGCGAAGATTTAACTTTCTTTGGAACCCTAGACCTCCAAATCAGGTGAGCATTTGGGTCTTCTTGGGCTTGCATGGAGAGGGTGCAGCAGGCAGCTTTGGAGGAGAAGACAAAGCCTCCTTTGATGAAGCGGTTGTCTGCATCAGCGCCGAGATGGAAGTCCTACAAGAAAGTGTTCAAAGAGAGCAACTCCATTGTCGAGGTTAGGGTTAGCCGATTACATAGTGATAATTTTGGACCATTCTGCAAAACCTGTATGACAAGGTCGTTTGGTCTGGTGGAGTGAGAGAAAAGGTTTGGAAAGGTATGAGACAGAGGTTGGAGGGTAAGCAAAGAGTCTAGCCAAAAGAAAGTGCTTAGGCCGTTGCTAGTTAGGACAAAGGAGATGTTCCTAAGAGTAGGAAGCTGAGCATTGATAATTTTGGTTACAACGGAGTAGTAGGAGTTTGAGGGGGCAAAGAGATTGTTATTGTTGGACAGGAGCCATAGGATCTAGGGTAGGTTTGCAGAGTGGAGAAGTTTGTAGGCAAATTTCATGAGGTGAAATCCATTTTGAAGTTCCAAGTGTTTAATGCCCAACCACCATATCTTTTAGTTTGTAAACATTTTCCCATGCAATAGACACTTAGCACCAGTGCAAATTTCTTTGGCAGTCCAGAAGAAATCCTTGTGAATTGCATCTATTACTGCAATAGTAGTTTAGGAAGGAGGAAGGATGACATGTAACAGGTTGCTAAGCTATCTAGCACAAGCCATACTAATATTAGGTGGCCACCTTTTGTGAGGAGTTGTGCCCTCCAACCAAAAAGGTATTTTTAGCACTTTGAGATGATACGTTGGGAGGCAAGAGCTGGCAGTTTACGAAGGGAGAGGGGTAGGCTGAGATAGGTTTGGGGAAGGAAGAGACAAATCATCCTAGGTAGGAGGCCATGGAGACAACCGAGAGGCGGGGGACATGCATATGGACAAAAGTATTTTTTGTGGAAGTTTGATTGAGACTGGTGGCTACAACAAAATCATTTACAATAGCTTTGAGGTTTGCAATTGCATCGGGAGATGCCTGAGCTGGATTAGGGTATCATCGGCATATTGGAAGACAACAGGGGGTAGGGATGGGCGAAAGGGGTGGTGAAGGAGGCCTAGGTCATGAGAACATATGATCATCTGTTGTAGAACATCAACGATGATGAGGCAGAGGTATGTACAGAGGGGGTCACCTTGTCGAAGGTCAGTTTTACAGTGAATGCAATTATCAGGAACACTGTTAAGGAGGATGGTGGTTTTGCCTGTTTGTAGAATGTCAAGGATTCAATTGCACCATTTGGGCGAGGATCATAGGTTTTAAGCGATTGGTGAGAAGTTCAGGAAAGCTTTTCATGGGGCAGTTTTGCGAGGAAATGGGGCGGTAGGCATCTACAGTTCGTGCAACCTCTTTTTTGGGGAGCAAAACAATGTGGGCATGGTTAAGCTTCAGTTTGGAGGTTGGAGTGGAAGAACAAGTGGAAAGAAAGCGGTGATTTTGGTTTTAGGAAAGCCTAGAAATTTCTGAAGAAGCTTGGGCCAAAACCGTTAGGTCAAGGGCTAGCAGTGAAGTTTATATTGGTGAAGGTGTCGAAGATTTCTTGGTTGGACAAGGGGTCGTCTAAGTGTCAAAGTGGAGGGATGGGGTTGGGGTAGAGGTCTTGGAGGGAGAAGTTCTAGGAAGTGACAGGAGCTGTGCCTAAGAGGAAGCAGTAGAAGTCCTTAAGGATGATAGCTTACCGATCATGATCAAAGAATTCGATGTCGTCACAATCAAGCACATCAATTCTATTTTTGCACATGCGTTGGGAGGCAGCGACATGGAAGTATTTAGTATTCTCATTTTCGCCGATAGCTCATGAATTTTTCCCCCATTGGTGCCATCTACCCTTTCTTCAATGGTGCGTTGGAGAGCGGTGATGACGAGACACCATAGTTGAAGCTTCGATGGTGAGAGCAGCCTGGATTATTCTGTGATGTCGATGACAAAGATGACTATTTTGCAATTATGCTCTCGTATAGCTGTAGGGATGGAACATTTGGCCTAGGATTTGAGTGCAAAATGTGATGTTTGAGCGCAAGGACCAGGGCCACGGCTAGGTGTTTGGTGGGCCGGGAGAGGCCCAAGCATTGGAGATGATTCGGTGGCATGCTGGGCTAACGGCCCAAGAGTTTTCAAAACGAAATTAGTGGGAACGAGGGATGGATGTGGCAATGAAGGCAACAGGGGGGACTGTCATAGCTACTGGACTAGGCAGTGTATTTGAGGCACCCCCGACCGGTTACGTCGACCTCCGGGAGCACCGAAGGAGTACGAGCAAGTGTGGTGTCCGTCGAGGAGGAGCGCGTGTTACTGCGACCGACGAGGCGAATTGTGAAACGCTCGCGTCGGGGATAAATGGAAACTCCCGTGTTGGGGCGAAGTGAAAAACTCTCATATTGATTTCAAGGATTACAGTTTTTCTCCTAGAGAATGGATCCCCTCTCTCTACCCCCATGGGGGTATTTATAGGGTTCAGGAGTAGAAATGACGAGATTACAATTATGCCCTTCGGACGACCACTCACCCTCAAGGGCATTCTGGTCTTTTTACAAGAATCTTTATGGAATATTCAAATACTCTAATATCCTAATATTTGCTACCATGATGACGTGTTGTTCTTGGCGTCGGGACGAAACGCAGCCCTGATGATTGCCGGGACGGGGCGCAGCCTCGGCATTGCCGACGATGCCAGCGGAACGCGATGACATCAGGCACAACATGTCAACACGACGAGGGGGACCTCGACATCAACAAGGAGAAGCCCGTCGGTTCGGGGCAGCGCGGGGACCCTTCCCCCAACAGGGACATAACCAAAAGTAAAACGGTTGAGGAAGTTGAGGGATGAGTTTGGGAAGATAGAGTTCCAAGCTAGGTTGAAGAAGATGCGATCGATTCTTTACAGGGTTGGATTTGATCATTTATTTAGACTAAGTGCAATGCCAGCCAAGCAAATGAAGCTCTCGAAAGGAGAGACCATTGATAGTGTCTTTGAAAAGGGGTTGCTTTGTCGTGCCGAAAGGAGTTGTTGTTTTGGTTGGAAGGAAAGCGAAGGAGGTTAAAGTCACCAAGGATCATCTAAGGGTGAGAATCCGTTGGAGCGGTGTCTCTTAGTTCCTGTAGAAAGGTAGGTTTGAAAGAGTGATCGGTAGGGGCATAAACATTGGTAATTGTTAGAAGGAGAGGTGTGGCAAGAGAGGTGATGTAGATTGTGAGAGAGAAGGATCAATTTTTTGTGGTAGGAGAGGAGAACACGTTGGAATAGGTAGCAGTTAGAACAACACCAGCTGAACTGATCTCCTCATCATTTTGCTAGATTTAACTTTTTTATTTTTTTATCGTTCTATAATTTGGAAGGGGAAAACAGAGCTCATTTCTTGATTTGTGTTACTTCCATTTCTGGTCGATGTGTTGTGTTTGTCCCCTTTTAGATTTTTATTCTTGTTTATCCTTTCTCATCTGCTATGCGTTGATAGTAGTTTTCATGAGTTGTTGTAATGTCTGGACCTTTATGCCTTTTCTGAGACAAGGAATAATGATTTGTGTTGGAACCATGTCGTGTTTCTTTGGGCTGTTCCAAGAACTGCCTGCTAGTAGTTTCCCCCCTTGACCTCTGATGTTGTGGATTTGGCACCCGGGCAATGTATTGGTATGTAGTATGTGCTACATACAAGTAGTGTTAGAAATCATCACTAATTCAAATCTAATCCTTTTGAAACATCATACATTTATATTACTTAGCCACAAATTAGAACATTGTGTAAATGTAAGTAGCTGAAACATAAGATGGATTTTGTGGTCATAAGCAAGCTTCTTTTGTAAGCACATTCTTAACAGTTTTTAGATTCTGAACTATCTTTTTGGATAAGTATTAACAAGCATTAGTTGTCGTGTACTGAGCAGTGTATGATTTTGATCAATTAAAGCACCACGAGCTCCCGAGCTGTTGTTGTTGTGAAGCAAATTGTTACGCCGAACATCCAAAAAGTTCATTCCTATGCATGTACTTCCACACAATCTTCAGTTCATAAGTTGTCGGATTCCAAATTGGATCACCTAGGCTTGATGGATGATAATTTGTGATCCACTAGTTAGTCATCAAAAATCAAGACTAAGTTGATTCGATCGTCGAGCCTGCCAAAGAGCAAACCTACCATCTAACCTTCAGAAAAGAAGCCTTGAATCTGTTCCTAAAAGTTTTTTGTCTCACCTCTCACAAAGACCACATGTTCTCCTGACTCTACCACACTGACTTTTACTCCGACCGTCAACACCACGGCTCCAACGACTACAACTTCTACTCCACTTTCCACAACGGTGGACGACGCTCCCGAGGCTGAGCTAGATAGGTCTTAGGTTCCTTTTCTTCTTTTTATGTCTTGATGCTAAAGGGGAGAAGAGTTTAGCTCTAGGGTAGCTTTGGTTTGGTTAGAGAGGTTTCGAGAGTTACAAGACATGTTTTTATTTTGCTTCATGATGTTTTGTATAATTTATTCTTTGTGGTGATGACATGGATGGTTGTATCTCATGCATTATGCTTGTTCATGCTTATTATTCTGGTGTATCTTTTTCATGCTCATCTCTTATGCATATTATCTTTTGTTATATGTTTACCATATACATTATGCACGCCTACATATTTCAAGATATAAGGGGAGCTCTTTTACTTTCTCCATGACATGTGCATTAGTACTCAAAGGCAATATCAAATAATGCATATCTTAAGGGAGAGCTCACTCTACCTTAGGATCCAAAGCAACTTTATATAATATTTTCACCGAAGCTTTAAATATGTTGTCATCAATCACCAAAAAGGAGGAGATTGAAAGTGCATCTTGGTCCCCTAAGTGAGTTTTGATGATTAATGACAAAATAATTAAGGGACTTATGTGTGCTCCAGATGACGACCCTAAAAAATATTAAAAAGAGACGACACAGTATTGAGAAGGTTAAGGATATTTTCTGATCTTTTAGTGATCCAATAGTCACATTGAGTATAGGATAGTTGTACTATAAAGGGGGAGCTAGTCAATAGCATGGAAGGAGATAAATTGCTAAGTGCTCAAAAAAAACCTTTTTTAAAAGTCTATGGAGAACTCTCTACACCAAATTCAATGGTTATCTAGAATGTCTGGACCACTCGACCAAAATGTCCGAGTGTGTGTGAGAGTAGATTTCAATGCGCTAAGTGTTGACTCGGACCATCCAAGCGAGGTTCATCTAGAGTATCTGAAATTTTTCAGAGCTTTTGTCCAATTGAGTTCTTGCTTTCTAGACCTTTCGAGTGAAGTCTGTCTAGACACTCCGAGTGAAGACAAAGCTTTTGCCCAGGATCGGTTTTCATCGGGACCTTCCGAGTGAAGGTCATCCGACTATACGAAGTCCACACGGTAGCTTTTTCCAGAGTGTTTCATGTTGTCCGAAACTTTCGAGTGCCACGCAGTAGCTTTTTCAAAATGTTTCATGTTGTCCAGAACTTCCGAGTGAGGTTTGCCCAAACTCTCCAAGTGATGACAAAACTTCTATACCCAAGCTCTGGCTTTGCTAGGACATTCTCAGAGAAGTTCATCCAGAACCTCTGTGCCAAGACTTAGCTTCTGTTCCAGTGCTTTCTTTCGTGGTCCCGTACCTCTGAGGGAAACTAGGTTCGCTCTGCTTTTGCCTGTCCAGAACCTCTGAGTGAGGATCTCCCGGAGCCTCCGAGTCAACTTGTGTTTCGGGACAGAAGGATTGATTCCGTTCGAAACCTCCTAGTTGCTTCGGTCCAGACCTCTAGGTCTTGGATTTTCCTGGGGTTCTGAACTATTCGCATGTCCGAGCTACTCTCTCCGAACAATGTTTGTCATCTAAACTAGTCGTTGTGTTTGAACCTCAGAACCTCCAAGTGAGACTTCTTTGTGGGTAATGGCTAGATTTTTTAGGACAACCTATATATGCCACCATCCACCTGGGTGGAGGCTATCCTCTGAGTCACAAATCTAGTGCTACACCCTTGCTCTCTTCACTCTTGCCTTTTTATGAAAAACTTTGAGAAGGAGAAATCTTGATGATGTACATTGGATTTTCATTGAGCCCGCTCCACGTGGAGGAGGACTCCAGGCAGGGAAAATGAAAAATGAACCGGGACTATCGTGGTGATGGCGTGCATGGTGGCGCCGAGTCCGACTGCCGCTGTTACTACGGACACCAACACCACGGGGCCAGGCATGGGGTCGGGGCGTGGAACGGAACGAGCCGCGGAGTCGCACGCGATCGTTCATATATACGGGTGCGCGCGGCGGCAACGGTTCGGGGACGGGGAGGCCGAGAGCGGAGTCGACAGCCACCAACAGGGACGTCTTGCGCGCGCGCAGCGGCTGGCAATCGGCGACGGGGCCGACCACCACAAGCTCGCTCTGCCGCCGTGGAGATGCTCCGCTTCTGCGGTTCGCTTTTCGGGGAAAGCGACCGGCGGTCCGAGCGGAGCGGAGTTGTTGGTTGGGTTGCAATAGTTGAGCGAGGGAGAACGCAGAGGGTTGGATGCCGGTGGATATACCCTGGCGACCTGCCACCACTCGATCTACACGGATCTCATGGTATATGAAAACAGTTTTGCTATAAAAAATTTCAGCAGTGGAGACTAACTAAATACACGTACGTTACTTAAGGACTAGTCTGCGGCTCATCTCATGTGACGCTGTGTACAGAATCTTTTCCTAATTATATACTGTTAAGATCGATGCTTCTGATTGCATGTTACACGAATAAGTGTTTCTAGACAGTCAACAAACGGAGCTTTAGAGCTGCACGAAGCTGTGATTTCGATATCTCGTGATAGCATATCCTGCCTCTGGAATCTACCTTTGCTTTGCCATGACTAAATTTTGAAACATGTTCCTCTTGGCCAGTGCTAACCCTGCGATCGAACCTATACAAATATTTGCCTAGTCCAAACCTATACCATCTGACGCACCTGATTCTGATTCAAGGCTAGTGGCTGCGCTGTGGGCCATGTCAGCAGCACCAGATACATACCATCCACACTAGTACTGCCAGTTTAAACACTACGGCCGCAGATAAGTTTCTCTCTTCCACAATTGAAATCGCACTCGCGACAATATTGCAAGCTTGGAAGTTGGAACGGATCATGTGATGGGCACGTACCACTCATGGACAGACAAATAAAAGATTGGATCTTTTCTTCCGCCCTACGTACGCGAGACCGGAGCTGCGCGCTGCGACGTCTCTCGATTCACTCCACCGCGATCGATCCGACGTGCGTATGTATGCTCTTTTTATGCCGCCGCATATTCCATCTTCTGATCCCCCCGGCATCCTAGCAGGTCGAAACTGACACCAAAAAGGCTTGACGTCGAGACGAAGAAGACGGCGATGTCGATAGATGCATTCACCTCGATAATCAAATGGCAGATAGAATAGATAGGTTAACTAATGGTTATGATTTGTTGAGTGAATGTACCGAGAAAGGTAGTAATAAAGGATCGTGATGATATTCTGTTTGCAAGTTGCAACTGTAGAAAGAGGATAAATGGTTGTCAACTCACACGTCACTGTAATGGCAAAAGGAATCTCTTTCCAACAAACCTGAGGCAGATTTTAACCCCAAATACGCCGTGGAGCATCACACTAAGTAGAATATATATCTCGTGCATTTCTTACTGTGTGCACGATATAGCAGTCTTTCTTTTTTACTTGGAAAGAAACCATCGATGACGTAAATCAGTGGCATGGTGAACCTACAAACATTGTCGTTACCAATCCGGCCGTGGTTACGAGGGACTCACCACCAAAATCAAGTAGGGCAGTGTACGTGCAATTGCTTTTTTTTTCTGGGAGCAAGTTGATGAATGGTGGGGACTAGATCCAAACGAAATGGAGTAATGGGTTAAGGGTGTAAGTGTATACGCCAGCTACCCCCTCTCTATGTCTATATTTGTATCCCTGAGTAATCAGATCAACTGGCAAGTTACTTTTAATGATCTACTGACCTTACAGTCACAGCTCACAAGTTGCAACTAGCTAGCTTCATGGTTGTTTTAATTCGTGAGTCATCCTAGGCCTAAACAAACATATTTCCTAGTACTTCCTCGTCCTACAATATAAGGTATATTTTGATTGGTCAAAATAAATTTTTAACCATTAATTACTCTATTAATATATGGTTTATGTGATATAAAGTCACAATATAAATAAGTACTATTGAATACGAATATAATGATATCAATTTTATATCACATACTAACAGAGTAATTATTAGTCAAAACCTTATTTTAACCAATCAAAATACGTCTTACATTATGAGACAAAGGGAGTATTAATTGTGAACTGATTGACACCTCTTATCCATTCTTTTCCGGTGGTTGCACTAACCACTAATTGAACCCCCAAATTCTTCCACTACAAGCTTTAGGTAATCAACATAATGATTCTTCCAAGGTGATTATAGTCCATATGGAAGTTCCGATTCCTCAAGGGCCATGTTGCTTGCCCTCTCGATTACTCCTTTCATCTAGCCATAACTATAAGACATATGTATTTCTCAATATTTATTTTTGACCACGAATTTATTTAACAATATGGATTTATATTATTGTTGGATTCATGTTGAAAAGTACTTTAAAATAATATCAATTTTGTATCAGATGTATATATTATTAAACTAATCTTTAATCAAAGTTTAATTTTGAAACTACGACTCTCGTCGGAGGGAGTACATCGAAGGTTGGTCAGATTCCATCTCTCATTTTTCTACTTATCGTCGGCTAACCCCATGCTTATGTCAGGCACACTACCAGAACTAATTCAATAGTGCTCACTTATTGCATGACTAATCAAAGGTAATCTCTTTTCCCCTACTAATATTGGAAGGGTGGTATCTGCCTTCCTTTCGGTGTAATAAGTAACAAGCCTTAAAAATAGGAGACTATGAACTCAAAATTGTCTTGGCACAAGAATAGACTAATATGCCTTTTCCATCTAGCAAGGGCTTCTGTTTAGTTTTGAAATATTAAACGGTGGAAATAGACAACTAAACTTGTGTAACTAAAACTCTAGTTCTTCTTAATTGAATTAAAAGGTAGTGTTGTTGCTGGTTTCTAAAAAGAAAAAAACAAACATCTAAATTCGAATCGAAGAGGATCCTACCTAGGTGGTGGGGGCTTACCATACCATGTAAACCACACCTCCCACCAACAGGTGTGTTTATCTTCTAACTTTCCTAGTTGTAAGAATTGTGAGTTGTATCAGGCATGCAAGTCAATTCCTCTTTTTTCTGCTTTACAGTGACATGTGGTATATACCTGTTCCCAAGGCCGGAAGGTTTCCTTTCCTCATTTTCCTGCACTCGCGACATGTAAATAGGTCACTCCACTATACAATGTTATCCATTGAAAATGTAGCAAAACTATAAAATGTTCGAGCAACCATATTGCGAGTATCATGCACCAATCATCTAAATATGTAATAGTACAAGCCAAACCTACCCAACGTTGCACTTACCGGTTACTGTTCCTGTTTCCGGGCACATGATTTGCAACAAAAGCAACGCAAACACAAGTTGCCAAACATTATTTCAAGATGGCAACATAATGATGAGGAAAAAAATAGTAATATAGTAGTTGCATTCGACACACATGATAAATAACATCGACACAAACCAACCCCAACCAAAATGGCCTGGTTAGAAACCTCGAATGAATACCAGGAATGGTGGCTGGCCCTTTTGGGTTAAAAACTGACCTCTCTTGCTCCCTGTGTTAAAAAAAAATGGACATCGACAGAAATCAGAAATAATCAAAACAGAAAGAGAAAACTACAAGAAGGCTACACATTTATAGGCCATCTGAAAGATCAAAGCAAGACAAGCCAACCAGAATGGAGTAGGACTGTAGGAGTACAACAAGAAAACGAGTGGTATAGTCACAGGGCACCAATGATTTGCAAGAAGAGAGACAGGACTTAATTAGGCCTCTCAGAGAGAGAGAGAGAGAGAGAGAGTGAGGTGGTGTTGGATAAGAGAAGTGAGTGGAGACATTAGAGTGAGAGATAAGCTTCCAGATTCTGAATCTCCATTTTGTTTGGTTTTCCAGGTGAGGCTGAGGTTACAAAGATCTTCCCTTTTTATCTGCATACCATTGTCTGCTTGGTTCCATGGCTCCAATCTGGCAGTAGTTCTCGGTTTTTTTTTGCTTAGATTTAACTAGTCTTTTATTGGTTTTTTTTAGGCGGACTGTTCTATTGGTTAGTGCTGGCCTCTATAATTTGGAAGGGGAAACAAAGCTCATTTCCTGATTTGCCTTTCTTCCATTTCTGGCCAATGTGCCGTGCTTGTCCTCTTTCAGATTTGTGTTCTTGTTTATCCTTTCTCATTTCCTGTGCATTGATAGGAATTTTCATGAGTTGTGGCAATGTTTAGACCGCTATGCCTTTTCTGAGACAAGGAATAATGATTTGTCTTGGAATCATGTCTAATTTGTTCGGACTGTTCCAAGAACTGCCTGCTAGTATTCCCCCTTGACCTCTGATGTTGTGAATTTGGCACCTAGGCAGTGCATGGTATGTTGTATGTGCTAAATGCAAGTAGTGCTAAAAATGATCACTAATTCAGATCTAATCCTTTTGGCACATCATGTATTTATATTACGTAGCCAGAAGTCAGAGCATTGTGTAAATTGTAAGTAGCTCAAGCAAAAAGGAATCTATGGTCCTTGACAAGCTTCTTCTGTATGTACATTTCTGAGCGGTATTTAGATTCTGAACTATTTCTTTGGATAAGTATTAACAAGCATCAGTTTTCGTGTACTGAGCAGTGTATGATTTTGATCAACTGAAGGACCATGAGCTCACAGGGTGTTGTTGCTGTGAAGCAAATCAATGCGCCGGACATCCAGAAAGTTCATTCCTATGCCTGTACTTCCACACAATCTTCAGTTCATAAGCTGTTGGATGCCAAATTGGATCACCTAGGCTTGATGGATGATAATTTGTCATCCACTAGTCAGTCATCAAACATCAAGACTGAGCTGATTCGATCGTCGAGCCTGCCAAAGAGCAACCTACCATCTAACCTTCAGAAAAGAAGCCCTAAATCTGATCCTGAAGTCCGTTGTCTCACGTCTCGCACCCCAATTTTTCAGACCCCATGATCTCAAATTTTTCAACGTTCTGCACAAGTTTATTTTCGTCATCTTCAACGAACACGGCGCCATGCCGGAAATTCCTGCTTTGCCTTTCCTGCCTCACCCTGCTAAGTGTGAGCAGCAGATTCTAGCAGGGCAGTCATCAAGCTCCTCCCTGCACCTCAGTAGTGATATTGGCAATGCTCATGATGAAGCTGAACAGTCAGATGATATGAAAGACTTCCTCAATCTTTCTGGAGATGCTTCTGGTGGCAGCTTTCATGGAGAAAACAATGCCTTGGCTTTCGCTGAGCAGATGGAATTCCAGTTCTTGTCTGATCAGCTAGGAATTGCTATCACCGACAACGAGGAGAGTCCCTGGTTAGATGTGAGTTCATTGATTCCCTTACTGAAACATTTTTTTCATTATAATGTGAGGGCCGAAAATTGTCCACTGGACTTGTACAGCATGTCTAAAGCCTCTAAGGGTGCTGTGCTTCAGACTCTTACTGGTACTGTTCCTCTGATCTGTTGTTTTTCAGGACATATACAACACACCACCGCCGCAGCTGTCATCACTTCCAGTATCATCTTGCTCCAACCAGAGTGTACAGAATCTGGGATGTCCGGTTAAAGTCCAGCTGAGCTCATCTCGGTCATCTTCTGGATCTGCAACGACTAACAAGTCAAGATTGAGGTGGACACTGGAGCTCCATGAGCGTTTTGTAGAGGCTGTAAACAAGCTTGAAGGACCTGAAAGTAGGGTGGTGGTTCTGCTTTCTTTCCCTATTTTCTATTTCTTAATGGACTCATTAAGTTCTCTCTAAATGGTTTACTTCATTATCTGATACAGAAGCAACTCCTAAGGGCGTGCTGAAACTTATGAAAGTAGATGGCCTGACCATCTATCATGTAAAGAGTCATTTACAGGTACTACTGTATAATTGTTTTCCCCGTTCACTGAAAAATCAATCATCTCTTCTTAGTTTTCGTTGTTACTAATATTTTAACTGTCCTTGTTTTGCAGAAGTATCGACACGCAAAGTATCTTCCAGAGACCAAGAAGGTAAACAAAAAACGAGAAAAGAAAAAATTGTTGCCACGTGCTTTGCAATGTGCCATTATAAATTCTGACGCACACTATGTAGACAAGAAGGCTTCCCGGGACGATAAGAAAGTACAGTCAGGTACCAGTGGAAGTGACCCGGGCAAAGACAAGTGAGCTCTATGAATTGTTACACCGGAGTTCATGCATTTAATCAGTAAACCATGATCTTAGAAATTTACATCGCTTTCCTTGTCCTTTCTTAGGAACTTACAGGTAGCAGAAGCTCTACGGATGCAAATGGAGGTTCAGAAACAGCTTCATGAACAATTAGAGGTGGGTACCTGAAATTCTGGAATTCAGGCTATGTTGTCATGCGCATTTAGAAGGTTAAAGCATAGGCTTAATTTATCGAAATTATATATCAAATTCTGAAATTCATCTTAGGAAATTGTCCGGAGATTGCCGATTCTGATCATTTGTGTGCTTAACTTACCAGGTGCAAAGGCAACTGCAGCTACGCATAGAAGAACACGCAAAATACCTGCAGAAAATATTGGAAGATCAACTGAAGGGCGGCAACTCCCTGAAAGTTCCAGGCAAAGCACAACCAGCGTCGCCCGAATCGACGTCGAGAGACGGAGCTGAGCCTGAAGCAGGCACCACTTGTTCACCTCAGCTGTCCAAGAACAGAGCCACCATGGATGCAGAGTCGCCGGTGGGCAACAAGAGGGCAAAGGTTCACGGCGACCTCGAGTGCGAATCTCCATGTTGATAGCCGTCACAACGTCCAATGCTTCGTCATTGTCTCTGCAACTTGTAGAACCTCAGCACTTCTCAGTTACAGACTCTGGTCATGTTACATGGTAGTATGAACTTGAGGTTTTTTAGCGGTGTATGTATATAATTTGACTTTGGGAATGGAAATGGGGAGCTAATAAGCACATCATAGCATGGATTTTGTTTTTGCTACTAGTGTTTTTGCATCATGTAGTGCTTGGTTGAATGGATTTTGCTAGTATTTGAATTTTCCTATAATTTTGTGGTGTATTCTTTTAATCAAAAGAGAGTACTTTTTTCCTCATTTCCATTTTTTCCCCCTAAATGCCCCTTCAGCGATGATTACATGACAGAATAGTGTCACTTTTTTTTAGGGAAAACAGTGCTGTAGGCTGCAGCGAGAGCTTTCCTGTTTTGTAGAAGAGCGAGTCTCCATGTTCAGATCCGGGCTGGACATGGTATGCCAGAGGCAGTTTCTACAGAAAGCAAGTAGGCGACTGGCGACCTCTACAAATCGGTATGTCTATTTTAGGATTTTTAGGCATAGCTCTGGGACGTTGATTTGTATTTCCATGGACGGTTGGATCAGAATCTTAAATCTGGACCCATTTTGGTGGATTGTTTCCATGAAACAAAGAGCTAAAAATCCGGGACTAATTGAATGCATGTAAGAAAAGAGCTGAAATTACTACTTCGTTGAATGGACGGTTGGATTGGTCGGATTGGATGTCCATGGAGACATTGTTGTCGTGATATGGAAACATATAATTAAGACATAAGCAACAAACTTATTGAACCCATGCAACACACGTTGTAGATCCAATTTTAAGGAAACGTCATAGATCCGATTTTTAAGAAAGCTGATCCCGAAATTTTAGGAAAGAAACTGCGAATTTAATTGGTTTAATGGACGATTGGATTGGCCAGAGTAGATATGCGTGGAAACATTGTTGTCGTGATACAAAAACATATAGTTAAGACATAGGCAACAAACTTGTTGAATCAATGCAGCACACGTCGTAGATCCGATTTTAATGAAACATCGTAGATTCGATTTTTAAGGAAATCGATCCCGAAATTTTAGTAAACAAACTGCGAATTTAATTGATTTAATGGACGATTGGATTGGCCAGAGCAGATATGCGTGGAAACATTATTGTCGTGATACAGAAACATATAATTAAACCATAGACAACAAACTTGTTGAACTAATGCAACAAGAACATCATTGTACAATGTAAATAATTTCTGTGAAACATTGTTGTCATGATACAACAATATTTTATTTCCTATACAACAAAAAATTGCTTCATATACAACAATAATTTGTTTCCATCGTCGTCCGGCTGCTCGAGACGTCGACGACGGCGTGGTGGACGGCAGGGGCACGACGCTGGTGCTCGAGGCGGTGGTCGGTGCCCATCGACAACGACCCGGATGAAGATGTCGAGGACGGTGCGGAGGATGGCCAGGGAGCGGCGCCGGTTGCGTGGATGGCGCGGAGGATGGCGGGGCGCGATGCTGTTCGTGTGGACGACACGGAGGACGGCGGCATGGCCGGTCGTGCAGACAGCGTGGAGGATGGCCGCGGCGCAACGCCGGTCGCGTGGTTCGCTGCTGCTCCTGTGTGCACGGCAAGGATGGGATATGGGGAGAAATAAAACCCTAATTGGTGGGTTAGGGATTTTATAGGAAAAGATGGATGGTTAGATGAATGATGTAAGAATGAATGGTTGGATGCTAGGAAGACAGAATCTTGAAATCAGTATGCCGACTTATAGAGTTTACCAAGCAAGTATGCTTAATTCCGTTGTAATAATAATAAATTGGCTGGTTAAGATACAAGTATTGCCAAAATAACTAAGTTGCTTGTTTTCCTCTAGAAAAGGAGTAATCATGTTGTCTAGTCTTACCAAATATATCAATACAAATTGTTAAAACTAGTGCATGATCTGAGTTTTCAATGACTATTTAATTTTTACTAGTTTACCACAAAAATGTAGACATGTAGACTTAAGCATAAAAATCATCCATGGCTTAGTTACATCCAGGACGCTTGAGCATCAAAAACTTTTGATAGCTGGACACTTTGTAAGAGCGAGCAGGCCGGCTAGCCGTGGCCGTGAGCACGCCGTCCTCGCCGTACTTGACGCGGAACGTGGTCAGGCGGAGCAGACCCTCGTCGCCGTCGCGCAAGTTCTCCTCCTCCTCCTCGTCGTCGTCTCCCTCCCACCGCCGCAGGCGCTCGACGAGGCAGTACTCGCAGCGCTGGCCCATGTGTGCACGAGCCTGGTGTCGACGTGCCTCCACTCCGGGTGCTCGAGGAGCAGCTTCTCCGCGGCGACCTTCCACTCCGGCGGCCGGTCGCTCGCTTGGTGGGTAGATGTGACGACGCGGCAGACGCAGAGGCGCCCTTCCGTGCCGACGTCGTGGCGGCCTCCCTCGTCGCCGGCGGGAGCCCGACCCACGCGTCCAGTTCGCCGTCGTAGTGGCCGTGGCACGTGAACGGCAGCACCCAGTTGCCGCGGCGCGTCCACTCGCCGATCGCCGCGCCGTAGGAGAACGTGCCCAAGTCGTCCGCCTCCCACCCGCCGTCGGACACGAAGACGTCGCGCCCGCGCGGGTGCATCGCGTGCGCCGTGGTGCTCGCGAGGGTAGTCGCTCCAGGACCTCCGCGAGGAGCAGGCCATCCGCTGCCAAGCCCACAGCTTCTCGTCCTCGCCGTCACCGCCGCCATTGCGGTCTGTCGCTGCCAGGTAGTGCATGGCTCTGGGGAATGGCACGTCGTTCGAGTACCAGTAGGACCCTCCCTCGAACAAGTACAGCCTGTCCCTGGCGATCTCGGCGGGTCGTGGCGGTGGAAGACAAGGCCGTGCGGGAGAAGACGCGCGACAGCCAGCGCCGCCGTCCTCGTGTCGTAGACCACGGTGATGCCCACCTTGTACAGCGAGGGATCGCGCGCGTAGAACGACGGTGTTGGCTCGACGGCCACGCAGCTCATGGCGACGATGGTGCTGCCCAGGGCGGCGAACTCCGTGAAATTTTCATCGACCGTCGGAGCACCGGAGGCTCGGGGAGGCGCCGCAGTTGGGTCGCCGCAGAGACGAACTCGACGTCGACGTCCAGCTTGTGGATGCCGAACCACTCCTCGTGGTCATCCAGCACCACGTACAGATGCCGCTTCGTCGTCGCCGGCCGGCTGGATCTTGTCATCACGGGCGCCTCGGCGCCGCTTGCGTGGCGGCGGACGTGCCGGAGACGGGAGAGGAGGGGGTGAGGTCGACGGAGCTAGCTAGGGTTTTGGGAAGAACTTTTCCGTGGTGTGGGTTTTGTGAATTCGCGTGCATGGATTGATTTGCGGTGATAAAACCCGTACGCGACGGCGACGAAGCGCAATCAGAGAAAGGGTACAGAGAAGCGTAGTACGTGGAATGAAGCCCAGAAGCTTGCAACTGTGAAGTGTATCTGGTTTCTGGTCCATGTTAAATCTAGGTGAGCCTGGTCCAGTTAGGCCCAAGCCCATCAACCACACCGAAAAGCATAATTTACGATCGATGATCAATTCTGTTGACGTGTTTCCTCCCGGTGGATCCCAACGAGTCTTTTCTCCGAGCGTAGTTTTCTCTACTTCTAGTACTAGTGCTCACATACTATCTTTATCATTTAAAGTGCTCTAAGATTCATACGAAACACTTTAATGATTATTTTATATTTACATCTTTCTATTTTTATGATTTTAATAATCTATTCTTGATTATTTTAGAGAGAAAGGAGAGAGTATACTTTGTGCATCATTTATTCATGATTTTTATGCATAAAAAGGTCATGAACACAATATTTTGCAACGAGGAGATTAGTTATGGTCTTTTACAAAACGAAAGGGGTTGCACAATGAAAGTTGAATAAAGTTTGGTATTTTTTACAAAAGCTTAGCACGAATCTTAAAGCAGCTTGTATGGTACAAATAGTACGTAGACATCTAACTATAGTGGAATCACATTTCTCTCCTTTCCCCTTATCTCTTCACTGCACACGTCCATTTCCCTGATCTCCTTTCTCTTATCTCTTTTCTCCATCAGGCGCGCTCAATTCAATAATAACGCTCGCTCTTGCGCTCCTAGACATCTCTCCTTCTTCGCTTCGGTTGACGAGCCACCACCATTATCCTTCGCTCCGGCCGGCGAGCTGCCACCCTCGTCCTCCCCTCTGGCCAGGGCAACGACGGCACGTGCTTCGTAGCTTCCATGTTGCCGCTCCCCCAACCACATAACCCCTATGTCCGAATGTTGCTTGCACTTGCTCGAGGTAGCCAGCAATGCCATGATGCGTTGCAGCCACTCCTTCCTTTCCCATCTTCATGGCCGCCATCTTCCTCCTCTACACCCGTGTGGTCGTCGCGAGGTGCCACTAGACAGCTTGGTGGAGTCCGATCGCACGGTGCCATCAAGCCATCGAAGACGCCAGCATGGCCTGCCATCGTAGCAGCAAGAGGTAGGGTGGCGATTTATGGTTTTTCTTTTTTATTTTTATTTCTAAGTTAAAAGCCTATGTACAGTGACTTGAAAGTTATTTTTTGGGTCGGAACTAGGTGCAAATTAAGTTGAAAGTGGGTTTACGGGGGTTGAAACCTAGATTATTAGGGGTTGAAAGCTGACATACATCATGTCGGAAGTTGATTTGGTTGAAAGATTGACGAATGTTGGTTGAAAGTTGATGCAAGAGGTGGTTGAAAGCTGGTGCAAAAAGTTTTAGGTGCAAAGTTAGATTTTGTATAAAGCTGCATGTTTTCTCAGTTGAAAGACATTAGTTTGATTCCTTCCTCAATGAAGGCGGTAGCGCCGCCGCTCACCGGCGACAACTGGTGTCGGAGAAGGAGATTGAGAGGTGTGAGGAGGCTTGGCATTCAGAACGTGATGGGAAAGTGGAGCAAAGGGGAGGCATGTCTGCGCCGTTCAGGCATCATGTCGTTTGTTGTCTGAATCAACCGCACGGATGCCTCCAACAGCAACACTAGAGAGGCTAACGAAATGTGTGGGAGGTGTCATATTTTTTGTTTTTTCTAGGCAACGAGTTGTACGCATGTGTGTTTTCTTAGGCGATGTATTAACTTTGTTGATTAAATAAAGACTGTACGACTTATCAAAGAAACCAAAAAAAATATGAGCAATAGAGCCCTTTGATAAAGAGGAAAGTTACATCAAGGTTTTTTGCAGTCATCATCTCCAGTTCCACCTTTCGCATCTTGGTATTCTTCCATGCCTCCAGTAAAGAAACCATAGAAGAATAAACCTACACAAACTTGATTAGCCTCAAAGGTTTGAAGAGTCGCATGAGTAGCCCGCCCCAAGAGGTGGGAACCTAAGACAATTGAACACATTATGGCTTGGGACACGCCCCTCATAAGGCAGAATGCCAAATCGCTGCTTCATTGTCAGATCATCGTGAAGAAGACCAAAAGCACGACTGTCATTGCCACCACCATCAAGTCAGAATGAGGCGCTAGACGATAATCTTTCGGACTGGGAGTCGTCAATCCCCGGGACAAAACACAATTGGCTTCCTTGATTCGACCACGATGACCACACAAGGATGGGGATAGAGCTGGGAGACCTTTATTCCGTACTACACCGCTGCCTCCACCGTCGGGACGCCGTCGCCAAGGACACACAACCTAACATAGTAGGAAACTAATTACACGTCAAGCATTGATCCGGGATCCTCCCACCTCTTGGCGCATAATCAGCCACCAAGGACAAGAGGAATCGACGAAAGCGCCGGCGAAAAAACAATGTTTGCTTTCTTCTTCTTTTTCTCCGCTAGCGGCCAAGTTGTAATCTAAACCACCAAAATAAGGGATGCATCTGTTTTCATTTTCTTATGATTAATTTTTTAAATTCTAGATTATGGGATTGATGTGCGTATTTCTATCCCTCAAAATGAATGTGATATTTTGAATCTCAAATGTTTTTATCGACACACGTAGGTTATATTTTGCCTTATTTATTTCAACCTCAAGGGACCACAATTGACTTTTTTTCAAAATATAATCAATAAAGCTTGGCTGGTCATTAGATATTCATCCAAGAATGCATATACATACCCTAACAACTATTTTCTTTACTCTCCTCCCCCACCTTCTATATAAAGTAAACCCTAGTCCCACTTTTCTCTCCATCTGTCATCCCCCTCCTCCGCCGCCACCACTTGGATCTGCCGCCCGCTACCTCCGGCTTTCGCTCCAGTGAGATCCGTAATATTCCTCTAATACTCGCCTTCGTTCCTTCACACTTCTCCGCTGAGCTTCGTGCTTTCCCACCCTCATCTCTTTCTTCGTGACCTCCCTCTATATATGGCAGTGTGGTGAGTGTGGCGGTACGACGGCCTCGCCAAAGAAGAAGAAGACAATCCAAAAGTGAGAGGTGAGAACATTTGGCCGATTCCCTCGGATACTTTTGTTAGAGCGACAAATAGCACATCCATTCCATTGTTTGCCCATGAATAATTTTTTTTCTTACTAAATGCCTGTTTTGGAAACACCCTGTTTCACATAAATCATGCAGGAATTTCTCACAGAAAAAGTTTGGTTTCCTAGCATCTTGCGAAAAATTCTTACGTTCCAAACACTTGGTCAAAATAGATATTTATAATTTTCTTCTTCTTTTTAGTTTCCCCGTAAATGCCTCCTCCCTAAGTCCCTTCAACAGGGCATAGGAACGACCAACCCCTATCTATCTCCAGAAATGGCAATGAGTCAAAACCCTTTTCAACCTTGTCAGCCTTGTGCGCTCTGCTTTCGCATCTCGCCCCAAAACCCCCCTCCTCCCTCGTCCTTGCCGCCTCTTCCCCTCTTCACCCCAGCCAACCTGTGAGTGCTCTGCTGATCATAACAGCAAACTCCAAATACCACGAAGCGCAACAGCAAGGAGAGGAGGCAGGAAGGGGAGGGAGAGGTCGGCGAAGTTGGGCTCATCGTCATCCTCGCCGGCGGCTTCGTTCGTCGGCCACGCCTGGGAGGCAGGTAGGGCGAGGTGCCGCGCGGCGGCTGCGTGCTGTGATCCCCTCCGGTTCTCCGCGCGGGAGGGGACAAAAATGGTAATAAAAAAATTCTCTCACGACCTTACGGATGGAAGCCGACGGAAGGGAATGGGTTGTGATCGTTCCGGGCTCTGCACTGCACGAGAAAGGCGCTCAGGACGATCAGATAATGTGCCAGAAGGAACCCCCTATTCTCCATTTAGGTTTTGCCTGCTTAGGAGTAATTAGATGGGTAGCGTAATGTTGGATTGCGGAAGGCCTTTGAGCCGATTAGAGTGACGATCATATGGTTTTGTGGTAATTAAATTTTGCACCGAAAGGTAATTTCGCTTCACGCCACTAGTCTCGCAGGGGTATTTATTACTGTAACGATTAGCTTTGAAAGAGACAGTTTGTAGTTTTACCCTTATAGAATATCACTAATCTGCTTTGTAAATATTACTAAATTGTTCAGTTGATTTTACTAAAATAGTTAACGTTTTACTTATATTGGACTGTTTTGTATGGTTAATTTGTGAATCCTTCATGATTGTAAAAACCAAACTGTCCTGTCACGGTTACGTTCATTCACTGTATTGATGCCCAAAGATTTGTTGCCCTGATGACAATAACTTGCTATTCGTGAACAAACTCATGTCTTTCATCTGTTGGTAAATGTAATTCGGACTGTAGACCATGTCTCCTTGTGCTCTTCTTGATGCCAATTATACGGAACAAACTGTACCATCAAGTAACACTGTTTTTAAACTTCAAACGTACAGCGTTTAGTTAGATCTAAGGTTCTCCAAAAAGTGGTTTCTTGAACTGTCATGTTACGGTTACTGTTAACTCTGTATTGATGCCCAAATGCTTGTTGCCCTAGCGTCAATGCTAGTTATACAGAACAATCTTTTCCATACTGTGTTTAAGCTTCAAATGTACAGTGTTTAGTTGGATCTAAGGTTCTCCACAAACTGGTTTTTCTCAGTCTTATGTGTTTGCATATGGTAAATGCATGATCATAGTAGTATATCATGTCCTATCATGTCGAGGAGGAAGCAGACGAAATCTACTAGTTTGTGAAACATTGCACTTTTGATACTAACTGTTGGGAATAGGACATTGTCAATTATTTTTTGTTTTTGCATTATAGTCTGTGTCTTCACTTTTTTTCAGGTTTGTGCCATCCAAGAGGCTCGGACAAGGAACTGTGGAAAGGAAAGGCATGGGAAAGGCATTGATGAGGAAGGCAAGAGGGTGAGCTGCAATTACTGTGGAAAGGTGGTTTCGACATACAACCGTCTTGAGCACCATTTAGCAGGTATCAGGGGGAATGTTTGTCCGTGCGACCTAGCACCTGACAGTGTCAGGGCAAGCTTAAGGAGTTCACTTGCCTATCGCAAGAAAGACTGGATGCTCAGAAAAATGGACAAACTGAAACATACTGATGTTCCTCTGATAAGAAATCCATCATCCCTTCCATCTGCTCAAGGCCACCAACCACTTCTTCAGCCAAATGCGTCCAGTAACCACTGCTTTATTCAGTACACACCGAATTTGATGCAGCCCATGGAAACCCCACAAGTAAACTCCAATGATGTCTCCTACAATGCAAGGTCTTATCAGCAGGGAGGGCAGACGCTAGAAGCTACTTGCCCTCAATATCAAAACCCTTGTCTGATGAATAAGCAATCAGAAATACCTTCAGGGCAGGGAATTAATTGCTCCATGGACATCTCTTCTTCATCACAGATGCAGCAATCAAAACCCTCAATGGAGACAAGCAAGTACTTGGATCCTATGGCAGCAAAATCAATAGGCAAGCTCATCTTTGACGCTGGACTTGGGCCTGGTTTTCTCCACTTGTCATCTTTTAAGGAGGTCGTTGATGTGCTGTCCCATGGAGCTCGGGTTGCAATGCCCACGTATGAATCTATTCTGCAGGAGCAACTAGGAGAAACTGAACACCGTGCAAGGGAACTCAAGCAACAATGGAAAATAAGTGGTTGCAGTGTGGTTTTGGATAATTGGAAGGGCCAATGTGGCAAAGCTTTATAAGTGTCTTGGTGCATTGCAGCAAAGGTATGCTGTTCCTCAGATCCATGGATGTCTCTGAAATCATTGATGACGTGGATGAGCTAGCTTCAATGCTTTCTCGTGTGGTTGATGATGTTGGTGCCCACAACATTGTTCAGATTGTCACAAATGATGCGTCGCCATATATGCAGGCTGCAGAGCATGCAGTGCTAAAGAAATATGACCATTCGTTGTTCTTTGCAGTGTGTGCTGACCATTGCATCAACCTTCTGCTTGAGAAAATAGCAGCACTTGATCATGTCAGTGAGGTCCTAATGAAGGCAAGAGAAATCACAAGGTTTATATATAACCATGCACTGCCAATGGAACTGAAAGGAAGATATATTCAGGAGGAGATTCTGAGCAGTTCTTATTTGAAATTTGTAGCTGTGTTCATCACATTAGAGAGGTTAGTTTCTAAGCGAGTCAATCTAGTGGAGTTGTTTAGCTCCCCTGAATGGGCTTCCTCTGGTTGGGCTTCTAAAAGCTTGTTCAGACATATCTGTGGCATAGTAAAGACAGACAATGCATTTTGGTGTGCTGCTGCTGAGGTTTTGAAGGTTACAAATCCACTTATCAGTGTGTTATATAAACTGGAATCTGATAATTGTCCAATGGGTATCTTGTATGACGCCATGGATAGTGCAAAAGAAGACATAAAGCGCAATCTTGGAAGTGAACATGGTGATTATTGGCATTTGGTTGACAAGATATGGGATAATTACTTGCATACCCCACTCCATGCGGCTGGTTATGTTCTAAACCCAAGGGTCTTTTACACAGACCGATTCCGTCATGATACCGAGACCAGCACTGGGATCACGGCCTGCATAATCCAACTGGCCAAAGGTCATTACAATCCAAGGAAAGTGGCTACACAAATGGAAGTATATCAAAGAAAATCAGGTTTTTTTGATTCAGATTTGGCAACTCAGCAAATAACGGAAATACCACAAGGTAATGTACAAACTAGTCTGTTATAAACTGTTCCATGACATATACCACTGTAACCTTGCTTCTATGAAACGTTTGTATGTTCCATCTATGTAAAATGACTAACCTTATATTAGTCTAACTTTTCAGCATAGTTACTTAGTTTTCATAAAAAAAATATTACAAATAAAATTAGAAATAAATTGTTTTGGGGGCAGTTTGGGCGTCCCCTTTGATGTTGCTTGTTGCAAACCGAAATTTCTGACTTGTTCAAATTGTAGTGGAACCCTCTCTTCTTTTTTCTTTTCACTTTGACTTTAAGAATAGGAACTAACCCCACTGAGATCGTTATCACTTCATTCATATGAAAAGAAAGGAAAACGTTCTTACCTTGTTTTCCATGAAATTGCAGTTCTTTGGTGGTCGGCACATGGGACTGGCACGCGCGATCTGCAAACCTTTGCGATCCGGATCTTAAGCCAAACATGCTTCGGCGCTTCCAGATACAACATCGACAGGAGCTTATCCGAGCATCTGCATGTCACGCAGAGGACCTATGCTGCACAAGAGAGGTTCCGCAAACTGGAGTACGTCCACTACAATCTTCGTTTCGCCCGTGCCGCGCCGTGCCTGCGTGGTTCTTCTGAGCAGACTACTCAACTGGCTGATTGGATCTCAGCACCGCAGCAGCACCATTGATCACCGTTGACGACGCACATCTGGAGCAATGCTTTCATCTTCTTTTTGGTATGTGTCCGGAGTAATGCCTCATCGAAGTCTTGACTTGGTGATTGTTGCTGCAATCTGTTAAGTGGTCACTAGTGTCAGGTAAATTAGTACTATCGTAATCGGCCTGGGCCGGCAACTTGTTATCCTATGGGCCGTGCAAGGAAAGCATGTGGTGCTGGATTCATTGTTCTTTCGTTTTGGTAGAGCCCAACCATTAGTCAGAAGTTAGAACGTCGTGAGATTTTGACCTGGTATTTTACGCAGCAAGTTTGTTGACTCATGAGTGGCAAATTTCATTGACCATTCATTGGCGATGGTAAGAGCAGCTGCTTTGTGGACAGCACGGCCGCTTGTTCCAAGGTTGTCTTTAAGGTTGGGTCGGTCCACACTCCACACTGCCACCTCCGTCCTCCGGTCGCAGCTGGACGGCCCAGTGTTCAGTGGTCGCATTCAATTCATGGGAGTGAATGAACTGGGGTCTGGGGCCCCGGCTCGTCGTCGACATTTGTCAGAGTCTGTACCTGGTGCCTGGTGGGTGCCTGGTGTAGCAGCAGTAGTGCTCGCACATTGCTATGACTGACATGCAGCAATGGTAGTAGTATCTAGATTTGTCCATGGGTATTTGGTAGTAGCATCATGAGCATGAGTATGACTTGTTTTTGTGATTCTATTTTCTGGGACTACGGGGAAGGGGTATCCAAGTTTGAACTGAGCTATTACAGCGCGATCGCTCGGGCGGCGCGACGCTCCGGCGTCGGGCAGCGTGCGGACGACACGAAAGCTGGCGACCACCGCTCCACTAGCAGCCCACACCGCAGCAGGCGACGGTAACAATAAACAAGCCGTAAAAGAACAAAGCGTAGCGAGAAGGGAACAACCGCGCCGGACAAAGCAGCCACCGCATCGGCGCCTTGGGTTCGGCGGCCAGCACCCCTCCAATTCACTTTTACTAGTAACTAGCTTCTCATCGGCGCGGTCTGCCGTGCGACCAAGCCAGGATCACACGGTACACGGAGACGCACGCACGTACATTGTCCCGCGGATCACAACCGCCACGCCTCAGGTCCTGCGACTAGTGTGGACGACGAGCTAGTTAAACTCCAAACGAATTTTAAACCTAACTCCGGCTTCACTCGTTAAAATCTCGTGTTAGCTCGTTAATCTTGCTATAAGTATGAACATCTAAGTGTGTATATAGTTTTAAGCATATGTATAGCTCAATCTGAACGATTGTCATCACAAGTTTCCACAAAATAACTTAAACAACTATCAATATGGTTTAAATAGTTAAAATATAATTATAGGTCATCAAGAGGTGACGTGTAGGCTAAGGCCTCTTAGGAGTAAAACGAGCTTAAGAGTACTTGTTAACTCGATTTATTAAATTTATTAACTTAATAAGTGAAAGTCTGCTCGACTCAACTCATTAAGGCACGATTTTAAGTTAAACCGAATTACTCGCGAGCTTCGAGTTTTGCGTGCACCACTGCTCGTGGTGAGGTTTGGTTGGGTGCTGGCATCGCTCGTCGTGTCGCGCCCGCTCGCCTCCACCTCGAGTCGTGTGTTGGCCACCCACTCCGCTTCTCTTTGCGTCGCCTCCACCACGCCATAGACTAGCACTAGTAGGCCACGCCGATCACACGGCAGACGAAGCATTTCAAAATTTGAAGTTCGGCACGGCACCACCCTCCTCAGTTACTCCTCCTACTGCTGCTGCCGTCGCAGTCTTCCCTGTCTCCACTCCTCTCCCCAACCAACACAACGCAACACACACCCGCCCAAACGGAGAGGAGGAAGACGACGATGCCGTTGCCGCTGTCCAAGGCGAGGAGGGGCTTCTCTTCTTCCTCGTCCTGCAGGTCCCGGCTCGAGCAGGACGTCGAGAAGCTGCAGAGGGCGCTGCAGGAGGAGACGGCGCTGCACGCCGTCCTCGAGAGCGCGCTCGACCAGTGCGCCTCCGTCGCCCTCTCCGACGTGTCCTGCCTCCCTCCGACGTAAGCACGCCGCACGCCGCTCGACGGGGATCCATGGCCGCATGACCGCATCCCTTGCGGTGAAGCTGACGAGTTGTTCTCTGCAGGCGCAGGAGCTGCTCTCCAACATCTCGGTGATGGAGGCCGCCGTGTCCAAGCTGGAGGAGGAGATGGTCGCCCTGCATTTCCAGCTCACCCAGGAGCGGAATGAGCGGAGGCTCGCTGAGTACCGCCTCAAGCAGGCGCCGCCGCCGCGGTCCGTCTGCTCCCGCCACTCCGCGAAGTCGGAATCAGACGTACGCACCCATCCCCTCCTACCATACACACCATTCTCGCTGAATAAACTGTGTGCTGTGAAATTTTTTGAGTCATCGTGAAGAACGAGCAATATACTCATGCTCCATATATACTGCAAATTCATGGTGCTACCAGGACGCGGCGAGCGAGAAATCTAGCCAAGAGAAGAACAAGGTTTACCCCTATGCTGTCCTGCATGACTCGGCGACGAAATTACAGAGGCAGCTTTCGGTTAAGAGCTTTGGCCATGGCAATCCTAACCAGCTGTCGGAGGACATCGTCCGCTGCATGAAGAACATCTTCATCTCCCTGTCAGATTCCTGCAGGGAGGCCTCCAGGACGAATCCCTCCCTAGAAAACCAGCACTCGGTCCCTTCTCCTAGCGGGATCTCTGCGTTCTGGTCTCTGTCAGAACCGTCTTCCATATCTTCCTGGGTACAGAGCCCTCAGGTCGATCTGAACCACAACAACAATTTGTTAGCTTCGGAGACTGTTTTTGATCCGTATAAAGCCCGCGAGAAGCTTAGTTGGGCTGACATCGGAAGCTACGGCTCAGCGGCTGAAGTTTCGTGGATGTCAGCTGGGAAAAAAACAGCTTGAGTATGCCGCGGAATCACTTCGGAAGTTCAGGTATTGTGTCCAACAATTTTCGTTATAGCCAGAGTGTACTAGTTACTACTAATTGGCGTACCAAACCAGACAGCAACTCACTTTGTGTAGCTCAACGAGTTACATTGTTTTTAATTTCAAGTTTCAATACCATCAAAACATGATCAGCTGTTTCAGCATTCATGATCTTATCTCCATGATGTTAGGACTCACGCATCCGTACTAATGGCTACTTATTAGAGTGCAGGTTGCTAATTGAGCAGTTGGCAGAAGTAAACCCTGTCCACCTCAATGACGATGCGAGGTTGGCGTTTTGGATCAATTTATACAACGCGCTGTTGATGCACGTATGGTGATTCGGCAAACTCACTCTAGCTTTGTAGCCTCTCTGATTAAAACGATAGAGTTGATAGTTGATGTGGGAGAAAATCTCACGCAGAAAATTAACAACGAAGCTTTATCCTTTTACAGGCTTATCTTGCTTATGGTGTTCCACGAAGTGATATGAAACTGTTTTCACTAATGCAAAAGGTTGGCTTGAAAACTTGATTCTTGTTCATTAGAATTGATAGTCATGTCACTAATTTTATTTTCCATAATTCTGGTGCTTCATGTCTATTTTCATTGGTGTAACTTGTTTTATTCTAGGCTGCATATACAATTGGAGGGCATTCATTCAGTGCAGCATTCATGAATATGTGATTTTGAAGATGAAACCACCAAATCACAGACCGCAGATGGTATGCAAATTGCCAGGCATCTTGCTGAGACAGCTGCTTGTTTGATCACCCTTTGTTCACCAATGGAAAGTGTTGATAGTTTCTTCTGTATTTTTGTTTAAAGGCTCTGCTTCTTGCGCTCCAGAAGATAAAGGTGCCTGAGGAGCAGAAAAAGTTCTGCATTGGGGCGCCTGAGCCACTTTTGACGTTTGCTCTCAGCTGCGGGATGTATTCTTCTCCTGCGGTAAGCTCAGATAACTCACTCTGTGGCTCTTGATGTATGTAGCACTACTATGTTTAAGACTAATAACATGCGTAGAGGACCTTTATGTACTGCAACGCTTTTGTACTTAACCAAGGACTGATTATCACTGTAGGTGAAGATATACACAGCCAGCAATGTAAGGGAAGAGCTTCAGGACGCACAGCGTGATTTCATTAGAGCATCAGTAGGAGTGAGTCGAAAGGGGAAGCTTCTAATCCCTAAAATGCTGCACTGTTTCGCGCGAGGTTTTGTCGATGACAACAGCTTTCCTATCTGGATATCGCATTTTCTGCCTCAGCAGCAAGCTACTTTCGTTGAGCATTGCGTGTCTCGAAGGCGGCAGAGCTTCCTGGGCACCCGGACTTTGGCATCGTTCCATTTGATTCTCGGTTTCGTTACCTCTTCCTGCCAGATACGGGATCATTAAACTGACTGTGCCATCATATGCTTACTCATCCTGATAGCATAAAGGGTAAACTATAATAATCATCAACGTTGTTATTTTTCATTCTGAAGCCAAAAGCCTTATGCAACAGCAAATATTTCCATGTCTTCTACTGACGTGTGTGCATGTTGTAACAGCCTGACAGGAGAAAACAAGCACCACATGTCCTGTGCAAGCAAGCATATATTGTCGGCAGTTGAATCTAGCTGCTTCAGCAAGTGCACAAGCCTTTTCGGATTGCACGTGTACATCCAGTGGTCATGGGAGTGCATGCAGGTTTGTTTAACACCGAACCAGTGTAACCGCTGGATTAAAGATTGGTATCCTCGAGTTTCAGATGTAAATCTGCAGCATGTCTTATCGCCTCGACTTCTTGTCGAATTCAGCGAAAATGTTGTATATGATGTCTCAGAGCAAATAAAATTGAAGTTCCTAATCGAAGGCGTTCACTCATGGTGTTGCATCATGCTCATGGTCATGACAAAAATGTATGACAAAATGGGTCGGGTCTGTCTGCAATGACCTGCTTTGTCATGCACAAGTATAAGCAAGAAAAGGAAAAGTAAAGAAATTCCGTGGCATGTGCAAGATGCTTCATTCCATGAGCAGTTCTCGTATGGAATGATTTAACAATTCTGTATACTGCAATTCCTGTGGAACTTCCACTACTGTTTCTGGGAGCAATCCTAGCGGGTGCGCTCGGTTTGTTGCGAAAAATGCAGTCATCAGTTACCTTCGCGAAACAAAATTCAATCATCAACTATCCCTGAATCCATGCCATGGCTTCTTTCTCCGGGCGAAACATCTCTCAGGGCCCATCCTCTCCATCCTTGATGAGATTGCAGATGTCCGAGCACTCTGTCAGGCTAATCATTATTGCACACAACAGACATATCAGAAGTCGAGCTCATTTGACCAGAACCATATGCCAGCATGAGTATAATACTAGAACGTAAGATCTTTGCTGTATGAAAGTTTTACCAGTACTGCCGGCTGCGGAATTGCTCCTTGAACACCACGAGGGGTCTGCATATGAATCGGACGTGAGAATTGGTACGCATGCAACAGCTGAAGCACTGAAGAAGCGTCAGGCGATTTTTGGTTGGTTGGTTGGTTGGTTGGTTACCTCCTGACGTTGAGGGGTCCCTCGCCGCCGCGGATGCAGGTGGCGACGCACTTGGACGTGCACTGCAGCGCCTTGGCCGACTTGGGGTGCTTGATCCTCACCTGCGCCTTGTCGTCCCCTGCTCGCGTCGATCAACAGCGTGCTCGGTGTAAATACTAGTGCACAACTGATGGTGCTCGTGCGGATGGGATGGCTCACCGGAGAGTGTGGGCGGGATGTTGGAGAAGGTCTCCGGCTGCGGAGGCGACGTGGAGAGGATGGTGGCCGCCAGCGCCAGCGCAACCACGGCCGGCGCCTGCGCGAGGCCGAAGCCCGCCATACCTGGCCGTGAACCAACGCCGGCGGCAGACACCAGAGCCGTGGCCTCGTTCCTGTGACCGGGCTCGTGGTCACTGGCCAGCCACCCAGCCTGCGCAATCTGCGCGCGTACGTTTTGGTGTGCGCGTGTGTGGTCACGGCGCGTTTCCTTCTTGGCTGGAACGTTGTGGCGAGAGTGCGAGACGGTCTGGGCCCAGGAAACACGACCCATGGGCCCACTCCTCGGAACCAATATGGGCTTCCTTGGGCCAGCCCACACCGACACCCGCCCGCCACCCGGCCCACGGCCCACCGATTGCGACGGCTTTGCGCCTCTCAACTTCCGGACTCCGGCTCCGGCCGTCAAAGGCAAACCCGCCGCCTCGTGCTGCCTCGCGTCCACGCTGTTTCCGTGGCGGCGGAAGGAAAGGACGGGCGGTAGTGGCAGGCGGCGGATGGAGCAATAGCGAGGCCTTAACCCCTAGAAACGAGCTCCGGCGCCGTTCCGGGAACCGATCCCCTTTCCCCTCTTCCCGGCCATGAACCGGCGGCAGGAGCTCTGCAGGAACTTCCAGCGCGGCAGGTAACCGGATTGTTCCCTCTCTCCACGGCTATTGATTGATTCCGATTTGTTGCTCTTGGCATCCTGGCTCCGAGGGTTTCGCGCTGTGATTGTAATGCTGGTTCTGGATGATGCGTGCAGCTGCAAGTACGGGGCGCAGTGCAGGTACGTGCATGCCTCCTCTCAGCAGCAGCAGCAGCAGCAGCATCAGGCGAAGCCCAACCCCTTCGGGTTTGGTGCCTCGAGCAGGCAGCAGCAGCAGCCGTTCGGTGGGCAGTTCCAACAACATCAGCAGCAGCAGCAGCAGAAGCCCAATCCTTTTGGGTTCGGGGTGCAAGGCGGTGCCGCCCAGCCACGAAACGCTCCTGGCCCGGCAAAGGTTCGTCGTCGCCAATCGGGAAGACACTTTCCTCCATATGATTCTTCACCGATTGCAAAAATTTACTGTTCGTATCAATAGCTGTTTGTGACTAGTGGATTGTTGTATCAGCCTTTTCAGAATAAGTGGGTAAGGGATCCCTCAGCCCCGACAAAGCAGCCGGAGGCACAGCCAGCACCGCAGGCAGCCCACACGTGAGTCGCGATGCTTTGATACTTTTGATCTTACTTGATTATTCTTGGTTATGGGCGAGTCACCAATGTTGCGAGTTGTTTCACAGATCCTGTACAGACCCTGAGTTCTGCAGGCAACAGATTTCAGATGATTTTAAGAACGAGGCTCCGCTCTGGAAGCTTACTTGTTATGCTCATCTCAGAAGGTAAATCACTGCTTATGCTCCAACTGTCACTCCAGGCCTTGTAGAATGTTGATGCACTTAATACTTTGTTTCTTGTTCACACACAGTGGTCCTTGTGACATTACGGGGGATATTAGCTACGAGGAGCTGAGAGCTAAAGCATATGAAGAGGGCAAGCAAGGGCATCCTCTGCAGTCAATAGTGAGCTTTCCAGCACTACCACCCCCCTCTTTCTTCCCGTTCCATGCTTTTTTTTTGCGCTTTGAAGTATGTGGTCGAACATTACTTCAACTGCATTGTTCTGATCTCAAAGGGACTAGGGCAATGATATGAATCATAATTTTTTTATGGAGGCAATGATATGAATCATAATTTTTTTTTATGGAACAGTATGTTACATTAGCAAATGGTTACTATGTCCCATGTCCTATGTGTTCCCCTATTCCTGCTTTATTATCTTGTGGTAGAGCCATAGAGGTATGTGAAAACTGTCCTTGTGGACAATAGTCTGTGCCCATGTAAATATTGCAAGATAGAGACTTCCAACTGTGGATTTAGCAAAAAACAGTTTCACCTTGGTAGACTTCACTATAAATTTGATTACTTGTTTCCGAGTTTCTCAAGAACAAACTCTCATTCATTGTTTTTGCTTTCTTCAGGTTGAGGGAGAAAGAAATCTACAAAATGCAAAGTTAATGGAGTTCACTAATTTGCTGAACAATACACGTGCATCACAAACTCCAAGCTTTCCAACTGTGGGCTCCTTCCCTCAAGTGAAAAATAACTCATCATTTGGGGGTTCTCAAACTAATGGACCACCTGTGTTTACTAGTTTCAATCAAGTTGGAGCAGCAACTAATCTTGGATCTGGATCAAGGTAATACTCTCCTGATGGTCTTTAATAATCTTCTGATTTTGTTAGAAGATGATGCTTTTCAAGCTACTGGGTGACCAGAAATTGTTATGAATATGATTGTTCATGTTGTTTTTTTTTACCTCAATATGATTGGTCTGGTTTATTGTGTGCTTATTTGTATAATTTGATGGAATGCATCTTATGCAGAAACACCACACTAGGAGTGCCAACCAACACCCTTTTCGGTCAGTCTACCCAGCCCACATTTGGTCAGTCTACCCCATCGTTTGGTGCCCCTACTTTTGGCAGTGCTGGAATGAAATTTGGAGTTGCAGGTATAAGCCTTAATTGGTTTATGGAATCATGCTTCTAGTCCTTTGTTCTTCCAAGTTCGAATAGCTTCATGATCCTCTTGTATATATACTTATTAATGAATAAAACAACCGGAAATATGGTTTACTATGTGCTGGGCCTAGAAATTGTACTTTCTTTTTTCTCTTCTACTTGTTTGTGTTCCCCCTAACTGTCATGAATTTTTGCATCTGTTCACCACATGCGAATGGGTACAGTCAAATGATCAAGATGAAATTCCTGTTGAAGCAAAATGCAAAGAACATATTTGCATTTGCAAAATGCAAGTTTTGTATCATACCCCCCACCCTACCCCCAAAAGTAGCACTTGTCCTTTTTCCTTTTGATCTACCGTATGTCAGAAATTTTTCTCTTTTACATTACTCTTAGGCTCTTAGCATAGAATAAATTGTATACACAGGTAGAATAAATTTAGAAGTATATTTTGATTTTTTTTTATCTTTTTTCATATTAATATGGTACTCAAACCAAAAGTTATTGCATGAATGGACCACAAAGGGTGATTCCATAGGATATGTTGCCCAAGATAAATCAGATTACTTGTAACTGCTTGTGTCTATCGTATGTCTAGATGCTGTTCATCTATTCTGATTTCTGACTGTTAGTTAAGTTTTTGACACATAGTGATAAATGACTGTTATAACAATCACTTCTGGTAAGTTGCCAAAGGATGTTTCCTTCATGTGTATGTGCACCATGAGGAACCAGGAGGAGGGCCTGATAAATCTGCATGTACATATTTCTTGCCCTGTAGTGGATTAAATTTTGAACAATGATATATGCAAAGGATTAAATTTCATAATATTGCCATAATTGTTATTCCATACCAGAAATTCATACTGTCACATGAAAGAAGGTGGTGTATTATGATGCATCAAGTGAAATTATGACCACTGGATAGATATATGCATTGGAATAAATACATTGCACCTGTACAAAAGCTTTTTATTAGCCTTGTGCATTAAGCATTTAAAGATCTTGTTTGAATAGATCCTATCCTTTTTTCCTCCCTCTTATGTTTATGGACATTTATTTATATCCTCTTTTTAAGGAGATCTGCAGAGATTGTTGTGTTGGGGTGCCATTTTAACTTTTGTAAATTTGCAGGTGCAGCTGGAAGCCAGACGTCAAAGCAACCATTTGGGAGTTTGCAAGGCTCGAGCATGTCCAGCAACAACAATTTTCCAAAGTCTCCTACCTCTGTCCATCACAGAGACATTGATAGGCAGTCACTAGAGTTACTTAATGGGATGACAGCTCGTACAAGTGCCATGGACCAGGCATCTGTTGAGTAAGTTCTGTGATAATACTAATTTGTGAAGGTACACTAGAAAAGAATTGTAACCTGCTGATGAGAAATCACTGAACACAGATTTTTAGAATATGCAATGAATATTCAAGTTTCAATCACTATTTATACTACATTCATTGAGAAAAAATATTCAATTTTTTAGGGAATGAAATTATTATGCTCCTTGCTGACATAAGGTTTTCAGGAACATATAACAAATCAATTAGACTTGGCTGTTTAACAACATTATGATATATCTTGCTACTTTTGTTGGTTTTGATTACATAGTTAGTAAATTATCATTCTGTAACAGAGTGAAGTTTCATTACTTGTGCTTATCTTTGTCTTATGTTTATTCAACAGAGATAATAGAAATGAAAATCAGGATGATAGTATCTGGCTGAAGGAAAAATGGGCAATTGGAGAGGTTTGAAATACTTTCCTCCTATACCTCTATGGTTTTATTTCCTAAAAATGTTTGGTCACAGACAATTGTCTTTCCTGGTGGTAGATTTCTAGTTATTATGTACATTTCTCTTGACGTTTAGTTTCTTACATCATCCACAAGCTGTGGCATGTGCATATTTCTGCCCAATCTGTATGTTATCTCTAGCATTAAATTGATGACATGTACGTGATTTTGCTGCTTCTTTTTTCAAGGCATCATATTATAGTTCTGTCTGCACATCCTATCTGTTTGCTTAGAGTATGTTATATTCTGTCCTGCTTTATCTTACTTTTATCAAATATTGAGCACATCTACGTTTCTCGTGTCTGGATGTGAAGTCATTTTTCATGAAGTCTGAACAAAGTATGGGACTTCTGTTAGGAGATATAATAAGTTCCACGTTCTTCATGAGAACTGCCTAGAATAAAATGTTCATGCACAGCGGGTTTTATATTAGTTTGTGGCATTTGATTTACATGAAACTCCTTTTCAGATACCGCTGGATGAACCGCCACAGAGGCACATTAGCCATGTATTCTAACAGCTCAAGGTCTCTTGCGTTGTGGAGGCATGATCCAGTCAGAGCTGTTTACTGGTCTCTTCTATGTGGTTCTCCTCCGAGGTAACTGTTTACCATTATTCTCTTTCTCCTTGAACAAATTTTTGTATCTCACTTGTCACAGCATATTGATTCTGCTACTTTGCAGCTCCATGATGATACGAAGAAACAAGCTGGAAAATGTGCACAGTAAATGAAGGCTGATCAGTCGATGCAGTGTTTGACACCACTTATTCAGTGCAGTACTTTTGCCCCCACATGCCTTTTGTAACTTTGATTTAGACAACTAGAGCTAGAAACCAACCAATGAGCAGTCTTAGCTGATCGAGAAGTGATGGATGGTGGAATCAGAAGTAAACCGAAATATCACGTTGTGGTATACAATACCGGTGCCTGTGAAGCTGAACGTTGAAGTCTGGAAGATGAAGGCGATATCACACTAGCTGAATACTGAATGCGCCTACGAAACTGGATGAAAATCCAGCAGCACCCCCTTTGGGTCGTCAATCTTGATCCTTCCTGTAACATTTTCCCCCCTATTTTAACCTGCAACTCTTCTTCCTAGCAAGTCAACGGGAGTTGGTTGGTATGTTGTGCAAGTCGCAATAGATCAGCACGTACCATGCAATGTCCACGTGATAAACCTCGTTATTTCCTCCTCACCTACCACCATGCTCTGCCATTACTAGCCGTCTAGGAGCTGCTGCAAGGACGGCATTCTTCTAGGCTCCACTTAATGAAACGGGGAATCACGTTCATTTCACGGAATTAGACCGACATGAAGACAGCTATAGCACTGTGACAAATTATTGGAGGAGAGGAGAGGAGAGAATGAGATGTGATCATCTGCTCATCCTCTCTTCCGCCATTGCCAACGTGCTGCAGCAGCAGCTGCATGTAGTATTTCCAAGGCAACAATGCATGGGACAGTACTAGCATATTTGGCCCAGGCATGTTTGTATCCTGTCTCCATTTTTACCTGTGTGCTACTACATTGAAAGTAGTTTTAGTTCTAAGGTTGCTACGTGCATCGTCGGATGCAGAAGGCCTCGAGATTGTTCTCTTTCATCATCTAAAATTGTGAGCATGCTCCAGTAGCTCTCACAAGGATCGCGAAGCGAACTAGGTTTCTTTCTAGAAGACTTCCCTTCTTTCTTTCTTCAACCGAAATGAGAAGTGAGGAACCAGAGGAACTCCCAGATCCACCATTATGTCCCTTTTAGCTCAGTAGGTCAAAAAAGAGAAAGGAGAAGAAACAAACACGTTGGAACCATGCACCGACCTGAATGATCAAGCTCCAAGTTTTTTCTTTTCTTTTAGAAACAAGCTCCAAGTTTATGCTATGCCGTGTACTGTTGGCCCTGGTCTGGTCGGATCATTCCATGCATGGTCCAAATAGCACAATGCATTGATCCAATGATGTCAAGTGACCTGGGCCATGGGGCAGGGATATAGAAAATCGACTGATTGATTGATCTGTCCTCCGTAATCTAGTCGCACGAATTAAACGGACCGGAAAAACAGAACGGAAAGAAATGCACCGTAATCAATCATCCATATTTTCAACAACCAAAGGGAGCGTACTGACGATATCTACATACTAAGATACACATAGTCTAAATTTTATTATAAAATACAATAAAAAGTGCTAAAAATAAGCAGTCAAGAGGCTACGTCAGGGATGAAGAAAGCACACTAACGATATCTACATCGTAAGATGCACACAGTCTAAATTTTATTATAAAATATAATAAAGAGTGCTGAAAATAAGCAGTCGAGAGGCTACGTCAGGGATGAAGAAAAACTCTCGAACCTCAAGCACCATATTGCTATGTCTCAACCCATGCTTGGTGAAGAAGTCTCGGACCATGGACTCCTGAGTACCGGAATAAATCGAAACTTCGATGTGCTGCCCTAGTAGATGTATATCATTTCTTGTTACAGCGTCAACGCACGCACGCACGCTCGTGAACTGCATGCATATACATATGGGAGGCGGGCGATCGAGGGAGGGAAGCTTCAGTTCGGTTCAAATGTTTGAAGAAGTCGTCGAGTCCAGGGGCGTGCTGCGCCTTGAAATCCTCAAATCCACGAGTACGGTACACATTACAAAGCTCCATCAATTAGTTCAAACTGTATTTTAGTACTACTATGATCATCGATCGAAGATCTTAGCTTAGATCTGGTCCAAACCATCTCTTATTCATCGTAGTGATCACAAGCCGATGCTGCTTAGTGTCGAACCGAGGTGATCAAACTCTAGTGTCGGCGTGGATTCTACAGTTGTACGTGGTATATATGCACGGCCAAAGTAAAGATCGTCGGGATAGCCAGAAGGATGTACGGAGTACTATATAATTACTACCTCGCTCCGTTCTTAAATAGCTAACAGGATCTTCAATATACATATTTGATCATCACGTTTTATATGTACTTTCTTCGTTCTATAGTATAAGACGTATTTTGATTGGTTAGACAAGGTTTTGACCAATAATTACTCGATTAGTATATGATTTATAAGATATAAAATTAATATCATTAGATTCGTATTCAAAAGTACTATTTATAAATGTGACTTGTATCACATAAATCAGATATTAATAGAGTAATCGATGGTTAAAGTCTTGTTTTAACCAATCAAAATACGCTTTATATTATTATAGGATGGAGGGAATATATGTTAGCAAAGTTTTATGAATTTTTATATTTTCAAATTTTTTTAAACAAATCTGATGATACTATTTTTATTTCACCAATCTAAATAATTTTTTAATTTTAATTTTTTAAAAATTAAAAAAATTAGCTACACATTTTCTAAAACATCACGTCTTTCGTACACGTCCGTAAGCGGAGTCCTCTCGTTGATTTGATGCGAGCCCAATTTATATCTTGTGAGGTCAAGTCTTTTCCCATCGTGACATGATTGGCACGGGTGGATTCTTGGAACAACTGCATCACCAAGGCAGCCTACCTATCTGTCCATTTGTCCATTTACATCGATTGCGTGTTGACACACACGCACACACACTTTTCATGGATGATTCGCTTCCGTTGATCCGATGGGTTGTAAGCCGTGGCCGTTTGACCCTGCCGCGGCTGCATGCGTTTAGTTTAACACGACTTTGTCACGGCGCCTCACTTGTGTCTGAGTGGTGATCGCCGTGGCAACTCCACATCACTGGCAGAGCTAGCCCGTTTATAAACATGAAGAAGATCTATCCGCGAAGATATTAGTTAACATTATTTCAAAAATATTATTTTTCTATTTTTATCATAATACTGTTTTTAATAAAATTTCGCCGGACGAGTCGACCAGCCACCCGGGATTGCTGCACGGTGGCTCCACCCATGTCCTATACCACCGCCACGAACAGCGCGGCCAAGGGTCAGTTGGGCCACACGTCTTCCATACATTACTCGGAAATAAAGATCAACGGGTATTACCCGGCGGGGTAAGATCACTGTATCCGATAACCGCCTCCTCTAATTTGTTTGTACTCGTTTATCCGTCTGGGAATGTTTTTCCCATCCCTAATATCCGTTGGGTACCGGGACTCCAGCGGGTATTCGTACCTGGTAAAAAATAGGCTAGTTATGGGCTAAAAATGCTATAGGTTGTGGGCATGTGGGCTGAATTCTAGGTGCCATGGATCAAAGGTACTAATGGGTATCCGCTGGATATCAAGGATAGGTAACAGTGTCCCGTCGCCGTACCCGGTTTATCCGGTAGGCAACAAAATTTTCCCATTAGCGTTCTCATGGGTAAAAAAGTTTCCCTCTACCTGATTTCTAAACCGGTAAATTCCCGTCAGATATCGAATATGGGGTATCTGTCGCCATCTTGAATCCGAAAAAAAAACGAGCCCGCGACTCCGCGGCCCACCGAACCCCACGAATGACACCGGCCCACGCCTCCCTCTGCCTCGAGCTTCTCGCTCCGCGTTAACCCTCCCCCATGTGATCCCCCCTGCCAACGCTTAGCTGCCCCCATTCACTCCCACCACCCCCCACTTACCCCGCTAAACCTCGCCACCTTCTGCCGCCGCCACCGCCACCGCCACCGCCACCCCGCGGCCATGACCAGCCCTCTCGCCTCCCGAGGGGTGTTCCTGGCTCTCCTCCTCGTCGCACTCGCCTCTCCCCCAGGCGCCGCGGCTCAGCCAGCTTCCGACCCGCCCCCATCCTGGTCGTTCCCGAACCCGCGCCTCCGCGCCGCCTACGTCGCGCTGCAGACGTGGCGGCGCACGGCCATCTTCTCCGACCCGCTCAACTTCACCGCCAACTGGGTCGGCCCGGACGTCTGCGCCTACAACGGCGTCTACTGCGCGCCGCACCCGTCCGACCCCGCCGCGGGCGTCGTCGTCGCCGGCATCGACCTCAACCGCGCCGATATCGCCGGGCACCTCCCGGCCACGCTCCCCGCAGGGCTCCCCGACCTCGCACTCCTCCACCTCAGCTCCAACCGCTTCTGCGGCGTTCTCCCGGATACATTCCTCCACCTCCGCCTCCTCCACGAGCTCGACCTCAGCAACAACCGCTTCGTCGGGGCCTTCCCCGCCGTCGTGCTCTCGCTGCCGTCGCTCAGGTACCTCGACCTCAGGTTCAACGACTTCGAGGGGCCGATCCCGCCGGCGCTCTTCGACCGCCCGCTCGATGCCATCTTCCTCAACTCCAACCGCCTCACGCGGCCCATCCCGGCAAACCTCGGCAACTCGCCGGCGTCCGTCGTGGTGCTCGCGCACAACAGGCTCGGGGGATGCATCCCGCCGTCGATTGGGAGGATGGCCGAGACGCTCAACGAGATCGTGCTCATCGACGACGACCTCACCGGGTGCATCCCGCCGCAGGTGGGGCTGCTCAGGAAGGTCACAGTGTTCGACGTCAGCGGCAACCGCCTCCAGGGCCCGCTCCCCGGGAGCGTCGCCGGGATGGCGGCCGTCCAGGAGCTCAACGTGGCCGGGAACCTCCTCCAGGGGCCAGTGCCGGCGGGCGTGTGCGGGCTGCAGAGCCTCAGGAACTTCACCTACGAGGACAACTTCTTCAATTGGCGGCCGGGCTGCACGGCGGCGACGGCGGACGGCCAGTGGAACTGTATCCCTGGCGCGCCCGCGCAGCGACCGCCGGCACAGTGCGCCTCGGCCGCTGCCCGCCCCTTCGACTGCAGCAGGGCGCAATGCCAGGCAGCGCCGGGCAGCCCCACGAGTAGGGGCGAGGGCGGGGGCGGGCGCGGAGGCCGCCGCGCGCCGCCCACTCCTGTGGCGGGGCGCGGGCGCGGAGGCGGCCGCGCGCCTCCCACTCCTGTGGGGGCTCCTCGGCCACATGAGCGCCCATCAGTGCCGCCGAAGCCGTCGAACCCCTCACCGCCGCCGGGCTCTGCAACGCCGGGAATGGCGCCGACGCCTGGCTCGGCTACTCCATCGTACCCGTCCCCGCCGGGGAGCTCCGCAGCGCCAGGAATGGCGCCGCCGCCGCCGACCTACAGCGACAGCCCCAAGCACGCAATGCCGCCTACGACCGCACCACCATCTCACGGCTCGCCTCCGTCCCCCGGCAACCAGCCGCCGTCCGCGTCCTCACCGTCCGGTCAACCCACGGCATCGCCCCCCACAGAGCACCCCGGGTACGTCCCGCCGCCGACTCCTATCACACCATCGTCGCCACTGCCGCTGCCAGGCTACCACCCTCCCGGCCCGGGAACACCATCTTCGCCAGGCTCTTCTTGGACACCCCCACCTCAAAGCGGCGACGGCGAGCACGGCGGTGACCACGGCAACCAGCACGGACCATCACCATCTTCTCCACCTGGCGGAAACCTGCCGTTCCCGCCGGTGCACGGCATGTCGTACTCGTCACCGCCGCCGCCACCATCGAAGATGCCGTTCCCGCCAGTGCACGGCGTGTCATACGCGTCGCCGCCGCCGCCACCAGTGAAGCCGCCGTTGCCACCGGTCTACGGGGTGTCGTACGCGTCGCCGCCGCCGCCGAAGGCGCCGTAGAACTAGCTAGGTAGCTAGGTGGCCGTGGTTGATCGGTCGGTCGCCACCTCCACGCCCGGACCGGACGCTCGTCAGCTCCGTCAGTCAGTCAGTCAGTCAGTCAGTCACCGGTACATCTTCCACTGTAGTTTCTTCTTCTTCTTCCTGTTCCAAGTTCTTTTTTCGTTACCATTTTCTCTGTTGTTTATGACGTTATTTGATCAGATTGAATTCGATGGCTCTGTGGATTCTTTCTTTCTTTCGTTCTTCACTCTTTCATCTCTCTCGTCTGCAAGCTTTTATTGCTCTCAAATTAGTACCTTTTAGCATCTTAATATGGGTAAAAATAAACGCGGGATCGATCAGCTCTAGGGAGCAGAGGCAGAGCAGGTTAATTGGCTGCTGCCTCGCTCACCAGAAGTATGCTCCGATTTGGGGTTGGAAAGTGAGTCTGAAAGCTGCAAATCCGCAAGCAATTCGATGAGCCAGGGAAGTATCCATGCATCATCGATCAGATATGCCACGACGCACGACACGACGGAAGGGTGCAGTCAAATCGCGACGGCGCCACCACCCTGACATTGGTCACAAGGTCACATGCATGAGTAATGAGCCGATCACACCACGGATACGAGTAACACGTTCGAGATGAGATGCTTCTCGTTGTCCAGTGCTACTAACACGCCATGCCGATCACGGCATGAAGGATGAAACGAGTAGTAGTAAATTTAGAGCAGTTGGCCGCTGCGTTTGAGGCCTCTCTCCATTTACTCGATGAGCCTCCCTGTCGACAGGTGCAGTGCAGTGAATCTTGATCACTGCTAGGACTAGTGTACTAGGAGCATACGTATGACTTGGGAGCTATTACCTCTGATTTTCTTTCGAGGCCCGTGTACGTTCCACGTGACAGGAACCGGAGGAGGGGCCTAGAAAATAGTAACTGCTGCCTGGTAGTGCTCCATGTTCGCTGCAAATGCAATTGCCAGCACTTCATCAGCGCAGTTACAGCTTGTACATGTGTAAATTCGAGATCCGATGAATGCATACTGTTTTGCTTTTTCATTACTTCCTTTGTCCTAAAATATAAGATATATTTTATTTAATTAAAATATAATTTTAACCAATAATTACTCTATTAATATGTGGTTTATATGATATAAAGTCATAATTATAAGAAAATACTTTTAAATATGAATCTCATGACATCAATTTTATGTCACATATATCGCATACTAATAAAGTAATTGTTGGTCAAAACTTTGTTTTATCGAAACGAAATATTTGGGAGTACTCACTAGTCACTACTGCGATCTACTGTTGGGGCCTGTGCTGTGCATGCTGCACCACCGTTTCTTAATTACCGGCCCCCTAGGATCACGTAGTGAGTACCAGTTGATGCGTTCACGTGAGATCGCTCGCTTAACATGCAATCATCATCGTATTGGGAGCAGCAACTCTTCCCCAGCCTCGGATGATCGGATTGGTACCAGCAACTCTTCCCCGTCGTAAGGCACCATTTGACATTACGATGGCTTTTCAGAAACAACTTCAGTTGAAAACGCCTTTTTTTAAGGTGTAACAGAATTTTTTAACTAGAATTAGTAAAAATTTCCTTAACTACCTGAATTTCACATTTCAAACGAAGTTCTGCACAGCAACCATAAACTGGGCCTAAGAGAGAGATGCACCTGATTAACCAACAAATGACCCATTTATTAGTATTATTTTTTATGGACGCAAATGACGGATTATTGAAGGCCTTGGAGTAAAAGAAAATCGAAAGTCAAAACCTAGTCGGTAGTAGTATGAGCTCCTCAACTTTACAGGGTTGACCTACTTTTTACTTGGATGATCTCATGCCGGAGAGGACGGTGGCGGCCTGACGGGCGAAGTAGGTCAGGATGACGTCGGCACCGGCTCGCCGGAGGCACATGAGCGACTCCATCATCACCTTCTCCTCGTCGATCATGTTCAGTGCCCCACCAGCTTTGATCATCGAGTACTCACCAGACACCTGAAGAATGAAAGAATGATACTTTTGAGCTTAAAGTATATACCAACAATTTAACGGCTGCAGAACCATGGCTATTGATGCTAACAAGATGATGTTTTGACGACTTAGAAGATAGTCATCATGATACATGGGATGAAATTTTTTTGTTACTTTCGAGAAAACGTAAAGCTTGCATCAATATTGGTTGTGCATGTGTTGGCAAAAAGAATATCAACTCCGCACTCCAGACATAGGCAGGCTAGTCACAATATAGCAATGCATAGTGGACTAGGAGTATTTGAGTAGCCTAGTTTCAAATTACTCACATTGATAGGAGTTCTAATTTAAGATAAAATAAACACGAAGAAATATTATATGACTCCGGTATTAATAAGAGAAATGGCAATAAGGTAGACTGGATTATGATATGCTATAGTGCTATGCTAAAATGTCTTCACTGATGCATTGCATGCATAAAGTATAAAAGTAACATCTATACTTTTTTTTTGGGTGGAATCCCAAATGGAAACAGTCAAATGGTAAAGAGGAACAGAAAAGCACAGCTTCATCGCAGTGAGGATCAGCCAATGAACTAACCTGGTATGCAGCAATTGGCAATGCTGAATTATCCCGAAGTAGTCGGATGATATCCAAGTATGGCAATCCAGGTTTCACCTGTAAAATGGGAACGATGGTTATGAAGCAACATACGAATGAGTAATCTTGGTAATACCACATTGTTATATAAAGCAAGAGAATTACTAGAAGAATATCTGCCCCCTCTGCCTCATCCGCTGAAGTTTCTCGAAGGGCTTCTCTGTAGTTAGCTGGGTTCATCTGATAACTTGAGAACAAAAAAAAAGAACATAATTAGATAATAAGCAACCAAATTGCACACTGGATGGAAACAGTAGCCTCAGTGTCGGCTTCATACGTCTTCTTGTCCCCAAATCGGGGATTTGAATCTAAAGCTTCTCGGAATGGACCGTAAAATGAACTGGCATACCTGCAAAAACATACATCTCAAATAATTAAAAGGTACAATAGAAATAGGATAATGGAAAGAATATGATGCCATGAATAAATAAATACATACTTTGCAGTATAGGACATAATGGAGACATCATGGAAACCCTCCGCATCCAAAGCAGCACGGATTGCTCCAACACGACCATCCATCATGTCACTAGGGCTGACTACATCAGCACCAGCGCGTGCCTGTTTAGTTCGGGAAGCATTTTTAAGTTACTGAACTTACCCTTATGAAGGTACTCAGCCATCAAGAAAATAATAATATCAAGAGAAGAGATGGACCTGTGAAACTGCCTGCTTGCACAACTGATAAACTGTTTCATCATTCATAATTACTCCTGATGAGATGGAAGCAAACCAACTATTAGGTGCAATTATAAAGTTTGTATTTGCGTACTTGTTCACATGTCAGAAACATCTAGATCTGCCAATTAACTCGGACCAGAAAATAGAAACGAAAAATACTTGAATTGCAATTCAAGTTTTAAACTCTAGCATCATGCATCATCATCCAACAGGCAGACTCACACTTTGAGTAGTACCTTGCAATAGTTATGACTAGAATTACAAAAACCGGCAGGGATCGTTCAGTCCCTGGTTTTGGCACCAAAAACTGGACCTTTTCATTTTCAGCAAATTTTGCATGATTTGAGAAGTACTCAGCAAGATATGTTATTTCGAGTAAAAGTTCTAGCAAAGGATAATATTCAACTTCAAAGAAATTTTGACTGGTAACTGGTCGGATACTGGTGGGGGACTGGGAACAGTTGAAAATCTGGTTCTTTTAACTATGGTTATGACAGCGAAAACTGACGAGTAGGAAGAGCAGTGAAGACTAGTTTAATCACACAAGAACTCAGAGAACTGTTAGCTAATTAATGCTGGTAACCATTTTTCTGAAAACTACATGGTTTAGGATAAGACATTAAGGCCTTTAAGAATGATTAGCTCGTACTTAAGGTTTACTGTGGAAAATTTAAGCAGGTTTTTGCTGAATTCCATATCATTCTTGCGTCCATTGTGTTCGGCATCTCTGAGGAAAATGATGAAATTACAGTTTCATCGCAAAGTGGCCAAAACTGACCACTTGACTGAGTTGTTGACCGTCCAGATTCTACACAATAATATCCCAGGCTCCTAGACTATTACTAACTGGATGCTACCAGTAACCACTGAGAACTACAATACTGCCTGCTTGGTTATATGCCTATATCCAATTTCGTATCTGTTTTATAAAATCCAATCAGGGCATGCACAGTTATGCCTTGGAACCAGGAGTTCTACAGACTCTACACACTAGTATATCAGGTTACGAATCTCCTAGCCAATACCAAACTGGATGCTACCAATAATCGCAAAGAACTAGAATACGAGTTGCTTGGCTGTATGCTTGTATCCACTTCGGATTCATTTTACGAATCTCAAATAAGAGCATGCATGGAGATGTCCTGAAACCAGGAGTTTGCGACAATATTTTCGCAGTAGCTAGAATATTTCTCATGCTATCCACAATTCAGCATGTAAGCAGATCACACATCATGTATCTTTGACTCTCCGAGAGGTGCAACATCCAACGGTGATAATTTTCCTTACCATCTTCCCTTACAATGCCATCATGACCATCAGATGAATAAGGGTCCAAAGCAACATCCGTGTAGACAACCTAAATCGGTCATATGATTATAAGCAAAGATATTAGCAGCAATGATCCATAATATGCATGGAATGAAGGAGAGATTACTTACAATATCAGGGAACTTATCCTTAAGCAGGCGAATTGTTCGTGGAACCAAACCATTGTCATTGTATGCCTCATCTCCTGTTGGAGACTGGAGGAACAGAGGGTACACGTCATTCCAAAGCACGGATACAAGTATGTGAAAGATAATTAGCTATAATCGTCAAATACCTTCAGTGCATCAGGAACTTTCGGAAAGAGCACGAAGCTGTTAACACCAACATCGCGTGACTTGTAGACCTGCATATAAAGTGGTTGTATGTATTACTATTACATCAGGTCTGAATACTGTTAGCTACTTAAGACTATTGATCCAAGTGACAAGGAAATGGACACACATTTATCTCTCTCCAACAAATTAATCCAAACGTACATGACAAATACAATCCTAATCTCAGAAAAAATAGCTAAGTCTCAGTACTCTCAGTACCTCATCAAGAAGCCCGTGCTGCCATCCAAGCCTGAAGCACCCTGGCATAGCGCCAATAGGAGCATCCTCTTCCCCTGCAGATCATCACAAAAAAAAAGCTCGATATATAAAATCTCAAATTGTCCACCGTTGTTTCTCAAGAATATGTATATATGTCCATCATTCATATAAGTAGACTTCATGACAACCTTCATGGATAAACAATGGGAGCACCAAATTAGCGGGCGATATGCTCGTCTCCTGGAATGCAGCCCTAAGAGCCGGTGACCTGCGGTTGCGACGAGGGCGCTTTGCCATATCCTGAACGCACATCAAACAGGTCTATAATCCAGCCTTTTGCAACGGCACTGTAAAACACAACAGACATTGTCACATCCAATTGGAGCTTACAAGAGGCCTGATCTCTGGGGTTCCCTCGGGGGCCTTCGGTCTAACCAACGGCGGGGAAGCGGGGAATCTCCCGGCGACGGCGTCGGCCTCGCACTCCTCGATGCTCCTCCCCGACGGCGCCCTGACGGCGGTGGCCGCCTCCCGCTCGCTGCTGACCCTCAGGGCCGTGGAACGCAGCCTTGGCCCGCCGGTTCTTGGAACGGCGAAACAGCTAGCGAAGGCCGGACGGCCGTGGCAGTTTGTGGCCTGGAGCATCTGCATGTTGCCGGGGGCGAAGGACACGGTGGAAGCCATGGCCTAGCTAGCTGTAATTTGAGACCAAGAAACTTAATTTCGCAGACATGATTAACAATCCTGAACTACCTTGCCTTCCAATGCAACGTAGTTGGGTCAAAATTTAGGTGTGGACTCCAAGAAATGGGTAAAAGACGGATCTTGGCGAGTGCAAGAGGCGGTGGCGGCTGGATTGAATTTGAGCTTGGGATTGGGGTTGGTCATCAAGAAGAGAATGGAGATTGGATTTAGCTTGACGGGTTCAAGGGAGGTGTAAATCTTGGAAAATAGGAGGAGGAGACGTACCTGGAGCGCGGAGATGAGGAGAAGACGCTGCGGCCTCAATCCTCTCCGAGGGCGACACCCACCTACTAAACTAGACTGTCTCGCGTTTCTCTGTCTCTGTCCTTCCTTGTCTTTGTATACGGCGAAAATTGCACATTACACCACCAAAAACACCTATGGTCGCCAAGCTGCTTTCGTATTACCGGTCCTTGACGCCGATGCAAAGTGATACCAAGGGCACGTTTGATTGGTAATCATATTTTATCAAACTTTTACGAAGATGTGGCTATGGCATATTGCTACTATTTATTTTGTTTATAATGTGTCACACTTTCTTAGCACTATGCTTTGTCTGTTTTAGATTTACACTTTTATCAAACTTTGTCGATGTAGTGACAATCTATTTCTTCTGTGGTACTTTCTATGGCTTGTCATAATTTAGTTAGAAAAGTATAATAATGTTTCGCTATCAAAGTCTGAAACAAGGAAAAAACAATTCGTTTTGGAAAAAAATTCGAGACCCACCGAAATTTCCAAAAACAGTACTAAAAACCAGTTTGAATTTTGATCAATACCGAATTTGAATTTTGACCAAAAGTTGACCGAATTTTGCTCAAAATTTCATCAAACCAAATTGGGGAAATTTCGGGGCCCACCAAAATTTCGGAAATTACGTTGAAATTTTGTCGAATTTTTTTTCATGGTCTGAAAAGCTTGGTGAAATCTTGTACCGCAGTGGTAAAGTCCGGCGAAATCAGGTGTTTTGTGCAAGTCCTGCTAATGTTGGTTTGAGTGGTGCATCGTGCAACTCACTCTTGTACACTGTTTATTCGTACGCTGCTCGGTGGGTAGAGTCTGGCGGCAACCAGCTCAACCGGGGCTCCAACCCGGGTGCTTACCCACTAAAAAGAATCTCACACGAATTTCCTGCAGCAAAAGAGAAATCAGAGCACGGGAGTTTTAGTTGTCCAACATCAGGTAGTGTGCTGAAAGAGCAGCAGACAAGCAGAAAGACAGAAACCAGCTTTTCCAGGAGCAGGGTGCTCCTGACAAGTGACAACTGATGCTAAAAAAAATAGAAGCAGCAGCCAAGATCACACGGCTGTAGAAGTGGTATGATTTTGCAATTGCTGGAGTGATGAGATATCATTACAGTCATCAAATTTGTTTTCTGAAGTCAATCTGTTGATGATCTTTACAAAAAAAGGGGGGGGCCAAAAGGCCTATCATGTGATTTCCAAAAGGCTTCTATAAGAAAAACATATGGCTTTACAAGAGGAAAAGTATACACATTAGGTGACTCGTATATGACACAAATCTGAGTTCCAGAGACCCATAAATCAGGTGTTTTTCTCTAGAACCGATAATGCCGGTGTAAGATAGTTGTTAGCCTTGTCTGGCAAATGAGCCACCTGCAAGAAAATATTCGGTATTTTAGCAAACATGGAAAAAAGAGGAATAATTTTTTTGATTGAAACAAGAGATCCCTCCATTGTAGTGTTAGTTAGAACTTACAAGTTCATACAGTTCGTTCCCTTGCTCAGCAACATACTCATAGCATACCTAAGTAAATAAGCAGTAACAGGTTATTTATTGCACCACTGAAGATGATTATTAGTTTTAAACGGGTGAAAATGGGCGAATAAATCTTACATCAAAACTTTGTTTCTCGCAGTGGAATCATGCAATGCTTTGACACAGATATCTGCTACATCGGCACAGCTGATAGCCTACATTACAAGGTAAATATTAGTGTTCCATATAACATATATCTACATATTATGGCACTCAAGCAAGCACCTATGGTTCATGATATTTCACCTGTGAGATTCTGTTCCCTTGATCAAAGATCAATGCACGCTGACCACCAGGTTCTTCCTGCAAAGAAAAGCCGAATGATCATGATGCAACCAGTTTTAACGTAGATAACACTTCGAAAGTAACTGGCATCTGCTTTCACAATCCTACTTGAGATGGTATGATCTTACACACTGTTTATTGTGTTGTTGAACATAAGTGGAAGTGGTGTTCTACTAGATTAATACATATAATGTAAAAATCACAAGCTCAAATGAATTGCTAGATTTGTGCCATACCTGCAGTGGACCGGGGCGTACAATTGTATATCCAAGGCCTGACCTCCTCAGTGCATCCTCTCCAGCCTAGAAGAATGCCAAGGACATTAACGGTTTAATGACCATTTGATTAGATAAGCACAGATGTGTTAAACAGTTACAAAAGTAGAACCTTCTTTGCTTTGAGGACTTGTTCTCTTCTGTTAGGTTCAATTCCAGAACCTGTGCATGAGACCAGTATGAAGTCTGTTTCTTGACCAGTCTGCAAAGAATTAAAAGAGAGATGATTATGAATATAGTGATAGAGAGAGCAATTCAGTTCTGACAACACATAGAAGTCATATTACCCTAATAAATAATTAGAGGGAAAGAAGACTTTGGTAAAACAAGAATGAGAAAGAAAAGGGCAAGGAAGTAGCTAAGTCATGGGGAGGCTAAACGATCTAGGAACAACTTACAGGTAAAGCTTTGATGTATTCCAGTATTAGCTCAAAATTTCTGGGGTCAGTAGCACCTTGGGATCCATCACCAGGTCTCTGCACAACGCACTAGTTGCTAAGCTACAAATTTTATGCTATAAACAACAAATTTACATATGATGATGCAAGAAAATAATTCATCATATTGTACTGACCTGTCTTTTTGGTTCAAACCTAATGGTTAGTGTATGCACAAGAAAAGGGTCTAGCGGAGGATCTTCTGGTTTTACTGGACGAAAAGCTGAAAATGGCACTCTTACCTGCAGAAAACAAACAAAACAAAAAAGAAGATCAAATTCTACATTCTTTGATTTCCAGCAGGCAGAAAAGTCAGCTCATAAAGCTAAATTATTGCACACTACTTACCCTACAAAAGCCTACTTTTGTAGTCATCCGAGCAAAATACTGCTTACTCTGCGAGGTATCAGCCAGTGGACCAGTCTCAAGAATAACAACATATGATCTTCCATTTCCACCCACCGAAAGAAGTAAGCCATCATACCTTTGTACGAATGAAAGAATTGACATGCCAGAGTTCAGTGTGATGCATCAAGAATTGTCAAAATTGGAGAAGCTGTTAAGCAAAATATAAGACCTCCTAATACCTGTCTAGTGTGGAACCCAGAGGAAGAGAGAGCCTCTTTGATATCTCTACATATCCGCCTCTTGTGAAAACAAATCCTGAGAAAAATGGAGGTTTCGTTATAAAACTAAGACACTGCAACAAAATCAGCATATCTAGGTAAATCAATACATTTGCTGAGAAGCATGTCCTAAAGGTACATAGCGGAAGGTATTACCTGCAAAAACGGCCTGGCCAGCTTGTGAAAATTCAAATGATGCATCGATACCTTCATCAAACCTAGAACCAGAAGCGAAGGTATTTGGGAAGTAAGATCCCTGGCGCACCTCCCAACCATTCAGAGACTTAGCAGATTTAAACTTTGCTATCAAAAGTTTGCTCTTGCTGCTTTTACCAGCCCTGAGCTGAGCCATCTCGTTGTAGAAATCCTGCAGTACATAGCATATCTCAGTGAAACTCTTTATCAACAAGGCGAGATGATTCTCCAAATAACTAACACTAGTAGTGTGTAAGATGAGAAGATAAAGATTCGAAAGAGTACCTGGAAAGCCTTGCTGACATTCCTGACTCCTTGGTTATCAACCCTGTTTAGGTCCCCGGTAATGGTCGAGCGCGCAGTCGCGCAATAGATTATCTTGCTGCAACCTGATACGGCTGATTGCACAATTGAAGGATCGCCAACATCACCAACAACGATATCCACGGACCTCGGGAGCATGTCTATCACTTCAGCATCGTCCCTTCTAACCAAAGCCTGTTAATTAAAATGGTGAAGTCATGTCCAAATTTCCATGATTATGAAATTATCGCAGTAGTGGCCATAACTAAATTGAGCAGGAGAAAAGGAGGAGGTGGTGTGTGTGGGTGGTGACCTTGACATTGTAACCGCGGAGCATGAGCTTGCGGACGACGATGCGGCCGATGCGGCTGGTGGCGCCGACGACGAGCACGGTGGTGTCCTGGGCGCCGGGGACGGTGAACTCGCACATGGGGCCGCCGCGGATGAGCACGGCCTGCTCCTCCTCGGCGAGCGCGGTGGAGGAGGCGCTGGACATCTGCCCGAGGCGCGAGAACTTGCGCCACACCTCATCGAACAGCTGCCGCGACCGCCGCCCCAGCCCCACCGGGCTCACCGCCATCACCTCGTCCAGGTCCAGCCCCGCCGCAGCCGCCCGGCTCTCCTCCTCCGCCGCCGCCTTCTTCCTCGCCGCCTCCTCCTCTTCCTCCTTCCTCTTGGCCTCCTTCTCCTCCTCCTCCTCGATCCGCAACGCGGCGGCGGACTTCTTCCCCTTCCTGGACCGGCGCTTCCTCCGCGGCGGTTTCGCGTCCGCGGCGTCGATGGCATTGGCACCAGGCTCGGCGGAACCCTCCTCCTGGTCCACCAGCTCGGCCGCCACCGCCGACGGCGTGGGCTTCGCGGCGAAGCAGCACGCGGCGCTGTGGTGGTGGTACCGCCTGGCAGCAACCACGACGGCGCCGGTGGAGGAGCCGCCGGCCGCGCCCAGCGGGAGGGCGTGGGACGGGGACGAGCAGTGGTTGTTGTGGAACGAAGAGATGATCGTCGTCGCGCTCACGGCGGCCGGCGCGCCGGGGGGAGAAGCCCGCGAGGCCACGATGGCAGCAACCATGGCGCTGGTGAAGAAGAGGTGGGTTGGAGGAGGAGCAGAGCTGTGCTCAAATATTCCGAGAGCACCACCTTCACAGCCGCGCGCAGGCAGATAAAGCGGGGGAGGAAGGAAGGGGGCAGTCGGCTGAGTGGCGCTGCCGCGCTGGGCGCCATTTGTGGCTGCGGTTGCGAGCTGGTGGGTGGGGGCCACGGCGCAGAGACAAGGCGCGCATGGGGGTGGCGGTGGGGGCGGGGGAGTGTGTCGCCGTCGCGGGGGGAGGCGTGGCCGCGTGGTGCCCGGTGGCACGGCGCGCCGACGTGGTTATGCTGTGGTTCACTTGTCCTGCTGCCTCTTCCGTGTGGGACTATTTTTTCAGTTAGCGAGTGACAACGAACTGGATGGCGTGGAAAAGCCTAAGCCTTCAGGGATTCTGGATAATCCTGAGCTGCCAAATTCTCCACCTGCAGCTTACTTACTCTACTTGTTCCTTCTTATTCATCATGTGTCTTAACTTATTATATAGAAATGTCAAGGAAATATTTTGCCGATCCGACGAACGATGGACATGCAAGAGGTAATAGGGAACCAGAAACAACATGCAGCATCACAAGTTGACTATTCTTTGATATATTTGGATAAATAAAGATCCGTCCTACACAGATTGCGAAATGTAGCCACTGGAATAAAACAACGAAATTCCTGATCTAATATCATCCCTGTTTCTTTCCTATAGGCCTCTCTGAATTGAGAAGAAACAAAATCCACTATGGCTTATTATTCCTTTTGATGACAACTACGCCTTATTTTGCACATGAATAGGCACTGTCCATAATCCTATTATACATGAGATGAGCAAGCTGCAAAACAAGACCGACACTACATACAATATAAATTACCAAAAGTATCATCCTCCTCCAGTGTTCGGAGCCTATCGACGTCATCATCAATCGGTATGCGGAAACAATTGTTAGCATGGGCGTAGAGCGAGGGAGCAACCACCATCTCTGACTTTCAGGCAGAACAGCTAGAAGTGCCCATATTTCATCTCCAGTATAATTCATCTTTCGCTGAAGTTGTTGTTACGCAGTATATCCTCTTAGTTTGCCCATACTGAACTTGTCTATTGGGCTTCGGAAGAGATGTACTGTTCATATCTACTTGCTATCTTTCTTTCTATAGAAGTATACATGTATACTTTGCTTTACTAATTCCCAGCAACTTCTGCAGCTCTTTGCCTCACCATCTCATTTACAGCAGCCCTCCTCCTGGATTCAGACTGCTGTTGCAATCTTCTTAGGTGCTCTTTGAGATCCCTGTGTCCAAGCAACCCAATATTATTCTACACGGTAATGGCATAGGAGTGAAAACCGCATAGGTATAAAGGGGTGGGAGGGAGGGGGCGCGGTGTTATTACCTGCATCTTGGTACACGGCATTCTGATTCTTTGCAAGCTCGCGCATGAAGCTGAAGCAGGCCCCACATTTTGTGACACAGTTTACAACCTCCAGATGCACGTATTTGGCACTTCCTCGTATGACAGGAGAGTCCCTTAACTCTTAGGCAGTCAGGATACTGGCAACCAGGAGTGCGGCATGTTGACGCATGGACCAAAAGTTCAAGCATTCTCCGTGCCTGCAGAGCCATGAAAGGATCATAAATTAGTTGAGACCAATGCCTTCATGGATATTAATCTATAAAGTGGATAGCACAAACAATGAATTCGAAAATTTTCCACAAATACACAGTGTACTCCGATACTTCATTGATAACCTAGCTCGTAGAGTAAAATACAAATCACAACCTCAGCACCAGCCACAGCAACGCATAAGCTGTCTGTTTTCCTATTGAGTACAGCACAATAGCGCGATAAGTGGAGAACTATGTTCTTCAAGAGAATAAGTGGAAAGTATTGGAGTGCTTAAGTTTGTGAATTGTGATGATGACCCATGTCCAAAGTGATTGCTCAAAAAATCAAAAGGCAGCATACAAAAAAATGTATATGTTAGCATATATTCTTCAGCATTTAATTTCCGCAGAATATAAATCACCTGCTGAACACGCATCTGTCGAGCTTCCTTATTTTGAGCATTACGGTCTGCGGCTGACGGCTGAATTGTTAACTTGTGACGATGATTGGCACCTCCATCTTTTCGATAACATGCAGCACATACATCAAAGTCTTCACATTCTTCACATCGCCAGCCTTGACCAGTTTCAATTTCGTGATTGCAGACATTACATGTGGTAACAAAAGCTGGTGCAGTTGGATTATGAAGGTGGTATAACACCATCATTGAGGAATGCTTTGCACGGCGAAGAGTGTCATATTGATAGTGATTTCCTTGACAAAGACTCAGGAATGCCTGTCTGGTGTCGAAAAACTCACACTCTAAGATATCATCTCTGTCCTCGGTATGTTCAGGCACCCCAACAATATCAACCTAAGAAATGATAGTACGGGGAAAAACAGTGACTATTTGCTTTATTGCTTTATTTATATCTGACGAGTTAAAACTCAGAAGTTATCCAGAACTTACTGGGTGGAGCATATGTGAGTCTCTACTATTACTCGGGTGCCTCTCCTTTTCTTCACGCCGTTGCTCTGCATCAAAACAACTGCAACAACAAACTCATCAGCTTCAAATCAAGCTAACAGCTATTAGACTCTAGCAGTAAGCTGCCACAAGATTCAAGTAAGGATAAAAACCTTAGTACTTTATATGCCAGCACAATCACATTACCTTTCATATAATGACAAATTCTTTTATAAAAACACACACACGCATTTATGAATTGTGGCATACTTCAAGTTGCACCATGTATAGACCCTCATAATCATGCACATCTCTCAAACAGACGTACCATATTTAGAGTCCTATCACACGAAAGTAACATATATGATGAAGGGAACCAACCTACCTGTCACAAATATAAAAACTTTTGCATTGGTGGCAGACCCAGCGTCTTCCAGATACCATAATGATAGAGCAGTGACTGCAAGAATGCTGCAAATGGACCATGATGAAATCTTCCTTCATTGGGTAAATGATTTCTCCAAGCTGCAAAGCATCAACTCGATGGCCAAGAATAAGATATGGCACAACTCAAATAAGTAGTGCATTATATGGTGCATCAAGAAGTAGTCCATTATATGAAAACATACCTTTTGCATCAGAATTGCATCCTTTGAAGCATTCCCACTTAGATCAGTGTGGCCAGCAGCTCTCAAGGCTCTTTTTGTGATAGTCTTCTTTACTTTACCCTTCTTCTGTAGCTTTCTATCATCTTCTTCAAGGAAAAGTTGGTTGATCATATCTTCTGCAGCTCCTGGCCAATAATCTCCATCGAAATATGGCAAGCGAGCTGCAGTCACTTTAGCCTTGCATTCTTTTGTAGTGATAAAAAAGTTATCATAGAGATTTGTCAGCTCGACAACAATACGCTCCTTAATAGCTTTCCGAAGCATAGATAAGTACCTGTGAAGGAATTATTAATCACATAAGAAAAGAGTTACAGATGCCAAATATGATATTCATTAATCTCTATAATGCAAAACATTATTTGTGAGCAGAACAACACAAATGCCCATCTACGGTTTTACCATTCTCGCAGCTTATCAGACTTCGGTGTCTTCTGAATCTCTGGATGGCAATATAGAATGTAATCTTCACCCTTCAAAGGCGGGCAAGCCCATATGTAACAGCTAGTGAATCCGCGCTGCTTACAATACTCAAGATAACCTATCTGTATACGTAGAAAACTAATATTATATTAAGAGCAAAACATAATTGAAAATAAGGAAACCTACATTTGAGTGAATGGTTGATTTAGGAAGCCATTCAAACTCTGCTTGGCATAGTGGATTACCAGAATTTCATGATAGACATATGTCCGTAAAGCCTCCCCAGATACTGTTTTAACCTCAGGTCTAAAGAATTTGACAGAATCAAGGTATGACAGATAAACCCGGCGTTGGTTTGGGAATGCACATTCTGCACCAAATTCTTGAACATACATGCCAAATAGGCATACTTCAACACCTTCTATTTTCTGAAATAAAAGAATAGCCTGCAAAATATTTGGCATGACCACAAAGGATAAGCACCTTTCTTGATTAACAAAACTTTCCTCTCGGAAAGAAGTCTAATTGCCAAGTGCCAACAGCAACAACTGGTTTTATACTTCAACTGACTGGAACGCTTTCTTACCTTGGATTTGTAAGGGAATTCTGCTGGGTACTTGTCTTCTTGAAAAACCTCAAAAAATCGTGGCTTAACTTCCAATTTCTTATCCACTGATGACACAACTCTGACCACAAGTCCATCTGCTCCAGGAACCTAACAAGTGAGAAACAATTAGGAAAAAGCCAGCAAAAAAAAATGAGAAAAATAAATAGATTGGTGAATACATTAGTGGCATATATTGTATTAGAGAACAAAATTCCCTAGCAAGATAGTTGAGGCAGTGCTAATAATGCATGATAGTTGAGGCAGTGCTAATAATGCATGACCTAGCACATTAAGTATTAGCTAAATTGTATCACAAGGGCATGTCAGCCTTATGTTTGCTTCGATATGAGGGCAGTCATCTTATGTGCCTAAGACACTTGAGCATCAGCACTGCATATTACACGGTGAACGAGGGATTGTTTGTCAAAATGGTCTCTCCACTCACAGGCTATATCAATAACAGTACAAGATAGAACAGCAGTCTGCTAGCTCTCAGTCTAGTTGCTATGTAAACTTACTTTCCTGGCTCCTTGATTAGCTGAAAGTTCCAAGTAGAGGCCAGCATTAACACAGTGCAGAACCAAATTTGTCTTTTGAAGTTTCTCTAGTCATGTAACTTGGTCACGAAAGAGAAGTGGTGCGGCATTTTTACAGGCTTTCAACCAAGCTAATACAATTAGACTTACTATGTGGCCAAGTCTCTTAACTTAGCCGGGGAGATTTCAAGGTTAACCTCATGAGGACGGCGAGCTAACATAGCTAGCATTTGGCAATGAAGGCACTTTCCAGAAGAACTGCCACACTCGAATAAGATTTTTTTTTCTACAGTTACCTCGTAACATCTCAATCTTCAGTGGACTAAAATACTGATGATCTTCATTACAGAAATCCAGATCAACTAAATAAACATGCATGCACACATGCACACAACTCAAGCATGAATGTGGAGAATTGAACTTTTTCTTTCCTCAAATTGCCACGGGCCCACAGATAGAAACACATGATAACAAGGTACTGGTAATGTGATGACATGATTGTCTAAAGCATGAAAATAAATGTCATTTCTCTAAAGATGACAGTAAGAACTGCTTGATTCTATTAGGGAATTGAAGAGTAGTCCACAAATAAGCTGGACATGTAATCTAGGTGGATGGCTTTGATATGTCAGAGATTTGTTTCACTCTGATACTCAGCTATTACAAAAGCATTACAGTTACTCTATTCAGTATGACACAGGTACATAAAAGGAACTAAAAGTATGTAAATAAGATCTAGTATGTCCAGATGTACTTGAAGAATGAAATTCCTAAAATGATGCATATAAAGATTTACTAATGTTGGCGTTGCTTCATTATATACGATATATCTTTGTTATTTACGAACTATATTTCAATCAATATGATGCAGAGTACCTATTCTAACGTGCTAAAGATCCAGCTAAGCAGGGGTGTACCTACACCCATTATGTTGCACACAATTTGTGGCATTAAAATGTATCAACAATCTCAATAAATTATATGTGCAGTACATCCTGGTACTACATAATAAGGAATATGCATAATGAAATTACACAGGGAATGCTGAGCGCCACAAGAGGTGACAAATGCATGGTGTGCAATTGTGCTCAAGTTGTGAAACTCATCTGCAAACTTCCATGTGGTGCATGTAATCTTGCCACAACCAAGTGCTTTACCACTATGGTACAAAAGCCACAGTTCTTGCTTTCAGAAAAGAGAAACCAACACATAATTAAACCACAAAGGTTCAAGAAAAAGAAAACACATGATCCATAAACTTAAGATTCTGTAAAGTAAACAGGTAAAGATTTAAGTTGGTGAGTTCCAAACTGGCTTTTATCACACTAACCTCATCAAAGCTTTTCTCGTCACGAATTGCCCGCTCCTGTCTCTCTTCCCTGAGCCGTTTAAAAAGGCGTTCTTCTATATAATTGCTAAGCACAGTCCTCGGCAGATCTTTAGCCCCAAGAACAGCACTTTGCGGCAAAGGCATGCGCAAACCATGTTTTATCTCCTGAACATAACACTTGGGGCAAGTATATTCTGCTTCTCCTACCTCATTCCTTTTGGCATTGAAAAGGGCACAAATCTGATGCTGCCAGCGTTCACATTTGTCACACTGAACCCACTGTAGAGCCAATCAATTAGAATAAATAAGTATGCAAGAAAAGAGTGCAGAAATACAATTCACAGCCTACCAAAAGGGAAATTGGAAATGCTTACCCCTTCTTCCGTTTCATCGTCATTTCTTTTTTTATCAAGCTTTGCCTTTGGAAATTGAATACCTTCCACCTGAATTGTGTGACTGCGAGGCTCATTGTAACACAGGATACAAAAATTGTGGCAGGTCTCCCTAATAAGACCAGTATAGTATGCTGCATTTCGTTTTATCCGAGCACCACAGGGAGAACAATAAATTGGCGGAGGTTCAAAATTAATCTTCTCTACTTTGCAAAGCTGGCATGAGTTCACATTTTCAGAATGTTCGACTGCTTGATTCTTTCCCGCTTTAGCCTTACTCTGGCAAATGATGGAACAGAATAATTACTTTATACTTTCTAGTGCCACAAACATATAATTGTTGGATATGCTTCATTATGCTCAATCATAATAGCAGGAAAACATGAATTCAACCAGTATTCAAAAGGGAAAAATACATGAATTTCCAGGGGTTAAAAATACCGGCAGTAACTGAACATTGATCAGTGTAAGAAAACAGCAGTGATCAGCTGGTTACTGTGGTAACAAAAAAAATCAGCTCATACCAGAAATATTAAAACCACTGAAACTATCAGTTCAAATGTAAGCTATTGGATTGAAGATTTGAACTAAAAGGGTATTTAAATCATTCTTTAAAAAAAAGAACATGTCTGCAACAATGTTGCAAACTTCTGATTTGTCAACAGTAAAAAGACTAGAGATCAACTTGCATAGAAGTAGTTGACATTTGGTACTTCCTCTTTCCCTTTAAAAAAAAACTGGTACGGATAAGATAAACCTGGCAATAGTAGAAACTCTACAAAGATCAATAAAAAATTAGTAATTTACTTCAAATATTTGCATATTTAACATAGGAAAGCAAGGGAGAAGAAATTTGAACATATCCATGTGCGTTTTCTGAATTCATTTGCCACACCCTTAGATCTACCCAAATGTGACTAGCAAGTGTGCAAAAAGATATTGAAGCATACTAGAGAGTTTTTCAAGGTCAGGAAGCATACCTGACCAACCTGCTGCTTTAGACTGTCAGTGTGCTCTTTAATTTGTTGTGGAGTGAACAATTCCATGAGTGAAACACCTTTTATCTTGGGTTTGCACGATTTGGACATCGTGACATCCGTATGGCCATTCGTTTTGTTCTTAAGATCAAGAACATTCTCATTCGTATCTTTGTCAGCCAATAAAATTTCTTGTTTGACATGAGAATCTATCTCATTTAAAACACCAGGAATCACATTATTTCGCATAACACTTCTTTTTCCATCAATACCATAACCAATTATTACAGGATTTTTTGAAGGTCGCATATCAACCGTCACATTGGCCTCCTGTTTTGGGACCATCTTGTTGATCTGCTCAAGCTGTCTAGGATAGGTTTCCTGCAACACATACCCTGGGTTTGCTTCAGTAACAGGGACATGAGGGATTTCATTCTCTGATGCACTCGGAGACACAGGCTGCAACTTTAAACGCTTTGGTAGCGATGGTTGCTCATCAGAGGTTTCAACTACCACCAGGTCAATGTCCATCCTATCATCATGTACCCCATTGGTGATTCTTTGAGTCGCATTCTGCTGAGTAATTAATATAGGCTCAACAGGACTGTGCTTGTGTGCCTGTTCGGAAGAGCGGCGTAACCTTTCCTTTACCTTGCTGCAAAGAGGACAGTGCTCATCAACGCAATTCTTATAGTGGTAAGACAACATCTTTGACTGACTGCAGTACCTATATGAACATTTTTTTCTTTGACAGTCCTTAAAATGCTTCACTATCGCCTGTACAGAAACACAATACCGAGATTTACAACTTCCTATAGGAGCTGGACAAGCTTCTGCATGCTTCAACATTAGCAACCACCGCAGCTGATTATGCTTGTGTTTAATGCTTCCTATGGCCTGTCTATATCCTCCTGTTGGGAGCTCTGACAATTTAGGATCAAGTGAAGTCACAGCACAACCAACAATTTGCCAATCAGATGAAACAGGCTGATGTGCTCTATCTTGTGTCATTGTTCTCTGACAAAAATAATCCTGGCCCTGCTTTTCAATCAGAGAATTATTAGTCACATGTGCCTTTTCTGTTGGTTGAGATTTACAATGTGTTTGCAACAATGGTTCAGTGTATGTTCCACTCACGAAACAACTAACACCATTCGAACAATCATCAGATTGCTGGTCTGGGGGCAACAACTGCTGAGAAACATGAGAGACCGGAATGTGAAACTTTTGAGAATCAGACATTTGGCCCCTTTTGTCGTTGTCATGAGAACTTGTTATCTGGTACTGACCCTTGAGGTTAGCATGCTTGGTTACTTGTGAAGACGTCAGGTCATTGTGTAGGTCTCCCTGGTCCAACAGTTGTTCAGCATGACCAGCACCAAGTTGCTCTAATGAGTTGCCCCTCAAAATAACCTGATGCTGCTGTGAATTTTGCTGCTGGGGATTGGGACTATAATGATTTTGCACAAACTGGGAATGAGGGTGATTAGGCTGCAACTGATGTCGCTGCTGGAGTACCTGTTCATGAGATAACTGTGATGTACTAAAATTCACCTTTTCTTGCGGATCCAATACTTCAGATTTCACATGAGTTTGTGGTTGTGGTTGAACGGATAGCATGGTTGTCTGACTTGTAAGAAACCCAGAATTGATTCTTGAATTGGACAGAAAATTTGCAGGGTTGATGTCCAGATTACTTGTAGCTGTTAAGGCAGAAGAACCAGTGCCATAAGAACAACTAGAAAAATCCATATCAACTGATGCTGTAGAACTAAATAAAACAATTTACTATTTTGCAAAGCCAAATGCCTATAGCAAGCATTACTTTGGTGATCAAAGAAATCAAAGCCAGTACAAGCAAATGAGCTTGTGTTAGTAACAAATCTTACGGTCAAACATATTGAAGACATATGAACTTTATCAAAATAAGCAGTACTACCTTAAATTATTAGCAATATAACAAGTCTAGTACAGTACTGCAGAAGATAAGCTTTGAAGATACAAGTTATACGTCTCTTATATTTTACACATCGTAGAAATAGATAAGACTAAATTTTACCATCTAGTATTATGAGCGGCACCATCTCAGAGTAAAGATTAAGGATTCAAGGCCTTTATTGACAATGATTTGTAACGCTTTCTAGCCTAGAAGAGTGTGTTATGTGAATGTATTCTATAGTATGTCAATAGAATTTGTCAAAAATATGTCAATAGAACAGTACGTCCTACAGTACCATGTAAGAACAAGGTTTGCTGATCGCCACCAAAAGAAAAAGAAAAAGAACAAGGTTTGCCACAGTACAACTGCACTTCCATACCTTAAATTTATTTAAGGCCACCAAAATTATGGTGACAAGGGAGGATATATCCCTCCTATGGAAAAATATGGCTATGAACAGGTTGTATGTATTTTATAGCAAATTGAACAAAAGTAAACATACATTATCTTTTGTTCCCTAATTAATGAAGAACACTCCAAATAATTTTATTCTTTCTTTTCTGAAATACATTCCTGTTAGATGAGATGGATAATTTATAGATCAAGAATTAGATTCCGAAGCCATATGCATTTTGCAGAACTAGTTGCCAAGAAGTTTCAGTGTGGTCACTACCAACTGGCTTTCCTTTTATAGTGGCACAAATGATCAAACAGAATGGTATAAAAGAGGGGTTCCATCAATCAAAAAGACAGCAGGCGTACTTGGTGTCCTCTGTGGAGGAGCATTGAACTGTTGCTGCAACAGTTTGTTGCACGAACTGCCATAAGGAGATAAGTTAGCAAATGCTTCTGATGCCATGGTTCTGTTTATTAGCTGCATACTTGACCTATCTAACCCCTTTCCACCATTAATTTGTGCATCTGATGAACCATATGAGGAATTATCCAGCATGCTTGGATGTATTCCAGAACCAGCATGGTTCCCAAGGTGCTGCACTGGATAGCAACCTTGATTACTATCAAATGGCTCCAGTTGCTGCTGCATTTGTGGCACAACATTTGATTCCCCATTAAAGCATCCAGCTCCACTTGAGTACTCAGAATTAGCAAGCAAAGTCTGTTGATTGCTTAATCCTGGAGTCGGGATCATATGAGCTACCTTCCGTTGCATGCTCCCTGAAGTCATCGCTGATGAGATGCTACTAGTGGTAGAATTAAGTGGGGTATTGGTGTACGGGTGCTGATACCCATTATACGTGGAACCTATGAGGAAATATAGTAAGTAGCAAATATAGTAAGTGCTAACTAGCAGCATATGGAGGACTGGCCAAAGAAAAAAGGAGCATATAGTATCTCTACTCTACATTTAAGCCAACAGCAGTTATTCACACCTGTGGCTGTGGTATCTATCAAATAGGGCATTTTAGAACTCCCATTTGCACTCTGAGCCATTCCAGGTGTTCGAAAAATTGTGCCATAGCTGGAGGATGATGCTACCTGCCCCGACATTTGTTCGCGTTGCTGACCTAGGGCCTTAATGGTCGCAATAGCATCATTCAAAGCTGCATTAATTGGTCCCTTCAACATCTCATAGTAATCCTCCTGCTCATAGGAAATTAAAATTTTAATTAGAGAGCGAGAGAGATAGCCAACGGTGAAAACACAGACACAGTAAAGGCCCAAAATGTTAAATGAAACGAAAGCAGAAGTACTAACTTGCCATCTTAGCACATGCACAAAACCAAATTTACACATCTAGCCAAGAAAGGGAGGGTTTTATGATGTCTCAGACAATGCAGTGGCAAACCCTCAAATCAACCTCTTTGTAGTGGCAAATCCTCTCTTTTTTTTCTTGTTATAATTATAAGCAGGACACTGCTATTTCATAGTGTCCACATCATTTAACTGGACATTGTTTTTTCTGCATCCACAAGATTTCTTGTGACGCTGAAATCCCAGAGTTTGACCGCATGGGCCATTTGCATATATCACAATGTCGTGCGATGTTGGACATTGGTGACCCTATATCAAGTTTCTTCATCACCATCCTGCCATTTCTCTACCCGAGTGGCACAAGATTGTCATCTTTCACTTATTGCTTTCATTATTTTGTATTGACTTAAACTCATCAAGCAGTGATTGATAATGGATGTGTGTATGATGGGCCTGATGGCCGAGAGAAGCTCGCATGTGTTACGCTTGAGCACAGAGAAGCACAGGGTTGCGCTCCTGTGGTCTCCAATCGCCTGCACCAGGCAACAGAAGACTGAAAGCTTCCTGGGTTTTTATTCATCTTACATAGGGACTTGTATTTTATGAACAAGGATGTGCGTTGTAGATAGAATGGAGGCATTAGCTTTTGGGATAGTTCCCGCTATACTTTGTTGCACTGCAAATATATATAATCACAACCTACTGTATGGTAGAATGCTCTAAATTGGTCATATCCAATTGAATGGCATGTACACAAAAAATTGGAGCATCCTTCTTAGAAATAAAATATCCTCTCATTCTTTCTCAGGGCTGGAACTTCGATAGTTTGCGTGCTTAAGGAGAAGAAGATTTGGATTACCTTGGTCGGATGCTTCCTGTGCATAACCTCTTCAAGCCGCTTCGCAAGGAGTACCAAGTTTGACCTTCCAGAAGCAGCAGGCTGCTGTGCAATAGTCTCAACTCTGCAATGTTAAATTAGCGTTAATCAATATCATAATTCAAGCTTGCGTTAAATGCACATCTTCTGATAACCATTCTTCCATTAGACTGATGCACATGCAACAACTAAGCATGGTTTATTAGACCAGAATCAATCGACTACTGGAGTTTGGCAATAAGTAAAAGCTTACATCCTCTGGATCATGGTTTTGCGCATGGACTGGAACTCAGGATCCATGCCGCGGTGCCCTGAAGCAACCTGCAGTTGCTGGTGCTGCAGCATCCCGTGACCGCTTCCTGGATTCATCTGCATGGGCTGCCCAGAGAGGTGCGCCGCCTGCCTCCCATTCATCTTGCCCAACAAAGAGGCGTCAATGTATCACCATCATCGGCCACTGATCATATCATATGCGGCTGAATGCAGCAACCAAAACATCACTAAATAAGTTATCCAACTTCATCAACATCACAATGCACAGCAACGGACAAATGAAAAGGGGCAAGTTTAACCCAAATTCGGAAACAAAGCGCAGCCCAGTTGATTTGATCAACACCACAGCCTCGGCCAATGGCAACGGCAGGGGCGAGCTTAACTGAACCCCCCAAATTCAGTAAGTATAAACTGGTATTAGCAGCACAAGTTCATAGCAACAGGCACCCTAACACAATGTGTATTTGAACATGGGGCGGATGCACCCGCGCCTCGCCGCGGGGTCAACCGAGAGTCCGAAACGGATCGATCCTGCGCGTGATCGCCGGAGAAGACGAACAAGATGAACCGAATCGAACCACCAGGCCGCGCAAAAATCCGCAACTAATCGAGTAACACGGGGACAATGAAAATCTCGATTCGATCGCTATCAGCGAAGGATCCGGCTTTAAAGAAAAGAACTCGCTCCCGGAACAGATAATAATTTAAAAAAAAAGAACTTCCGAGAAAGCTAGGGCTTGCTTACCATCAAAAGAAGGAGAAATCACTCCCGAGTGCGGAGCTCCGGGTTGGATCCCCACTCCGCGCCAGCCACAGTCGAGGGGACGGGGAGGACGACGACCGCGAGCGGAGGCTGGAAGGGCGAGGAGGGGGTTTGGCTCGTGCGAGCGAGCGCGAGAAGTTGAGACGAACGGGAGGAGTCGCGTCGGGAGTCGGAACGGGAACACGAAACGGGCTTCTTCACCTTAAGAGGTCCGTGGAACTCTAATGATGACCGGTGACGAGAATAATGTTTTAGTTGTTAAGATTTGAGAAAAGAGAATAATGTTTTAGTTGTTAAGATTTGAGAAAAGGAAGAGAAAAACGACCATGACGATAATAACATCATGGTGGTATACATGATAAAGGTGGTTTATGATAGCCGGGATGTCGTTAGTGATGTTAATAGTGGTGGCAGTGGTGACAGCGGTAAGTTATTCTTGTTAAGTAAGCGACAAGAAGTGATAGTTGTTGAGGTAGCTAGGGACTTAAGTTGTCTGTGGCTAGGTTCGCGTGCACTTGATAATTATTTGATTGAACTAAAAAGCGTGCACGCCATAATTTTGGTTTCTGCACGCACGGTTTGCCTTTTATTTTGGTTCTTCCCTATCGAGCTAATTACAGTGTTTTTCTTTTTTTTCCTCAAGTCCAACGTGAGTCCATGAGCGATAGAAAAAGGGGTTATTCATTGAAAAACAAAAATACAGCAATTTAGGAAAGAAATCGAAACTGGTGAAAGAAAAAGTTGAGTAGTTTGCAACATACTCGAAAAGCAAATTGCCTCAAAACCTCTCATAATCACCAAGCCCACTCCATCCCGTCAACCGATGCATCCTGATATCACCATCTTGTTAGTCTTTTGTAACGCCTACTCACTGACGTTAGTCATTTGTGTGTGGCCACTGTGTCAAATCGACCTAACCCAAGGTTTGTTTCTTCCTCAACCTTCATCACATAGGGCATGACCAAATTTGGTGCACAAAGAGAGAGAGAGGGGAAGGAAGCAACAAGGTGTGGAAGCCATTGGAGGCAAGGGCTAATGACAGTGGAGGGTTGAGTTACATGGGTTTTGCCATAGAGGAGGAAGGTGTTGGAGTATGAAAACACGAAGGGAAGGGAGATGTGGAGGGGAAAATGAAATGGCCGACTAATGTCTTAAGCCATATTTTTTTCCCTATGCCACTAATATGAGGATAATGTATATGTAATAAGATACACACGTATCAAGTATTCTGCATTATAACAATACAAGAACCACCGGGTCAGCTTTTATATGCTCCAAACATTGCACGATATATTTCCATATATCGAAATAAACCTAAAGAGCGACCAGTTTATAGACCACAAATGATATTGAAATAACCCTGACTAGATGCATAAACAAATTTAAGAGTATTCATGATACGAACACCGAGCAAATGCATAGCAAACTCGGAGCGACGAGGGATGTACTCCGGCTTCATTAACAAAAGAGCAAACTATCTCATAAACTTTAATCACTCTACCATACTTAACCACATATAAAAATCAACTACAACTAAGACTATATTATAAGAAAACATGTATCAAGATCATAAAAAGTTAGTTAACAAAACAACTTAAAAAAGAAAAACTGGTTGCAAGGAGAATTATCATGATCCACCGAACGGCAAACGCAGCCCAAGCTAGGGCTCATTCGAGATTTGGTTTGCGTTGCGTGTCCATGATCCGAAGATATCGGGTGAATCCCAAAGATCCCATCAATACACACAGTGACACAGGGGAGATTGGGCCTGCCAACTTAGCCCAACAGCAGCCGCCCGCACCTCTACTCGCGCGGTCTCGCCGCCGTCCTCCTCCTTCCTCGCGGTCATCTCCTACCAGGGGGCCGCCTACGCCACCGTAGCCCTCCGCCGCACCGCCTCTCTTCGCCCGCTGCGCTCCGCTTCTCGTCACCGTGGGCAAGGCCTCCAAGGACAAGAGGGTACGCGACCTCTGTCTCCTCCTCCTCCTCCGCTTCGTTTCGCTGCTTCTTACCGTGCTTGCGTTTGGGTGGTTGGTTGGGCGCCCGTTGCGCAGGACATCTACTACCGGAAGGCCAAGGAGGAGGGGTGGAGAGCTCGTAGCGCCTTCAAGCTCCTCCAGATCGACCAGGAGTTCAACATCTTCCACGGTCTCGACTCGTCTCTACCCATCAGCCCCACTTCCGTTGATAAACACCATCGAATTGACGACGAAAGGATGTTCCTTTTTTTTTCCTTTGCAGGAGTCAAGCGTGTCGTTGATCTGTGCGCTGCTCCTGGGAGCTGGAGCCAGGTATTCGATTGCCCGGAGCTGCCCATCCATATCTGCATTTGTTCGTTTGATTGCTTATTATATTGCACTTGTAGGTTTTGAGCCGCAATTTGTATGTACCAGCAAAGCTATCATCTGATGGCAAGTAAGTGTGACTCAGTGTGTCACCTTGTGTTCCAGCATAATTTAATTCTTCATAGCTGATTGGTTTTTTTGTTCTCTCTATTTCTGAGAAATTATTCTAGAGAAGGCGGCCTTCCTCTCATTGTCGCAATCGATTTGCAACCGATGGCCCCGATAGAAGGTGTTATACAAGTGCAGGGTGACATCACTAATGCTCGAACTGCGGAAGTGGTGAGATGTATAGGAAAAATGATCGATAAATTTTATGTAATGAATTTGATTTGCTTTAACTATTATAAATATGCTGCCAGGTTATTAGACATTTTGATGGATGCAAAGTAGACCTGGTTGTCTGTGATGGTGCTCCTGATGGTAAGATTGGAGTGCTAAATAAATGGTCCTTATTCCATTTGGTTATGGTAATTGTGTATGTTTCTTTCTTATGTCGTTTCGGATGATTACAGTTACTGGCCTTCATGATATGGATGAGTTTGTTCAGTCCCAGCTTATATTGGCGGTTAGTTCAATTTCTTCGTCTTTGTATATCCAATTTAGATCAGAGATTTTTTTGCAGCAATTTGCAATGTCCAGAAGATACGATATCAAATGAAAAATGCTTACTTAGGTGCAATGCCTCTTCTATAGTTTATGTTCAGTATTTTACCTTTTTTTACTAGACTTTTGAATATAATTCTTTGTTGTTTACGTTATATAACAACATGATGAAACACGCTGGTTCCCTTAACTTGTTGTTTTTTGTTTTACAGTAGTTGCAACTGTCTTGTGCTTCGTTTCCAGATTGAATTGCAAGTTAGCTTGTTTCTTTGGCTAATTTGTGTATCTCTGCCTTGCGTTTAGGCACTGACAATTGTGACTCATGTACTCAAAGTTGGTGGAAAATTTATTGCCAAGATTTTTCGGGGTAAAGATACAAGTCTCCTGTACTGCCAGGTACTGGTTGGTACTGGTTTGCATTTCTGTTTGGTTAAGAATTTCCAAGTGTACTTTAGAAACTTGTTTGATCAAGGTATTTGAATTGTCAGCTTTGGTGTGGGTTATCTGCAGTATACTTGTCTTGTTTTTGTGTTCTTCCACAATTATCCATCATTGAAACAGTTTGGCGATTAGGAATGAAATTTACCCATAGATGATGACTATAGTCTATATTGTTATCCAGATTGTTGCTGCCAGTTTTTGTCTCATTTATAGTTGGTTAGTTCTGACAATATGGTTACAGTTTACACCCTGTGAGTAGAAGTGGCATTTAATTTGTGGATTATTGGATTCAGTTTAAGATGTTTGCACGAGGTGCTACTGTGGAAAAGGTAATACTGATCACCATCAATGCTTTATGCAGCTGAAGCTGTTCTTCTCACAAGTTACATTTGCAAAGCCCAAAAGTAGCCGCAACTCAAGTATTGGTAAGCCTTTATCTCTTAAAAGGAGAATAGATTGACACATGTACCTTTTCTATGTTTATCTACGCATATAAGTTTAGTCACATTGCTCATATTCTGATCAGTTTATCATCTTTTCTTCATGTTTTATGGAGGATGAAAAATATGTATATGGTCTTACAGTCATCTTTCTACTTGTCAGAGTCATTTGCAGTTTGCGAGAATTATTCAACCCCCGAGGGGTTCAAAGAGGAAGATCTATATCACCTGCTAGAGAAAGTGGCGATTCCTTCTGGCGCTGATGATAAGGTACGAGACGGATATACTATATTCCTGCAATGGGCTCAACATGTGATACATGATGCCAACTTCCTATGCTATTTATCATGTGCAGATTGCAGAAGCGGATGGTTGGAGGGACCAAACAAGGTCTACATTCCGTTTCTGGCCTGCGGTGATCTCAGTGGTTATGATTCGTGTCACGAACCCGGGAATTCCATATGATTAGGGAAATGATTATCATCAAGGACCGAGAAGTCACCCAAGATACCATACGCGCTTACGTCGTATGTATCTATCACCATTGGGTAACCCGACACCGGACCCACATACCATACGCGCTTACGTCGTATGTATCTATCACCGTGGGTCAAGCCAGCCGGAAGCGACTAAACTTCCCAAAACCACATACAATTCCTGATCCGGTAAAGGTTTAACGCCGCTCTTACGCTCTCAACGTAAAATGAAGTCGGAGGAGCCCGACAGTCGCACCCTCACCCTAACCTAGCCCGAAGACTAGTGGGTCGCTCGAGAGCCCGGTACGACTGTCCACACCCTGCCTAGCCGGCACTGCATTTCAGCTAGTGGGTCACTCGACCGATAACATTTCACGAAATGAGCACTAAGAGAAAGCATTACTCCTTTACGACCGAATCCATATACTTTAAACATACACGCATTGTATATGGATCGATCACAGATAACAACTTCATATCACAGTTTTAAACTCTAATAAGAAGGAGTTAAAGGTACATAAGTTTGCCTCTTACCCAAGAGAGGTTAAACAACATATAATTTACTGCTCGAAGGCTGTTTACAAGTCTTCGAGATCCAAAAACAGCAAACAAGACAAGAGTAAAATCATGGGATGGCAGCCCCACCATCCCCATATGAAGATTCAAAACCCACAACGTTCGACCGTGAAGGATAAACTAGAACCTAAGCATCCGAATCGACATTTTCAGCATCGTAGTACTCACCGATACTAGGATCACCTACAACAAGTTCGGAATCGAATTCCGTAACTTCTTTCGTACTTGCAAGTCACATTTATAGACTCATCTCAATTCAATTTCAGCATAGCATATGACATGGAAGAAAGACTAGCATTGCACATTGCCATAAACAAGTAAACTTGACATGAACATAATTGATAAGCCAATATCCATATGTACCATCATGTCCAAATTAGATTTCAGATTTGCATACAGCAATCCAAGCAAGAATTCAATTTCAGATTTGAACATATAGCAATTCAAGCAGAATTCTATTGAACCAAATCCATGAGCAAGTAAAATTCAGACAGAATTCCAAAGCTAAACATTTCATCAATGTCAAACAGACAATTTGATTTCGATTTCTAGTTGAACCAAATAGGTTTCAACCAATTGTTTGAGCCAACCCAACAGGGCTTGGTCTCGAGTTCTGACTAACTCGATCAGAGTATAGCCAAGTGTGTAGTTGGGCTGAACTATCCGAACTTGCCCAACGCAGAAAATGAATTGATAGGGTGTAAGTTCAGGGTTGCGCAACTGTGACTTCCCACCTCTATCACAATCATTCCCGCCGCAGGTGACGGGTAAAGCCCTACGAGACCGGTATCGGTCTAGGTTCACCTAGCCGATCCATCTGTAGGCGTCGGTACCCCGGCTCTCACAGCTCACCTTTTAGGGTTCCATTATTTGTTAGTCCAATTAAAAGGTCACCGTTGACCTTGCAACACAATTGAGCCTAACATGCTAGTGATTCGCCATCACATAACATATCATCATCAAAGAATAGCAATCAAGTATTTCATCCAAATCACAAGCATAGCATGAAAAGAATTGAAGGAATCTTAGCGAGCCACTTTGTGAACTTGCCTTGCTGGGATTGATCTAGATCATAGTAATAATCGGCTTCGTTATACTCCTCGTTGCTCGATTCTACCAAATTGAAACCCGAAATACCGAAACAAAGCAATAAGGAACTTTAGTCAAAACCAGCAAGTATAGAGGTTCAAAAATGCATGAGGTGAACCCTAACATGTAGAAGATGCCTATATGAAACTAATGCAATTGGATTGGTTCAGTTTGCACTGCTACAACTTGAGATATGTATTTGTGAAGGGTATAATTAATCATTAGAGCTATTTAACATATTCTTATTTTAAATGTTGCACAATTGGGATATATATTAAGAGAATGCTATATTGAAATAAGGATGGAGTTAAATCTTGATATGAGATGGGTTTCCGATCAGAGCTAGTATGAGAGTTCAGTTATTCATGCTTGACATATGGTTTAAAACAGGGCACACTGAATTTCAGGAATGTACATGAACGGTAGTATGATTGAGGGCTACAATGACTAGTTTCTTTAATATTCCTTGTCTTTCTCTTAGTAGGGAACACATGTTAAATATTATCTTGCTGGAAATTACTTGTGGACTAGGACAGCCGTGCATGGTAAATAATAGAATCAACAGTAATGTTTAACTGGAGCTAGAAAGTGTGGTTGACACGACAGGAGTAGGTCAATTACTAACCATTAACAGGTTCAATTAATTTATAGCCACGAATTCAACTAACTGTTATCGGTACACCGATAGGTTTGAATTTCCCTAATGACCAATGATCCTGCACATTAGTTGTGTATTTACAGTAGTGTACTAAATTAACTTATTTTACATGTAATAGTGGTTTTTAGCTAATCATCTCCATTATTAATATGGTGGTTAGGCTTTATCCGAACATGACCAATGTATGAATTATTTTAACCAATGACTAGTCTTTAACAAACTTGTCATTAGTGTATTACATAGATTGAGTTCATTGATTAGATATGCGCTAACTCATGATTTAATCAGGGTGTTTGTTATATGAGCTGACCACAAGTTAGGGAATTCTTAGAACATTTCAAAATGTCCAGACTCAGTTGATTGAACTAACTATCAGGCATTAGTGCAACTAGAGAATTAAACAGCGCATGGATTGGGTAATCAAGATATCGAGATTTTGATCATCTTCATCTCAATCGAGCTCATGTGACAAAGGGAATCTCGATGAACTAGGTACACCGTGTAGGTAATGACCATAAATCGGTACTGATCATGTATCCATCTAAAAACTATTTAGCTTGGATGGAACCAATGAGTAAGGCATTACTACATCCATGCCCTAAGGTCACCAGTGCATTACTTGTAGTAATTGATGCTTAAGGCCTGCCTTAATCCGACATATAATTTGGTCTTATCGGCAGCATTTCAGGCATGGTCAACTAACTATTATTTGCTCGCATTAACTATGTCGGACACTGGTGGTTAATCAAACCGAATGGACTACGGATCGTTTAAGTAATACACTTAATTGTGATAACCACTGACTATTTCTAGTCTTAATCTTGACTGCACAGATTATCAAACTTACTCAAAAACAGTTCTACGTCAATCAAATTTTTAACTCGCGGTATGGCATGTCCGGTATCAAGTAATCAAACAGATTAGCGGGTTACTAGATACATTTTAATCCAAATCGTCTGAGCAAACCCGGTCAGGCCGTCGGCCACGAGGTGAAGAAGAAAATTACTCCGGCGACATAGAGAAAAGAGTGAAGAGGAAGGAGGCATGGAGCTAGGGCCTTACCCCGAGATGACTGGCTCGAGGCGGAGGGGCGAGGGTGGTTGTCGATGGGGTCGCCGGTGGTCGGTGGAGCTCCGGTGGTGAGCGGCAAGGGTGAGCAGCGACGGGTCCGAGGCGGTGCTTGGAGGCGACCTGCGGTGCAGCGCTTCACGAAGGAGGTGGTCGGCAATAGCGAGCCGAGAGGCGGCGCGGCACCCTGGGGAAGAAGCCGAGGGAAGCTCGGGGGCGCGCGGTAGAGGAGCCCCGGTGGCTACAGAGCTCGGCTGGGGAAGGATGCGGCAGCACTGGCGGCGGAACCTGCGAGAGGAGGAAGCGGGTGGTGTAGGTTCGGCGACTCGGGGAGGGGGCGGCCGGCGGCAAGGAGCTTCGGCGTGGGGAGGTCGGGGCTTGGCGCGTCGGTCTTGAGCAAGGCTCCGGCGGTGGCGTCGAGGGATCCCCGGTGGATGGTGTCGTTCTTGGTGGAGAGCGCCGGGGCTGGGTGAGGGCAGAGGACGAAGGAGCTCCGGTAGCTTGGAGCTTTGGGGCGCGTGGTGGCTCGCCGGCCGGCGCTGGAGACGGGGCGACGCGGTTGGGCGAGCGTGGGGCGTGGCCGGCGTTGAGGCGGAGGGAGAAGAAATGGGGGTGCTGCCTTAGTGAGGTTGGATGAAGGAGAAAAGGGGGCGGAGCAACCGATTTGGGGAAAAAGAAAGGGGGAAGGGAGAGGGGAGGCTCACCTGTCGGCAGCTTCGCCGGTACTGGAGCGCGACGCGCGTCCAGGTGCGTGGCGGCGGTTGTCTGGCGCGCGGGACCCGGGTGTCAGCGAGAGGGAGATGGGCGCGGAGGAGAAGGGTGCCGCACGGTGGCGTGCCCTCGGAAGGAGAGGCGCGGCGTGAGAGAAGGGGAGAGGGAGCAGGCCGAGGCCCGTTTGGGCGTACGGGAGGAGGAGAAGAAACTAGGCCGGTGGCCCAGTACGGGGAGAGAGGGTTTAAATTTCTTTTTCCTTTTGGCTTATTTACAGTTTAAAAAAAACTAAAGGAATGATGGTTCAAAAGGTTTTCAAATTGAAAACTTGTACAGGATATTTAGGGCGTCAGCAAATCACCTAAATATTCGTAAGTTAGCATACTTCATTGAAATTTTAAGTTGGTGCTTAAAGTGAATAGTTAAAACAAAAATTTAACTTCAGGAAGTTTTCACAATTTTCGTTCGAGGTCGTTCGTATGTCGTGTCTTCTAGTGCTTTCGAGCTGAGTCAAATTTTAATGATCTAGATGCATGCATGATGGTGAAAAGAAATCCTCGTATACACGATGATCCTCACTGATCCTGTGTTCTGAGAATAGGGTCGTTACAATTCGGACCGCTCATACCCACTTCCAAGCACAGAAGGTGGCTCTTACCAGAGCTTGGATCCAGTCCAGCTTCCAATTGCTCCACCTTACAAAACTGCGTTGGAGATGAAAAAGGCGTGCAGCCACGGTGTGGGTGCAGATACCAGCAAACTATCTCATGACTCGTGAACTACAATCTATGTGCATTTTGTGCTCATGTAACTGCTCGCCACATGGAAATCTGCGAACTGTATCAACCATTGATTCTCCGCACAGTTTGCGGAGAAGATGCTGAAACTAAAGCTGAATTTGGTTATCCTGAATCCTATCTGAAATGTATCACCTGCTATATATCAACGTATCATGTAAAACACATGATGTTTTTGTCATATAAACCAAATGCATTATGCTTACAATGTATGACTTCTTGCAATGCCAATATTATGGATGCAGATCGTGGTTGTGACTTTGTTTATTTGCAGCTGTTGGGTTTTATTCTGCAACTTGTGGATAGTGTCTCCAACTTGTTTCCGTCCAATCTCCATCGCAGCATGTGGACTCACCAAATCATATATTTGTATCGTAGTTGGGTGATCTGAGTTCTGTTGAGATTGCGTCATGGCATACGTTTTCCCCTGGCCATTGTGTATGGTGCACATGCCCAATCCTTCTTGTTTAAGAGAATCCCCCTCTCGCGTGGAGGAAACCACCGTTATTACCACCAGTTCTGGCCACATTTCTATACTGGTATTATTTTCTGCAAACGGACACAACATTCAGAGAAGGTACATCCTCAGATAAGAGGTAACGAAATTAAAGCCCTCGTCGCATTGTAGGAACAGAAAAAAACACAGTAATATAATTGGATTGCAGGTGTAAAATAGAGGAATGAAAGCGGATGTTAAACCAGACGTATTTTCCGGTCATTAAATTGAAGAATAGAGCTGTGACAAGTGAAGAATACGAACTCGGAGAAACCGAAAAGATTTTAGAGTTTGTAGAACATTTGGATTTCAAATTTAGGGCATGAATTCAAATTTGGCCTCTCTTTTTGTTTGGGTTCAGCTCTGTAGTAACCACCAGCACAAGCAGCTTCTCTTCCAACTTGTGATTATAAAAGTAAGAGTAGCTTCAGCTCAGTGTCCCACACACTTCGCCATTTCTCTCCTCCTCTCCGTCCTCCATAGCTGACGTCATCGTCTTGAGGAGCTCTTGCCTGCCCTGCCTATGCTGCTGGGGATGGCCAGGCTGCTTCAGCAGCAGCTGCAGGACACCACGGCGGCGTACCGGAGGAATGGCGTCGGCTCCGCCCGCCGCCGGCACCACCACCACCTCCTCCCTCTCCCCCTTCGCCACCTGTCCGCAGCAGCCGCCTGCTTCCTCGCGTGCCTCCTCGCCCTCGCCGCCGGCACCACCCTCGTCCTCGCCCTCACCCTCCGCCGCCCCGCCGACCCCGCCGCCGCCGACGCCTCGCCACGGTGAGTGACCAGCCACACGTACGCCACCTGCTCGACTGATTACCACTCTCTCTTGTGATCGCCGAGCACGTCTCCAATTAACGTGCTGCTCCTGCGGCTTCCTCCTCCGCAGCGGCGGCGGCGGCGGCTACGCCGTGGTGATCAACACGTGGAAGCGCTACGGCCTCCTCAGGAGCGCCGTCGCGCACTACTCTGGCTGCGCCGGCGTGGACGCCGTCCACGTCGTGTGGAGCGAGCCGCGGGAGCCGCCCGAGGACCTGCGCGTGAGCGTCCTCAACAGCACCCGCCGGCGCGGGGACGGAGGCGCTGCGGAGGTGCGGTTCGTGATCAACAGGGGGGACGACAGCCTCAACAGCAGGTTCAGGCCGATCCAGGGGCTCAGGACGGACGCCGTCTTCTCCGTCGACGACGACCTCATCGTCCCGTGCTCCACGCTGCGGTTCGCCTTCGCCGTGTGGCGCAGCGCGCCCTCTGCGATGGTAGGCTTCGTGCCCCGGATGCACTGGCTTGCTGACCCGGTATGGATGGCTGCACTGGCTAACGAGTATATTTCTGTATTTTGGTGTATCATAAGAAAAAAAAAGGAGAAATTTGTATGATTTGAAGTAGCTACTTCTAAGTGCATTTTGAATTCTGCATGGATACAATGAGGAAGTTAGTTGTCCTAATTTGAGTAATTTCTTCTGTAGAGAAGCAGTATAGAGGAATACCGATATGGAAGCTGGTGGTCAGTTTGGAGGACAGGGACATATAGTATGGTTCTTTCCAAAGCGAGTTTTTTTCATAGGAAGTATTTGGGTCTATATACCAATCAAATGCTACGGTCTATCCGTGATTATGTGACAGAGAACAGGTATAACTCTATCTTACCGCATCGCCATTTTTTAAGAAAATTTCCTTCAGTTATGTATTAGTACTATGCTGTAAATGACCCCCTTATGTAGTGGAGTATATCTTAAGATTTTCACTAATGCTTGACAGGAATTGTGAGGATATTGCTATGTCTTTTCTTGTTGCCAATGTAACTAGAGCTCCACCAATATGGGTCCAAGGTCAGTAAGCATCCTTGTGCAGCACAAATTCTTTTGCGCCATCTTTTGAGAAACTTATACACTCTTATTTAGTTGAGTTAGTTCACACTTAACAAGCTGCAACGATCTTCGCATATGCTTCCACTATCAATGATTTCAACTTTGGGGTATTACTAGTGATGCTCAGTACTACTTATGGAAACAAAATGTCTTAGAGTGTCGACCTTAATGTTTTTTTCCTGTACATTTTATCATCCAAATGGATTATCAGCAACAACAGGGAGTTAGGCACCATATCCTGCTATACCCTTGTCAACGTATAATTTGGGGGAACTATGCAGTTCATATTGTTTTAACGGTAGAACAAGAGTTTAGGACTTGACTATGTTAACTAGAAGGCTTCAGTTAGAGTGTATTGGTTAAGCACTCATGATATTTCAGCTGTGGTTCTCTAAATTTTTCACAAGATCCGCCATATTTTTTACTATTCCGTGCATATCATTTGGTTACCATCACGAAATTTCTAATTCAAGTTCTGCAGATGGTACTAGTCAGGTAATTATAATATCGTAATTCTTAGCTGTATGCATATGCCTACAGAAATGTGAAAATAATAACTATAGGAACTTTGGCTTCGATTCATATGACGTAAGTTAAATTCAGTTCCATCGAAAGTTGACTCTACCCAACCGTCTAGCGTCTATCAAGAAAGCAGCAAGTTATTTAGCTTGTCTGGAACTTTGTTGATGTTTCTGTATGCTTGTCCATTACTTTTAGTACTACTTGAAATGTCTTAATTGAATTAGCAACAACCATGTGGAAGCAAAGGAAAACTAATTGGAACAAGCTGATAGCAGTAATATAATTTGACATCATACAGAAAACCAAAAATAACTAGCCACATACATGATAGAACACGAGTAACGAGATGAATTTTGTGTTATCGTGGCTGTTATTGCTCTCGAGAGGCCTTACTCACGTCCATATTATTGACATTACTGCAGGAAGGATATTCGAGATCGGATCGAGCGGCATCAGCAGTTTAAAAGGCCATGATTTGCAGAGATCTAGATGTATCAATACATTTGCTGCCATGTATGGCCATATGCCTCTGGTAGCCACCACAGTCAAGGCTGTTGATAGCCGCACTAGCTGGTTTTGGTGATATGTTTTCAGTTTTTTTGGGTTTCCTTAGGTGCTGCCTAGCCCATATTATAAGGCTAGTGTACTTGTGCATAATTCATCCACACCTAAGAAGTAAGAACACAGATTGGATTGTACATGCTGAATTAAAGATATAGTATTTCGTCTTGGGGAGCCAAGTTTCTAGCGCTACTTCTAAATTTCCTCTTTAATGCTATCGCTTTCTTCCCCTGCTCCATGTAACTTTCAATAAAAATGTTCAGGCAGCTGGCCTGCCGCTGTTGATATAGTCCCCACTGTAATAATACGATTCAACGTTATTACCTAGTGATTATTATGTGCAGGGTGCACTTGGCCTCTTTACCTAGTGATTATTATGTGCAGGGTGCACTTGGCCTCTTCTATTTGGGAGAAGGGAGAAGCAGATGCAGCGAGGCACATTTTGGAACAGAATTACATTCTTGCACAGAACCCGAAGAGTGCACGTACCGACATGTACACGTGGTTCTGTATTCTCTGTAGATTATGTGTTCTAGTTTCAGAGTCAGAGTGTGTCAGGGTGGTCTTCACCTGTTGAGCAGCGGCAGCAGCTAACCGAGTTGCAAGTTAGTAGCACGTACACGTACGTACGTTTCATAAAGTGTTTGGTGTCTGTACTGACTCGACTCAGGCTAACTCGTCTGTGGCTGTGAAGATCGCTGCAAGATTGTGAGGATAAGGAGGTGGTACTTCCACTCCATTGGACCAGCTGCCACTGCCATGCGTTTGTTCATCCTTGTCATTTTTCTTCCACAACACCAAAGTGCTTGACTAATTTGTTCATCCGGTCTTGCCAAGTGAAACAAGCTAGAATTCTCTCGGATGGTGGCCATCGTGACCGAAGCATGGAAGCTCGCCGGATACGCCGCGGCGGCGTCGTCCAAGGCGGCGGCGGCGGCGGCGGCGTCGTCTCGTGAGGTCCCCGTGTTGCTGCATCTTCCTCCTGCTGCTACGGCAGCAGCCAAGGCCAAGAAACCCACGTCGTCGTTCAGAGGGGTGGCCGCGGCCAGTAGCAGATTCCAGGACCGGCGCGACGCCGTCGGCGCCGCTGGCGTCGTCGGTAGGCGGCGTGGCATCGCGTCGTGCCTGCTCGCCGTGCTCGCCGCCGCCGCCTCCTCCTCGCTCTCCGGCGCCGCGCGGGCCGCCATCCTGGAGGCCGACGACGACTTGGAGCTGCTGGAGCGCGTCAAGGAGGACAAGAAGAAGCGGCTGCAGAAGCAGGGGCTCGTCAACTCCTCCGCCACCGAGACAGGTTTCCCAGCTTGACTGATTAGCTGCAGCATGTGATTAAAGTGATCTCCCGTGCTTGCTTAATTAGCAGTGATTAATCCTTAACCAACCACAGGGTACTTGCAGGACCTCGTCTACAAGCTGAGCAAGGTAGGGCAGGCCATTGACAAGGACGACCTCACTGCCGCCAGCGACGTCCTCGGCCCGAATACCGATGCGCCGTGGGTGCAGAACATCAATGCAGCTTTCTCCAAGGCAAGCTCTTAACAAGAACACAGATACACTGTTTTTTGTTTTTTGTTGCTAAGTGTATTTTTCATCTGATTTCAATCACTATGTATGCTACAGTTCAGCTCAAGCACAGAGGAGAAGAATGCCGTCGATAGCTTCAACTCCTCGTTGGCCTCCTTATTTACATCAGGTATATATGTTTGTGTTTGTGTGCTTTGTCCTTGAAGACTCAAGAGTTGGACCCCTGTTTGGAAAGCAGGATTTTTCCTGAACTCCTGCCGGAATTAAATGCCTCCTGTTAAATTCTTAGGATGTGAAATTCGTGTGTTCCAAACAAGCCCTGTTGTATACATCTGAGTTACAAATTCCAATTCCATTCATTTCCTGTGCCGATCTGAACTTAAAACTTTGAACGTATGATACCTTTGTTGCAGTGAGCAAGCGTGATGTCGAGTCCTCCAAGTCGGCGTTTGTATCGTCTGCGACAGCGCTGGAGAAATGGGTAGCGTTAGCCGGGTTGACTGGCAAGCTCAAAGGCTTCTGAATTTTCTGATATACGAGTGAGTTGTCTGACAAGTTCCTGCATGATGATGATGCTGATGTTTTCCTTCAAGCACTGCCCTGAAATATCTCAAGAGTCAAAAAAAAAGAAAGAAAAAGAAGCAAGAGTGTTTTGTCCAAGTTAGAAGATATGTGGATTCTGCAGTTGTGAATCCTCCTAGAGGGTATTGTAACCGAGGCTTCAGACAAAAATCTGGGAGGACATCACCTCCTCTGTTTTTCTTCCCTTGGAATTTAAAACGCGCCGTTCGTATCAAGAAATTCTATGCAATGTATTAGGAAATTAAGCACACACAAAATAATGTATTTCTCTCTATGTCTAGTGCTCATTTGCGAATATTTGATGCGTCTCTTCTTACCCTCAGATTGCAACGTATTGTATGGAATTATGTATGTTCATGCTGACTATAGCCACCGCAAATTAAACTCCGACTTCAGAATTCGCTTGGGATTAATAAGATCTCGGTTGCACATGCCAAACAAGAACATGAACCGATAGACCGCAAATTCAACATCACAGCTACTAATTGTTATCTTACAGAACCACATCAATGTACAAGGCACAACTACAACACCATCAGCAAGCATAACGGGAGACAGATCTAATATCTCCTCCGTTGGAGTTACAACTCATCCGAAACTACCACATTACAAGACAGTGGAAGAAAGAGGGAAAAAGCTAACACAAAAGTTGCTGAAGTTGTCCATGAATATGTACAAATGGTGGATAGCTGCTCAACCTGCAGACACAGCATGAGTTAACCAAAGTAAATAGCAGAATGCATGCTTTGCGCACAACAAAAGACTAGCCAGACAGGAAAAAAGAGGAGACAGAAACAACTTTAGTTAATAATTCCTCTTAGAAAAAAGTCTACTTTTGGCCCCTGAGTTTTTACTGACGTCCACATTTGGTCCTAAAACTTAGAAACCATCTGAAACTGAACCCTGAACTTTTAAAACCGTTCACTTTTGGACCCTCAACTGATTTCAAAGTGGTTTTCGCTGGCATGAACTCCTCTTAGGCAATATAAGCTGACATAAACACTGGGCCCACGACAATGATGAATGAGCCCTTCCTATTCCGTGTCACTCGTGTGCCCAGCGATAGTGGTGATGGGGGCTGCGACGTATGGGCTGCTCAGGCGGGCGCGGTGGAGGCGGAGCACCAGCATAGAGAAAAAGTAGGGAGGGAGATGCATGGAGGAAGGGGGGGGGGAGTTAGGTAAAGAGGAGTAAGGAAGCAGGGATGGGGAAGCAGAGGATCTGACCTTGCTGGAGCGGCTGGACCTTGGAGGCATGAGAAACACACACACACACACATACACACACACAGAGAGAGAGAGAGAGAGATAAATGGGATGAGAGAGTGAGCAGAGAGTCACGAAGGAGGAGGCCATGTCAGCAAGAACTAGCACCTCACATCCATATGGTGACCACGTCAATAAAACCTGTTTCATGTGGACGCCACATCAGTGAAAACCGCTTTGAAACCAGCCGAGGGTCCAGAAGTGAACGGTTTCAAAAGTTTAGGATTCAATTTCGTACAACTTTTTAGTACCAAATGTGGACTTCAATGAAAGTTCAAGAGCCAAAAGTGGATTTTTTTTTCTTCCTCTTAAGACGTGTATATTAACTGCACACGTTGCTAGTGTGCACAATAGCGCACACACCAAACCAGTGCAAGAGATCTGTCAGCTACAGGGAGAAGATTATAGCAGTGGTGGCATGTGCTATCATCATGGCTGGCTTTGGAAAGGAAGAAAAAGGACGAGAATGGATTACCTGTATGTTCTCCACCTGTAGAATCTGAGAAATTATTTGGTTCCGAAGCGAGGAATGGTGACTTACCATAATTATCTAATATTTCTGCAGATAACAAAAAACAAGACAAATAATGCATACAACCAATGACAGGATAGGGGCAAAAAAGTACTAAAAAGAGAAAGCAAAAAAAAATCAGCGATATCCCTTGAATGTACCTGCACTTTGGTTGAAACCCTCAGGTAAGTCTGAAAAACTAAAATTCTGGGAAATCTGGCTAAAGAAGCCAAATGATGATTCAATATCCAGAATTGAATCATTCAGAGGTTGCCCATTCAACTCTGAGCTGCTAAAGGATCCACCAGAGGCATCACCAATTGATTGGCATGATTCCAGGAAAGCATTCCCACAGAAAGCAAAATCAGCATTGCTCGAATAGCCTGACTCTGTCTTAATTGTTGTCCCATTATCTGCACCAAACAGCACAGGAGATGTATTCTGCGCTGATAGCATAGTTGAAGCATTCATGCCACCATGAAGACCATGAATGTCTTTACCAGCGTAAATAAACTGATCACTAGATGGTGTGCCATTTACTACACCATTTGAACTTCCATTGCGCATTACACCATTTGGCATTGCAGATATGGTTGCAGACTCTGGTAAAAAGCACGAATTTTGCTTCACTGAAACAAGGAGGACCATGGACCATGTTAAAATGCCATTGATTAGCAACAAAGTATACAACATATACTTGTCAGCAAGTAAACAACGTGTGGAAAGTGGAGACAACAAATATAGCACTCTTGAGAAGCAAACCACTTTGACAAAATAAACATAAACTTCTTGAGCACTTGGATTAGATCACCTTTAAAAAATAGTTCTTGAGACTCCCACTAGATTGTTCTAACACTTTTTCTCCGCAAACAATTTTTTTGTTACTATACTTGTTTCAATATTCACTTAAATGATGAGAGAGAGCATTGCATTATTACACCAGGTACAGACAAACAATCACCACAAAAAGCTGTAAAGCTCAAAAAACAATGCCTTACATGGGTTGGAGTTGGAGCCATTAGGAAGAGGCATAGAAGGGACCCCTGAAGAATAGTCTTTATTCATAAGCTGGTACTGATCCTCAAGAAGCTTGTTGAAGGCCGTTATTTGATTCTTAAGCATCAATCTCAAATAGTATGCCTTAAAAAACTCACGATTCTCTTCCTCAAGTTTTTGCCAAACTGGAAAGAACAAAACAGAAAATGGAAATCACCCAAATGTTAACAATGAAAATGACAAACAAAAAACACACATCTTTCTAAAAGAGTAAAATATATGGCGGGTCAGCCCTTGAACTTGAGTGGGTGGTTCATTTCATCTAGGTCCATTACTCCAAAAGTGCATATCTAGGTGCATATTTAAGTCATCATCTGTCCTAAACCCACCAGCATGGAGATTGAGGAGATTAGGGGAGGGCAGCCTAAGGGGGGCTGGCAGGATTAGAGGGCTTAGAAATTGGAATACACTTTAAGGGAGGTGTAGCTCAAACTTTATGTGCACTGGAAGGTTTCACCAACACCTTCAAAAGCTACAAAAGTTCATTTGATTTTTGTACAGCAGAATGGTGATATATAGTTATATACTGGACATAATTGACTTTGTAGATACTTTTAAGTATTATAGAGTTTCACTTCCTACTGGTTACTAGTTATACATGAACATGTCACTTGTCAGTAATAAAATCAATTGCCAGTTCAGAAAGTACAGCCTGCTACGCTATTACTCAGTTCATGCTATGCTTCGTGCTTTGCCACAATTTTAAGGCACAAACGGGAACAAAGAAATATTTGCATCGGCATATTTGATTTGCAAGTGATATTTCCATTCTATTGGAAAATAGCCCTTATGAATTCTCAAAGGTCCAAAAGGGGGAAAAGAACACTTTCCACGAGCACCATTTTAAGAACAGTAGATTTAGACATCATACAATAATTCTCAATGCAATATTGAAAATATGGTTTCTACCCAAAGCATTTATTTATGTATGAGATACCAGAATTTGCTCATGGTTTCAGAATCACACTTGTAACAAGACAGCCATCCGAACAACTGTGTATGAACTATGCTATCACTTGCAAATTCTGGAACCTCATACCAAGTAGGCTAAAGGTTTTTTTGAGAGTATAATGTAAGAGCGTTACCAAGTTCAGTAAAGCTAGGTTCTATCTTGGCCTCGAGGGAGAGCATATCAACCACTTCTTTCTGGTTCATATACCGCTGAAGGCAGCGCTCTATAAGAATCCGGACCTGTACAGCACTTATTAGCAACACGAGTTGTCGATACAGGCAAGTAAACCTGCACTAATCATTTAACTATATGACACATCAAGAACACTGGATCTCATCCACATACAGCACCAACAAGCACAGCACAAGCATATATGGGATTACCCTATACCCTAGCTAGCTGGAATGGATGGGAAACAACAAAATTTTGAGAGCAAGATTAACAAAAACAAACGAGCATGAAGTAAGAAACGCAGCAGAGCAAAGGTACTGTTAGTGAAATGCTACTGACGAGCTGTCTGTCCTGACAAGAGACCTTGCGGACGTCCTCGCCTGACATGTTCGCCGACCGCGCTCCCTCCTCTTGCAGCCCTAATCCCCCTCCTCCTCCCTTCCCCACCCGAGCCCCTTCCGCTCTCCCTGAAAGAATCAAGAAACAGAAGTGGGGTGAGACGAGCAGCACGGGGAAAGATCAAAAAGTTAGAAGATTCCGACCAGTTCGTGCATCGTACTCGCCCTAATTCGACGTCCCCGCGACCGGGAGAGGATTCAGCTTGGCCTTGCAGCGATGCGGGAGGGAGCTCGGGGATGGAGAGAGTCCGGGGAGAGGAGCGGCTCGAGTTGTGATGAATCGATCGATTCGATCAAGTGTTCTTGGCTATGCGAGTTGGGAGAAAGGGGAGCAAGTGGTGGTGTGGGGAGGAGGGCCCAGATTCCTAATCCACTGCTAGTGATGAGGCTTTTTGCAGAGAATCTGCTATCAAATACAGTACCTCATGGCAGTCCCAGCGCTCGAAGATGTACTATATCTTAAATCTATCAACTAAACAAAAAATTTGATATGACATCTTATTAATGAAAAAAAAAGTAATTATATTTTAATCTAGATATGGTTCTTAACATCAAATCTAAGATATCTCATGCTTTTTCTCTCACAAAACATATTAAATGAGAGCTTTTTTAGATACAACACTAAGATACAACCCATTGAGCAGCTTCTATCTAAACACAAGAAGATATAACCTAAGATATAATGCATTGGGAGTGTCCTCATAGTATTACTAGTATATGTTAAGGAAGCTTCCGTGGGTCTAGAAATCCCCACATTAAAGGCCTTGTTCAGAGACGAGATCAATTCCGGCAGAATTCAAGAAATACTCGACCGGACCTAAGAGCATCTCTAGCCCTTCCCCTAAAACTTAACTTCCTATACCACCTCCCTAAACTTAACTCTCCAAAGTTTGAGGGGTTAGAGAGACTTACATCCAGTCCTTCCCCTAAACTTAACTCCCTATAATTTTTTCTTTGCTATTTCTCACACCCATTTGCATACATAAACCTCATTTCTAATACATTTCAACATTATAACAATTCAAACCTTGCGATATCTAGTGCACACATTTCAACAACATTTCAAATTGCACAAATTTAACAACATTTCAAATTCAAAGCACATACGAATTCAACCAAAAGCAATAACATATAACATTCAAAAGCCACCACATGCAACATAGTTCATCAATAGCCACCACAACCAACATAGTTCATCAGATGCCGCCACCATTGCCACCACCACTAGCACCATAGAACATTGATCTTGGCATTTTGGAAGCCAATATTTCTCCACGAGTGAGCTCCCAATAGCTTCTTGCCGTCGCATCCAACCTACTAGCATCCATAAACATGATCCTTTGCTCTTGCTCCTTCTTCTTGTTCATTTCCTTCTCGGCCTTCACCCTCATCCTCTCATCCTCGATAGCAAGCCTACGTTCCTCCATGCTCACCTTCTTCTCCTCAATCTCCACCAAGCGTGCCTCGGCACTAGTCTTCACCCTCAACCTCTCCTCCTCAATCTCTTTGAGCTCGATCCACCGTGCCATCTTCTCTTGGTTGCGTTCGAGGGCCAACTCCCTCTTTGTCTGTATCATTTATTTGAATTCCTCTTTGTATGCACCCACTCCACCATTTTTTTTCCTCTCCGTTCTCCCCCTCTCATCATCCTCACCATCCTCGAGATCAATGGAAGATGAGATGCTCAATCTTGACCTCCTTGGCGTTGTTTCATAATTTCTCCTCGCCCACTTCTCATTTCCTTTGAGGATTGTGTAACAATGCAACAAAGTGAATGACTTGTTCTCATTTCTCTTGTTCTTTTGCTTGTATAGCTCTTGGATATATATGTCATACTCTGTAATTGGAACTCCACTTGGAGGCGCATTGTTCATTTGGTCAACACAACCCGACCACCGGTTGCAACAATCTTGAATTACACTCTAACGGTGGGCGAGAAAACCTTGTGTTCGGTTGGAGGAGATCTTGACATTGCGTGAATAGTATTCCTCAATCCTCTTTCAAAATGTTTCCTTGCTTTGATCGGCACCAACCGTGGCGTCAAGAGAGACATTCATCCAAACATAACACAAAGCTTAATCCTCCTCGACTTTGTAGTTCGCCGACCTTGTTTGCTTCTTCTTCATGATATGTGGCTCGATCTCCTCCACTTCGGGACTTTCGCTTGGCACTTCTTGGTTATCATCCGCAAGCGAGAATGCAATGTCCTCGAGCCCAATGACATGAGAGTTATCTAATAATGTAGACATGAACTCCCGCATCTCATCCAGTTTGGTTTGGCCACTACAATGGAAAAGTGCAAATATTCATCACCAAACTTGAATAATCTAATCCAATTCAAGATTCCTTTATAGCATTTCTAATCCTTTTGAATCATTATCCAGCTCTTGAAACATTCAGATTTTTTCAAAGATTTTTACCTCGCGGGCATTGTCTCGAACACCTCGCTGGCGGGATCGGTGGCGTCGGCCTCGCCGGCATTTGTGGCCACGGTTGGCGCCGGAGGGGGGCGGTGGAGGGGGCATCGGGGTGGGCTCAACTACCGGAGGAGCCGGAGGGGGTGGTGGAGGCGGCGATGGTGACGCGCCTTCTTCCGAGCGGCCGTGCCATCCTTCGGCTTGGGCGGCCCGTGGCAGCACTTTCGCGCGGTGTCCGGCTGGATGGGACGGAGGCCGATCGCGGCGGAGGGCGCGGGGAGGGTCCCGGCTGCGGCAGCGAGCACGGGAGGCGACACCATAGCCTCGGTGCCAGCGGGCAGCACGACCTTGCCCTGCCGGCGCCGCGGCGGGGGCGGGTGGCGGCTTCTCCGTCGCTGGTGTGGGCGTGGGAGCCGGCGGAGGGGTCGCGAGGGCCTCAGAGGGGGCACCAGGATCCATTCTTGCGGCGGAGGGGGCGGCAGAGGGCGCCGGAGTCGACAATAGGGGGCAGCGGCGAGGGACGGTTGAGCGACAAAATTCCTTCCCGCATAAATACCGAGCGATAGGGAGAAGAGAGGGGAGTGTCCAGATTTCCTCAGATTTGGGCAGAAGTGGGTTGGTTATGAGGGGTCATCCTCATTTTTTAGGGAGTTAACTACTTTTAGGGGAAGGGTTAGATGGGTATAACTCCCTAAAATTTCAGTTTTTAGGGAGTTAAAGGAATTTAGGGGAAGGGCTAGAGATGCTCTAAGCGCGGTAAAAGGAGAGCAATATATCTAATGGGTTCAGATTGATCAGGTACATGTCGTAGTCGTATAGGAAAATAGAAATATACTTTCAATAGTAGGCATTAGAGTTGTAGAATAACTACAACATATTTTAAGATACAGATATATTGATTTTAGTATCTAGTCTTCCAGCAAATGCACGGGAAATTCGGCTAATCATTATCAATTCAGTCCACTCAGGCCATAAAAGTTAACTGAATCACATTAGGATCCATTTAGTAGTAGGTGGGGTGAATGATAAAATATAAAGAGAGGCGCATTATAAGCTTAGAGATGCAAGAACTTTTGCATAAGAAATTCCGAAGGGAAACAAGTGGAGGGGCTCTTGCCAGCTCTGCTGCGATGTATCCTGCAGCCAACTCTGACGCTACCCGGCTCATTTCATGTACCACGCCACCCCATCACACTCCCGGATGATCCATCCATCCATCCATCCCCTGCATTGCAATAGCCAGCCCATTGGCTCGTGCTTGTACTCAAAACTGAAGTGGCCTTTTTCATCAGCTTCAGCATCCCTATATGCTGCAAACAATAGTTTCCTGCAATGATCAGGCAGGCAAGCTGAATCAATAACAAAGAAACCAGATAAGAGTTGAAACTCCACACTTTGCTGAAACCAAATCGAGTCAGATGGCTGAAAATAAGCGTAAAAAGGCAAGTGAAGTTTCCACTGCCTACTCCAACATGGAAGCATTGCTGAAGATCCAGACCTGTGTGAACAATCACGGATCCGGTTGGCAGGCGACATGCTCATTACAAGCGATGACAGGTAACATGATGAAGCCACTGACCTGAGACCCAGCCTAATCCACAACGCACCTTGCACTGAGCATGTTCCAACATAGAAATAAAGAGCAGCAAGAAGAAGAATGCGGTGTGAGACCAGATTACTGCCAACTTGTAGGATGAAGAGAACCTTCATATGCTGGGAAAAAAATGCAGCGCAGGAAGCAAGGACAGTTATACAGGTTACAGAAGAAGAACATGGATTCAGATATTCTGTTCCATCACTTCGATCTCCACCGGGACGAGCTGTGCGTGGAGAGTATTCCCGTGTGAAGAGGAGCGCATTTCCCGTGTGACACAACTGACCCCTTTTCCTGATAAAATACACATCACAGCTATTGTTACTAGAAGATGAGCTTGATGAATAACTCTAATTTAAATGCCACAACAAGGACAGGAAAGAGTACCTTGGCAACAAGAAAGTTGAAAGCTATTCAGAAGGTGAAGTACTTGCATTTTTAGCGTCTCCTCATCCTCTGATCTTTACACCAAGACTGGCATCTTACAACATGATGATAATCACCAAAAATCATTGCAAGAACATGATCCATCTCTGAAGTGATGGAACCTACTACGGTCTCTAACGATGATTTCCCGGTTCCAAAGCCTTGATATCAACTTGATTGCAGAGTGGCAGTCCTCACAGACCCTCAGATTCTTTATGATATGAACAGGAAGGTTTGGTGCTAGACTAATGAGGCCAAAAGCAATGGCCAATTTCTCACTGTGTGCTAAAAGTGCTTGTTCCTTCTCTTCCTCATCGACATCCACTGCTATCTGTGACGTGATAGGCGAATATCCCACTGACTTTAGCCTGCGTGTAATCTCTTCCATCATTGCAATGATCTCCAGTATCTGTGGATGTGATCGGCCACTGACTATAAACTTGTGCACCTGCCCAGCCACAGCAATCGAGCTATAACCTGCAGTCTTCTTCACACCCCTTTCTTCCATCAATCTCCTTATTTTTGATGCATCTTCCCATTGTCTGGAATCTGTGTAAATGTTATACAACTGGACATAGACAGCATCCTCATCTGGCTCTAGCTTCAGAAGATGCCCCGCAGCATATCGAGCTAGGTCAACATCCTTGTAGACTCTGCAGGCACTCAAGATGGAGCCCCATATGACAGCGTTTGGTTGCATCGGCATGGCCTGCACAAGATCCATGGCTTCATTCAAAAGTCCACACCGGCCCAGCAAATCTATCATGCAGCCATAGTGCTCAATCCGAGGGCGTAAGTTGTGCAACAATCTCATCTCGTTGAAGTAGAGACGGCCTTCATTCAGTAGACATGAGTGACTGCATGCAGTCAGAACAGCAATGTAGGTGACTGAATTGGGATGAAAGCCATCACACTTCATCCAGAAGAAATGCTCCAGAGCAGCCTTACCCATCCCATTGAACGCGAGACCTGCAATCATGGCACTCCAAGTGTGAACGTCTCTCACACTCATTCGTTGGAAAACAACAGTCGCCTCTTCCACCCTCCCACATTTCATGTACATGTCCAGGAGTGCAGTCCCAAGGTAAATATCTGCTTCCACCAGCCTCTGCTCAATGCAAGCATGCAATGCTCTGCCCTGTGGCAATGCACCTAAGCTTGCGCAAGCAGTTAGAAGGCTCACCACTGTAAAATTATCAGCACGCAAGTCATGCCTCCTCATCTGCATGAACAATAGGAGTGCTTCTTTAAGCCGGCCACTGTGGATATAGCCAGTGATCATCGAGTTAAATGTGATGACATCACGGGCCTCCATCTGATCAAATAGAGAGCGTGCAACATCAACATGGCCTAGCTTGCAGTGCCCGTCAATGATAGCATTCCATGGCTGGGGTCTTCGGCCCCTGCAAAAAGCATCAAAAACCTCCTGTGCATTGCCAATGTCACCACACTTGGCATACATATCGATGAGTGCAACCACAAGATTGTCACTCATCAACATCCCCTTCTCCCCAACCAACAGGTGCAGTGAGCGGCCAAACTCCAAATCCTTGAGCTGCGCACATGCTGAAAGCACACCAATCACGGTAACCTCATCCGGCGCAATGCCATCAGAAAGCATGCTTTTGAAGCAAGCCACGGCTTCGGCGGCCCGACCGGCACGTGAGTACCCAGAAATCAACCAGTCCACGAGATCACGTTCCTCGCCGGAGCCTGCGCCAGAAGGCGCCGCGCGTCATCGAGCAGCCCCATCTTGGCCAGCCCACTGATCACCGTCGTCCAGGCAACCGCATCCTTCACAGGAATCTCGTCGAAAGCCCGGCGGACATCGTCGGCGAGCCCAAGCTCAGCGTACATATGGATGATCGGGTTCGCGACGAGCGGCACGGCGGAGGGTAGCAGAGTCCGGAAGCACGCAGCGTGCAGCACCCGGCACAGGAGAACGTGGGCGCGGCCACGGGCGCAGCACTTGAAAAGGAAGTGGAACGTGAAGGCGTCGGCGCGGACGCCCCCGCGGCGCATCCGCCGGTAGAGGAGGAGCGGGCGGTCGGGGCCGGAGGAGGCGCGGAAGCAGGCGCGGAGGGCGGTGTCGAAGAGGAAGGTGGAGGAGCGGGGCATTCGGTCGAATAGGCCGAGCGCGTAGGGGAGGTGGAGTGGGTCGGTGGGCGAAACGCAGCTGGCGAGGGAGTTGAGGAGGTGTGAGGCGGAGGGCGGGTGCAGGAGGCGGCCGGAGGTGGTGAGGAGGGCGTGGAGCTCGGCGGCTTGCCGGACGGAGCGAGGGGTCGGCCATGGCGCCGGGGGCATGTCACGTCGCGGCCGCTCGCGATGGAGAAGGCTTGTGCTTCTGTTTTTGTTTTGTCAGTGGGCCTGATTTCTCGGTTTTCTCGTCATGCACAGGCCCCAGTGGACTGGTTTTGCCTTGAGCTTGGCCCATCCTGAATCTAGATTTAGCTCTACCAAAACATGAGCCTGAACAGAGCCCAACCCAAGTTAGACCCATCTCAACAAGAAATTCCAGAATTTCTGGAAAATCCCAACTTTCATTTGGGTAACTTTTGAAGTTAAAATAACCGAAAATTCAAATTGGACAACATTTAACTAAATTTTTTTCAAGAACTTGACTACCTCACCGTCCTCCTAGATTAGGTGGTACCTCATCCCGTCGGTGATTACACATGCATCTCTCGGAGACGGCGTTGCAAGGGGCGCTGGGGGCATGGAGGGATGCAACGGCTTCATAGCGCAGAGAGAATGGATTGTGCTCTATTTTGGTTGTACTTGATATTACGATGAATTATGATAATCATGTTCGTTTCAGTAGCTTTTACACATTTTGTTGTTCGATTTTCTGCTTATAGTACACGGAAAGGAGTTTGAAAATCACATCTTGGCTATCAGAATAACAGAAATGATATGTCTAACCATATGGTAGGTATATGATATTTATTCTGTTTATACTTTTTACTAAGTTAGAATAGAATCCGATTTATATAGCTATTCTCTAACTATTTTTCCATGGCAACTTATAACATGGCATAGTTCACCTGTAAGCTAGATTTTCTGTTATTTTAAGACAGAGCATTAAAACTTTGACCGCTTATACACATGAAAGTTCGTCGTGTCCACATGTTATTGCTGTGGGGTTTCCGGAAAATTGTTATTACTGTTTCATCAAAGGTGTATTATATGTGGGAGATATTGTCGATGCCCAATCTGCATGCGTAAAACGGTAAAAGCTCCAGTAAAACCCTCTGACCCACGAGGGCAGAAAGAAGCGGGAGGACGTACGTAGGGCTGGCACGACCGCGGCTTATGGCCTTTGCCGGCCATATCATTTCCGGCCGACGAGACCACCGTGCCCCGGTGCATGCACGCGTGCGTGCATGTATCAATTCAGAGATGGCCATTCACAGTCGCACTACGTACCAAGCGTCGCGCTGCCCATGCTTCGCCCATATCCGCGTCCATCCAGATCCTTCCCATGCAGCGTAGCACGATCCGTTCAACTCGTCGTCGTCGTCGTCGCTCCCTCTTCCTCCTCGAGCTGATGCCTATAAATGCGGATCGAACCTCGCGTTCAAAGGTACCAGCCATCCAACTCACTCCATTCCCATCACCCTCCTCTCACCGATCTCTAGCTGTACTCGAACACTTCGCTCTCCAAGCAGCTAGCTGAAGATGGGCAGCAGCAGCAAGGCCGCGGCCTGCGTGCTCGCGTTCGCCCTGTGCGGCGTGCTCGTCCTGGCCGAGATGACGGCGGCGGCGGCGTCGTGCGACGCGACGGCGCTGAGCCCGTGCATGGGCGCAATCATGCTGGGCGGTGGTGGTCACGCCGGGGTGCTGCGCCCGGCTGCGCGCCCAGCAGCCGTGCCTGTGCCAGTACGCGCGCGACCCGTCCTACCGCGGCTACGTGAACAGTCCCAGGGCGAAGGGCGTCGTCAAGGCGTGCGGCCTCCCCAGGCCCAAGTGCTGATCGCAGCTCGCTCCGGCCGTCGGACGGCATGTGCAGACGCGCCGTGCGCCGCCGTTCGTGATGGTAGGGGGGCATGCGCCTTACGTACGTGTCGGTCTAACTAATGCCGTCTGACTGCTGATCGATGGGCGTCTAAATAAACGTGCCTAAGTTCTTCGGAGCTAAGCGACCATGCATGCATGCGTTGTGGCAACTTGTTGTTTTGATGGTTTACTATCATGTATGAATAATGTTCCTGGAGCAAGTCTGTGCTCTGTTTGCGATTCAACGGGAGTCCCTTCCTTTTAGATGCGAACTTGGGCTGGACCGTGTTTGACCATAAACTCAGGAGGAGCATGACAGATTGGTAGGCTTTCTGGGCCTGGAATTTAAGAAAATGTTTAGGCCTCGTTTGCAACGTAGAAATTTATAGAATTTTTTTTGTGAGAGAAATTTATAGAAATGTTCAGGCCTCGTTATGCAAAGGTGCACAAATAACTGGTTCAAAATGGAACAAACTTGAAATTCATACCTGGTTCAAAATGGAACAAACTCGAAATTCAAACCAGGTATTTGTGCACCTTTACATAAGATTTTAGATTTCATGATACTTTGAACCAAATTTTGACCATATAGTTTCATTTTACACCAGATCTAACTATTTGGAGTGGATCTAACATGATGATCCCATCTCGTTAGGGTGATGTGACAACAACAGCAAAGCAGCTCTCACGCCATATCAGAGGCATATTCCTCCGGGGCACCATCTGGCGTGGCCGACCTGGACACACCCGTGCCCAACTAGGTCCCCATGCGCTACAACTAGGTGTTAGGGCAAGCAGCGAGGCAAAGAGCGGTGGCGGTTGCTGGCGGAGAGTGGAGCAGAAGCAGCATCGCCGATAGATGGCCAGAACCATGCTAGAGCAGTGCTGCTGATGAGCACAACAAAGCAGAGACTATGGCAGCAACAAGGTGTGGGAACAAGAACCCTACTTGAAAGTGGTGTGAAGCCCCTGCGATCGCTTGTGATGATCTAGGACGTGGTCATCTCAGAGGTGGGTGGGCGGGAGAGATTGCCACAAGATAAAGTGTGACGAGCGTGAGAGCTGTGTGGGCTGGTTAGGCTTTAGCAGGTTAGTTTGGTCCAGCCACATCAGAGATGCCCCAACCAAATAAGTGTCCGATTTGTGCCTTGTTATCCTCGCAACGTAAGGCTAACCGGTAGACCTCCATGTTAGCTCGCTCCTAGGCACTAAGTCTGGTGTAAAGTGAAATTACATGCTTACAATCTAGTTTAAAGTGTTACGAAATCAAATATCCGGTGCAACTTGTCACAAGTGCAAAAAAAAAGATTTAAAGTGAATAAACTCTATAATTTTTATAGGAATTACCTAAAGAATCGGGAAAAGTTTCAGCATTCTAACCGGAACTTTAGATTTTGCTCTGTCCTTTCGGGAAAGGGAGAAAAAAAAGACATGTTTTTGCTCATGGAGGCATGGAGCTGTCTCCCAATAGAAAATGTCATGCCCACTTCGAAACAAAAAGTCCCCTGACAAAAAAAAATCCCCCACAAAGTATTTTGAAATAAAACAATAAAATATCAACAACCGATTGTCATCATCAAGTGCTACTCATACTAGTTGTTATATCTTTATTTCTTTATTCTTATTAATATGTCAATTGGTGGTAGCAGTTCGAACAAACCACCATTTGGACACGAATAAAAATGGTTAAAATAAAAACAGATGTATATAATCTAATATAGCGTAAACGGTAATATAATTTTTTTTAAATATATAATTTTTTTTAATTCATAGTAACACACGGACACTATGTTAGTGTGTATATAAATATATATAAACCAGTTGGCCGATGCTCTTCACCAACTCGCTTCACAAAAAGCATAGTTAATTAACAACTCATCAGCAGAGAAAATCGCATCATCATGAATCTGTTCCAAAACTAAGCAACGCTGGATGCGATGCCCATCGCCATAAAAGGGTCCAGCAGCTAGATTTTTTTCGAGCTGCGACACCAACGCGAATGGCGACTGATGTAAGAACCTCTGGGACTCTTGTTGCAGTGTCCCAAGTTTCAGACTACTTTTGTCCTTGTCGCTCTCAGTATCTCGCTGAGCTTATTCAGGTGCAGAATTATTGATTGGCGACAAGGGCAACCGTCTAGGGGCTAGCTACCAAGCACTTGCCCCCATGCAAAGCCGTCAGGCTGTTGGAGTAATCTTCACCTAAAAGCTTTTGTTTAGGAGGGAATCGTACAGTAATCTTCACCCACTGCACTGGGAGCTCGTCGGATAAGGGGAAGGCGCATTTGGATCCTGGTGCTCCCGAGCTCTCTCGCCATGGCTTCCGGCGGCGAGCAGGGAGAGCACACGGTGTCACTGCCGCTGCTCGACCGCCCTCCCGCCGAGGTCGCATCTCCCTCGCCCCCGCCTCTCTCCTTTTCTTCCGTACAGAAGTTTAATGAATGTGGCTGGGGATTTTCCTCGCAGGTGGAAGCATACACCATGGACGGATCTCTCGACGTCGATGGGAACCCGGCACTGAAGCACCGCACAGGCGGATGGCGGGCGTGCCGCTCAGTTCTCGGTAATTTTCTTCTTCTGATTGACAGTGTGAGATTTCAACAAGATTTCTCGGTAATTCACCTGTTCTTGGTAATACTCCTCGCGTGCTGCTTCTTGGATGATGCACAGGCACGGAGTTCTGCTACTGCCTGGCGTTCTACGGGATCTCGTACAACCTCGTCACGTACCTCACCGCCGTCCTGGGCGAGAGCAACGTCGCCGCCGCCAGGAGCGTGTCCTCCTGGCAGGCCACCTGCTTCCTCACGCCGCTCGCCGGCGCCGTCGTGGCCGACTCCTACTGGGGAAGGTACCGCACCATGGTCGTCGCCTGCTCCGTCGGCGTGGCTGTCAGTCTCCCAACACAAACTGAGCAATGATTTGAGGATTGAGTACTCACTCCATTTAAAAATAGATAAGGTTTTTAACTTTACACAATTCTTAACCTACAACTTTAGCTTATTTTTTGGATAAGTATGTTATTAAAATATTGTAAAATTTAGAGAATTGCTCATAATCAACCGAGTATTTTTTTTATTTTGAGAACACTCAAATTACCATATAAATGATTTTCCTATTACATATAAGAAGATGATGGTGCATGATTCATTGAATAAAGATCTAAATACTTAGAACTTAAGTGATCAATCATTGGACAGACACTCAAGTGTTCTCTAGACATTCTCAAAATTTTATACTGTGAAATGACTTAATAATAACAAAACTAATGATACCATTTGCATCTAACCATCTTAAGTCGTTTTTAATTCATTAGTGGTTAAGGATTTTAAACGGTTCTATTTTGAAATGGAGGAGTATTCATTAACATGCGAGATTGTTGCATTTTGAATGTTTGATCTCTGTGTTCTGTGCAGGGGATGCTCGTGACAGCTCTCTCGGCGTATCTGCCGCTGCTCATGAAGAACACTGCATTGTTTACAGGCTCAAACATGGTTTCGGCTCAGGAGTTCATCTTGTTCCTTGGCCTTTACATGATCGCTTTCGGGCTAGGCGGGCTCCGGCCGTGCCTGATGTCCTTCGGCGCCGATCAGTTCGACGACGGCGACCCGTCGGAGCGTGCGAGGAAGGGCTCCTTCTTCAACTGGTACGTGTTCACCATGAACTGCGCGTCGGTGATATCCAGCACCGGCATCGTGTGGGTGCAGGATCACTACGGCTGGGCGTTGGGCCTGACGATTCCGGCGGTGGTCCTGGCCATCGGGCTCTCCTGCCCTATGCTGCACCGATACGGATACGTGGATACGTATCGGGCCGATACTGATACGGGGATTCGTCAATTCCTAAAAATACCGATACGCAGATACGTCTAGGTTTTTTTTTAATGTAAAATAAATATAATATATATTGTAGTTTAAAGAAATTAAAGAGGATGGTGTACATACCTTGATGATTCGTGTGCACGAACAAATCCTCTCTTGCTTTGATCTTCCAGACAGATAACCTAACCATATCTGCAACACATAGAACATCAGAACAACTAGCAGGTAAGACAAATAGCTTGCCGTGGATACATACAATAAAATTATCCATGTTGCCATATCTCATGAAGATGCATCCTTGAAGAAGTTCAAGTTCAATATTAAAAAGCATAAATAGGAGTTTCAATACTTCAAGTTCAACATTAAAAAGCATAAATGGTTCTACTTAAGTTACACCACATAGCAATAATAACATACTAAAAGTCTAAAATTAAACACATATTGAAAGATAGCATGAGACTCCATTCTCAAAGTGTACTACTCTTCATCTGCACCATCTTGTTCCTCCTCCACCCCAATAGGAACCTCAACATCTCCAAAAGACACACTCTCCAACTCTGGTTCTTCAAGAGAGAGGCTAGCAACTTCCAGAATGCCAACACCATCTAGAGATTCAAAAGCATCCCCTCCCACATCCCACATTTTTGATGGCCCTGTCTTGTATGCTTCTGATCTTCTAGATAGAAGTCTCAAATTGTTATGCACAAATACCAAATCTTCAGCACGCTCCGGAGTTAAGGCATTTCTTTTCACACTATGGATGAAATTATAGGTGCTCCAATTCCTTTCACAACAAGAAGATGAGGCCGGTTGTTGAATCAATTTGAGAGCTAAGTTTTGCAAAAGAGGAATAGATTGTCCATGATTTGCCCACCAATCATGTGGAGAAAGTGTCCATCTATCATAGATGGAATCACACTCATTGAATTCTTTTGAACTAGTGGAAAATCTTGAGTACTCTTCCTTCACTCTTGTGAAATCTTCTTGTGTAGAAAAGATTTTTTTGAAGCATTTCATTCTCTCTTTTGATACATCAACATCCTTATGTGGGGCCACACGTGCAACATCTTCATTGAGCCAATTCTGGCTATAATATCTACAAAAAAGAAATTTAATGGGTTACAACTAAAATCTGAAACTTAGCAAAAGAAAACTAAAAGCTGAAATTTAGCAAAGAGTAAAGATTTATCATACCTTGGATTAAGTGAGTGCGCCAAAGAATGGAGTGGAGTGTTGCCTTTGTACCAACGTTCAATCAATATTTTTTCAATAACCTTCCAAAAGGTGGATTCATTTGCTTGTTCAATTTCCTTTCCTTCATGTCGACATATGACTTTTGATACGTTCTCAATCATTGAATCCCACATCTCATAAATCAAATGAAGACATGGTGTGTCGGTGTCCGCCAAACGTAGCATTTCATATATAGGCTCTGTAAATTTAACAATGTACTCAACATCGTCCCACCACACAGCACTAAGTATCTTATCTCTAACATTGGCTGCCACCCCTTCAAAGCCATCTCTATAACTATCCCATTGGTCGCTAATAACCATAGTTTGGAGAGCTCTCTTAACTGTGCAAAACCGCTTCAACATAATCACAACAGAGGCAAACCTTGTTTCAGCCACAGCAAGTAATTTCAGCTTACTAAACTCATTAAACATAGAGAGCCGCATGCCATGATTCATTATGAAATTCTTGATGAACATAGCATCTTCTCTAACATCATTTATAAATTTTAACTCATTGAACACTACTACTGCTTCCTCATCATCTTCCCTTGGTGTTCTCACATGGCAAATACTCTTCAAAGCAAGATTAAGAGTATGCACAACACAAGGTGTCCAAAAAATATGATTATACTTTTGTTGGACAATCAAACCTGCACCTTTGCAATTTGAAGCATTGTCGGTGATGATTTGCACAACATGTTTTGGACCCACTTCTTCAATGATAGCAATCATCTTCTCAGCAATGTACTCCTTTGTCTTCACCTCGCCTTCAGCATTGACAGCCTTCAAGAACATTGGTGCATCCTCACAAACCGCAATAAAGTTAATGAGTGGCCTCCTCTGTGCATCTGACCATCCATCTGAACAAATGGTCACTCCCTTTTCTGGCCATACGCTCTTTTTATGCTCCAATAAGTTCTCAATGTGAGCCCTTTCTTGTTGAAGTAGCGTAGTCCTGAGCTTGTTGTACCCAGGAGGAACATAACCAGTCATGTTGTGGTTTGAAGCAAATGCATATGATTGTTGATAGTATGGGTTTCTTGAAAGATTGATAGACAACCCTGTAAATTTAAAACACAGCATTAGCATTAGCAGTAATACTTATAGTTAATCACTAAGTGCTAAGTGCTAACCTCCGGAATAAAACATCCTTGCAATGATAGCATCTTGTTGGTTGCGTAAATCATTTGCCCAAGCTCTCTCTAGTGCCCCTTCAGGTCCCCTCCTCTTCTTATTCCCAAACATGGCCGAGTCCAAGCTATGTGATGCAACACTAGCAGTACCGCTGCTTCCTTTGGATGGCAAAGTCACATTTCTTGGCTTTGATTTATCCACTTCTGCTGCAGCCCTTGCAACTTCATTCTTAAGTTGAAAAAGGATGTCTACGGTAACCTTTTTGCATGTAGCTATTCCACCATTCGTCACTTTCAGCAAATGATTTTGACTCTAGAGTAGCTACTAAGCCCAACATAGCCACAAAACTTGCATTTCCATTTAGCATTCCCTCCACCAATTCCTGGTCTCTCAAGAATTTCAACATGATCCCACAATGGGGCCTTGATGTTGGTGATTTCTCTCTGTCTAGAATTATTTGAAGAAGAACCTGCAGTACCACTTGTTGCCATTTTCTAAATTCTTACACCTAAAACAGAACTATAAACATGTAAGCTATAAATTGTAAAACGTAAACTATCAAATAGAGCAAACAATCTATTCGTCCAAACAATAATCTAAACAATTGCGTTTATTTCAAAGGAACCATACTGTCCATCTACATATATTTGACACAAATAAAGGCTTGATGATCCAGTGATCCACCATTACAAATAAACAGTGAACTAAGGTCTCATGAGCTGATCCAAGTCTAGCATATCTATACTTCTCTCAAAAAAAAGTCTAGCATATCTATACTCATTTCTCTTAGATACTCAAAGAGTCAGAGATCCTCACTCCTCAGATCCATATACCTTACGAGCTGAAGGGGCCAGCAAGCCAGCAAGCACCAAGCAGCTATGGCAGGGGAGGGGTGGACCGGTGGAATGCCAACTCTGGGCCTCCGGCAGCCCTAGGGCAGCGGGCGGAGGGGTGGAGCCGTGGAGGGCTGGAGGCTTGGAGGGGAGGGGGAGGTGGAAGGGGCAGCGGGCGGAGGGGTGGCTCCGGGCTCCCGCGCTGCGCCGTGCGGCGTGCGCCCGTGCCGCCTCGGGTGGAGCTCCCCAGTCCCCACTCCCCACGCTTCTCAGTAGCCGCCGGCCCGCCGACGAAGATGGAGCGGTGGATGGGGGCGCGACGGCGCGTCGACGCGTCGGCGGGACCTTGGGCCGGCGGGATGGGAGGGTGGGTGAGCGGCTGCGCGCGGCGGCGGCGGAGGGTGGCGGAGGCGCGCGCGGCGGCGGAGGGTGCCGGAGGGGTTCGGGCGGCGGCGGAGGGGCTGGGGCGTGGAGCCGTGGACCGTTCGGCGTCGCAAATGGAGCGGTGGAGGCTTAGGTTAAACGCCTCGGCGTCGCAAATGGGCCAGGCCGTATCGCCGGCGTGTCGCGGGCGAGTCGGCGACGTATCCGGATTTTTGATTCTTTGTTTTCGTGCGTTAATTCCTGGATACTCCGCGGATACGTATCGACGCCGTATCCGTACTGTATCCGTATCCGACACGGTGTCGGACACGGATCCGTGGGCTGAGCCACGAATCGGTGCAGCAGAGCTCCTGCCTGGTGGCGGCCTCGCGGGACTACAGATTTCAGAGAAACCGCGGCAGCCCGCTCACCAGAGTCTGCCAGGTTGTCGTCGCTGCCGTCTGTAAGTTCAACGTCAAGCCGCCGGCCGATAGCTCTCTTCTCTTCGAGCCGCCGGAAGACGACGGCGCCATGAAAGGAGTTCAGAGGATAGAACACACCACTGATCTCCAGTTAGTTCAATCCTCCGAGAGATTGCCTCGTAGAGCACACCACTTGATTCAGATTCTTAATTAGAGTTGCATCTGCTGCTTGAGCAGATTCTTTGACAAGGCCGCCATTGTGGCGGCCTCGGACAAGGAGGCGGAGGAGGCAGCTGCGCCGGCGCGGCGCGATCCGTGGAGGCTCTGCATAGTGACGCAGGTAGAGGAGCTCAAGATTCTCGTGAGGATGCTGCCGCTGTGGGCGACCATCGTCTTCTTCTACACCGTCTCGGCGCAGGTCTCGTCGACGTTCGTGGAGCAGGGCATGGCGATGGACACCGCCGTGGGCTGCATCCGCGTCCCGCCGGCGTCGCTGTCCATCTTCGACGTGTTCACCATCGTCGTCCTGGTCCCGCTCTACGACCGGGCGTTCGTACCGGCGGCCAGGAGGCTCACCGGGAGGGAGAAGGGCGTCTCGGAGCTGCAGAGGATCGGCGCCGGCCTCGCCATGCCCGTGCTCGCCATGGCCGCCGCGGCGCTGGTCGAGACGGAGCGCCTCCGCGCGGCGAAATCGGCGCCGCTGGGGCCGCCGAAGAAGACGAGCGTGCTGTGGCAGGCGCCGCAGTACGCGCTGGTGGGCGTGGGCGAGGTGCTCACCACCATCGGGCAGCTCGACTTCTTCTACAGCCAGGCGCCGGCCGCGATGAAGACCGTGTGCACCGCGCTCGGGCTCCTCGCGATAGCAGCCGGGTGCTACCTGAGCTCGTTCCTCCTCGAGGCCGTGGAGTGGGCGACGGCGACCGGCGGCCGGGCGGGGTGGATCCCCGACGACCTGAACGAGGGGCACCTGGATCGCTTCTTCTGGATGATGGCCGGACTCGGCTGCCTGAATCTCATGGCGTTTTTGAGCTGCGCCACGAGGTACAAATCCAGAAAAAATTCCTGAATACAGTGAGATATTTTTGCAGCGTGCAGTAGATGCTGCCAAAGATAAATCAAGTAGCAGGACATCTCATGCATCAAGAATCGTGGAATGTAATCATCAATATGAGCATGGTTTAGTACAGAACCATTTCAGCATCGAAAACACAGAATTGGTCGGGCACGACTAATACTCCATCGATTTAGAAAGCCAGCACACGATTAACAAACACGAACATTCACTTTACAGTTTACAGGACGCATAGTTCGACCGTTACATGCGGATGGTCTACTAGGATTAGTAGTCTGCTTTCGAACAAAGCATATACATTACTATTAAGCTATCGTAATTAAACAAGCTTGTCTTTCAAAAGAGTTAATTAAACATAGTTAACATTACTATCAGGTCTCTACTTGCCTCCGTCTGCGTGGAGGCCACTGAAGTAGCCCTGCGGGTTAGATTCAAACCCGGAGCGCGCGATGTAGGCGCCATGGCCGCCGGGAGCCTTCATCATACCACCGCTGCCGCCGGTGCTCGACTTACCTCCCTGCCCACCGCAACCGCATCCGCCTCCCGACTTCGCTGACGACCCCGCTCCCCCGGTGCCACCACCCTTGGCACCTCCTCCACCTCCGCTCTTTGCTCCGCCGCCGCCGCCGCCCTTGGCGCTAACGCCGCCTCCTCCCTCGCCCTTGCCGCCTCCTCCGCCGCCCTTGCCACCCATACCGCTCGTCCAGTCGCCCTGATCAGTCTAACTAAGAAGTAGCTACGCTTGCGCGCTGTGAGCCGTGATGCTGCGTACGTATAGATCGAGCGAGTGCGCTTTTATACAGGAAGATGAAAGCGTGAACGACCAAAGCCGCCTGCATGCACGGCGACGCATGGCCGGACACGCTCGAGCCCTGCATGCCCGTGCGTGTCAGAAGAGCTCTCAATTGGGAATCCGCGAGCATGCATATCCCTGCGAATTCTTTTCCTTTTTTGAGATTAATGTCCCTGCGATTTTGAACTGGATTTTGGCCACCAGGAATCCTCGAGCCGTGCTCTGACCGTGTCGCGCAGAGAACAGCTGTTGGGCCGTTACAAGCCCTGGGCAAGCCCGTAAGGCCCAGATCCTTTGCGGGCTTCAGCTGCCCGCTCGGTTCGGCCCGGATACCGTGCGAGCCTTCGCAAGGCCCATCCTGCTCGTGCCGAACCCACTCAATCTTTATTTATTCTTTTCTTCTCTTTATTGTGTGGTTTCTTTTCCCTTTTTCTTTCTTTTACTTTTAGGTTCCTTGATGATTATTTAAGTAATATCGTATTGAATGCTTATATGATAATTTTATTTATTTTTCTATTTTTTATTTTCGTTCTACGATTGGATTCATAGATTTTGTTTCAGTACCTTTTTGTTCTGGTACTCTTGAATGGTAAGCAATTTCAATTTATTTTGCTATTTTTCCGTTCCACTAGTGATAGTATAACTGTTCCGTGTCAACACTTCAATTTGCTCCATTAATTATTCATTTATTTATGTTTCATTAGTAGCTTTGAATTGTTACGTCACAACTTTTTAAATTTTTTCGTTATTTTTATTTTCTACTGACGTTCATGAATTGTTATACGTTTTGTTCTACTACTTTTAAATTTTTGTTCCACTACAGTTCGTGATTATCCCGCGTGCACTTCCATATTATTGTGCATAACCGTGAACTGTCCCGTAGGCACTTTTTTTTTCCACTCTGCCTAATTATTTGTCCCACTAAGCGTCTTAAATTCTACCACGAGCACTTTGGTATTGTCCTGCTAGTAGTTTTGAATTGTTCTATAAGAACGAGTTTTTGTTCTATTTGTTGTAAGCTTTTGTTGCACTACTGTTACATTCTCATACATAAGTATAGATTTCATATTTGTTCTGAACAGAATGATTTTTTCTCCACGTGTCAATTTTTTGTTGTGCTAGTATTTTGTATTCAGCACGGTTGAATACGAACAATCTACACTTAAAACTCAGGAATTTTTCCTGGATTTGTACCTCGTGGCGCAGCTCAAAAACGCCATGAGATTCAGGCAGCCGAGTCCGGCCATCATCCAGAAGAAGCGATCCAGGTGCCCCTCGTTCAGGTCGTCGGGGATCCACCCCGCCCCGCCGTCCTTCGTCGTCGCCCACTCCACGGCCGCGAGGAGGAACCAGCTCAGGTAGCCCCCGGCCGCTCCCGCGAGGAACCCGAGCGCCACGCAGACGGTCTTCATCGCGGCCGGCCCCTGGCTGTAGAAGAAGTCGAGCTGCCCGACTGTGGTGAGCACGCCGCCCACGCCCATCAGCACGAACTGCGGCACCTGCCACAGCAAGCTCGTCCCCGGCGGCGCCAGCGGCGCCGCCTTCGCCGCCCGGAGTCGCTCCGTCTCGAGCAGGGCCGCGGCGGCCATGGCGAGCACGGACATGGCGAGGCCGGCGCCGATCCTCTGCAGCTCCGAGATGCCCTTCTCCCTCCCAGTGAGCCTCCTGGCCGCCGGTACGAACGCGCGGTCGTAGAGCGGGACCAGGACAACGATGGTGAGCACGTCGAAGGTTGACATTGCGGCCGGCGGGACGCGGATGGAGCCCACGGTGGTGTCCATCGCCATGCCCTGCTCCACGAACGTCGACGTGACCTGCGCCGATACGGCGTTGAAGAAGACGATGGTCGCCCACAGCGGCAGCATCCTCACGAGAATCTTGAGCTCCTCGACCTGCGTCACGCTGCAGAGCCTCCACGGATCGCGCCGCGCCGGCGCACTCGCCTCCTCTGCGTCCTTGTCCGAGGCGGCCACAATGGCGGCCTTGTCAAAGAATCTGATCAAGTAAGCAGCAGATGCAACTCCAGTTAAGAATCTGAATCAAGTGGTGTGCTCTACAAGACAATCTATCTGAGGATTGAACTAACTGGAGATCAGTTGTGTGTTCTATCCTCCGAACTCCTTTCATGGCGCCCTCGTCTTCCGGCAGCTCGTAGAGAAGAGAGTTATCGGCCGGCGGCTCGACGTTGAACTTGCAGACGGCCGCGACGACGACCTGGCAGAATCTGGTGAGGGGGCTGCCACGGGTTCTCTGAAACCTGTACGCCCGCGAGGCCGCCACCAGGCAGGAGAGCCCGACGGCGAGGACCACCGCCGGAATAGTCAGGCACAGCTCCCAGCCGTAGTGATCCTGCACCCACACGACGGCGGTGCTGGACATCACCGATGCGCAACTCATGTTGAACATGTACCAGTTGAAGAAGGAGCCCTTCGTCTTGCGCTCCGACGGGTCGCCGTCGTCAAACTGGTCGGCGCCGAAGGACATCAGGCACGGCCGGAGCCCGCCTAGCCCGAAAGCGATCATGTAAAGGCCAAGAAACAAGACGAGCTCCTGAGCTGACACCATGTTTGAGCCTGTAAACAGCGCAGTGTTCTTGACGAGCAGCGGCAGATACGCCGAGAAAGCTGTCATGAGCATGCCCTGGATAGAACAAAGAGATCAAACACTCAATCTGCAATAATCCTGCATATTAATCATCACTACTCAAGTGATTGACTGAAGTGCGGAGTTAGATTTGGGAAAGAGACTGACAGCCACGCTGATGAAGCAGGAGAGCCCGACGGCGAGGACCACCGCCGGAATAGTCAGGCACAGCTCCCAGCCGTAGTGATCCTGCACCCACACGACGGCGGTGCTGGACATCACCGATGCGCAACTCATGTTGAACATGTACCAGTTGAAGAAGGAGCCCTTCGTCTTGCGCTCCGACGGGTCGCCGTCGTCAAACTGGTCGGCGCCGAAGGACATCAGGCACGGCCGGAGCCCGCCTAGCCCGAAAGCGATCATGTAAAGGCCAAGAAACAAGACGAGCTCCTGAGCTGACACCATGTTTGAGCCTGTAAACAGCGCAGTGTTCTTGACGAGCAGCGGCAGATACGCCGAGAAAGCTGTCATGAGCATGCCCTGGATAGAACAAAGAGATCAAACACTCAATCTGCAATAATCCTGCATATTAATCATCACTACTCAAGTGATTGACTGAAGTGCGGAGTTAGATTTGGGAAAGAGACTGACAGCCACGCTGATGAAGCAGGAGACGACCATGGTGCGGTACCTTCCCCAGAAGGAATCGGCCACGACGGCGCCGGCGAGCGGCATGAGGAAGCAGGTGGCGTGCCAGGTGGGATACGCTCTTGGCGGCGGCGACATTGCTCTCGCCCAGGACTGTCGTGAGGTACGTGACGAGGTTGCACGAGATCCCGTAGAACGCCAGGCAGTAGCAGAACTCGGTACCTATACACCATTCACAAGAAGCAAAGCTGAGGGAGAAGTAGCAGAAAAGCATCACACGAATGTCATAAACGCGGATCAGAAGAAGAGATACCAAGAACTGAGCGGCACGCTCGCCATCCACCCGTGCGATGCTTCAGCGCCGGGTTCCCATTGAAGTCCAGAGACCCGTCCGTGGTGTATGGCGCCTCTACCTGCGACGAGCCAAATTAACACTGAAGCATCGTTAAACTTGTATGTCAGGCAGAAAAAAGGAGGGAGCGAGAGGAACTAACGAAAGCATGGAATAAATTGATAAGAAGAAGAAGATGCGAGGGGAGACGAGACCTCGGCGTGAGGGCTGTCGAGCAGCGCCACCGAATGTTCTTGCTGCTCGCGGTCGGAGGCCATGGTGAGATGTCCGGAGCTAGCAACAGCGCGTGCGCCTTATAAGCAAACCTACATACACTGAACTGCAGTGATTGCCTCGTAAACAAAGATTCAAGGCGAGTATTCGATTATTGTATAAGCCTGATAAGAACAGTATAATGGGGTGGGTACAAATGCTATCTTTGTTTAGCAAACAGGTATGGGAAATATGCTACCTTCCTCGATTGTTTTTGGACCTGCGTGCATAAGCACAGTGATGTCATCAGCGATTATGTGTCCACGTGGTACGTGTGCCGTTTCATTTATTTATTTTGAATCCATTTTGCACTTTGCCACTAACCCCATATATTTTTTAGCGAATTTAATTAGCACCTAATCCGATTAACAAATCAGTTCGTCCGTCTGTTAGCAGGCGACTGTGCGCTTCCAGTCAGTGCTCCGATTGCCATCCATTCCCCTTCCTCTACATTGCCGCCACCACTCGTGCGCGCCTCTACGCCTAGGCTTCTTCCATTCGACGGCCACTACACTAATGTTTGGATGGTCAGCGAAGGCATCTGTCGTCTTTGCCACTATCTACATTAGGATTTATCATTTTTTTGCTTCTCAATGTGTCGATCAAACTTAGATTTAAAATTTACTAGCACAAAATGTAAATCCTGTACAAATGTTGGGAAAAAGATTCAAAAAATGCACAACTTTTTAGCGTACTACTATACTGGGAGAGTACATGTAGCATCCCAAATGTTTTTAGAATTTTAGAATGGTATAATTAGAAATGATAACTAGTAAAACTCACCAGAATTTAAAACTTTTGCCTGACTGTTTGGAATGGTTTGAATCTTTCTATAATTACAGTAGATTGAAATGACTATTATCGGAGTTGTTCGATTTCATTTGAATGTCATTTCGATTTTTGAGATTTACTTAAGCCTTATTCGAATTTGTGTGAATTCTATAAATTATTTTGGACTATAATTTTTTGCTATAATATAATTTAGGTGGATTTTTTATGATTTTTCAAAGTCACTTGGAATTTATTCAAAATCCATGATAATTTTCTACAATTTTCTGAAATATTAATCAATTTTAATAAAAGTAAAATAAAATAAAAATAAATAAAACCCTTCCTGGACCTCCCGGCCCAAAAAAGAGAGCAAAATTAGATGAATGTGCCTAATTTTGGGGAGATATAGCAAAATCGGGGATGTTGTGGTTATAATCATTTGTGTTTTCTCTTGTCAAAACGGTTGAAATACAATCGTTATGTTGCCAAAATTGTAAGCATGTATCCAGCAGACCGTTATGTTTTTGCCTTCAATACTATAAGGCCACAAACCAATCTCACATTCTCCCGAAGAGGTTAGAGTGGCGTAAGTGCAAACAGAACTTCAGAGTGCTCTTTCCAAGTGACACTCGTGAAATTAGTGGCAGAGCTTTGAAGTGGCACGGATACAATTTTGGCATATAAAGACTGATAAGCAGGAATAATGCACATCGAACATGATCACAATATGGCATCGATTTAGAAAATAAGCACTCGACCACACGGTTAATTAACACAAGAATGCACTTCAATTCGTTTTCCAGGATCCATAGACCATAGTTCCATGCATTACAAGGGCACGGTCGACTTGGATTAGTAGGCTGCTTTCGACGAAGTATCACATTATTAAGAAGCCAGGGACATGGCTGACATTGCTGACGAGCAGCCTAACTTAACGTAGGAGCAATCCAAGTCTCTACTTGCCTCCGGCACCGTGGAGGCCCTGGAAGTAGCCCTGCGGGTTGGACTCGAACCCGGAGCGGGAGATATAGCCGCCATCGCCGCCGGGTGCCTTCATCATGCCGCCGCTTCCACCGCCACCGCCCGTACTGCCCGACTTCCCTGCACCTCCGCCGCCGCCTCCCTTTGCTCCTCCACCTCCTCCTCCGCCTCCCTTCACTCCTCCTCCTCCCCCTCCGCCGCTCCTGCCACCTCCTCCACCACCGCCACCGCCCTTTCCGCCGCCTCCTCCGCCCTTTCCGCCTCCTCCTCCGCCTTTTCCACCACCTCCTCCGCCGCCGCCGCCCCCCTTGCCGCCCATATCTCTCGCCTTGATCGGTCTAAGAAGAAGCTACTCTTGCACACAGTAGACCGTGGTGCTGCGTGGAGATCGAGCGAGTACTCTGCTTCTCGTTTTATAGAGGAAGGGACGCTCGCCGGGAAGAGGGGAACAATCAATGCCGGCGGCACGCGCGGCGACGTCGCCTCGCGCCACACGCTGAAACCCTGCATGCATGCCCATGCATGGAGTACTAGTCTTTAGATACGCCCGAGAAGGAAGAATTACTCCGGCCAAACTCCGATGAGCTCTGCTCACCTGGCAATCCGCGAGCATATGTGTCCGTGCGATTTTAAGCTGCACTTTGACTCTTTGAGCGTGTGCGTGGCTCCGTCTCCGTGAATACGGAGAACGGCAGTCCCGCCCAGGAAGACCTCTCGCGCCGCGATGGAAGACTGGACGATCGAGCCCGTCAGCCCGCACAGCCCAGCTCGTTTGGCGGATTAGCTGCTCGCTTGTTTTGGCCCAGAATACGTGTGAACCTTAGCTCGGCCCAGCCCTCTCGCGCAGCATCAACCAGTCCGCGAGGCCCAACTTCAGTGGTTCACGTCACCAAACCGTAAGTGCCTCTTGAACTCGTCGGATTTTCAAATATTTACATGATTTATTTTTCTTAGAGATTCCTTCGCATTATATTTTGTAAGAATTTATATTGATTCCGACCTATCGAGAATATTCATGTGTTTCTTATATGATGTAATTAAACACTTTTGGTGCAAATTCTTGTAGTATTTAGTCTTACTGGATTCAAGAATGTATGGTATTTTATGCAGTTATATGTTTTCTTCTATTTCTATATTTTTGTGTGAGAAAAACCTAGCACAACACATGCGGACGCACGTAGACAGCACTCCACCACGCGGACTTACGTAGCATTACTGGACTCGCGGAGATTGAATATCAACAAATTCACCATAACCTTTCGACGGATACATCTCCTTCTGCTGAATGAATATACCGTTCCGGTGAGACTCAAGGAGCAAACCTACGGTATGACAAAAATTCATTTCTTCACCTTGTTACTAAGACCCTCAATATCTCCAATAAATTTTTAGTGGACCCCACCTTAATGAAAGGATCAAGGCTATCGACTAGAGAGGAGTGAATAGACAATTATAGAAAACTATGACCAAATCAAATCATATGCATACAAGTAAATAAGATGTGCAGGAAATACGTAAGAAGGGAGAATAGCATAAACATAAGGAAGATAATGATTTGTTGTCAAAGTTTGAGCCTTTAGCGAGACTCTACATCTCCATCGAGGAAGCTTGATCCAACGATCGAAACCGGCACCAGAACATGTTCTTCCTGCAAGAGACTTACCGATGTGAAACCTCCTTTCTCTTGTGGTGGTTCTTCACATTGCGGTATGCAAGCAAAAAACCCTCACAAACTTGATGGAGCACTTCAAACTTTTTCTTGTAGACTCCCAATGGCTCATATCCGTTTAGGAGATGCCAAATCTCCAAAAGTAATAAACTTTGATCAAGATGATCTGGAGATGAACACTTGCTTGATGCTCAATCTAGGGCACAACCTCTCCTAAAAAATTCCTCACAAGGATTAGACCTTTGGCTTAAGGAATTATGACTTGAGGCTTAGGAGAGCAAGGAATGAAGAATTCAAGGAAGTTTATCTGCAAAGAGGCTTGGGGTTATATATAGCCAACCCCTAAAAAAACTAGTCTTTATGTAAAAAGCGAAAAAGTTAGACCTTCCGACTTTGAATCTAGAAGTTTCGACATTTGGAAACCAACAGCTATGTTGCTGTCCAGAAATAAATCTCGGAACATCCGGAAGGATCCTGGAGATTCTGACTCTCAGAGCACAGCGGACAAAAGCACATGTCAGAGGTTCCTACATGGAACTCAGACCTTCCGGGATATTAGGTTGCCTTACCAAGATAACTCTAGAACAGATATTCAGAGGCTCCGACATGTAACTCAGAACTTCTGAGATTTCAAAAGACTTAGAGAGATTTCACAGAACAAAAACTTAGATGTTCCAGTAATAATCTCGGACACTCCGAGATTTCAAAGAGAAGTCCATCATAAAGACTTTGAGCATGGGAAAACTCCCGGTTGCTTTGACTTTTGAACACTTGGGACTATAGCGATTATAGAACTGAAACTTGGTGGGTCCAAAAACAAATTTTGATGCTCCAAGGTTTCAAAGAAGAGTCCAGAGCAGAGATTCGGAGCATCCGAACGAATTCTGATTACTCCGACATTGGAGCACACTGGACTTAGATGATTCCAGAACCTGATCTTGGAGGTTGAGGAAAAATCTCGGATCTTGCAACTTTCAGAAATTCAGACAGGAAGAGTAACTCGGAATTGCGCGTGGGAACACGAAGGTAACTGTGGATAGTATATGTGATACATGCAAGTCTAGCAAACTGAAGTTTCTCTCGACCAACGAAATCACTAGACTAGGGCAAACAGAAGAGACATTCATCCAGTGGTCCAAGAGTGACATAGTCTTGGAGGACGGACGCCCTCCATGTAACGACCCAGTTAAATCACAAGAGCAAAACACGCTTTCAGAGCCTAATGTTGCAACTAAGGCCCATTCGTCTCCCGTGAAGACGTTAAAGCTAGTCGCTAAAAGAAAGCGATGCGTCAAGATGAAGCCTGAGGAGCCCAACGAAACACATTTTTAAATTAATAAATAGTTCCCCTTGGCACCACTGGCCGATAGAATATGTTGCAGGAGAGCCATGAGTCAAATTGCCAGAGAGGCTCAAAACGCTACAAAAATTAAGCCGCGAGTTACACGAGTACTACCGGAAAGAGGTCAAGAAGCTGTCAAGACAATGGACTACAATTATTAATGTGGAGTTCACTAGAGATCATTTTCATAATGACTTTGAGAATTGCCAATTCTTTGTAAACTTATAAAACTCTACAACCTCTGGTCCCTAGAAGTATAATTCATCGAGTGCTATACATTGTAAGTGTTTCTCAATCACGGCCTATATTCGTGTTATACAAACTAATCTCTTCTGGGGACAACTTTAGATTCCTTACCACTAAATATCAGAATTGATACGAAGTTCTCAAATCTATAGGCGTCACGTCTCGGACTTACCGGATACCAAATTCATATACATTTTTACACCTTCAACTCATGCAATTACACTTTTACCCTAGACTCTGCCAAGGACTATAACTCTTCCCAAACTTAGTAGATTTTAAAGAATAACTGGGATATACTCTCCTTTTGCATTTCTAGAATCCTATGAATCAAAGACGTCTGGAGCGTCGTCACCGTCGGCGGAACGCTCGCATCCGCCGGAGCAATGCAGCAGCATTGCCGACGTGCGTATATAATTCACCCAACAACACCGGTGGAATCTCTTGGCGCACGAGCGTTGATGCTTCATTCCCTCCTCTCTCTGTCGCTCCCACTAAAGAAAGAGTTTGATGCTTCACATGACGTTGTTCTGTAGTTGTTGGCCTGGCTGCAAAGCCTGAAACTAAAACTGATCAGACACGTACCCTTGTCGCGATCCTCAACAAAGATTTAACTAGTAAGTACGCATCATGCAAAAACATCGCCAATCTGTTGTCAGCAATGCTGCTCCGTCATTCACGCAACTACCAAAACTAATCAATTCTACATCGTTTCATTTCATTTCGGATCCGAGAAAGAAGAAGAAGAAGAAGAAGAAGAAGAAGAAAATATGTGAAAACATGCGTCTTTGTGTACGTGGTCGATTGCTTCGTCGTCGTCACGGTCACGGCCGGTGATCGGGCCGTGTCACCGGAGGAGGTCGAGGGCCTTCTGCAGGACGGGCCGGAAGCGGCGGATGTTGAGCCGGACGTCCTGCTTGCCGAGGTAGATGTCCTTGACGAGGGACCAGCTCTGCTTGTGGATGGGTCCGGGGTCGAGGAACACGGGGTGCGCCGGCGGGTACAGCTCCGACAGCGTGCTCTCCTCCGGCGTGATGTTGTACTGCAGGTACCGCATGTTCATGTCCCGCGGCGGCACCCCGTACTCGTCCATGGCCAGTCCCTCCATCCTCCCCAGCGGCACCACCTGCACCACCACCGCGTTCATCGGCAGGAACACCAGGTTCGTCAGCCCGGACCCGTGCACCGCCACCACCGCGTCGAACGAGTTCACCGCCGCCGACGCCTCCGCCATCCGCGCGTGCCGGTTGTCGCCGTCGCCGTCGCCACCCGCGCCCGGCTGTTTCTTGGACGACGACGATGACGGCTTGGACATGAGGTCCGACGCCGTCACCTCGAACCCGACGTCCTCTGCGGCGGCCACGATCTCGTCCAGGTTGACGAACCGCCGCCGGGACCGCCGGGTGATGATGAGCAGGCGGGGCTTCCTGCCGGAGGCGAGGGCGAGCTCGTCGTCGGTGCGGACGGCGTGCTCCCGTGGCAGCGAGTAGCGCCACATGAGGAACCGCTTGAAGTCCACCATGGAGACGTTGTTGGGGGCCCGACGCGGGTCGATGCTCAGGTCCTTGTGGCTGCGCAGCCCGACGATGGCGCGCCGGTAGCAGTGCACCGCCGCCTCGCCGTCGAGGTCCACCGCCTCGTAGTTCGTCAGGCCCTCCACGATCTCCCTGTACTTGCTGAACCACCACGCCTGCTTCTGGGACACCAGCAGCTGCACCCCCCCGGCGAGGTGCCGCGCCGTGATGAAGAGCGGGATGATGTTGTCGTTGAAGTCGTGGTAGTAGTTGCCGCAGTACCCGCCGTTGGAGTACACCACGGCCGGCACGTCGTGCATCACCTCGCACGCCGGGGCCTCGTCGGCCGTGACGAGCTTCACCGTCACTTCCCTGATGCCCGTCATGATCCGGGCCTCGCCCTTGCGCGTGTACGGCTGCATCTTCCAGCTCGTCGCGTTCACGCCGGCTAGCCCCGTCGCGTTCACGCCGGCGGCGGCGGGGCGGCGAGGGGTAACCACGAACACCTCCGACGTGCTCCCGCGGACGCGGATGGCGCCGGTGAGCTCGCAGACGTCGGATCTCGTGTCGTTGAAGTCGCAGCTCACGTGAGGCTCCGGGACGAACTCCTCCTCTGCATTGCATTACACGGAACGAAGCAAGCAGAAATCAACACCACAAATTATATTTTCTATTCTGTTCAGATAAACCAATCAAACACATTGTAGATTCATACTGTGATCATACCTGCCAGATTGATGACCCTCCTGCTATCCATCAAGAGCGACGGAAACCCAGGCCTGCCTGCAGGAAAACCCATCAAAATCTCAATGCCAAATCTCCATTTCCATCAGATGATCAGAAGAATTGATGAAGAACATTGCCATGCAACTGATGATGAGTTCATGAACCAACAACAGCAACAGAAGGAATGCTTCTCTGACAAAACAATGCAATGCACGACAGAAATGTTCCTACGTTGCCACAACATACCTATGACCAAGAACTGAACCGCCGCAATGAGCAGCAGCAGAGGGAGGCTGCAGGAAGCTCCCCTGCCCTTCTTGAGACTCCTGCTCCTCGCAACGGCCTTCATCTCTCTGTTCCTCTCTCTCTCTCTCTCTCTCTCTCTCTCTCTCTCTCTCTCTCTGCAGCCACAACAAGATCAAGAACAGCTTTACACCCTCACAGAAACGGAGAGCTCCTGAGCTCCTCTCCGATACTAGTATCCATCAGTGGCACTGCATTTTTTTCAAGTACATTAATGGTGGCTAGGCAAGCTGATGATTAGTTAACTCGAGAGGAATTAACAAATGAATTGATAATGATCGAGTGACACAGCGAGGCAGGCAGGGCAGCGGTAGTGGCCGAGGAGAACGATACAACTAGTAGTACATGATTTGGAAAGCGATTAACGATTAGTTAATTCGAGCACTGGTCGGTAGAACGAACCAGCCGGGGCTGGCTGGCAGTTCATGGAAACCACGTTTCTTGAGCCTCCTTTTCTTTTTGTTTCACGGGAACTGACGCTGCTTCGCTTCGTCTTTAGACTTTCTGAAGCTGTGTGCTGCTGCTGGGATCGATTGACTGATCACGAGCAGGATCTCAACAAGAAGTCCTCTTCGTCGTTGCGATCGAGATCGCGGTGAATCGGGAGCAAGTGACTGCAATCTTAGTGGTGTTTCAGCAAATATATTGGGAAGTCAATGTGTGTCATGTGCAAATGCAGCAAATCTGAATGGTGTTGAGCACTTGAAAACTGGGTGAATTCAGAGACCAGATCCGTGACATTTTTATAAGGTTACAAAGTAGCGTGGTATTTGGCAGTCCTCAGATCTATTAGCTTGGCGTTTCTTGCTGCTCCAGCAAAAGGAATTGTTTGAGAGCCATGGGCACATGGGAAGAAGGAAGGAAGCCTGGAATCGCAGAGCAAACGCAACAGAATGGTAGGGGAGATTGCCCAGATTGCAAGTATGTACTTTATTCGAATATTTCTGTTCCTGGGACTATTCACTTTATGTAAAAGTAGTAGCTTGCTCGTTCAGAAATAAACTACTGATAGTTAATTCTGTTTTTTGCCTAATCATATACCGTGGCTACAACTTTGCTCCTTTTGTTGTGTATATAATGACCCAAAACCCCATCTTTTTCTGTCCGGACATGGGAAGGAAACAATTGCATGCAAACAGCAATGAAAAACTTGGACTTAATACTGCAAGCTGGAGTATACAAACATGCAGCTTCAAAAGAAGAAGAAAAACATGGGATGTACAGTTGTTTGTTGGACATAGATGCATGTGTCATATAGTTGCTGACCTTTAAAAATACTTTCTCCCATAAAAAATGTTAGTAGTTTTGAATATTAATACGGTCTCTTTGGAGTGACACTTGGATCATCATTTTTTAAAAATATATTGCTTTAAATAAAACTAATTATACATTATGAAATTATATTCCATAATTGATATAGTAGTATCAATTTGTGATTGTAAATGTTGTTAATTCTTTATACGCTGATGGTCAAATTTTTAAAGAATTGAATCATCTAAAATTCTAAAACTATATATATTTTAGATTGGAAGCAGCGGTATGTTTCGTCCAGCATCTGGTTAGCTGCCACCTCTCCACCACCGCCACAGAATACGGTGGCCACCATGCTTGCTTGCTCAGAAGAACACAGTAGTGCTGTCCATGTCGGAAATATTTGCCATTTTCTTCTTTGTAAACTACTCCCTGAGGTCATGTTAGGCATTTTCTACTTTGAACGTCGGTTCATAATAACGAATCCAGTAAGGACAAACTCATACGGTCATTTTGGACATAGACATAATTAAGAATGTTTAGCCACGCGCATTAGTCATCGGACGACCTATTTAGTGGTAGGGAGTTGTCGGGCTATATTCGAGCCACCGACTGCCGGCACCGATGAACAAACGGAGGTGAGGCCGATTGTGTGAAAAGATGAATAAAGGTATGCATCTTGGCATATCACCTTGATAGAGGATAGTTGACTTGACCTAAGTTAACAAAAGCTGGAGCAAAGAGTTGACATGGGTAACTTTTTCTAGACAAAGGAAAGAGGTAACTACAGATATCAGGTGGTCCCACCCCTTTAGGTGCTTCCGTGCTCCCACCATTTGGTAGAAACGTGTCAAAGGTCATGAAATTTTTAGAAAAAAAAATCTGTTATGTAGGTGATGGTGCTTTAGCATTCTGCAAAAACTCAACTGAAAAAACGACGCATATCTCTCAATATGAAAAAGACAAATTTTATTGTGAATAGTAGCTCTGTCATTTCTTTAGCTGAGCTATCTGTTTTTCTCAATGTGTAGATCTAACTTCAGTATGCAATTTTGTTACACAATGTATTGATCTTTAATCTTTTTTCTATTTTTCTTTCAAAATTTAATGACTATTTACACTCCTTTTTCTCTAAAAGATAGGAACAAAATTGGGTGGGTACCGAGTCGGGACAATTTTTAATAGAGTTTTGTTCAAAATTAAGATAGCTTGACTTAACATCATGTTCCTTATATTATAGAACCAATTTTGTTAACGAGCTGGAGCGTAATCGTGTTCCCGTAAAACCAACTCCTTTTGATTTTGAACTAATTTAAAGCGTAACCAAAGTACTTTTGAATGGAGCCCCAGCCTTCTGAAAAGATATGAGCACCTGATATCCCAGAAACGGTATGATGGACCCACACTCTTATGAAACCTCTGGGGTTTTTGGACCTGTGATTATTTATATTCAAAAAAGAGAGAGAATATCATAGTGCTCTTTATTTGAGGGAAAAAATAAATAAATTCCGTCGTACTAGCTTTGTTGGAAAAAGCCTTGTGATCTAAATCCAAGTAGCCCAAAATTAATTTATTAATTGGGCCAGGCCTTCAACACTCCGGCGACAGCAGCCAACGCCGAGCAGGCAAAAACTGCCCCGGCCACCGCCTCCCCCGCGCCTCCTCCCTTCGTTTCGTCAAAGGCCACTCGCCGGATGGGAGGACGAGGCGAGGCGGAGGCGGAGGCGAGCGCGGCCTCCTCGCCGCTCCTCCTCCTCCTCCTCCCCCGCGCCTCCGCGCCGACGGCGGTGGGGGGCGAGTTGCGGCGGCAGGTGGGGCTCGCGGCCCCGCTGGTGGCGTGCAGCCTGCTGCAGTACAGCCTGCAGGTGGTCTCAGTCATGTTCGCCGGCCACCTCGGCGAGCTCTCCCTCTCCGCCGCCTCCGTCGCCGCCTCCTTCGCCAACGTCACCGGCTTCAGCGTCCTGGTAAGCGGTTCCATTAGCACACTTGTAACTATAAAGCGGATTATCTCCGCCATACTTAGCCTTGTGTTACTACTTAGTTCAAGGAAGAGCAAACCGATATAAAGTGCAACTTAAGGACCCTAGGAGCTAGTTGTTTAGGGCATTGCTGGTAAAATTAGTACGCACTTCTGTGGACATAGCATCCACCCAGATGGTTCTACCACATGCTTGTAGTGTGCTTATGTAAATTAGCAAGTAGAAACAGTGTGTGGATTTTAACCTTTTCTTCTAATGCTCTACTAGATGACACCTACGTTGAATTGCAAGTAGATTTAATGAAAATTGTACCTGTTTGTTCCATTGCAATATGCCAGCTGGGAATGGGAAGCGCGCTGGATACATTGTGTGGGCAGTCATATGGGGCAAAACAATACGATATGCTCGGGACACATGCTCAGAGGGCTATCTTTATTCTTATGCTTACGAGCGTTCCTCTGGCCTTTGTCTTGGGCTTCACTGGCCAAATTCTTATTGCTCTTGGTCAAAATCCTGAGATATCATATGAAGCTGGACTTTACGCTCGATGGCTGATTCCTGGTCTTTTCGCGTATGGCTTGCTTCAGTGCCTGACCAAGTTTCTGCAAGCCCAAAATGTTGTCCACCCGCTGGTAGTTTGTTCTGGATTGACATTGGTACTCCACATTCTGCTTTGCTGGTTCCTGGTTCAATATTTCGGCCTTGGCAACAGAGGTGCAGCTTTCGCAACCTCGATATCTTACTGGTTCAATGTGATATTGCTTGGAATGTATGTTAAACTCTCTGAAGCTGGCAGAAGAAGTTGGCATGGTTGGTCAAGGGAGGTGTTGAAGGATGTTAACATGTATTTAAGGCTGGCCATTCCATCTACGTTTATGACTTGGTAAGCCTGATCTGGAGCAACCTCCAAAAAATCATGTCTTGGCAATACGTATCTCGGCAATAGCACGCCTTTACGATTTGACAAAGAAGTGATATGTGGTTTACCATCTTCTTTCTCCATGGAACTGGTTATTTGACTTGCAATATAGCTCAGCTTGGAGTACTGGGCATTCGAGATGGTGGTTCTCCTTGCAGGTTTTCTTCCAAATCCAAAACTAGAAACTTCAATTTTGTCCATCAGGTAAGAAAACAGAACTAGCCTTACAGTACTCAGATTTTCTAACAAGCGGATCACTTTTGTTAGATCCAACATTGTTGTTCTATAACAAGACTAGTTGTCTGGTGCACTCAAATCACGTGGCAGTACACCTTTCCTTTTTCATTTCTTGCAATGATCATGAACTACAAAATTAGCTTGCTTGATAGATCATGCTTTATGATACTTGATCATGTGAAGTAACAATGGCTCATCTTTCCAGCCTAAACACAATGTGGATGGTTTATACAATTCCAAGTGGCCTCAGCAGTGCAATAAGGTCAGATGAGCACAAATTTGGAGTACCGCTCCTTTATTTTCATTTTCTGAGATTTAAGATCACGAAATTTTACTTAACAAGTTTTGGTTCATGATTCTTGTTTCTATGCAGTATTAGAGTGTCCAATGAATTAGGTGCTGGGAATCCGCAAGCAGCACGCCTATCAATTCTTATTTCAGGAATCATGAGCCTAACCGAAGGCGTTCTTGTAGTTATCATCACATTTTCTGTGCGAGATGTCTGGGGTTACTTGTACAGCAATGAAGAAGAGGTCGTGAAGTATGTCTCTACAATGATGCCAATTCTGGCTACTTCTGACTTCATGGATGGCATACAATGCACACTATCAGGTATGGGATAAATACACATCCTAATGTTGCCATTTTTGCATCTAGATACAATATTTTTCTCTCTGGTGAGAAAGTCATATGTGTAATCAGAATATCATATTGCATAGTTGCTTAGCATTTTTTTTTGTCAGCCTTGGTTCTGATCAGTTTGTCTCATTATGGCATCATCAGTACCGGTGCCCTGGATCTGAGTTATGTCCTCCTGCCTTAACGTGAACATGTACACGGACCTTAAAGTTTCTAGCATGGCAAGCCACACATAAGTATGTGCCATACGACCCTACTAGGACCATCACCTTCCAAAACCATGTTATTACCGTGGTAACTACCACTGATGCTTGTCAAAGATGAGTGATAGTTCATGTCTGGTGCTTTGTAATATACTTTTGGTAATTTAGATTTAGTCCTTATGCACGAAAGCTCTACATATTTATTTGGATTAATTCCTTATATGTCAATGGAAATTTTCACGTTTCAGGCATGTGCTAGTGACAGTAACTGGTCAGTGAGATTTTTGTATAAACACAGAGCAACAACCTTGTTAATGATTTTCTTTTGTTACTTCCTTATCCTTCTATTATATAAAAGGACTTCCTTATCCTTCTTATTTTATTAAAACTTGTCAGTGATTTTCTTTTGTTACTTCCTTATTCTTCTTTACCCTAAAATTCACTAACACATCATCCACATTAGGACAAGTCTCCTTTGAAATAGTAGCCATCAGATTGAACTTAAACTACAAATATTAACCCTCAGATAATAATTTGCCAAGAAATGTTTAAAAGAATGAACACCTTTTGAGTAAAGGGGGAATTTATTAAACTGCATGTAGCCATGTTCAACGTCATGAAAAGACACCTTTGTATATGGTGCCCTTTATAAATAGTCCAATAACCTTGTCATACATACATTGATAGTAGAAGAAATCTTCATGCAATAAACCCACAAGAAAGCACAGCTGATATTTCTAGTTTGCTCAAACTCCCATGGACCAATTCAATAAATTTAAACAAAGAACAATTTGTATGCTAGGTAAACATCTTTGAAGTACTCCTGAACATGAATGTCCACACTATAAATAAACTGATAATTCTATTCATGCTTGCGTAGTGATCTCTTTGATCACCAAAACTCTAGCTCTATGGATTGTAACAAGGCAAAGGGCCACGTGCTCTTCTAGCTCCTCAGCCAGCCTCCTAGAGCTAGAGCAACTCCTCCTCAGCTCCTTCACCATCTCTTGCACCGGAAACCTCTCATCCACCATCTCCATGCAATACCTTGCCATTGCATTCTCCCGCTCGATACCGTCAGAGAGCCGTGCCACAAGGTGGCTCACCGTGTCGAAGTCCCTGCCAAGAACGTATGTGCCCTTCGCGGTGGTATCGAGTTGCTTTTGCAATTGCTGCAAAGACTTAGTCTTGGAATGCTTCATCCTCGTGATCCTCCTCTTGAGCGCAATAGGGCAGAGCCCCATGGCTGCAGGTCCAACCAGAAGACTAAAGAACAGCAGGTGTGCTGCAATGCTGATGGCGACCACTGCGACTGCACCACATGCCATGATAAGGCAAGTCCTTGAGAGCTTCTTGATGGTTTTCACTATTTTGAGCTTCCTTGCCACCTTCTTGTGGATTGATTTGATGCTCTGGAGTATGGAGGAGTACTTGTCATGGATATGTCTGAAGTTGCTTCTTGTCGTGGTGCTGAAAGGATTGCTATTAACAGGGAACATTTTGAGTGCAAGGGGAGTACTACTTGTGGTAGTAGTACAACCTAAAATGCTTGCAAGGAAGCTATCCATTGATTGGTAGTTACTTTGGGTGTTCTTGATATTCCTCAGCAGCTGCCTGCAGATCTCTGAGGCCTCAGCACTGGCATCAAAGTAACCGGCCATGGCGAGCTCAATTTCATTAGTATTTCTTTTCTGCATCATATTATGAAGCATTTGAAGGATGTCATCTTGCTGAGGCTGAAGAATGGCTCCCATTTCTTCTTCATAGTCCCGCTTGTTTGATAAGAAATGCATATTGGACTGTGTGCGCAGCGTGTTAACATACTCCTCCTCTATGTTCAGGTCATCTTTCATGCCCACCGGCATTTCCATACCTGCTACAAAAACACAAATTTTCAGTGTGCGAACCCCAAATTCAACATAATTGCAGGTAAATCGAATTGTTTTGCAAAGAGAAACCTTGGAAGCTGCCCTGTTGTGTGAAAGGCAACTGACGAATGACACACATGATCAAAGAGTAAATAAAACAAGCACATTTAAAAACTTCTGATGTTCACCTTTGGATGCACACATTGATTCTCCAAGCCACCCCTAATGTTATCCAGATGCACCAATTGCACTACCGCCTGCCTTGACTTAAAGTGGACCTCGCCTCAGGCTTTATATACAAGCACCTTAACTGATAAGATATTGTGCTTTGTCTTGTACCGCCCCCCAAAAGCTTGTCCAAACTTGTGCACCTTAGCTTTGCCACTCCCTGACACCCCTGGATATCAGGGACCATATCTCCTGATCCTCAGGCTGTGGCAGTTCCACGCCGTATTATTTATGACCAGCTCTTGCACTCCACAAGTCCACATCACTGTATTGATCTAACGATGTATATCTTCATCTCTGTCCTTTACCAGCCGCTGTACTGGGAGCCTTTAGATTGTGTGCAAGCTTTCTTGGTGGTTCCTGCTATAATCCACAGAGAAACTAGCAGCGCTTTAGGTGTGCTTCAGGTGCGCAAGTTGCCTGAAACAGCTTCCTTTCTGATGGTTAGTTGCCTGTACCGATACACAACCTTTTCTATGATATGTGTGCACTGGAGGTTCTTAGCCATCATCACACTACATCTTCAGAACAGGCCATCGACAAGGCCTAAAAATCAAAGAATTGGGTACAGTATGGGCATGTCATCACATTTCAGAACATGCACTTCCGCATATAAACAAAACTGGTGGATTAGAAGTTCGCAACATTTTACCAGATCAATGAATGTTTTCAAGAGTAAAAGTTGCAGAGCTGAAGGGAGTGAAGCTAGCAGCTTGATGTAAGCTATTGGGACAAGAAAGCAGTGAATTTGAGAACGTGAAAACTATGGATTCCTCCCTTTAACGAAAAAAAAAGGAAAGAAGAAGAAAAAAAGAAAGAAAAACTATGGGCTGCTATGTACTTCGCTTTGCTTGTTGCAACCAATTAGATTCCAGCCTTTTTTTTCTTTCTTGTATTTCGCTTGGCACTTTGCCACATTAGAAATGCACTGCTCTTGCTTGCACAAAAGGGGGACCATCTGTGTCTGATCACATCAACGAACACGGCATCCCAAACAGGAAACTTGTAGATGTAATCATGTAGATCACCTCACCACATGACATCACATGTATATCTCATATACAGTTCTAAGAAGTTTTTTTCAGCACATGTAACACCTGAATAGTGACATTTGCTATTTGCAAGTATCAAATGTGTTATCATAAACTGATCCTTCAGGTGGTACGAATTCTACCTGCAGAGGGCCAACATGGGCCATGGGCCCCCTATGTTTGTGTACTTCTTTGGAATAAATAGTAGATTTGTCTTCATTTTTCTGAATATGCTTCAAATGGCCACCCCCTGCTTCCATAGTTTAGCTATAATTTGCTACCCGTCTCTCTCTCCTAAATTTTGCTTCAAGTATAGCACATAATACTACATCCATGTCACTATGGGTGGTTCTCGCCCTCCTTGCATGGTGCCAGGTAGCCACCATTGTACCACATCATAGCGCAAGCCTGGGGAAAGGGAAGCTGTAAAAGATCTAGTTAACCTTGATATGAGAAATCATCTATTTTACTGATCTTGGGTAACATTTGCTAAATTTATCTGTTTGTTGCTCTTAAGGTGCTGCTAGAGGGTGTGGCTGGCAGAAAGCATGTTCATTCATCAACCTATGTTCTTACTATGCTATTGGTATCCCTTCAGCTGTTATTTTTGCATTTGTTTTGAAGATCGGTGGTAAGGTATGTTCTGTGTTTATGCAATTCTGGGAGGATATATTGTGCGGGTTCTGCCTCAATCTAGCATGAGTCTCCTTTCTGTGTCAGGGGCTTTGGTTGGGAATCATATGTGCTATGGTAGTGCAAATATTAGCCCTGCTTGTGATGATGCTTCGCACCAGCTGGGATAAAGAGGTATATTGGTGCTCTTGAATGGTGAAATTGGACAGTATCTATCATGCTGTGCTGTGATGATGTGATATGCTTATCTTACTATGTTGTCTATAACGAACTTGTCTTTGATACCTTCTGTTTTGTGTCCTTTATAGGCTGAAAAGGCCCTGGCTAGGACTAGAGTTCAGGGATCAGATGGCAGGAGAACATTGGCCTGAACGTCATCAATTCTGATTATACGGCCACTAATAAGGTGGATGTTCTGTTGTACTATATACAGTTGATACCGTCGAGCTCTTGATACCTGCTTGTTGTATATATCTGATGATCTAGTGATTGAACATTTTTTAGATCTGTTAGTCTGTATAGTTGATACCGTAGTAAACACTTGAGCTGTGAATGAAATACTACCATCTTTCCATACACAGTGTCCACAGTTATTGCTCCAGTGGAAGTAGACAAAACTAAACCATCAGAAACAGAAATTGAAGCAGTGAAGGCACGTAGACTATTGCTAGTACCACACATTTATTTAGAGTTTCCCCTCATTACCAGATGAGATTGTTACGGTTGAAGACAAACAGGACCAATCATTAAATTACTATATGTACACTGCTATACCTAACCCGTTGTTCTTTCCTTCGAGGAGGCTACTCAGCTACAGCTAGTGTAGCTTCGATCTTAAAGAAAGCCTTCAAGTATCTGATGTTACATTCCAACATGCTTTAGTTGTTGGGTACGGCTCTCTGGACTATACATACATATATAAAATGAAAAGGAACAGATTCAGATAAAAAAGGTTAAGATACACTATTCCATTATAATATGTGTGCATCCTTGAAAGCTGCCATGTGACTTTCTTTTGTAAATTAAAATAAATTTGCTACGGAAAGCAACAGTTCTTGTTTTAACAACTCAGGTGAAACAACCTAGGCAGTGCTTTTCCTACGTCTTCGCTCTTCAGGTTAGCAACAAAATGAGAAGTTTAGAGAGAACTCTGAAACTTTCCTATACTCAAATTAAGATATATTTTTAGATAATGGAATATACTCAAATTGAGATGGATAAAATTATTAACCAGGTACCCTTAGATGGTACTTCACCGAGGCGCTAGGAGCTAGTCGTGCACTACACCAGCGCCTCTAGGGCTGGATAGATCGGCTAGGCGGGTGAAGTGAGAGGATGTCCCTTTTAGAACACTGCCCTCAGATGGTAATTTGGTATCATTTGTCACAGGTGTGCCCCTCTCTTGTTGGATCAGAACCCCAGAAGTCTCCAGCACGTAAAGCACATAAAGCAGCACCTGACCTTGGTAAGAGCTTCTGGATGATGCACACATCTATGGCATAATTGCTTGCCTGCCTGGCTAGCCTAACATACAAGACCAAGAAGATGCACTTAGCAGAAGAACGTGCTCAAAGCACCCTAATTGATGGTATCCAAAAGCTACATTTGCTCTGCCGGTTAGGTCTGATCAAGGTCAAAGGGCTGAGCCGGACAAAAGCAGAGACAGGGATTTCTGACCACGAAACCTGCTGCATCTCATCCTAGTATTTTCAAAGAGTACACCTGTCATTTCCTGTTGGAAAATAGTAGCATCTACTTGGAAATATACGGAGTACTATATATTTGGTCTAACAAATCATTGTGTTTAGCATGCAGGTTTGTCCATAACCGTTTGATTTTCTTTCTGGGGAGTGAATTACAAGTTCCAGTATTACGTAAAGTTTTATGTGGATCAGCTCTTAATAAAGGAACATCGTCGGTTCCTATTTGTTTACTTGACAGTGTACACATAGTTCTTTTAAAATAAAAGCAGCTTGGCAAACTCAGGCAATTCGTTACCACGGAGAATGACCCAATTCCTTGAACACTGAAATATATATTTTCCACGAAATAAATATCAGTTCTATTGATAGACAATGAGGAAAGATTTTGTTTTTGCCACTAAGATCGAACTATTCATCAATTTTTCTATTGTAAAAATGAATTTAGTTTTTTCCATTATTCCGTTAGGTGCGTGTTTGTTTTTTACTTTTTAAAAAGGACTCCTCTGCATCTAAGATCTTTTTTTTTGTCATTTTGTGCTGTTGGCAGTGCTACGTGGACACCCGCATCTCCTTTTGCTGAATCAGATACCCCAAATCCGTGTGGGATTCCGAGTGTTATTTGTGCTGTTCGAGAAAATGATCTTATCGAATCAGACACCCAAATCCGAGTCGGATTCCAACACTATGTTAACACTGGCTTTGCACAGATTAATTTAGACAAGGAACCCACAAACATTTCTGTTGGTCAATTAAATGTATATATGTAGGTAAGGTAAGTAGGTCGGCAGTGGCAATTGATGGCCATTGGCCACGAAAGGGGCAATGGCAGCTGTAGTAGTGGGAACCAGTGACTGCACAGACCAATGGCCATGACAGTGAACTTCAAGGCTATGGCAACAGCAAGTGATTCCACTAGCAGTGCGCGGAGGGCATTTAGGTCCTATTGGGAGGAAACTAACACTTCATAGGCAGTTGAAAAGTTTTGACCTAACAAATACTCACAGATAGCATCTTAGTTTGTGGCAAAAGCAAATCTCCTTTTGGGGAAAATGCAGATAAGGAAAGAAATATAGAATGCCCAAATGCCAAAAGGTCAATCAGTATAAACTAACTAGCTTGGGCAAGTGCACAGGTTGTCAGCTTGTGCTACTTAATTATATCATCTATTAAACTACATATTGTTTTTTTTCTGTGTGAAAAGACTAATGTTAACAAAAACGTGAATTGCTGGCGTACTGCAATCATAAGATGCAGCTATTAGAGATATGAGCCTGTAAGATGTTTTAGCTGATGAACCCTTTGTTGTAAATAATAAAACAATCACCCCACCTGGAGATGGCTTGCTATTTGCTGCTTGGTCAAATACTTGACATTCATCTGCCGACGAATCCTTCCAGGTTTAGCAGCTGTTAGTCCAAAAACAAACCACCAAAAGGTCATGTTTTCAGCTATTAAACATAAGAAATGACTAATTTATGCCAAGTGCAGATAGCCTTACACTCCCCAAGAACTTCCACAGCCCGCAAGAACTTTTCATGGAGCTCAGTGTTCCATGTGAACCGACCGGACTTCGTTGAATAGCCAGGTGCTTTCCACACATCTGGTTCTTCATCCTCCCCAGTTTCAGATCCCTGTACATTGCTACTCTCTAGGATAAACCTTCTCTTGGAATTTTTAGTAGATGATGAATCCATTCTACTTTTGGTTTTACTTAGGATGCTTGACCCTTCAGTTATCATCCTTCTAGACCTGTGTTGCAATGCTTTCTGCTTCAGAACGATGAAGGTTCCCATGTCCAGCGGCTTCAGCACATGGAAGCCTGCTCCTAGGGACATGCATTCAGAGACTGCCTCTTCATCGTCACAAGCACACATTGCTGCAGACAAGGAGCAAACTCTAATCAGTTCAGGATGGAAGAGAAATTCTTACAACAATACAGCTCTGAATATAGATACTTACTGATGAGAGGGACTTCGAGTACATTCAGTATGTGGTGGAACAGTGCCAAAGTGCCCTTTGCTGTATTGCCAAGATGAACTTCAGCTAGCACCAAATCAAGCTCCTCATCTTTAGCAACCCCCCTTTTAAGGGAATCTAGGGCCGCTTCTGCTGTTTGGAAGGGCAGAACTATGCAACACTAAAGTTAGATTGAGATCTCTAGAGTAAAAACATGCTATCCTATTGAAATATTGTTATATGACTAGCGCAACCTGGACTTGAACTATTGCAACAAGTGACTATCTTATACGGACAAAAATAGCTATTTGATCTCCGGGCATGTGCTTTCCTCTTTAGACCTCTTAATCCAACACTTTGGCAATCTAATAGTGCTCCAAAGGGTAACCCAGCAACTAGCAGCTAGCTATACCCTATTATGAACTGCATCTGCTGCCTTTCTGTTTAACCTTTAATTTAAAGTACATGTAATATATTCCACGCATGTAAGCCATCCGATCTGCAATCAGTGGTCCAGATTGAGTTAGAAAAGGAATTTAAAATTTCCAAGCAAATGATCATACAACCCAACTTCACGCCAAACAACCATACACCACAACTTCGTGCCAAACAACCGTACACACAAACTTTGTGCCAAACAACCGTGCGCCCAACTTCGCGCCAAATAACCTTACATGGGTAATATGAAATATTCAGAATTCAATCAGATGTTCATGTGCGGATAAAGGCACCGTCCGTCATCGGATAGTGTCTTCCATAGTAGCCCCATGAATAGCACATATCAGGTGTCCTCTGAACTGGAAGGTAGAGGATCTGAGTTCCTCCTCTTACTCCTCAATGGAACAAATCCTTTGAAAATGGTTTCATGAATGTTCTTAATAATATTTAGAGAAATGAGTGGACCATTCCATACTAAGTAAAAATGCTCCTCAGAGAGCAGTTCACACTCAATTAAACTCTCTGCCAGTCAACTTTGGAAAGCACACAAGCAACGGAATAAATTAATAAGCAAAACTAAAATTTATAGAAAGATTTTATAAGAGTAACAAGCAAGGGTTAATATAGTATATAAGATCTTCCATTTCTGAAAAAAGATTTTGAATTGATTGAGAGGATACTGTTTTAGATGCACTACTTGGATTTTGACCACGTTCAGGTGCAACTCTTGGATGCAAGGAACAAAAATTCAATCCCGATGTAAACAAAGAGAGAGAGATAAGTTCAAAACAAAATGTGTGCTCAATTCATAACAGAGATATATCCAGAAATAGAAGAAAAGAAAAACCCAAACCATAGGAATAAGAGTAAACCATGAATAGTGGAGATGGCTTTGCTGCAGTTGTTCTATCAATTGCAACACTAACATCCAGTTGAATTGTGCATAGTAACACATTGCTAATCTATCACATAAAAACTGAGGGAGTGATATCTTATGTCCATATCGATCCTAGATTTTGATTTTCCTACTGAATGGCTAATATAGTATGTAACTGTTGGTGTTATGCAACAAGTATAGCAGATCCAAATGGCATACCTATTGTCTATTTTTCTCCCTCTAAAAACACTTCCATTCTGGAAACAATAGGAAAACATGATTCCAAAATGGAGATACTTAGAAACTGAAATGCACCTGTAAAGTTGAACTTGGCAAGCGTCTTGGAGATGATCAACAGAGAAACCGGGTTGTGATCGAGAACCAGAACCGAGAGGTTCTCCATAATAGGCAGTGTGCAAAGGAAGGCTACCAATGTTTACTACAGATGCAATATCTTCGTTTGGAGTGAGACCATCACCATGGGCAAGAGCTAGGCATTATATAGAAAATAAAGATAGAAAAGGACAAGAATTTAAGGAGTAGAGTCCATCTCATTTCAAATGCAAGTTGACCTGTATTTGGACTGGTCAACACAGAAGTTAAACAAGATATAGTGACTTGAGAAATACATGAAAACCTCACCTTTATATTTCGTCCTCTTATGTTTCTTTGGTTTCCAATGTAAAAGAGATTTAAGGAGGTGCAAACCCTTATCATCATGACTTCATGTTATCTGTTCTCTCCAATCATGTTTCTTTCATTATCACATCCTTTGATGCAACACAACCTGCATTTCAGATAGTCTATGCAGAAAGGAGTTCAAACAAGATAAAAACAGGTAATAGATACGTGCAAACATCATCATTCTATTTCTTTCTCTTTTGTTTTGTTTTTTGTTGTCAAATTTGACACACCAAGTATGTAGACAATTTCACTGGGGCTGAGGCCTGAGGTCACCAACCAGTCAGCTGTGATGATAGCAATTGCCACCGGAACTGCCATTTGGATGTTCTTGGGTGTCTGTCCGCACAAGGGCCTGGAAACCATGACGGAGGCAAACATTTAAAGTCCCATGAAATTAAATCTGACCATTGTTTTGATAACATTGTTGCATATACAGAAATCCCCTAAAAAGACAAAACGAGTTTATCATATTTCAAATTTTCAGTCGTAAAAAATGAAATATTACATTTACTAGATTATACTAATTTTCAAATCTTCAAATTTATCAAATAACTAGATCTTGTTAAAAATAATAATTTACAGTAACTTTTCTATGGCCGTAAGAGTGCTACAAAAGCAGGGAAAAAGTAAATAACTAGTCCTCAGCCACCCTACGGCCATAGCCAATAAGCACTCGCCAACCCTATTTGGATAACAGTTTAGCAATAACTATTTTAATTTGCACTCACATTTACTAAAATTAGTACTTCCTCCGTCCCAGAATGTAAGGCGTATTTCGTTTGGTTAAGATAAGGCTTTGACTAAGAATTACTCTATTAGTATGTGGTTTATGTGACATAAATTTGATATCATTAGATTTGTATTTAAAAGTACTTACTTATAATTGTGACTTGTATCATATAAACCACATATTAATAGCATAATTGTTGGTCAAAACCTTGTCTTAACCAAATGAAATACACCTTATATTCTGAGACGGAGGGAGTACTATATCAACCTAAGTTACTGAGTTGCCGTACCAGTACGATGCCGTATCTGATACGGATCCTCTGGGATACTTCCCGATATGTATCAGCAAGTATCGAAACAATTACCATTTAAAACATAATTTAATACTAGACGTGGTACACTTTCGAGTTCCAACACCATAGGCAAAAAACAAACCCACTAACTAATACATCATTAACACAGAGTGTCCCTGATTCTCCCTTGCCTGCACGGCATAGACACGCCTCCCCTGCCTCACACACACAACACAAGCATGCCTCCCCTATGGACTACTGTCTCTACCTGAAACTGGATGCCATCTCGTCATCGCATCCTTCTTGTTGGGAAACTTTGTATCGGCATATCCTATTGCCACACCCGTATCGCATATTGGGGCAACCTAGATGTGGACTTGCTATGTCTTGAGTAAACCTAACCATCAGAGCTAAACTTGATTAGCCCAACCTAAACTTGCGTTAGGCAAAGCCCGAATTTAACCCAAGTCAACACATAATAAAGGCTATCAAGTTTTTTTAACCATAGAACACTACCTAATGTGTATTACTCATGCGACCAGCTGAATAACCCCTACTTTTACTACTCACTGTATCCTGACCAAACAAACCATTCTCGTAGAGCCAAATTGACCTCAAACATGCAACCAAAACACCACCTGAGTACCATTCTTGGAATGCGATTCATGAATCGAAAAAGAACCATTTTGTTTTTGCTCCAAAAGTGTATTTTGAAGTTCATCTATTTGATTTAGCTTACATGTTCTATAGGATGTAGGAATGATAAATTACCTAATGGGTAAATGCCATAATAGAGTTACACATATTTCCAATATGTTCAGGGCTTGAAATTTTACCTAAGCCGAATATAGGGCACATGCATGTTCTCGCTAGCTTTGTGCCCATTTACCCACAAAGCATTTATCACCTGGGATCATAAAAGACATTTTATTCGCCTTTGTGAGTTGCCCTTCACTCTTTCCATCGAGGACATGCCTATAGTCATCGCTCTATTCCTAGATTCACTAGCACAACCTTTACTTTACATCCATGCCCACACCTTAGGCCACCATAGTTGTTTGCCATGGTTCAAAAAGGCAGGCTAAGCGGCCGCCGTGATTTGGCGCGGCCGCCGTGATTTGGCCCTGGAAGGTCTGCTATGCGACTGGGTTGCTGACGTGTCCAAGACGGTCAAAGGCAGTGTCGGTAGAGCTCGTCACTTCTTCCTCGAGATTGATTCCTACATCTTAAGCCACCATTGTCGTTTGCCTAGGGTTCAAAAAGGCAGGCTAGATGGCCACCGTGATATGGCCTTGGAAGGCCCGCTAGGTCAAAGGCGATGCCGGCGAAGCTCATCTCTTCATCCACAACATCCATTCTGTTAAGGGTATTATGGTCATTATACTGTCCCTTAACTATATATTGCCCTTTGGGCTCTTTGCAATACAACCATCCACACCCACACTTTTCCTCTCTTTATATCATGTTATCAAAATTGTAAGGTTGAAACCCTAGCTCTGATTAGTTCTTCCACCGCACTGCCCTCGGAAGGAGCGATCTCCATTCCCTAGGGCGACACCAAACCAAGGCATCATTTTTCTTCTTGAGTTGTCATCAAGAAGCAACCGAAGGAGGAGCGAGAGAGGCACTATGGGAGTCGGAGATGCGTGGATCTGGTCATCTTCCTCTCGACCTCCCTCCTATCGATTTTCCCCACCGTTGAGGCGAGGCGGTTGTGCTAGATGCAACGACCAATGGGAAAAGAGAGGCAGCAACCAACGGGAGGAGAAAGGCAACCAATGGAAGGAGGCAGGTGGCGGTATGGCAGTACATGTGCAGGAAGAGAGAGGTGCACACATGCGCGTGAGAGGCCAGGTAACCCTAAGGCGGGTAGTGTAAGCTAATGGGCCATAACTGGATAGTGGGTCTTCCTTTCCCTTATTTTTTTTCTTTCTTCCTTTTTATTTCCCCTTATTTTTTTCTTCCTTTTTATTTTTCTCGGGTCTTCTTCCTTGCCAGTCGGTGTTCCTGCGGATGTTCCTCTATTAAGATTAAAAAGTTGTAGGGCAGCCACCTAGGCGGCAGGGTGTGACCCGCCTACCGCATAGTGCCTTCTCAAACACTGTCATTCATCATCGTCCTAAACTTCCCGAGCTCTCATATTAGATCACACCCACTAATGTTCCTCCAGGGCTTCAATCAGGTCACTTCCTCTTCACCTTCTTTCTAGGGGAAATTGACGATATGCCACGTTTTGTAGCTTGGTTTGATAGTATGCCCTGTTATTCACCGCAAGTGATAAAACGCCCCAGCTTTCACTGCCCGGTTGATCATATGCCCTGTCCAGCGAATTAACAGATGAATAGGAGAGATTAGGTGCTGAGGTGGCCATTCAGCACGATGCTGCTTCTTGGCGGCGCCCCCACTGCCCGGCAGCAAGCAGCGAGGACAGGAGCTGCTGGCCGAAGCTGCAGGTGAGACACCGCCTGCCCGATCCCCCACTGAGGCTCACCGACGCGCGGCGCCGGAAGCCTGATCCCATCCTCACCGAGTCGTGGTGGTGGACCGAGTCAGACCATCCTCACCGAGCCGCGGCGAGGAGACTATCGCGGCAGCGACCACGCAGTGTTGGTAAGTGTCGTTCCCTCTCCATTGATTTGATTTCTTCTGAAGTTGATGAGTGATTAAGCCTCGTTTCTCTTCTGCAAACCCTAGTTTGTGCCCATGATGGAGGGGACCTCAGTGGTGATGGAGGCTCCCGCAGAAGGACCCTAGTTCGTTTGTTGGGCCATACGCGAAATTGAAGCGAAGCGGCGGCGGCGTGCATCTGTGGGAGTGCGGGAGCGGCGGGCTCGGGCTCAGGCGGGACTGAGGGAGCGGCACGCCCTGGGCACGCGGGCAGTGGGCGGCGCGAACTCGTGCAGCGTAGAGAGAGAAACCCTTCACGCGGACGAAACGATGGAGGCCTCTGCAGCCACCCCGGCTCGCCGCCCTCCCGACTCAAAATGGCAATGGGTACCCGATACCCGATACCCGGCGGGTATTTACCCGATTAGGAGCCGGGTATGGGTAAATTCTTCGCCCATGGGTATTCTAGTGGGCCAAAAGCTTTACCTGGCGGGTAAGCCGGGGATGGGTACGGGACCCTGTTACCCGTCCCTGTTACCCGTCCCCGTTACCCATCGGGTATCTAATATCTGACAGGTGGGCCACTGCTTTCATCAAAACATCCCCGATCCCCTACTCTTTCGGTCCTTCCTGAATCCCGATCCTCCCCAATCCCCAATCCCCGGCGCCCCCAGCTCCTCCCCAATCCCCGGCGTTCCCTTGGCTCCTCCCCAGTCCCCTACTCCTCCGGTCCTCCCTGCACCGCCCTCCCTCGCCGGATCCTAGCAGCGGGTGCCGCCGTCGGTCCTCGTCCAGGTCGCCGCCCTCGTCCTTCCGCGCCGAAGCTCCCCTCCTTCCGCCGCCCTCGTCCTTCCGCGCCGAAGCTCGCCGCCCCGCCGAAGGTCTCGCCGGACGAGCTCGTATCCCCGCTGCCCCCTCACGCTCTCGCACCGAGCGCGCCGCCCCCTCGCTCTCTCCCGCGACGGTGGTGTCCAAGGAGCGTGAGCAGGGGGCGCTGGATCCACCGCCGTCCACGGATCCGAGCTCCTCAAGAAGATCCGCCACGGGTAAAAACCTTACCCAGGTACGGGTAGCGGGTAATTCGGGCGAATCGGGTATCGGGTACGGGATGCTCGCCCCGCCCGGTATGGGCCCCGTTGCCACCTTGACTCCCGACCCCTCCTCCCCATCCCCAACCCCGTCGCCCGCGTCGCTGCGCCAGTGGCGGCCGGCGGCGCAGCGCAACCTGCGCAACCAGTGGTCGCGCCTGCTCGCCGCCAAGGCCCGATGGCTGGCCGCCGCCACCGACGGCCGCTCCCACGCCTCCGCGCTCGTCAACGCCCACCTCTCCCGCAGGTAGCCCCCTCTGGCTCTGTGATCTGCGGCACATGGAGTTTTGAGATCTTAGTGTAACTAGAGTTAATGATGGTGGCGTACTCTTCCATGGGATTGTCAGCTACATGCCAGGAATGGATTTGGGGGTGCTCAAGGACATGCCGGGAATCCGTGACAGGGCGAGCACCAAGTTGGCGCGCAAGGAGGTAGCGACACTTCCGCCAGGAACTGAGCGAATTCTCGTTAACAACATGGTTTAATTTTTCTCGTTCGTCTCCTGATTTTCATGTCTCTTGCTTGGTTCAGGAGCAATGCCGCGGCATGCTTCTATCAGCCTACAAGGAGATGGTAATACTTATACCAGAGGCCGTGCTTGTCATGACCTTTTAGTTTGGACCCCGTAAGGAACGAATGGTTGTTTGATGTGATGTTCTTCTTTTTCCTGGTAATAGGTCCTTGCAGTGTGCGACTTGGTTAAAGCTTCTCGCGCTATGCGATGTTTCTCCAAAATATCTTCCAGTAGTCCGCTAGTCCGGTTTACTGACCACCAAGATGATTTGAATGATTCAGGGGATGGTGGCGGAGCTCCAGTATACAAATGGTTCTCCATGTTAGAATTCGGTGGGGTACTCACTCTGTTTCATGCAAAACTGGATCAACTTACCATGGCCCTTATTTCCTTTCTATTGGACATGACAATACTTGCTTTAAAATGATTCAGAAAGTTGTGTTCTCGAATAGGATTCAGAAAGTCAGTTGACCCTTCTTTCCTTTCTATCGTTCATGACACTATCGCATTCTCGAAAATGATTCAGAAATTCAAATGAGTGCTGTATAATTTGAGAAATAACTCCGAGTTATTCAGAAAGTCATGTGAGTTTTGTATAGTTAGGAAATGATCTCTGAGTTATCTTATAGTTTTCAGTGTAGTACTCTCACATTGGATCAAATTAATTGTTTAAATATCTAGTCTCTTATGTTTGAAACTGATTTATCGCAAATTTCTTTCTGTAATAGCTACTCAGATTGAGATCTGCACCATAAACCTATATTGTTCCTAATCCAGCAAGATACAGTCATTATATTAAATTCCTTATATCTGTCATTTATCTCAGAGAGTCTTGCCCAAGAGCTTATTGAGATGTTTGTTTCAGAGCTACATTTGAAGGTATGTCATCATTCTGTTATGATATGGTGATGCCTGTCAGTCGCAGAAACAGCTATTGCATTCAATTCTGCTATGTTTCAGCTTGTGCAGTTAAAAACCAGATTTCTTTTTACTCGCCTGTTTTTCCCTTTCTTTTGAGAAATTCCCTGAAATTGGAAATCATTTTCAATGTAGAGACTGATTGTCTTGGAACTCCTGTCGATTAACTTAAAGGAAGGTGCAGAAGAACATCATCCATCACTAGAATGGTCAGATGAGCTATATGACGGGGAATTGTACGAATTTCAGGGTATTGGCTTTCGGTCGGGAGACAGCTTCCCACTGCCTGAAAATTGGAGTGCTGATGTCTTACAGGCACGGCGACCTGGCCATACCCTATCCCATGATGTTTTGCAGGTATGAGCCTGGTGCTTATATCTGTAATCGTCTGTTTGGTAGGATAGTAAGGACGAAGTTGTCTTATGTAAAGAAATTATTAAAGGACCATCTTTGGATTAGATCAAATATGGTTAACTAAAGTTAGCATGCTTTCTAACCAGGGTTCTATCTTGTTAACTGCTTGTTTTACAGGTTTATTTAACCTCTTGGCTTGCTAATGTGAACATCAAGATGAGTAGGTAATTACTTTATTATATCTTTTAGCTTTTGATTTTTATAATCTAAGAATATCAGAATTTGTGCCTTGAATATTGAAAATTAAACTGTGTCATATAACTTTCGTCAGACAGCAATAGCAATGATGACTTGGTTTTATTTCAGAATTAATGAAATATTTGAGCTTGTTGGTGAAGAGATGCAAATCAAATTATGTTGAAGATTTTGATGCATATGATTAAAGTGAAAACTATCTGGGAATGATCCATATTCCTATCAGGGTTCTTTTCGTTTGTGGTAGTGCTAAAGGCTAAAAGCTTATGTAATCTCCCCTAAAGAAGCTTTCTAATCTTTCTCAAATGTATTAAACTGTTACTCTTGAAGTTGCTGGGATTGAAGGTTTACTAGCTTCGTCAACCAAAGAACAGTTAACACCAGAACAAAGCCATCTTATTTGCCCATGGGTCTGGGAGGAATTACATTATATTGAGACCACCGATCATCAAGCTTGAAGTCTCAAGCCATCATCAGTTCTTCTTCTGATATTTATTAGCCTAGATTGAAGTTTGTTCTGTACTCAAATGTACAATTTTTTGGTGACACATAATTCATGCAACAGCAAAAAAAGTGTTTTTCCAGTTTGCCGTGAAATCTGTTGCATTCATTTAGACGAAATCTGTGGTTTGGTTATGATATTGTCTATCCGGATGACAAATTTGATGTCTATTCATACAGACCCGTGTCTTTTTTTACTTACGGATCCATGTATAGCGATGGTAATTCATTGGTTGGTTGGGTTTTTCCTTTTTGAGTGCACTAAGGCCCTGTTTGGTTAGGTTTTCCACTGGAAAAATATGCAATCCAATCAAATGGCCGGTTTTAGAGCAGTTTTTGCCAACAGTGGCCTGTTGACTTTGCAGTGTAAATTTAGTTGTTTGAAAAAACTGCTTTCCTCTAGCTTTTTGTAATGTGCTGAAACGATATGCTCGGGACACATGCTCAGAGGGCTATCTTTATTCTTACGCTTATGAGCGTTCCTCTGGCCTTTGTTTTGGGCTTCACTGGCCAAATTCTTATTGCTCTTGGTCAAAATCCTGAGATATCATATGAAGCTGGACTTTATGCTCGGTGGCTGATTCCTGGTCTTTTCGCATATGGCTTGCTTCAGTGCCTGACCAAGTTTCTGCAAGCCCAAAATGTTGTCCACCCGCTGGTAGTTTGTTCTGGAGTGACATTGGTACTCCACATTCTGCTTTGCTGGTTCCTGGTTCAATATTTCGGCCTTGGCAACAGAGGTGCAGCTTTGGCAACCTCTATATCTTACTGGTTCAATGTGATCTTGCTTGGGATGTATGTTAAACTCTCTGAAGCTGGCAGAAGAAGTTGGCATGGTTGGTCAAGGGAGGTGTTGAAGGATGTTAACATGTATTTAAGGCTGGCCATTCCATCTACGTTTATGACTTGGTAAGCCTGATATGGAGCAACCTCCAAAAAATCATGTCTTGGCAATACGTATCTCGGCGATAGCACGCCTTTATGATTTAACAAAGAAGTGATATGTGGTTTACCATCTTCTTTCTTCATGGAACTGGTTATTTGACTTGCAATATAGCTCAGCTTGGAGTACTGGGCATTCGAGATGGTGGTTCTCCTTGCAGGTTTTCTTCCAAATCCAAAACTAGAAACTTCAATTTTGTCCATCAGGTAAGCAAACAGAACTAGCCTTACAGTACTCAGATTTTCTAACAAGCGGATGACTTTTGTTAGATCCAACATTGTTGTTCTATAACAAGACTAGTTGCCTGGTGCACACAAATGACGTGGCAGTAGCATGGTGTTACACACCTTTCCTTTTTCATTTCTTGCAATGATCATGAACTACAAAGTTAGCTTGCTTGACAGATTATGCTTTGAGATGCTTGATCATGTGAAGTAACGATGGCTCATTTTTCCAGCCTAAACACAATGTGGATGGTTTATACAATTCCAAGTGGCCTCAGCAGTGCAATAAGGTCACATGAGCACAAATTTGGAGTACCACTCCTTTATTTTCATTTTCTGAGATTTAAGATCACAAACTTTTACTCAACAAATTTCGGTTCATGATTCTTGTTTCTATGCAGCATTAGAGTGTCCAATGAATTAGGCGCTGGGAATCCGCAAGCAGCATGCCTATCAATTCTTATTTCAGGAACCATGAGCCTAACTGAAGGCCTTCTTGTAGTTATCATCACATTTTCCATACGAGATGTCTGGGGTTACTTGTACAGCAATGAAGAAGAGGTCGTGAAGTATGTATCTACAATGATGCCAATTCTGGCTACTTCTGACTTCATGGATGGCATACAATGCACGCTATCAGGTATGGCATACAATGCACGCTATCAGGTATGGCATAAATACACATCCTAATATTGCCATTTTTGCATTTAGCATACAATACTTCTCTCTGGTGAGAAAGTCATATGTGTAATCAGAATATCATATTGCATAGTTGCTTAGCATTTTTTTTTGTCAGTCTTGGTTCTGGTCAGTTTGTCTCATTATGGCATCATCAATACCGGTGCCCGGGATCCGAGTTATGTCTTCCTGCCTTAACGTGAACATGTGCACGGACCTTAAGAGTTTCTAGCATGGCAAGCCACACATAAGTATGTGCCATATGACCCTACTATGGACCAATTCAATAAATTTAAACAAAGAGCAATTTGTATGCTAGGTAAACATCTTTGAAGTACTCCTGAACATGAATGTCCACACTATAAATAAACTGATAATTCTATTCATGCTTGCGTAGTGATCTCTTTGATCACCAAAACTCTAGCTCTATGGATTGTAACAAGGCAAAGGGCCACGTGCTCTTCTAGCTCCTCAGCCAGCCTCCTAGAGCTAGAGCAACTCCTCCTCGGCTCCTTCACCATCTCTTGCACCGGAAACCTCTCATCCACCATCTCCATGCAATACCTTGCCATTGCATTCCCCCGCTCGATACCGTCAGAGAGCCGTGCCACGAGGTGGCTCACCGTGTCGAAGTCCCTGCCAAGAACGTATGTGCCCTTCGCGGTGGTATCGAGTTGCTTTTGCAATTGCTGCAAAGACTTAGTCTTGGAACGCTTCATCCTCGTGATCCTCCTCTTGAGCGCAATAGGGCAGAGCCCCATGGCTGCAGGTCCAACCAGAAGACTAAAGAACAGCAGGTGTGCTGCAATGCTGATGGCGACCACTGCGACTGCACCACATGCCATGATAAGGCAAGTCCTTGAGAGCTTCTTGATGGTTTTCACTATTTTGAGCTTCCTTGCCACCTTCTTGTGGATTGATTTGATGCTCTGGAGTATGGAGGAGTACTTGTCATGGATATGTCTGAAGTTGCTTCTTGTCGTGGTGCTGAAAGGATTGCTATTAACAGGGAACATTTTGAGTGCAAGGGGAGTACTACTTGTGGTAGTAGTACAACCTAAAATGCTTGCAAGGAAGCTATCCATTGATTGGTAGTTACTTTGGGTGTTCTTGATATTCCTCAGCAGCTGCCTGCAGATCTCTGAGGCCTCAGCACTGGCATCAAAGTAACCGGCCATGGCGAGCTCAATTTCATTAGTATTTCTTTTCTGCATCATATTATGAAGCATTTGAAGGATGTCATCTTGCTGAGGCTGAAGAATGGCTTCCATTTCTTCTTCATATTCCCGCTTGTTTGATAAGAAACGCACGTTGGACTGTGTGTGCAGTGTGTTGACATACTCCTCCTCTATGTTCAGGTCATCTTTCATGCCCAGCGGCATTTCCATACCTGCTACAAAAACACAAATTTTCAGTGTGCGAAACCCAAATTCAACATAATTGCAGGTAAATCAAATTGTTTTGCAAACAGAAACCTTGGAAGCTGCCGTGTTGTGTGAAAGGCAACTGACAAATGACACACATGATCAAAGAATACATAAAACAAGCACATTTAAAAACTTCTGATGTTCACCTTTGGATGCACACATTGATTCTCCAAGCCACCCCTAATGTTATCCAGATGCACCAATTACACTACCGCCTGCCTTGACTTAAAATGGACCTCGCCTCAGGCTTTATATACAAGCACCTTAACTGATAACATCTTGTGCTTTGTCTTGTACCGCCCCCCAAAAGCTTGTCCAAACTTGTGCACCTTAGCTTTGCCACTCCCTGACACCCCTGGATATCAGGGACGATATCTCCTGATCCTCAGGCTGTGGCAGTTCCACGCTGTATTATTTTATGATCAGCTCTTGCACTCCACAAGTCCACATCACTGTATTGATCTAACGATGTATATCTTCATCGCTGTTCTTTACCAGCCGCTGTACTGGGAGCCTTTAGATTGTGTGCAAGCTTTCTTGCTGGTTCCTGCTATAATCCACAGATAAACTAGCAGCGCTTTAGGTGTGCTTCAGGTGCGCAAGTTGCCTGAAACAGCTTCCTTTCTGATGGTTAGTTGCCTGTACCGATACACAACCTTTTCTATGATATATGTGTGCACTGGAGGTTCTTAGCCATCATCACACTCCCATCTTCAGAACAGGCCATCGACAAGGCCTAAAAATAAAAGAATTGGGTACAGTATGGGCATGTCATCATATTTCAGAACATGCACTGCCGCATATAAACAAACTGGTGGATTAGAAGTTCACAACATTTTACCAGATCAATGAATGTTTTCAAGAGTAAAAGTTGCAGAACTGAAGGGAGTGAAGGTAGCAGTTTGATGTAAGCTATTGGGACAAGAAAGCAGTGAATTTGAGAACGTGCAAACTATGGGCTCCTCCCTTCAACAAAAAAAAAGGAAAGAAGAAGACAAAAAGAAAGAAAAACTATGGCCTGCTATGTACTTCGCTTTGCTTGTTGCAACCAATTAGATTCCAGCCTTTTTTTTCTTTCTTGTATTTCGCTTGGCACTTTGCCACATTAGAAAAATGCACTGCTCTTGCTTGCACAAAAGGAGAACCATCTGTGTCTGATCACATCAACGAACACGGCATCCAAAACAGGAAACTTGTAGATGTAATCATGTAGATCACCTCACCACATGACATCACATGTATATCTCATATACAGTTCTAAGAAGTTTTTTTCAGCACATGTAACACCTGAATAGTGACATTTGCTATTTGCAAGTATTAAATGGGTTATCATAAACTGATCCTTCAGGTGGTACGGATTCCACCTGCACAGGGCCAACATGGGCCATGGGCCCCCTATATTTGTGTACTTCTTTGGAACAAATAGTAGATTTGTCTTCATTTTCTGAATATGCTTCAAATGGCCACCCCCTGCTTCCATAGTTTAGCTATAATTTGCTACCCGTCTCTCTCTCCTAAATTTTGCTTCAAATATAGCACATAATACTACATCCATGTCACTCGGGGTGGTTCTCGCCCTCCTTGCATGGCGCCAGGTCGCCACCATTGTACCACATCATATCACGAGCCTGGGGAAAGGGAAGCTGTAAAAGATCTAGTTAACCTTGATATGAGAAATCATCTATTTTACTGATCTTGAGTAACATTTGCTAAATTTATCTGTTTGTTGCTCTTAAGGTGCTGCTAGAGGGTGTGGCTGGCAGAAAGCATGTTCATTCATCAACCTATGTTCTTACTATGCTATTGGTATCCCTTCAGCTATTATTTTTGCATTTGTTTTGAAGATCGGTGGTAAGGTATGTTCTGTGTTTATGCGATTCTGGGAGGATATATTGTGCAGGTTCTGGGGTGTGGATTTTCAGCGCACGGGGGCAGGTGCCCCCATTAGAGTTTCCTCGATTTTTTTAAAGCACGTATAAGTTTCAAAAAATTCTGAAAAAATTCATACCGGTTTATGATGGAATGAAGTAAACACAGTTAAATTTTCGTAAAATAATATGCCCGTTTGTGACCTGTGTGAAAAAAATAAATATGCATACTGTTCATGGCTTCATACTGTTCACTACTGTGCACAACCCTCCAGGGTGCTCTCTTCTTTTTTTTGCACAGGTCACAAATGGATATATTATTTTATGAAAATTTAACCGTGCATACCTCACTCCATAATATACATGTATGAATTTTTTTAGATTTTTTTAAAACTTAAATATGTGCTTTACAAAATTTTGAAATAAGGGGTGCACATGCCCCCGTGTGCACCCCTGACTTTAACCCGCCTCAATCTAGCATGAGTCTCCTTTCTGTGTCAGGGGCTTTGGTTGGGAATCATATGTGCTATGGCAGTGCAAATATTAGCCCTGCTTGTGATGATGCTTCGCACCAGCTGGGATAAAGAGGTATATTGATGCTCTCAAATGATGAAATTGGACAGTATCTATCATGCTGTGCTGTGATGATGTGATATGCTTATCTTACTATGTTGTCTATAACGAAGTTGTCTTTGATACCTTCTGTTTTGTGTCCTTTGTAGGCTGAAAAGGCCCTTGCTAGGACTAGAGTTCAGGGATCAGATGGCAGGAGAACATTGGCCTGAACGTCATCAATTCTGATTATACGGCCACTAATAAGGTGGATGTTCTGTTGTACTATATACAGTTGATACCGTCGAGCTCTTGATACCTGTTTGTTGTATATATCTGATGATCGAGTGATTGTACATTTTTTAGATCTGTTAGTATGTATAGTTGATACCGTAGTAAAACACTTGAGCTGTGAATGAAATACTAAGCATCTTTCCATACAGTGTCCACAATTATTGCTCCAGTGGAAGTAGACAAAACTAAACCATCAGAAACAGAAATTGAAGCCAGTGAAGGCATGTAGACTATTGCTAGTACCACACATTTATTTAGAGTTTCCCCTCTTTACCAGATGAGATTGTTACGGTTGAAGACAAACAGGACCAATCATTAAATTACTATATGTACACTGCTATACCTAACTCGTTCTTTCCTTCGAGGAGGCTACTCAGCTACAGCTAGTGTAGCTTCGATCTTAAAGAAAGCCTTCAAGTATCTGATGTTACATTCCAACATGCTTTAGTTGTTGGGTACGGCTCTCTGGGCTATACATACATATATAAAATGAAAAGGAACAGATTCAGATAAAAAAAAAGGTTAAGATACACCATGCCATTATAATATGCGTGCATCCTTGAAAGCTGCCATGTGACTTTCTTTTGTAAATTAACATAAATTTGCTACGGAAAGCAGCAGTTCTTGTTTTAACAACTCAGGTGAAACAATCTAAGCAGTGCTTTTCCTACGTCTTCACTCTTCAGGTTAGCAACAAAATGAGAAGTTTAGAGAGAACTCTGAAACTTTCCTATACTCAAATTAAGATATATTTTCTAGATAATGGAATATACTCAAATTGAGCTGGATAAACTATTAACCAGGTACCCTTAGATGGTACTTCACCAAGGCGCTAGGTGCTAGTCGGGCGGTACGCCAGCGCCTCTGTAGGGCTGGGCGGCCGTATAGGGCGGGATAGATCGGCTAGGCGGGTGAAGTGACAAGATGTGCCTTTTAGAACACTGCCCTCAGATGGTAATTTGGTATCATTTGTCACAGTGTGTCCCTCTCTTGTTGGACCAAAACCCCAGAAGTCTCCAGCACGTAAAGCACATAAAGCAGCACCTGACCTGGGTAAGAGCTTCTGGATGGGGCACACATCTATGGCATAATTGCTTGCCTGCCTGGCTTAGCCTAACATACAAGACCAAGAAGATGCACTTAGCAGAAGAACGTGCTCAAAGCACCCTAATTGATGGTATCCAAAAGCTACATTTGCTCTGCCGGTTAGGTCTGATCAAGGTCAAAGGGCTGAGCCGGACAAAAGCAGAGACAGGGATTTCTGACCACGAAACCTGCTGCATCTCATCCTAGTATTTTCAAAGAGTACACCGGACATTTCCTGTTGGAAAATAGTAGCATCTACTTGGAAATATACGGAGTACTATATATTTGGTCTAACAAATCATTCCAGTTCAGGCCCTGTGGTCCAGTTCAGGCCCTGTTTGGCACGTAGGTATTCCACATGAATTTCATCGATTTCCACAGAAATCGATGAAATTATCCGCAGGAATAGGAAAAGAAGTTCCTGCGTTCTGAACTGGGCATGAGATAGTGAAACAAATGAAGTTTCAGCCTTGGAATCCACCGGACAGTAGGGGAGGACAAACTGCAGCTGAAATCCAACCTCTGGCAGTTGCATAGATAAATGACAAACATTTCTCTGTACCTCTATGACAAACCTTCCTTAACAACAGAGCGCAACACGCAGGAGATGGATGGCAGGACTGAGCTGTCAGCCACAAAAAAGTAGAGTACTTTGCTTACGTTACAGGAGATGGTTTAATATGGAAATACTTTCTTTCTGGTTTCCTGCAACTGTATGATACACACCGTGAAAGGCGAGGGAGCAACAGAAATTTGGTGGCTCCCAACTCCCAACCAAGTGGAGATCGTCGTGGAAGCTGAGCTGTGCCCAAACCTCAATACTACTCCACCTACTGACCGCGTGGGTGTGTTAAACGATTCTTATCTAAAAATTATTGATGAATTTTGTTTTCAAGATGTGACGAGTACGACTTATTGCCCACAGTTTTGAAGTTAAGATAGAAGTGACACTCGAATCTATATGGATGATTCGCAAAATTGTGCGGCCACTGGTTCTCGAAAGACATTAGTGATTACTTTGGAAAGAAAAAAAAGGCGAGGGTAAACGTGTAGATTGCTGTGGTTATATGGGCGTTTTCCACGGCTCATTAATGAATGGCATCTAATGATCACGTTTAGTACAGCCAATGCCTGGTTTGGCTCAAGAAGAAAAGAAAATACTCCTTTTAGTTGGTTTACTGTCTTGTCCTGGCCATCTTTTTCGTGTGGAGAACAGTTCACCAACCACTGCACCTTGCTGGGCTCGTGGCTTGTTCGACACCTTTTTCCTGGTGCACGCATGGTAGCCTAAGCTCTTTTTTTCTTTCTTTCTTTTTTGCAGGGTCTCCGTCGCCTTCTTGCAAAGACTTCTTTTTTCAGATAATCTTAGGTAGATGGTTTCGATTGCTCTGTACTGTAGAGAGATATGGCTTCGATCTACCCTATAAGCTACTCTAACGACATGATGTTGGTGAGCGCTTAAGACTCTAGGTGCTTCGAGCTAAAGTTGAAGCCTCATAAACTTGTCCGAATTAATGCATGTACGAAACTTCTGTTGTTCTTTTAGACTGAAACTTCTGTTACTGCTGCACAAAAGAGTCTGTTCAAAACTGTCATCCCAAATAGTCTTTCGACTCTGTGTAAGAGTATCATCACAGACATATCACTGTATCCATTTGTGATGACATGTCTTCACAGATGGTTGGGAATAAAGAATCGTATGTGATACATGATTTCAGAGACGGTTCAATCGCTTACCCATCTGTGATATACATGATGTCATAGATAGTTGGTATTGTCATCTGCCTGTGATGTACATGACATCATAGACAGTTGGCCATTCTAACCCGTTTGTGATGTTCTTTTTCAGAGGGCATGTTTTTTTCCTGTTTTTATGCTAGCCTCAGGAACTGCTAGTCATGTCCTTTGAAAGATGACAAATTTCTATAGTAGTTCATAGCACAATTCACATCAACAATTCACATAGCATAATTCACACATCACAATTCAACTCAAATTATATACACATGCATTGAACCAAATATTTCAACAATATTCATATTTCCAATGGGATAAAGTTTGATCACGAATAAACTCAAGTTTAATCGTAACTATACTCCTACACCTCAACCGTAGAAGTCGCCATCAGGGTTTGTGATTTGGGTATTAACGAAGAACGCAAAAATCCTTCCAATCTGCTTTAGTTTGGCTTCATCGAGATGACTCTCATTGCCATCATCCAACCTTGTCGCCAACAAAGATTGTACATTAAAATTATATATATATATATATATATATATATATATATATATATGAATAAAGCTGAAGATAGACACGAAACATCTGGGCGCCAGTTGTACCCGTGAAGATAAAAGAATCCAGAAGGACAGCCACGCATGAAGTCTACAAAGACCACTAAGCCTAGACATCCAGGTGGACGGTCATGCGTGAAGCGTACAAAAGTCTACCAAGCCTATAATTATTAAATAATGGAGAGGAACTCTTCGCGCGCGGCTATAAAAGGAGGTTGCGGCCAGGCTCAAAGGGCATCAGAAAAATCATCTGCGAAGGCAACCAGACAGAGCTAGAGCGAGAGAGAGAGCACTCCACTCCACTCCCTCTTTAATTTTCATAGTAGCCACTCTTCCCCTGTAATATAATCGCTACTCAAGGTTTGTAATATTAAGAAGGTAATTTCCTTTTATGTTTGTAAGCTATTTGGGGGTTCCCGAAAGGGAAAACCATATGTAAACTAGTTTATAGAAATGAAGTAGTTCTGCTTTGAAAAGCCCTTGGTGTGACCCTATAGGAGAAACCTCTGCGGTAGTTCTCAGTTAAAACTCTGCATATGGCATAGGGTATGAAGAACCCAGTGTCCGTGTGAGAAGTGTTCCCTTCGGGTGGAACTGCCTAGGGAGACGATAAGAAATCCATCCCGTATGACCGCAGTTAGAGGTACCCAGGGAAAGCTTAGCTACTTCTGAAGTAAATTAGTGATAAATATGGTAAGTACCGAGTAGGATTGTTACAACTGATAGTACTCATCCGGCTGTCTTGTTGGTCTCGCCAACCCACAAGATCCTGCAAAATCGCTAGCGCTAATTTAATAAGAATAGTGATAAGAATTAAGCGTGCAGAATAAGAATAGTGTCATAGTACTGGAATAGTGTCACGCCGTCATTCAGTGTCTGAACAGTACTTGAACAGTGTCAGAATAGTGCTAAATAGTGCCAAATAGTACTCGAATACTGTTTAAATAGTGTCTCTGAATAGTGTCATAGTACTCGAATACTGTTTGAATAGTATTAAATTCTTTTCACACTGAATCCTGTCTGTTAACCAAGGTCTGCAGTGTATATATATATTGACAAGTATAAACGAGTCGATTTAATTCAAAGACAAAACTTTGAATCTAATTTTGGGGTGACAAAACTCGTCACCATCTCCTTGTGATGGCAAACATAGAATTCACATGTGTTAGTTACGTTATCTACTATTTGCACTGAAATTAAAAAATAAGTTAGTACGAGAAGCATTAATTACGGCGAAATGCGCTACATTAACATAGTAGCGGAGATACCGAAAAGTTTAATTTGTGTTGCAACTTGGTCATTTGGCTCTCCCTCCACGAGCAACGTACTCGATGAACGCCTTGTTAAGTATTTCTCGGATAAGCTTGAACTTGTGAATATGACTAATTTAGGAATCAAGGTATATCACCTTGTTCCATTTTGGTATAAGGACTATCAAAACCCAATGAAAACTATACATAGAGGCATGTCATCATGGTCATTTCACATATTGCATTCTCCTAAAATTGGAACTAACCATTAAGTGCAACACTTATCTCGGGTTGTAGGCAAAGATGATGTATTCTTTATCCTTTTGAGCCATCAGTGCTTGTGTGATGTATTTTAGAATGTTCTGAATTGTTGGTGATGGCTCTATCTACCACCCTGGCTAGGTTAGGGAAACTGATCGATTCCTTATACAGCTTGGCTTCATTATACATGTATCTATACGAAATGAAGGAGGATATTATATATTGTCTTATATATATAGGTATTATAAATTTATTGAGTAGACTTACAATGTCCAGCATCTAAAAAGGTTTGTTTTGAGGACGTCGAGGTGGAAGAGCTCAAACAAGTCCTGGAAGAATACATAGAAGTAGCCACCGAGGTCTTGGTGGAATAAGTGCTCCTCCTTAAACCTAACAGAGATGCATTTCAGCCATTCTTGTCCAGTGAAGATTGTTGCTCTGTTCCATGTACCACCTTGACAAATTTGCAATTTCATCTACCGGCACCATTGGTTCTCCACTAATGAATTGGCGAGCCAACAGCATCATTGGGAGATTATCAACGTCCGTTGGGAACCCAAGAGATGGTAGATTGGTACTCTTGCTACTCTTCGCACTCTTGCTTTTCTTTACCGGAGGAGGTTTCTCTGTTGGCACTGCTGGCTCAGTCGTCATTTGCTCATGAACGGCCAAGGTGTCAGGCTACTCTGATGGCATTGCTGGCTCAGTCATCCTTGGCTCGAGAACGGCCAAGGTGTCAACATGCTTCACTGCCGGTACAATTCCATTGGGCTTGGGTTCTTCTCCTCTGCCTATGATGCTGACTGCAATGAAGGCTGATTGACTAGGATGATGTCCCTCTTTGGCCACCGGATGAATGAGCCGATCGTCTCTGCCTAGATCGTGATCTCGTCTTCTACGGGGATGTACATTGGGAGGAGCTTGAAACCATCAAATACGTAGTCCACAAGAACCCTCATCTAGTTAGGCACAAGAGGGTGACCGTGCACCAAAGACCCGACTTTGATGGATATGCCATCCCAAAAGCAACATCAAGGGGAGTATCATCCATTACCCTAGCCATGAGCTTGCATCAGGTAGCTTCCTACAAAACGATACAGTAATTAGCTAAACATCCTAGAAGTTTAATTCACTGAGCATTATGGAACTGTTTTATATCTTACTGAGATGAGTTCACAAGGAAACGGTTGGCTTCCTTCTTCTGCGGCCAGACCGACGGATGAGTTGCTACTCCTACGATTTCTGGGGCTCGATGCAGCAACTCCGAGGGCGAGCTGAGCATTCAACTCTTCCTTAAACAACGCTACCTGTCTCGCTACCTCCACTCTGATATGTTTGTTTATGGCAGCTTGGTCCATCTGAGTAATTTGTGGCTGAGTCTGTTGGCCCCTCATGGCTATCTTCCTCAGCTCGTACATCTCCTCGAGCTTGGGAAATCCCTCACTCCATGGAACACCACTTCCTATGCCTCGTATGTGCCCCGTGTGCTTAGGGTTTCCCAAAGCTGTGGTGAGAAGGTCTTGGGTCCTAGATGTACGAAACTCATCACCTTGGGAGCATTGAGAACTCAATTCCTATGAACCGTTTTGATTCATTATGTACAAACAAAACTAAGTAAGATGTACCATGCATTGGGTGACTTCCTTGTCTACGGGGCTTGGAAATCTGGTGGTGCCCGTTGATGGGTCTGACTTGGCACTAGCTCTTAACCAGGACTATACCTGACGATGACATAGCACCCGGGTATCGTCAAGGAGGACAAAACTGGCCACTCGGGCATAGGGTGGGCCAGACCGACTACTCAGAGTCCGACTACAACACGGGGGTGCATCATCGACTTGGAGTACAAGACATGGACACGTAGCTGCCCGGACTCCCGGGTGGCAGTTGTAACCGAATAGGAAACATATCTGTAAGCCGATCCGGACTCTTGTAACTCTACCCTGGCCGCCTATATAAGGCCAGGTAGGGATCCCCGGGTAGGTAGACAAAAAGATAGAGCTCTCAGATCATCTGATCATAGGCATAGACTCATACCCTCATACGGGATATATCAATACTAGCCACCAAACACAGGACGTAGGGTATTACCTCTTCTCGAGGGCCCGAACCTGTCTAAACTCTGTGTCCCGTATGCACCCATCTAGATCTGCTACTCGTACACCGCCCCATAGTTAGTATTGCCGGAATAATACTCCGACAATACCCATCCTTGTAAATCTGCAAATAGTGGAGTTACATTCTTCTCCTTGTCAACTGGTCCTCCTCCTCCCATTTTTCTTGGGCAGCCTCATATCTAGCTGTGTCGAGTTTGTGCGGGTGCTTGCTTTTAGCCTGCTAGGCCTTCTACTAGGCACTTGTACACTCAAATTCAGGCGTAGATTTCAACTCCACAAATTGTTTATTTACTTTTGGGTCCAAGAGAGGGTACTACTTGAATGGACTCTCATCCTTCGTCATAAATTTTGTTGTGAGCTCGCTCTTGAATCTCCTCCACGCCTTCGAAATAATCTTGAACGCAACTAGTCACGCACGGGCAACATCTTCTTCGGTGATCTCGAACCACTCTTTTATTTCATCCATTAGCGCCTATTTCTAGTTAGGGTTAACCAACTTCCAGTTTTCTATTATGATGTCCACCTTCTCCCGTCCGAGTATCCCGCAAAATGATCAGAATCTCGAAGCGACCTTTCCTGGCTTTCTCAGGGCCCCAAACCTCGTAGAGACTTGAGTGTTAACCATGCATCATGTAGGCCGAAGAAGGGTTTGGGGAAGAAGAGGATAAGAAATTTGAAAGAAGAGTTTGCGTCCGTCATCTCCTGAAACAAAATGTTATATGCAAAGAACAAGATTTAGAAATTCTAACTTAAATAAAATTAAGATTGTAACTTAATTAATTCATCCCTAAAGCTAACACTTAGCAAAGTTACATATCTGGTAGCTAAACCTATATAGCAAACACTTAGTAATTCATCGTGCATAATATATAGAAATGTTAAACCTATATAACAAAGTTGCATATAGGGTCCACATTAACAAATAAATTCAGCTCTAAAGCCAACACTTAGCAAAGTTCTACATATAGAGTCCACATTAACAAATAAATTCAGCTCTAAAGCCAACACTTAGCAAAGTTCTATATAAGGTAGCTAAACCTATATAGCCAACACTTAATAATTCATCATGCATAATATATAGAAGTGCTAATCCTATATAGCAAAATTCCATATAAGGTCCATGTGAGTCATGTGTTGACTTTGACAATAGTTGTGATGAATATCTTGCCATCTTATGAGGAGTTGAATGTTGGGTTGCATGAATTTGTGGTTTGAATTATTTGCAATGTAATTGATTGATTGAGTTTCTCAATTTGTCTCAAGGAAAAATTGAGTGGATAAAGGATTTTTCTCGACTGACTTGGGTCAAGTGGAAAACTTGTGCTCGCGACGCTTTGTTTGGTCTATTGTGTGCAGGTGCGAGTTGGGTGCGGCGATGGTTCGGCCATATGGACCGGCATGATAGCTTGGAGGGCTGAGATGCGGTCAAGGAGGTGGCGACGACATCGTGCGGCTTAAAAGCATGTACGCGGACGACAAGAAAGCGGGTGGAGACGAGACGTGAGGACCAAGTCAGTGCGAGGGCGTTTTGGTAAAAAACGCGGAAACCACCAAAGCTCAACCAAGAAACTGCAGCGGCGGCCGGAAGCGGTTTAGGGTTGGTAGCTTAGGGTGGAAGGAAAATCGAGAGGTGGCTAAGCTATTTAGACGCTTTGGGATGCGTGCTAGGTAGTTAGGCCCATTAGGGCATGAGGCCCAAGAGTGGAAGAGGGGGTTGTCTCTCCCCACTATAAATAGATGATGAGGGTTTTCTTAACTCTTAACCTTTTTGATTAGCTGGTGAGAGCTGCACTTTATGAAGTGCTTTGCCTAGATGAGAGGCTTGTGAACTCCAAAGAAAACCCACGAAAATTCAATACAAAAAGATTTCCTCAATTCCTATGTGTTCTTGAGTCATTCTCCGTTTTGAATCTTTTTATTTTCGTTGTCTTGCTTTTCTTGTGAATTGATTCTTGATATGGAAAGTTAGTGATGGAGTAATCACGTCCTATTTGATTCCATCCTAGCATATTCAAGAAATCAATCCCTTTTCTCATGTGTTGAGTTTGCTTGCAAGAGAAGAAAGAATTGGGGTTTTGCAATTGACGTGCTTGGGGGCTAATCTTTGTGATTTAATAGATGGAATAGGTTGCTGTGATATGTGAGAGATCATCCTGTTGATTTGAGATCAAAAACCCTCACGAGCAACAAGAAATCAAAGATTTTGTTTTCGTCCAACTTTTGAGGTGTTCTAGGTAGATCATGTTAAAGCTCATGCCTTGAGATTTCTTTGTGAGGATCAACTCTTGATTTATAGTCACAAGGCATCCCTAGACCCTTCTGCAAAGTTTCATCCCTTTTGGTTGGACGGATTTCAAACCGGAGCAAAAGTTCTAACGAAAATCAGGGTTTTCAGGTTTCTCGACTTCATCCGGAGTGTCTGGGTTTTTTACCCCGGAATCTCCGGGCTACCAGGGAATTTTCAGTGCTCTCGGGTCATACCCCGGAGTATCCGGACAAACCCCGGAATCTCCGAACCCCGGAGTGTCCGGAAAACCCCGGAATCTCCGGATCCCGGAGTATCCGGAGTAAAATGTCCGGAATGTCCGGATGTGCATTTTCCTGACTGGTCAGGTTCACTGTTTTGGCCGTAACTTTTGCATCCGGACTCCGTTTTCAGTGATCTTGTACTCGTTTTAAAGCTAACGACGAGCTCCACGTCGTCAATGACTTTCTAGGGTTTTTCCACTGCATCTTCTTTGTCATTTACAGTAGTATCTCAATTGCTATCTGTATTTGAGTTTAAAGAAAAATTTGTATCCGACATTCACCCCCCCTCTGTCGGGAAGCTGTCGATCCAACAGTCCACATTAACAAATAAATTCCATATAACCTAACCCAATAGATTCCACATAACAAAGTTCATAATATATACAAAATGAATAAGGTCCACATTAACATAATAAATTCCATATAACCTAACCCAATAGATTCCATATAGTAAAGATCAATGATATATGCAAAATGAATAAGGTCAACATTAACAAAAACAAATTAAACCTAACCAATAAATTCCATATAGCAATGTTCTATGATATGTACAAAATGAATAAGGTCCACATTTGACATAAAAATTTTCATATAAACCTAATCCAATAAATTTCATATTGCAAATTTAAAGTGTCATATAAACAACATCATATAAAATTCATAATATTCACATTATAGTCGTAATCATAACCACAATATTCACATCCTAACCTAAACACAGTTAAAATGGTCGGCGAGGTAGGGCTTGGGGAGGGAGAGGAAGAGAAAGACGGCTCAGGGGAGGGAGATGGAGGGCTTACCTCTCTCTCTGGAGGAGGAGGTGGCAGCGGTGTTGCTCGGGGAGGAGGAGGCTCTAGCGGTGGTGCTCGGGGAGGAGGAGGCGGTAGCGGCGCTCAGGGACAAGGAGACGTTGGCGGCGAGGCTCGGGGAGGAGAAGGCATCAGCGGTGGCGCTCGGGAACGAGACGACTCTGGCAGTGGGAGCGTTGGCACATTTGGAATTGGATTTTTGAGAGTGAGCGTGGGATGCGAAAAACCCTAAGTCCAAAACCCTATAGGAAAGTCATCACAGATGGGTGGACTTGGCAAGCCGTCTGTGATGACGCTCATCACAGACAGGTGGGTATCTAACCCGGCTGTGATGACTATGATACCTATGATGAGGTAGTCATCACAGACGGGTTAGATACCCACTCATCTATGATGAGCATAATCATAGACGGTTGTGTCTTAGACTTGTCTGTGATGGTGTCTTCCAAGGGGCATATATTTTTCTATTTTTAGAAAAATAGCTTATTTATATTCACAAAATTCACAAGACATTTTTTTCACAGCATATATCAACACAGACCAATAAGTAAAAACATATATTCACATACAAGTAGCTTTTTCATCATACATTACAAGACTTGCTTATCATCCAAGCATTCATCATTCACATAAAAATATCTTCCATCGTTCACAAAAATAAAATGGCACATGCATACAAGCAGCTTTTCATCATGCATTACAAGACTTGCTTATTTCTTTTAACAATAAGCCTTCGTCATGATCTTTGCGGATGTGGCTAACTTTCTCATGACTTCATTCTTCCTCGCACGTCATGTCTTCCAAATTAGGAATGTCACCAAATCTGTTGTAGTCATCCTCATCAACAACATTGTCGACTCCGATGATGCTCCTTTTTCCATTCATTATGATGTGGCACTTCTTATTTGCTGGATCAATTATATAGAAGACTTGGTCAACATGCTTTGTGAGTGCAAATAGTTCATTTTTATAGCCAACATGTTCGAAGTCCACGGTAGTCATGTTGTATTTGTCGACCCTCACATGTGGAAGATGGACCTAACAACATCGAAGTATGGGGATCTTGAACTTTACGTAGTTGACCTCCAAATCTCCTCTATGAACCATAGTAAGGGTGTGTCATCCGGCCGACACCATTGAGAGCATCTATGAGGGCACCACTATTCTGATATTGCTCTTTGCATACTGATCCTTCATAAAAAAAATGTGTACTTATTTATCTCATATCCTTGATAAGTCAAGACTTGGTATGCTAGTTTTCTGGCCAATCATATAATCATTTCATCATTTGATGAGCTACTAGTGATTCTATCGTTCAATTGTGAGTTATGTTGTAATTTTTTCGGATTTTATTGTCGTAGCAAATCCATGTGCTTGGTAATGTACGAGGACACCACAACCATGTGTTGCAATACTATGAAATGAGCTCGAGCATGTGCATTTAGATCAGGATTGACTCTTTTCGCTCCGAGGCTCCCGGTACCTTGGAGCCTCCCCGCATGCCGAGATTTGGGTAGACCTATCGGTTTTACATGGGCCATGTAGTCCAAACATAAATGAAAGGTTCTTACCTTGCATAACCTACGACAATGCTGCCCTCTGGCCAGGATCGATTCCGTACGTACGACTTGAGAATTCCCATGTACTTCTCAAACAGTACATATTACATAGGAAGGCAGACCTGCACATCTTTATCTCTCTCATGAGGTAAACCATGAGATGTGACATGACATAAAAAAGAATGATGAAAAATACATCTCAAGATAACATAGAGTTATCACCAGACGTGCATGCAGAGCATCTAGTCCAAGGGGGTAGATGACCTTTCAGGAAATTGCATGAAAGAACTGACACAATATTATGATTGTCTCTCAGACTGTGTCAGGAAAAATCCCTCTAATAGCAATAGGGAGCAACTGTGTTATCAATATGTGACAATCATGAGATTTCATACCAATTAATTTAAAATCTTACGTTGACACAAGTTTCTTGATGTTGGAGAAGTAACCGGATGGAACTTTCACACTATTCAATCATTGGCAAAGTTTGGTTCTCTCAGCTTTTGACAAAGTGTGGGGGAAGGAACGTTCGAGTTTCAACGGTTTTCGTCGGTGCTAACTCTGGTCTGATGCCCATACCGACCAAGTGAAGTCATGTTTTCACACCATCTTTTGTTTTATCAGGGGATGTTCACTTAGAGACCAATTAAGCTATCACAAACATTCTTGTCTACGTGCATCATATCAATGCAGTGGCAAACTTTGAGGCGCTCCCAGTAAGGTAAGTCCCAAAATACTGACATCTTTTTCCAAATGTCCTTCCTCAATGCACGTCCCTTTCTGAATACAACATCAATATCCTTAACCATGTCACAGATCTCCTTCACTGTATAAGGCTTTGGAGCCAGACCCTCCTCAATCCTCCCGTTGAACTCTTCCATCATCTTGTGGTATGGTTGATCTCTTAGTAAGAACCTATAGTGCCCCATGTACACAGTCTTGTACGAGTTCTAGAGATATGCACTCGTTGTATCATCCAAGCATTGACCACATCCCTTGGCTCTTTTTTATAGTTTGGCCCGATAGGTTACCCTAAGCAGGATAGTCATTAATGGTCCAAAATAGCAAACCTCGAAAGGTGAATTGTTTTCTTTTGTTGGCGTCCCATACCTCTATGTCTTCATTCCACAGTGTTTTCAGCTCTTCCAACAATAGTGCTAGGTACACATCTATGTCATTCCCTGGTTGCTTCGGCCTTTGGATGAGCATGGCCAAGAAGATGAACTTCCGCTTCATACATAGTCAAGAGGAAAGCTGCACATACACAAAGCCACCGGCCAAGTGTTATGTTGGCAACTCATGCTAAAGGTTTCTCCGAGTCCTCTATCAAACCCAAGAATTTATCATATTCTCTCTCACCTAGGTTGTTCCCTTCTACATCACGCAACACCTGATCCAGATCATTATCAGTCAACAACGTATCATCATCCTCGCGATCTGGTTCACAATCCACATCATCTTCATTGCTCATCACCTCATCAACCCCCTGCATAATTATCTGCTCTTCGTCATGAATGGTCCAGCATTTATAACCATGTACAGAACTCCTCTGAATCAAATGATCTTGTATCTGAGGTGTGTCCTTAAACATCTTCTCATTCTTATATTCATAGCACGGGCAACACATAAATTCGGCCCCTTTCTCAACATATCCTCCTGTGCCGCTCTTATAAATTCATTCACAAGATAATGTACTCTTGGATCACACGGCTCTTGGGATACATCCAGATTCGATCCATCGATGCTACGACAAATACAAAATACTAATTTAATTACTCATAAATATACTAATTGGGAGTGCATGCACCAATATTTTCATACGATCATACATCTAAACCCTACACTAGCTACAAATTAATTATACTTAAACACTAAACCTTCTAACAAGCATATTAAATCTACATTTATCTTCTCTACAAAAAATATATATATATATATCTAAATAACTTTCCTTCCGGAGCTTTTAACTAGCTAGGTCATGTAATAAATAGATAATCAAATTAGAGACTGGGAACCAATAATTTACTAACCTTAGATCCACCAATTCAATTTATCTTTCAAATCTGCTCTCCAATTCCCCCCAAATCACCTCCATAATGCAACAGCTGCCACTAGCAAAATAGATCTAGGAGACCCTAAAAGATCCATTTGAAATCTGCCTGTTATATATGTGTGACGGTCATCACATACGATTCATCCATTTAACATGTCTATGATGACTCATCACAAGCGGTTGCAAAATCAACCGTCTGTGATGACTCGACACATCACACCCAGTCATCACAGACGGTTCTACTTGCGCTCCTCTGTGATGACTTATCAATTGAGACCCTGCTATCGGCAGGAAAGTCATCATACACGGGTTGAGTAAACCAACCGTCTGCAATCTGAGACGGCTCCCTGAAACCGTCTGAGATGAAGTTTCCCGTATGAACTTTTCTGTATTAATGTGTTGTTGAGAATGAGGGGGCACGAACATGATTAAGCCAGCTTGGGACAAAAAAAAAGCAACCAAATATTCAACCCCCATCTCAGTTCCTCACATGCCTTGTTCTATGGTAAAGTGATCACCCCCCATGTGGAGAAATAATTACCTTTTTCTGTGCTGGAATTTATCAACAATCAATCGATTTACAGAGTGTATGAATTAATTAACCTTTGGACACTTGTCTATGACTGGCACGAACTTGTTCGTCTTCTCCTCCATCAGAAAAACAATGAAAAAAAATTGAATCTTGCCACAGGATCAAAACAAGAAGAAGAGAGAACCAAACGTGGGAAGGCCTATCTAGCAATGAACTTGCAAGAAGCTGCTGCGGAGCTGAGCTCCCTGTGTGTCAGTGTCAGGGCAAGTAGCTCCGCGCCAGCTCGAGCGTGTCTGTGAACTTGGTGAGGTTGAGCCTGACGCTCTGCTTGTCGAGGTACACGGTCTTGATGGCGTCCCAGCCCTTCTTGTGCACGTCGTAGGGGTGCTGCAGGTAGAAATGGTCCTTGGGGTAGAGGTCCTGCAGCGAGCTCTCCTCCAGCGACACGTTGTACTCCATGTACCTCACGTCCATGTCCTTCGCCGGATCCTTGAAGGTGACGCGGCTGAGCCACTCCAGCCCCCCGAACGGCACCACCTGGATCAGCACGGCGCGGCTCGGGAGGAACACCATGTTGGTGAGCCCGGCGCCGTGCACCCCCATCATCACGTCGGCGGAGTTGACGAGCCTGGCGAAGTTTGGCATGTCCGTGTGGTTGTCGGGCTCCGCGATGCGCACGTCGAACCTGGCGGCGGCGGCGGCGTACGCCATGGCGCGCTCGTTGAGGAACCGGCGGGAGGACTTGCGGGAGATGATGAGGAGGCGTGGCTTGCCACGGTGGGGGGCGCCGTCGCGGGAGGCGACGGCGCGGTCGAGGTGGAAGGCGCGGCGGAGGAGGCGCTTGAAATCGGCGACGGTCTCGCCGCCCGGGGAGCGGGACGGGTCGATGCCCATGGCGCGGTGGAAGGTAGCGCCGGTGAGGATCATCGGGAAGCAGTGCACCTCCTGGTCGTTGTCGACGTCGATGACGTCGTAGTTGGAGAGGTGGCGGAAGAGGGGCGTGAACTTGTCGAGCCACCAGTCCTTGATGTCGGTGAGGAGGAACTGAACCTCGCCGCCGAAGTGATGGGTGCTGGTGAAGAGCGGCACCAGCACGTCGGTGTAGTCGTGGTAGAGGTTCCCAGCGAAGCCGCCGCTGGAGAAGAGGAACGCCGGGACGGAGTGGTTCCTGGTGCAGAGCGGTGGGACGACGACGGTGCCGTTGTCGTCGACGGCGGCGGTGCCGTTGGCGTCGGCGCCGAAGGGGAGGAGGGTGAACTCGCGGACGTCGTCCATGGCGACGGGGTCGTGGCGGCGGGCGTACGGCTTGGTCCGCCACACCCTGTCGAGCGGGCTAATGTAGATGGTGGAGTGGTTGCCGTCCACCCGGATGTCCCCCGCCGCCGCGCACCGCTCCGACCGCTTACTCGTGTTGTAACACGTCGGCCGGCTCGGGTCGAACTCCTCCTCCCCGATCGGCCCCTCGATCCTGTACCGCGTGCTGTCGTAGTCCTCGTCCACCTCGACCTCCAACTCCGCCACCGGCTTGGCTGCACCACGTACCACCAACACCATTATCACATCACCACTCATGATCTAACAAGAGAGACGGATCGAGAAGTGGAGGAGGAGGACGTACGGAAAGGGGTGGAGCAGTAGCGGGCCTTGATGAAGGTGAGGACGCAGAGGGAGAGGAGCATGGTGATGACCATGGCGGAGTTTCCCATCCGCCGTGGCTCCTGCCGCGCCCTCGGCTGCTTCATCGCCGGTGGTGGGGGTGGTTTGGCCGGGATCCGGAGCAAAGAGAGGGAGCAGTGGGCGGCAGCGGGGTGAGCGTATTAAAGGTGTGGTTGGTGATGGGGCGCGCGGCGGGGCAACGAGAGGTTGGTGGCGGGGCGTGGTACAGTTGACCCGGTCACCCCGGCAACCACTGCAGCAGGTTGTACCGTTTGCAGCTGCTGCTGCTACGCTACAGTGTGGTTACTACGGACATGGATAAAGCTTGGAGCTTGGCTGCGTTCGTTAACCGTAACGACGAGGTTGATGGAAACAATCAAAACTTAGGGGACAGATTAAAGCAGGCAAGTTGTAATGATCAGATATAATAAAAATGATATTTGTGAGAAGAAATAAATAGAAATAAGGGCAGGTGAGGTACCTAGGCGAAGTATTCATGATTGTGTGTTTTGCGGTTTGTTTTATATGATCCATCCTTGGACTAAAATTCAACGGAGGTATAAGAGTATCTCTTTTCCTTTCTTTTTGATGATGCTACCAAATGCAAGGCTGCGCATTTTCTCGGCCACCATGTTGATGTAAGAAAATTTACTCAAACAGTTGAGATTGCTCATATGGATCCACGGCAGCGACTTCGTCCGTCGCTATGGCCGCCGGCCGCCGTGGAGCAGCGTTGTCGTGCGATAATCTGATGCCCTGTTGTTTTGAGGCGACAGGCAGGCGGCTTTGTTAACTAGATGTTGGCAGGTTTTGTGGTTGTCCCCCTGCACGTACGCGCGGCGCACGTGTTTGCCAGCCTTGCCGTTACGAACGGGAACATCGACTCAGGTTGAATTCTGTCTTTCCTCCATAATATGTCAAGTAACCATGAGTCGTGCAAATAAAATCGACCACACGTAATGCTGACATCTTTGACATTTCGAGCTAGCTTCTACGGAGACCAGCTGCTCACACACGCACAGCTGCGCGCACTGAACTAGCGTAATCATGGAACAGAAAGGAAAGGTTTCTATCGTTACCCCGATAGAGTACTTGTTCTGTCATTCTCTTTTATCTTGAACGTAAAATGAACCTGTACAATTGACAAGCAATGCATGTTAATTTCGTGTTGTAGCTATAAAAGACACAGCTCCAAGTATTTTGGTCTCATGATCAACAGTCCAATCAAAACAAACATTTCTAAGAATAAAATCCCAAGCCACGCACGCACACACGCACTTGGATTAATTCTTCACCACGATCTACTCATCCAATGCTGGTTCCTGAAGCTTTGCCGTCTGATAGGATCGAATCCGCATCGGAGACGGTGGAGGCTCGCTGGAGCTAGCGCAGCTTACTGCTAGCTAACCATGAGAAAGGAGAAGCTGCCGTTGCTTTCACGTGTCCAAGTGGATATATGGACCAGGCATGCAGGCGGCCATTAGACTCGCTGGACCTTTTGCTTTGAGGGGTCCTTGTTAAATACTACACTACCACCGGAAATAAATAAATGTTGCTTCTGATGCAAACTTGCAGCTGGTGCTGGCCGGCTGCGCAGTGTGGCCGAGTTTGAAGCAAAAGCAACATTGCTTCGAACTTCCGGAGGGGATAAAGAGAGAATACGACGCTGCTCGTTCGTGTATCATTAGGTGTGTTGTCTGTGTGGCTATGGAAGGCCATGCTCGAATTGACATGCTGCTAAATATGCATTGGTCAGTCAGGGCAACGGCGGCAGGCGACGACGATGCGGTGTGGCTAGAGTCGGACGTCGAAGATGCTGGACAGAGCGGCGTCGACACTGACAATTTTTGTACTGATTCATTTTGGGTGCGTTTGGTTCAAGGGCAAGGTTGGATAGGACATGGCCATCTATTTTTTTAAGGATGGGATGAGCCAATTTCTTGTTTGGTTCAGTGAATTAGAGTGGATTGGATGGACCAAACCCATGTTTGGCTAAAACTGGATGAACTCAATTGGGATGGGCCACTGACATGTGGGCCCCATTCGTCAGTGAACTCTCTCCACCTCTCTCCATCCTCTCTCTCTCTCTCTCTCTCTCACCGGCAGGGGAGCCACGGGCGGGGCGGAGGCCGGCGGTGCGGAGATTGGGCGGGGCGGAGGCTCGGGCGGGCGGAGCGAAGGCTCAGCCGGGCGGAGCTCGAGCGGGGCGGAGGCCGGCGGGGCGAGGCTGGCAGGGCGGAGGCCGGCGGGGTGGAGCTCGGGCGGGGGCGGGCGGGGAGCGGCGGGGCGGAGGCGGAGCGCGCGCGGCCGGCGGGGAACGGCAGGGAGGAGGCCGGCAGGGTGGAGCTCGGGCGGGGCGGGCGGAGGCGGAGCTCACGCGGCCGGCGGGGAGCGGCGGGGCGGAGGCGGGGCGCGCGCGGCCGGCGGGGAACGGCGGGGCGGAGGCGGAGCTCGCGCGGCCGGCGGGGAGCGGCGAGGCGGAGACGGAGCTCGCGCGGAGGCAGGGAGCGGCCGGCGCGGAGGCGGAGCTCGCGGGGAACGGACGAGCCCATCTGGCTTTTTTTCCTGAGCCCCTCTATCCAGCATCTTAGGGGAATATTCCCTGGAGGTGGTTGCCCCTATCCAAGCCATCCCTCAAACCAAACACTGGATATCCTCTAAAAAACGGGATGGCCATCTCCCATCCCACCTCATCCCTCAAACCAAACACACCCTTTGGTAGTGGCCTGAAAGTAGACGGTAGAACCAACGAAGGGAAGGGAAGAAAGCAATTGTTGATTCTTGAGTTGAGTTGAGGTATGGAGCTCGAAAAATGCAACTCTACAAGGGAGACAACCAAGCAAAGTAAACTTTGGGCAACTGGATTACTTCGCTCATTACATATTATTTTACTAACTATATTATAGTTTATTTGCTAATTGAAGGTTTTTTATGTTGGATAATTAAGGAGTTATGATTAAATTTTATGATGTACTCGTAACTCAATGTCTCGCCGGTTAATTTATATTTTTAAAAAGTTCTGGCTGGTTCACTGTTATTGCTAGACTTTTACAACTCTAAGATTGGAGAGGATCCTGCACCAGTGTCATCACCGTTGCCAAATATGGGGAACGGATTTTGCCATTGCCATATGTCCCTTTCGTTATCGATATTGAGGAGGGGTGCTTATTGCGCTGCCATCCGATAACGTGAACCATGTCAGAGATTAACGGAGTTTGAGAAAACTGTGATGCAAAACTGTGGAGTAGCACAATGTAGAGCAACTAGGGAAATAAAGGAATGGACGGAGTCAAAGCCGGAGCCGAAGGGCCAGGGAAGAGGAAGGAAAGGAGGAGGAAGATAGCGCCTTTTCATCTTCAGGTCATGTTATGTATCCATAGCAACACATGCTCTAGTGGGGCCGATGGACGACAAATAGAGAGAGGAAAGGAGGAGAAAGACTACACTTTGTCTTCTTATAATTGTGGTATGTCTATTTAAAATCCATAGCAACACATAAACAATCTGCTATCTATCTTTATCTTTACTACTTTCTTATATTAATAAGAGTGGGTAGCGGTTGTGGTTCATAAATACCTCCCACCTTCTTCTAACATTCTTAAAATATGTCTTAACAAAAAAAAACTGACTAACTGAAACACAATGAAATCCTTCTGCAACAAACTAACTTAACCACCTCTCTAATAAGGCCACAGTGACAACAATGACTTAACATGATTGATTATTATTTTTTATCCGTAGCAAAACGCTGGCATTTTGCTAGTTGATAAATTTGTGAGAAATGTTTTTTTAAATTAGAAACATTATAGTAAAAGGATGAAAAAGCATTCATAGGTGTTATACAAATTCATGCCGTGAAATATAAAAAGGTGCACCTCACGAGCGGGGAGGGGAGAAAGTGAGGAAGAAGTGAAAGCGTGAAAAACTAGTGGCGAAAAGTAGGTTATTAAGAGAATTAATTATGTAATTATATATAGAGTATACTCTGAGGACTAACTTTATACATAATCATTACATCAAAATCACAAGTTGAAAAAAATAGTTTGGAATGTTTAGATCAAAAGTAGACCACGCCAATTCGCGCCTTTTAACGAAGTCAACCATAGATTGACTCATTGACCTCTTAACACTACTCAGACGGATTCAGTGGTCGCGCGAAGGGAAGACCCAGACCGGCGGCGGCCATTTCCAGAGCAGGTCCCGCGCCGCGCCGGGCGGTGGTCTGTAGCTGCCGTCGGCGAGATCGAGCACGCCGACGTCCGGCGCCACCTCGCGGCACCTGTCGTGCGACCACGCCCCGTCGCCGGTGAAGTAGACGCAGTTGCCCTTCAGCTCTGGGTAGCTGCCGTCCACCGGGACGCACAGCGACGCGTTCTTCCCCAGGAACAGCGCGCGCCCGGCCAAAATGCCGGCGCAGTTCTTGCTGCCGCTGCCCACCCACGCCCACTGGCCCGCCGCCGCGGCGCCGGCCTTCCACTCGAAGAGCTCGGCGTCGACGGTCGTGTACTCGACGCGCTCCGGCCGGGGCTCCCACCTGTTACACCGCGCGTGCGCCGCGTGCCTGAGCCGGTGCACCTGGAGAAGGTGCCCCGGCGAGAGCTCCACGAGGTATCTGCTGCATGCCGCCGACATGGAGCACGCGCGGCCAGAGCAGCAGCGGCACGGCGGCGCGATCGCCTTGCACGCCTCCGGCGTCGGCATCGTATCCGCCGTGACGTCCATGTCCCATGCCTCGACGCGCCCGGCGGAGTCCATCGTGTAGACCACTCGCCGCGCGCCGTCGGCACCGGCCGCGGAGGACGCGCGCACGGCGTCCACCCAGCGGCGCGACGGCGTGTGGAGCAGAGTCCACCTCGTGTCTCCGGCTCGCGCGACGGCGAGGCGGGACAGAGGCTGGCAGATGAGCATCACGGCGTAGCCGCCCCAGGAGCCCGTCGACGACGGGGTCTGCGTCTGCCTCTTCCGCGGCGCGGACACGAGTATGGCCTTCTCGTAGAGCTCGTACCGGAGTCTGTCCGGCGCGAAGGATTCCGGCGGGATCATCACGTCCTCCTCCTCATCTCCACTGTCATCGTCGGCGAAGCAGCACCGGAGACTGTAGCTCACGACGCGGCCGTCGGCGTCGCGGCTGGCGCCGACGAAGGGGAGCGTGGCGACAGACGGGAGCTGGACCTGCGCGCCGGTGAGCGGGTTCAGGAGGTGGAGCTCGGAGGCAGCGTCGGCGGTGACGAGCCACCCGTCGGAGGAGCCGACGCAGAGTCGGTCAGAGACGGCCGGGGCCGGCTGCCGGATGGCGTACGCCCTGCCGTCGGAGAGGCTCAAGAACCGCGCCTTCAAGAACAAGTCGCCGGCGCCGCCACCGCTCTGCCTCTCACCGCGCGCCGTCGGGTTGAAGGGGAGCATGAGCCACGGGGACTGCACGGCCACAGCCTGAACGCGCGCGGCGTCAACGGCGGCAGACCGCCACGCGGCGCAGACGGCTGGGAAGCGGAGGCGGTCGGGCACGGGAAGGCGGCCGAGGACGGACACGAGGAGATCGCGCGGGAGGTCGGACCAGCCCGGCCTCCTCCCGACGGCGCCGACGAGCTTGCTCATCGTCGCCATTGGCACAGCACCGTGCAAGTGCAGGTCGATCGCGTGAGAAGAGACGTGCATGCCATGCCTGCGACTTAATAACGCCATTTCTCGCTGGAGGTTCCGTCGTGCCATGCCCGTGTATTTCTTGCATGTCGCTGGCGGAGGCGGTCAAAAACTGGCAGCCGTAGCGGCCATGACCGGTTTAATCGCGGTCGCACGGCGGAACGGCGAACGGGAATGCACGGCCGGGACGGCGTAGACACGGTGGGCGCTCGTGGTAAAGCCGTCAACGTCTCGCCGCGGCGGTCACAAGCTTGAATACTGCTTCTCTAAGATGCCTTTTTCTTTTTTGAAACAAATGCATTTGTTATTCCTCAGTCACCTCGGAAATCTTGCTGGCTATATTTTTCTTGAAGCGAAAGTGTCAGTTTCCTCAGTTTTTTTCCGTGAAGAACCGAAAACTGACATACATACGAATTATATTTTGTCAGCGAAGAAGAAAATCTGTAAACAATTCGAAACCGAACTGTCGATTAATAGCTTTAACAACGACGGTCACATCTATAAAAAAAAATCGAAATGTCTGCATACAGTTGGCTGCAGTCCTTATTTCTAACCATTTTCACCCCGAGAAACTCTTATTGCCATCAGTTACCCCACATCCTGATCTAGAGTAGCATGTCAAAGTCATCAACCACATGAGGACTCCAGGTCCAGAGTGCATCACCAATGGTAAATTGCTGCGCAGGATCATACACCGGAGCATCTCCAACGGCGGATCCTTGAGCAATCAGTGCATCATCCGTGTTAGACGGGCTCGCTGGTTGAAGCGCATCATTCCATGCATTGTCTACCTGGACCAGATCTTCTGGGGCAAGGTGTTGCTGCTCTTGTGGTCCTTCCAGTTGAGCCCTCCAAAATGTCTCCGCTTCTTCCCGACCATAAAAAGGATCAGACAGCCCCATTTCTGCAGTCGGGTAATTGTCTGTACCATCAAGCAGGGCATTGCTCCCTAGATCCACCAGACCATCAGCACCCAATGCTGCAGTGTACGCCCCGTTCATGGTACCTCCATACAGAGTAACGTTCTCCAGGTTGCCATTGTTGCCTTCAGTGCGACTGTTCTCTTCCAGCTGGTGAATCAGACTTGCTAGTATGCTGTTTGAGCCAGAGCTCTCCAGGGGTGCACTTGCTGGTGGAACGTAACCCTTTCCACCACCAGCATTCAGGGCTATATTTGCAATGCCTCCATCTTGGGTAACAGCCTTGCTCTTCACTGGTAGCAGCCTCCGTCTGTAATATGCGGAAAACGCTTTCTCCAGGCTCTTCTGGTACTGCAGACTCTTATGGTACTTGTCCCACACAGACTTGGTATCATCTCCAAAAATTGCACATGTGTGTGGGTCAGTCTTGGAAGCTGCTGCTTCGGATGGACTTTTCTCCACTTGTGTCCACAGCATTCTAGGGTACTCCCTGGTAGCTGCGGCAACTCTGGGTGTGATAGGCATCAGGGTGGTTGTCAGTTGTTTAATGGGTTCAGAAGTGGCTGCATTATACGCTGATGTTTTCAGCTGAGATGCTGGTTTTATGCTGGCTTCCATTGATTCTGTCCTCCTTGCTTTACTCTCTGCTCTCGCAGTCGATGTTTCTACATCACAATAGAGGACAAAACATTCAAGACAGGCATTACAAGTCATAAGTCACAGCATAGAAAGTGAAACTAATATTGAAATTTTGAAGTGGCACTTTAGCATAACAGCGTTCTACTTGAATAAACGTTAAACTTGCTGGCCGTAAATGCAGTTGTTATGATATTACATTAGCCCCCAGTTCAACATTAGATTCACATCAATAAGGCCCCAGGTAAACCACTGAAGGAGAAAAATCCAATAAAGCGATACACTAATAAAAGAAGTTCTCAAGAAATCCCCAGAAACATAGAAGACGACAAAAAAAGAAAAGATCTTAATCCATCGAAGTGGTAAGCTGGGTTATGATAATTCCTTAGATAGTCAGATTACTTAGGAGTTGGGACAACTTGCTAAAATGCAAAAAGCTTTTTGTTTCCAGTTGTGATTGGTGATATTTCTCTTTCTGTAATAAATTCTACTCCTAAAGCTGCATGTATTAGAAATTTGAAATCTAATCACCTAAAGCACATAACAAAACTTAATCCTCACCACCTGCAAAGACAGAAAATACTGACTCACGCATGACGCATCCATGTACCAGGTGTTTGTTCTGGAAAATAAAGGGATAACAAGGGAGACACGGTAGAGGCATAGAGCATCAGGGTGTAAACATTCTTTCCTTCTAAGTTTATCCTCTTAAAAGGAATCTTGACCATTGTGTTTAGCATGCAGGTTTGTCCATAACCGTTCGATTTTCTTTCTGGGGAGTGGATTACAAGCTCCAGTATTACGTAAAGTTTTATGTGGACCAGCTCTTAATAAAGGAACATCATCGGCTCCTATTTGTTTACCTGACAGTGTACACATAGTTCTTTTAAAATAAAAGCAGCTTGGCAAACTCAGGCAATTCGTTACCACTGAGAATGACCCAATTCCTTGAACACTAAAATAAATAACACTAAAATATATATTTTCCACGAAATAAATAGCAGTTCTATTGATAGACAATAAGGAAAGATTTTGTTTCTGCCACTAAGATCGAACCATTCCTCATTTTGCTATTGTAAAAATGAATTTAATTTTTGCCATTATTCTGTTAGGTGTGTGTTTGTTTTTGACTTTTTACCCTTTTGCCGATTTCTGTCAGTTAGTGAGCATATGAGTAGGAAAAAGGACTCCTCTGCATCTAAGATCCTTTTTTTTTGGTCATTTTGTGCTGTTGGCAATGCTACGTGGACACCCGCATCTCTTTTTGCTGGATCAGACACCCCAAATCCGTGCCGGATTCCGAGTGCTATTTGCCCTGTTCGAGAAAATAATCTTATCCAACCGGACACCCAAATCCGAGTCAGATTCCAACATTATGTTAACACTGGCTGCTGGTACTTAACATGGCAGATGCGAACCAGTGATAAGGATGGCCTGCCAGGGGTGACGTACAGCTGCAACTTCGGGAATCAGTGCGATGATGGGGATTAATTCATGATCGCCATGAGTGGACCTCTTGAAATTAGCCGGTTTTGCATAGATTAATTTAGACAAGGAATCCACAAACATTTCTGTTGGTCGATTAAATGTATATATGTAGGTAAGGTAAGTAGGTTGGCAGTGGCAATTGATGGCCATTGGCCACGAAAGGGGTAATGGCAGCTGTAGTGGTGGGAACCAGTTACTGCACAGACCAATGGCCATGACAGTGAACTTCAAGGCTATGGCAACAGCAAGTGGTTCCATTAGCAGTGAGCGGAGGGAATTTAGGTCCTATTGGGAGGAAACCAACACTTCATAGGCAGTTGAAAAGCTTTGACCTAACAAATACTCACAGCAGCATCTTAGTTAGTGGCAAAAGCAAATCTTCCTTTGGGGAAAATGCAGATAAGGAAAGAAATATAGAATGCCCAAATGCCAAAAGTTCAATCAGTATAAACTAACTAGCTTGGGCAAGTGCACAGGTTGTCAGCTTGTGCTACGTAATTATATCATCTATTAAACTACATGTTTTTTTTTGTATGAAAAGATTAATGTTAACAAAAACGTGAATTGCTGGCGTACTGCAGTCGTAAGTTGCAGCTATTAGAGACATGAGCCTGTAAGGATGTTTTCGCTGATGAACCCTTTGTTGTAAATAATAAATCAATCACCCCACCTGGAGATGGCTTGCTATTTGCTGCTTGGTCAAATCTTTGACATTCATTTGCCGACGAATCCTTCCAGGCTTAGCAGCTGTTAGTCCAAAAAACAAACCACCAAAAGGTCATGTTTTCAGCTATTAAACATAAGAAATGACTAATTTATGCCAAGGTGCAGATAGCCTTACACTCCCCAAGCACTTCCACAGCCCGCAAGAACTTTTCATGGAGCTCAGTATTCCATGTGAACCGACAGGATTTCGTTGAATAGCCAGGTGCATTCCACACATCTGGTTCTTCATCCTCCTCAGTTTCAGATCCCTGTACATTGCTACTCTCTAGGATAAACCTTCTCTTGGAATTTTTAGTAGATGATGAATCCATTCTACTTTTGGTTTTACTTAGGATGCTTGACCCTTCAGTCATCATCCTTCTAGACCTGTGTTGCAATGCTTTCTGCTTCAGAACGATGAAGGTTCCCATGTCCAGCGGCTTCAGCACATGGAAGCATGCTCCTAGGGACATACATTCAGAGACTGCCTCTTCATCGTGATAAGCACACATCGCTGCAGACAGGGAGCAATACTCTTAGGTTAAATGAGTTCAGGATGGAAGAGAAATTCTTACAACAATACAGCTCTGAATATAGATACTTACTGATGAGATACAGCTCTGAATATAGATACTTACTGATGAGAGGGACTTCGAGTAAGTTCAGTATGTGGTGGAACAGTGCCAAAGTGCCCTTTGCTGTATTGCCAAGATGAACTTCAGCTAGCACCAAATCAAGCTCCTCATCTTTAGCAACCACCCTTTTGAGGGAATCTAGGGCTGCTTCTGCTGTTTGGAAGGGCAGAACTATGCAACACTAAAGTTAGATTGAGATCTCTAGAGAGTAAAAACATGCTATCCTATTGAAAATTGTTATATGACTAGTGCAACCTGCACTTGAAATATTGCAACAATTGACTATCTTCTACGGACAAAAATAGCTATTTGATCTCCGGGCATGTGCTTTCCTCTTTGGACCTCTTAATCCAACACTTTGGCAATCTAATAGTGCTCCGGAGGGTGACCCAGTAACTAGCAGCTAGCTATACCCTATTATGAACTGCATCTGCTGCCTTTCTATTTAACCTTTAATTTAAAGTACATGTAATATATTCCACGCATGTAAGCCATCCGATCTGCAATCAGTGGTCCAGATTGAGTTAGAAAAAGAATTTAAAGCTTCCAAGCAAATGATCATACAACCCAACTTCACGCCAAACAACCATACACCACAACTTCGTGCCAAACAACTGTACACCCAAACTTCGTGCCAAACAACCGTACACCCAAACTTCGTGCCAAACAACTGTGCGCCCAACTTCGCGCCAGATAACCTTACATGGGCAATATGAAATATTCAGAATTCAATCAGATGTTCATGTGCGGATAAGGGCACCGTCCGTCATCGGATAGTGTCTTCCATAGTAGCCCCATGAATAGCACATATCAGGTGTCCTCTGAACTGGAAGGTAGAGGATCTGAGTTCCTCCTCTTACTCCCCAATGGAACAAATCCTTTGAAAATAGTTTCATGAATGTTCTTAATAATATTTAGAGAAATGAGTGGACCACTCCATACTAAGTAAAAATGCTCCTCAGAGAGCAGTTCACACTCAATTAAACTCTCTGCCAGTCAACTTTGGAAAGCACACAAGCAACGGAATAAATTAATAAGAAAAATTAAAATTTATAGGAAGATTTTATGAGTAACTAGCAAGGTTAATATAGTATTTAAGTTCTTCCATTTCTGAAAAAGATTTTGAATTGATTGAGAGGATACTTTTTTAGATTCACTAGTTGGATTTTGACCATGTTCAGGTGCAACTCTTGGATACAAGGAACAAAAATCCAATCCTGATGTAAACAAAGAGAGAGAGATAAATTCAAAATAAATTGTGTGCTCAATTCATAACAGAGATTTATCCAGAAATAGAAGAAAGAAAAACCCAAACCATAGGAATAAGAGTAAACCATGAATAGTGGAGATGGCTTTGCTGCAGTTGTTCTATCAATCATAACACTAACATCCAGTTGAATTGTGCATAGGTAAACACATTGCTAATCTATCACATAAGAACTGAGGTAGTATATCTCATGTCCATATCGATCCCAGATTTTGATTTTCCTACTGAATGACTAATATAGTATGTAATTGTTGGTGTTATGCAACAAGTATAGCAGATCCAAATGGCATACTTATTGTCTATTTTTCTCCCTCTAAAAACACTTCCATTCTGGAAACAAAAGGAAAATATGATTCCAAAAACTGAAATGCACCTGTAAAGTTGAACTTGGCAAGTGTCTTGGAGATGATCAACAAAGAAACTGGGTTGTGATCGAGAATCAGAATCGAGGGGTTCTCCATAATAGGCAGCGTGCAAAGGAAGGCTACCAATGTTTACTACAGATGCAATATCTTCGTTTGGAGTGAGACCATCACCATGGGCAAGAGATAGGCATTATATAGAAAATAAAGATAGAAAAGGACAAGAATTTAAGGAGTAGAGTCCATCTCACAAATGCAAGTTGACCTGTATTTGGACTGGTCAACACAAAGTTAAACAACATATAGTAACCTGAGAAATACATGAAAACCTCACCTTTATATTTCGTCCTCTTGTGTTTCTTTGGTTTCCAATGTAAAAAAGATTTAAGGAGGTGCAAACCCTTATCATCATGACTTCATGTTATCTGTTCTCTCCAATCATGTTTCTTTCATTATCACACCCTTTGATGCAACACAACCTGCATTGCAAATAGTCTATGCAGAAAGGAGTTCAAACAAGATAAAAACAGTTAATAGATACGTGCAAACATCATCATTCTATTTCTTTCTCTTTTGTTTTGTTTTTTGTTATCAAATTTGACACACCAAGTATGTAGACAATTTCACTGGGGCTGAGGACTAAGTCACTGACCAGTCAGCTGTGATGATAGCAATTGCCACCGGAACTCCCATTTGGAATGTTCTTGGGTGTCTGTCCACACAAGGGCCTGGAAACCATGATGGAGGCAAACATTTAAGTCCCATGAAATTAAATCTGACCATTGTTTTGATAACATCATTTCATATACAGAAATCTCCTAAAAAGACAAAACAAGCTTATCATATTTCGAATTTTAAGTCGTAAAAAATGAGATATCACATTTACTAGATTATACTAGTTATTTAAATCTTCAAATTTATCAATTAACTATATCTTGTTAAAAATAATAATTTTACAGTAACTTTTCTATTGGCCGTAAGAGTGCTACAAAAGCAGGAAAAAGTAAATAACTAGTCCTCAGCCACCCTGCGGCCATAGCCAATCAGCACTCTCCAACCCTATTTGGATAACAGTTTAGTAATAACCATTTTAATTTGCACTCACATTTACCAAAATTAGTACTATGTCAACCTAAGTTACCCAGAGTCCCCAATACTTCACCGAGTTGCCGTACCAGTACGATGCCGTATCTAATACGGATGCTCTGCGATACTTCCCAATATGTATCAGCAAGTATCGAAACAAATACCATTTAAAACATAATTTAATACTAGACGCGGTACACTTTTGAGTTCCAACACCATAGGCAAAAAACAAGCCCGCTAACTAATACATCATTAACATAAGAGTAACCCTGATTCTCCCTTGCCTGCACAGTCACATAGCATAGATACGCCTCCGCTGCCTCACACACACAACACAAGCGTGCCTCCCCTATGGACTACTGTCTCTACCTGAAACTGGATGCCATCTCGTCACCGCATCCTTGTTGTTGGGAAACTTTGTATATGCATATCCTATTGCCACACCCGTATCGCATATTGGGGCAACCTAGATGTAGACTTGCTATGTCTTGAGTAAACCTAACCATCAGAGCTAAACTTGCTTGGCCCAACCTAAACTTGCGTTAGGCAAAGCCCGAATTTAACCCAAGCCAACACATAATAAAGGCTATCAAAGTGGAATAAGTAAGTTTTTTTAACCATAGAACACTACCTAATGTGTACTACTCATGCAACTAGCTGAATAACCCTACTTGCACTACTCATTGTATCCTGACTAAACAAACCATTCTCGTAGACCCGAATTGACCTCAACAGGCAACCAAAATACCACCTAAGTACCATTCTTGGAATGCGATTCATGAATCGAAAAAGAACCATTTTGTTTTTGCTCCAAAAGTGCATTTTGAAGTTCATGTATTTGATTTAGCTTATATGTTCTATAGGATGTAGGAATGATAAATTACCTAATGGGTAAATGCCATAATAGAGTTACACATATTTCCAATATGTTCAGGGCTTGAAATTTTACCTAAGCTGAATATAGGACACATGCATGTTCTCACTAGCTTTGTGCCCATTTAACGGCAAAGTATTTATGACGTGGGACCATAAAAGACATTTGCCTCGCCTTTGCGAGTTACCCTTCACTCTTTCCATCAAGGACATGCCTATAGTCACCGCTTTATTCCTAGATTCACTAGCACAACTTTTACTTTACATCCATGCCCACACCTTAGGCCACCATAGTCATTTGCCATGGTTCAAAAAGGCAAGCTAGGCGGCCGTCGTGATTTGGCCCTGGAAGGCCTGCTATGCGACTGGGTTGCCGACGTGTCCAAGACGGTCAAAGGCAGTGTCGGCAGAGCTCATCACTTCTTCCCCGAGATTGATTCCCACATCTTAAGCCACCATTGTCGTTTGCGTAGGGTTCTAAAAGGTAGGCTAGGTGGCCACCGTGATATGTCCCTAGAAGGCCTACTAGGTCAAAAGGCAATGTTGGCGAAGCTCATCTCTTCATCCACAACGTCCATTCTGTTAAGGGTATTATGGTCATTATATTGTCCCTTAACTATATAATGCCCTTTGGACTCTTTGCAATACAACTAACCATCCACACTCACACTTCCCCTCTGTTTATATCATGTCATCAAAATTGTAAGGTTGAAACCCTAGCTCTAATTAGTTCTTCCACCGCACTGCCCTCGAAAGGAGCGATCTCCATTCCCTAGGGAGACACCAAACCAGTGCATCATTTTTCTTCTTGAATCGTCACCAAGAAGCAGTCAAAGGAGGAGCGAGAGAGGCGCTTGGGAGTCGAAGATGCGTGGATCTGGTCGTCTTCCTCTCGACCTCCCTCTTATCGATTTTCCCCACCGTCGAGGTGAGATGGTTGCAGTAGATGCAACGACCAATGGGAAAAGAGAGGCGGCAACCGATGGGTGGAGAAAGGCAACCAAGGGAAGGAGGCAAGTAGCGGTGTGGCACTACGTGTGTAGGAAGAGAGAGGTGCACACATGTGCGTGAGAGGCTAGGTAACCCTAAGGCGGGCAGTGTAAGCTAATGGGCCATAACTGGATAGTGGGTCTTCCTTCCCATCATTTTTTTCTTTCTTCCTTTTTATTTTTCTTGTGCCTCCTTCCTTGCCAGTCGGTGTTCCTGTGGATGTTCCTCTATTGAGATTAGAAAGTTGCAGGGCGGCCACCAAGGCGGCAGGGTGTGACCCACCTACTGCCTAGTGCCTTCCCAAACACTGTCATCCGTCATCGTCCTAAACTTCCCGAGCCCTAATATTAGATCGCACCCACTAGTGTTCCTCTAGGGCTTCAAACAAGTCACTTCATCTTCACCTTCTTTCTAGCTCTCTTGTCTGCAGGTATACAGAGATAAGTCGGGCAGCTAGCTGTCTAACACACGTATCAAGCACAAGTGGTGGCAAAAATGCTTGAGGACCATGTTAAGCCATCCCTTGTGCATGTCATGCTCAATTGCAATTCCTAGTTGGATGCCTACCAAGTTGTTTGACCATTCCCTCCCAAGTAATGCATGTTTCACCTTAATTTCTGATTGTTCTTTGTGCCTTATTGGTTTCTCTTCTAAATATTACAATAATGCCATGATGTACAGTTTCTGATGTGTTCCTGGGTGTCAAACCACTAAAAAATTCTAAATGAAATCTTGGAAATAGTCCTTAGATAATCACTAGATTTATTTGTATAATTTATGCAAGAACCCATTATCCCTTGTTAACTTCTAACACGTAGTTCATGTTACTTTTCTTGACATGATTAAAAATATAAAAGAATTTCTAGATGCACGAGATATATAATTCCAGCAGTGGGTGTTGAATGGTGGTGCATGTCATGGTATATGATGCGCCTTATTTGAGTTCTTTGTACATAAATTTTCCCTGAAAAGTTTAGTACCCTCTTTATCTTTATTCAGTATCTAGTATTCATATGAAACAAATAAATCAAGTGGGCCATTCACCTATTAATTAGCAAACATCTCGACACTTCAGTTACAGCCATTAGAACCTTCTAGCCCCAAAGGGTTTCAATTTTCAAAATTCAAAACATACCAAATGATGTTGGTGGAGTAATGCACTGGTCACTAGATAATTCCTTGGACAGGAGTCTAGAAGGTACATAAGGCAATCCCTTGGGGCAGCTTCACTCTTTATAAGCTGCAATAATTTCACCGGTTCATAGCATGCTGTCATGCATGACAAGAATTCTACTACTAGGAGTCTTCCAGTGCACAGTTGTCATCAGGCATATCTCGTATAGTCAATGCATGCTGATCTATTTGATCCTGCACTCCTCCACTGATGCATGACGCACGGCTGGCAATGCTGCAAACTTGCAATCCTACATCTACATGTGTTAATCGTTTGGTTTATGATATACTGCTTACACAGGAAATTAGTACTGAGATGTCCATGACAAATGCTGCATTCACCATGCCACCATGGACGCATGCATGAGCACTAGTTGCACTCCCTGTGCAAATAATTCACAACAGACAAGAAACGCACGACCCTAGCCGCAATTGCATCACCACGTATGCTTAATTTCACAACAGACAAGAAACGTACACCATAGCTGCAATTGCATCACCATGTCTGCTTTCTTTTATGCAGGCAACTTAGCCATTGATCTATCTACAGAGTGGACTATGTGCACCAGGTGCATGTGCACCTGGGCGATTCCAGAAAATCAGAAAGTATAATTGGAAGTTTTGGAAAATTCCGAAATTCTTGGTGGATGTACATTGTTGGATGAAGCATGAACCTACAGATTTTTGGCCAAAAATATGTGTCAATTTGGATGCTGTACAAAAAGAAAGATGGGGAGGGAGTCTAAAACAGACATTGTAATACACTTTTTTTGTGCAGCACTCGAATGGACATATTTTTTGCCAAATTTTGCAAGTTCACACTTCTTCAAATAATGTACAATTGTACATCCAAAAATTATTTGGAATTTTTAAAAATTTGGAGGTGGACCAAACTCACCCGGGTGCACCCACACACTTTACTCTATCTACATGAAAAGTTAGCAACAAAAGAAGGGCTGTAACAATGCGGGGTTCAAAAGATATATATGATGACATACGACACCACTGAACACCCACTAATGAGTACTGAGAGCATACACTGCAATCAATACTGCATATTATAGGCAGCACTTTTATCTTAATTTACTAACTCTGAGTGACACAAAAGAAAGCTCAAAAGTATTGATGATGTCAGGGACCCAATCATAAATGTATGTGTATGTCCACAGAGAGTGACTTTGCTCTAATCGATATACTATGTCTTACAAATGAGCAGGTTTTCTGTTTAATTACATGTATCTTTCATGACCTAACAATCACAGTCGACCCTAACTCGCCTTTTGCCAGAAAAAAAGTTCATGTTTACACTTTACACAGATAAGGTCTGATGTATTTGGCTAGTAAAAGGCCAATAACAAACAGCATCATAGTCATGCTACCAAAACCAAGAATAGGTTCTATTAGGTGCAGTGCTCTTCTACCAGGGCAGGTACAGTGCCCTGGTGAGCCTTCCTTGCCAGGCCACTAAGCCAGCCTTACAATCAACAGACCACATAGCCAAGAACGGACCTACACGCATACAAATAGCCAATAAGTCTGTGTGTTTACTTTGTCCGCAAGGGGAAATAATTTTTTTGTCACGAGACATAACCTCCCTGGCATAATCAAATTTTGCATAGTCTATGTGTACTTGACTACTTCGATTCATGGCTATTCACGGAACATTATTAAAATAAGGAAATGGCAGTACACTAACAATGAATGCTAAATAAGTATTTAGTCACTTTTAAAAACTGATTAATTGTCCGTTGTAAAGGTTATGGACCAGTTTGTAATGTTTTACACATAGGAAAAATTCAATTCAGAAATCCTAACCCCTAGGAAGTTGAGGGCACCCAAACGGACGAGATCCCAAACGAAATGCCCATCGAATTTAAAGTTGGAAGAGTTCATCGATGCTAGGTTTTCTTCGAATAACTAGTAACTAGTAACCAGCAATCAGTAATCAGCCTAGCGCGCGCGCACACGAGCTGGAACTCCGAATGCTAAATTTGCTAAGCAACAGCGCGCTGCAATGCTGCATCAAAAGTACACGCGAACTAAAAAAAATTAACCGAACCAAACTAATTCAGTAATAAACGAACAGTGGAGCGCCGAGGACGCTCGGTGCTCAGAGCATACGCTTCGGAATAGTTTGAGCACTGGGAGAAGGAAGACTATCCCCGAGGGCACCGGCGCCGGCGGGGCGGATAGCGGCGGCGCACGCGGAGCCGCTCTACTCCCCTCCCTCATCTCCCTCGCCGTCGATCGCCATGGGTCACTCGCGAGTCGAAGGGTTGGTGTGTCCCCCGTGAAATGGGCTTAACTGCTCCTGGGATGCGAATACTCCAGCGAGGTGGGCCCCATTATATTTGTCGCTGTTCCCCGTAAAGCCTTGAGCACTTCTGGCTGCAAAGTACTCCACTGATGTGGGCCGAAATCTGACGTATTATTACTTTCAAAAAAAAATCTGACGTATTATAGAGACCTATTTTAGCTGCCGCTGTGGCATGGGCTGGCTAGCCCTGTGCATCGCGCACAACTCGGTAGTCGCGCATCCGTATACCGGTGGTTCGGGGTCGTTGCAATGACCCCTGAGACATTGGGCTGAGGCTGTTGGTAAAATTGTTATTGGCTGACTATCTGAAAAAGTTACTGTAGTTGTAGGAAAATAAATATATAGCTTTTGGTTGATTCAAATCATCTACAGTATTTTGAAAAATGAGTACTAAAGTTTTAGCATATTGCAAAAAAACTGGTAAAATGTAGCTTTTCTAAATAGCTGAATTTACACTGCAAAGCCCACAGTTACCATTGGCAAAAGCTGCTGAAAAGCTGACCGTTTGGTTAGGCAACACCCCTATATGAACTTGGCTCTTTACGTGCGAAAGAGGAAGAACAAAAGGAAAAAGACGATGGTGAAGGAGAGAGGGAAAAGAACGGTCACCCGATAGGGCTATCGGGTGACCGGTCACGCACGAGTAGCGTCCTTTAGCACATCTTGTAGTGGTTTGGCGTTTATTACCGTCTACTTGTAGTGATTCCCCCCTTGGTTGGATGGTAAGAGGATTGACATGCATACCGGGCCACTCTCTACAGCCTTGGGGTCTGGGTTTGGTCAAGAGCGTGGATCTTGTATCGGAGAAGAAGAATGAATGATACGACAAGGATAACAACGAAGGTGGTAAGCGGACCACCAAAGGATAAACTGAAGTACAGTACAAATGCAAGGAAGAAGAAGCAAAGCGTGATACGACGAATGCTCAGTTTATGATTGTTAAAACTAATACAGATAATAATTCATAAAAATTTGAATGCTCATCTTCATAAATGAAATTAAATGTTGATAAATTCAGTCGGCTGATGGTTCTCATCTTACATTTAATATGTATTCTATAACGGAGATATATATCCATTTATAAATTAATTAAAAATAGACAGGTAGCTAACCATTTATAATTTCCTAAAAGCATTCCGACACAATAAAATTATCATAATCCACTTTAATACTAAACTGAGCCAAAATTGTTAAGCGTGTCATTAGATCCGGTGGCCACGAGTGACACATCTGGGTCGAGATCCCCTAAAGTTGCCGACAAATCCACGGCGTGAAGTTCAACAAATCTAGGCCATTATTTATTTTGATGAAGGGTGTAGATGTTGCCTAAGTTATCATCTTCTTCTTCACCACGTATTATAACAAAGAACATGAACTAAATCTACGGCTGATGCACGTGCGCCAACTCAGTACGCGTGCTTGCCTGCCGACCGGGGAGATCGAGCACCCCCTCTCGTCCGCCTCCATCCCGCTCGCTTCGCTACCTCCGTCTGTGAGCACAGGGCACCAATCGCCGGATTCGGTGGCTCGGTTGAGGTCGTTGAAAAATTCATGTCGAGCGCGCACAATCTCCTTGTTCAAGTTAATTGATTATTTTCTTGTGGAAGTACCGTGAGCATGAGAGCTGTACTAGTTATTGAATCATGAACTCCCGTGATGCGTACTGGCTACGGAGGCACGGTGCTCGGACTTCGGAGATCTTGGGCAAGATTGCTTCCACACGAACTCGAGCTCTCAGGTTGGTCCTGCGGACGCGCTACCATACAGCCACTCCTCGCCCCTTCTCGCCCCTGCCGCCGCGCGATGAACTCTATGATGCTGTCCACTCCCGCGTGATTCCCCGCACGAGCACATGCTCTGGCGAACGCGTGCCCCTGTCGCCGCTGTTGGCGTCTTCGTCGGTGAGGAGGCACACGAGTGCGATGAGAGTCACGGCAATGGCACACGCTCTGGCAAACTCCTGCGCCTGCTGCCACCATTGGCGTCTTCGTCGGCGTAGATGAAGGAGGCGTCGAGCATGGAGATGGTGTGGAGGCGCGCGAGCGTGAGGAGCTTGGAGTCGCGGTTGCATGCCTACCAGCGCTGCACAGCCCACCGGGAGACGATCTTGGATGTCGCGGCCGACGTCTCGTCGACGCACAACTGGTCCTTGGCGCCAAGGTCCGATCCTCCATGGCGGAGGTACTCAACAAAATGCACGCCAGCATATGAATCACTCCCGCCTGAGGCCACTGGAACAGATCAGCTCAGTCCGTGCGATTGGCAGTTATGTAAGGCCATGGCCATCGACCAGCGAGTTTTCTTTGCAGCTGCAAGGCCATGATCACGGCGTCCCCATCCAAACGAGTTCTTCTAAGTCAAGAGAGATGGGCGTGCGAGGCAAAATCACGGCCGTGGAAACAAGGGACGGGCTGAGATTTCGACAACTCCAACCGGTGGCGTCCGAGCAACTCCAGCCCGTCTCCCAAATCTAACTGTCCAAATCCTCATTTGGGAAGTCATCCCAAAAGATTCCCTTTCTAAATTTCTTCGTACTTCAACCCGCCTCCCAAATCTCACTCCCTATATTCCATTCTCCTATATTAAATTAATATCATATAACTAACATATTATTTACAAATATTATATTTTAAACGGGTATACTTCTAACGGCTATATTTGTAACGAGTAAAATTATAACGGGTATATTTAAAATAACAACAATTTACACAATCGATTTCTATATCAATTCTACAACATTCTATAGCATTGTACCATTGTACATCGCATACATGAGCTATAATCAATCTCTGGCAGAATCAAAACACCAAAAATCACATATATAAGCATCAGACTGCCCTAACTCTTTAGCCATATTTACAGAGAACTGCCACTGCGCATATAACTGAAATCCACCTCCATTGATCTCCCCTTCTCCCTCCAACCGGACACACGCCGCCCTTTGCCCTCTCCTTCCCAACAGACATGGAAAGAAGAGGGCCCGAGTAGGGTTTCGACGCGCCGCCTTTGCCCTCCCCGTCGCCACCGCGAGTCGCTCTCCTCGATATCCTCAACGTCCGCCACCCTGCCTGACCTCCCCCAAGCTCAGCAATGCCGCCGCATCCCCGCGACCTCCAACCGCCGCCGACAAGCTCGTCCCCTGAGCTCCAACCTCGTCACCTGCCCCAATCCTTCTCCGTCGGCTGCTTTCGGTCGGGAGGTCCACCGCGCAGATCTCGTCCATCGCATCTAGGTCGGGCCGCCTGGATCTCCGCATCCAGATCAGTGGCAGTTCAGGAAAGGCCGTGCCGTGCTCGGGGATGCTCGGGGAAGGAAGAGTCCAAGCGCTGGCGCGAAAGGCGAAGGGGATGCACGACGGGGGCGGTTGAGATTTGGGCAGCGGACTTCGCTCCCCAACGATGGGGACTCGGCAGGGGCGGATGGACACTGCGACAGTGTTGGGGCATCGGTTGGGAGGCGGGCTGGAGCGACGTTTTGGAGAAAAATACTCTAATTTTGGGATGGGGAGTAGAAAGGGTGCCGGGCTGGAGTTGCTCTCAGTCTCCAACTATTGGTGATCTGGACCCCAAAAACCTACCGCGTGGCGCGATGTTCTAGGCATGGGGGCACATCGGCCACCGCCGCCAGATGGGGCCCGCCGGCCACCGCAAGTTGAGAGTCGAGACGCGGGACGGTGCGGTGCACTGTGCCGGAGGAAAGCTGCGCAGCCGCGTCAGAAACCACGAGAGGACGACGCCGCGTCGGCTGGGGACACGCCGGATTATTTTGGTCGAGAATTATTGCATGCGTGCTTCGCCTTCCATGTGATTGATGGATGTGAGCAGCTGCCGTCTGCTCCACCGCCACGGCACCACGTACCTGTCTTACAACATCACCGTCAGGAGAGCAAAAAGAAATCTCTTCGTTTACCGAGGCCATGTTTAATTAGCCTGTCGTTTGCAACACAGAAATAGCAGCAGATGAGTCTTGGTGTTGCGATGTGCCCAAGATTCTTGGATGGATCGAGAGCACAGGACCAACAGGATCTCGCAGCCTGCGCAGGAACCGTGGTCTGACGTGTTGAGCATGCCCGCGCCCTGTGCTGCCAGAAGAACAAGCACCAACATACCCGCGTGTAGTCATGGACATCCCTATGTGGTTTCTGGTCCGTGGTCTGGCTACCTGCTTTCGTTTACAACTCGGTGTTTACGTGGATGAGCACGTGATCAACCACGCCGTGTGCTCGAGGCATGTGCAGCTTACCAAAATCGATTATGGCTCACTAAAGAGGTGAGGTTCCATTGGCTGCAGTGATCTAAGTGATCTAGGTCACCAGGGTGTGCACAAATTGATTTTATAAACTGGTTGCTCATGGACCTATGGAGCACCACCCCTGTTACATTGACCGTGTGCATGTGGCTTGCCCCGTATGGTTGAGCAACGCTAGCGTAGCTCGGTAAGCCATGAGGCCATGATATATGACTTTGTTGATCCGATAGATTATTGCCATCCTTTGACAGGTACAGTAGCTGACTGAGTCAACCTCGTGCGTGTAGCAGCCTCACTAATCAAAGTCGTATGTTCGATTTCTGATGGACTCTTATTTTAGAGCCTTCGGTTTGTTGATAGCATATAGTTTCTATTGATCTGCTTTTTGCTTCAAATTTGGATTTGATAAATTCGTTCGTAAAAGGGAGTAAAAAAAATGAAAATACGTGTACTGCAGTACTTTAACTTATGAGATATGCTCACTTTAGTTTATATACTCTCAAAATACATGTTTGGACCTCTAAATTTGTTGAAAGAGTCCAACAAAATGAGCTTTGCTCGCGTTAACCATTGATATGGTGGATTGACCATGCCATGTTGGCATCACAGTTAGTAAGGACCCACATGTTACCCCATTCTTCTCACTCTCTCCCAGTCTGACAATGGAGTCGCGCCTCTTCGACTTGGAACCCCTCTACGCGCTGCAGGGTGGTGAGAATTGCACCCTGTGCATAAATTGGAGTCACAGCATGGTGGAGATGCTGAATACATGGTTTGGAGAACAACAAAAGATTCAAGCAGAAATTTAGGTTTGGTGTATAATCTTTTTGGGAGGGGAGAGGCACCCACAAGTGTTTCTTCCCTAGATCTGGCTAGGAAAAAGGCAACTCCCGGTGCATCTTCCTTATATCTGTCTACGTGGTTCATCTTGCTATTGCCATCGAAGTGGATAGCCGCGTGTTGCATCTTCCTCATATCTAGTGAAGATTACAGCTATGTGGGTGCATCTTCTCCAGATCCTATGAGGTAGATGTGTCGTCGTCACCGTCTATACACGATCATATCCGTTGAGCACATGTGTGCATCTTTCTGCTCCACCACCTTGGTTTCTCTTTCCCATCACCCGAGCGACCGGCCGCCCTCTGCTGTACACGATGCTGAACAAAGAGAATTAGTTGAAATATGGGTCTTTACTCTTTACCTTCCTGCTGCGTACGCCACTGTGGTATGGTTAACATGCCACGCCAACAGTTAAAATCAACGAAGTTCGTATTTAGACTAAACCGGACCCATTTAATAAGTTTAGGGGTTCAAACATGTATTTTACGAGTAAATAAACTAAAATCAGCGTACTGCATAAGTTAAAGAACCGTTAGTGTATATTACTGCTTCTTATGAGGAGAAATTAGGAGTAGAGGAAGTAAAATGAATTTCGATTTTATAAATTCGTTCGTAAAAGGGAGTTCGAAAGAAGAATTTTTTGATCTCGTGACTTACCGATGACTCAACTTCGGATAAAGCATGGAACACCGAGTGCTGGATGCGGACGACCTAACAAATGCATGTTCATTTCACCCATGTCGCGCCATATTACCCTTAGCCAACCATGAACCTAGCATTCACTCGAAAGGCTGAACTAACATGTACCACATACTTGTATATCATTACAGAAACTGTAGCAATATACCCAAGGAGTGAGGACAGCTGTACGGCTCATCCAAGCAATTCCATGTACCACCAGCACTGTATACCCAAGGAGTGAGGACAGCTGTACGGCTCATCCAAGTAATTCCATGTACCACCAGCACCACTACAGGTAGTGAGATTTTCCTACTGTTGCCAGTAACGGCAATCCGGTGCATCTTTTTCCATCTCCAGATTTGCACCATTTGCGTGAAGGTCTGAACACTTATCACCTACACGGCAAAACAGAAAGGAATGCAGAGAAAAGAAAAGCGAAAATCACCGACCCAAATCTTCCCAAGTATAAGACCCTCCTCCTCCGCTTCAACCCCATCATCATTTCCTCCACTGCGCCGAAGGACTCCGGCGGGAACAGCGCGGCAACGCGGCGGAGAGAGAGCAGAGCAGCCGAGGACGCACTCCTCGAGCAGCGAGCGAGTTGTCCGGCAGCAGCAAGAGGAGGAGGAGGAGCTGTAGCTAGAGGTAGGTAGCTAGCCAATGCAGCCGCGCGCGCAGGGGTAGGGAGGGATATATGGGGGGAGGGGCCACGCTCGTCGACGGCTTCCGCCGCTTGTTCCACCGCCGCACCGTATCCGGTTCTGGGGCCAACTCCTCTAACCAGTCCTCCGCGGGCGAGGAGTCGTCGGACGTCGAGGACCTGGATCTCGTCGGGCTCCGCGCCATCCGCGTGCCCAAGCGCAAGATGCCGCTCCCTGTCGAGAGCCACAAGAAGGTGAGCGCTAGCTCCAGTCTCAATAAACTCTCGGCTTGCTATGCTCGATGCTTTCTTGCTGTTCGGTTGGGGGGCAAAAGCTCCTGGCTTTGTTGTGATCCTTGATTCGTCATCACGAGAAATTGTTTGCCAAGATCGGATCTTTCTGGCACTCGCTTACTTTGATACTACTGTACAATACTAGTTCATTTCATTAACTCGTTTCATACGGCACCTGGACAGGAAAGCTTGCGTCTCTGGTCCAATATTTTTATATCTTCCAATTGATAGAACGATAGATGCCTGTGATCCGATTCCTATACTTGGCTGTTCGACCTGTTACTTCGGCCGATCTAGGAAAATACACTCTAAAACCGAAGGATTTTTGCTTAGTTTTGATACTGTTTGTCTCTGCATGTTCCATTTCTTAAGAGATGTGCAATTGGAGCACTTGGGCAATAAAGGTGGTGCCTTCTTTGGGTCTCTCTCTCTACACTTGCAGTTTATTTTCTAGATTTGCTTGCATCATCCGTGTTGTACTGATCCTAAGGAGCTCTTGTCCAAGTTGCCCACTTGGGTTTTACATGGTCTGAATCGGCGGGCTACTGATTAGTAGGTTGACTTGGTCTGTGTCTATACTCTCAAGCTCCAGTTCACCCTACCCACCCTTGCACATGGTGCATGCCTTCCTTCGTTCCTGAATAAACCTGACCATGTATCTAATGAAAAGGTCAATTTTTAGTAGGTCGGGCATGATAATTCCAGGTAAAAGATTGTGGTTTCATAACCTCGTAGGTTTACGGTATGGCATGTGCTTTCCTGTCGAATTGCTTTCACTGATCTGCTACTGAAGCCACCTTAGGTTGGGTTTCGCAACTGAAGACATTTTATGACCAGCCATTCTTCTTTTTTGCGAGAAAACAAGAACTATATTACTGATTTACAGAAATACAGTCCGCCTGAAGAAGCGGCAAAACGTGTCGCTTTATGAAATGCTCTCGTCTTCAAAATAGGATACCCCATGAGTTGGCAAAAGTTGCTAGAATTCGGAAATGTTCCAGTTTTCAATTGTCTCATGTTATGACCAGCCATTCTTCAATTCAAGTTGTTCCATATATTCGTAGTTAGCTTCAATTTGTCCTTGTGAATTGTGATCTTGTAGAACGCATTGGAAAAGGAGTTCTTCACAGAGTATGGAGAGGCAAGCCAGTACCAGATCCAAGAAGTCATTGGCAAAGGGAGTTATGGAGTAGTTGCTGCTGCAGTAGATACCCGCACTGGTGAGCGGGTTGCGATTAAGAAGATCAATGATGTGTTTGAGCATGTATCGGATGCCACACGCATCCTGCGTGAGGTCAAGCTCCTTCGGCTGCTCCGTCACCCAGATGTAGTTGAGATCAAGCACATCATGCTCCCCCCTTCTCGGAGGGAGTTCCAAGATGTTTATGTTGTTTTCGAGCTCATGGAGTCAGATCTCCATCAGGTCATCAGAGCGAATGATGACCTCACACCGGAGCATTACCAGTTTTTCCTGTACCAACTTCTCCGTGCTCTCAAGTACATCCACGCGGGTAAGTAAGTGGGTAAACTGCTGCTAATATCTATGAAGCTGCTAGCTCATCTATGAAGCACAATTCTTGAGTTGATTTATCAAATTGTCATGGAACTCCTGTTTATTCTTCTGATAATGTTTAACTGTCTATCTTGGCACAGCTAATGTATTTCATCGCGATCTAAAGCCCAAGAATATACTGGCGAATGCGGACTGCAAATTGAAAATTTGTGACTTTGGACTTGCCCGTGTATCATTTAATGATGCTCCTTCAGCTATATTTTGGACGGTAATGTGCTTGTCATTGTATTGTATATTAGAATTCACATTCCCCTATGTTTTTCTTAAGTTTTGCATTGTTTTGCTTTGCAAAGGATTATGTAGCAACAAGGTGGTACCGAGCACCTGAATTATGTGGCTCCTTTTTCTCCAAAGTAAGTTCTTCAGTTCTTGAACTCATAGTCTAATACAAGCAAAATTAGTGTTTTTCGACCACTGTATGTGTTGGTGCAATCTTGATGTTTCTAATGCACGAAGTGTGTACATGTTATATATCGGTATGCTCTTTTTCTTTTTCTTAATCTAGAATCTACAGCTTGTACTAAGTGAAGTATACCAAGTTAATGTTCAACCAGTACAATAAGATTTGTCTTGGTATTTCTCATTATAACTGTGTATGCACACAATTCTTCTGTCAAAACAAGCCGTAAACTCAGCTGAAATCTGTAGGAGTAAAAGTCGTGTAGAGAACACTATACTGTGAAGTCTTTTTGCAATTATTATGCCATAGCTTTCCGTTTGTTTTATCTTTCTGACAAGCATCAATTTGTATGCAGTACACTCCTGGAATTGATATTTGGAGTATTGGGTGCATATTCGCGGAGCTTCTCACTGGAAGGCCACTATTTCCTGGGAAGAATGTTGTACACCAATTAGATATTATAACAGATCTTCTTGGAACTCCATCATCAGAAACCTTATCTCGGGTATGTTGACTTCGTAGCAATTATAGCGCCCCTTATTTTGCTTGAACCACCCACACAGTAACATTCAAGGAAATACAGTTCTCTAACAAGATGAAACAATGTATCTATGAAATTTCATTTTTGATGCACCATTTGGTAAGATCCATTGCAAGCCAGTTGTTTCTTTGATGATTTCTGCTGTTCTTTCTTCTACATATTTTACACTGGTACATTAGGTCAGCTTACTGTTGTCTTTGGCCTTTGCAGATTCGAAATGAAAAGGCAAGGCGATACTTAAGTTGCATGCGGAAAAAACATCCTGTCCCCTTGACCCAGAAATTTCCTAATGCTGATCCGTTGGCTCTTCGCCTACTAGGCCGTTTGCTTGCATTTGATCCTAAAGACCGGCCTTCAGCCGAAGAGGTAAACGGAAAAGTACTCTTTTACAACCGTTTTAACAATTTCACAAACACATATATGTTTTGATATGCTATATTTTCTTTGGCTTTCTTAATCTTACTTCAGGCTTTGGCTGATCCATACTTTGCAATTCTGGCTAATGTTGAACGCGAGCCTTCAAGACTTCCAATTTCGAAACTTGAGTTTGATTTTGAGAGACGGAAGGTGACAAAAGATGATGTTAGAGAATTGATTTATCGAGAGGTAGAGAGGCATAGCTTGGGTGTCCTCTTTTGTGTTAATGATTTATTTGTATCACTTGAGAATTGATTATTTCATGAAAAACAAACAGATTTTGGAGTATCATCCACAGATGCTCCAGGAGTATATGAAAGGTGGAGAACAGATTAGCTTCCTCTACCCAAGGTGCAGACTTGCTTTAATTTTTCTTTCTTCCTTAGGCTTTATGTCTACCATGGGAACGCTGAAGGTCAATCTCACTTTTTTCAAGCAAGTTTTTTCTTCCCTGAGGGCTCTTTCTCCAAGCGAGTTTACTGTACAACTTGTGTTATTTCGTTACACCTAAGCAAATTGCCTTCGCCAACTTGTCTTGCAGTAGATTGTGCATTGAAATCATAGCTAGCTTACATTTCCTCTGTTTGGAAAAATCTTGTTTCTGGGGCTTCTTATTCCCGAAAATTGGTACAAGCACTGGTACAGAAGCACTAATCATGTGTGTTTCTAGTTTTGGTGCAAGAAGCTATTGGAGTTAAATAAAATATGTATTTAACATATCCTTGTACGGCTTTCCCCCTCTCTTCTTTCAATGATTATGGCTATTGTTGATTAGTTATTATGATACCGCAGTGGGGTTGATCGCTTCAAACGACAGTTTGCACACCTTGAGGAGCATTACAGCAAAGGAGAAAGAGGTTCTCCACTGCAAAGAAAGCATGCCTCTTTACCAAGGTATATAACGCGGCAGTCACAAATCAAACATGCCAAACTCCTTACTTTGTTCTCATTTATTTGTTCTAAGTCCTGCATTGATTTGTGTTTAACAGGCAGAGAGTAGGTGCATCAAACGATGGTAATAATGAACAACATACTAATGATCAGGAGAGGGGTGCAGATTCCGTAAGCCCTACAACGTCACAAGATGAAGGGCAGCAGCATGCGTCCACAGGTCAGAATGGTGCGAGTTCAACAAGCTTAAGTTTGCGGAGCTACCTGAAGAGCGCGAGCATTAGCGCTTCCAAGTGTGTCGTTGTCAATGGGAATAAAGACCCAGAGGTACTAATGCCATATCTATGCACCATGAACAATAAGAGAGGACAAATCATGAAATTTTGATTCTTCAATTATTATTGTAATTAGGCAAATCATACCTATGCACAAGTTGAACTTTTTTGGTTCGCTTTAGAGCTGAAGTAGTGATTCCATTTCCGTCCTTTGTTGTGTTATTTTTCAGTACGATGATGAAATCTCTGAGGAAATGGAAGGGGCCGTTGATGGACTGTCTGAAAAGGTGTCAAGGATGCACTCCTAGTGCAGTGATGACAAAGACTACGATGACGATGTATCTCGGCACTACATTTCTGTCAGGTACACCAGATGCTGATAATACAGAAGACGACCTGGGGAAGCAGAATACTGCACTGCAAGTCTAATTCTTGAGCACCGCAGCAGCCAGTTCGAGATGATTTAGCCCTTCCTTCTGTCAGTGCATGTTCCTGTTTTCCGTCAAAAATGCATCATGCTGTCTGTAGGAGCTAGCCCTGCATTGATTGATGGATTTTTGTACCCAAGGTCTGCTGAGTCCATGGCGCCATGAAGCGAGGTCTTCACTTTTCAGTGGATCTAGATTTATGCATGAGTTCAGTAAATTGTAATGAACCCTTATCAGGGTCATGTTTCCCTCTCCAAGGTTAAGAAACATTGCCGCTTGTGAGGACGTATCAGGTGCTCCCGCGCTTGGGGTTAGAGCATCTCCTGCAAGCCCCTGTCCAAGTCCCATCCGGATAAAGTAGGGAAAGTGAGAAAAAACGATCTCCAGCAAAGCCCCCACCCCTGCCCCCATTTCTCCGCGCCCCCCATCCCTCTCCCGACGCCCCCCATCCCTAGGGGCTCGGTCGACGCCCCCCATCGCTACAACGGCGCCAACGTCTGGCCGGCGGAAGGCTCCACTCGCGCCATCTGCAAGGTTCGTCTCCTGCCCTCCCCTCCGACCTGTTTTGCTGCCACCGCGAGCTGAGCTGAGGAGGTCCCGCCGTAGCCCAGATCCGGAGGAAGGGAGAGAGAGAGACACACAGGTGAACCTGGGAGAGGGGGCCGCCGCGGTGGAGGAGCTGGAGGCCTGGAGGCTGCTGCTGCTGTTGCGAGGGGCCGGGCGAGGGGCGGCGGCGAGTGGTCGGGCGAGGGGCGCGGTAGGGGAACCAGGCGAGGGGGAGCGACGGGGAGCTCGAGCCGGGAGATCAGCCGCCGGCTGCTGCTGTTGCGGTGGAGCAAGGCCACAGCGGCGAGGGGCGCGGCGAGGGGCGGCGACGAGGGGCGCGGCGAGGGCCTGGGCGAGGGGCGGCGGCGAGGGAGCCCGGCGAGGGGCGCGGTGGGGCAGCTGGGAGAGGCGCAGCAAGGGGCCGAGGGAGCCGGGGGAGCCAGGGCGAGCAGGAGAGGCGCGGCGAGGAGCTCGGGGAGAGGGACAGAGGGGCTCGGGGAGAGGAACAGAGGTGGTGGGGGAGAAATTGGGGAAAAATTGAAAATTGGGGGAGAAGTTTAGGGGAAAAGAAATTGAGGGGAGAAATTGAGGGAGAAATACAGCCGTTGGAAATATGTCAGTTCGAAATATAGCCGTTACAATTAAAGCCGTTACAAAAATAACCATTACAAATATATTGTTTGTTACAGAAAATTACTAAAATATAGGAGAGGGAAATATGGGGGCTGAGATTTAGGGGTTTTACTAGAGTGGAAAGAAATATAGGGGATGCATCTTTTAGTAGGAGCCCCATTTAAAGATATGAGGGGTAAAATTTAGGGGCTTTGCTGGAGATGCTCTTAGCCTGGTACTCCCAAGTCCAAATTAGACCTTGTGAAAGTTATAAAAAGTTCCACAAAAAAGTTCACCATAATTCACCGTATAGATGCAATATGTGTCTATCATGTCATAAAATTTTAAATTTAAATTTGACTCATGACTCAGAGAAACAAAAAAGAAATACAATGATAATAGTGATAATGGATTGAATTCGCAGTTCAATTTAAATTAGCTGCTATTCACTTTCGGATTTACCTTTTTGATACATTGAGCCGTGGATTAAATTTCCATTTATTTATGACATGGTAGACACGTGTTGTAGCTAAATTTTTTGCGAAATTCTTCGTAAAAGGTAACGGAATAGGGTGCACCTGATACGCCCTCTACCTCTTGCACCTGCTCTACTCTGCGTGCCTTGATGCCGACGGCGCTTTCGCAACAGGACAGTTATGACATGGTTTTCGGTTAGACAGAACGCAATCTTACACTGCTGATTATGCCACGAATAGATAGCCAAACGGCAAAATCAAAGACTCAACCAAACGAAATTATTATAATCTATTGTAATGCGAAACACAACCAACACAACCTCAATCCAATAGAAGTTCATGAGATATTGGTGCGACAGTCGAGAGCCAAAAGCATAGTAGGTATATAGTAGGTATACTTTGCGATACTACGACAACAATGATACATCTGTACACAGCACAACTAATACAAAGCACAATGGCAATACATCTTGGGCAACCGATACAGCGGGTAGATTCTCAACACTGCAAGGGGTTGTCAACTTACATGTAGAAAAATTATAGCGTTCCAAACAGGAACTGAGGCCGGGAGCAGCAGATTTGATTTTTCGGACAGCGTGCAACCCCAGTGTTCCATGTGTGCCCTCCACCAATGTACACATCTTACAGTACATGACCTCAGTTGACAGTATTTCCATCTACCTCCACTGTTGGATGGCGGTAACAGTGTTGCACCCACTAATTAATCACCAATATCTTCAGAAAGGGCTTACTCTCCCGGCAAGCATCAGCATGAATTCAGGAACAAGACGGCGTGCGGGGCACATCAAGGTGCTGGGCAGATGGACCTGGACCGTCACTGTTTATCACAGCGATGATCTCTTCCAGCATTTTATCTCTACCGCCACGAAGAGGATCCTTCATTCATCACAGTAAAGGGATTGAGCGTAAGAACAAATTTCAAACAGCGAAATCAATAAGCACCATCTTCTTCAACTGCACCGTAAAGTGCAGAGGTAATATTCAGACAATAATAAAACTCTAGCTACATGGAGATGAGTTACTCCCTAGAATCCGCAAATCCTTTACTAAGTATGTCTGCAACATATACTAAGCCAACCCAATCATATTTTATTGAACTTGAGAGGTTTTCAAGTGTCCTCCAGTGGGAATCACTTTGCTATATTAAGCCAAAATAATGCTTAACGACCTACTCGCAATCTAGCACAAGAAACAACAAAGCAAGGGCTAAACTCAAAACTGAGTTCTGCATACAACTTTTTTTTCATGAAATCAAGACTCATCATCATGCTTGAAATCACAACATGGAAAAGATTAATTGTATGGAAGCCAGAAAATAATGTACTTTCTATTTAAATTGAGAGAAACTAAAGTACTTCAAAATATTACCAAGAAAGGAATGTCCAAACAAAGTAATCCTTCTAAGTAGCACTAGTGTCAAAACAATGATTACCTGAAGAAATAGATCAGTGTGCGTCTTTCCTTCATACAAGAATAGATCTGCTTTAGCACCATGTTGTTGTAAAGCATCAAGGAAAGCTTGACTGCATTTTAGATTGAGTTAGTTAATACCAATATCCAGATTCCATAATACAGGTAAAAGCTCATGAGATAGCACACTTATGAAAGTAATAGATTTACAACATTTGATGTGATCAACTATTTCAGTTTGACCCACCTTTCAGCAGACGGCATTGAACAGTCACTTGTTCCATGGAAAAGGATGATCTGAGGCAATAGAGAAACTGCAGACCTAGCAGCTGAGTCCTTAACTATCACTTCTGGAGAAAATTTCCTCAATGATTCCTCACCTTCCATAATGCTGAAACATACGATTGCAATGGAGTTATAGTATCTTGACAATAGTGGACACTGGACAATACAAATTGGCACTGGTATTTTTCAAAAAGAGGGAAAAGAAAATTTGGTGTTGAAACATGAATAAATACAAGCAGTCAAAGATAAATACCTGAGAAAGATGGATCGGTACAGACCACGCCTATGGAAATGATCAACCAAGTTAAGAAGATTGTAACTGCAGAAATCATAATTTAAATGTCAAGGCCACTACATCTATTCTCAGACATTCCTGTATATGTGAATCACTAATGATGCTCCTAGCAAATGTAATAAGTCACATGACTAAATGTTGAATGGCACTAAAGGGTCCATAAGTAACATTGGCTTCCCAGACCTGATGCCTAAAACTCCCTTAAAAAAGGACCTGATGCCTAAAACGTATTACAGTAGGGGCCTGTCTTTTTGCGACCTCACTCGTTGCTGAAAAGGCAAATTCTCCTCTTTTAAATCTGGAGCAAGTATATTATCATTCTGCCCGACAAACAAACACAAGACTACAAGAGACTAAATTGCAGCCAGAGATAAACTCTACTGTGCAGTATACCCTATGTTTGGCAATGCAAAAATATCGAATACTGACACTAGCGTGCACACACACTCACAGAAAAAAGAACATCTGCAATTTCGGCAAGTCACATGCTGTTTAATACTTGGATGCTTACCCGCCAGAAATACCGAAGTAAGCTTTTAGTTGCGCAACACTCCAAGTGGAAGTATCTCCTTCGCCGCATTCTTTAATAGCCTGATTTAGGAGAGCACAAGCAGCAATATGCGCGCCAGCAGATTGTCCAACAAGATAAATCCTGTTAGCATGATGTACATAGAACAGATAAGAACAAAATGACTGCAACTATGTCATTTCATGATAGGGCTACTGAATGTTTTGTTCATCTTTTAGGATATAGTGCATCTCTAATCTTTTGGAAGTGATAAGCATAGGTTTGTGTTCAAGTCACAACATTATACTCCTAGAAAAGATGAATAGCCAAATGAACAATGCTGTCAATACATTCCACATCACCTTCCACACTGATGAGCTCCTAAAGCACACAAAAGATTTATGATACGTGCGCATGTGCAGGGCATACATTAGAAGGGCACGAGTTTGTAAATGCAGTAGCCAAGTTTGACATTTTGATATCAGGTATAAGCAAGAGACCTTTCAGGATCACCTCCATAGCTAGCTATGTTGTTGCAGACAAAAGAGATACCCTGGGATGCATCTTCTACCATGTCACCGATAGTCCCTTGAGGAAAATTTCTGCAAACAAACCATTGCTATGCTCCATGAGTATGATATAAGAAGTATGCTGCTTTGCATATTTGGAATTTTCGGAGTACCTGTAATCAATGCATGCAACTAAGATGCCTCTTTCTGCCAAGCGTCGGCCTAAAAGGGCACCCCACCCTTTGTACCTGAGAGATAGATAATTCGCTTCACACAAAGTCAAGACAAATCTAAATTTACTGGGGTTCTAGAATGCCAAAGAGAAGTGGTCCAAGATAGTACATATTTGTACTCACCCTATGATCCATGCTCCACCAGTGACAAATGCCACAACCGGTTTCAACTCTGTTGTGCCAGTGGGTATATACAAATCTAATCTGCAGAAACAAATGCCAGGGTACAAGATATCAACAACTTAACTGACTTCCAAATACAACCAAGATAAATTACCAATTGGTTTATTGAATATAGATATTATGTGCATGGCAAATAAACTTGTTAAAAAAATGAGAGAATTACCTGTTTCTTGGTTGTTCTCCATATACAACACTTCTATGCACTTGGCTTGAGAAGAAATAATAGTATACAACTGGAGTAAAAAAGAAGTCAATAATTCTAGTGTATTATATCAAACATGCTTCGATGACAATGGTGATACCAAGTATATCACCCAATGTCCTACTTATGAAGACGATAATACGAAACCCCTTACATGAAGAACAAATGAAGTGGTTTCAAAACCCTAACCTTGAATAAAACCAGGCATGAGCAAGAAAGTATAACAACAGAGGGCTACGAACTGCCGGATCCATCTGTAGCCTATCCTGCATAAATCAGACAAGTTATTGCAACGAACTGAACAGCGTCTAGGGCTGAGATTTTTCTCCTCGAGAAATTAGCAGCTCCTGCTATTCTTTTCAAAACGAAAGAAAGTGAAAGAACAACCGTCTAGGACAAGGCCATAAGCCCATAATCGCGTAATCATTGTAGCACCATGTGAAGCATTTCTGAGCTTTAGCGTATGATCTTAGTAGCAACTCGTAAGCTTACTAAAAGTTCAGTTAGCTCAGTGCTAAACATGTCATCACGGTACTCAAATTCTAAAAAATAAATGCCATAATACGTCTAATTGGAATGGAATTGGTGGGTACCCGAGGTAGCGGAGGAGGGTGAGCGTGAGCCGGGTGAGGAGGAACGTCTCGGCGGCCGCGCGACCGACGTCGCGGCGGAAGGAGACGCTGCGCTGCGCGAACCGCTCGCTCACCGCGCGCCGCCGCACGCCCGGGAGGAGCGGCGCCTCCTCCGCGGCTGATGTGGCGGCGGCGGTGGAGGCCGGGGAGGGCGGCGGCGTCTCCTCCGCCTTGCTCGGTTGGGAGGCGGCCCGGGAAGCGAGCTCCACCTCCATCGAGGCGATCCGGCCTGTGACGCGAGATTCCCGAGGTCCTGGTCGCTGACACGGAGAGCGATGCGGATGTTTTGCTCGGACCTAGCGAAGCTTTGGAAAGCGACGGTCCTTTTCTGGTCTGGCCGCAGCACTGCCGCAGGCCGGGGCGGAGCTGCGGGCGACGGCGAGACCTCCGGCACGGAGAAGATGGATGCGGAGGATGGCTGGGATGCGGCGGAGCTCCGGCGGCCGGCGGCAGGAGGAGATGGTCCCGTGAGTCTGACTGGTGGGTCGATCATAGCCCGCGCCCACATTCCAGAGACTTGTATCCTTTTCAAAAGAGTCCTTTAACCTTTTTTGCGTTGGCATCTCGATCCATCCACGATCTCGATCCAAATCCTGACCCTTTTAGACCGTTCGATCTGCTCGTGCGGCCCAGATCGATCCGAGGAACGTGACTGATGTATATTATTTTCTCGAGGACCCTACACAAGATTGATTTTCGTTTACACCTTGACAGGAATATTAATTACCCGTCACGCTGCACCAACTCTTGCGATATGGGTCCAACAAGTGTAGACCCATATGTCAGCATGCTTACATTATAAATAGACATTCCTTTTCGTTTAAATTGAAGTTTACGAACGACACAAACGAATAGCGAAGATCAGAACCAGTCACATACTCCTCGTTTATAAGTATTTGTAGGTTATAAAGAGTTGTCGTTTTTCTTTAGTACCTCGATTATTGTCTCTCTGTTCAGAATCATCTTCTTCTCGACTAGACGAGGTGTGTATAGCTGCTCTTGACGTGAGAAAGAAGCTTGACTTTCTCTACTTATGCACTTTTCTTTCAAATTAGTATCCAGTGTACATTTTAAATGGATCCACCACGTACTTACTCGTTTAGCCCGCTCAACTATCTACTTGTACTAGTAAGGTATCCGTGCGTTACAACAGGACAAAAAAGAGATGTCTAAAGGCATTAATAAAATAGTCGTTCTATTTAGTAAATATATGTGTTAAAAGTGATGCATGTATAGCTTTTTCACAACAGTCACCGATGTCTTTCTCTTACTTTTTTCCCTCCCTAGAGATCACCTGTGTTTCTCCCTTCCTCTCTCTTCATCATCCTCTCAGCTTTGCCCCTAATTGTTCTTTCTTTGCTCTACAGTCATCCTGATCCAATTCCCATCGCTCCACCATTATGTGTGTGCCTTCTTCAACTTTGATAGATCTCCACCACATTTTCAATCGTCTGTAACTGTAACACTCTAGAATTAACTAAAGAAATGTTGGAGTTATTAAAATTTAAGGTTGGCCAAAAATCCGGGAAGAATGGATATATTTGACTTTTTAAATCATGCATTGAATGGAAGATTTTGAGACCGTGATTGTGTTCATCTCATCAAATCGATCGAGACAGACTATAAGTTTGTTCAAATGGAAATCCAAATGAATCGATCAAGGTAGACCCACCCCAACCCATGCTCTCTCTCCTCTCCCCTCACCCTCCCTCTAAGCCACCGCCGCCCGTTTCCGCGGTGTCACCACCGTGCACCGCCACCATTAGAGCTATAGCTATATATACGCCTCTCAACAAAACTCTAAATCGAGCTTCTTGATAAAATCTGGGTCACTTATCTTTTATGATCTCTTGCTGTTATTTTTATATCTTCAATTCTATATATATAAATCAAGTAAATAAATACTATGCGGATATCTACATAAAATTTTCAATAACTTTTATGTTGAGCCTATATTTTAGTTATACCGTTAAGATCATTTAGTCAAACTCGACAAATCTCATCCCTAGAAAAATAACATAACAGTAACAAAATTTTGGCCGTAACTTTTGAACCATGACTTTGATTTATGCAAACTCAGTGCCGTTACAAAGGTTATGATGAAGCCTACAACTCCCTCAATTGTGTCAATTTGAAATTCAGTTCAATTTAGTCACAGTTGATTAATATAAGCTCACTATTTTGAATCTAAAAACTCTAGTTCAAATACTGAACACGATTTCTTCCAATTTCATCTATCAAATTCTCATATGGGGCCTAACTGAAGACTGAATTTATAGCATGTTGTCGGTGGAATGGGGCCCAGGGTCCCCCAAACCGCCCACGGAGGCCAACCAGATGCCCCGGAGCGAGCCACGTGGCGGTCGGGTCGGGGTAGCCCCCGCCCCGGCGACCAAGTGGGCCCGGCGTTCAAGTCCGGGCCCTCAGGGTCCTTCCTCGTGCGCCGCGCCCGTGGGCCACCATCTGAAAGGGCCTTGGGCTCCCGAGAACCCAAGGCTCAAGAATCGAGGGAGCACCCGGGGCCTTCCCCTCAGTGCCCGGCGTTCCCGGGTGCGTGGGCCCCAGTGACGCCCCGAGCGCTCCCCTCGGAGCTCCGCCCATAGGGGCCCCGAGTGATCCCCCAGTGAGCGCTCCCCGAGCGCTCGGGATCACTCGGGGGCACCCTGGGACAGCTGGCACCCCTCGCGTCGAAGGGGCCGCTCGGTGACGTAGGGCCCGGGGTCGTCGGGTCCCCCTTTGGGGCCCACTTCCGGCCTCGTCATCAAGTGGTTAGCTTCTCCCGCAAGCCTCTGCTCTGGCAGGGGCATTTAATGCATGTCATTTCGACAGGGAATCCTAAGCCCTATGAGGGCATGATGTTGGTCAGGCCGGGCCCCACCCGCGCAGGCGATAGGTTCCTCCGCCTATCACCTTTCGCGTGATGATGGGTCCGTCTGACAGCCTTGTTGACTGACCGGGCGCGCCGCACCGCGCGCCCCAGTCACTGTCATGCTTTTTGCCCCCTTGGGTCGCGTCACCGCGCGCCCCGGTGCGCGGGCTTGGTCGCTGACCCCTGGGGCCCAGCGATGGGTGTTTCACCCGTTTTGTCAGAAGGAGCCCGATAAGTCTCCGTTTGCGGGACCCACCGGGGATAAAAGGTGTCAGATCCCCTGTTTGGAAGCATGGCGAGAATGCGCCCAGCGCGGAAGTCGGTGCCGTGCATTAATTGAAGGGCGTGGGTCGCCCTGTTGCGCCCACGTCACCAATAGGGCCCGCATGGTCGCTGTGGAAACCCCCAAGTATATAAGGGGAGGCCCAAGGCCATGCAAAGGGTTAGATTTTTCTTGGTCCGGAAGATTGGTTCGAGAGTTAGCTGAACAACAAAAACAACACACATCCTCTCTCCTGGGTTTTCTTCTCCGGCTGGTTCCTTGAGCAAGGCAGCTAGGGTTAGAGCACAGAGGGAAGAACTCCCATTGTAAGCAAAATACCCCTTGTAATCCCAGACAGATCAAGACGAAACTAAAGCAGGACGTAGGGTGTTGCACCTCCGGGTGGCCTGAACCTGGGTAAAACCCTGTGTCCTTAGCAGTAAATCCACACCCTTCTCGATCTGTCTACGGTTCATAAGAGGAACTCTACTGCGCCCCCGGCCGAATCCCAAAGGGGGTCCAGCCGGACCACCGCTAGAGGCGTCTCTACGCCGACACATGTACTTCAAATTTGACACTAATTCATCAAATTTGACCAAATTTTCTAAATTCCCCCTTCTTCTTCTTCTTCTTCCATCTTCCTTCTCCTTCCTCTTCTCCTCCTCCTCCTCCTCCTCCTCCTCCTTCCCCTCATTCCCTTCCCTTCTCTTCTCCTTCCCCTAACCGAGCTTTTCTTCCTCCCCTTGGCTAGCGGTTAAGGCAACCTGGCTAGGAGGTGAGGTGGCTCGACCGGGGCGACAGCGACTGGCGTTGGCGGACGACGATGACGGCATAGCAAGGGGCGGCATTAGCTTCTTCTTTCCTTCCTTCTTCTTTCTTATTCTTTCTTCTCCTTCCTCTTCTCCTCCTCCTCATCCCCCTCCTTCCCTTCCCTGCTCTTCTCCTTTCCCTTGGCCGGTTGCTAGGGCAGCCTGCCTAGGAGGGGAGGCGGCTCTGCCGGCGGGCTGCGATCGATAGAGATGGTGCATTGAAGGGGAGTAACGGGGATCGGATGGTGATGGAGCGCATGGTATGGAGACGGCCAACCTCGGGCTTAATTGAGAGGAGTCTTTATTATATCTAAGGTAGTTAGTTTGTTGGTTCTTCATAGAGAGTTTTTAGGTCTTTGTTTATTTCTAAGGCAGTAGTATGTTAGTTTTTGTTATAGATTTTTTAGGTCTTTACTATATCTAAGGTAGTTAGTTGTTGATTTTTGTTAGAGATTTTTTAGATCTTTATTACATCTAAGATAGTTATCTGTTGGTTCTTGTTAGACTTTTTAGGAATGTAGTTAATGGAGAGAAGGGTTAAAATAAGAAGTGAAAGTATGATACCGCTTCACCAACTCCCATTTTGTGACGGGAACAATGACTCTATAGTCTTTCGATCTGTGCGTGCTACTTTCCTTCTCTCGACCTAGATGAATGAGTGTTCCTTAAAAGAGACTAAACGCACCAGTACGTAAAAGATGTTCCTTAAAAGTTTATATGATTTTCACAACCTGTTTGTTAGTGCACCTGATCTTAAATAACAATAACAATAGTTGTTTGTTTCTTAGATGTATCAATCACAGCTATTTGTTAGTGCTGTTACTCTATTTAACAGATATTTATTAGTGTTGTTATTTAAGATAAGATTAAGCATAGATAAGATTGAGTGGTTATAGGTGTGATTGTTTGTCATGCATGCATAAATAAGATTGAGCATAGATAAGATCGGGTGGTTATAGCTGTGATTGGTTATTGGATGTGATCTATGAGAAGAAAGTAAGCTAATGACGTGATTGTGGAGAAGAACAATGGTGCTTGAGATAGGTTGTTGGAGTTGTTATTTTTTTGTTGATAAGAATGAGGAAAACAAGAGACACGATTTGATTTGAATAGAGATAGGTTGTTGGATATATATAGAAATGTGTTTGATTTATTGTTGGATCTGAAACTGATCAGGTTGTTGGATTTGTTATTTATTTTGTTGATGTATGACAGGTTGTTAGATAAATATGTTGTAGAGTTGTTGTTTTTGGTTGGATAAAAATGTGGAGATGAGGAAATTGTTTCCTATTTGGTAAACTTGGTGCAGGGGTAAAATCAGAAAGAAATAGATACTCGATAATGGCATGCCTTGTTCAGTTTCGGATCTACGGAGGCCCTTGCCTTGTTTCAATTTTTTTTTGTCTACGACCATCCTGGGCTCCTCGACGGGCGGCGGAGCTCCGGCAACCGGCGGCCAGGTTGTTCTTGCGATCGGCGCGCTGACTTTGAAGTCCAAGGGTTATAATCTACTCCCTTCCGCTTCCCAAGAGCAGCGCGCGATCACAACCCCGTCGTCCATTCCCCGCGAACAGCCGCCGCCTTCCTCCTCGCCGCCATGCCGTCCCCGTCGCCGTCCTCCTCCTACTCCTCCTCATCACCTCACCGGAAGATCCTCCACTCCGTAAGCCTCTCTCTCTCTGTCACCTCAAACCCAGTCCCGATTCCGAACTACACCATCCACTCTCCTCACAATTCGTTCCGCGTCTCCGTTTCAGTTGATTTACTGGGCGGTGCAGCGGTGCCGGATGTCGGGGTCGCCGTGCCGGCTCACCGTCTCCCTCAAGAGCCCCCCGTACCCCGCCGGCTCCTCGCCACTGCGTGTCTCCGGTAGTGCGGCTGCGGTCTGCGGCACTGTTCCTTCCTTCCTTCCTTCCTCCCTTCCGACTGCATTTGGTTCGGTCTCCGATTCTGTGATTGAACTGATGCAGTTTCGGATACTGGAGTTGGGAGCAAGCTGGAGGAGTTCCTGGAGCTGGATGCCTTGGCGCGTGAGACTCCCGTGGAGAAATGGGGTATGTGATCAGCTGCTCCTGCACAAATTTCTTGTTTCGTTTTCGTGTTCGTAGAGAGCATCCGCAGCTTGCACGAAAAGCTCGATTCTGATGTATTGGAAATGTCTTTAGTTAGAAACAATGCCACTAAGCTGCCTTCCTAGCCCCCTTTGAAAATGGAAGTGATCATGTCATCAACATTTGCTTACTGTAAGATCACCACCTTTGAAATGAAGATGACAGACATAGTTTCAATTTTCAAGTCAGCATAGATGGAGTACCAACTGGCCAACTGTGACGTGACAATGTTACTTCTTTCAGATATCCATTTGGTTTAAACTTGGCAATAATTTTTGTGCTTAGGTCCACTTTCTTTGTCTCACGCAGCTTCTCTTTATCTGCAGATGGTACCCTCTTAATCACAACTACTGGTATGCTTTCTGTTTCCTCGATGTATTACATTGTTCAACGTTCCATTTGTGTAATACACCATTTCCTGCTTGGTAGTATCTCAATTCTTTTGTGTATATCAGTGGTCAGAGTTTTAAAATGTTGATTGCACTCATTCTAAAACGATATCCAAAAGATAATGGAAGGAGCATAAATAAATTTTGCAAAAGATGTTTTATTTGGTTAATGATATTGTGATTTCAGGAAGGTCATTGATGGTTTCTTGCCTTTTCCCATCCTGTAGGAATCAATGACAAAGATATTTATCATTATCGATTTAATCTTCAAGAAGACATATCTTCAAGTGCAAGATTCACCAAGCTGGCTACCACATATAAAAATCATGCAACATTCAGGCATGTCGTCCTCTTGTCAGTTTGATATCACCCATTGTATTCTGGGGTTAGTTGAATCATCCATGCCTTTTTCAACGCAGTGGAACTGAAGTATGCCTGTGCCTTTCAAATGAAGCTGATCATGATAACTTCATCTTATGGCTGGTTGGCTTTGTCCATAAGGTCTGTCATGATAAGCATTTACATTTCTCTTTTTTCACCACATCTTTTACCTGCTCAACCTTAGCCAACAGTTTTTATCATTGTGATATGTAATCCCAGTCAGTATTAGAATCCTGATAATGATATTATAATAGATTTACCAAAGAAAATAACTCAATATGCATAATTGTTAACTCTGTATGGTTAAGCATTTCTTTTTTTTGTTGATGGCTCATATGTTTTCTGACTTACCACTTTTCGTTTTTCACCTATGCAGATACTCGTGCTAAGAGCAGCTGTAAGTATTTCTGAACTGCTATTTTTTCTCAACATGTAATTTAACATTTCATATGATGTCCTTGCCACTATTCTTTTCCAGCTTCTCATAATCACATCCTCAAACTTTTACTTCCGTTAATCCCTTCAATCCTAAGTCATTTCATCCTCAACTCAAAATGCCCAGTGCCTACACATCACAGTGACTATACATATCTTAGCACTAATAATGCTGTTTTTATGCACATGTTAAGTTTTGGTCTATCTTGTTCAAAGGACGATGTTACTTACATTGTCTGCTAGCTTATGCATCCTATGTGGCCTTTTTATTGGTTGGAATGGCAAAACTGCTATTTAGACCTTGTAAAATCAAATGTGCAGATTGCATTATACCTCTTCAAGTGTTGCAGGGCAGATTTTTTTTAATTATTCATATGTTTGCCATTTACGTGGAGGCTGACGTCTCTGTACAGGATGTGTAACATTCAAATACATATACTGATATCCATGTATTTGTAAAAAAAAGTTTGGCTGAAAATTACAGATATGCAAATGTGGTGTTCATCAATCTATATGGTACAGTGAGAAAACAACAAAAGTACAGAACCCTAGCATTAGGAGGTTCCTAGAGATACATTTATTTGAGAAGTTCTTGACGACCTTCTGATGAAAGAGTATCGATACATTTACCAAAATTCACATATGTTTGATCTGGGAATGACAGTAGAAAATCAATCAAAAATGCATTAACCACAAATTGATTTCTAATATGTATATTAATGTCCATGCTTTTCACGAAATGTGCATCAAACATGACAGCAGATGTAGATTCCTACTGATTTCCTCCCTGATACCGAGATCCCTGTCGATTCAATCGATATATGCTACACAAACAACAATTCCAAACAAGAAAAATTGCAAGGATATTCCTTCTTTTTTATTTTTTGAAGAATAAGTTTATTAATATATATTTCATATACTAGCATATGTGATATCTTTATATGCACCAATTGGTCTACTTAAATGTATTTCCATACCAAGAGTCTTGTAGCACTCTACGCTGATAACTGAATGAAAAAGATGCTTAAAATCGATGATCATTGTCAGTAATCGGTCATATTACATTTCGTCTAACGTATTTAATCCGACTTGGTTGTGGCATATGTTCTGTTTTGGTTGTTGAACATCTCTGTTTTTGCCTCCTTAGTCTGGTCTCCTGAGTGGCTGTTTGGTTGTCTCTTTTGTACTTGCTCAGAACTTAGCAATTGAGCTCGTTGTTGAGCAAACAGGCAGTACTGGATCAAGAAATGTTTGTCTGCCACAAGATTCTGATGATGCCCATCTTTCTATTACCACGTCAAGTATTGAGCGGCTAGTTTCTGGCCTTAAAGATTATGCGCTCTCACATGGAAACACTTGTGAGAAGTGTGACACATGCTATATGAATAGGTAAAACTTTCTTTGCTCAATTTGATGGGACTGGTATACATATTTTTCACTTAGGTTGCTAACATTGATTTGCTGAAATTGCTCATACATGCTCCAAGATATTTATTCTGAAGTCACCCTACTATTACCTGAAGGCAACTAGATAGGGATTATGCTAATTTTGTTTTGCCTTTGCTCCCAAAAAGAGCTTGCAACAGTGATATTCTCTTCGTAATTACTTTTAGACCCCTTCCTCCATTTTTTTGCATTTCATAGTTAATATGTATATGTGTGTTATCTTTCAGATGTGACCTTCAGTGGTACTTGGTTATCACTAGAAAGCATACTTGAGCTTTTTCCTTGAACTTGCATTTAGACGGGAATGATATGCCTGGAGATTTTCTTTTGCCTTCTATTCGGATTTCATAGTTGATCCATCTTGTTAAGAAGATAAGTTGACTTGTTTTCATTTATGGTTTGAACCAACTAAGTCAATATGTTTCTCTTCCTTGAAGTACATTCTTGTTCATTTACATTGTTTTTTCAGTGCCAGATAGAGATAGGAAAATTCTAAAGAAGAATTAATACTGAAATTATCTTGCAGTCACTGACTGTAGATGTATGTGTCAAAATATTTACAGTTGAAGGCATCCATATTTTTACACTTGAAGTCATCAAAACTTTTACATTGAGTTTTAGACTTCTGTATTACTGATCTAGGCCTAATAGTTTTGTTTAGTTAAAAAAACTATAAAACCATGAGAAAAACTGTTTATGTTGGCCAACAACATCTGGCGGTAGACTGGACTATTACCCCCATTTGCCCATCACCCAACCCCAATCTCTTTCAGCTTTTCAGGGATGCAAGTTCTTGGCTCCTAAGTCCTAACCTTGCTGTTGCCTAGGCTGTAGTTGTTAAATCCGAGCATTGCCATACTAACGGATAGCTCATGCATATCATATAGTTCTGGTATTATGCATTCCTCAGATTGCTGTTCTGGCACGTTAGACATGATTTGTAAGTTTTATTCTTCTGTTCCCTACTTCAGAGACCATTTAAAGATTGGAACTGGAGCATCCAACAATGTAAACAGAAGAAGGGCTAAAGGGCTACTTGTTGAAGTGGTTATAATGATTGCACCTACTGCATCTGATTTGAGTTGTTGGATGGTTAATTGTTCATCCACTCAGGTTTACATCAAAGACCTTTAAGTTACACAATCTGATTTTGCAGTTACATACTTACATTAGAATACTTGTTCAGTGAGCTTACAGAAGTTAAATCAGCATGACATCTCATGTTTTTGCTGTTGGTGTGATTCATCTCAGCTCATTGCTTCTGACAGATGGTGAATGGTCTAATTGCAGGTTTTGCATTTTGAAGACTTCATACCCTGTCCCATCTCACAGTCCTCCTTCAATGTGCTCATGAGCATGGACTGGCAAAGCTACGGTTTCAAGTTAAAAGGAGGTTTCATGGATGATGAAGGAAATGCTGTGCTTGAGTGGGATAACCTGACATTTGCTCGTGTTGATATTGCCATTCACACTTACCATGGAGTATATCCAGTTCACGTCCTGTGCATACTTTCTTTTTCTAGTGATTGTTTGGGGGTGGATATATCACCATTGGGCTTTCTCAAGTGTTTTTTCTCTGGTTATCCTTGACTTGCTGTAGCCACTGCAGTGCAAGAATGGCAGAGATCTGAACCAGATAAATATCTTGTGAGGAAGGCACTTAAGTCTGCATTGTATCACTTGAAAGCAGATCATGCAGGAGACTTTCTCAGTTTTCATGGAAAGAAGGTATGTGCCTTCCCTATTACATGTTTTCTGTTAACTAACAAATTGTGAAGACTTCCATTCCTTTTGTATTTTCAGCCTGTTAATAACTTCGCAATGGATTTTTTTTTATTGTTAGTTGGACAGAAGCTAGTGCTATACTGCCACCAGACTGACTCAGGTGCAAATTGTCTTATGCTGTGCAAAATACAGTGCAAACCAACCTCCTTTTTTACAAGGAGCAAACTGACCTCAATGTGGAGTTAGTGGCGAAATAAGGAATCTTAATAAGAAATAAGCATCATGTGCTACATGGTCTGGAAAAGATCCAGCACCATATGCTTTGGTGATGTTCTCCGATATGTTTCATTGCAAGCAAAAGATAATCATTCAGTTATAGTACTATATAACGTTAGCCTACACTGTTTCACCTTTACATGTCATGGTATTAAACAGACCTAGATTTCGGAACTTATCGACACATATCAGCACTGTGTTGATTCCTATCTTTATTGTGAATAATTTCACTTTTCTTGGTAATGATATGCTTCATTTATCCGCAAAATGAATGGTAAATGCCAGTCTGGTTCATCTTTGTAATGAGCTCTATCTATATCATAGATGTATAGTTACAGGCTACCGCTTCCTACTAGTATGTCAACTACTCTTGCTAGTACCTATCACCAGGAGACAATTGGAACTTTGGTTGGTTGAAAGTTGCGGCTAACTTCACTTTCATTCATACTGATATACTGCATTTATCCACGCAACAAAGAGTAAATGCCACTCTGGTTCATCTTGGTAATGAGCTCCATATCATAGATTTATAGGCTATAACTTTTAAGAACATCTCCAACAAGCTATTTCTTAACTTATAACTAAGAGGAGAGAGAGCACGACTTCACACCAAGAAACAAGCTCTCTAACAAGTTATTTCTTTACTTTGTAATAAGAGCCTCAAGCTCTCCAATAGATTTTAGTGGACCCCACTTTAAGAAACAATTAAGCCTCCAATAACAAAAATGCTTATTTCTAGCTCCTAGGTATTAACAGCAAGGTCATTTCTTGTATAAGAAATGACTTTCTTTCTCTTTATGTTCTCCCATCACATCATCAAAAAGCTGATGCGGCACTTCCTAAGAAATAGATGAGGTAAACTTTTGGAGATGCTCTAACGATGTCCTCAACTACTCTTTCTAGTAGCTATCACCAGGACACATTTGGAACTTTGGTTGGTTGCAACTACCAACTGTATATGGCTAAATATGTGAATTGTCTGGTCAATTGTTCATCCTGTTGCTACCTTAACTGATAATTGTATCATTTCAGATCTGTGAGTATGTTCCTGATCTTGCACAATCGATTGCCGGTCTAATCTTGTCATCCAATGACCAAGAGTTCCAAGATGAATGCGTCGCACTTCTTGGGCTGGACTGGGATCAAGACATCTCAGAAGGGGCAATCAAATCCTGCATCAGTGACAAGATGGCCCGGATCATAGAGATGAATGACACCAAGGAGAATGTCGAGGAGAATGCGCCTTATCTGTTCGACTGTGAGCAGCTGGATGAAGATAATCAGCAGCTGGATGAAGAATATGGAGATGAGGATATGGTTTCTGACTTCTAGCATTGTCTTGCCAATCTCCTAGCTGTAGTACTCCTACTCAACTACGCTGTCAGACAGTTTCACTAGACAGATTTACAGACGCTAAGAACTGTTGCTAGTTGCTACTTACTGTATACGAAGTTTATACAAAATTCTGAAAATGTAATTACATATCTGCAGAGCATTTTTCTCACCTCCTGTCCGTAATATTTCTATGTTTTTTCTCTAGGCTTTTGTCTTTCCACAAATGCTACGTAGAGAAAGAGAAACAACTGTACAAACGACCTTGTATTAAAAGTGAAAAGCTGATACGATTTGAAATGTGAGAAATTCAATTCCAGTGCTTTAGTGGAACACAGGTTGAATCTTGCAGAAATTTTGTTCCTAAACTGTGTTGGCAAAGAAAAAAGAGGTTGCACGGGTGTGAGCGTGAACCAAGTTGGCGACCTGATGAAGCCTTTTTGCTTTAAATGGTTTCTAGACTTGAAAAATACAAGTTCAAACGAACATTAGGTTTTCGAGAAGTGCTTTCCAAAAGCATTTATGAAAAATTCACTAGCAAGCCGAAAACACCGTTTGAGGTGCTTCTCGCAGCACCTCCTCCTCTTCCGGTACCCCTATTTCAATATTATCCTCAGAGTTGACGTTATTTACCAAAAAACTACCACCGGATATAAATTCTCAAATCCCCTCAAAATTTTCCTCTTCCACCGGCTAGACTCCTCTCCACCTTCCTTCTGTTCCTCAAAAGGCGGCACAACTAGGGTTTGGGAAGGCGTCACCGTTGGCCTCCCCAACCACGCCATTGGCTGAGAGATCCCGTCCGTCGCCCTCCCTGACCTTCTCTCTTTCAGCCCCGTGCTCCCCTACCCCCACGTGCTTCCCGTCCCCGAGCCACTGAGACCACGAGCCGCCGGCGTCTGACTCACGCTTCCATGCCAGCTAGCCGATGGAGTCACGCCGCCGAGAGATTCCTCCGCTGCCCTCCCCGACCTTCTCTCCAGCGCCCATGTGCTCCCTTACCTCGTCCTTCGCCGCCACCCGTCCTCCGCCCTTCCTTGGCCTGTGCTCCGCCCGTCCAAGCACCCGCTCGCCTCCCTCGCCCCTATCAACCTCCCCAAGCCTGCGAGCTACTGCTCTTTCATTGGATTTGAGCTGCTGCATTTCGCCGGGCTCCAGCATGCCGGTGCCTCCTTGACCCACTGAATGTTTTTTTTCTCATTAATTCATTATAGATGAACTGTAAGAGCTCATAAACATGTAACTATGCTAAAATTGGATAAGAATAGGTAATAAATGTTTAATCAATGCTTAAACAATATCTTTAATAATTGAGAATATTTTAGACATTTATCATCATCTATAGATCCACCCGCTGTTCAGAAACACACTGCTCTGTTACTGTGCACCGGCTGACTAGCTCGGTTCTTATCAGTCCAGCTGCTTGTCGTTGAGTTTCAGCCCAAACAAAGAGGGCCGAAGGGTCGCTGCTTGCTTGCGCGGCTTGACCAGTATTACTCCCTGACAGTACGAGACCTAGCACCCACCGACCCGTCCCGCTCCCAAGCGGCGCCCCATGGAGCCCTCTCCCGTCGGCGGCGGCGGCGACGGGTCGTCCTCGGCGGAGAGGTGGCGCGCGGAGGCTGGGCGCGCGTTCCAGCACTATCTGGACCGGGCGGCGCCGCACACGGCGGGGCGGTGGGTGGGCACGCTGGTGGCCGCGGCGGTGTACGCGCTGCGGGTCTACTACGCGCAGGGGTTCTACGTGGTGTCCTATGGCCTGGGCATCTACCTCCTCAACCTCCTTATCGGCTTCCTCTCCCCCATGGTCGACCCGGAGCTCGACGCGCTCGACGCTGCCGGACCCGCCCTCCCCACGCGCGGCTCCGACGAGTTCAAGCCCTTCATCCGCCGACTCCCCGAGTTCAAGTTCTGGTATGCGACCCCCCTGCTCCGTTCTGATAATTTCTAGCCTCACTACGTCCTTTAATCATGGGAAATTGATGCTTAATTGTAAATTGGAGATGTAATCTACACAAGGCAACCACAGAGATACGCCCTTCTAGTGCCAGATTTGATTGGACCAACTAACTATGCTGGTTTGGACAGCAGCAAAATCGGCGCGCCTCTCTCGCCGAGTAACCCAAGGATGAAACAATAAATAGATAGGCTTCACTAGTAACTATACATCCTTGCTAATACCTATACATTGCCAGTTCCTATGTAAGAAATGTGATACACTCATTTTGTTGACCTGCCTGACGGGCAGTGGAAAGAGAGTGGTGACGGGGGATAGTACAGGAGTCTGAGTCTTCCAGTTGATACGAGCTCAAAAAGGCTAGACCGAAGGTCCCGTCCCACGGGTAAGGTGCTTAGCTGAAGGTGGAAGGCGAAGCCAAGGCAAGACCAAGGGTTTCCATTCCATATTAAGTATATAGTTCTTCTCCTAAGAAGAAGTATATTTAGGAGTAAGAACCCTTCCCCTCCCGGGGAAGCCTACAAAAGGCACGAAAATAGAAGGTAAGTTTAAATTTCATCGAGATTGTGTGGGTGTTCAGCTTCCTTTTAGGTTCTGGTAGCTCAGCTGGTTAGAGCAAAACAAGCAACGGATTGTTGCGTTTTCTAAGTGAGCTCTTGCATTGTTGTGCAATTTTCATCTTGTGAACTGCTGTCAACCTTCCGTTTTTGTGACTCCTTTTTAAGTCATTGTGGTGTTCTTTCGGTGGTAGTCTCACTGTTCTATGGTTCTGAATTTCAGATGGAATTGTACAATCAATCTCTTTCCAATTTGCAAGTAGTATAGGTTAAGTTCATGAACTGCTTCTTTAGCATTGATTTTCCCAGCAAGTTTCAATGAAAAGAGGCATTTGCTGCTTTTTGGGCAGAGGGAGTAATATTATTTTCATGCAATAACTATCATCAAGTAAAATATACTACTTTAGGTAGCATGGAATAGCTACTAGTTTTGAGATTTGTGGTCCGGTGCCAATGGTTTCCTGTCCTTTCTTTACCTGTTATTCTCTTTGCGGTGCAAATCTACAAAAAAAACTATATTAACCAATTACTATTTTCAGGTATGCCATAACAAAAGCCTTCTGCGTTGCTTTTGTCATGACATTCTTCTCAGTATTTGATGTCCCTGTCTTCTGGCCAATACTACTCTGCTATTGGATTGTGCTCTTTGTCCTGACAATGAAGCGGCAGATTTTACATATGATCAAGTACAAGTATGTCCCATTCAGCATGGGAAAGCAGGTGAGAGCTTTCTGTTGGTTGGAAGTTAATTATGTTTCCTTCAGCTGCTTGAAAGTTAAGTAGTTTGTGCTTTCTGCAAGATTTCCTTAAAACTAGTACAAAATTGTTTCATACACAATCAGTGATAAGTTATAACAGGTTTAGTGTTGATTGATGCACTGTTGCCAGTGTAGCTTGGACTGCTTGGTGCTTGAGGCAGTCAGAACCTTGTCCCCTACCTTGATCCTGGCTGAACTTTCTATTTGCTGGGATCTAGAGTGACTGAGTAAACTGTATGTTGTTTAGGAGGTCAGAAACTACTGGATTTGATTCTTCTATCACCATATTATAAGATATATTGGTCCACTATGGACTAGCAAGCTTCTTAATTATGAGGTCAACGGTTTAACATCTTGAATACATCCTCCCTAGGACCTGTCGAAATCATCGACCTACACTTCATAATTTAGTGAATTTACTGTACAGCGGTTTACTAAACTTTGCTTGCAATTCCAATGCAGAGATACGGTGGAAAGAAAGCCGCAGCAGCTAGTGCATCTAAAGATTGAGACCTGAAGAACAAATCCCTGTGTTGTGTTCTTCTGTGAGGCAACAGTGGTTATGCTGGCATGATGGTTTTATTTGTACAACCTACTGATAGTGAAATGTACAACTAATGACCTTGTTATTGTTGGTGGTTCTTGTTTTGCATAGATCATCTGTCAGTTGTTCTGTTGACCTATTGGGTCGAGTGCAATGCAAATCAAAACCACTTGGGCGTGTCCAACACTTCTCGATAGTACTCCATTTCTTAAGGCATATCTGGAACACATGAATTCTACGGGAATGTTGTGAGACAGTTCTCCTGTCTGGAATGAACATTGTGCGCAAAGGACGTGATGGTTCTTTCAATGAAAGCTTAATAAGAAGCTACCACCGTGACTGCTTTTCATTGTACAGCTACTCATTAGTAGTGTGATCTTATTTGGTTGCAGCCGGTTCCTGTTGACAATTATGACTTGTTACTTGTTGTGAAATGCCAAGGTTGCACTAACCAGTTTGTTAGTCTTCTACATCGTTTTCTCGTTTTCATCCTTCTTTATATTCTTCCCTGGTTATTTACGGTGATTAAGGATAATTATTTGTCTAATTGTTAATTGTAGATGAATTATACACAACGCTACACGTGCATAGTTGTCCCAATCTTCGCGACACAGGATCTGGTACATTGATATATACTGCCAGTAATCGAATCTGGTTGCAACATGTCCTAAATATATTTCTCTTTCGAAAGTACACAGAAGGCTTGCCGTTGCACTGAAAAAAAAGAGAAATAATACCAGATATTTTTTAGGGTAAAATAGTTACTCGTTAATCGCATGTTAATCACAGAATCTGTTTTACCTGCACGAAAACTAAACCCCTACACTGACATATTGTCCCCACCCTTAACCCCATACCCCACATGTCAGCCAGCGCATCTACTCTCTCCTGTATATTTAGCTGCTGGACTCTTGCGGAGACTGCACTTCGGAGTAAAACAGATCTATCCTCTCACCGAGCTCATCGATCGGCGGCGAAATCCGAGATGGCGGCGAGCGGGTGGAGGAGGAGGGCCGCGTCGCGCCCTGCGTCGGTGTGCCTGTGGATCGCGCTAGTCGCCGCCACCCTGGCGCTCGCCCAGGTGCTCGTCCACCTCGTCCGTCTCCTACGAACCCATCCTCCATAGTTTGCTGCTCTCCCTCTCTCGCTCTCTGTGTCTGTGTGTGTCCTCCGATCTGATTGCCTCCCTCTGTTCTCCGATACGATTGTTCGGGACGCTTGTTCTAATATCTGAATCTGCTTGCTGTGGATCCGAAGGAATTAGATGTGTTTGGTTGCTGATTTGTTTAGACTTTGTTGAGGTGGTATCTCTGTATTGATGTATCCTTACCTTTTTTTTTCTGTGGCTTTCAGGCGAAGAAGTCGAACGCGGATCTGTCGGAGGTCACGAACAAGGTCTACTTCGACATCGAGATCGACGGCAAGCCCGCAGGTTTCTCGTGAAGCCCGTCTCTAGCTTTATTTTCAGATCAGCTTTAGGGGTAAACAGTATAGAATTACTGATACGAGGATTATTGCCTAGCTTAGTTGTGTCGCAGACTTGCAGATGCCTAGGAGCCAAGTTATGGCATATAGAGTGATCCCTTTGATTACGATTATCAAATTTTGAGATTGACTTGAAGCCAGCTCTGTTATGTTGAGATGGCTGCACCTAGTCATATCTATGTTTAAGGAGCCGATGTTCTTTTTATGTATGCTTCTATGTGCTATTTGATTGATTCACTGACAATTAAATTGCTTCTGATTCTCATAGGTCGGGTTGTCATGGGACTTTTTGGGAAGGCTGTTCCTAAAACAGCAGGTATCATCAGCTTACTATTCAATTCGATAACTTTGTAATTATTTGTATTAGATGACAAAAATGCTAATGGAACCATATCTTTTGTCCTACAGAGAACTTCCGAGCGCTTTGCACAGGTATGCTTCCCTACCACTCACTATTTTTATATGTTAAAGATGTTACTCTCTCTGCTTGTTAAAGTTCCCAGATGCTTAATCCCATGGCAAAGCTTGGTTGTTTGAATAAATTTTTGCACTATGCAATCACAATTGTCTTTTTAGGGCAACCATAGTGTAGGCGTATAGCCATCATTTGTCGTTGGTGCCAAATTTGTTGTTTCACCCAGTGTGACCAATACCAAATCTCCATTGTTGGGACCCACATCATATTAAACCACACCTAAAAATTCTAACTCTCTTTTCCCACTTCTCACCTCTCTCCTCCTCACGGCACAGCGCAACTCCATTCCTCCCATATTCTTTCTCCGGTGCACAGATCCAGCACTCCTGTAGTCACTGCATCAAATCCTCCAACGCCAAGCCCAGCCTGCACCAGAGAATGCTCCACAGCTCAGCCTAGGCACCTGCGCGAGCTGTAGGTGCAGGGGACTGCGCCAGATCCGGCTGTGCGAGGCGTGCAGCTGCTCCTTCTCCACTCGACCTTGGCGGCGTCATCCAGGAAGAGGAGGACTAGGAGGTCCTAGGTCTCGTCGGCGTCCGGGTTGCTACAGTGCAGTGTAGGCAGAGGAGGACACCTGCGGCCTCCATTGGCGCAGTGACAAGACCGGGCTCCCATGGCGCCGCTGCCGACGACGGCGACCTCTGTCCTTGAGATTCCCTTTCCTCTCTGTTCTTTTCGGTTGTTGCGAACAAAAAAATACTTGTTTAATTTTGTGGCATCGGAGCAGCTACTTTCTCCGGTTCCAAAAAATTTTCATTTTGGCAACGGTCTCACAATGGTAGGCAGCGGTGCCAAATGCCCAATTCTGAATTTGGCTACGCTATTTGGCCTCCATTGGATGCTCTTATGCTGGCATCAAATTATTTGGAATCACACAATTTGGTCACGTCTTCAGGAAGTTTATGTATGCTTGTAACATTACTAAGTTGCTTACATTATTCTTTGAAAGCAAAGGGAATATACCAATGCTATTCTCCTATTACTTCATAGCCAACACTATCATTTTAATCGTTATAGAGTAGGGACATTGGCAACCTGTTTGTCCTAAAAGTTGGGCAGGAACTGCATTAAGTCATGAGCTCCCTCTACCATAACGCAATGCTTCTAAGCCGTAAGTTCTCCAGTGGCTAGCAGTAACCCCTCTGCACAGAATTTTCATTGTTCATCCCCTTGCTCAAGCATCCATAACCGCTGCATATGAATGCTAATAAGAAAAAAAGAGAGATAAGTAACTAGATGAATTTGTAGTTGACTAGCTTCACGTTTGAAAATGTGACAAAATATAATTTCTGAAAAATTGAAATGAAATATTACGAAACCCTGACATTACGTATATTCAGAGAGACCCCCTGCAGTAATGCAATCTGTATAGTAGCTTTCTCTCTGATGTCTGCTTGTGGTTACTAAAAGTTGCCATGTCTTGTTTTACTGTGTTTTCATGTAGCTGTCTCAAGTCTCCATATTATTTTTATACAGGAGAGAAAGGAATTGGCAAGAGCGGCAAACCTCTCCACTATAAGGGAAGTTCATTCCACAGAATTATCCCCAGCTTCATGATCCAAGGAGGTGACTTCACACTTGGCGATGGAAGGGGTGGTGAATCTATCTACGGCACAAAGTTTGCGGATGAAAACTTCAAGCTCAAGCACACTGGACCAGGTGATTAACTGTGTTTCTTGAAATCCTAATTGTAACTAGAGATGCTTTATTTGAGTGATAGCCTGTTAAGACATTCTCCTCTTTGATTGACTGGTTATTGGTGCTGTGGTGCAGGCTACCTCTCCATGGCCAATGCTGGGAAAGATACAAACGGATCCCAGTTTTTCATCACCACTGTAACTACAAGCTGGTAATCCTCAATGTTCTTTGTAATTGCAGCAGCACTATTTCTAGTTTCTACTGAAAGTTTTTTTTCCCTGTTGAAACTTTTCATTGATGATCTACATTTTTTGTGCTAGGTTGGACGGGAAGCATGTTGTGTTTGGCAAGGTGCTGTCTGGAATGGATGTGGTATACAAGGTTGAAGCTGAAGGCAAGCAGAATGGGACACCGAAGAGCAAAGTTGTCATTGCAGACAGCGGAGAACTGTCGATGTGATGAGCTGAAATGATGTTTGATGGAAACTACTGCGCCTGGTTTTCATTGTAGAACTGTCTTTCGTTGGTCTGTTCTCGTATGCTTCTACCTGAATTTAGATGGAGCAAGTTTCTCTTGACTATAAAGTATAATGACTTGCTTATTTGCTAGTACTTGGTTGGCAAGTGATACATGTCCTAGATCGCTTTTGTTTTCCTTCTATTTTCTGTTTTGCATGTTTCCTGCGGTTACGTGCTTCTGATCAGTTCGTGGACCTAGATGCCTTGTTTGCAAGTTCATGGACCTGCTTACACCTACATTGCAAGTTCTAACTAAGGATGTACGATGCGATGCAACTTACTCCTGAATCCTGATAAATATTTTCTCACGCTGTAGTCTGTAGTGCTAGATCAACACGAGGTGAACGAGCTGGCATGCATAAAAACCCTTTTTGCTTTTTTGTCTATTGATCAAGGGCAATTTTTTTTCCGAATATCACGGTATCCTTTTAACCCTCTAATTGCGTACCACTTCAACTTCTTTTTAGTTGGTTTTGACGGCGAATATATGATCATGTCACCCGGTAAAGGAGAATATCTTTCATTTATTTTTTGAAAGGAGGAGAATATCTATCTCTGTATTCTCCCTCGCAAAAAAGGTATCTTGGTATTCTGTTCTACTGCATCGCTCTAGCTACTAGCTACGAATCTTTTCTCCTCCTTTTTCTGATGCGCACGTATATATCTTGTACAAGAAACTAATACGAAAACAAGAAAGAAAAAAGAGTCGTCGCCTCAGAAAAAAAAATGAAGTCCTGGAAGGCTGAGCAAACCTAGACGCCGCATCCTGACCGCAGGTTTCAGATCGAGCGGCGGATCGGGGCTAGCCGGTGCCACCCCAGGAGCTTAATAATTGGCGTCCCATCTCCCCAGTCTCCACCCATCCCATCAACAAAAAGAAGACAAAACACAAATAGGGTTCGGGGGAGGCGGCGGCGGCGGAAAGCGAGAGGCGAGAGCGGCTAGGTCAGGGAAGGGAGGAGGAGGTCGCCTGCGGCGATGACGGGGAAGGCGAAGCCGAAGAAGCACACGGCGAAGGAGATCGCGGCGAAGATCGACGCTGCGACGACGAACCGCGGCGGGGGCAAGGCGGGGCAGAAGGACCGGCTTGGGCAGGAGAAGGGCGGGCACGCCAAGCTCGAGTGCCCGCTCTGCAAGGTCACCGCCCCCGACGTGAAGTCCATGCAGATCCACCACGAGGCGCGCCACCCCAAGCTCCCCTTCGACCCGGAGAAGATCAACAACCTCCACTCCTCCGGCGGCCCCGCCGCGGCGGCACCGGAGGCCGCCGCGTCAAGCTCCAAGCCCAAGCCCGGCGTCCGCGGCAGCCTCAAGAAGACGGGGTAATCTAATCCCCCATCGTATCGCATTCAACCCAATCTACTTTGGGCTATGGCCGCCTCCGTCTGCTGCAACCGTCCTACTGCAGTGTTCTGCTAGTCTAAGGCTGCTTTACATTACTGCTGCTGCTGCTGCTGCTACATGTCGTGTGTCGTGTGATAGACGCGTTAATTTTATCCCCGTATATCTGAGGATATGGCTCTGCCTGATGTTCCATGTCCTCGTTGCCATGTTTTATTATGTGTCGACTACTCTATGATGGTGCCAAATGGTTTGCTAATATTAATTTCTAGTGGCGCTCAAGCAATCATATCGTAAATTCTGTTTAATTATCTGTCAGCTACTCTATGATGGTTTGGTTATATTAACGTCTAGTGGCACTCGGGCAATCCTATCATATCGAAAATTCTGCTGCTCGTTCAATTTCCTTTATTGGCTAGTAAAGTGCATGAATTGGGAATTTGCACTTGTGCTTCTTATCCTCGAGGTGTGGTGATAAATCTTTTGACTCGTTGATCGTTGGCTTTGTACACTAGGGTATGATCATCTGGTCTAAATCTAAGCATACAGTAGGGTATGTTCATCTGGCTGAAATCCAAGCCTGACTTGCATGTGCCCTTGTCGTGAGTCATGCGGAGAATTTGTGCTGGTTTAGGAAGGGATAGATGATGACACAAATACCTACCCAAATATTACTCTCCCTAACAAGTAGTCTACTTGTTGACAGTGGAATTGTGGTCCAATGATACAATAAGGACACTTATGCCAATAGTGAGTTTAGAGGCACACTTAACATGCTTAAACTTAATGCTGTACCTTTGAGTTTCTCCTCTTAAAAAGTTTACACTTTTCTTTAGAGGACTAGTGATTTTTAACCCAGTATGATCCTTTGTAACCCGCAGCAAATTAATCTCATAATGGTATAAGACCTTTTAAGGAATTAATGAGAGATCTGTAGCATTCTTACATAACTCTGCATCATTTCTCTCCATCTCCATGTGATTTATTATGCCATACTGATCAGTCTGCATCATCAATTGGTACCATTTGTAGTTGGCCTGAAAGAATTGTTGTCTCAAGAGTATAGTCAATACTCTTCGTAGTATCACCAGCACTCTTATTTGACCATGGACGTGTCATTGCAGCGAAGTACAGAAATAAGGCCTTCAAGGCCTCTAACGCCTCTTCTAAGTCTCCGTTTGGCATCGCAGTGGATTATGATTATCTCGTTTTGTCGACTTGTTTTAAGATATTTGGTTGTTTGACTTGCTGCCTTTTTCTTAATCAAGTTGTAACCGGATATATTATTGCGTTTCAGAACATATGAGATGAATGGAGGCAACCATAAACTGAGCCTAAATAACTGAATTGTGTCTATTTGTTTGGTACATAGAGTGCTAACTACTGTTGGGGTTAAACATCAACTGATTGTCTTAAACTACTTTATAGCAGCGCATAGTTGCCTTCTAAAGCTGATGCACTTTAGTCAATGCATTGCCCACTGGCGAGGTATCACAATGATGTGATATAATGATGCTTGAAGCGTGGTCAGGGGCACTTCACCTTTCTTTTGATAGCACGGAATTTGTGATGCTTGTAGCACGGTGATGAGTACTTCACCATTCTTTTGATAGCATGGTATCGATGATGCTTGAAGCACGCTGAGGAGTACTCACCATTCCTTTTTTTTTGAAGAACCTACTCACCATTCCTTTGATTCACTGCTTGAAAGGTTGCCCACTTATTTTGATGAACCTAGTTAGTGCTTCATCCTTTGAGCAATCCCAATATTCTGTGTTGTCTAAATTGCAAAATGCATCATGTTCTGTTCGGTGCAGAATGCATCATGCATATCTCAACTATGTACAGCGCATTGAAATCAATATGCCAGAATTCCATTGTGCAATCAGCACTGATCTAGGACTTGTTTGGAACGCAAGAAAATCGTAGGGAAGAGTTTAGTACCTGCAGGAATAGGAGGAAAATCATACGTAGTATGTTCCAATACTGTGCTATATGGCCAGATAAAACATATGCATTTGCACAACACAAGCTGCGAGTTGTATTTATACACACGACAGTTCTCCTTTATAAATTTACGCTAGGTAATTCCAAAAGAAAAATTATGTAACCGTGTAACAATTACATCGCCAGAGGAAGAGAGAACACATAAGTGGCTGAAAAGATACACAACGAAAGCACAGTACGAGTACTCCAGCAACCTATTGCGCCAAGAGCTGAGCACTGGAATTTGGAGTGATATTTTGATTTCTCCCGCAAATGTACTGTGCTCTCAAGATCTCGGCAAGAATGGTTAATGAACACGTTGGAAGTTGGGAAGTCATCACGGAAGAGCAGTTATCTTGTCGGCATAGTAGTAGCTATACTGTGTTGCAGCTTCAGTTCCCAGGCCTAAAAGAAGACCTGCTGAAACAGAAGACAAATGAAGTTAACTGCAGCAATCATAGCATATTCTATATCGTATGCCACTGAAAAAGTAAGTTGTTCATATCATGATTATATGTCAATTTATGGTGCTAACAACTTACTAGATGATAAAGAGTGATATACGGTATACATTGAGATAATAACAAAGTGATTAGCCGTCAACAAGCTGGTTGAAGTAATGACCTTTCGTTACTGAAGTTGTTCTGTCCTGCTGTTACCCTTGGACCTGTGAAGACAAACTGCCGAAGCTAAATGATCACTGCACATTGTTAGCCAATAGCATCTTGTGTGGATGCTGAGAAAACCATGACTGCAGCGCGCATAAGTTTCAACTTATGTTCAGCGTATCTGGGTATGAGCTCAGTATCCTGCACATCTTCCTGATGATGGAATTTTAATCCAATGATAGAAATGGTAATTACATGCTTTGTAAGAAGACCGTATGATACTAATACACGAAGTAATTCTGCTGCTGTTCTTCTGAAGAGAACGGAGATGACTCGTCTGCTCCTCCGGGGCCTAAGGATCAACGGAACCACTGAAGGAACTTTCACGTGTCTTGTGAGCTGGTGCATCCCCCGCCTCCACCAGAAGTGGGTTCAAATAACCAGCCACCAGTACTCTCTGCGCTTCATTATAACGAGCCCAAGTAACCAGGTATAGACCAGCAATGATGAAAACTCCTCCAATGATGCTGCAAAGGGAGAACAGATACACAAGGTGAGTATTTAATTCTGCATAGATCTGTCGAAATTTTAGAGCTTATAAGTGAGACAAAAGTAATCAAGCAATATCAAATATCAAGAGCTATATCTATAAAAAAACAACATCAGTTTACACCAAGCACCGCTACCGTTATCATTTCGCCTGAAAGAGTACCATGGACAATTGATAAACACAATGCAAATTCATCAATTCGAATGATCCAAAACTTGAGAAGCCATCAATCATAATGTTCAAACAGCACATAGGGTAGAGTGTTGGTTGGTCCAAACCTGCCGAGATAAATCGGGGTACCAAGAAAAATAGTTGAGAGGATGGTAGAACATGCTGGTTGGAGGGGATTGTAGAGGGCGACCAGAGAAGGTCCAAGAATTTTGTTTGCCCAAGTCATGATTGCATAGTTCAGACAAGATGCAACAATTCCCTGGTGGTGCAAGCAAGAAAATGGGTTAGAACATGCTAGGAGAGGTTTCTACATCCTAGCATGGTCATACAAGTCATGTAATCTAATCCTAATGGCACATAAATATTACTCAGATACTCACAGCATATAGAATAGCTATAATCTCGGTTCTTGTCAGTGCCCACTCGTGGAGCCCATTGGTTGCAAATACCCCAGTCAACACCATAAAGAGGGTGGCAAAGGAATACGAGTAGGCTGTCAAGGATAAGCTCGCAGGGTATTTTATCAGCACCGGAGCCTGGAATCATCACAGCAGAAAGGACACCAGTTTGCGTCAATCTTTAACATACAGGTAAACAGTACCTCATCTTTCTCTGCAAAAGATTTTTTTCGAATAAATGTATATTTCACTTCTTAACTATTGCTTGTAAACATATTTCATCCCCAAACTCTAAAACCAAGTAAATCTCACCCTTAACAGTTAATTTCGAATAAATTACCCCTTTGACAACAGCGGAAGGCGATTTTGCGTTGACGTGGAGTGGTTTGGACCCCACTTAGATGATGTGGCGCCTACGTGTTAGTGACATCAGCTCCACGTTATAAAATAATAAAGTTAAAAAATATCATGAAGCTTTAAGAAAAAATAATCATTTTTATTTTAAAAATCTAAAATATATTTAAAATAAAAACTCGACCATATTTTTTATTGCAAAATTTTCAAGAAAATTTGGCATAGTTGGGTAAAAGGAGTTGTGAGCAAATTTTCAAAATTTCTCAAAATTGAAGAAATTTGGTCAGATTTTTTATTTAATTTTTTCAAAAACAAAAAAGGTCGGGTTTTTTTTTGAATTTTCAAAATCAAAAAATAATTAATTTTCTTAAAATTTTGTGATATTTCATAACTTTATTATTTCATGACTTGTTAGATGATGTGGAGCTAATGTGGTCAACACATAGACGCCACGTCATATAAGTTAGTTCAAAACTATTCCACGTCAGCGCAAAACTGTCTTCCACTGCCGGCTGTCGGGAGGAGGGGGGGGGTAATTTACTTGAAATTAACAGTTAAGGTGAGATTTACCTGATTTTAGAGTTTGAAGATGAAATATGCTTAGAGGCAATAGTTAAGGTGAAATATACATTTATTCCTTTTTTTTAAGGGTTCTCAAGAACCTGTTAATGTCAATAGATATCAAATACACTATCGATGTTGAGCAAATGCTCCCGAATTTGCATTACCTGTATGACAAGATAAGCTCCCATCAGGAAACAGTTGCCTATAAGGCACATGACACCAAGATGCCAGGTTTCCACACCATATTGTAGCATGGTTGATGTGAGCCACTGAGCATAGGAATTGCTACTCCATGATACACCGGCGAGCGCATTGCCACCCACAGCATTGGTGCCCGCAAGGCCAATCAAGGACGGGCCTCGATAGAAAACCATCATGACGGCGCCGAAAACGCACACGGCCGTGCCGAGAACCTTGACGATGCCGTCTTTCGTGAAGATGTTGATCACCTCAACACTGGAAACATTTAGGTTTGTTTGCAGTTCAGTTTGGCAGTTGAAACCAAGGCAATGTCAGGAGCACATAAAATCGTATGTATATCCGGTGATTGATTGATTGACTGGTTGATTGGTTACCCAACAATTGCGGCCAGGAGAAACGTGAAGACCGGTATCGCGGGCTGGAACGCCGCGGCGTAGGATGCGTTGGTGAAGCTGAGGCCGAGCAGGAACAGGAGCTGGTTCCCAAAGATCCTGCAGAAGACAGGTAGCAGAGACCCATTTTGAGGTGTTCACTACGGAAAACAAGAAGAGCTCTTGAAGAGGTTGCTCCATGAACAGCAGCAGCAGAATTAATTACCCGGCGAAGCCAAGAAGAGCGAAGGACGCGAGGAGCTGCGGGGTCACCGGGCGCCGCACTCTCCTGCGAACATTTCGCACCAGAAAAACTCCATATCCATCAGTTTCTTTTGAGCTTGCGGCACAGGATTGATGAGGAGGAAGAGGAAGCAAGGAAGGGACCTCTCGCGGAAGAAGGCGACGGGGGCGAGGAGGGCGAGGGCGAGGAGGTCGCGGTAGACGCAGAAAACGATCTGGTTCATGCCGACGTTGAGGACGGACTTGGTGAGGACGTGGTAGCCGCCGTAGGCGAGCTGGGTGAAGGCCATGGCGGCGTGCGCCCGCCACGCCTTGTCCGCCCACAGCACACGCCCGCTCCCGCTGATGCTCCACACCGACGACGACCACCGCTGCAGCATCGTCATCTCCCCTCTCTCTTTCTCTCCACCGCAGCAGCTCTCTAGCTTCCTCCTCTCTCTGCTGCCACGAGCCTAGCTAGAAGAAATGTCGTTGATTTTTTTCTTTCTTTCTTTTGTGCTGCTTGGTGTCTGCGTGGCGGATTTATTGGGAAAAATCTCCCGCTCCGGTGGCTTCTCGGTCCATGCCAAATCCACGCACGCAACCATCAAACCATGTACCAATGCACTAGCATCCCCAGGTATATTAGTAAAAATACTCTGTCTATTGGTATACTAATCTGTCTAAAAATGTCCTTAAAAATTATAAATACTCTTTTAAAATTTTATTAAATAGCACGCATCTACCATGTTACAAAATGTTAAATCATAATTCGATTCACAATTGAGAAAGTAAAAAGAAAAATCTAATTTATTATAAATAGTATCATGTTTAGATTGAGAAACCAAAAAGAAAACATAATTCGATCCACAGAGTGAACAATACCCACTCGTACTATCCATTTATCTTTTCCGTTTCTCAAGCTGTATTGAATTTGGATTTAAAATCTATGACATGGTAAATATGTGTCCTATAAATGTTGACAAAAAGTTTTAATTTTTTTTTATGATTTTTGAATAGTGAATTAGGGGTCCAGATGCGAATATAAAAATGCAGATACAATCAACTGTTTTTTAAGAAAGAAATAGGCGACAGCTAAATAGCAAGAACGGGAAAATATCTGACGACGTTACTGATAAGCCATCAGTCTCATGTTAGCTAGTCTCGTTTAGGTGGGGAATGCGAGGGAGACCTGGAAACGGCCAGCTTTTCCTTCTTATCCGAACAGCCGGCAGCTGGGGCCATATGGCACCGATGAGTGACGAGAATACACTACCGGCAGCACCTGGTGGCACATCTTTTCTCTATTTATTCCTCCTCTTGTCCTGTTCGACCTTGATTTATTCGTCCAAACAAAACAATCTCATTCCTGCTGATATATAACAAGATGGGATTGCAGGGATCAGTAACATCTCATCTGATTAGGTAATCAGCTGGAGAGTAGTAGCCGGTCTCTGTTCATGACTAAAAATGTAGTGTTGTTCAGGTTAACCTGGAACCAACCATTTGCTTCGTTCCGTGTCAGAAAAGAAAGGCGGATCAGATTCAGCAGAGGCTTACGAAGAGTGAGAGTAGTCTTGTGGGATATGGCACGACTGATGCAAACACTCGAGGGCAGAACGAGTGAATTGAGCACCGACAACGACCGATCTGCTTACTCAGCCACAGGACCACGGGTCGTTCCATCCATCCCTGAAGCTCTCGACAGATTATTCCCCTTCCTCTCGATCGATACTCCATGATCCATTCTGTTATCCATCCACACGTCTCCATTGTTTTGGTGTCTTGATTTCTCGATGTTTGCGCTCTTACATGCAATGACCCGGGACTTGGCTCCTCAGACGTGCACAAGGCACGTCAGGGACCGCCGTGCCTCCTTACAAACTGCAAAACAGCTAGTGTGTTGTTAATTTCTGAATCGAAAGAGAGAACAAAAATAAGTAAAAAGCAATGAGAAGACAAGACCCTTCTAATCCATCTCCAACTTCTTCACACAAGTAAGAGATCTGCGGGAAGCATCAATCGTTGATGAAAACCACAGACTTGTTAAGAGCAAAAAATCAAGTGCATCTGTGCTACCGCCTTCACGAGTAGCAGAACAGCATGTTGTCGCTAGAGACCATCATAGTCTTCGTTCGGCCGCCCGCCGTCTCCAGTCCAGATTAATACTACTAAATTTTTCTTAGAATATATTTTCACAATATATAATTATGTTTCAAAAAGTTATATATATTTAAAAAAAAATTGATGCTCAAAGTTCAATGTTTAAAATCGGAGGGAATGGTTTTTTTAGACAATCGGCCACAGCACATGGTGAGAGCTTCCGCACCTGAGAAAAAAGAATATCCGGATATTATATTGCCGAATGCCAACGATCTAGCACTGGCAAATTTAAACATCAAAGGTAATGATTTTCAAAGAAAGCAAACATCAAAGCTAATTTAAGGAATACTGCATCTGATTTGGCACGTCTCTTTGATGTTGATTATTCTACTGTACAATCTTGAAACTTAGCCGGGCGAGCTCATTAAGCAAAGCCAGGCGCGAACAATGTTGATTTAGACAAGCAGTTAGCCGGCAACGTGTGAGAATCCAACTCCAAGATCGTTACGTGGAATCTGAGCCTTTTTCTACACACTCAAGTTTACATTTTCTTCTTGAGAAAATCACTGAAGTTGGTGAAGCATGGGTTGAACTTGATGGGCCTAAAACCATGCCATTCTGGTGTGTCACGAGCAGGCACAGTATGGGCCAAACTCTGGCTCAGCCCAGACATCGAGGCCCGGACATCCGACACGGCGACACGAGTGTACACTGTGACACTGACACGAGTGGATCTGGATCACTCCCGCACGTGCGGCAGTACATGCCATGACTCACGCATGGCTCGCGTGTCACACGCTCGTCATTTTCTGGCCGCAATTCATGCTTCGCCACTAAAAGCTTTTATTCTACCAAATTGTGGTACACATCTGAACCCATAAAGACCTTACCTACCGCTCTATAGTGTGCTCCACTGTAATAGTACGTGAACTTGTCTCTACGTTATTTTGTTCGTTTACTTGTTACTTTTGACTATAGCACATATATCAAAACAATCGTTTAAAATATCGTTTAGTACAAGACAAGCTAATACTGGTTCTAGAGATTTTCTGTTAATTTACTACACTCACCTAATGGCAAAAATAGGAATAGTAGAAAGCCTGGAGTGAAAAACATTTGTCAACAAATAAAATGGTAGGGGGAAAAAATACTGGGGAGAGTAGAAAATGATACTAGACAAAGACAAGTTCTTGCACCTGATTTACACTGTAACGCTGAAGTGCAGTCAATTGCCAATTGGTTGCGTCGGACCCAGATGCATAAAATCGCAGCAGAGCTCGTCACAAGCAAGCGCCAGGTGTTAAGCAACGTGCCGTTAAACTACAATATAATTAAATCTGATCGTGGTGAAGAGTGCAGATCTGTCATGTCACCAACATCACAAAGGAAAGGAAAATTGGGATGGATGAGGAGGACCGCTGATCTGACTAAGGGGTAGGCAGGTGCGGTTAGTTTCAGCGTTTCTGTTTTACCTCTTCCATCCATCACTTCACAAATTTAACCCAATTGAGTATTAGTTCTCTTCGCATAATTACCCTACTCTCAACATAAACACAATGGCTGAAGAAACATGCACATTTCATAACTAAGCAATGTACTAGATAGCCAGTGATAGCTTTCGCTATAGCTATTTCAGGTCCTCGTCATGAAAGCGTGAAACCCGCGATTTTAATAAGTAGCCATAGTCCTTTCCTTTCGAGATAATCGAAGAAAAATCTCCTGGTTTCTGTACCCTGAGATGCACACAGCCTGATGAAACCGTGTTTTCAAACCTTGTAATTGGAAAGGTAAAAAAGACACTATAAAATGTGCCTGAAATTGCAGGAACCGGATTGTCACGAAAATGTTCCATTTCAGGAGCCAAACCGGAACATCGGGTGGAGTGGAATTTACGAGTATGATCCTACTACCAACTTATGTGCGTGCTCGTCTCTCCTTTTCCGATCGTGCTAGCATGCCTGTCCACCATGACCATGATCATACTACATGGTGCCTTACCATGAAAAGCCACGGTTTTCAGAACCGAATTGATACTGGCAATGCAAGTAATCCTCGAATACCCACCTACAAACATGTACTACAACTGTTTATTTGCAGAATATCTGTGATCTCGACAACCGTCACATTTGCCACTAGTTTCGAACGCTGGTATTTGGTAGGAATTTTACATGAACTGAGCTGTTTTCTCTGCAATTCCTGCGTTGCAAATCACGTCATGCTGAGCGCTACATCGGAGTCAGCGAGCAATTTCACATGACAGGAGTGGTTTCCATGATGTGTGATCAAAGCACACAGATTCATTCGACGGTGTCACTAATGGCGCTGTCAAGAAAGCAGCTTACCAACTGACTGAACAGGAACAGCGCAGTTGATTAGCAGATGGCCACCTAACCTCGTCGCAGGTCGCACTCACAACCAACACACTGAAGAAAATTTTGGGACGAAAGGGATTCCCAAGGTCCAAAAAGGCAAGTGATTTGGGGCTTAAATTTACTTATCCAAGATCCTCAAGTGACACACAAGCCAAATTTGCTCCTGATTTACTCATCACAATGTCAAGTTTATTTCTTCATCCTTATATGATGATCCCAAGGCAAGTTTTTTCCCAAGAGGAAATCACTCGACAGAAATACAGATTCATACAATACAATACAATGAAATGTATATAACCAGCAAGAACTGAAATTAATTAACAGAGCATTCATCATACGATCACCATGGCATGGAGCAAGGCATGGAACTTGGAGGAGGGAGGAGGCTACTACCGGACGGTGATGTTGTTGGGGGTGGGCGGCGACGGCGATCGCGAGGCCCTGCCCTCGACGAGCTGCTTCCGGATCACGCCGGTGTTGTTGCTGGAGGTGTTTGGAGGCGATGCCTTGCCCTCGAAGAGCTGCTTCCGGAGCACGTCGTGGAGGCCGTCGAAGAGCCTCTTCTTGACGGAGTCCATGGCGGACTCGAGGCGGTTGAGCAGCTCGGTGGAGTTCTTGTTGTACATGAAGAGGCCATTGTAGAGGTCGAAGCTGTCGCTGCAGGTGTTGTCGACGAGGCGGAGCAGCGTCTCGTATCCCTTGGTGTTGATCGGCGTGGAGCGGAGCTGGAGCGTGGCGAGCATGCGGCCGACGGTGTGGGTGAGGAACTGCGTCTCGGCGGCGTGCGCGTCGTGCTCCGCGCAGGACATCTCCACCATGCGGCACCCCTCCCGCTCGAAGATGTTGAGGAAGGCGTCGGCGCGGGCGCGGCGGCCGGGGCAGTCGCCGACGCGGACCTTGTCGAAGACGAAGGGGAGGCCGTCCCAGCCGTCGCGGGCGGACTCCGGGCCGAACATGGGGTGGGTGCAGATGATGTCGAAGCCGTCCGGGAGGGAGGTGAGGAGGAGGTTCTTGGGGAACTCCTTGACGGAGAGGACGTCGACGAAGAGGGTGTTGCGGCGGAGGCGGTGGAGCGGGAGGGAGCGGAGGACGGCCTCGGCGGAGAGGATGGAGGTGGCGAGGAGGACGACGTCGGGGTGGCACTCGCAGAGGTCGTGCGGGTCCTGGAAGTAGGAGGCGCCGAGGGAGGCAGCGAGGGAGGAGTGGTCGGAGCGGGAGTGGGCGAGGAGGGTGTGGCCCTGCCGGGCGAAGGTGCGCGCCAGGAACTGGCCGAAATTGCCGAACCCGACGATGGCGATCTTGAGGCGCTGCCGCTCCTCCAGCAGCCCAGCCGCGCGGGACTCGTAGTCGAACGGCTGAGCCGCGTCGATGGCGCGGATGGTGCCGCCGCCGCCGCGGTGGGGACGCACGCGGAGGGGGAGATGGTGGCGGGAGGCGGCGGCGGCAGAGTGGAATTGGAAGCTCGCCGGAGCAGGTGGGTGGTGGCGGTGTGGTCTGGTTGGCTGGTGGAGGCGGAGAGGGTAGGTGGAAGACGACAGCATCTTGGTCTCCTCGGCTTGCTCTGGGCCGCAGCTGGGGTTGGGGTTTGGGTTTGGGTTTCAGGTTCACTCCGGCGAGAATCAAGATGAAGCGTGCGACCTAATGTTGAGTAATTAATTAGCAACATAATCGCTTGTCAGAAGAAAATTAGCAACATAATCGTACTCTGCCAGTGACAGCCAGCCAACTGGTGTTTAGCTACGAAGAACAGTAGCAGGTCAGCGGGGATGGCAAAATGTTTGGGAGGAGAGATTGGGGGAAACGGAGTCCCGTTGTGAAGACAAAATAAAGAGACAAGATGCTACCCTGTATCAGTTTTCACTACACCTCTTTAGCGTCGTCGTTTTTGTTCTTCTTTTTACAGCTTTGGTTCCCACCTCGCCGCCTATGGTCAGCGGTGATCTCACTGTTTTTCTTACCCCATCATCTCCATCATAGGATACATGCACACCTTCGCACCATTCTCTGACGGCTTTGTTCCCTCCTCCAATGTCTGCAGTCAACGGTGATCTCACCACCTCCCTTCCAGTGTTGTCTCACCATGCTGCCTACTGTGAAAAACCGCCTCCTAGAAGACTACCTCTATATTCGAACTTATCGTCTACCGTAGCTAGATACTACGGTATATATGATCTTGAGTAGGGTTTATTGGATTGCCGCATCTCACTTTCCTGAGTATTTCATTAAGAAATGCCAATCCTCTAGTGTCATCAATGCCTCAGTACCAAGTGCAGGTCTTACAATAGGCACTCCACAAAGTTAACCGGTATTTATGTCACTTCGAAAGAACTCCATCGATCGAAGGAAGTCTGATCCCTCACATCTCGAAAATTATTTATTAGTGAAAGCTCAGAAATGACAAACATTGCATATCTTGCGTATGTCCTTATCAGATAAGGAAGCTAACGTCTTCCAAAGCCCTGTTTGGTTTAGCTACTAGCCGGTTTTCCACCAAAAAAGGCTCGAAGCTGAACCAAACAGGTAAACACCACCCCATGCTTCAATGGAAATACCTTTTTAGTATAACATGAGGAGTGAAGCAACTATAGAGTAGCTTCCCCCAAGTGATTTGACTTTCGCACTGCTCAAACTACTTTGCCCCCATAGTTCACTTTAATTACAACCAAAATGCCATCACAGATATACCCATGCCAGTTCAGAAAAATAGAAGAATACAACATACACGAATACACAACAATTCTTCCCCAACGTGACAAAACTCAATCACATGCACATTGTTGTCGCATCACAGAGCGAATGTCCAAGGTAGCAATCACATGCACATTGTTGTCGCATCACAGAGCGAATGTCCAAGGTAGCAACTACAGCCACCAACACAATACTCATCGTGGACGCTGGTGATCTTCAGTAAGGCAGCAAGTATATCTATCTAATGCAGTCACAGGAACAACAAGAGCGGTATCATCTGTGGAGAGGCACCATCTTTATTACACTCTGCTACTCATTTTCGTCTACGACGGCGGTGCTTATTGTGTCTATCAGAGTCTGAATAGTCAGAAGCACTTGAATCAGAGTAGCGTTCTTTCCCCCTCGATCTCCTCGAGTGCCGCTCCTCCTTCGATCTCCATGAAGGCCTATTCCTCTCAGGAGAATCTGAGTCACTGTGATATCTCTTTTCCTTCGATCTCCTTGAACGCTGATTGCTATGAGAAGAACTTGAATCACTGTAGTATTGCTTGTCCTTCCGTCTTGTCGAATGCCACTTGCTCTCGGAAGAACTCAAGTCACTGTAGTGGCGCTTCTCCTTCGATCGCCTCGAATGTATCTTGCTTACTGTGTCTCTTTTATCTCTAGCAAAGGAAGATGGTGCAATTACCATCTCCTTCCTGTGCTCTCTCTTCGGATGCCACCTTGTGTCAACTTCGACTTCTGAATCAGACAAGGATTCTGACAGGTGTTTCTTCTTCTTCTTGTCTTCTTTATTCGAATGCCACCTGTCAATTTCGACTTCTGAATCAGACGAGGATTCTGACAGGTGTTTCTTCTTCTTGTCTTCTTTATTCGAATGCCGCCTCGTGTCAACTTTGACTTCTGAATCAGACGAGGATTCTGACAGGTGTTTCTTCTTCTTGTCTTCTTTATTCGAATGCCGCCTCGTGTCAACTTCAACTTCTGAATCAGAAGAGGATTCTGACAGGTGTTTCTTCTTGTGCCTGTGCTTTGGCTTCTGCTTGCCTTTTCCTTTTCCAGCTTCCACCTCAGCATCAGAATACGATGACTCAGAACAATATTTTTTCTTTCTCTTGCTTCTTGAGGTCCTGTTGCTCTTCTCAGGTTCAAAATCTGAGTTTGAATGATAACTGCTATGATACCTTCCAGATTCTGCATGAGCAACAGGCTCAGACTGCTTGTGCCTGCGTTTACTCTTGGAGTGTTTTTTCGATTTACTAGCAGAAAAGTTGGTAAGGAGAGCCGGAATGTCGATGTCGCCAAGAAATCCTGAAATATAAGAATGTCAGCAAAAATACTTGCATAAATTTAACTAACAGTAGTAAATTCTTCATGTGGTAGTGTGACAAGGTGGACTTTCATCCATATTTTGCAAGTTATACCTCCATATTCATCAAATATATCTTCTGCTACAATCTGCTGATTAGGATCATCTGGGTTGTATCCACCTCGAGGAGGGCTCATGCCTGGCTTTTGCTTAAGCTCCCACTTCAAAGGCTGACATAGAATTCCTTACATTAATACTGATTTTTAAACAAAGTACAATGAGAGAAGAAATATGTCTTGGGGAAAGCGCTGCGTGCACCCGGGGGGCATTTGCACCCATTAGTTTTGGCGAATTTTAGTTTCACATACAAGTTTCAAAAAAATCTGAAAAAATTCATACCGGTATCTGATGGAGTGAAGTATACACAGTTAAATTTTTGAAAAATAATATGACCATTTGCGACCTGTGCAAAAAAAACAAATATGTGCATATGGCTTCTTTGTACTATTCATGCTATTCAAAGTGTGTTTTTGTTTTTTTTGCACAGGTCGCAAATGGTCATATTATTTTTCAAAAATTTAACTGTGTATACTTCACTCCATCAGATACCGGTATAAATTTTTTCAGATTTTTTTGAAACTTGTATGTGAAACTAAAATTCACCAAACTAATGGGTGCAAATGCCCCCGGGTGCACAAAAGCCGCACCCTATGTCTTGTGCCTATGTTGGAAGGACATATATGTGCATCCATATTGCGACAACACCATAGAAATATATCCTTTAAAACAGATGCCAGTTCAATATTCAGCTGAACAGAAGTTAATATCTGCCTACTGTAATCCATAGAACAACACAAGGTTTGAAGACCATTGGTCTTTAGAAGAAAAGAAATAAAGCACAACAAACTAGCACATATATACACCATGGCTACAATAAAACATGCAACGTCCAAAAGACTATTATCAACACCAAACCCTATGCAGTTATGGACTGCGGGAAAAGGTCATACCAGCCATGAAACATAGAAATAGCTCATGAATTGTAAGTGTTATGGATTTCTTATTTGGATGTAAACTTCAACATCAAGTGCACTATGAATAGAAGATCTAACCTCACTTGTATCAGTCTGCGCCATTATAGCTGTAAGTGGATCATCCCTTTTCAATCTACTCTCCTCATTAGGCATGATCACATCCTTCATGGGGCATTCCCGGTCGCCACTCTGATGGCCGAAGTTTCCACATCTTAAACATCTAACATTACGAATTTCAACTCCAAATGGTTTAACCCTAGCAGGAGCACCTGTGTCCAACCTGAGAATAAGAGCAAACCACATACCAAATATTTGCTGTTACTTAACAGTACTGTCAGGGCAGCATACAAATGCTCTATTTGGATGATGCAAAACAAATACATACAAGAATGAAAAATGAAAGGAAAATAAATAAAATAGAAATGATTCTCTTGTCTGTTGGCAGTTTATGCGAGAATGGAAACAGAAGTAATTCAATGCTTAATGTTGCATTGCTGTTCAAACATCATCATAAAACAAGGAGGTGAAGTACCTTGGAGCATTTTTCAGAACTTCAAATTCTTGCTCTGTTGGCAATGCCCGGCCAAAAACATCTTTTGGCCTATTTTTCTTATCTGGGCCTGAGTGGGTCTTGTCAAGCTCCTTGTCAGGCCTGCAACAGAGATAACATAATGAAAAGGTGGTTGAGAATAAAAGGACACCACAAAACTTGAGGATTACTTGATCAGAGCAGCAAGCTAAATCCATTCCAAATATGCATTGGAATGCAGATATCTGTGTCAGTACAAGCTTCTAAAATAATACGAAGCAACTCGGGAAAGGAAAAAAGTGTCGACATTACATTGAAGAGGTACTTGCAGCTACAGCACCTTGAGTCGCATCACCTGGATCCGACTTCTTTTTCTCATCTTCAATTTCAGCAGCTTTTGCACTCTCTGCATTGTATCCAGGTGGACGGACGTACATGAAACTCACAGCTTTCATTATCTCCATCTGAAGTTGCAAAATAAAATGAATATTGATGACACCGATTCTCCCTGGGTGATAACAGTAGCATGTAACGCTGAAACAGTAGTTGTTTATGGCAGAGTAAAAGCACCTAAAGATTTCTTACACCTCTTGGATGCAACCAGAGTTAGTAGATGTCTCAGCATTAGTTAGAGCAAGGGTCCTTATTCCAAGTGCAGAGAATTGTGATAAAGAAATCATCTTTCCTCATTTCTTGTTTAACTTATAGCTTATGTGCTTGCCGATATGTTTGACAAATCAAACTTTGGACAGCACAAGGGCAGGGCAGCATAGTCCTTGACTTACCATTTCCCATGGCACAATGAATCTGCTGGATGCAGATGGATGGTATAATATTACCCTGATAAATGATTTGACAGATGGCTCATGGCTGCCGTGAAGAAGTTGATCATTTACACTGTTGTCAATAGCTAACCAGATTTTGAGTTTTGAGCATACATCGCTAATCTGTTTGGCAGTAAAATTGTGGAGTTCCCTGCTAGGCTGCTACAAATATGTTTTGAACTCTCAAATAAAAGAAAATGAGGAGTTCATCCTTGTGGCGAGTGTAAAGTGCAGTGTGGATATCAATTAATGTTAGGAAAGAATCCACATTCAGTTCCGATCTGTAACGTTCCAGCTTGGGCTATTCACGGGAATTGGGATTGACGAAAATAATGTAAGATGTCAGACAAAGGCTTGTGAAGACTGATCCAGCATGTTAGCAGAACAAAGCGCGCACTATTATTCAACAAGATACCAGCATAACGGCACGATTAACAGCAAGAAACCCTAAAACCAAAATGGCCAAACCAATGTCACTATTCTCCCAAGGCGACCACAATAATTTAAGCTAAGGTATATGAGCAGTTGAAGTACATAGCATGGATAAAACATAAAAGAGATGGGCGTACGATGTACGCGTGTATACCTTCTCCTTATCCTTCTTGGAGAAGAGCGCGGTCTGGCGGAAGAACTCCTGCTCCTGCGCGAACTCCCGCTGCACCTCCTCCTGCCGGCGCGCGTGGTTGGTGTGGATCTGCTCGGCGATCCACTTCCGCCGCTGGTTCGGGTACGAGAGCGGGTGCCATGGCTTCTGGTTCAGGAACGAGTGGCTCCATGCTGTCCCCGACTTCTCCTTCAGCTCCACCTCCCCCGCCGGCGTCTTCCTCCCGACTCCCCCGCCCCCGCCGCCGCTCCCCTCCACCCCTTCATCCATCCCCAACTCCGCCTCCGCCTCCGCCTCCGCCTCCCCCAATTCGCTCCCTCCTCGCAGCTCCCAATTCACCGTAACGGCGAGATGGGTTTCCTGGGCTTTGATTTTTATCAGATGGGCAGGTGAAGCCGACTGGTCCGGCCCATTAGGCCCATTCGAGACCTAGATCTGCATAACTCTTTGCATTTCTGTAGCAAAAATAAAGAATAGTACCGCACCGCCGCTCACCGAGACGCGAGACCGAGATGGCGATCTCTTGCTCCTCTCGCCTCCACCTACCACCGTCCTGCCGCCGGTCACCGGCGGCTCCCACCAGCCTCCAATCTCTCCACGTGGCCAGGACATACCGGTGGCGGCGGCGGCTTCTTCCTGTGGCTGCTGCTCCTCTCCGGCTCCGGCCCCGGTCGGTGCGTGCCACGGGCGACGACGCGCGGCAGCCGTTCGACCACGAGTCCAGCCCCGCCGTTGAGGAGGAGGAGGAGCAGCAGCGGCGGCGACTGAAGATCGCCGTGGTGGGGTTCGGGAACTACGGTCAGTTCCTGGCGCGGACGCTGGTGGCGCAGGGGCACACCGTGGTGGCGCACTCCCGGTCCAACCACTCCGACGCCGCGGCCTCCCTCGGCGCGACCTTCTACGCCGACCCGCACGACCTCTGCGAGTGCCAGCCCGACGTGGTCCTCCTCGCCACCTCCATCCTCTCCGCGGAGGCCGTCCTCTGCTCGCTCCCCGTCCACCGCTTCCGCCGCAACACCCTCTTCGCCGACGTGCTCTCCGTCAAGGAGTTTCCCCAAGAGCCTCCTCCTCGCCTCCCTCCCGGAGGACTTCGACATCATTTGCACCCACCCCATGTTCGGCCCGGAGTCGGCCCGCGACGGCTGGGCCGGCCTCCCCTTCGTCTTCGACATGGTCCGCGTCGGCGACTGCCCCGCCCGCCGCGCCCGCGCCGACGCCTTCCTCGACATCTTCGCGCGCGAGGGGTGCCGCATGGTGGAGATGTCCTGCGCGGAGCACGACGCGCACGCCGCCGAGACGCAGTTCCTGACCCACACCGTGGGGCGGATGCTCGCCTTGCTGGAGCTCCGGCCGACGCCCGTCGACACCAGGGGGTACGAGACGCTGCTCCGGCTCGTCGACAACACCTGCAGCGACAGCTTCGACCTGTACAACGGCCTCTTCATGTACAACAACAACTCGACGGAGCTGCTCCACCGGCTCGAGTGGGCCATGGACTCCGTCAAGAGGAGGCTCTTCGACGGCCTCCACGACGTGCTCCGCAGGCAGCTCTTCGAGGGCTCGCCGCCGCTGAACACACGCAGCTCGGGTTCCTCCTCCACCACCGAGTCGCTGTCCTAGACACCGACGTCGTCGACGTCGACGGCGTCGAGTCGGGAGAATAAATGATTGCGCGACATGGATCGATCTGCCGTGGTCCCATGGTGAATCTTGTCGTGGCAACCAGCGTGATCACGTATTTGTTGGATCAACTCATCAACACCTCAGCAGTTGTGCTGGCTCCGTGGCTCGTACAACACCAGCTCAAAACTTTTATGCGAATTCTCTCGCTTCAATTTGTGGTGTTGCCAATTTGTTGTGTGGAGTATGTCGGAGTCTATGAGATCCCAGCCTTGGTGTCTTTCATTAAAGAATCTCGGTGGACTAGGAATGCATTTAAAACATGGATTCTCTATTTTTCAATCATCTTAGGCCTTTGAATCAATACTCGATCATTCTCGTCCTTATATCACAACATATAAACTAAAAAGATAGTAAATTTTGCCAAAATTACAGGACCTACAATTTTAGGTGACTGAGATTACATTAATTTCAGGTAACTGAGAATTAACAGAATCATTTAAAAGAACACTTAGTCACTCTTACTTAAGAAATATATATTGAAGATCGACAACAGCATCCATCGAAGCTTACCTATTTGGTACTTGTGCTTGGCGACTTCTGACAGAAACTTCGATTCTTGTATAAAAACATCACAAAACTACAGTGTTAATAAACTATTTTTCACTAAAAAACACTTTGTAGCACGTAACGCTCCATGAAACTGCGACGGTTATGACCAACAGGGCCCACTAGTAAGCCACACAATTGGTACACGTGAGCGAAACGGGATTGTGATGCCATGTTCGGCCGACTGTTTTTTCCAAGAATCCGGCTGGCTGACTGGTGGGCCCTACAGATCAGCATGGCCCAACCGGCCCATTAGAAGATTAACTGTGAGCCCATGTTCTCACGCCAGAGATCGGTTTTGTGTGAAGTTGGGCCCATGTGAGATTCGGCCCATCCCTGTCGTGTTCCGGTGGCTCACGCTTTCTCCAACCACCCTCCAATATCTAGGGTAAGGGAGGCGCGGCGATCCGTCGGCGACGAGGCGGACGGCGAGCATGGCCGGCTGGCAGGGCGACGCGGCGGCCGGCTTTGAAGACGACCCCCTCCTCGACGAAGGGAAGCCAGATCGGGAAGCAGATGAAGTTGAGATAGGAGCCGCCGGCGGCGGCGGGGATGAAGAAGAGGACGACGACGTCGACGGCCTCGCCAGCTTCCTCGAATCCGAGATCCTCTCCGGATCCAGCGCGGAGGACCCTCCCGATGTGAGTGCTCTCGACTGATCTCTCCCTCGATTTCCGTGCGCGAATCTGGTCGTGATTGGGAACCGAGTACAGCAGGAGCAGGAAGAAGGGGAGGAGGAGGAGGAGAAGCCGGTGGAAGATGATGCTAAGATGAACAAGAGGAAGCAAGACTGGCAGTCGGACGGAGATGGCGGCGGCGGCGGAAACAGCAGCGAGGAGGAGCATCACAAGAGGGTGAGGAGAGGGAAGGGAAAAGGCAAAGCTTTAGCCGTCACGCAGCCTGTGATCGACGCGGGCATGTTCAGCAACGTCCCGCTGGAGCTGTTCCTGCAAATCTTCAAGTTCCTATCCTCGGAGGACCTCATCTCTTGCGCCCTCGTCTGCCGCTTCATGAACGCTGCCGCATCGGACGAGACCCTCTGGCGCCGCCTGTAAGCGAGCTAATGATGCCACTGTGATCTAATCTTGCATCCGATGCAATTCGACTCGACTAATGTGTTTATTTCCTTTCCAATTTTGTAAAGGTATTGTATGAGGTGGGGCCTGTCCTCTAATGCTACATCTAATGCTAAACTAAGGGAGTGCGCTTGGAAGAACCTGTACATTCAGGTAGTCCCATCTATTTCTCATCACTACTTCTACTTCGACCTCATTGAGGCCATGGAGATTAATGATTAAATCACGCAAGTTAGCTTCGCAGTTCACAGGCTATAGTGCATTTATTTTAGTGTGATAATTTCTATATAATTTGAACTACCGATTTACGGAATAATCTCAAGCAGACAAGCAGTTGAATGTGCACTCATAGTTGTGTTTTGTCAGTCATGCTCACGGAACAAAATATTTCATTGTCACATTGCAACATATGAACTTGCTAATGATGTCATCATTGTTCTTAAACCCAGCAAGATAGAGAAGATATGGTTGAATTCGTGAGATATACCCCTACAGAGTTCAAGGAGTATTATATCCAGATGCAGGCTGCAAAAAGGAGTCAAGTTCCCCTTCCTTCAGAAGTAATAATTGATAGACCTTTGTTTTATCTCTTTCATTTATCTATCTTGTAGTTACCTCACTTACCAAAGAAATTGTGTTATTTTGGCAAAACTTTAAATATTTCCCATCTGAATTTTGAAGGTCAACGACGACAAGGTTATTCTTGATAAAACAATTGCTGATCAGGTGTCTAGTTGGAAAAACAGCAGAGGCCTGACTGGTGATGCAGTCAAGGGGCATTCGTGTTCTGGAAGTACTTGCTCTTACACCCAGATTGGTGATGCTTACATTTGTGAGAAGACTGGTCGTGTACATGGTATATCATATTTCTTGTCATGCTGTCTGGTTACATATAATTTCTGTATGCCTGAAATGGTTGGTTTCTGCTGTTTTCAGTCTGCGATGATGCTTGTCGTGAATTTGTCTTGGACCAATCTAGTGGCTTGCTTGTCTGTACGATATCTGGGCACTGCTTTGAGAGATTCTTATGTCCTGATGACGAATGGGACCCTTGTGATACTGTAAGTCCCAATACGTGACATCTCTATTTTTATCCATAAATATTGTAGTTGTTATCTTATTCTCCATAATCCGCACTTGATAATTCCAACAATTCTATTTGAATTTCTTTGCCTGTCTTTGTACCATTCATAAGATTTGCTTGTTTGCAATTTTAGGATCAGCAGCAAGGTGGTGTGACCGATGAAGCAGAACCATTTATGGGATCTGGACGATTTGGTACTGTCTTGAGTTTTATTTATTCATTGAGAAAGCCTTTTTCCTATCATTTATGTTGCATTTGATTTGGAGAATAAATTTAGAGATTAAGGAGTTGCTATGTGAGATTATGAACAAAGTAGCTTTGGGCATTTTTTTCGTAGATTCCAGTGTAGATCATACCAACATGCAGAACTTATAAATTGGATTAGTTAGATATAGGAATATTTGCTTGTGCTGCTATGGAATGTTAGATAATATTGGGGAAGGAGGCAAAGTTGCTAGTTGTTATCATGTTATCTAAAAGCGTGGTTACACTATAACAATTCATATATCCTACTCCCTTCGTCCCAAAATGTAAGGCATATTTTGTTTCGTTAAGACAAGGTTTTGACCAATAATTACTCTATTAGTATGTGGTATATGTAACATAAAATTGATGTCATGAGATTCGTATTCAAAAATACTTTCTTATGATTGTGACTTTGTATTATATAAACCACATATTAATAGAGTAATTATTGGTCAAAGTCTTGTCTTAACTAAACAAAATATGCCTTACATTTTGGGATGGATGGAGTATATAAATAGGGTCTTTCTTGTAAATCAAAGTTGCTAGATTGTCCTCCTGTCTTGTAAATGTAAATGCACTGTTTGTACTTAGCATAGGGTCTTTCAATGATTGAATGTGGTACCACCGTACCAAACTGTGAACGTAGGATATACTTGCAATGCTTAAGTGCCTTGATTCATTACAATGCATTGAGTTACTTATTCATGTTTTGATCCGATGAACAGCTCGTGCTTATCAGTTGGGCTATGACTGTGCTGATGAGAAGGAACTTGAATACGCGTTGCGCTTCTGCTGATAAGCTCACGGGGATTTGATCCTTCACTCTCACTGGCTACGTGAGATCAAGTTTTTGTCTGGAAAGGGGAAAAAGTGGCAGCAAACTCTGTGCTATGGTTTACCTAATTTAAACCTCTGGAATGTATCTACAAACGCAAAATCAGCAGAAATATTACGCTAGGAGCTAAAATGATGATCCGTTTTGATCAGTTGAGGAAGCTGATATGTTGTTGTATCTTTTCCTATATTATCAAGGTGTATGCTGGTAATAAAAAAAAATGCTTGTAATCCGTAATTTGAGCCTATTTATCCTTGATAAAAAAAATGGCTTGTAATCCTCGGTATGAGCTTATTTGTTAATTATCCTTGTGTTGTATTTGTAATTGTTGATGTGTGTTGAGGCACGTCTTAACTTGTTGACTTTGCTGGAGTGCAGCATGTAAAGCAGCAAGTGCCTCAGTTCTGATCCATCTTTCTGTTCTATGTTTGATATGTACTATCATAATAGTGGCTGATGGTAGTCAGCAACAGCAGTAACGGTGCATTGTAAGGTTGAGATGCAACTGGTAATCTCAAATCATGATTCTTATTTGTTTCGTTGAGCTGCTGTGATGGCATTGCGATGTTCCGATTTGAATGACGTGGTCAAATTGAGTGTTTCGGGTTCATCCACTTTAGTACTAGGCTGCTGGCCGGTTGGTTTACTACAGAGTATAAACTAGATACTACGAAGAAATTCCAAGTCACTCATAATCGTAATCAGCCTACAAATTGATAACCGGAGATCAATTTTCAATCTGCACAAAATGGGCGTGCCCCAGGGTAATAGTTGTTTACAACATCAGACGGTGAATTTGGTCACAGGCTAACCTTTCTAAGGGCTCGGGCGTATCTAAAAGTTTCCTGCTTCCCTATGCATTGGTCACAAGCTACCTTTCTAAGGGTCTGTTTGGTTGAGTTGTGGCTGTTGACAAAGCTGCTGTTGGCTGGCTGTCTAGAAAAGCTGCTGTGGCTGTGGGAAAATGAACATATAGCTTTTGGTTAATCTAAACAATCTACAACATTTTAGAAAATGAGCACTGAAACTTTAGCATATTGCAAAAAGCTGGCAGAAGACAGCTTTTCCAAACAGCTGAATTTGCACTTAAAGCCCACAGCTACCGTTGGGAAAAGCTACTTAAAAGCTGGATGTTTGGTTGGACTGCAGCTTTTTCCAGTGAAAAGCTGAAAAGCTCAACCAAACAGGCCCTAAGGGCTAGTTTGAAACGCGGGAATTCACATGAGACGGTTAAAGTTTCCACCCGGATTGGGGAAAAACTCATGTGTTCCAAACAGCGCCCAAATAGTGGGAATTAAGCCACGTATGCTACAAGGTTCAAACAACCGATCATCTCTGGTGTTTTGAATTCTTGTACCAGGAGTATCACACTCACCTACTTCTTTTTAGGTGTCTTTTTTGGTTGGAGCTTCAGCAATGGCATGTCCTGCTGAAGCATATTCTGCTGGCTTGAACAATTCTGTTGCTCAATCATCTGCTGATTTTTCGCAGCCACAACATCAGCAATGCCTTCTGAAGTGCAGTCTTTGCAACCTTGTAAACGTCTGGTGACATGGCCGCTCTCATTCCATATGTTAAACTGTCAAGGCAAAGATCATTGTACAAAGCAGCTAGGCATTTTGCAGAGCCCACTCCTGACTCCAATGGTCGCTCATCTAGTACAACACTACCCACAGCATCCATGGTCCACCGCTTCACTATGTATTCCTCTAGTAGGCTCCGAACCCAAACATGAAGAAGATCCTTAGTACATGCCTGCACAATATACCGGCGTACTCAAACTTGCGACATGTACAGTCTGCTTTCTTGTCCGATCTGTTAAAAGTCACTATATAGCTACGGCATCTCTAGCCACATTGTACTTGAGATTCATTCCATCCTCGATTTTATCGGCATGATAACCCAGTGATTCGATGAATTCCTCCTGGAATACGTCGAGAACTGCTTGTGTATAGATGCTTGCAGCCCGCCGTTCGATTACAGAAGGGGTTTTCAAGGCACGCTTCGAGTACACTGTCTCGAAGTCTGCCTGAGCTTGCTTCTCAAAGCGCAAAGCCATCACTTGATCGAACCTTAAAATAAAGACAAGCAATGGGGTCTTCGTGTTGAAATATGTTTTTATTGAGTTTGTGTCGAATATATGTACAAGTAGGTTACAAGTTGGACTAGAGAAGACGTAGTATTGTAATAGGGTATCACGAAGAGTTCTAATAGGATACGAGTAAAGTTAGATTCGAACTCATGTATCCTAGACCTCCTATATAAGGAGGAGGGCACCACACAATGTAACCATGAGAGAAACGAGAGAAATAGAGAGAGAAAGACTCAGATTGGTACTGGTTCGGAGGGAGTGGTCTGACCGGCCGGCCTCGGGGAAGCCGGGACGAAGGTTCATTGTATCTTGGCAGGCAAGGACGTGGCTTGTACGTCGGGCCTGGTGTTTTCTCATTGATACAGGGGCGGAGCGCCCGCAGTTGGCTCTCAGGATGTAACCTTCGACTGAACATCGTCAACAAACATCAATGTCATTTTTTTTTATATAAGCAACCTCGGTAGATTCTACGTTGCGTGACCTCGGTATTACGACTAGTGGAACCAAACGGCCACGATATCAGTCGTTGAAATTAGCGATGGCTTGACACCATAAAGACTAGTTTTGCAACAGTCTTGAAAAACTTGTTCAAGCTCTTAGATCTTTGAGACTTGAGTAACTCAGGAAAGAAGAACCCCTTCTGATACACCCAAGCCCATTGGTGCAGAGAATTGTACAGTGACTGAAGCCAAGGATTCTCCTGGAGATTGTACTTATCAAGTATGCAATTCCACCGAGCCTGAAACTTCTCAATCGTCTCAGCACCACCAACACACTCCTTTAGATCAGCTTTCAGACTGATGTGCTTCATATAAACATCAGACAACTTCTGCTTACACTGGTTCAAAATATGCCGCTGGCAGAAACGATGGCGGGTATTGGGCAACACCCTCGCAATCGCTGCTTCCATATTCGTACCCTGGTCTGTCACCAGCAGACCAGGATGGCGTCCACCCATCGCCGCAAGCCATGTATCAAACAGCGAGGTGTACGAACCCTTTGTCTCATCCATGAGCAGGCAGCACCCAAATGTGATCCCCCTGCAAATGGTGGTTGACGCCGCGGAACACCTTGAATGGCATCATGTACTTGGTCTTCTTGTAGGTGGTGTCAAATGTCACTGCATCCCTGAAGCTCTTCTACGCCATCCGCGCCTTCGCGTCAGCCCAGAACAGAACGCTCACGCGCATAGAAGAACCCCGGGCTCTCAGCTTGCATCTTCCTGAGCCTCGTGACGTTCGCCGGACGGGTTCGCTCTGACGACCCTGCTGCAATGCACCTCCGGAGGGCGCTCCGGTAGGTTCTTCGAAAGCTGCAATGGGCGGCCCGTCGAAAGCTGCGGTGAACTCTCCTATGGGCTCTTCTAACGCTCCGGTGGAAGCTCCGTGCGCTGCCGCGGGCGCTTCGGTGGGCTCTTCGTCGGACGCTGCAGTGGGAGCTAAGTCGAACGCTCCGGTGGGTGCTCCCTTGAACGCTCCCGTGGGTGCTTCATTGAACGGTGACGTGGCGGCTCCGGTGAGCGGCGGCGGAGTCCGGACCGGAAGCGCGACAGGGTGGACACGAACCTGGTGACAACCCAGCGTACGGGGGAGTCCTTCCTGGTGACCTCAAGCATGGCCATGCAGCCCTCGCGGACGGTGACGCGCTTGCGTTTCCTCTTCCTGCCGCCGCCGAAGCTGGAGGCGGGTTCCTCGGGGAGATCGGGCTTGTGGAAGCCCTCACGTTTACAGACGAAGCGGCGCATGACGAAGGAGTCGTCGTGGCGCGAGCGGCGGGACTTGTACGTGCACACCGCGAAGCCGGCGCGGGCCGCGTAGGCGCAGTAGAACGCCCTCGCCGCCCCGTCCGTCGGGAACTCCATCCCCACAGACGGCTCCACAGCCACCCCCTCGTCGTCTTCCTCTCCTCCGGTGAGATTCTCCTCCTTCGCCGCCGCCGTTTCCCCGTGGCTCCGCTCTACCGTTCCGTCCATGCTTAGAAGAGTGGTGGTGGTTCGGAAATCGGGGAGAAAACCGAGTGATTCGTGCCGGAGATGGGGAAGAAATGGGGGAATTCGAGCGGGGCAAGTGAGTGCGCAATTCCAAATTTCTAAGTGGGCTGTGAATTTTGGCCCACATAGATAGCGCCTGGTCTGCTTGAGCCTTAGATAATTACATATCGCATCTCAGCTGCTTCCGTTATGCGCCAAGCGGATATAACGGTACTGATCGATAAAAGTTAGTCTATTTGGTGGTTAATTTTTAAGGATCCAAGGGAGTTTTAGTTTGCTATATGACATGAGGTGGGCCATGCATTAAGGCCAAAAAAATTTCAATCTTAGCAGGAGGTCTAACTTTGGATTTAAGGATTGGAGATGCCATAAAAGTGGTAATACTTACTTTTCATGTTTCTTAGGGTTAGTATATGCCACTGTGAGGCTCTCTTGAAATTAGAATATTCGAGAGTTAAGTTAAATATATTTTCTGAAAGGAAGAAGACCGAAATATTTCAGAAGATCTTACCAACGAGAGGACGCCACACCCCCACACAGTAATAACATGCCAAATACTCTCTCCGTCCAGAAATGTAAGGCGTATTTTGATTCGTTAAGACAAGACTTTGACCAATGATTACTCTATTAATATGCGGTTTATGTGATGCAAAATCATAATCATAAGCAAATACTTTTGAATATGAATCTAATGATAACAATTTTATGTCACATAAATCGTATATTAATAGAATAATCATTGATAAAAATGTTGTCTTAACGAATCAAAATACGTCTTACATTTCTGGACGGAGGGAGTACCAAATTGATCGCACATTTCAGTAAATTCGGTGTACTTTTGCACAACTATGTCTGCAAGTCCTGTAATCTGTACTTAGTTATGACCAACCAATTATCTTAAATCAAATGGAAGTTGCTCCCTAAGCATTCCCTGTATTCAGGCAAAAAAGAAGAAGATAAACACCATGAAAATTAGCATTCATCTGAACATATCTGGTACTCAAGATAAAAAAATGCGTACCCCAGATCAAAGCAATTCAGGTGAGTACCAAACAAAAGATCAAAGCCATTCAGGCGAGTACCCAACATAAAAAATGCATCAAATAAACTGATAGAAACCAACAAGAGAAAAAAAAACAGAAATTTCATAGGTAAGAAAATGCTTCCGTTCTCCACTGGGACGAAAGTTGTACATATTTTTACAGCGAATTCAGAATGAAGTCGCCGTAAAATCTACACAGATATATATGTCTGTCTAGTTGAGCATGGAAGCACTCTTCACACGGCAGCAGCAAAAACACCCGGTTTGCTCAAAGGCAAACACATTTTTATCTGGGAGAAGAATTAATCGATCGATGGAGACATGCACCCGCGCCGCGAGCACGAGCAGCTGATGGATCGCGCGTCCAGGTCGCCGGCCGCGTCGTCACGGCCGCATGCGGCGTCCACCGGCGGCCGACATCTTCTCATGGTCGGTGGCGGAGTTGCACCCGTCTGACGGGGCGGACGGAGGGACGGGTGGCCGGCGCAGCGTCCTGAAGGAGGACGGCGCCGGCGGCCTGATCACCGGCACCGGAACGGATGATACTACAGCGACCGCAGGAGGCGGCGCACCGGGGCCGGCTGCTCCGGCCGCGCCATGGCTCGCAGTGGCCTGCTGCTGTTGCTGCTGCGCGGTCAGCGTCAAGAAGGCGAGGCCGGCGACGAGGGTGAGGCGGCCAAAGGAAGCCATGGCCATGGGAGCAGAGCAGCAGCGGAGCAAAGAATTTAAGCGAGCCACTGCAAATGGCAGGAAAAGCAGCAGTGACGCGTGATCGTGATGTGTGCGTCCGCGAGTGAATCCTTAAGAGGCGGTTGCCGCAATTACTCCGGTTCTTGGATCCTTGAGGTGCTGACGCAGATGCTCCGGGGGGAGAAGAGCTCGCCGCCGCCGCCGCCGCCCGCTCGATCGCTCGCTGCATGGTCAAAAAGGCAGGAGCTTGCATGCGCATACGACAGCTAGCCGCGGCTTCGGCTCCGATCGGGAGATGGACAGCCGGACAAAGGCGAAACGGTTCTTGGCGCCATTGATTGATGTCTTCCAAAGGAAAAGGAATTAAACACTCGATGCATGAAACATACTAGTAGTGTAGTATAAATTAATGGGGTTGTAACTGGGGCAAGCAGGCAAGAAGATCATTAATGGAGTTGGAAATGGGTATATAAGATGTGCATCAAGATTCAAGATATTACTGAAAGAGAGGAGGCATTGCATGGAGATCATGTGTTCTGGGGGTGCCGAAATCTCGCACCCGTAACCGGCCAAAACATTCAAACAACTTTTTGTAAAAGATCAGCAAATTCAAACGAAATTATTTGAAAACACACCGAATTCAAAGGAAATACGCAGCAAACACACGCACCAAATTCAAACAAACCTGTAGAAAACAAAAGGAGAGGAGGGATTGCATGGAGATCATGTGTTCAGGCGGTGAACCGGCCAAAACATTTCGGAAAACATGCAGATTAAGATAAAGTTAGTACAAAACACACCAAATTCAAACGAAATTCGTACCGAACACACCAAATTCAGATAAACATGTAGAAAAACACACCAAATCCAAATTTGATCGGTTTTCGACGAGTTCACCGGGTAACCGGCCAGGATTTTCATGCGAACCGTTGCAGTGGTTAGTGGCATTCGCATTACCTGATTAGGGCAGAAGCTGGACTGGGATTCGATCATGCAGCCTCCTGGCCGGCAATAATCGAATTCTGAACGCCAAACAAGACAGCCGGTGAGAAACAAAAGATAAACAAAGACGAGGCTCTGAAAGATGATGTAATGGGCGGTGCAGAGCATGCCCCATTCACCATCAGTGGTGTGTCACGAAAAGCATAGTACTAACCAAATATATTTATATAATTTGGTAGATAAGATAGCGCCTGTTTGTTATGCACATTAATTGGGAGCCCACAGCTGGTGAGGTATGCACATCGATCGTATTCGTACCAAATATCTGAACTCCCAAAGCTGCAACGGTTTATCAGATAGCTCTACGTAATTAACACAGCAAATAGACAGGAAGAAACTATGTGCATCGATCGAGTTCAGAGGATGACAAAGAAGCATTGAATTAAGCCACGTAGCCCAACACACAGAGAGAAGATTCTTAGCGAAAACATGTATGGTTAAACTTCGAATTTTTTTGACCATTGATACACACGAATACTTGAGATTTGTAACGTAGAAATGCTATCAGTATATTTATCGCCAAATTAAGGTACTTCTTCCATATCACTGTTCTTTTATCAACTTTTTACTAACATATAGTTAGGAACAAAAATTAGTGGTCAAGTGTCTGTATGGAAACCATTTCGGCATCCAAAATGCCAAGTAAAAACAGTTGAGTATTTGTTATTTTAGGAGGGTGTATTTGTTAATTGGGTGTGTCTACGTCTCCATTTAAATCTGCGTTGATGGGACTAGCTATTAGTTGTTAATCCAATAGCTAAACGAACAAAACAAAACGAAAAAGAATAAATTCCTAGATCTTTAAAAAATAAAATATTTGTAACATCCCTATTTTACTAACCTTGTATTGTGCATAAAATGCATTTCATGGCATGAACATTTGCACTTAAAATCGAGTAAGTTTTTGAATTTTTCTTTTATGAGCAGCCTTGAGCTAACCCTAACTCGATAACCTGGACAACACCTCGGAACTTCATTGGTTCTGCAAAGCTTTGAAATAACAAGCCCCGAGGAGCCTCTTACCAAATCCACTTGTTAACCGAGCTATAAAACCCTAGGTTGGAAATAATTAAAAGTCCAAGAGGTTAGATTGAGAGGGAAATCAACAATCGAAGTAAACCTCGAATTAGAGCTCTAGTTAGACGTAGAGCTTGGAGGTTAAAAGAGGATTATGAGTGGGTTTGGAAAACCTATTTGATATAGAACAAAAACTCTATAAGGATGTTGTGGAAGTTAATAGTTAAGTTGAGAGAACTTTGAAATGGTTCTAAAGAATTTAACTAGGATTCAAGTGGAGGTTAGAGATTCATTAATTGTTCAACCTAGAAAACCATACATCGGACACGAGGGGATCTCAAAGCTTCTGTTTAAGTTGAATTAGAGAACAGGGAGTTGAAGCTAGTTTAAACTTGCAATCCAAGTATTCAAATCGGAAAAGGAAAAGAAGATATAAAAACCCTAGCTTCTACCCGCTCCCATGCCGGGTGGGCTTGCCCTGACCCATTTTCTTCCCGGCCCAGCCCGTCGCCGCATTTCCTTCTTCACTAAGCTAACCGCCCCCCTTCCCAATCCTTATCTCCTGCTCACCCTGGCTCCCTTATCCCTCCCGCCGCCGGAGCTTCTCCTCTCGGTCACCGCCTTGCTCCGCTCCGCTCCAGCACCGCCCGGGTCCCCAGCCCTCGCCGCCGGCCTTGCCATCCGCCGCCTCACCGCGCCCCGCCCCCAGCTCGCCGGAGACACCCGCCGTCCGGTCGCCCGCTTCCCTCTTCCCGCCTCGCCTCTGGCCCATCTCCGAGCTCCCCACCGCCGGCTGCGCTCCCCGTCGAGCTCCCCGTCGCCCGGCCCTGTCGCCGGAGCCCTCCGCCTCCTCCACCGAATCCCCCGTCGAGCGCCCCCGGCTCCGCCCTGCAACGCCGCCGCACCCCGCCTTGGTCTCGCCTCCCGCCGTCTCGCCGGGTCCACCGCCACCTCGGCCTCGCTCCATCCGTAGTCGTCGGCCGCCCCACTCGCTTCAACTCGACGCCCGAGCGCCACCGCCGTCAGAAGCCCCTCGCCTCGTCGTCCGGTGGCCTGCCGCCGTTTCTCCCCCACACCACCCCGCCTCTCCGCAACTCCGGTCCAGATCCGCCGTCGCCCCATCCTTCGGTGCCTCCTCGGAGCTCCGCCATTAGCCCGGCCGCTCCTCACCGTCCGGCCAAGCCCCGCCGCTCCACCGGTAAGCCGAGCCGCCGCTCGCTGCTGTTTTGCTCGCCGGCCTCCCCCAGTTCCGACTGAGCTCTCGGCCGGCCAGGCCATTAGAGTCACTAATGGCCCATTGAATGTGTCCTAACGGCACACTCAATGTTAATTACAGTGTAATAATGACTAAGTGCGATTAATGCTGTAATTAATACCTAACGATGTAATTAACGTGCTGCTCAGACATAACTAACACAAATAAATGTGTAATAACTCCTAACCGTGATTCACAGCTATAATTAATACTAAAAGTACTGTTCGGGACACAGTCATGGCTTCCTTAAATGCTGATCATGTCTAATTATGTTCAAACCGACATGGTTGTTGCTAATGATGAGCTTAATCATTTAACTGTGATTAATGATCTGTTAATGCTGTAATTAAAGCCTAATCACCCTTAATTAATTCTAACCGTCTATTAAGGGCATGTCTAATATCTAATCAGTGTGTTAAATGCACTGTTGCTATAAACTAGGAGATGTCTCAATGACGTATGGGTCCTAGTTGTAAGGGTTTGAAATAAAAGATAAAAGAAATGATGTATTTATGACGTGTGGGACCCCATGTCAGAATTGAATTAAAAGAATTAAGAAACAAGAATATCTAAAGTTGGCCCATGGGCCCACATGTCAGCCTCTGGTTATATTTAAATTAAATTAAATGTTATTTTTTTTCTGAGAAAAATACAACAAAAGAGTTAAAATGATTTAAATCTTGAAAAATGCGTAGAAACTCCATTTCTAATCAGAAAAATGCCAATAATATGTCAAATTGTTCAGAGAAATGAGAACTATTTAAATATGTCATTTCATCCATGTTTGCATGCTAGAAGTAATACAATTTGCTAAAAACTCAAATTAAGGTTCCGATTAGCCGGAGGATTTTCGGATCGCGACATTTTATGCGTCCGGACTCCGATTTAATTGATCCCACTTGCATTAGTTTTCTTTTTACATCCTCTACGCCATGGCATGCATTGCATCTTGTATTGATGTTTGGCATTTTGGTGTTTACGATTGTACCCTTGTTTCCGGTGTTTTCGTTCTCCTCCGTTAGAGCCGGAAGGTCCAGAAGACGGTAGTTTCGAACAAGCGCAGGGTTTAGTTGCTCAGCAACCAGGCAAGCAGCCCCTTTGGTCACATTGAAAAACTCCTACTATTTGCAAAGTATTAATTGTTTTTAAATTCATTATCACATGCGTTCAACTGCTATTTCTCTGTTAAGCTGAACCCTAATCCGATGAATAAGACTCACCTTGTCGCTTAAACAGCTCCACCGCTATCCTAACCTATCTAGAATGGTAGATTAAAATACATTATGGTAAGGCTTGCTATGTTACTAATGCTTAGACATGCTTAGACATGTAGAAGTCGTAATTCCTGGGATAGCAGAGGTTCTCACACATTGGATGGGTTACTTGGTAGGTGGGTGTTCACCGGGATTGTTTAATAAACTTGCTTAATATTCATCTGGGCTAGACGAGAGGCCGTGGCTGGGAGCGCGGTGGTTTGTCTCGTTTTCCCGCAAGGACCGGTTCCCGGTGTCCCTTCGAACCAAGATTCGCGTACTTCTACACGGGTGGATTATGGGGCCACCCCCGACTGAATAATTGCCTAGGCTTAGTGTATGAGCTGCAATCGGTTGCGGTTTTCTTTGGGGATAAAAAGGCATCCGGTGGGGTGGGCACACGGTCTGGGAGGCCGGGGATGTTCCTCGATTCACAACGCATGGGACCGTGTCTCTGTGCCGTCGGACAGATGTACATGGACTAGCCTGTACGGGTGGCTCATACCTAAGTCGAAAGCATCGTAAAGGTCGTGTTCGATCACCCTCCGCCAGCACACCTCGTGAAAGTGTGTAAATCGTCGTTGGCACTAGGAGACGATCGATACGTGTAGGTAAAGATGTACCCCCCTGCAGGGTTTGAACTGTTTGAACAGCCGTGTCCGCGGTTATGGACAGCTTGGTAAGATTTCGCACCGAATTAGACAACTATAACCTAACTCTAAAACTTGCCAACTCTAAGGACGTGGTTAGCGACAGCTTCCTCCCAGGGTGGTCGAGGATGGGTCGAGGGTATCTAGGGTGTGGTGTTCTGCAGGTAGGAATGATCGTGAAGCGTGGACTTATCCCCTTTCGAAAACCTTCCGGTAGTCGGTTTTCATCTACTTATAAGATATTGCTAAAGGTAAATTGGCTTTCCGCAAAACAGTCCACAATTACCCCTTTATTGATACCTGTCACAACTATTACTACTTTCCGCACTGTAAGTCTTGCTGAGTACAATTTTGTACTCACCCTGCTTTCGTTGATATTTTGTTGCAGAGGAAACTACCCTTCTCGCGGGTGGTTTCTACAGAGAGATCGACGCCCACAACGGTTAGTCACTGGGAATCCCAGGCGGTGATCCTGCCCCTGGGGTTGGGCAGTTTGGTTTGTTTTGCTGCCGCTTTCGGCACTACTGTTCGGCTTCTTAGCCCTATTTAAACTTCCGCTGTGTATTGAGCTGGGATCCTCGGATCCTTTGCAGGTATGTGTTGCTATATTGCAGTTCTGTTGTAGAGTTCTGCTGTGTTAGCTGGTTGTTTTTGCCTACTCATGTGCCGTGCGTGTATGTGATGAAGCACATGTGGTGGGTAGGACTTTAGAGTTTATATCATAGAGTCATTAAGTTTAATCACCCCTGTGAAGCGACTCTACTACTGAGAGATTGGGAACTATATCATCCTACTCCAGCCGTGCATTAATTTGCCGGGACGAGTTCGGGATTGAAGTTCCGGCTCAGTGGAAAAGAGTGAGGAGACCATATCACCCTACTACTCTATGCTCCTGCCAGAGTAAGCTTTGGGGTTGACGTCTCGGGCTATTCGGAGCCATATCACTCCACTCCTCTTGGAATTGACACCCAGGAGTTGAGGTCGGGGTTGACGTTTCGACTTAGCGGGTGGTTTCACTTAAGCCTCTCTGTTATGAATTCTGGGGTTCGACAGCTTTGGTATCAGAGCAGGACTGACTGTAGGATGACCTTTGTATTGGCCGTTGTTGGGTCTAGAAGTTGCGAAAACTATTTTTAACCTAAAAAGGATTTGCGAAAAGCATAAGTAGTGACTCTGTTTTCTCCGTATCCTTTTCGATCCTAGTTCTTCTCCTTGCCCCTTCGTTTGGTTAAAAAGCGATTTGACTACTCTTTCCTCCATTCAAAAGTAAGGTTTCACGCGTTCTGGGAATCTGTACCTTCCCTCTTATCTCGTTTCGGTGGATCGTGAGTTCCAGCTTGTGTCTTCATCGATCTGGATGCCTTGTTGTCAGACTATTCATATCCTTCTATGTTATTGTTCTAGTCGGAGATCTCGTGTAACATCCCTGCTGAAGCTATGTCTATAAGGGCTCGAATCCGAAGTTTAAAGAAGAATTGCTCTCTTTTTATTTTCTGAATCCTGCATTCCGTCTTAACCCGGTGCAAGCTCAAGCTCAGAATAATAGCTCTTTCAAGAAAGTAAACTCATCGTCTCAGCCTGCTGATCGTAATGGCTGAAGAAATCTGAAATCTACCTGACGTTGTGATGGATGCATTCGTTGTCAATTCTGTTCCAACATCTGTTCTTTTGATTTGAGAACTTCTCATTCCTTTGCATCTAAGGGTTTTGCTGAGAAGACAATGTCCTGTATGAGCTAATGCATAGTTCTCTGGTTATTCGTTTATCCGGATTTGTGATGGGAGTATTCCGAGTAAATCCTAGAGTTTCTCTTCAAGTGGATGATCTGGAGTTCCTCGTCCCTTGGATTTCCCTAGTCTTCACCGACATCGAAGTCACCCTTGGGATGTATTCTAGCTCCGTAGCTTTTGTACCACCGTTCAAGTATAGTTAAACTTTATCTTGTACTTCCATTGTTTAGTTTCCGTAGTACATTCCACCGTAGATTTTCTCTTGTGATCCGATCGTAAGCCTTCGAGTAACTTTGTTCTTCTCTTTTGCCAGATGGCCGAATCTCATATCACCTTGGCAGGCGCTGCACACTGTTTGTCGGTTGAGGGTGCCCCTTCACTCTTGCTTCGGATGTTAGCAAAATTGGGATACATGTGGCTTCCCGAGTATCTCATCCACCGCTGCAACCGTCGATTTGGGCTAAGCGATTATATTGCTTCTATCTTCATCCGACCACATCCTTCCGAACCGTTGCAATTGCCTTTTATGCCGCCAGGATATCCTATCGTCTTGGAGGGTCGTGATGGTTCCTATGAAGGAGCTGTCCAAGCAGCCGCTCATAACGCCATCAGCTTTCTTCGTTACCACTATGCAGGCCAGCTTTTGAACTCTCCTTTTCGATATCATGTGGGCCAAGTAAACCCTTATGCCCCGATGTGGTTGCAGGAGTTTATTATGGAATCTGATCCGACAATCGTCGAAATGGCCCCAATGCTCAGTGTTACTCACCGTCTGTATCAATCGGCCGCCTATGATCGGGACTGCTATCATTATCGTTTGGGCCATGCTCTGGAGTTCATTCGCAAGCATATCGGCAAGCAGGCCCCATCAGACTTAATGACGGCCCGCGGAGAATTTATTGGCCCGTATTCTACCGACAGGCCATCTTCATGTACTTTTGCTCCAGTTTCGGGACTTCGCTATACCTCGCGTCATCGTATAGCTATGGAAGTACCGGGAACATTCCGTTGTCAACGTGAGCCACTTCTTGGAGAGGTGCCACGCAATTTTCAAGAACCAAAGCTCATTCCGCCCGAGGCAACTTTGTGCTACGTCATGCCTCGCGATCAAGACGACTTCTCTCCGCAGCTTCCCTACCCGTGTGGGTGAGTGAGAGTCAAAGTCAGCTGTTCCAGCATCTTTTGTATCCGCCGCCGAAGCTAATCTTGTGTAACCGGATACTCCTTTAGAGTTGTAGCAGATGTGTATGTGGCTGTACTCCTCAAGCTATTTTGTGCAACCGTGTCAAGTTTTAGCATGTAAGGTTTACGTTATGTGCAGGAATTTTGTATAATATCCCCATGGTTTGCGTTATCTTAGATCTTCTCGTGAACCTCTGCTTTTAATCTATCTACCCTTGTATCGTGGTTGGTCGTGAAAGTATTCCAAGAAGATCGTGGGATTTGCCCTGGAACTGTTGTTCTCGACCGGTAAGCTATCTCAATTGTTTTGGCTTCCACAGTTCCCGACGTTATCCTGGGTAAGGATTGGTTCTCCGCAAAGAATTTCAAGGAATCGAGTAACCAAGCCCGTAGATCCTTTTCATCTTTCCGATCAATCTATTCTTTGTGATCTAAAATTCGGCGGAACTCATACTTGTGCTCTTGAAGACAAGCCTCTTCTTGATCATCCATATATTCCGGTGGTTCGCGATCTTCCAGACGCTCTTTCTGACAAGCTATGAGGTCTACCATCTGATCGTAACGATTAGTTTGATGTCAATTCGGTTCCAAGGACCGCTTCTATCCAACGCCGCCCCTATCGAATGCCTCCAAATAAATTGATTTGAAACTGGAGCAAGACAATCTCTTAGAATGGACTTGATTAAGGAAATGGAGAATTGAGTTCGAGTTGTTCGTGAGCGGTTGGAAACTGCTCACTCTCGTCAAAAGAGTCACTCCGACATGCATCGTCGTGAGATCAACGTTGAGTCCAACGACAAGTCTACCTTCGGACCACTTCTCGCAAAAGTATTCGCCAATCCAGCATTGAAGGAAAGTTGTCCCTCTCTACATGGGTTCTCTTCGCATTCTTTCCGAGCAGGGCAAAATTTCTCGTCCATTGGATCTACCTCCGTAATATGTCTTAAATCCCTAGTATCTTCCATGTTCTTTACCTTTGAAACCGCTTCCAGAATCTGAATCCAGAATCTACAGTTGACACCTGGAATCTCCGAAAAGGTCTACACGATCGAGAGTATCTTGTTCGAATACTCGACGCAATGGAATGGACTACACGAAGATGCAGCGTCAAGTTCTTCAAGACTCAATGATCCAACCATTCCGAAGACGACGCTACTTGGAAACGTGAAGATCATCTTCGATCGGCTTACCTTCCCTCTTCTCTAGTCTATCCGAATCTCGGGGTCGAGATTCTCGTAAGGGGGGTAGGTCTGTAACATCCCTATTTTACTAACCTTGTATTGTGCATAAAATGCATTTCATGGCATGAACATTTGCACTTAAAATCGAGTAAGTTTTTGAATTTTTCTTTTATGAGCAGCCTTGAGCTAACCCTAACTCGATAACCTGGACAACACCTCGGAACTTCATTGGTTCTGCAAAGCTTTGAAATAACAAGCCCCGAGGAGCCTCTTACCAAATCCACTTGTTAACCGAGCTATAAAACCCTAGGTTGGAAATAATTAAAAGTCCAAGAGGTTAGATTGAGAGGGAAATCAACAATCGAAGTAAACCTCGAATTAGAGCTCTAGTTAGACGTAGAGCTTGGAGGTTAAAAGAGGATTATGAGTGGGTTTGGAAAACCTATTTGATATAGAACAAAACTCTATAAGGATGTTGTGGAAGTTAATAGTTAAGTTGAGAGAACTTTGAAATGGTTCTAAAGAATTTAACTAGGATTCAAGTGGAGGTTAGAGATTCATTAATTGTTCAACCTAGAAAACCATACATCGGACACGAGGGGATCTCAAAGCTTCTGTTTAAGTTGAATTAGAGAACAGGGAGTTGAAGCTAGTTTAAACTTGCAATCCAAGTATTCAAATCGGAAAAGGAAAAGAAGATATAAAAACCCTAGCTTCTACCCGCTCCCATGCCGGGTGGGCTTGCCCTGACCCATTTTCTTCCCGGCCCAGCCCGTCGCCGCATTTCCTTCTTCACTAAGCTAACCGCCCCCCCTTCCCAATCCTTATCTCCTGCTCACCCTGGCTCCCTTATCCCTCCCGCCGCCGGAGCTTCTCCTCTCGGTCACCGCCTTGCTCCGCTCCGCTCCAGCACCGCCCGGGTCCCCAGCCCTCGCCGCCGGCCTTGCCATCCGCCGCCTCACCGCGCCCCGCCCCCAGCTCGCCGGAGACACCCGCCGTCCGGTCGCCCGCTTCCCTCTTCCCGCCTCGCCTCTGGCCCATCTCCGAGCTCCCCACCGCCGGCTGCGCTCCCCGTCGAGCTCCCCGTCGCCCGGCCCTGTCGCCGGAGCCCTCCGCCTCCTCCACCGAATCCCCCGTCGAGCGCCCCCGGCTCCGCCCTGCAACGCCGCCGCACCCCGCCTTGGTCTCGCCTCCCGCCGTCTCGCCGGGTCCACCGCCACCTCGGCCTCGCTCCATCCGTAGTCGTCGGCCGCCCCACTCGCTTCAACTCGACGCCCGAGCGCCACCGCCGTCAGAAGCCCCTCGCCTCGTCGTCCGGTGGCCTGCCGCCGTTTCTCCCCCACACCACCCCGCCTCTCCGCAACTCCGGTCCAGATCCGCCGTCGCCCCATCCTTCGGTGCCTCCTCGGAGCTCCGCCATTAGCCCGGCCGCTCCTCACCGTCCGGCCAAGCCCCGCCGCTCCACCGGTAAGCCGAGCCGCCGCTCGCTGCTGTTTTGCTCGCCGGCCTCCCCCAGTTCCGACTGAGCTCTCGGCCGGCCAGGCCATTAGAGTCACTAATGGCCCATTGAATGTGTCCTAACGGCACACTCAATGTTAATTACAGTGTAATAATGACTAAGTGCGATTAATGCTGTAATTAATACCTAACGATGTAATTAACGTGCTGCTCAGACATAACTAACACAAATAAATGTGTAATAACTCCTAACCGTGATTCACAGCTATAATTAATACTAAAAGTACTGTTCGGACACAGTCATGGCTTCCTTAAATGCTGATCATGTCTAATTATGTTCAAACCGACATGGTTGTTGCTAATGATGAGCTTAATCATTTAACTGTGATTAATGATCTGTTAATGCTGTAATTAAAGCCTAATCACCCTTAATTAATTCTAACCGTCTATTAAGGGCATGTCTAATATCTAATCAGTGTGTTAAATGCACTGTTGCTATAAACTAGGAGATGTCTCAATGACGTATGGGTCCTAGTTGTAAGGGTTTGAAATAAAAGATAAAAGAAATGATGTATTTATGACGTGTGGGACCCCATGTCAGAATTGAATTAAAAGAATTAAGAAACAAGAATATCTAAAGTTGGCCCATGGGCCCACATGTCAGCCTCTGGTTATATTTAAATTAAATTAAATGTTATTTTTTTTCTGAGAAAAATACAACAAAAGAGTTAAAATGATTTAAATCTTGAAAAATGCGTAGAAACTCCATTTCTAATCAGAAAAATGCCAATAATATGTCAAATTGTTCAGAGAAATGAGAACTATTTAAATATGTCATTTCATCCATGTTTGCATGCTAGAAGTAATACAATTTGCTAAAAACTCAAATTAAGGTTCCGATTAGCCGGAGGATTTTCGGATCGCGACATTTTATGCGTCCGGACTCCGATTTAATTGATCCCACTTGCATTAGTTTTCTTTTTACATCCTCTACGCCATGGCATGCATTGCATCTTGTATTGATGTTTGGCATTTTGGTGTTTACGATTGTACCCTTGTTTCCGGTGTTTTCGTTCTCCTCCGTTAGAGCCGGAAGGTCCAGAAGACGGTAGTTTCGAACAAGCGCAGGGTTTAGTTGCTCAGCAACCAGGCAAGCAGCCCCTTTGGTCACATTGAAAAACTCCTACTATTTGCAAAGTATTAATTGTTTTTAAATTCATTATCACATGCGTTCAACTGCTATTTCTCTGTTAAGCTGAACCCTAATCCGATGAATAAGACTCACCTTGTCGCTTAAACAGCTCCACCGCTATCCTAACCTATCTAGAATGGTAGATTAAAATACATTATGGTAAGGCTTGCTATGTTACTAATGCTTAGACATGCTTAGACATGTAGAAGTCGTAATTCCTGGGATAGCAGAGGTTCTCACACATTGGATGGGTTACTTGGTAGGTGGGTGTTCACCGGGATTGTTTAATAAACTTGCTTAATATTCATCTGGGCTAGACGAGAGGCCGTGGCTGGGAGCGCGGTGGTTTGTCTCGTTTTCCCGCAAGGACCGGTTCCCGGTGTCCCTTCGAACCAAGATTCGCGTACTTCTACACGGGTGGATTATGGGGCCACCCCCGACTGAATAATTTGCCTAGGCTTAGTGTATGAGCTGCAATCGGTTGCGGTTTTCTTTGGGGATAAAAAGGCATCCGGTGGGGTGGGCACACGGTCTGGGAGGCCGGGGATGTTCCTCGATTCACAACGCATGGGACCGTGTCTCTGTGCCGTCGGACAGATGTACATGGACTAGCCTGTACGGGTGGCTCATACCTAAGTCGAAAGCATCGTAAAGGTCGTGTTCGATCACCCTCCGCCAGCACACCTCGTGAAAGTGTGTAAATCGTCGTTGGCACTAGGAGACGATCGATACGTGTAGGTAAAGATGTACCCCCCCTGCAGGGTTTGAACTGTTTGAACAGCCGTGTCCGCGGTTATGGACAGCTTGGTAAGATTTCGCACCGAATTAGACAACTATAACCTAACTCTAAAACTTGCCAACTCTAAGGACGTGGTTAGCGACAGCTTCCTCCCAGGGTGGTCGAGGATGGGTCGAGGGTATCTAGGGTGTGGTGTTCTGCAGGTAGGAATGATCGTGAAGCGTGGACTTATCCCCTTTCGAAAACCTTCCGGTAGTCGGTTTTCATCTACTTATAAGATATTGCTAAAGGTAAATTGGCTTTCCGCAAAACAGTCCACAATTACCCCTTTATTGATACCTGTCACAACTATTACTACTTTCCGCACTGTAAGTCTTGCTGAGTACAATTTTGTACTCACCCTGCTTTCGTTGATATTTTGTTGCAGAGGAAACTACCCTTCTCGCGGGTGGTTTCTACAGAGAGATCGACGCCCACAACGGTTAGTCACTGGGAATCCCAGGCGGTGATCCTGCCCCTGGGGTTGGGCAGTTTGGTTTGTTTTGCTGCCGCTTTCGGCACTACTGTTCGGCTTCTTAGCCCTATTTAAACTTCCGCTGTGTATTGAGCTGGGATCCTCGGATCCTTTGCAGGTATGTGTTGCTATATTGCAGTTCTGTTGTAGAGTTCTGCTGTGTTAGCTGGTTGTTTTTGCCTACTCATGTGCCGTGCGTGTATGTGATGAAGCACATGTGGTGGGTAGGACTTTAGAGTTTATATCATAGAGTCATTAAGTTTAATCACCCCTGTGAAGCGACTCTACTACTGAGAGATTGGGAACTATATCATCCTACTCCAGCCGTGCATTAATTTGCCGGGACGAGTTCGGGATTGAAGTTCCGGCTCAGTGGAAAAGAGTGAGGAGACCATATCACCCTACTACTCTATGCTCCTGCCAGAGTAAGCTTTGGGGTTGACGTCTCGGGCTATTCGGAGCCATATCACTCCACTCCTCTTGGAATTGACACCCAGGAGTTGAGGTCGGGGTTGACGTTTCGACTTAGCGGGTGGTTTCACTTAAGCCTCTCTGTTATGAATTCTGGGGTTCGACAATATTTATACAATTTTAGACTTAAAAATATAGAACTAGCGGTTTACATATTTAAAATTGTTTTTGTTATGAAACCTTAAACTTAGCGATGTGTAACTAAGTCGAAAAAGAAATCCCACACATGAATCTTGTTCGGATTAGGCTAATCCTGGTTCTAAGCTCGTCAAGCGAGAATTTACTCGGCAATAATGAAACAGTTGTTAGTTAACTCCACCTGGTGCTAGCTCAGCATGCACAGAAATACTGTAAAGCAGCTTTACATGGACATCGCAAGCCAGCTTTGTCGCGTGCAAGTAACTAATGATTAAGTCTTTATTGACATGCTTACAGTGACCTGACCACCAGAAATAAATTAAGCAAAGGTGCTTGTTGAGAATAATATAATCGCTGCTTAGTCACATGCCCGAGTTAAGAAACTGCTTTTGTCAGGCACTAGCTGCTGCTGGTGTTCTTTTGGAAACAATGAGGTTTCTTTTGCTCTAAAAGGAGACGCATTGTGACCTCAGGACTAAGTGCCCTGTGTACATGCAGATGCTCTAGTGATTTTGACGGTTTGACCTGAACTCACTGCTCACCAACAATGGTAGAAGGTAGTTTCACGTTCATTACATGATGCCAGAAACTCTTTCATTAGTCAAATAAAAAATTGCGCCGTTTATTTTGGTGGTTCTAGTTATATTGATGCAGATTAATAAATTGCAGATAAAAAATGTTACAGTTGTAAAGGAAATACAATTGTTCATTTTCTTGCGAATATAAGAATTACAATTGTATTTGCAATCATAATCATTATAACTGTAGAGAAATACAGCTCTATTTTCTTACAATGATAAAGTATTTAGTATCTTGCGGCTTAATTGAGCGGGTAACTCAGCTAGTCGTCTTATCGTTCACTTTAGGAGGCTAGCGATTCCCGGCTATAGAACGATCGTTAAAACGTACGGTTGGAGACTTGGATTGATGCTAAAATAATAAGAACAAAGCACTAAAATATCATTCTGCAATTCCTAGGAGCAAACTGAAGATGCTGATCAATTCCTTTTTCCTTTTACCCTCATCTTTTATGCTGTTTTGGTCGTTTGCTACCCTGGTTTTGCCAGTGCTTGACGGTGGATGTCGCATGTTTGGTTCTCAGCCTTCCCTAATGCGAAGATATACAGTTTTTGCCTGCATGCACTCTGAATAATTTGAAGATGCTGAGTGAATTGCACGGCATATACGTACACGGTACATAATATACCACACATGTGAGAATATTTTCATGTAAATTTTATAACATTTCTCGTATCGTAGTCGATATATCGAGAACACCCGGCCCTTTGGCTTTCAATATAAGCCGAGCTAATATCTCCTGTCCAATACCCGGCCCATCATTAGGCGCACAATATTTAGCAAAACATAGAGCAGTTGTTGTAATAGTTGAAGTTTACTATGATATCAGAGCCTCAAAGGAGTTACAAACCATGTCATTTTTCATATAGTTCACCATCAAGTTTGAAGTAACATAATTCCTCAAATTCTTAGACCGTGCCATGATATAAAGCCATCACTATTCACAGCAGTAGCATTCTAATGTCCAAGAGGAAAATTTTAAATCCCGCACCCAAGAGAAAATATCTTCTTTTAAATAAACAAAGATAAAATATTTCAAAGATATACAAATTGACATCCCACACTGGCTGCCCTCTCATAGAAAAGCTGCACTGGATTGCTGAACACAGTTGATGGAGATTCCAATCGATGTAGAAAAAAATAAAAAATAAAAAGATGTGTTATAAATAACCTATCACAACTCCCACATGCCTTAATTCGGAAATATCTTTTTCAGTCACTACCTGCTGCTGGTCAATTTTTAGCAACAACTAGGTTACCTTTTCCAAAAGTGAGATGCATTAGCATGCAGTACTACCTAGTACAGTTTGATTTGACTATGAATTGAGACCAGGAAGTCTATTTTTTTCTCCATGGTAGACCAGCAAGAGATCTGTGCGTATCAAGTTGGCTGAAATATTTTAAGATCATAGTACCACTACTACTGCATGCTTTGGCCCTTAACCAAAGGATCCAAAGTGAAAAAAGTGTATAATATAGCCAGGTTCTTTAGAAGTGTACAATGCGATCAAGTTCTCTATCATAGAGTTTGAGACTACGTGGAACAGAGAAACATCTATACTAGTATAAAAGAGAGAGAGGGAGTCAGTGCAACAAAATTCATTGTACTATGAAACTTTGTAGTATCTTTGCAATTTGAATTTCACGTGCACGCTGGCTAGTTTCAAATAAAAAGAGAGAACCAGGCAACACAATTCTTGTGCAGAGATCAGCTCACTTCGAAATGAACATTACACAAGTACTTTTTATATTCATGATTTATTGAATAATATCTTTAACATTGATTAGGTCCAGAAATGCATGGTTATGCTATTTTGGTTAAAGAGTTAACCATAAAAGAGGTTTCCGAGTCACGTGATCAAGAAAGATGGTCAAGCTACCCATACAAGGATGACATCATGAGGCAAAAGGAATACCTATGATTGAACATTGTAGAGGTTCATCTAATACGATCTTTATGTACATTTAGGTGTTAGCACATCTTGCTAGGTGCCGTTACCAAATAGTGAACGAGGAGGAGTATTCGTGTCATGTCTAGGTGCACATAAATCTATAAAGACGCATGCTTAAAGGGTTAGAACCCAATTCGGATTAGGATCTGAATTATATTGGGCCTCGAGTTCTAATGCGCCTTTAATGTAGACGCTTATTATGAGGACACCTATATTAAGAGAGGGGGCGTACGCTTAGGGTTTACCCTAGTTCGGCACCCTAGTAGTCACCTCTCCCACGTCAAAGCCACGCTACCTAGAGCTAGCACTCTGGCACTCAGTGTTTTTTTCCCATACGTGTGGATATCTTGGAGGCGTTGTTGTGAGCTGTAACAGTAAGACAATCCCCTACTCCCAGAAGAAACCACGGCGAGCCAGTACGACCACGATGACGTACTATAACAACTCTGTTTCCATTTCTCTGCGTGTTTAGTGGTAATCTTGTGATCTAAAACTGCAGTGGGTCCTGTATAACGTGGTAGAAGATTTTAATTTTCGCTAATATAGCCGATCAGTGTCCCTATGTATGCAACAAAAATGCAAATATGAGAATGAATGCTCTGACTATGCAGAGCTCCAAGGAAGTAAAAGACATCAAGCAGTTTACAACCGTAAATTATTTTAAGAGTTTAATTATCATTCACCAGGAGTTTTAATAGATGATGCTGCGGTCTACCACTTTCGTGCTTAACGATTTTTTTTTGTCATGATCAATTTACACAAACTTAATGTATATATGGAAGTGTACAATGATTACAGAGAGATGGATCCAGTACTAATGTAAGCTGTTTCATCTACATGGAAAACCATAGTGCACTAACAGTGGACCTCTTTCAAGTTTACATCTTAGCAAGGAAAACTTTGAACAAGCTCACATATACCTCCTCAAGTTTACAACATAGAAGAGAAAAAAAAATCGACAGGCAAACTGCTACAGATCAATAGACCCTCCTCAGAGACAATGGTAAGTAACAGTTTTTCACAGAAGAGTGAAAAAATGCAGGCACAAGTTTTACTGATGACAAAAGAAAATTAAGGAAAACAAAATCTTCCCTAGCGTCCATCGCATGCCTTATGCCTTCCGTAACAAACACACATAAGCTCGAGGAAACATCACGAGAGTTTCATATACCCGAGCTGCAAGTCTCAGGAAGGGAACATAGCAGCATAGGAACATCTCAGTTCGGAGGACTGTTATGGCCAATGCTAGGGCTATGACCTGCAGGAGTGGTTGAATCGACTTGCTCAGCAGGCGCCTCCAGGGTACTCCTTCCAGTGCATGGAGGATCCATGCAGATGATAGGCACCCGCACTTCTAACCTCCTTGCATGAGCTGGCACAGAGAGCTGCATGAAGAAGGTAGTACTGAGCAGCAACATGAAAATGGCAACAGCTTTCGACGAAATGGCCATGGAGTTGACAAGCAAAACAGATGGTGGTAGGCTGGTAACTAGTATGGAAAATGGAAGAGGAGGATAAGAATTAAGAACTCAGTACACAAGGTATTCACTACTAAGATGGCTCACCCCTTGAGCCAGCTCCCTTCTTTATATATGCAGATTATGTCACTAATTTAGTTCAAGAAAGGTGCTTTTGGAAGAGTTGAGTGATAGGAGGACCAGAGAGGTGATACTAGCAATCCCCAGCCAATTGTTTACGATTTGGATGTCCCAATATCTTTTTTTTAACAAATTCTATGCCAAAGGGAACACCTTTTCCCAATCCGGTTTTATGCTAAGAAACATCTAAGCTTCTCCTGCCTGGATAGAAACTGTATGCAGTGAGGTTAATTAAAAAAAATGCCATGTGAATATGCCTTGAGTCTGGCCTGAACTCTGTGACAGCCTGACAGGTATCAGACTGATTGCTTTCATGCGAATTATCTTTCTCACCGGCATGGTCATTTCCTACTTTTTTCGCCAGTGCATCAATCAAACAAACAACTACATTTTTTATCAAGTGTTACCAAGGACTGAAGGTGCAGTTATGAATCATCTAGTCACCACCATGATCAGTTATTGTAATGAAATATCTCCTCAATAACGTATGTTTAACTCACACGTTGATCCAGTTGTACTAAGTCTAGCATATTTTGGAATTCATTGAAGCCTCATTAGGCATGCAAGTTGCGAACCTGAACTATCTAAGTGCACCACTTTGCATGTTCCCATCAAAGTTTAAGCAACAACAGCAAGTTGGAGCTCCTCTCAGAGCTCTTCAGGCCTTAGGTAGAGGAAAGAGCAGCAAGTTGGAGCTTCTAATATTGTTGCTTATCGCTGCATATAGAAAAGAGAGTCTACGATAGCAAGTGTCCAACGTTATTATATATATGTATAGCGCATTGCACCACCAAAAATTGTTCCTTCTCTGTGGAATCCTCATTTTCTCGAATTTCAGCGACTTTGATTTGTATTTGGAAAAGGCTCTTTCAAGTCTTTTTATGATTTGGAACCTTGCTTCCTGTTGGTTGGCTTGGGACTCATCAAATAATTTATTTGAGGTTCCGGCATCCTTTGGGGCAAAAACAACTAACGTCATTTTATTCCTCTCCTTTAGTTCAATCACTCCAGAAAAAAAGTATCATAAAATTGACATAGGACATAAAGCATGGGAATTTTCATCATTATTGTCTCAACTTTTTTTACAGTGAAAATTGTTAGCGAAAGGTAAATGCCAGTTCATGTTAGGAAAGGGGAAATGCCAACTTACGTTAGGAAAAAAGGCTGTAAACTTAATGTCAGAAACACACCTCATTAGATGCCAGCGTTGTAAACTTAAGGTCAGAAACATACCTCAAAGACAAGCATCTGCAGTTGTTCGGACAAAAGTCACAGAACTGATGCATCAGCTATAGTAGCTTTCATCAAACTGCAATATCAGGGTAGTTTTTTTTTGTGTGAGAACTACTATACTTATCACATAAAGTAATCTAGGCTGCAATATCAGCTAATTTTTGGTCAGCCGTGCAAAATAGTTACCTTGAATCAGGATACCAATTTATCACTTAGTACATGATGATGGTTATCTGCAATTACCTTCAGCAGGTTCAGTTTATTCACAAGAAAGCTCCTGCACAAGAAACGTGATAAACCAGCAACAGACAAGCAGACTCCATTCATCAAATATGCGCCATATTAGTATATTACTAGTTCGATAATATTCAACAGGGAGCCGTGAACTTGTATCAAATAACAACCAACCAAACAGGGAGGATGTAGGAGCATTTGCATATCACCAGTTTTAGGAAGATCAAAATGGAAATATATTTTTTCCTGGCTAGTGATTTGCAAAGTCAAGCAATAATAATAATAAGATTTCAGAAGCTGACAACTATTTCAAATATTTTCACGAAAGACATCAGAAAAAGTAACAAGAGTTCCTTCTGATATAAAACTAATTAACTGCTCAAATTTTCCTTCCGGAAGTCAAAATAAATCATGACAAAAATTACTAATCAGTTCACAGCACACCATATCTGTAATTGATCATGTACACCATCTGGCAGTGAGTTACAATATCACATGATGTACATCATGGTACTGTCTTATTATCCTACTATAGAGTGCCTAACTGTCATTCCATACAACCAGTACATGAGACATACATAACCTGAACTGTCGAACATGCCCCAGAACAGACATATCTCTTATGTACAAGACTTGTGTTTCAGGAATGGCTCCCTTCTTTGGTGCTACCGAGCCTAGATAGTAGGTAGAGGCAACCCGAAGAGAGGAAAATCGACGCGGCGAAGCAGAAGAGGTCAGTACAAGATGTGATGGTCACCCTCTTGCTCTTCTCGGAGATACCAACCAGCAGAACCATGACGATGACATGACCCAGCTTCGTCTTGAGGTCACTCACCGACTGGATTTCCAGCCACTTGGGCCGTTTCTACAGACAGAATCAGAGATATCAAGACGCTGTAATCGACCGCATTGCTTCTATGATGGTTGAGAGGGAGCATGCCAACCAACCGGAAGCCTAAACAAGCCAAAGAGGCTGGAGCCGTAGGAGGACTGTTTTGCAATGTCCATGTTACTGATGAACAGCTCGTACAGGCCCGTCCCGAAGACAAACATGACCGTTCCGATGAGATACATATCTGCGGTGAGACAAGTAATGCACAATGGTAAGCCATTACTACTACATATCTCAACTGATGGCATATCTAATCCCCCGAGGCCCCTAGCAATGCACGCAGTGACGATGCCAATCTGCGTGATAATTGTGCTGCTGTGTTAAAATTGTACTTTAGTAACACGAATTTGAAGATACTAGTGGATAGTTGTGCATGATTACAGTGCAGACTACAGAGCAGGCATGAGGTGAGCGAGTTTGGTTACCAATGGCTTCAAACAGTGTGAGCATGACCTTGCCGCCGCCGTGCAAGTAGTACTCCATGAAGGCGTCCATCACCAAAACGCAGCCCTGCATAATCACGCAATCAGATCGGGAGCCGAAGAGATGAACTCGAGGGGCTGATCAATCAAGCACCTTGAGGAAGCAGAGCACGGATCCGGCGAGAGATCCGGCGATAGCGAGGAAGGTCATGAAGCGGCAGGCGTAGATGGCCTTCTCGATCCGCGCCTCCAGGTCCGAGCCGTGACCCGCGCCGGGCAGCCCGAGCGGGCGGAACCGCACGCCGTGGCGGTGCCCCTGCTCCGTGCTGCGCACGCCGCTCGCGGCCGCGGCCGCGGCCGCGTTGGGGTTAGATGCCACTCCAACCCTCACGGGCCGTGGTCGCGCCCTAGGCCTCGGCCTCCATGCCCATCCGCGGCATCCCGCGCCAACCGAAACCTCGGCAGCCGCCACTCCAGGCCTCATCATGACTACCACCTCGTTTCTGCCGCGCGGTGCTGGTGGTTAAGTAGGAATCGGGGAGAGAGACCCACAAGTGGGGCGCCACGTTCGGTGGACCGCGCTGGTGCGGACACGGCCGGACGGCGACGGCTCGCTCGTCGGGTTGCGGGCCGACGAGTCCACGTCGGAGGAGGAGAGGGGAGGCCTTTCCCAAGCCGTGCTCCCTTCCGGCCGGTGGCGACAGCGAAGGAGATACTTCCGCGCCCAGGCCGATGACCTGGCGGACCTCGTGTCGTCGTCGTCTTCGCCGGCGAGCCCCAGCCACTCATTTCCGCGGGCTCTCACCGGCGCCACACGAGTGCACGTCTCGTGTCGCGACACGCGAGACGCCACAGTCTCTGACTGGTTGTTTGGTTGGGCCAGGCCCACGGCCCAATTCGAAGCGGGCTCGTTCAGCCCTGTAATTGCTAATCGGGCTTATGTTGGGCTTGGTTCGTTCAGGCAAAACCCGGCCCAGCCCAATGGCGAATAGAAGATGCACGACATTGGAAGTGTTCGACATGTTCAGAGCCTGTGCTGGTGGTGTCAGATCAGACTCAGAATTTATCCTTGGATTGCAGGATACTGACCAAATTACATGCTGACATTGTACTGTGCCTTAGTTTATGCTTAGCTCTGTAGAGATTATCAGGACTCGATCGCAAGTAGAAAGCCGAAATGAGCGCGCGTTCAACTGATTTCATACACCATTTACATACAAATTAGCAGGAGATCCGGGGAAAAAATGAATTACAAATGTAATCGAATTGATTGAGTTTCTTGCAGCTGCGGCTATACTACCACTACCAGCATTGTTTCCCTGTACAAGCAGGAGCATGGCGTATGTATATGTTTGTATGTATGTTCTTGTTGATACGAAGAAGAAAGAACGAAGGAATCGTGGATTGCAGAATGTAGTTCGTGAGCAGAGCAGGGGAGGAGCAGTGGGTGGGTGGCTGGCTGCATGCTACGGCGACTTGGAGCGGCAGTTTGCGCTGTCGATGGCATTGGCGGTGCCGTTGCCGGGGTAGTAGAAGTGGAGGCGGCAGGCGATGCGCGTCCAGAACTGGACCTTGATGAAGATGCCCATCTTCCACCGCGTGCGCGCCTTGCCGAACAGGTCGAGCGGCACCACCCCGTTCTTGAGCGCCTCCTCCATGGTCCGCTTCCCGGCGGCGTCCAGCGACTTCCCGCCCGTGTTCCCGCTGTACCGCAGAGGCACGGCTCTCTCCCGCGCCACCATGAACGCTTTGGCTTTCAGGCGCAACAGGACGTCGCCGTGGAAGCCCACGGAGATGTCGAAGCTGGAGAAGGAGGCGTCGGCCCTGGAGTTGGTGTTCTTGGCGAGGATGTTGATGGACACCAGCAGGTCCTGGATGGTGCCGTCCTGGGTGTAGGCGAGGCGGCCGAGCTGCGCGTCGGCGACCACCAGGTACGGCATCTTGGGCTTGTAGATGAGGTAGACGGCGAACAGCGTGGCCCCCGCCACGATGACGCCGATGGCCAGCAGCGTGCACAGGATCACCATCGCCCACACCCACCCGGAGCTCCTGTGCTCGTCGTCCGGCCGGATCATCGACTTCGTCCCCGTCCCCTTCCCTCGGCGATGACCCGCCACCGAGCTCTCCATCGTCGTGATCTCTCCGGTCTCTCTCATCTCATGGCATCGATCAGCGAGAAGAAGCTGCGGGCGCGGGAACCGGGTGTATATCGGAGGAATGGAGTGGCATTAAGGAATGGAATGGGTGATTGATTGGTTAAGGTGTGTGTTGGGGGTGAGGGGAAGGGTTTGGAATCTTCTTTGCTCTCTCTCACGGTCACAGCTTCCTTTTGGGAGTTTGCATGCTCAAGGTACTTACATCTTTGGTGCTTGCTTTACTACTGAACTCTAGTCTAGTCACCTTTTTTTTATAAATATTATTTTAAAATTAGAAATTCCAAATCTGGACGTCTAGACTCAAAATTTACAAAACTATCACCTTGTCGGCCAACCGTTAGCCGACAACGCTCTTGTCGGCCAACCGTCGGCTAACAACGGCGTTGTCGGCCAACGGTTGGCCGACAACGCCGTTGTCGGCCGACGGTCGACCGATTTCGGCCAAACGTCGAGTCAGCCGCGCTGTCAGCCCAAAAAGTTGGACGACAAGGCTAACGCCAGCCCCTCTGGCGTGTGACTGCGAGGGCAAACGCCACTGTCAATGGCGTTTGCACTGCATATCAAACGCCAGCCCCTCTGGCGTGTGACTGCGAGGGCAAACGCCACTGCCAATGGCGTTTGCACTGCATATCAAACGCCAGAAGCAGTGGCGTTTGGACTGCATAGCCAGACGCTCGCTATTTCATTTCTGCAGGTGTAGCAATGTGGATCTGAGTTTTTTTCTCTTGGTGACTGACTGATATTCTTCTGTGATCTACCCGAGATCTTAATGTTGTGATGGGTTGATCATCAGAGCAAATTGCATCCTGAAGATAATTACTATTGATTCTCATCATCCATCGTTTTTCCTTGCCGAAAGATTGGTTTTTAAGGTATGACTTGTAATCGTACTCCAGATCTTCCATCCTTCTTTCCATGAAGTTACTACAGTGAAATATCTTTTCACAACTTATCGGTGGGGCCTAGAAAAATAAAGCGGCCAAAATTGCTAAGGGATGTGTTGCCCACATTTAATCAGAGTTCATATCTATTTCATGTGTATTTCAATATGTAGTTTATCTAAACCATTTTTTGTGACGTTTTAACAAACCATTTCATGAAATTCAAATTAACTAGGCCATCAGCCACTGGTATTTTCCCAAACTGATAGCATGTCCTTGCTTTTACGCTAGCGTGTGAGAAATCAAGTACTGTTAGTTTATAATTTGCAAACACAAGTTAAAAGGGCAACATGCTAACTCAGCCGTTTGGACTGCATAGCCAGCGAAGGTCGATAAACGCCCACGGCAACCTCCTCCTTTCTCTCCAAAAATGCAGTCCAAACGCCACTGCTTCTGGCGTTTGATATGCAGTGCAAACGCCATTGACAGTGGCGTTTGCCCTCGCAGTCACACGCCAGAGGGGCTGGCGTTAGCCTTGCCGTCCAACTTTTTGGGCTGACAGCGCGGCTGACTCGACGTTTGGCCGAAGTCGGTCGACCATCGGCCGACAACGGCGTTGTCGGCCAACCGTTGGCCGACAACACCGTTGTTAGCCGACGGTTGGCCGACAAGAGTGTTGTCGGCTAACGGTTGGCCGACAGGGTGATAGTTTTGTAAATTTTGAGTCTAGACGTCCAGATTTGGAATTTCTAATTTTAAAAATAATATTTATAAAAAAAAGTCATAGTCTAGTCTCGTCTGTAGTCTACTGGTAGTAAAGGGGAAAACATATATATATATTTTCCCTCATAAACTATTTGGGTCACTCTTTTTGTGTTTTTTCTGTTATAGATCACTCAAATTCTAAGTATTTAGATCTTTATTCAATAGATAATATATCACCATCCTCTTATCTATAACAATGAATTTATATGAATAGCATTTTAAGTGCTTTCAAAGTAAAAATCACTCAACTAATTATTAGCAATTTCCAATAATATTTTGTCTCACTTAAACACTTAAACTATAATTACCACGTCGGTTTTGGACGGTGCCTTGAATGACGTGGACGGTGTCTCATCTATATTATCGAGATATGGTTTTTCGGAACCGAGTGCGCCAGGGCCTTCAGCGGGAAACTGGTCTTGAATGACGACTTCCCGGCAGGAACGACCAGCCCCATGGTTGGAGTCTCTCCTGCAAACTCTGATCGTGAGAGCGATCAAGATCCTAACCACGTTGTGCCCGATGAGGACAACGTGATGGAATACGAGTACACGTCGTCCAGCCAAGGACCTCGGATGGTACTCGCGATGAACGACGGTCCAGAAGACCTTGAAGATCCCAATCTGCCCGGGGGCTCGCACGTAGGTGCCTCCCACATGAACGGGGGCCTACCCGCCGCTGGAGAAAGAACTCCTCGCCGGAACGAAGACTTGCCTGCCGCTGGGGAGAGATCTCCCCCAGGAACAAGGGAGTACGTGCCCGAACTGCTCGAAGACTTGCGGAAGTGCGCAATTTGCTGTCACAGCCTCCCGTGGCGGACCTATCGATGCCCGCGGGTGTGCAATGGCTGCAACGGCTGGGGGCTGACCTCCAAGAGGCGTAGAACCAGGCCGAATCTTCTCGAGCCCAATCGGTGGCCCGTAGCTCTTCTCGGGTGGACACCCCTCCGCCGCCAGAAGAGCGCGATCGGGAGGGACAACACCCCAGGAACAGGCCTCATCAGGAGGAGCTACCTGTCGACCTCCGAGCACAGCTCGAAAGACGCCGCCGCCAAAGGCGCCAGCAAGAGCAGCAGCCTTCTCGGAGAGACCATACATAAAACGCCAATGCTCGGGGCCGATCTTCGACCTCAAACAGCGGTGAGACTACACCTTATCGGGGCTCCTTTAGCGGATGCCAGGCGCTATCCCAGGAACTCCGACAGGTACGTTGGCCTTCTCGTTTCAAGCCCGGCTCGCGAGAATCGTATGACGGAACCACGAACCCCGTGGAGTTCCTCCAGATCTACACCACCGCGATCGAAGCGGCCGGCGGGGACGAAAAGGTTATGGCCAACTATCTTCCTACCGCTCTCAGAGGAGCCGCTAGGACATGGTTGACGAATCTACCCCCAGGAACAATCTGTTCGTGGGGACAGCTATACGACATGCTACTCGGGAACTTCCAAGGTACCTTCCCAAGGCCTGGTCGGGTTGACGACCTATTTCTTGTCGTCCAACGACCAGACGAGACTTTCCGAGAGTTCACCAAAAGGTTTAGTGCTGTACGCAACACTATCCTGGAGATAACCGACTCGGACGTCATCCGCGCCTTCACTCGAGGCAGCCGAAACGAAATGTGCACGCACGATCTGATCATGCGGCCACCTAGAACCACCAGGCAGCTCATGGACCTGGCCGAGAAGGCCACCTGTGCGGAGGAAACCCTGCGCTACATCAAACAGCAGCGGGGTGAGTCGACAAGCCCTCCCCTCCAATCAAGGGGCGATTCGCGCAAAACCAAGCGCAAGAAGAAGCCCTCCGGAGGGAATAAGGAGAAAAGGATCAGATCCGACGAGGTGATGGCCGAGGTTTCCGAGAAGCGCAACGGGCGGCCACGCTCCAAGGATAAACCCACCACATCCTCCGACAAGTCGTCCAAGCCCTGGTGCGACTTTCATCAGACCGACTCGCATGATCTGCGACAGTGTCGCATCTTCAAGAAATACCTTCGGGAAGAAAGAGAGAGATTCCGAGAGGAGAACCCTCAAGTCGCGAATAACAGTCGGGAAACTACTTCCGACGATGATGATTCCACCCCTGAGCCTTTCCAGGGGCATGTTAGAGCAATCGAGCACATATTCGGGGGCTCAACCTCTTATGAGTCCAAGAGGCAGTATAAGGCGATCGCCCGGGAAGTCCTCGCGAATGTCCCGCGGGTCCCTCGAGCGATCAAGTGGTCTGAGGTCACGATATCTTTCGACCAGACCGATTGCCCCGAAAATTATGCTCGACCGGGACGGTACCCCATTGTGGTCGAGCCGACGATCAACAACTGCCGGGTAGGCCGCATGTTAATAGACAGAGGGAGCTCTCTCAATATCCTATTCGCCAATGCCCTCGACGCAATGCAAGTGCCACGGTCATCGGTTCAAACGGTGACGCACGCTTTTCACGGCATCGTCCCGGGCTCATCGGCCACGCCGATCGGGCAAGTCACACTCCCAGTTACCTTCGGTACACCGGATAACTTCCGAACAGAGAAAATCCTGTTCGACGTAGTCGAGTTCGAGACGGCCTACAACGCTATCTTGGGACGTCCTACCCTGGCCAAGTTCATGGCATCTACGCACTATGCCTACCAATGCGTAAAGATGCCCGGCCCAAAAGGTGTTCTCGCGATAAGAAGTTCCCCCAGAGAAGCACTCCTCTGCGACAAGAGAAGCCTCGACCACGGACAGGTACACCTGGGGGACGGGGGACATATACCCTCAAAAACCAGTACGACCGTGAAAACCCACAGCGAGATAAAAATAGTTCCTCTAAGTGCGGCAGAGCCCACCAAGACAGTCCGGATCGGGTCAACGCTTGATCCAGACTTAGAATCATCGCTCGTCACTTTCCTCCGGGGGAACGCGGATGTCTTCGCATGGCAACCATCCGACATGCCGGGGATCCCTAAGGAAGTAATTGAGCACAGGTTAGCCGTCCATTGGGACGCCGTGCCAGTAAAACAAAAACTACGGCGATTCGCCCCAGATCGGAAGGAAGCCATCAAGGTGGAAATCGAAAAACTCCTGAAGGCCGGCTTTATCCGAGAAGTCGAGCACCCTGAATGGCTCGCCAACCCAGTTATGGTTAAGAAAGCCAACGGGAAGTGGCGAATGTGCGTCGATTTCACGGATCTCAATAAGGCCTGCCCAAAGTATGCTTTTCCCCTTACCCAGAATAGATCAGATAGTGGATTCAACATCAGGATGCGACTATCTAAGCCTCCTCGACGCCTATTCGGGCTATCACCAAATAAGCATGTGTCGGGAGGACGAGGAGAAAACCTCCTTCGTGACTCCGTTCGGGGTGTTCTGCTATTCAAAGATGCCCTTCGGACTAAAAAACGCGGGAGCAACATACCAACGCGGAATGCAGCTCGCCCTCCACAGCCAAATTGGTCGGAACGTTGAGGCGTACGTCGACGACCTTGTCGTAAAAACAAAGAAGAAAGAAGACCTGCTCTCGGACCTACTGGAAACATTCACCAACCTCCGAAGAAACAGAATAATGCTGAACCCGGAGAAATGTACCTTCGGGGTCAGCGCCGGAAAATTACTCGGGTTCCTGGTATCACACCGGGGGATTGAGGCAAATCCTGACAAGATACGGGTGATCGTAGAAATGAGGTCCCCAAAAACGGTCCGAGACGTCCAAAGACTCACGGGTTGCATGGCGGCCATGAGCCGATTCATATCCCGATTAGGAGACCGCGGAATTCCTTTCTTCAAACATTTGCGGCAACACGACGGCTTCGAATGGACAGCGGAGTCAGAAGCGGCATTCCAAGAGCTCAAAGAGTACTTAACCTCCCCTCCAGTACTGGTCGCGCCTAATCCCGAGGAAGGGCTACTGCTCTACATCGCGGCCGGGCCGTCCGCGGTCAGCGGAGTGTTGACGGTGGAACGCGGAACCCCCAAGCACCGTGAGAAGGTCCAAAAACCAGTGTACTACATCAGTGAGATCCTGCACGGACCCAAGGAGCGTTACCCCCAAGTTCAAAAACTCCTGTACGCGGTCCTCACCACATCTCGCAAGCTTCGACACTACTTCCAAGCTCACTCGGTCACGGTCCCGACCACCTACCCCTTGGGAGAAATCCTCCGCAATCGCGAAGCCATAGGTCGAATCGCTAAGTGGGCGGTCGAGCTCGGAGAGTTCGACCTCCACTTCATTCAGCGCACGGCGGTCAAGTCACAAGTCCTCGCCGACTTCGTCAGTGAATGGACGGAGCCCGACTGTTCAGCGTCACCAGCGCAAAAAGACGACATCTGGACACTACACTTCGACGGTTCCCTAACCATCGAAGGCGCGGGGGCTGGGGTAATCTTGACCTCTCCAACCGGAGAACGCCTGCAGTATATACTACAGATTAACTTCCCGGCCACGAACAACGTAGCTGAGTACGAAGGGTTGCTAGCCGGTCTTAGAGTCGCTTCGGCACTCGGAATCCGCCACCTTCTCGTGAATGGAGATTCACAGTTGGTAGCGAGACAAGTGTCCAAGAAGTATCAGACTACAGACCCGAATATGGCGGCTTACCTTGTGGAGGTGAGAAAGCTAGAGAAGAAGTTCGTCGGTTTCGAGGTACGGTATATCCCCCGAAAGGATAACTGCCAAGCCGACAGTCTTGCCCGTCTAGCCTCCTCACGATCTCCATGCCCACCCGGGGCCTTTGTAGAAAGGATCTCGACGCCGTCCGTGGCTTCCCATGAACCGGGGACGAAGGAGAGGTGGTTAAGCACCACTCAAGGGTGTCACCAAGTATTGACGCTCCGAGGGGAGTGGCGGGTCACCTCGTCGCTCCTCTCGATCTGGAAGAGTCGTGGATAGAGCCCATCCGCAAGTACGTTCTCGATCGAACTACACCTGAGGACGATACGCTTTCCGAGCAAATTGCCCGACGCGCCAGGATGTACTCCCTGGTCGAGGGGGCCCTCTACCAACGAGGGGCCCACAGAGTGCTCATGCGGTGTATCCCTCAGACGCAGGGTATAAGATTACTCGAAGAGATCCATGGAGGGGTGTGCGGGGCACATGCATCTTTTCGAACCCTGGTCGGAAAGGCCTTTAGACAAGGATTCTATTGGCCGACAGCCCTCCGTGACGCGAGCGAGTTAGTGAAGCGATGCCGTCAGTGTCAATTTCACCGCAGACGCATTCACCAGCCCGCCCAGGCATTACAGACTATCCCCTTGTCATGGCCATTCGCCGCATGGGGCCTCGATATCCTAGGGCCGTTCCCGGTAGCGCCCGGGGGCTATAAGTTCCTCTTCGTCGCGATCGATACGTTCACCAAATGGATCGAAGCCGAACCTATCTCGCAGATCACGTCGGAAGCAGCCAAGCGGTTCATAATGAGAAACGTCATGACCAGGTTTGGCGTCCCGAGCAGAATCATCACCGACAACGGTACTCAATTCTCCAGCTCCGACTTCATCGAATACTGCACTGAGCTCGGCACCACGATATGCTATGCCTCGGTCGCACACCCACAGAGCAACGGACAGGTCGAACGCGCCAACGGACTTATTCTCCAGGGGATGAAAACTCGCGTCTTCGATAGACTCTCTGCCCACGCCAAGGCTTGGGTGCGCGAGCTGCCCTCCGTCCTCTGGGCTCTACGGACGACCTCTAATCGGGCTACCGGAGAAACGCCGTTCAGCTTGGTATACGGAGCCGAGGCCATGCTACCGAGTGAACTTGCCCTGAAGTCCCCACGGGTAGAAACTATACACCGACAAGGAAGAAACCCCTCGAAGAGAGGACGACCTCAATTTCATTGAGGAAAAGCGGACCCAGGCTCTTCTTCGGGCTACCCGCTACCAGCAGAACCTTCGTCGCTACTATGATAGACATGTTCGAAAACGCTCACTGCACGTCGAAGACCTTGTCCTACGGCTCGTGCAAAATAAAAGCAATAGCAATAAGCTGTCTCCCAAATGGGAGGGCCCTTACACAGTAGTCGAGGTTACTCGACCGGGATCCTTCCGACTAGCGATGGAAGACGGCCGAGTCCTAACTAATTCCTGGAACATTGATCAGCTCCAGAAGTTTTACGTGTAATGCTAATAGACTGACCACTCGAGAACATCCCTCGAGTAGACAGTCGGGGGCTGGTCCAGAGACGTAAGTTCAGGAGTTATTCATTAAACAGAGCAGAAATCCTATACATGTCTGGCGTGCATACGAAGGCTACGCGTTTACAGGTCGGGCAAGCGCAAACGCCCAGAAAAATCTTGAGCGGCTCGGTCCAATTCCGCCAGGCGATCAGGAAGGTTCGCCGTGGCTCGAAGAGACACACCGACCGTGGTGAGCACCAGCTCTAGGCGGTCCGCCATCTTCAATAGACCTTCCTCGGCAGACGAGGCTCGCGCTCTTTCTAGCGACAGGGCCTCCTTCTCCCGAGAAAGAGCATCGGAAAGCCGCGCCGATTGATCCCGGAGTGACTGGACCTCGCCGCGAACGGCTTTCCACCTGTCATGAGCACGCTGAGATGGAAAACGATAAGGTCAGATAGGTTGGCAATGTCATCGGACAAGAGTTACGACAGGCAGTGACCTTCCCTACCTCCACTAAAGGTTTGAGTAGCGCCACGGGATCGTCTTCGGCCGAGGCTTCCTCGCCCTGGAGACTTGGCTCCTGCCGCTCCTTGAGGAGTGAAGGGGGGGGGTACCACACCAACCGAGCTCCGACTAGGAAGCAGCCTGATAAACCGCTTCCTCCGTGGATCGGTAGGAGGGGCAGGTATCGGTGGGGAAGCGTCCCTGCAGACCGCATTCAGGATCCAGAGCTAGGAGCGTAAGCTCGACAAAGCAAGGAGCGGAAGAATGGTACCTCGCCCTCTTCAGCAAAATGGAGCGCCCTCGTCGGACCGAAGGATTTCCTGCTCCTCGAAGACAGAGCGGCGATTCAGATCTCGGTTCGCTCCGCGCAACCTCTTCTACCTTCTCGGTGAGAGTGGTGTTCCCATCGTGCCGGTCCTCAGCCGCGGTCGAGCATCGACTAGGACCAGAAGGCCCAGCTTCGGGGTCGTCTATTCCCCGTCCTTCTCTCTGCATAAAGGGCCCATTCCACGAAACTAGTATAAGGCGGGCCTGAAGGACCTAGGGTCCTAAAAAAGAAATGATTACCGCTAGAACCTCTTCCCGCTCGTGCAAAGGTCGAAGAGGCAACGACGTGGGGACGCCTTAGCGACTGGGAGAAGGAACTTGCTTGAAGATATCTTTTACCTTTTCGGACACCTCCTCTTCCGAGAGGGCTGTTTGAGACAAAGAGAAGTTCAAAACACCCCGATAAGTCCTTCTTACGGGATTGAGAGGGGGAAAACTTACCTATTTTTCTCCGCCGTTGGTACGGATCGCTTGTCAAGTCCCAGGCACCGGTCTCCCTGTGCCGTAAAGGGCAGATTCCGCGCCTGACGAAGTCGGTGACAACGTCGGCCGATGACAGGCCTCGGGTTCGCAGAGCCTTGATCTCCTCGACCAGGTGCTGGAGACGGGAGTCGAGCAGGGTCTCGTCGGTCCAAGCGGATGCCGCGTCGGGCTGAGTTCCCCAGTACCTTATGCTTAGGGGGATCGACGGACGGCAATAGCACCACTCATACTCCCACCCCGCAAAGGAACGGATTCCGGTGGCATCAATGTACTCCGCGGTCCTATCTTCTCGGAGGCGGACGCTTGCGCCTCCTACCACCTTCTTCTTTGTCCTCTCCATCTTGTAGAAATATCTGAATAGATCCAACGATGGCCGTACTCCGAGGAATGCTTCGCACAGATGGGCGAACACGCTCAGGAGGACGTATGAGGCCGGGTCAAGATTTACCACCTCCACTCGGTAGAACATGAAGATCGAATATAAGAAGGTGGAAGGAGGCAAAAAGAACCCGCATCGGAAGAAGTCGGGGAAAACGACCAGCCATCCGGCTTCGGGTTCCGGAACCTTTTCACCCCGAGCGTGACGGAACTCGGCTTGATGGGTTGATTGGATCAGGGTCAGCTCTATGGAAGATGCGAGTTTCACCTCGTTCATCTCTGAGCGCGGCCATGCTTCTTCAACCAATGGGCTCCCAGCCATGGTGCGGAGTGACGGGAGATGAGAGGAGCAAGAAGGTTAGGGGGCAGGGGGTCAATGTGGGCAAAACCCCAATCCTTGGACTCCTGGAGATTTAAACTTTCGCCGGAGACGAGCGCGGTTTTTGGCACGATCAGTTTCATCGCATTTAATGTGGGCAGTTGCTTTTTCCGCGTACAAGGCATGTCGCGGGAAAAAGAGGGTCTGACAACCCACGACCCGAACGAGCGCGCAGAACAATAGCGCAGAGAGAGAGAAAAGATTCTTCATCACCATGCGAATTTTCCGCCACGATGATTCGGTTTCCTAAAAATATGCCAGGCAGACGCGTGTCCGTGATCAACGAACCAGATCGGATCGGAAAGTATTTTGGGGTTGTCCTAAGGATAATTCCGATAAGACTTTCACAACTACTCGGTAGGGGTAGAACCTACTCGAAGAGGTCACCAACGAAAGCTACTCGGACCGCCTACTCGGAAGTTCGTTCCCGACAAGGGCAGATTTTAAACAGAACCATCATGGCCTCACTTCGCGTACTGATGGGGGGCTTGATGATGAATAGTACGGCATCCCACGTATTAGGGGTATCCGTATACAGACTCCCGTGACTTTTGGGAGGTACAGCGTACCCGGGAAGGATCCCCGGACAATAAGGTAACCTCTCTCGGGAAGAGAAGACTCCCCTTAAACTAGGAAGTCGATCCCGACGTTTAAGGAGACCAGAGTCCTACTCGGGTGTAAGTCCACGTCCGGTACGACCCTGGGAACCCCCTATATAAGGATCAGCCATCCCATAAGGGAGGAGGGATAGAGCGAATTAGGTCAAGACATCTAGTCGCAGCTCCAGAAGACGAAGCCCTAGAAGACCCACCGCCTCGAAGGAGTCGAGCCCGGTGGTTTAGAATAGTTAGTCTACGATTAGGCCTAGGGTAGCCACTAACATACACCCCCCGTTGTAAAGCGTGTTCTTCATCAATATATAGCAACAGAACGTAGGGTTATTATCCTGAGGGAGGCCCGAACCTGTATAAAAACGGCTATCCCCTGCTGTCAGATCTCCTGGCACTTGGGCCCTAGAGGTCCCTACCCCCCAGCAATCTTCACTCCACGAATACCGTAAGATCGCCGATTCACCGATCGTCGACACTAAGCTATACCTTGCACGGATAGTTAGCCTACAGAGGGTGCCGAAAAGAATTATTTCAGACCGAGGCACCCAATTCACCTCCAGATTTTGGGAACAACTACATGAGACAATGGGAACCCGTTTATCCTTTAGTATCGCTTATCATCCTCAGACAGATAGGCAAACGGAAAGAGTAAACCAAATTTTAGAAGATATGCTAAGAGCATGTGCCCTGACCTATCGCTGGGAAGAAAATTTACCCTATGCAGAATTCTCGTATAACAATAGCTACCAGGCGAGTCTACAGATGTCTTCGTTCGAGGCACTGTACGGACGGAAGTGTAGAACACCCCTGAATTGGTCAGAGACAGGGGAAGGAAAAATTTTCAGCCCTAATGTTCTGCAAGATGCAGAAGAACGAGTAAGGGTCATCCAAGACTGATTAAAGGCAGCCCAGTCAAGACAGAAGAGCTATGCCGACCCTAAACGGAGAGATGTCACCTTTGAACCAGGAGATTATGCATATCTGCGAGTAACACCTCTTAAAGGAACACAGAGGTTCAACGTTAAAGGCAAGTTAGCACCGCGCTACGTTAGACCGTTTAAAGTTGAAGGAAGGAGAGGTGAAGTGGCGTATCAACTAGAACTACCCCCGGAGTTGTCAGAAGTCCATGATGTCTTTCATGTGTCGCAGTTGAGAAAGTGTCTTGAGCCACCCATGAAGCAAGTCCAATATCAGGATTTAAGTGTCGACAAAGACCTCACCTACAGAGAACAGCCTGTCAAGATTTTGGAAAGTATCGAACGACGGACCCAGAGTAAAAGTATCAAGTTTCATAAAGTTCAATGGGAAAACCATACAGAAGAGGAAGCTACTTGGGAACGAGAGGATTTTCTGTTAGACAAGTTCCCTCACCTATTCCAATCTGTAGAATCTCGGGGACGAGATTCGATTTAAGGAGGGTAGGTTTGTCACATCCCGATTTTCAAAATCTACATTAGCAACACATCATCACATGTAGGCATGGCATTGTATACCTTGCATGCACTCAATATATCCAACCCCGCAACACACGCACCGTATATGCCGCCGTGTCGACGGTACCTTACCACCAACTCATCCCAAGTCAAGATAAAGGATGTATCTCAAGTACCCATATCTCTGTCTCACCCTGCCGCGCTCAGAAACCTTAACCCTAACTCCCGACCATTTCCCTCCATTTAAATCTAAATCCTTCTGAAACCTTAATCGCGACACCTAACGCTCCCCGACCCTTCCGAAAGTTCTGAGATAAACTGGGGGACACCCTAACAATATACCTAACTCAATTATAACATAAAAACCCCAATGTCCAGTACAAAAATGTTTGCAAACAAAATTAATGAACTTTAGAACAAAAGGAGCATTACACTGCAACCCCAAGAAATACATTTCCAAAAATTCCGACAAAATTACACGGTGATCTCCATACCTCCAGAAGCCCAAATATATAAAAACATGGAAATGTTGTATTTCAAAATCTGGTATGCACAATATCAAACACCTTCGCAAAAATCCATCCCTCGCATAAAATCGAGGGCAAACTCTAACCATTAGCTGTCAAAAACCACGTGGGACCCTCCTCGGTTTTCCCAACACACCCAACCCCATGAATTGCACTGGCAGCCCACGTCCCCTCACCCACAGTTGAAGCTTACGTCACGTCAAGCATTGGCATTGAAGAAATTGCACAGCACAAGGTACACTTCGGTGCCCAACTTCCCTATTTGCTTGAGCACGTGTCCTGGAGACTCAATGACATGGACACGCATGGCCGTTCCCGTCTGGCCATCCTGAGGCATCACCATGCCGCCCCAGTGCACGCTCACTGCACAAGCCTCATGCCGACCACTGGCATCAGCACGCCGCTCGCTGGCTTCCCACGCTGCATGTCACCTGGAACTCCGACCGTCACACCACCTCATGCCACGGTGGTCTTCCCTCGTCCTTGTGGCCATAGCACTGCTCCAGTTCTCTGTACTTGTCCCATCGCCGGAACCAGCGGCCACCACTAGCTCGAGCTCGTCGCCCGCCGGTAAACCCATCGTCCACCTCGCCGCCTGGATGCACGCGCCGTTCCAGCCACCCCACAGCTCAGCCTGGCCATCAACACCTCCTCTTAGACGTCGCATCACCGGGCAAGAGCAAGCACAGTAGCTACGCCAGCTAGCCCGAGCTCCCGCCGGCTATAAAAAGGACAGTCGGAGCACCTTCATCCCCATCCCAAGCGACACCCCTAGCTCCCGTTGGTTCGAGCCATCCTCCCAAGCTACCCCCAGTAGCTGACCTCACTCGCCTCCGCTCTCGGTTCCTCCCTAGCTCCAACGACCAACCGCGAGCTACGCCGACCAACCTCCGGCCTCCCTCACCGAGCCAACAGCCGCCGCCTCCTGTACTCCCCTGAGCCAAGTACCGAAGCCACCGGGGAATCCCTAACCGCCACCGACTCTTTCTTCTTGTCCGAGCAACCAACCTAACCCCCGCCGCCGGAGTAAGTGCGCTGGGCCGGTGAGTACCGAACGGGTAAGAGGCTAACGCCCGACCACGAGACCGTTTCCAATCCATTAAAGCGTGTTAAACTGCCCTAACCAAATCCCGCCTCCAGCAAATAAATGCGCAGCATCTCGGTCCCATTTTCGACGGAGTAAAAACGCATTGAAGCTGTCGGAAGCGTATTTATACTGGTTTTTCTCTGTTCCAGAACCGGGCGTTACCGGTTCAACCGGTTCAATACGTTTCTGACCGGTTTTTCACCTTTGGATTCCGGTTCTGAGATCCTTAGGAAATTTCCAAACTTTTGATTCAAATAAATTTTCAAAGCTTAAACTACTTTGAATACAAATATTAGAGGATTGCATTAGGGTTTGTTAATCTCTTTTGTCAACATAGGCTGCGTATGTGTCTCTTCGGAACAACCCCAAAGCAAGTTATTCCGCCCTATCCAGAATACCCATACACCTACAATGCCCCAATATTTTGTTAGGAAAATGACTTTGAAGAAACAACTTTAAAGGCATGCACATTCACCGATCACAAGCATCGTCATCTTATGTGGCATGCATCATGTTGACTATTTAGTTGGAGTTGCTTTGATTTGTCTGCTTCTTATTCGATGTTTTCTTTTCGACGTGTAGTTGACGGAGGGAGGTACGTGCGCCAGGAAGACCCGGACTCACCCCCGCGTCAGGAACAAGAGCAGGAACTGCAAGGCAAGCAATTCCCCACCTTGATCATGTTGAATCCTGTAGTTGCAAAGTATACTTATTTTGTTTGCGAAAGTACATGCTATGTGATATCACCAATATTTTATGTAGGAGTAGTTATACCCAGTAGTTGCAATGGCTTAGGTCCGTAAATCCTATCCTTGTAGCCCTAGTATTAATTGTTGTTCATTGTACGATCGGCAAATTAATTAGGATTATAGACGATAGCCCCGCTTAGTCCTGCTTAGAAAGAAAACCCATTTTTGATCGTCTACCGCATACCCTTTCTGTTATGGGAATAAAACCCTCGGTCTAGCAAGTGCCACCCGAGGTGAGGTTTTGAAAATGTTGCTATTGCTTTCGAAACCCTAAAGGGAGGTGGAGGATGATTTTGATTCGGGTGAGAAATGTAAGGGTGTTATGGGAGATGATAGAGTAGCTGGAAGCTACATGGTTGACGGGGATGAAATAAAGTCTTGCTCGAATCACATAAGGGCCAAACCTAAGTGCCGCTGAACCAGTTCCACATCGTACGTCCACAGGGCCTTTATGGGAAGGACTGGGTGTATTAACCCGGCAAGTATTAGAGTCTGGATCCGCGGGCAGTAGGGAGAGTGTGCTAGGTAGATTGGTATCTCTAGAGGATCTCTACACGATACGTGGATAGAGGTTCGACACAGAGATGAGTCCACTCCGGGTTGTGGTGTCAGGCTGCCTGGGCACAAACGGAGTTGGGTAGATCTTATCTAGCGGGTCCAGCTTTGATATGGAAGCGGGTGAAAGCCTCGTTGTAATAACCCTGCCGGCACACCTCATGAAGTGTGCACGTCGGGCCCTGGCAACAAGGGGGACTTACATCTTGTGGGTAAAGCCGTACAACCTCTGCAGAGTGTTTAAAATTATTCGAATAGCCGCGTCCTCGGTTATGGACATGAACTGGTGAGGCCACACCCTGATTAGACTGAGTTTTGATTGTGAAAACATGGGCAATGGGATTAAGGACATGGGCATGATGTGTCCACAGTGTGCAATTGAGGCCACGCTGTGGTGGAAAGGAATTGCAGGAGAAAGAAATCCAGCCGTACTGGCCGAATGGTGTAAGACCATATGGGCCGATGATGTAGTAACTAGTTACCGGATAGATGGAGCGGTCAGCCGATGGATGGAGCTATCCAAGGATAGATGGAGCCATCGAACGACAGTTGGAGCTATCGATAATAGGAAGAGAGTCGAGTAGCGATGTCTACTCCGTGAGATGGGATAAGATGTTATTTTACAGTGCCGTGAATTTCAAAATGCCTTTGAATCTACTATTCGTATTTAGATTGATAACTTACATTTCCGCACAACATGCAACAGAGGCTAGAGCTACTCCTTTGAATCATACCTTGCATGGAATATTACCGTATTAATCTCCTATGGGAATTTGCTTGCGAGTACATTCCATGTACTCACCTGGCTTGTTGATTTGGCCAGAAGAAGAAGAATTCTTCTCCGATGATGATGATAGTGACTACGAGGGCTAGGGCGTTCTCCCCCAGTCAGTTGCCGGTTGGGTTGGCACATTGATGGGCTTTACCTACGTTTACTATCTTCCGCTGCTGTTTAATTTTAGCCATCCGCTATGTTGTGTAAGAAGGACCTTAATGGCCTTTTCTTGTAATAAACCGTTATTGTACGACAATGTTACCAAGTGGTTTGTGTGTACTGGCTACTGTTCATGGGACCAGTACAGGAAACACAAAGGGGTTTATCGGGCCTAAAAACCGGGTACGCCACAAAAATGTCTGGCGTCAGGTCCAAATCCAAACTTGCCCTTCATTGCTTTACTAAAATGCATGAATATACATCTAACTACAAATTAATACACTTTTGCTATTAATTTGTCACAACTTATCTAGTCTTATGTTCTAATGCAATTCCTAATTAAAGTAACGAGCGTTGATATCATGTCCGCTATAAAAGGCTTGCCATTTCATATGTTCTCCTTCGCAGCTTTCTAGTCAGACAAACCATCGGCGATACTTCGTGTCAACACAACAGCTAAGCTAAGATAAGGACCACCTTGATGATACTCCTGACCCTCAGCTTGCTCGTGTTACCATCAGGTACAATATGTTCCTGTAGTACCCTGCTTCAGTTGGTAGAATTAATGGGTTAAGTCTAAACGATTCTATAATTAATTCTAAATAAATCATAAAAATCTACTCATACAAGATAAGAGTTAGTGAAACTTTAGTCCCATATTACTAGTTAAAGTGGAGGGAGACCACCTTATAACGGTTGGTGCTCCGTATCTCTCTAAAATAATATGGGGAGAAAAAGGAAAATAACACACACGTGCGCTTGCTCGCCTCGCCGAGATGTGCAACTGTACATTGTGTGAAGGTTTCAGTCCTCCTTTGTCCAACAAAGAAATGATTACTAACTAGCTAAGGTAGAATGACATGTTCACTAGAATAATAATGATGTCGTATGGTGTAGAGGCAGTACTATTCACTAGAAAATGATATATATATGAAATATGAATCGCATACCTGAGTTACGTGAAATATGAAGTTGGCTATATGCGATGTTTATGTGTAGTTTCTGCCAGTTATCATGAGTATGTTACAAGAACATAAAAGGAAGCAATGGTTATATCAATGGGAGCCATGTTCTTATCATATTCCTTTCCTTAAAAACAAAGCCATCCTCGACTTGGGTAACCTGAAAACTAACTAACAAAGAAAACAACATGTGCATAGTATAGATATAGATATCATACAAAATATGTCCTCTTTGTAGTGGACTAGTAGTAGTTAGCACATAGCAAAAGCACAAATCATTACCCACTCAAAAACAACATATCATAAAATTGGGTAGTTTAAAAATGCTCAAACAACAAGTATTGCAACTAATTTTGCTAATATAAGTGAAGCCTTGATAAATAGGTTCACATTTGCAACCATTCCAACACAGGTTAATAAACTTTAAAAGTTCAATTTGGCATAATTTCATCTCTTCTGTTGGAGGTAATATCAAAAGGCACAAGCGTCTGCACATCATTATCTTTCAAATTAGCAACTTCATAATTTGGAATGCCCAAAACAGATAATAATTCATTGCCGTCATTGCACTGCATGTATAAATAATGAGTTTTTAGTATGAATAGCATTTGTAGCATCACTGGGTGTATCCTAATTAGGAGATAAGTCAATTTATCACATAGTGCAGAAAAATCATCAACTAAATCATTGATGTTGTCAAATAAAGTATCTATTGGAGTGTCTAGAACATGAGGTACATCATTAACATCATCACATGGCACACCCAAATCACAATTTTCAACAGTAATAGCAAACAAAGCATGCACATTATCTAGTTTATTGTCATCAGATGCTTGCTGAATCTCAATTTTGTTACCCTTCTTATTTCATTTAGCTTTAGCTCTCTCTTCTTTTAATACATCATCAAGTGTCATGAGCAACAAATTAATTCTTTTTCCCTTATGAATGAGAGTATAAATGTTTGTCCTACCACGATGAACAAAACTAGTATCATACTGCTAAGGCCTATCCAACAACATAGAACAAGCTTTCATAGGTATGACACCACAATCAACATAATCATGGTATGGCCCAATAGTAAAGTGCACTCTCACAAGACGTGTTACCTTTAGCTTACCACAGTTGTTAAATCATTGGATGTGATATGGACGATGGTGTCGTGTCGTGGTTAAGCAAAGCTTCTCAATTTAGGATTGAAACAGATTGTGTCGTTGGTTCAATTTAGCATGTTCCACTAAAGCACTAAGTACTTGCTTAGTAATTTGTACTTCCTCCATACCAGAATTATGCTTATCACCTGCAAGGTCAATGGTAACCAAATCATATGTATCCTCATCAATATCGCTAGCTAAAGTGTACTCACCATTATTTCTCACCAAAAGAACTCTCTTGCTTAGGCAATCACGCATGCATATCCTTTGCAGCAATGACATTGTTTATCTCGAGCTCTTCCTATCGAGGTAACCGAAGATGAACTTGGCGGAGGTGCTTGGGTTGTGTCCTTGCTTGCCTTAGGCGACAGGCCGATAGACATGAAGTAGAAGGAGGCCGAAAGCTTGCTGATTTGGAGGGGGCATCATGTACTTTTGAGGTAGACAGACTTGTACGACCTGTAGAAAATCCTCCAAGATTCTTTCTTGACTTGGCTTGACGGCCCTGTACTTGTCTTTCAACTTTACAAGTAAGATGAAACCCACCCAAAAGTCTACCCATCATAGCATCATCAGTTTCAATTAAGCCACAACGTATTAAACCAGTTTGTAGCTCGTGCGAGTCAAAGTCCAGCAAGTAGGAACATGATCACCTAATCACATTTGATGAACACATTAGTCTCTTAGTTATTTTTTTTATTAATCATCAAAACCCACTTAGGAGCCAAGATGCACTTTCACTTGGCAAATCTAGGCTTGCACATCCACCGGGGATAGAAGAACGCGGTGCGAAAGAGGCGTAGGAGGCCCACCGGACCTGATGTATCCAATCGTGGCGCGGGTAGGGGAGGATGGATAGAGGAAGACGACAAGGGTGGCGACGAAGCTTCCGCTGGCTAGTGATGGCGGTGATGAGCTCGCCGGCCGATGTCGCTATGTGGTGAGGCGAGCAGAACTCGGGGAGGAAGGGGATGGCGGCGACAGAGTTCAAGGATGATGGAGCTTGGGAGGCCATGCCGGAAGTGGCGGGGCGGCTCGAGTTTCTTGTCGTGCTTCGTCAGATTTGGCGAGATTCGGAGAATCCACGGCCGAATATGTAGAGAGGGGACTAGGTCATGGTGGAGCACGTCTCCATGCGTTAGTGCGTGTAGGAAAGAGGCCTGGAAAGAGAGAGTCAGGATGTGGGGGTGGGTGAGGGGCTGAAATGTTTCATGTACATATGAGCTCTATAGGTAGAGCTTAAGTGCTTTAGTTGGAGGTTGAAGATGTAAAATATACTTACACAAATTGTAAAGCAATATGAATATATTAGATAGTAAGTGGATATCTATATAGATAGGGAAACCTGATCTAAACGGTCTCATGCTTTAGGAAGAGTGGTTGTTTTAGTCCATTATTGCTGTATTGTATATAAAGATCCCATCTCACATTCGTCTTTCTATTTTTTTTCTGTCCACTGTGTAGCAGTTGATTCAGTTCCCATCCCTTAAAATTGATACATATCAAGTAGTACCACACGTTTCATTGCTTATATGATTGATATCCAGTAAACATACACATTGCACAGACAGAACATGTGTATATTTATTGTCCCCGTGCATTACATTTCTTAGACAGGAGACCAAACTCCCCGGCTTATACTGAAAGTCCAAACATTCGTTCATGCATTACATATACCACACACGCACGCACATATTAAGCACTAAGCAAAACTTAACCAGTCAGAAAAATAATTTAACCCATGGAGCACGCGGCTAAAGCTGCTCGGCGGTGAGGCCCTGGACCTCGAGCTGGAACTTCTCCATGGCGTCCTTGGGGAGGCAGATGGGTACGACGGTGCCTTCCTCCCCCTTGCCGTTCTTGGACCTGGAGAAGTAGTTGGTCACGCCGGGGAGCGGCCCCTCGCCGCCCTTGGCCGGCCCGCCGTAGATGGCCTCCCCCCACCCGAAGTCCACGCTCTTGAACCCGGCGTGGCTCACGTCGGAGACGATGTACGTCCGCGACAGCGCGAACAGGGGCCGCCCCCGGAGCACCATCAGGTCCGCCACCGACAGCAGGTAGTCGTGCGTCACGGCGGACTTGGCCTTCTTCACCAGCTCCAGCGCGTATCCGAGCCCGCCGCCGCAGAGCTCCCCGGCGGTGGTCGACGCCACGGAGTAGGCGAACGCGTTCCCGTAGAAGCCCTCCGGGAGCGGGATCCCGGGGCGGCCGCGGGCGTTCACGATGAAGGAGAGGCGCACCTCCTCGTTGGCGCCGTACCCGAGCGCCACCGTGCGGCTGCACCAGATGCAGGCGGCGACGAGCTCAAACCGGGAGCTCCCCCGCATGTGCGGTGGCGCGCGCTGCCGCAGCCCGGCGATCTCGCGAGGCCCGAAGAAGAACGGGACGCGCACCATGTCGCCCGGCGGCGTCGACAGCATCCGGTCCGGCCCGCCCGCCGGCTCGCTGTACTCTAGGTGTGGGTACGACGGCTGCGGGGGCTGCCGCGCCATGAACATCTCCCTGCCCCACGCCGGCGCCACCGACGGCGCCGCCGCGCCGTGCGCGAGCTCGCACACGGCCTTCTCGAACTGCATGCCCCCCGGCGCGTCCACCACGCAGTGGCAGAAACGCTGCCCAAAGATGAAGCCTCCACACTTGAGCCTCGTCACCTGCACGCAATCAACAGCAGTGACACACGTCGTTAGCTCACTGAACACTGCAGTAACTCCCATGCATGGCCATGGCCACGGAGAGCTCGACGTAATGAAAACTTACCTGGATGTAGAGCAACGGGCGGTCAATGACGGGCTCGGCGCCGGCGACGGTGGTGCTCTCGAGGATGAACTGCTCGAAGCAAGGGAACGGGGGGCTCTGCACGTCGCCGAAGTCGGCGGCGGTGAGGTCGGCATCGGCCTCGGCGAACAAGATACCCTGCGCGCCGCAATCCACGACGAGCTTTCTCCCGGCCTCCTCGCGGAGACGGCCGGCGAGCGGGTAGTATGGCACGAGCGCCCTGGCCAGCGCCTCCCGGATCACGGCCGCCGGGTCCTGCCCCTCCCTGGCCGGGTCGGCGCGGTACAGGTGGATGCCCGAGCTGTAGAACCGCATACCCTCACCGTCGTCGATGTCCGACAGAGGCTTCGCCTCCCGCGGCGTCGGCCCCGCCGGCGCCACCAGCACCGGCTCCCGTCGCCGCACCGTGAACGCCGGGAGGATAAGTGACGACGCCATCGATCGATCAGCAACGATCAAGTTCTCAACGTGATCGAGTTGGAGAAATTTTGGTACGTGCGATGATCTAGACGTGTAGACTGTGAAAATGTTATGTGGCGCAGACGTGCAGTGGAGTGTGCTAAGCTTGGGTGCGTTTTATAGGGCGGGAAATGTTAAGGACGTTTGGGGTTGGTGCCGACGTGGCAGGCACGGTCACCAGAGTCTAAGGGCAGTGGCGAGTAGGTGCAGTGCGATCAGTGCGTGGGGACGAGTGGATTTGGCCAATCTTTACTGGTCGTGGTGATGGCGGTGTCACACTCTTTTTTAACCAACTCTTTAATTCTCAACAAACTCTACTAAACAGAGTCCAATTTTTACGTAACTCTCAACAAACTCTGCTAAACATACTTCAATCTTTATGTTCGGAGTTAGTCTTTTACTCCGCTGAAATTTATTATCTTACTAAACAATATAATTCAATCTTTACGTTCTGAATTAGCTAGCTCGCTGATGTTGTTCCTTCCCTCATACATGTGCATAAATTTTTTTTTGAGGATAAAAGGGATTGCATTAAACGACCATCAAAGTTTGTACATCACGATTCAGACATTCACGGCTCAGAGAGTCGGTAATGGCAGGTGGAACATGAAATCACCAAACCGCGCATTGACCCGATTTCTGAGCCCATTGAGCTAAATCATGAGCTACAGAGTTACAATCCCTCTTAATGTGGCACACAGTTGCCTCCTGGATCATAGATAAAGCTGCGGAGATGTCCTGAAAGATTGGCGCCCATTTGGATCGATTCCATGTCCGCGAGTTCACGCCCGAGACCACAAGCGAGCAATCGGATTCAAAGGTGATCGGCATATGGATCCACTCCATTGCGAGACGGCATCCTTCAAGGAGGGCCAAGGCTTCCGCCTCCGTAGCATCGGAGCACTGATCAATAGTTCTGCAAGATGATAGCAAGACGAGGCCTTGGCAGTCACGAGCGATGACACCGATGCTTGCTTTCCCATTTGCCAAAGAATAAGCACTGTCAACATTAATCTTTGCTCTTCCTTCATCCGGTGCCAACCAGGCAATTGCCTTATCTTGTATGCTGTGTAAAGGAATTTCCGGCTTGATTGGTTTCTTGTCAACTAATTTGTTTCGCCCAGCACCTCCAGAGAATAAAGATTCAGCAAATGCAAGCAGGAAGGCCGCAGAGTTAGCAATGGATGCATCACCTTTTTCATGAACATCATCATTCCGAAGAAACCACGCCCTCCACAGCAGTAACAGCAAATGGGATTTCATTGTTTCATTCAGAGTATCAAGCAAAATTAACAGCCAATCACTGCCAGTATAGCTAAGGGAAACTTCCTCCGGGAGCATCCAATACCTCCTCATCTCAGTACGAAGAGCACAGGCCTTGGTGCATCGAAGAGTGGCATGGAAGCTATCCTCTACCGCTGATCCGCATAGATCACAAGTCCCGGAGGATTCCAGCTTACGCCTCCATTTGTTGTCCTTTGTTGGAAGGCTATTATGAATGAGACGCCAAGCGAAGATCTTTATCTTAGAAGGAACTTTGATTTTCCAGAAATTGTTCCAAAGCAGTCTGTCACCATTGCTTGCATTTCTAGAGGCACCAGCATTCCGATTTTGATAAGCTTCACTCCAAGCTAGACGATAGGCACTTTTAACAGAGAAAATCCCAGTTTTTTCTGGATGCCAAGCTAGATAATCCTCACCATTTCCCGCTGGGATCTTCAGTTTAATGATCTCCTGTACATCATACACATAGAACAAATGATTTAACAAGGGTTTATTCCATTGCTTAGTGCCAGGCAAAAAGAGGTCAGACACCCAACGCAGGCAATTAAAACTTTTGCGCGCCGGGACAGCAGCAGAGAACTCGTGCGGAATCCATCTATCTCGCCATATTCTGATTTTAAACCCATTCCCAACTCGCCAGACAAGACCTCGCTTCAGCAGTTCTAGTCCATGAATAATACCCTTCCAAGCTGGAGAAGCATTTGAAGGGAAAGCTGTGTCCGTGAGTTCACCATTGGGATAGTATTTGGCCTTGAGGAGACAAGCACACAGACTTTCCGGTTGTTGAAGAAGTCTCCAAGCCTGCCGAGCAAGAAGAGCTTGATTGAACGCTTGCAGATCCCGGAATCCTAAACCCCCAAGAGCTTTTTAGCAGGTTAGCTTATCCCATGCCATCCAATGAGTCTTGCGCTGTCCCGATTCCTCCCCCCACCAGAATTTTCTGGTCATCCGAGAGTAATCATCACAGAAATGAGTAGACATCTTAAAAATACCCATCTGAAATGTCGGTATAGCTTGAACAATACTTTTAATCAGCACCTCTTTACCACTTGAGGACAGATGTTTTTCAGACCAGGATGAGAGACGCTTAGCAAAACGCTCTGATATTGGCTGAAATTGGTCGTTCTTCATGCGTCCTGAAGGGGTTGGAAAGCCGAGATACTTTTCTTCAAAGGTTGATCTCGTGACCTGGAGGGTGGACATAACTGCCTGCTGGATACTCTTATCGCAGAACAGGCTAAATAGAATTGAGCATTTGCTTGGGTTAATCAGCTGACCTGTGCCTTGTTCAAACATGGATAGAGCTTGCTTGACAGCGTGAGCTTGAGTATGATTTGCTTTTAGGAAAAGAAGGCTATCGTCTGCAAACAGGAGGTAGGAAATCCCCGGAGCTCTTCTACAGATTTTCATTGGCGTAATCTGACCTGTGCTTGAAAAATTCTGCAAAGTACGGGCTAATCCATTAGCAACAAATAAAAATAGATACGGAGATAACGGATCCCCTTGGCGTAAACCCCGGGAAGGATGGAAAGGTGGTGAGAGAGCCCCATTAAATCTAACTCTGTATTGGACAGTGGTGGCACATGACATAATCCACCAAATTCATTGGCGATGAAATCCCAATTTTAGAAGAGCTTGCTTCAGGAAATTCCAATCAACACGATCATATGCTCTTTTGTTATATGTGTACATGTGTGTTATACGAGCACTCTCCTATTAGATCGTTGTAAGACAAAACAATATATTTTGTTATGGACTTATGGTTTTAGTCAAAACATAAGATGTTGTTCTACTATTTGAGATTTCGTTGCAACGCACGGGCACCCTGCTAGTACTCTTTAATTAGCAGAAGTATAAGCAAAGACGCAACACACAAAAGTAAGTCATGATTAAGGTCATACAAAAATCAATCAAGCAACGATCAAGTAACTAATACTACTACTTACTGCAGTAATAAGATGTAGGTCACGGCATGTTTTCTCATTTCGGCTCTGCTCATTGCAAGCACTTTCCTCGTTCACATCTTGCCTTCTTCATATTCTTTTTTGCTCTCAAGAGTCAAAGTCTACGAGAAATGAAACCTTAAAAAGAAGTCTCAGGGAAAACTGTGACACCACTCAGGGTCGGGTGCATGCGCACCTGCAGTGTGTGTCCGTTTTGAGTGGCATTTGGTGGCCGTTTACTCGGAGAGAGACTCAGACTATCAGCTGAATAATCGATTTAGATGTGTAAATCATAATTAGGTTTTTTGACCAGGGCAGAAGGATTCCAAGGAATGGAGTTTGTTTTCTACGTTGCATTATTAGCCGGCGCCGTCCGCGCCTGTCAAAATCGTAGAAACGCCGCGGCGCCATTACGGACATGAGGTAACCTATGGAACTCACAGGAATTCTTTCATGTTTGTCACCTTCAATTATAATTTACTATGTTATTACTGAGCTCGAATGAGTTAATTAGGGTATGATAAGAGTTGCGCCTAGTTCAGGAGTTTTTTTTTAATAATATTTTTATTCAAAAATTACAAAAATATTATCGAACTTTAAAATTTTATAAAAATGACCACAATCGTCACTTGGTATGACGATTAGGTCCAATCACTATCTAGTGTGGCTATTACGATTGGTATCGCCACACGGACTAACGATTCATTATGTAATTGCTAATTGGAATGGTGATTGGTCGAAATCGCCCTATATAGCGGTGATAAGTTAAGATGATGATAACGGGTGGTAGTGCGGTCGCAATCGCCATACCGCGTGGCCACATAGTTGACCGCTAGGCTCGGTTAGCGGGGCGTTGGGTGGCAATTACTACCAATCGTCAACCCGCATGGCGATTGGCAGTTATCGCCATTGTGTGTAGCGATAAGGGCTAATCGCTATACTAGGTGGCGATTGAGATCATTTTTATAAAATTTTAAAATCTGATAATAATTTTGTAATTTCTAAAAAAATATTATTAAAAAAAAACTCTCTAGTTCAGCAGCGCCTCTGCACGGATTGATCGACCGACCCCACCTGTTCGATGGTTCCAGTCCTGTGTGATATCCTCCATGTAGTTTCAGTGTTTCATCTTGTGTGCACCGTTCGGAGAGAATCCTGTGACGGGGCTGGCACAAGTGCATGCATGCATTGCGTGATTAGGAGGAGCTAGCAGCTGGTTGGTGCACAAACTCCTCCCTACTACACTGCCTGCACACTGCACTGAGACTAGCTAGCTTCCTACATAATTCACACGCGCGTGCATGTCTCGTATCATCTCCAACTGCAGCAGCTAGTACGATGTATTGATCGATTATATATAGCTCTCGGAAAAACAAGTGTGTCGTAGGCGACATGTAGCATTCTGGCGGGGACGTACAAAGACCGCATGCATGTCTGCACGCATGAATCTAGGTGAGGTCATATATTGCTCCAGCTAGTCAATTTCAACGTTCAGAAAAAAGAAAACGTGGCTAGCTACAGTCAGCGAACACTTGTTCGCATCAAAGAATCACTGAACACTTGATAATTCACGATGATGTTTGCAGATTAATGATCACAAAGAGTAGCGTACGTGTAATTTTGAGCGAGCTGTGCTTATTTGACCTGTTTAAACTGACGTAATCACATATACATACGACGATATATACGGCCAGTACATAAGTACGTAGGCGCCGGGAAAATTTAGGACGGAAGCTGTGTGTAGCAACGATGAGTGTCCACTGATTTGTACACTGCACCATAAAGGAAAAGGAACGACTGATTGCTAGTGCAGTGACTTGTATTGTGCACCAACTTCCTGTGAAATCTTCTTTGCCCGGATAACAAATTCAAGGAACACTTTGGTTGGTGGAGATCTGACCAATCTTTTGACCTTTAATTTGAACTAACCTACCCATTGGCCATACCACGCAATGCGTTTCAGACTTTTAATTCCCTCACCCTGTTCTTCGATGTGACCGCCAGCCGGCAACAATTGCGTCGGCTCCGTACATCATCACAGTTCATATTAACATTCTTCAGCGACGCAAAGAGACATGACAGATGCTGACGTAGATATGATCCTCATGAGTCTTTTTTTTCTTTTCTGAAAGCAATCCCGTTGCATGAAATCATGATTTTCCGGGAGCAGCCGTGGGTGTGTTCATGCATGGCCCCTGCATTTCATCTCCCTTGCGTACAAGGAAACCGCCAACCAGTTGGGATCGTGCATTCCTCGAAATACGTCTTCTGCATCAGCCTGCGACTTCACCAATGACCGCCAATGCATCAGAGGCCTTTCAATTAGTAAAATCCGTCTTCTGACTCGACTCACGCCTTCTCCAGTGACGTGGAGGCCTTTCAGTCACTGCTCTCCCAGCCACAGCGAGCGAGAGCACCCGCCACTACTCCAGCTTCCACCCTTCCCGCTCTCGCCGCTCCGCCGCTCCGCCGCCGCCGACGCCACCGCGGGGCCGTTTCCTGCTGCTCCACCGCGGGGGACCACCACCACCACCACCACCAGCAGGAGCGGCCGTGGGAGTCCTACGACCGCGAGATCCAGCCCCGCGCGAGCTCCGACCTTGTCCGCTCCCTCCACCTCCTCGCGGACATGCAGGCGGCCGGGATGCGCGCGCCCAGCGCCACCGCCTACGCGCGCCTCATCCGTGCTCTGGCCCGCGCCGGCCGCACGCTCGAGGCCGAGGCGCTCCTCCTCGAGATGCGCCAGCTCGGGGTCCGCCCGGACGCCGCGCATTACAACGCGCTCCTTGAGGGCCTCCTCGCCAGGGCGCACCTCCGCCTCGCCGACCGCCTCCTCCTCCAGATGGCAGACGACGGCGTCGCGCGGAACCGCCGCACGTACGTGCTTCTGCTCGATGCGTACGCGCGCTCGGGCCGCCTCGAGGACTCGTGGTGGGTTCTCGGCGAGATGAAGCGCAGGGGGATCCGGCTCGACACCGCCGGGTACAGCACGCTGGTGCGGCTTTACAGGGATAATGGCATGTGGAAGAAGGCCACCGACCTCATCATGGAGATGCAGGAGCTCGGGGTTGAGCTGGATGTTAAGATTTACAATGGCTTGATCGATACGTTCGGCAAGTATGGGCAGTTGGCAGATGCACGCAGGGTGTTCGAGAAAATGCGCGCTGAGGGTGTCAAGCCGGATATCACGACTTGGAATGCTTTGATTCGATGGCATTGTCGGGTTGGGAACATGAAACGTGCTCAACGATTCTTCACTGCAATGCAGGAGGAAGGGATGTATCCAGACCCAAAAATCTTCATTACGATCATTAGCAGGTTGGGGGAGCAAGGGAAGTGGGATGAGATCAAGAAGCTGTTTGATAAAATGAGGAATCGAGGGCTCAAGGAGAGTGGTGCAGTATATGCAGTTTTGGTTGACACATACGGGCAGTATGGCCATTTTCGTGATGCCCGTGAGTGTATAGCTGCTCTTAAAGCTGAAAAACTGCAGCTTTCACCTAGCATTTTCTGTGTCTTTGCGAATGCTTGTGCCCAACAGGTTAGTGCTACTGGACATGGAGGAAAACGACTCCGCGTAATTGAATGATAATTGTTAATTTCTTCTGGTGCAGGTTAAGATATCTTGTTACAACAATGATGTTAACTTTCCAGAACAACTATTTACAAACCACAATTCTAGGTCTGGAATAATGACCTTCCATGAACAATTCACTGGAAGTCCAACTCTTTTGTTTATCTGCTCAAAATCTGTTGCATCAAGAAATAAGAGTACCATGGAAAACAATTAAGTTTGGTAGGTAGATTTTGCATTTTGTGTTATCCAGAAATGTTAGTGAGCCGACTTACAAGCTCTTCTTTTCCATGTGGTTTAGCACCTTAGCTGAACAAGGATTCTCCAAGGGCGAGTAGTTTGGCATTGCTTGCCACCGTAGATTTCTAATGCTCTAGAAATCTTCAATTATTAGTTGCCTTCTCCAGTTCTCCTTGAGAAGAAGCGTAATTGGTTTCGTTAACATCAATATCTGTCTGTCCCTTAGCACTTGAGAATTCGAGAGTTATAACCATAAATAAGAGTACCATGACAATCAATTATATTTGCTAGGTAGATTCTGCATTTTGTGTTACCTAGAAAGATAAGTGAGCTGATTTACATGAATTATTTTTCCATCTGTTTAGTGCTTTAGCTGACCCAGGATTATCCAAGAGTGAGTAGTTTGGCATAGCTTGCTACTGTACATAAATTATTGTTCTGCCTTTGCTAGTTTAGTCGCCTTCTTCTTGAGAAGAAGCTTAGTTGGTCTCATAAACATCAGTATATGTATGCCCCTTTTAGCTTCTGTGCATCATATTTGTATGGCTATCCCTTTTCAGGGTTTGTGTCAACAAACTGTAAATGTTCTTCATTTGATGGAGGCAGAAGGAATTGAGCCGAATCTTGTTATGCTGAATTTGTTAATCAATGCTTTCAGTACTGCTGGAAGGCATTTGGAGGCATTAGCTGTATTCCAGCATATCAAGGACAGTGTATGTACTTTCTCCAGGATGAGAATACCATCTTTTTATGGATTCTTAGTTTCTCGGGAAAAATTATGTATTCTTTTTTGCGTATCGTGATTTAACTTTCTTTGCACTATCTCCTTACTATTGCTTGTTCTTTCTCAGGGTATGAGCCCAGATATTGTGACTTATACTACACTTATGAAAGCTTTCATGAGAGTAAAAAAATATGAAAAGGTTTGCTTATGTATTTCTACTTCCTATTACTTTAGTATTTTAAATATCCATTCATTATAGCAAACACAATACCTTATTTGGCAGTAAAAATTATGAAAAGTTCTTATTTTCAGCTCTTGACTATAACTGTCACAAGAGGTGCTTTTTCATGGCATACAACTCTCCTTATAAATGAAGATTTGAATATCTTGCTAAAGAGGGTGCTAATTAAAATTTTCTTTGCAATTGAGATTTTGAAATATTAGAAAAAACCTATGTGCGTGCAAATTTGAGAAGCTTGAAAGAATTATGCTCATTGTCTTGAATAGGTATCAGAAGTATACAATGAAATGGAGTGTGCTGGGTGTACCCCGGATAGAAAAGCTAGAGAAGTGTTGCATGATGCCTCTGTTACACTGGAACAATGGGGATGTAAGTGTTTTATTTGCAGTAGTCCTCTTGCTTCTTGAGGATGTATGGGATGATGGATGCTTTGGCAGGTTATTGAAATTAAAACCCCTGCAACTCTGGAGTGGCTCAGGTTTCAGAGTCTGCAACTTCAAACATCATATCTGTTTTTGCTCACACATGCCTGATGGAGATATCTTTCGAAAACAAACACCAGTGAGTTGATTGGATTTCCTCAAAAGTTTAAATCTAGTCGCTTCTCCAATTCACCTACTCTCATAACAGTGTAAAATGGCCTTTTTCATTAAGTTCCTCCAACTAGATTATCCAGTTTGCTTGTACCATTTACTGCTGAATCTGATGAAAAACAATGACTGAATAGTTTCTTGATTAGAATAAGAAAGGTTAGGTCTCAAACGATTATGAAAAGTAACAAGGTTTTGGATAAATGTTCTTTTATCACATGTTCATTTCAAATTTGAATGTGTGCTTGGTTTGTTCGCTACATGGCAGTTGATATTTTGGTTGTCCTTTAAATGGCAGAACCTCAGACAACAGTCACTTTGCACAAAGAAAGTTCCAATCCACATGTGGTAGCTTATGGCGCATTCATCTAACAAATCCATGAGATCCAGAGAATCCGTTTCTGGTATTTTGTCCATATGATTTTCATTGTTGTTGAAATATAATAGGCTGGCAAACATAAGGTTGAGGCGATGACAACAACTGCTCCTCCTGATTTGTAGACTTCGGAATTTTGAGGTTGGACAGAAGGTAGAAAATGATCATATCTCCCAGCGCCTGAATATGCCTGCTTCCATAATGAGGTATGCACGCAAAGAATAGTCATGCACTATTTACATTCATTTACAACGTCGGATCAACTGGTGTAAGCTTGTCTTGAGTGCAGATTTCGTAGTCAAGGAAACAGTTAAATAAGGCTTTCAGGCATCAGGATAAGGAAGAATCAGAAAGGGAACTCCAACCATGAATAATGAGACAGGGATATAAGTATTTGTGGAGATGGTGAAGTACATCAAAAGTTTGGAAGTTCCTTGCATTTCTTTCTTTGTGAATCACATTGCATAACATAGCAATCACACGTGGAAGTGGTGGACAATTAGCTAGAGCAGCAGAAGTTGTAGCGAAACTGATTGCAAAAGAAGGTAAATCAGCCACTTTAAGATTACTGTCTGGGGAGGTCCGTCTAGTATCTCAAAACTGCTTAGCAACAATCAGACAAGTGCGTAACGTTGAGGTGAACCAGTTTGGGTAGAGTCAGATCTAAGTGTTGGCTAGATAAACGTTCTACAGTAAGAGGGTAAGTTATGGACCACCCCATGATTAGTGTGCCTTACGGAGTTCTACAAAGTCACCAACCGTTCTAGGGCACAAGTATAGGCAATATAGGACTGATGATGGGTGGGGAGCATAGTGAACTGGTTTTCTAGAAAGACTGGAAGATCCGAACAAAGAAGGTGTAGTTTGTCACGATAAGAAATGTTAGAAAAAGAAATATCTTAGGTGCCTATGCAATCAATCATCGTGTGATATAGACAACTAAGGCCATTCTTTTACAATCATTTCTCTGTGTGCTTCACTGGTACCTTACTGTAAACTCAAATTAGGATCGTTCTTTTGAGTATGAAATTACTTGCGCACCCAATTGTGCTAAACTTTTACTGCATTTATAAGCTGCACAGTGCATGGCGTGGTGGCTGCTAATGGTTTGTAAATCTAGACTTAAAAAACATGAACAGAAGATCAAACTTTGATGGTAGTGGGTTCTTCACTTCTGTAACTCATGACCTCATTATTCTTACATCTTTATTCCTCTATCTCGTAAAAAGAAAAGCAGAACTTATGTCCTTCTCTCTGAAATTTAACTCATATATAATTATTACTAGAAAGGTAACAGTGTGTTGCAATGGGACAAAAAAGAGATGTCTAAAGACATTGATAAAAGGGTTGTTCTATTTTGTGAACAGGCAGATGACGTGCTTGCTATTTTTCATAACAATCGCCGGCGTCTTTCTCTCACTGCCTTCACTCACCGACGATCACTTATGTTTCTCCTTTCCTCTCTTCGTCATCCTCTCCATTTTGCTCTTGATTTTGTCTTTTTTCGCTATGTCGTCATCCTGATCCAATCATCATTGCTCTACCACTAGGTGTGTGCCTTTTTCAACTTTGGTGGATTACTGTCATGTTTTCCATCGTTTCCGGTTGCAACACTTCAAAATTAATTAAAGAAATATCAGAGTTATTAAAAATTGAACCGAAACCCGGGACAAAGTGATAAATTTGACTTTTAAAACTATGTGTTGAATGGAAGATTGGAGACAGTGGTTGTGTTTGTCTCATCAAATCAATTAAGATAGACTATAAATTTGTTCACATCGGAGTCGGAATGAAATTTGGAGGGTCCGATCAATATAGGCCATCGGATTTCACTTACCTCCTAATTCAATTCAATTTCAGAGAAAAAAATAGTAAACCCGCCCCAACCTGTGTTTTCTCTTCTCTCTTCTCATCTCACCCTCCTCCAAGCTGCCGACGTTCATTTTCGCACCGCCACTGCTCGTGTGCCACCGCTGCTAGAGCTATAGTTATACTTACGGCTCTCAACAAACCCTAAATCAAGCTTCTCGATAAAATCTGGGTTACTTATCTTTTCTGATATCTCACTATTATTTTTGTATCTCTAATTCCTATATCCAAATCAAGTATATGAATACTCTATGGATATTTAAAGAAATTTTCAACAATTTTTTTGTTGACATTAGATTTTAATTGTACCATTAAGACCACTTAATCAAGCTTGACAAATCTCAACCCTAGAAAAACAACATAATAGTATCAGAATTTTGACGTAACTTTTGAACCACAACTCCGATTTGAGAAAACTCGGTGCCATTGGAGAGCTTATGATGAAGCCTACAAATTCCTAAATTGTGTAAATTCTAAATCTGGCATAGTTTGGTCCTAATTTTCAAATTAAGCTTGATATTTTGAATTTTGAAACCCTAGATAAAAAAGGAACACAATTTCTTCTAATTCCGTCCGTTAATTCTCATATATGGACTAATTATTTAGTATATTTGTAGCATGAATCTCGAATTTAACATGAATTTTTTGAATTTGACAAAAATTCTGAAATTTTCCTTGTTCTTCTTCTTCCAACAACAAAAATATTCTAAATTTGACTAATTAGAGAGTATGTAAGATCCATGCACCTAATCCTACAGTTTCCAATGCATCTCTAACGAATAAATCCCCTTGTGTACAAAAGAATGAGCAAAGACATCATGGTGAATTGATCAGGGCTGCACTCGGTGTACACGATGGGCGCATAGAAGCCGTCCTCTATTTGCTTGAGACGGGAGCTCCTTGTGTAGCCCCAATATAGGCAGCAGAGCACGTACTGACAGATGGAGCAGCGCCAAGATGACGGCCATGTAACGTTGGACTAAAGTTAACTTGTGGAAATTTTGTAATCTATCTTTTCAATATTTTGAAAATTAAACCTCTGCTCCAACATACTTCTCAAAATAGCTTCTAACTTAGCAGTGCATTTTGTTCATATCTGATACCTGACAGCACGTACGAAGCAAGCTAGCACAGATAGGGTGTGTGCGTGTATTACGAAGTTTGTTGAGATATCATAAAATTAAAAGGATTTTATTTGTAAGAGGGGAGGTTATGTATCACTATTAGGTGTGACACTATATCACCATCAACTAGTATTTAATATACAGTAGGGATGTATTGTAACCTAAACATAGTTTGTCAAGCCAGGAGAATCGAAAGGTAAAGCAGAAGCTATTGAAAGACAGGCAAAGCGATGGTGTTGTTCACTTGAGCTCTTCGTCGTCGTCGTCGCAGTCACTGAGCAAGTCGTCAATGGCAGCCGTATGAGTCATGCGGGCGGAGGCCTGCTTGACCCACCGCGCCATCTTGGCGGTCTCCCTGCTGACCTTGACCTGCTCCTCGAGCGCCTTTTTGAGCTTGCGCTGCTGCTCCTTGAGCTCCGTGACCATCCTCCTGTTCTCGTCGCCCCACTCGCCGGCGTCGAGGCCAAGAACGTCGTCGTCGTGGCTCTTCTTGCTCCTGGTCGGGGTCCTTTGCGGTGGCTTCTTGGGGGAGAAGCCGAAGCAGCATGCCTGGCGCGGCGGCGGCGGCGACGAGTCGTCGTCGTCCCTCCCCCTGTTCCGCTCCCGCAGCGTCGGCCGGCCCCGGCCGCGCCCTGGCCCAAACAGCCGCTCCAGGTCATCCTCCTCCTCTTCTTCATCTGCGGGGACGATTGTCGCAGGAGGATGCACCTGCAGCGGAGAGCTCTCCTTCTTCCGGGCGACCGCGGCGTCCTCCGGTCGCTGTTCGTGGCTCGCCGGGGCAGCCACAGCCGGTGCAGGCGCGAGAGGGTTCGGTTGCGGCGCGTCCGCAGGACCGGCGTGGTGCTCCGGCGGCGCGGTGGCGCTGCGGCCCAGGGTCTTGACGGGCGGCACGACCGCGGCGGTGGCGGGGAGGGACTTGAGCTTGCGGAAGCGGGACTCGAGGCTGGACGGGAGCGCCGAGTCGTCATCGCCGGCGAGGTGAGCGGTGTTGAGCCTGGCGATCTGCTCCAGCGCCACCAGATCCGCCGCCTCCGCGAGGATGGCGTCCACTGCCGACATCCCGCCGCCGCCGCCCTTGGAGTAGGCCATGGCAGAACGGCGCTGCGCGATGGGGATGCTCAGGAGTGAGCGAGCGAGCTAGTAGCAGTGGAGAGTGAAGAAAGAGTGCGGCTCGTTTGCTGTTGCGGCGTGGGCGTGGTAACCGCTTGGTTTTGTCACGTCCGGCGCGTGGTGGAGGGCCCGCCCCGCCCTGCCTCGGATGCCTCCGCTTTTGACCGTTGTGGTATGTGCTATCTCCTCTGCGCCGGCTGCATGAAAAGGCGCGGCAGCGGCTTCTCCGGCACCGGCCGGCCGCACTGCTCCGGCGGCCGTGAGAGTTGGTCGGTTTGGTTGTATGATCGGCGCGGCCATTTCCAGGTTATATGGGCGCAGAGCATGCTGGATCGAGAGATTGAGATACTCCTGCATGGATTGATGATCCATGTAATCAAAGAGAGAGATCAGGCTGCGATTCGCCGCGAATCACTGTCGAGATCTGTGGGTGATTCTGCCGCTCCGTGGTGGAAATGTAATTTGGCAGTGGGCGTGTTTTGATGGGAAATGTGATTTGCTGTTGCTTCGTAGTAATCCTTTGCTGATAGCACGCTTGATTCGCTTGCTAAAGCTACTTTTTTTTGTTGTTTTTTCAGGGAAGCTAAAGATACTGTGATGCGGCTGAGAGCCTGAGATTGAGGCCTGCTTGGTTTGATGGATGGATTGTTGGGCCCAACAATCGTTAGGCCCAAATGAACAAGTATTCATGTGTTTGGGCTGGGCTGAGAGTTCTCTTGTAGCAGTTAGTATGGATCTTGAAGCCGTTGGGTAAAACGAAATCCAGATATTTCTCACGGAAAAAGGAAGCTAAACCGGGCAAGCCCAATAAGTCTCGTGACAACGACTTCTCAAATACTTGATACTTTTTTTTAGAACTCAGACAGTGAATTCTCTGTTGTTCAATTCCGTCCCCTAAAAAATGAGTGATCAATATTTTCTGTACACATCCATCTCGAAATCAAAAGCAAGCCCAATAAGTCTCGTGACAACGACTTCTCAAATACTTGATACTTTTTTTTAGAACTCAGACAGTGAATTCTCTGTTGTTCAATTCCGTCCCCTAAAAAATGAGTGATCAATATTTTCTGTACACATCCATCTCGAAATCAAAAACAAAATTGTGTACACATGCATATACCGTCGATGCAAAAACATGCATACACGTCCCAAGAGCACGGATGAGGCACCAAGGCTTCTGTAAAATTTAGTGTGTGTCCAGCTTGAGCCCAAGCAAACCATATACGATTTTAACTAGTCAAAATATTGTCCTAAGATTTTGGTTGTCCATGATTTATTGACCAATGTTAGCAACATTTGCACTGGAGTGGCTAGAATATTGGCATGCGAAATTCAGGCAACCATACAAAAGGACCAAAGTATAGGCGTCCATGGATTAATACCTCGCAGTGCCCGCGCGTTCGAGGCGCTCTGAGTCTGTCACCGCGTTCGAGCGAAGTTGCTTCGGGAGAAATCGATCGGCAGGTGAAACGTTCAAGCAGAGGTTGTTTAATTCGGGAGAACTCGGGAGCTGCGGAGGGTCACAATCAGAAGAAAATAGCTAAAATTGCTTTGGGAAATGATATACGCCTTAAGCCGTGGGACAACTCTAGAATTAAAAGGCGCCTAAGAAAAAAGAACTTAGGAAGTAATAGCATAATTTTGTGCATAAACCAAGCAACCCTTATACCATCCGTAGCAGGCAAAGAAATGGAATCTTCCATTTTCTAAATAAATCTGTAGCAGGCACGCAAGCCGGTTGGTGGTGTGTCCTCTTGTACCCCAGTGACTAATCAAGGGATCTAGATCAATATTCAACTTCGTACCAAGTTATGTTTACGTGATCCTGCGCACGTTACGTAACGAAACCATGCAGCCGTGCAAAGTAGTTGCCTGTACTACGAGGTCGTTTTATAGTTCAACTTTGTTGGGAACTTTTGAGTCGTTGGGCTTATGCGAGGACAGTTCCCTATAGTCGTACAAGCAAGCAAGGATTAGTCCGGAGTTGACAGTCCTCCATTCTGCCAACCCCGTAAAGCATTGTGATGTTGTCCCGTTCAAAGAAAACAATCAGAAAAATATTGTGGTAAACGGAAAAGATGGCGACAACGCGGAAAGCAGAGACGCACGTGTTATCTGCAGAGAGAGATACACCAAGTGGAGTAGCATGTCATCTGCATGAGTGCCTGCAGGCCTGGAGGTCAGGGTGGGTAGAAAGAAAGGCGCACAGACAGAGAGACGCGCGTGCAGAAGAACGAACCTGTTTTTGGCCTGCAAATTAAAAATATATGTTTCAGATTATGGTTGTGATCTAAATGGTGATGTTACCGTCGCCAGCATTTTCTTTTGCGAGGGTGCCGTCACCAATATTCTTCAGCTAGGGCATACACACAGCAATACCTACGAGTGAGATCATGACATGATAATAAAATAGTCTTCTAATCTGTAAAATGTGACGCTCATTTTCCCTCTGAAAATGTGAGGTGACGCCAAGACTATGTGGTTCCCTCTTCTTCTGTAACACCTACTGTTGTCGTGGTGTGATCAAGTATTTTATAGAGATCCGTGGCTGACAAATCAAACAGAAAACAAGAGAAAAGAACAACAACAACAACAAGAAGAAAGAGACGTGGTAAACGGGCGCGTCGGACTATCAGGTTGGACCGGCCCCTACTGCGTTGTGCAACTACCAGATTGGACCACTTCTTCCCCCATTTCCATTCCCAAAGTCTCCCACTCATCCACCTCAAGAACGCGAACCTCAGGTCCTCCTCCTCCTCGACCTCGCTTTCCTCTCCTTTCCTCCTCCTCCTCGTCGTTGCATTTCCCAACTTCCAGCTCCGTCCTTTCAATTCTCTGCAGCATCTCGCAAGTCAAAAAAAAACTCCTGTATTTGTTGCTGCCTTAGTGTTTTCTGCTGCTGTTCTTGCCGGAGGAGGAGCCGGCAGGCGATGGACGAGGAAGCCAGAGGAGGAGGGGTGAAGGCGCAGGCGGTCAACCGGGACTGCCCCAACGCCGCCAACCCCTTCCACCGCTGCGCCGCCTACTGCCCCGTCAGCGCCCCCAGCGCGGTCAAGCCTCCGCCGGGCCGCGCGGCTCAGAACGGGAGCGCGCACGGGAACGGCGAGGAAGCCGGTCGGGCAGGGACGCAGGGGCAGGCGGTGAACCCGGACTGCCCCAACGCCGCCAACCCCTTCCACCGCTGCGCCGACTACTGTCGCGTCGCCGCCCCCGCGGTAAAGCCTCCGCCTCCGCCTCCGCTGCCGCCGAGCCGCGCGGCCCAGAACGGGAGCGCGCACAGCGATGGCGAGCTGCAGCCCAGGGGGCGCCGCCGCGACAGGGGCGGCGGCTCCGGGGGCCTCCCCCTCTACGTCTTTCGTGAGCACCCTCTGCCTTCCCCCAATTCCCTACAGACTACCTGATAATTGTTGTTGCAGTACATGTTCATAGCTAACAAGAAATTACTAACGATAAAAATCCGATTTTTATGCTATGCCGCAGTGCGCGAAGGCTCGGACGGGGAAGGCAAGAAAGTGGACCCCCGGTGCCCGAACGCGCCCAACCCGTTCCACGTCTGCACCGACCACTGCCTCGCCAAGATGGCCGACGCCGGCCGCTCGTCGGAGGGCGGCAAGTCTCCTATTTCCCTCTTCTCCCGCCACTCACGCCGCTCCTCTTCCTCCTCCGAAGGTTCGTCTTTTGCTTCATCACTTGGTAGTTGCTACCGATAACCTTTCCCGTATGTGCTTTCTGCCATCTTGGGCTGTCTATGTTTTTCTGGTAATAAACTAATAATTGATGTGTTCTCTTGGTTGATTGAGTGCAGATGGCAGTGTTAAGTCCGGGGGTAGCAAGATGGCGGATCCGAAGTGCCCGAATGCTGGCAATCCGTTTCACGAATGCGCAGAGTATTGTACTGCCAAGATGAAGGAGGTCGAGAAGCAGAAGGGGACCGATAAAAAGTCGCCGCGCAAGAAAGGTAGCACATACTACTCGGCTTTCTCTATTGTCGATACGGATGTGTATGTCTTAATAAGTGGCGTTGCAATGTTGTGCATGCTGAATACTTCTCATATGAGCAAGTCACGAATTATTAGGAATTTTCTATTTGTTCTTATCCATTATAGGGGGGATTTTTATTGCATTTGTGTGCATCTTACCTAAAGACGCTTTCTTTTTCTTGAGAAACTACCTTAAGATGATCAATTGAGTTTTTTCATTTACTTTCAAGTTACAATTGGCGTTGTTTCAACTGATATTGGTTCGCATTGCAGCGGGGAAGGAGGTTGCAGCAATGCCAAATTGGAAGGTGGATCCAAGGTGCCCAAATGCAGGCAACCCATTCCATATATGCGCCCAATACTGCTTTGATCATTTGAATGAAGCGGCACCTAAAGCTGCAAACAAGCCAGGTGTGTTCTTTTAGTTACCCTCAAACTGCTTGTGGTCTATACATGGATATGACGCATTTATTTGAGGTCCAATTGGCAGCTATATTTATGCTTCTCTGCATTTGTGTTTATTTTCAGACTCAAGGAAAGGAAAGGCTGTTATGAAAGCAGAGCAAACAGGAGAAATCAATCCTGATTGTGTCAACGCATCCAACCCCTACCACAAGTGTGGAGAATATTGTAAGAGAAATGGTAACAGATAGACGAGGTAATGTACATTAACTCTCTTCTATTGTGAAAGATTAATTGGTCATTGGTGTCAACTGAAGTTATCTTAAGAAAGCAGATTCTTCAATTGGATTTATTAACCAAATATATTTTACTTAATAGGTGCAGCATTTTATCAAGCCAAGATTTGGTAGTTGTAAAATTTAACATGTTATGTCCTTTTGACCAAGTTCACCCTTCATTCAGAACCCAGTTGGTTAAAATTTGGTAGTCGTAAAATGTCAACTAGCCAAATTCCTTTTGACTGAGTCCACCGTACATTTAAAACAACTTGTCATCTTTCAGTCATTTGCTAAGTTAATGTTGCATGCCTAGTAACTCAAAAGACCTAGCCGTGGGCACATCAGCTTTCATGCTCCTCAAAAGGCCATGAAGAATCTATAAATCATTATCTGCAATCTGCTTTTAGGAGCTTAATAGACATATGTAATGCTTAATATGTCATGTTGTGCTTGTTTTTATATGCATTTGTTTAGTCCTAGTTAAGTAATGTTTCAGATGATGTCATAGAAAACAAGTGGTTAAGATTTACCTAAGGCTTAAAAGAACTTGTTGTTGGACCACATGTCTTTTAGATTCCTTGTCAAGCTCGGTAGGTGTTATTGTGCCAAGGCTTAAAAATCCAGATTTCCTTTCCTCCACACGCTAGGGCCTTTTTCTCTTGTTTCTGTTTGAATCCTGTCATGTGCCCACATTGGATATGGCCTGCTAGCAAAACAAACTTACTTACTGCATTTTCATCTGCACCCGCTTTATATGATTCTTTCTTGGTCAATCTTTGAACTTTCTTATGATTTACTGAAGTAGCCAGTCAATCTATATTTCTCTTTTGTGACAACCCGGTCAGTCAATCTTATGCGCTGCAGATCTTTTTTCCTTTTTTTTTCTGGGGTGGGGTGGGGGGTCCTAATGCATTACGGGAGCTGCATACCAAAACATACATCTGACAACAGTGACGACCATAAGTAGCACATGCCTTGCTTTATTATTTGCCTCGATCGTACAATTGAGATATCCTTTTTTGATGACGTATCCCCTTTTGTGCAGCTAGGATGGCAAAGATATCGTTCCTCCTCGAGGCTATGATGGTAAAAAATAAGTAACTCCCGCGACAATAGCCTTTTAAGTTGCACTTGTAGCTGTGTTTCGGTCGGCTCATTTTGTAGTGTGGCTGCAGCGTCTCAATTTTTTGGTGCATGTATACCTCTATATTTTCGTGTTGTTGTTTCGTACCATATTAAAGAGTTGCATATATAGGCCGCTGTAATATCACCTGAAGGTTGTAAAAATAGAAGGGTCCTATTCTTTTGTAAGATATTGCCATTAAGCTGGTTTTTCCCCCAATTAGTGTCTTCATTTATGTTTATTTGAAAAAAAGGAGGTCGGTCGATGTTTGTTAGCAAGTCGCGCTTCTAAACCAAGATTTATGGACATTTATACTCTTTTAGTTTTCGTCATCGATGATGATGAACGAGGAGCGGCTCATTATGAGATCAGCTCTTTGACAAGTATGAATGAGCTGCTCTTTCTGGTTGGAGAGCTCAACTCTTTGACATGGCATTATGGTGGTGTTTGTTTTCCCTTCTAGAATCTTGGTGTTGTGGTCAGCATCAGTAGCCAGTACTGGAGGAGAGGACTGAAAAGTGAAAACTACAAGTCATACTACCACCACCAGAGATGAGAAATTGCTGGAGCTTGGAATTCTCAGGCATTTTGGCTGGAGCCGTCCAATTCTGGGCTCCCATTTCTTTTGACAAAAAGAGATTCTTGATGTACAAGTAGCTGATGTGCATGATGATGTGATCAGCAGCACGGGTGCTTGAAGACTTGGCTTCTCTTCCTTATTTATGGTTCACACGTACACAACGTGAGGACGAAAAGAAAAAAAGAAGTCGCCCAAGGCGTGCTCTGCTTAGTTTTTCTTTTCCTTTCTTTGTGGAAGCTTCGTCTCCCTGCTGCATCGACAGTGACAGCAGAAGCTGCAGCACTGCAGCAGAGATCTCTGGTGTAGTATGCGCATCTTGCTAAGAACGTGAATCAAGCTGGAAACTGATCAAACTCCGTAGAGATCTGGCCATTGCGTTTAGACGGAAGTCTTCACGGCTGAATCGAGCGATGGAATTCTTTGGTTGATCATCCATCATGTGAGGCCAACGATGATCATGCGTCGACGGGATTCGGTTTGCTACGGCAATTTCAGCGCGATTTCGAGATCCTAGATCCTAGTTCAGTTTATTTTCAGTTTATTTTTTTGGGGGGCAATCTGCTAACATGAACTGCCTATATTCCCCTCATTGCAGCATATATCAAGGTGTTTGGTTCGCTGTTTTTGGCTGTAATCAAATCATAGTGGAACTTCAGACCATTACGGCCTTGTTTGGGAGGTGGGGAACCAATCCACCAATGGATTGGGTTAATCCCCTTCCCATCACCCAATCTCCAATAGGATTAACCCCTCCCACAACCTCAATCCCTGCCACATGAGATGTTGTTAGGATAATAAAAGGATTACTAGGGATTTCCATATTTAAATATAAAAGCGATTCAGAAATTTCAGAAAAACATTCCAAAAAATTAAAAAAATATATATCAGAAAGTCAGAAAATATTATCTTAATTCGAAAAATAAAATCCAAGAAAAAATATATAAGAACTGCATCATAGGAGTATTGATCCACAAAGTCTTACAAAATAGTATACGATATGCACAGTTTAGGTTTCTCAAGAGCACAGGGACCAATAAAAAAATCATACGAATAAGCTTCACTTTGCTCTCTATTGTAGCAGCTCTTACAACACAGTTTTTGGAGTTAATTACACAGAACCACCACAATTGGGGCTAGGGTTTCAGACAACTACCGGTTTTCATTTTTTTTATACTAAAAACTACATGTCTCTGGGACGCCCATTGCAGATTGCACTGATCGCTCAGTAACCGCTCATTGACGCCCGTTCTGACCAGTGGGGCCCGCCTGTCAGGCTGACGTGGCTCGGGGTAACGGCTCGCAGGCAGCGAACGTAAGGCGGCTCGGTGGGGCGGTTAAGTGGCAACGGTCGGCCCCTTTCTCTCCCCGTTTCAAACTTACTCGCTCGCTCTCTGTCCCCGCCGCCGCCGCCGCCGACTCGCCCGTGCTCCGCCGCCGCGTCGACGCCACCGCTGCTGCTCTCCGCCATGGTTTCCTAGAGAGACGGAGAGAGCACCACTAGCGGTTTTGACTTGGACGAGAATGTGAGTCCTCTTCTCTCTGTTAGGGTTAGGGTTTGGGACGATTTGGGGATTTTTTTTCGTTTCAAGCTCCGATTAAATCGATTTTCATCCTTGTGCTGCTGTCTTAGGTCCCTGACACCATCTATGACCCTGATTATTGCGGCATAGCCATGGATAATCCATGCCTTTGCAACCATTACGACAAGCTTGAGAAGTTTGTTGCCTTCGAAGGTACTGACACAGGGAGGAGGTTTCTGGGTTGTGCAGATCATGTGAGTGATATATGCTAAAGGAGTAATTACTGGTACTGTTTGATTAATCTGATTCCTGAGTTTAGTTCTGTTAATTTTATAGGAAGGAATTAATTGTGGATTTGTGAAATGGGTTGATTTAGAGTGGCCAGATGCACTAAAGAAGGCACTAACAAAGCTCTGGGATTTATATGAGGAGAGCAAAAATGCTAGAATTCATTATAATCTTATTCAAGCTGAACAAAATTACCAACTTGCAGAAGACAAGAGGCTTCTAGAGATTGAACTAAATAGGGTTTAGGTTGATCTGAAGAAGATAGTGGAGGAGAAGAAAACTGAAGAGGGAAAGAGGAATTTGGCAGTGGAGCAGAAGGTGATTGCAGAGGCAAAGCATATGGCAGAACTGATGAGGTTGAAGGTAGAGCAAGAAAGGGATAAGCTGAAGGAGGAGAAGAAGAAGCTGAAGTATTGCATTGCAAATCTGCTGAATGATGCAGAATTGAACAAGGGAAAGCTTAAGGAGATCAAGGCAATTTGTGATGCTTAAGATCATATTGTAATAATGATGTGCAAGTGATGTTGTAGTGAACTTTGTATTAATGATGTTATGCAAGACTACTATTTCTATGTTGTAGTGAAACTTCTGGACTTGTGAAATTGTGAAAGTTCAACCATATTACATAATTCTGCAAGTCTCACATTACAACCACATTACCAAAAGACACTTCAATCACATCAGTATCACATGAACACATTACAACCACATCAATCAGTCCTTCCACTTGCTGTTAGGTATTCCATCATCCTTGAGGTGGCCTTTCTCTTTCTCCTTGCAGCAGCTGGTGCATCAGAGGAAGCAACTTGTGCTGATCTTGGAGCAGAGAAGGCATCTCTTGGACCAGCTGGTCTGGGAGCAGAGTAAGCAGCTTGTCTTGGAGCAGAGAAAGAAGCTTGTGCTTGACTTGGAGAAGAGGAAGCTGGAGCTGGAGTTTGAACTGGTGATGGAGCAGCTTTTGGAGCAGATGAAGGGCCAGCCTCCTCCTGTAGTCTGCTTCTATTTTCCTACGTATGATAGATGAAGTTGAATTGAACAATTCAATTGCACTGTTGAATTGAAATTGAATTGAACAATTCAATATGTTACCTTATGTTTAATTTTTCTCATCTATAGCTCTGGCCTCAGTTGAATTGAACAGTTGGTATATCTATGCCCTTGCTTTTTGCAGTTACTGCAAGTAATTGTCCCCATTCTTGAAGTATCTTTAGGTGCTGGTTTTTTAAACTTTCCTTTTCTTCTTTTGTTTTGCTTTCTGCCAGGCTGTTCTTTGAAAATAGGTGGATCAATGTCCTGGGTGTTTGTCTTTGTCCAAGAATCAGAGCTAGGGACAGGGTAGATCATGGGATTGTAGGCTTCCATGTACATGGGCTTCTTGAAGAAATCATGGGCATAATCTTCTAGGTGTTGTTTTGCCTTGTATATTGCAGAAATGGCATGGTTGCAAGGTAATCCAGTTATGTCCCATTTCTTACACCCACATGTTTTGGCTGCCAAGTTTACAGCATAGGTTTTCTCTTCGCTGATCACTTGCCACAACCCAGGTCTAGCACACATAGATTTGCATAATCTAGAGTATTTCTTGGCCTCTTCTAATTTCTCAGAGTAAGTTGGGGTGATCTCCCATCTAGCATTTTCTGCTTCAGTTCTCTTTCCATGAAACCTAGACATCAACTTTCTTCTTATTCCATCAACCACTGTCACTATTGGTTTGGACCTAACATCTAGGATCATTCTGTTGAAAACCTCACTTAGATTGTTCACAACTAAGTCAGTTTTGCAGTTATAGTCCATGGCATGCCTAGCCTAAGTATGAACAAGAATGTTATTAAGTCATTTCCAAGCATCCTTAGACTCTTTTTTGAGATTTTTCATTGCAACATCAAAGCCATGGCTAGTATAAGAATACCTAGCTACATCCATGTATTTCTTAAGCTCTGCTCCCCTAAAACCAGCTATTTGGAAGTTTGCATAAATATGTCTAAGGCAGAATCTTTGAGGGCAATTGGAAAATACTTGGTTAATTGCATTAAGCAGGCCCTGTTTGAACAATTAATAAAGCTAAGAATCTAGTAATGCATGGAGTAACAAACAATTAACAACAGCACAGTGTATAGATACTAATCTTCTGCCTATCTGAGATGATAGTATAGTGCCCAAACTACCCTGTGTGGCGCCCCCGGTTTTAAGGCCGGGAACTCCCTCGTGATTACTGTATCGGTCCCTGGATCAGTAGCCGATACACACGAGTTAACCTGTATATCATTGTCATACATGCGTAAATAATTAAATAGACCGTTAAGGTCGATAATCTGATACCTGTAGCCCATCGGCTATAAATCTGCAGCGGAATTCAACGGAGATGTGGCCCATCAATATGCCATACCCGACAGGCAACTGACTGGGGTTACGCCCTAGCTTTCGCGATCGTGATTGCTTCTTCAGAATTGACGTCTCCTTCGTCTGGCCAAATCAACAAGCCAGGTGAGTACATGGAATGTACTCGCAAGCTATTCCCACAGGAGGAAATATATACAGCTATATTTCATGCAGGGAATAGATCAAGGGATAGCTCTAATCTAAGTTGTAAGTTGTGCGGAAATGTAAGTTCTGATTCGAAATATAGAATAATAGATTCAAGAGCATTTTCGAAATCCAAAGTTCGTCTCTGTCGAGACAACATTCGGTGCTGGATAATCCAGCAAAACAGTCGTTTCTAGAGGTCGGTAGCTCCGCCTACCGCCTCGAACAATCTTTGCAACCTACCCGCGCTGCCTCCACGCAGCCCGGGCTAGGTTTCCTCTTCTGCAGTTCCTCGCTACCAGACTGTAGCTTAAACTGCTCACTGTGGGCACATCATGCCCACGTCCTTAATCCCATTTCCCAGCTTTCTCAAGCAAAACTCAGTCTAACCAGTGTGTGGCCTTACCAGTTCATGTCCATGACCGAGGACGCGGCTATTCGAATAGATTTTTAACCCTCTGCAGAGGTGGTACGGCTTTACCCACAAGATGTAGTTCCTCCTGGGCATGCTACGCGTCGCATGTGTCCAGGGCTTGTACAACGAGACCTTTCCCCCGTGTTCACACTAGAGCCGGACTCGCTAGGAGGACTACCCGACCCTCTGCAACTCGGATGACAGAAATGGGACTCTCCCCCTTTGTGTCGGACCATATTCCACGTACCTTGTAGGACTCTACTGAGCTTTACCCCCACGATGCGGTGGGACTCAAGAAGAGCTTTTCCCCTACGCAGTCCCGTGGAGATCCTCTAGGGATTTCCGGATCCACTAGCACTTCACCCTAACTTCCCACGGTTCCGGGCTCCAGCATTAGACGAGGTACCGAGTCAAGTCCTTCCCATAAAGGACATGTGGACGTACGGTAGGGGAACTGATTTAGCGGCACTTAGGTTCGGTCCTTAACCGATTCGAGCGGGACTCCATAACCAACCAATTCCACGGGTAGCGACCGGCTACCCGACCATTCCTTCCTCATGTAGCAACCGGCTACTCCACCTCCTCATAACACCCTTAGCATTCCCGCCCGAATCCAAAACCTCCATCACTTTCATTTGGGATTTTAGCAAACCTTTCTTTTTAAAAGATTCCCTCGGAATGTATAACAAACCGAGGGTTTTGATCCCAATTCCATCGTATCGGTAAAACTTAGTTTTTTTTTCTACAGCAGGGCTAAGCAGGGCTAACGCCTATACTCCTACTTAGTTGGTCGGTTGAATATCAACCGACTAAATATTCCTAGGGCTACAAGGATCGGATTTCAGAACCTACAGCATATGCAATTACTCGGTATAACTACCCTAGCATAAAATAACGTCGATATCAACATAGCATGCAGGTTTGCAAACAAAATACTTAATGTTTACAAATATGGGATTCAACATGGTCAAAGTGGGAATGCTTGCCTGGCAATACTGGCCGGAGTTCGGTCTCGAACTGGGTTGGCACTTGCTCGGAATCCTTCGCGCGATATATCGTAATGTTGTATCTACACGTCGGAGAATACCAAATCAGCAGCAATGCGAGGAAAGTTCCAAACAACGTCGAGCAAACAATTAGGGCATCAGGTTACATAATCATGGCGCGATTGGTTATTTACCGGTCGGTAGGAGTCTTAGGAAGCTAAAAGTTAGTCTAAGTTTTAACACGATAAGGGTTTTCAATTTAATTCTGGGTCCCGCGACGGGGTTAGGGTTTCTTGAACGTTCTTTTCTTAGGATGGAGAACTTTTATGTTTTTATCTCCTGATATTTTCTTTAGTTCATGGAGGTCCCTTATAGCTTGAGAAAACACCTAGGTCACATGTTGTAGCCGCAACACACACATTTTCCTTAAAACATGGATTGCGAGGGTCAGCCCTACCTTAAATCCAGCCGTTCCTTATTAAAGTACTTGAATGCTGGAAAACTCATGTAGAATATTCGCGTATATGTGTCAGGGTTTCAATGGTCCTCTGTGTCAGAGTGTTTATTCCTTGAGCTAAATTATCTATCGAAACTAACCAGCAGCGTAGGGTTCTTTAGTTCTTGTAGATTACAGCTGCCCAAAAATGTTTGTAAATACCTTGCGTGGTAGCAGTCGGTGGGTTCGACATTCGTTAATAGAATACAAGCTTCTCTTAATAGCACGGGGTGCGAGTGTATCCCGTGCCTTACCCTTCCCATTACCGAATACTATTATACGTTTTACAATTTCTCGAATACCGAGAATACCAATCGTTTTACTAATCTTATGAGCTGGTTTGGGATGTCGTATTGTATTAAAGAGTTAGCTTCGGATGTTCTGAAAGATTTGGTGCATGTATATATATATATGCACTGCATAGGCTTATTTCAAATAGAGGCAAACTAATTCCTAAACACTGTACCTCACGGTCTGAATTAGCTTGGTTTAAAAGAAGATGGACTTCTAAACCGAAAGGGGTAGAGGGTAATCAGGGGTGCTCAAAACCGGTATTAGCTTATTAACTGAACTTAGTTCACTGCCTCTGGGGGAAGAAAATCAGGGAGCACGAGTGGTTGCGTAGCGGGTGAGAGAAAGAGAAACAGAGGCGCAAAAGGGAGGTCCTTCTCGGCTTACCCTGCCGGCATCCCGAGTGAGTTTTCCTTAAGCAGCTGGTCCTGGTCTTCAACGCCGGCAGCTGGTCCTGGTGCTCAACGTCGGCGGCGTGGCGGTCTTAGCGGCCCTCGGTTCTTGCTCGGCTCGGAAGTGGTTCGTCGGCAGCGGCGAGCAAGGGAGGGAGCGGCGGCGGATCGGCGCACGGGCGAAGGGGGAAACCTACTGACGGTCAGCGGCGAGAGGCGAGGGGCGGCGGTGCTGGTGCTCGAGTGGATCCGGCCGACGGCGGCCTGGCAGCGGCGACGACGTGGCGAGCGGCCACGGGAGCGGACCGGGGCAGAGCGGCGTCGGTGCCTGCAGCGGGGCATCACCGGTGGCGGCTTGCGGCGGAGGCTGGCGTGGGGAACGGGGTAGCTGCAGGCGGCGGCGGATCTGGAGCCACGGTGGGGAGTTGCGGCGCGGTCCTCAATCAAACCGGCCACGGCTCCTCTCCGATGAGGCTCTGGTGCGGCAACGGCGCAGAGGGAGGTTGGGGAACGGGCTCGGCGGTGGTTCATGGGCGGGCCGCCGGAGCTGGTTGGCCGCTACGGCAAGGGAGTGACGGGCTGCTCGGGGGAGAAGCCCACTGCGGCGCGGGACCACTGGAGATCAGCTCGGCGGCGAGTGGCCTTGGGGAGGAATGAAGTTGCGGAGGATTTAGGAGCTCGGCCCCGAGGTCCCCGCCGGCGGCAACATTTGAGGGGGCGCCGGGATGAGTCCCACGGGCGGCGGTTGGGGAAGAAGGGCGCGATGACTAGCATTGGTGGGGGCTCGGGTGCTGGAGTAAGGAGCTCGGCTCTTGAAGCTTGGGGACACGAGCTAGCCGAAGAAGAAACCGGGGGTGAGCAGCTTGACGAGCTCTGGAGAAGAAGGGAGCTCGTGCAGGTGGGAGGTTAGGGGAGGACACGGCTCGGGAGAAAATATCTGGTGCGATGGAAACTAGCGAGGACGAAGCAGACTGGGGAAAATGGAGCTCGGGGAGGATCAACTGAGGCAGCTCGGTCTTTGCTGGTCCAGTGGAGACAAGGAATGGCAGAGGAGCTTGGGACTGGAGCTCGTGCTGTGGATCATAGGAAGGGCACATGGCCGGGGCGCGTGGCGACGCAATTCGCGGAGAAAATCAAGCTGAGTTAGGCACCGAATTAGGCTTGCGTGCTACGTGTTCAAGAGGACTAGCACTAGCGCAGGGGAACAGATGGATGAGGAGAGGCTGCAGTAGAGCGAACAGTGGCCAGTGAGGTCGGTTGGTACACTTTGGGTGCACTTAGCAAGAGAGTAGATGAGTTCAGCAGGAAAAAGGCAGTGCATGCTGCTTGCAGCTTTGACTAGTCGTACTAGAGAAGACCGTGATCGCAGGGAGCGAGATTCAATTATTAAAATGGGTCTCTTGCCAAAGGGAGAAATTCCATAAAATTTGCGAGACGCATGCATTTGAAAATAATTAAACTGGACCTCACACGATTGTTTTATATAAATATATATTTGAAATGTTAGAATCGTATAAAATGATAGTGTTAGGGTTTCTGATCAAGGAGAAGGTTTTAAGAGGAAAGAGGTTTGGGTTGGGAATTTAGGATTTCGAGATGAGGTAGGATATACGCCTCATATAACATGTTGTAGGGTGTTAGAGTTTCTTGGATTGGGGTATGGTTGCATATGTTGCCAATTAGGGTTTCGATCGATTCGTCGAGAGGAGGCGACAGAGTTAAGGGCTATTGCAGTAGAGAAACTATTGACGTGGTACTGTCGCGGTAGGAGAAAGACTTGCCGCGGTGGGGAAAAGGAATTGCCGCGGTGGGAATCGGCTGGCGTGGCGGAAAGGAACAGCGGCGGCACATTGCCGCGGCAGGGAAAGAATTGCCGTGGCGGAGGCATGGCAGCGACGGTAGCGGCTATGAGATGCCGTGGCAGGGGGCCGGTGGCGCGGCAGAGGCTTGTCGCGGCAAGAACGGCTTGCTGCGGCAGAGAAGGTTAGCAACGGTGGTGGCAGAGGCCTTGCCGCGGCAGAGGTAATGGGTAACGGCGGTTGCCGTGGCAAGAGCGCGGCAGTGGCAGCGGTTGCCATGGACTGTCGCGGCGGGAAATGCAAGAGTGAGAGGACACGTATGAAGGCAAGGCGCTGAGCAGAGTTGCCCTTGTTGTCGGACGGGGTGCAGGGTATTAGGGTTTCGACTAAACGGAGATCGATGGGAATAAAGACAAGGGTTTTCGCGTCTGGTATTTAGATTTATCATGATTAAGCTAAAGTTTTAATTAAGTGTATATTCAGCTTTCATTATTAACGAAAAAGTTTTTGTTGGCCCTAATTTTCGGGTTCCGGTAATTCGGGGTGTGACAAACCTACCCCCCTTAAAAGGAATCTCGTCCTCGAGATTTGGGTAGATTGGAAAGAGAACAGGGGCAGGGTTGCATGGTCTTCTGTTGCAAAGCATCTTCATAGTTCCAGTCCAGGTGTTTTCGTTCAAACTCTCGGAACTACCCCCCTTAAAATTTGGTGGGTTTATATCTGTTCACTTAGAGTATTACCCTTACTCTTATTAACCTGGTTATTTTTTCCCCTAAGTAATTAGTGCTGTCTTGTCGCCTTGATGTGGCATTGTCCGTTTGCCCTTCGTCCTGGATGCACGTCCTCTCGGGCATTGTAGTGGTACCGATGATTGGCATTGGTCGGCCATCGTCGAAGTGGAGAAGGGGTCCGGTGTTGGGAGCATCTCGTGCCCGTCTTCGGTGTTAGCTTTTTGCAAAAAGGATCAGGCGTGCTGCTGGCGAGGTGATTGGCTCTTGAGTGGAGAATTGGCATTGCGGTTGGGGTAGTTGCTTAGCCTCGGCACAGAGAAGAGGGAGGATAGCTTGTAGATGAGAGGGGAAATCCTAAGTTGGTTTGGTGCGTATAAGCAAAAACGAACAACATTAGATAATTCATTAGGGTGGGAGGACCCATTGAAAACTCCAGTAAAACAACACAAGAATCAGCATGACACACATCCATGCGCTGACAAGTGCATCGAATAGGCCAGTCGGATTGCCGGGAGGCATCAGGCTGAACCCAATAGCGAAGATCAATGCAACGTAAACGCACATACAAGCGGAGGCACTGAGTTGGATAATCCAACCTCGGCGTGCATTACCGGCTTCACCTAGTCCTGGGTTAGGAGCTTGATGTGGAGTGGTCTCTTCCTGATGGTGCTGTCCCTCTGTCGTAGTTGGAGTGCGCTAAAAAGCGGCGTTGCGTCCGCGGCGACGGGTGCCTTCTCCAGTTGCGGGTGCTTCCGCCATTGGCTTGCTTGTTGATTTCCGGGCGTGGGCGAAGATTGCCGAAGAGTCGCGGAAAGCAGATGGGGAATGCGGCGAAGGGAAGGCGAGCAAGGGAAATACGCACTGGGAGCAAAAGAGCTCTGGGGCGAGGAAGGCATTTAGCGAGGCAAAAGAGGGGCACGGGACGGGTGCGGGAGATGGATAGAGTCTAGGCAGCCATTGATAGCTCGGCGGAAAGGTGCACGGCGTGCTGCCTCAGACAAGACAAGGTTTCACCACTCTTGCTAGGTCGGTAGCCTTTCGTGAGGGAAAATCAAGGCTATTAAATAAAGATAGGCATATAGCCGGCAACAACGGAAGAGTATAGGGGCGATAATAAATGGTAGATTGAAGAGGTATGAGGGGTTGCCACCAATACGGAAAGGTATTGGGTATTGGGGCGGGGCAAACAGGGTAGATCACGAGAGGAAGAATGACCTGGCATTCTTTAGATTGAAACACGATACGGCTTTTTATTCGTAACACGGGTGTGGCTGCCACCCACATCCTAGGACGGAGGTGTAGCTCACACCATGCATACAAGGAGACGCGCATAACATTACAAGAGCCGAATGGCCCGATCAGAAAGCCAATAAAACGACGAGAAAACCGACATGAAACCTATCCATACGCCTAAGAGCGTATCGAACAGGTGTGCCTTAGTGCCGGAGGGCAGGGAGTAAATCGCTAGGACAAACACCAAAACAATGAACATACACACCAGACTAGCGATACGGAGGGGGCTGTTCCAGCTTCGGGGTGCCTCGACTAGTCGATCCATAACTAGGCGGGCAGCTTGAGATGGAGTCATTCTGCTACGAGGTCTTTCATCCCCTGAAGACGGGAGGGCTCTCTGTGAGGCGACGGTGTTCCCGCGGTGACGGATGCTTTGTCCGACGGATGCCGATCTTGTTGGGAGCTGCTCGTTGACTTCGGGACCGCCTACGGGCATTGCTGAAGAGTCGTCGGAGGAGGACGAGGAATCGAGAGGTCTGAGCGGCACGATCCATGTTTCTGCCAGCTGGATAAGCAGGTTGTGTTGGGCGGCAATGTAGTGGTTGGCGTGGATCACTGCTGCATCTTCTTCTTGACGGGTGTCGGCAAGCACGGCGTTTCCTTCAACGGTGCATCTGGGATAGAGGAGGAAGGAACGTTGGTTCATGCCGGGAGCCAAATGGAGAAGACGAGAGATGGCTTCCCACGCGACTATTTGGATAGCCATCGTTGAAGTAGGCATGACCTTCCCGATGAAATGGAGGGGAAAACCTTGATCGACGTCGGCTGGGTAGACATGAACTCCAGCCCAAAATTCATTCGTGGAACAGAAGGCACTCCCTAAGTACACAAAACACTTAGGGCATTGCGTTGATCTGAGGGTCTAGCCTTGCCTCTTCATACCACTTTCTTGGTTCCCTCTTCTTTGCCCTACTCTTCCTTCCTTTAGGCAGTACAAATGGGAACATTTCAAACTCACCATCATCCATGGCATCCAAATCACCAGGATTGCTGTCTTCATCAGATGAGGACACAAAATGAGGCTGTTGACGTACAAACGCCGATATCGGTGGTCCGGAAGGACCCCCTTTGGGATTCGGCCGGGGAGGTGTAGTTCTACGGAACTACGCCGGAGCTAGAGCTTGGCAGGTTATGGGAATGGGAAAGACACGGTTATTTACCCAGGTTCAGGCCACCTTTTAGGTGTAAAACCCTACGTCCTGCTTTGAGTGTATTAGAGAATGCGTGTCGAGATTACAATGAACCAGGAGCACAGACGCCCCTGTTCTTCTTCCTCTAGGGTTTGTTCGATTCTACTGGAGCCGGTCCAGAGAGCCTCTAATCTCCTCTTAGAGCTCGTCCGATCCCTTTGCATGGCCGCGGCTCTCCCCTTATATATCCCGGGGGTCACCACAGTGGCCGAAAGGTAAAATATCTTCCAATGAAGCTTGTTGCGAAAGAAACCCGGCATGGGCAAGCCACGTCGGTGGTTGAGATTTGCTGTATCGGAACAGTGCCGGTCACGCCTTGGTTGAGAACCGGATCATCATGATGAGGGCGTGTTAGGAGGTGAAGATTTGACGTCTCCTGACATGGGCTATGCTGCCACTACCCGGGCCCCACGGACTAGGGGCAGAGGGCATGCGTATGGGCGCGCGAAGGCGTGCCCTTAAAGTCAAAAAAGGGGTGTTAGACCTCTCTATTCCCTCTAAGATTGATAGCTAACAGGGCTTATCACTTGGGGGGAGGGGAACCGGTCAAGACACCGCCCTTGGTCTGCAAGGACTTGGAATAGCTGTGCATTAAATGCCCCTGGCACAGGCATTAAACACGTCTTTTGGGCCACCCGGGTTGAGGAGAGGCCCTCAAGGGATGCTCGGGGCTCTCGGGATCGGAGGCCCCCGAGCACTCCTCCTAGGCCGCTCCGTTATCTGAGCAAGGTACTCAGCGCCCCGGACGGGGGCCGGGTTGCCCTTAGTGCTCGGGGTGAGCCCCCCGAGCACTTCTGCTCGAGTGCTCGGGGTGAGCCCCCGAGCACTTCTGCTTGCTTCATCCTGGGCGAGGGACTCGGCGCCCCGGGCAGGGGCCGGGTCGCCCTTGGTGCTCGGGGCGAGCCCCCCGAGCACTTCTTCTCGAGCGCCTGGGGTGTGCCCCCGAGCACTACTACTTGCTTCGTCCTGGGCGGGGACCAAGTCGCCTTATGGCCTTTCGGGAAACGCCATCAAGGGACGACTCGGGGCACCCCTTGATTTAGCCGAGTGGAACAGTGCTCAGGGTGAGTCCCCGGGCACCTCTTCTTTAACTTCCACGTCCTTGGCGACGTGGCATCAAGTTGGGCCTTTGCCAGCAGTTTAGGGGACCCTGGGCCCCGTAACGCTGACAGAGGCATTGGCTTATTTTTTACACTTGAGTGTGATCTCAAAGTGGGGCCTTTTCTCACTGGCTTCGACTTCTGCTCCGCCTCATCAAAAATGTCTTCCACATCTGTATCACCTTCACAATGTAGCAATGGATCATCTCTTTGCCTCTTCATCTCTTTCATCTTCTTAATTATCTCAATTTCTTCTTCCCTCTTCTTTTGTTCATGCTCATCAGGTCTGTACTCCCCCATGTCATACTCAATGCTGTCAAATGATTCAGAGTCACACTCTTCTTCAGAATTATCTTCTGCAAACTCTGGAACTACTACAAGATTGTCCTTCTGCAAATTGTTGCTCTGCTGAGTGCAAGGATAAAGCATCTCTGAATCCTATGCATTATCAGCATGTGAACTATCTTGAGTATGAAAAAGTACACCTTCATCATCAACTACATACCCTACTGGATCCCCTATTTCACTTAGAGGAACTTGTTCTTCACAAATATCTCCCCTGTTCAAATCACAAGGGGGTGCTGCTTTGCCCTTCATGATAGTCAAATTAAAGATCTTTTTATCATCATATTTGAGTAGCATTTCCTCAACCTTTGCCATGCCATCAACAATCTCCAACCCTGCCACACCTTTACCCTCCTCCTTGACATAATACATGTAATCAGACAAGTTATAAACTTCTATCTCAATTAGTGCTAACAAATTCAGATAAGTGATGTCCGAACGGCCCAGGGTTCTCTCCAAATTGTGACTGGCCATGAAAATCAAATCTAATTTCCCATATGTCATTGTCCAAACTACATCGAGAAACAAAGAAAAACAGAAATTAAAAAACCCTAAATCCCCAAATGAGTACTACCCCTAATTCGCAAACCGTAACCCCCAAATCAACCTCCACTACCGGGTAATCAGAGAACTTACTCAACGCCGCACAAAGACGATGTCCAGTGATGGCTCTGCGTCAGATTCGCCACCACCGCTCGGGCCAGAGCCGCCGCCGCCGCACGCGCCAGCAAATGCGATGGCTGGAAGACGCTCGAGCTCCTGCAATAGTCGTCCACCTCAGAGTCCTGGACGCCGCCACCCGCAAAACCGCCGGGACAGCAGCCGCCACCGCCGGGATTTGCCGTCGCCATCGCCACAGGAGAGTGAGAGCGGGAGAGTGAGGGGAGTGGGTGGGAGAGTGCGCGAATCGCCACTTAACCGCCCCACCGAGCCGCCTAATGTTCGCTGCCTACGAGCCGTTACCCCAAGCCACGTCAGCTTGGCGGGCGTGCCCCACTGGTCAGAACGGGCGTCAACGAGCGGTTAATGAGCGATCAGTGCAATCTGCAACGGGCGTCCCAGAGACCGGTAGTTTTTAGTAAAAAAAAACCGGTAGTTTTCTAAAACCCTAGCCCCAATTGTGGTGGTTCTGTGCAATTAACTCCAGTTTTTGACGAAAATCTCTTACAACACAGTTAAGAGCACATGGTAACACATAACATCCTATTGGAAACTAATTGAAAAATGGCAACAATTTCATGAGTAGCAACAAGAGGAATAGCTCGACTTGTTTCCCATCTGACTCGCAACAAGTAAAACAGCTGCTGGAGATACTTCCTTTTGCTGCTTTCGTGTCCATTAAGCCAAGACGCTTCAAGAGTTCCATGTTCTCTCAGCCTACATGTAAAAGAAACAAGCTCTTACATTACTGTTGGCTGATGATACGAGAAACTGAATTTAAGCTTGCGTATTATCCAATTTAAGCAGCAACATCTTTTGACTCCCCATAACAATATGTTAAAACAAGGGTGATAATACTAGTTATCATAGGTTCTCCACATAATAATATATTAAATAAATGTTGAATATAATCCAATACATACTTGCAGAAGGTTCGAGAGCTCTCATGAGTACCTAGATATTTGCCATGGAAAAGATAAATTTTCATGTCAAAGTGAGAAGTTCTAGAAAACATTGGAGGATTATAAGAGAAATATATTTAAGGAGAAGGCTCTAGAAGAAATCAAGGATAAGAATGGTAGAGATATTTTTAGAGGGTGACTCTAGAATTAGGGAATATTTAATATGTGGCTATTTTAGAAGAGAATTCTAGAGAAAAGATATTTCTAGCATCGGGTTTGGATGTGTGCCACTTGGCACTAATCCAACAGGCTTACGTAACTATAAATAGCGGTGCCCTCCCCTCCCATGTAACCAAGGAAAGAAGAGCCACCCTGAGTATGTGAGAATGCTAGGGAGTGTGGCATGTAGTTTTAGGTATAGATAGGATAGCCACAAGAGAAGTGTTATATCAAAGTTTCTTGTAGTGAATAAAAAAGTTCTCTTGTATAATGCTGTTTGCGGTTGCTGAACCAAGATTCTTGGATAGAAAATGCAAATTAACTAAAAATAGAATTAATAGCATACAAAGGACAATGCATTCAGTTCAGTTTCCAAATAGAGATGCAATGGTTCACTAATCCCTCCTCGGCAAAGGAATTATCACATAGCAAATGTTACCTAATCTCTCAAAATTGAGTCAAAATTATCCCTACATTCCATGTTATGCCTCCATAAATTCTAGATCACCATATCAAAATTGAGACAATATCGCCTAGTAAGTAGTCTAGGTAGACAATCCTTCATCAAGTTGTCAATTGTATCATGATTGACATGATGCATCCATTTCTCCTACAAATGTGGCATACGTTTCTATGAGCACATAGCTGTCAGGATTAGCCAACTAATTAGAAGTGTAACAGTTACTCCAGATTTCATCAAGGTCAAGCTTTGTCTCATCATATTGTCCAGCTCTTGCTTCTTGCCTTCCTGATTTATGAGGAATCTAGCATATATTTTTGTAGCTTTGATATTCCTTTTGCCACCCAGTTTGTTCGCAAAAAATGATATCAGTTCCTTCTTATTTGCACAAAATACATGCCCAACCTTCCAATTATTAGTTCTATCATCACTAAATTCGTACAGATCCAAAACAAGACCAGATGCAGGTTCATCTTCTGATCAGCGGTTACATGACTTGATGATCTATGTTTCAATCTCCTGCAAAGATAACACTACAGAAGCTCTTTACTATTATGGCTTGGGGGTAAAAGAATATGCATACATAACATACGAAAATAAAATATTTTTTCCATATTAACTCTTGCATAAGGTATTTGAGTGAAGCTGTGAAAAACAAAACATGTAGAAAATTAGAATTGGACCAAAAGTGGACTTAAGGCAAAATTGATGATCCAAAAGTAGACTTTTTTCAAAGGAAAATGGCTAAAAACTATTATCACTAAATTGTAATGCTATAGGTCATCAAAAGTTGGCTCATTTCTTATAACTATGTGATAGTAAAGCACGCTTATCAACATTTTTGGTGTGTAAGCATATTTATCCAAATATAGTGTGCATATTGTTGTGATTAATTTGTGTGTACAAGAATTTTGGATGGAACATATCAATACTCTTGAAGTATGCTTGTCTATCCAAAGCAAGGTACTGAAAAAATGGAGGACATATATTAGGCTATACTCGTACTGCATACAATCACCTGTTATGAATAAGCAAAAACAAGTAGGTAACAGGTTTACCAGGAATAATATGCCGATTAATCCGCAAACAAGGCCAATTAAAATGTGTCACATGAGTTGTGGTTGTGCAAACAACGAGAGCATAGGGTGGGATGGATTTGGACTTGGTTGTAGAACATTTGTAGTCATGTAATCATGTTGTTGCCGTCTGTTTTGCGGATTTTGAGTCCAAAGTCTGAATATTAGTTATTATTCACTTGTTGCTCACAATGTCTTATTTTGAAATTGTTGCAGCAGCAACAATCAGTGGATTAGTGTTAGCAATTGATTTTATGCAGCCTATATACATCAAGGTAGAGTCATTACATACTTAAATATATGATTTGTAGTTATCCTTGTACATTGGCTACATAAGCCTAGACCTTCCTGTCATTGAATCAAGCAAGCAATTATTTTCTCTCCCTCTATCTTTCAGTTACCTAGCAGTAGATTAGATAAATCAAAGAGGAGATGGTAGTCATGGAGCAGACCCTCAAGACAATCACGCTGCAGCTCTAAGGCTTCATACACGACAGAAGCTAGGACCAGGTGGTTGATGGGCAAGGTCCTGCTACACCTCACAGAGCTGGTGAAGGACATCATGGCCGTGCCGCCAGACCTCACGAACTAGGGCTAATCTAGGCTGGGGGCACAAGCGCTAGGACTCTAGTATGCCCATGTGTAGTTAACAACTCTACTCTAGCCACTTGCTCCATGTACAAAAACTACGAACACAGATCTAGACGCCACTTACTCCATGTAAGGAAAACCACACGAACGACAAATAGATCTAGATGAAGGAAAGAGAGGGCAAAGGACTTACCATAGCCCTGACTGCGGCACTTAGATCTAGGAGGGAGCGGCATCACTTAAACTGAATTTAGAAAGGTACAACTAAAATTATAAGCCATCAAATTATAATTAGATAGATGGTTCGAATTCTATCGGACTCACACCTTTCTATCTAGACAAAGAAAAGAGGGCAAATGACTTGACCATAATACCAAAGGGAGCCTTAGAAATATTGGTTGCTGCCATAAGTGATGGCTGTTTTACATCTTAAAACCATATTTCGCCGAACAGCTCCTTTCACTAATCTCTAAGTATCCTTATGTGGTTCTCAATGCAAAAGCCTCACAGCATCGCCAACAGACGCATCATATGATCTTTACCATCCATGAGCGAGTGAGACAATGACACATACCTCAGCATGATATGAGCAATCCATTCAAGCATTAGGCAGCTAATCTACTGCCTTCTAGCAACTAAATAAGCTGCCAGCAATCCATTCAATCCAATAAAGAAATCAAACTACATATGTTAGTCAAGAGTGGCTTTATTATTTGCTTTCATTCTTCTCTTAGAACATCCACGACAGCTTCTTCGTCTCATTCCCGATTTTGAGGATTTTGGTGAAAAAATAGTATGCAGCAGCCTCTCTATCCCATTCTCCATCCCATCTCGTTCTGTATTCCCCCTCCCACGATCGCTACTTCTGGGGAACTGTATCTCCCTTCTCCATCCCCCAGCTGCCTCCGTCCCGCCAACGTCCGGAAGGAGGTGAGGTCTCAGCAGCTTGATGCAGCGCTGCTTGTACACCCTGTTCACGGCCATCCGATCCCCCGCCGCGGTCGCCGCCCTCGCCCCCACCCCCGCCGGCCACGGCTCGCACGCCACCGTCCACCTCTGGAGCACCTCCTCCACTCCGCCTCCGCCCAATGGGGCGAGGGAGGACGACGACGCGGCGACGGTGAGGTCGGGGACGGCATCGATAGCGCTCACCCCCACGCCCCGACGCAGAGACAGCCCAGGCTACGACGGGGAGGCGGCGGTCAGCGAGGCGTTCGCGCGCGCGCTGCCCGATCTGGGGCCGGAATGCCTCCACTAGCTGCGCCTGGTGCGCGAGCAGCGGGAACCGCGCCGCCGCCGCGGCGTCGCGGGAGAGAGCAAGCGGTGCACGACCTGCGCTCGCATGTACCGGCCCGCGGCCTCCAGGAGCATCCCTCGTCGAGCCGCCCCCAGATGTGCTCGGGCGGACGAGGACTGCTTGATGAGGAGGATGGAGTCGGCGGAATCGAGGAGGTCGCGAAGAACACGGCGGTGGAGAGCGGAGGACGGGGAGGGGAAGGGCCGCTGTGAGCAGAGGCGGCCGGGGGAGCGCGGGAGGAGGAGGCGCGGGGTGGCGGCGAGAGAGGCGGCGATGGAGGACGGGGTGAAGCCGCGGAAGGTGGGGGACGGGCGGAGCGCGGCGTCGAAGCGGCGGTGCTGCAGGAGGGCGACCAGGAGCTGCGGCACGATAAGACCAGAGCGCAAGGCAGTAGGTAAACAGAAAATTGAGGATACGCCCCGTTTTTCCCGTGCCCTTGAGGCAATTCAATAAGAGAAGGGATCACGAAAACCTACCCGCCGCCTCTACCTCTGTTCCCCTGGGGCCGCCGAACCCTAAGCCTTCTCCGCCGCCGCCTCCTTCAACCACGCCGTCTCCACCGGAGCGCCACACCTCCGCCTCTTCTCACGAGCGGACCGACTCGTTTCGCTGGTAAGATCTGCGTTTGTTGTTGGATTAGTGTCGCTTTGTTTTGCTCTCTCGATCTCTCCGTTTCTCTCGGTCGTACTTGTCCCCATCCCTAACCCTACACGCCTAGCGCCTCTGCCTCCCTTGCTCACCACTCCCTATTGCGTCCACTCCAGTCGAGTCTCCCCTGCCAATACCTTGCTCTATCTCGCCGTCTCATGCGATTCGTATAAATTCATATTAAGTAACGTTGCTTAGATATGTGTTTACTGGCATTAATATAAATTGATTTGGCATGTTCAAGATCCTGCCACTGTCTGCCTAGTGTGCTGTTGTTTTGTTATTTCCGTATCGTCCATGCATGGGTAGCATTGTTTCGTAGTGTTTATAGTTTGTTCGGTTCTACTTCATTCTATGGTCCTCTAACTTTCGCTCCGAGCTTACTTATCTGTTTAACTAAGAAATATGGCCTGCTGATGGGATAACCAATCTCTACTTACAAAGTTATAAGTGATTACTAGCTGTTTGTGGTTGCTGAACTTTGCTATGCTGAACTTTTTTTATAATCTGCTATGAGACAATAGTCACGGAAGCAGAAAAAAGTTGGTTAAATAAATGACAAAATAGGCAAAAGCCGGGATTATCATAATCCACCGCAATGCCAAACGAAGCCTTAGAAATGTTGGTTGCTGCCATAAGTGGTGGCTGTTTTACATCTTATAACCATAATTCGCCAAACAGCTCCTTTCACTAATCTCTAAGTGTTCCTATGTGGTTCTCAATGCAAAAGCCTCACTAAGCTTATGTCAAACCGGCCTAGTGGCTCTGACAAGATCTGACTCTTTGATGTTTGGCAGGACAGTTGATACAGCCATGGATATCACTCAGATTCTGCTAGCTGCTCAATCTCCTGATCGTAACATTCGGTCAGTAGCAGAAGGCAGCCTTAAGCTGTTCCAGGAGCAGGATCCTCCCAACTTTCTCCTGTCCTTGTCACTAGAGCTCTCAAGTGATGAAAGACCATCAGAGTCTAGAACATTGGCTGGTAGTATCCTTAAGGATTCATTGGACTCAAAGGATTCTGCAAAGAAGGAGCTACTGATTCAACGATGGGTCAACCTGGATGAATATATTAAGTTGGAGATTAAGGAGTCATTGCTGATAACACTAGGATCTCCAGTGGCTGGTGCAAGGCACACCTCATCACAAGTCATTGCAAAGGTTGCATCCATTGAGATACCACGTGGCGAATGGCAAGGCCTCATTGCTGATTTACTGGGCAACATGACGCAGCAGGGTGCATCTGCTCCACTAAAGCAAGCAACTCTAGAGGCGTTGAGATATGTCTGTGAGGAGATTCCTCCTCAGCACTTGGAGCAGGATGAAGTGGATTATGTTCTGACCGCTGTGGTCCAGGGAATGAACCAAGCAGAGCTAAGCTCTGAAGTCCGTCTTGCAGCAGTGAAAGCTCTATATAAGGCTCTTGATTTTGCTGAAAGCAGCTTTGCAGATGTTACGTGGAGGGATCGTCTAATGCCGGCAATTTGTAATACTGCTGTATCTAAAGAAGTGGAGATAAGACAGGCAGCATTTGGATGCCTTGTTGCAATTGCATCCAAATATTATATGCACTTAAAGCCTTATATGCAAACCATATTCAACCTGACTGCTAACGCTGCAAAAGGAGATGAGTCAATTGCACTTCAAGCTATCGAGTTCTGGTGAACTATTTGTATTTGTGAAGTACAGATTGAACTCGGAGAAGAATACGAGGCTGTAAATTATCACTTTATTGAAACGACCTCCCCTTCACTTGTTCCAATGCTGCTAGAAACTCTCTTGAAGCAAGAGGAAGATCAAGTGCAAGATGGTAATCTAGGGAACATTTCCACGAGTGGTAGGGAATGCCTTGGCCTCATTGCGAGAACTGTTAGGGATGCAATTGTCCCTCTTGTTATGCCATTTGTTGAGGCTAACATCACAGAGCCGGATTGGCATTGTCGCAGGGCAGCTATTTTTGCATTAGTTTCTATCCTTGAAGGTCCCTCTGTTGAGGAACTTGCTCCCCTGGTACAGGCAAAACTTGATTGCTTGCTCAACACAATGGAAAACCTAAACAGCCAGGCAAAAGGCACCACTGCATGGGTTCTTGGGCGGGCGTTTGAGCATTTGCATTCTCCTGCCAGTGCAAATTCAATTATAACATGTGAAAACCTTCCTCGTATCATCAATATGTTGCTAGAGAGTAGTAAAGATGTTCCAAATGTGTCCGAGAAAGTCTGTGGAGCCATATATTTTCTTGCCCAAGGGTATGAAGATGCGGAGTCGATCTCATCTGTGCTTACACCTTATCTTCAAAGTGTTATCTATGCACTCCTTTCTGCTTCGGAACGTGCTGATACGACCAATTTGCTTCGCACATCTGCTTTCAAAGCATTGAATGAAATTGTGACAGTCAGCAACGTACCTGAAAATTCCAAAATTATAGGAGAACTATTGCATGATATCATGAAAAGGTTGAATGAGACGTTTGATGTCAAAATAATTTCATCACGTGACAGGGTGAAGCAAAACGATCTGCAGGCTTTGCTGTGTGGTGTACTGCAAGTCATCATCCAGAAATTGAGCAACTCAGCTGCAAATCCCATAATCACCAAGACTGCTAATCTGTTGATGTTTCTGTTTTTCCGTGTCTTTGGTTGCCGAAGTTGTAGTTCTGCTGTACGTGAAAAAGCAATGCTCGCCACTGGTGCTCTTGCTTGTGCCACTGGTCAAGATTTTGTGAATCACATGCCTATGTTCTTGGCGAATTATGATGAGTACCAACTCTCACCCATCTCTGTAGGGGTAATGGGTGAAATTTGTCATGTCTTGGGAGATAAAGTTTTTGAATTCTGCGATGAGATTATGGACGTTCTAGGGTCTCCAAAATACGATGCTTAACCGGTCTGTCAAACCTGCAATCTTCTCATGCTTTGGAGACATTGCTCTTGCTATTGGCGAGAATTTTGAGAAATACCTGCCGCGTGTTATGGAAAGGCTTCAAGAATGTGCTGACCTTTATTCTGTTTTGGATCGAAGTGATGAGGATATGGTTAATTATGGTGACCAGATTAGAGAGGGAATATTTAAGGCTTACCATGGCATACTACAGGGTTTAAAGGGCCCAAAAGCTGGGCTGATGGGACCTTATGCAATCCATCTAATGCGCTTCGCTGAAGCTATGTGCAAAGACCCAAGCAGGTGCACATCATTTTCATTGTTTCTCTTTTTGTCATTTGTTATATGGGTGACTGTTCCTGTTACTGTTCCTTAACATTATATGCATGTGTCTACTTTCAGGGATGGGAGTGTGGCATACACTGCAGCTGCTACCCTGCGTGTTCTTCAGGACACATTTGCGTCGTGGATCCAGGAAACGATTAAGACACTCACTCCTTAATATGAGAAATTGTTTTGTTTTTTAAGTTGCGGCGGAGGTTTCTTTTTGTGTCCATTTGCCACAGATGAATGGAAGGATACCAACATATGTGTAGCGTCAGTAGTAGTATCCTTGTCGTAGGCTTCTTCTTTGCTTTTTTATTTTCAGTCTGTTGAGTCGTTATGCATCACATTTGACAGGGTGGATTCTGGCATTGTATTGGATGTATTGAACAGCTAAACTCATTAATCTATCCGTCAAGCATGGCTGGCTAAAAGCCAGCGGTTTCAAGGCCTCCTCAACTTGTTTCGGCCAGTTGTGAGCTGCCACCTGGATTTGTAATGTGCATGTGATGTTATTCTGCACCTGATCTGCTTGCTTCACCATTTGTTTAGTGTTTGTGGAGCTCAATGGTGGACCTGATTTTTTGGCTCTGTTTATAGGGTATTTTTTGGTGAGTTTGCCAGTTAGGTTTGGGGCATGTTTTTGGAAATATCCGGATTTTGACCTTCCGATTTGCTCTGTCACTGCTTGTGGGCTACTTGATTCTTTGTCCCCGTTATTTTGACCTTTGTAGGGTGGCTCCTTTTGGTACGATTGTTGGTGGCCGGCTGTTTTTAGGGGTTTTAGAGGTGGGTTTTCTCGGTGGCTTCACTCCGACGGAGTCGACTGCTACAGCGAGTTCACCAAAGTAGGTGCTCCTACTCTTCCATTTCTCCTTAGGTTTTCTTAGCCACGCGCGCCTCGCGGCCCGCTTATTCGGCCGCCGTGTGTGTCGCCGGCGAGGCGGTGCCGCGCCACCGGGTCGTGACCGGCTGCTGGAGGGCGCGCAGGCTCGTGCCGCGCCGACGCGATTGGGGGGTCGCCACGCCGCCGTGGCTCGCGCTGGTGCCAAAAGCGCAGTCGTTGGCGACTGGGGTGCCGGTCCTGGCTCCGCCGCTGCCGCCTGAAGGCGCCATAGCGCCGCTAGTGTAGGGGTGGCCCGAGGGGCGCCGAGTTCTTGCTGTCGGTGTCGCGCCGATCGCCACGGGAAGAGTAGCGGGGCAGAAACAACGAGGATTTAATCAACAATTGCACCTTTTCTCCCTATTGATTGTTAGCCTATAATCCCGTTGTAATCTTTTAGGTCGTTTGTTACATGTGTTAGCTGAATAAGCGCCATGCAGCGTGTACATGTACACGACATGGCTTTGCTTTTGTTTCTGTTGCGTAGAAGTAGGCGGCCAGATTGCTTCGTGGGATGGCACGAGCTCAAGCGATCATGGCGGCATTGTAGGGGAAGAGGAGAGAGTGGCTGTGGGATGGCGCAGCCGTTAAACTCGTTCCAACGCCCGTGTTTAGCTGAGGTTAGTTGTAATCAAAGAATAAATAGCAAGGAATGAGAAGAGAAAAGCAGTACGTTGAACACTGCACAAAATACTTGTCTCTCTCGCGCACTCACTCGTCAGTTCGAGCACTTCTTCCTCATTCAGCAACAACATTGATAATATGAGTTCGCCGAAGTTGATTCCGTCGCCTGCTGTTGGAGATGGCCGGGGTTCTTGCTTTTCTTCTCGCTGGATTGATGGCCGGAGTTTTCCTCGCTGGTCTCGAGCGTGCTGATAACGTGTTAGGAGTAGAAATTGTAGAGGCATTAGTGACAGCGTTTTGGGCAAGAACATGAGAAAATGATCCTTGTATTTATTGTATTGCACTGTAACATATATATACATTAGAATGGATGGCAGTTTTTCTAATGGAAAAAGACATATCTTTTAGAAGAGACATTAGCAACTGCTAATAGCAGTTATATTTGATTACATGCATTAGTCGGTTTGTAACGGTGATTAAGCACCCCGGCTAGAGCTTGCCGCCATATGCTGAACTACCTTCGTCTCAAACGACGTGACAATCTCCACCAGCTTGATTGTCTCCATGTGCAACTAGTCTTGCATATACGCAGTTGATTAGATCACACAACGCAATTTACTTCTCGATGCCGTACTGGCGTTCGAGGTTAACGGTCGTACGCCACCATTACTCAACCGGCCGGGATTCTTTATACTGATAAAGTCCGTCTTGTTTGTCTTCTTGACCTCGTCATGTTGCCATTGCCGATCCTCGCAGCAACCTCCACGTTCCTCCGGTTGCTGCCACTCTCCGCGTTCTTTCGACCGCCGCCGCTTGCCATGGCCAGTGGGCTTAAGCACGTTGCGGGAGACGAAGGCAGAGCAGCCGCAGATCTTACTTGGGCCCAAGCTCATTAGACAGAGGGCTGATTTAGGGAGCAGCGTTGGATCTGACTAAATAAGAATGGATGGCTAAGATGAGGGTAACGGCAAGGTTTGCCTTCCATACACCAAGGCTGATGATACGGTTCCCATACGTAGGCATGCAAAACAAATCCCTAAGGGCATCTAAATCAGCCTTGCCTTATAGAGAAAAAGACTAGACTGCCTTCCCTTGTAATGGAATAATCTCTTTAGGGGACCCTTTTTTTCCGTTGTGTGAGGTTTCGTCCTTTCATCACGATTTTTCTAGTTTAACTTCATCACGTATTTTTGCTTTATCACAAGCATTAGTTGCTACAGGACATAATAAGAGATAACCAATCGTATTGTCTTCTCTAAGGATCCATTTGATTGAAGGGATAAACCTGAATGAGGCAGGGCCATCTATGTTTTGAGGCTCATCCACCTTTTTGATTAACATCCAGGTATAGAGAATATTTTGTTGAGATGCGGGAGACCCGATAAAAAAGAGAAAACTAGGGATTGGATATCGGATATTGGTATTAGATCGGATGGAAACATTTCTCTTATGGGATGGAAACATTTCTACTATGTGAGGAAATAATTTTTTAAACCAATGTAACATGATATTTCATGTAACAAAAATATATTTTATATAATAAAAACTCGTCCTCCGAAGAAACAAAAATCACACTCTGTAGCATTTTCCGGTAAAAGTTTCCGGATGAGGCCGCCCGCCTCGGCTCGACTTCTTACGTGAGCGCACGTGAGGTGTATGCTCACCTCCTCAGCTCGATAGGCAGTAACGCACCTCGTCCTGCTCATTCCTCATACCAAGAGGAGGGTTCATGATCCTACACCAGATGACCAATCTATTGAAACACCATCTCAGAGGGCTTCAAGCTGATGTCGTAATCATCGAGCAACACGGCATGTTTGTCGACCACCCATGGAGGCCCTGCGAAGATTCGGTCCTTGTCTACCTTAGACCCAAAGTCCATCACAAAGACGTTTTACCCGGCAGAGATTAACACCAAATCCCTAGAATTTCCCCATGTCGGCCACAACACCGACGTGATCGTCTGGATATGCCATTCATTCGGGCAGACTGGAGCCGCATTTTCTTCATCTTCCAGGATCACCGCCACTACCTCCTGCGACATTAGGTTGACACACCCCATCATCTCTTAGACATGCTCATCGGAACCGGAAGCATCCACACCTGCATCCACCAGTGCCTTGCTTGCACGTGGAGCAGTGTGCAGTAGCTAACAGGGAGGATTTGGAATAGACTGTAAGGTGTAATTAGTAGGCACGTTGGAGGAATTAAGTGTGTCTCAGTCAATATAATTAAGTCAAACATCACATGAAATTAAGAAGTCATATTGATTGCAGTACAATTTTTATCCAAATTTAGAAAACCCTGTTGAAAATTTCAGATGAAGTGCATGCCGCATAACATTAACCTATATACAAATAATTCAAGTCCTCGTGTATGGAGTATAAAAAAACAAATCTCCCTTATACAAATACCATGAACTTTTAATAGTTTGGTAGCAAATAAGTTTTACATTGCAAATAAAAAATCAACGAACATAGAATACATTATCGTTTTCATGTTAATTTCATGCTATCTCAGTTTTTGTTGTACTCTAAGAAGTACGTTACTCCCATGAGATAAAAAATTGTTCAAATATAGGCCAGTCAAATGTTATGATTCTCTAACTGCACGACAATAGATGGTTGATCCGCAATGAGTACAGTTAATGTTCTCTCCAGAATCAAGGTTAGCATAAGTTGGATAAAACTTAGGAATCAGAGCAACATTTGGTAGGTACTAAGATACCAAAATAGAGCAATTAACTAAAATGGAGACAACAGATATTTCAACTCCACTTGACACATGTTTACCGGGATTCTTGGAAGCATCCAATTATGTCGCCAACGACCGCATGTTTCCCACCAATGTCGGCATGACATTCTAGTACAGTGTTCTGCCCTGCTCTTTTTTTATAGATAATAAATGCTCTGCTCTAGCATTTGTTCTTCATCGAGGTTCGCTTTCCTTCGCAGCGCGCATGCTGGTGAACATGGATATAGGCGCTGTCATCTCTAATTTTACTATTTTAACATCCGTTGTTTAAGTCATAAAGAATAAAAGAAAGTCCGTCAAGATCTTCAAAAATATTGCGAAGATTTAAATTCAAGCTCTCAAGAGAAGGAGAGAATGAAGTCAATATAAATATGATCATATCCCACATGAATTGGTGTTGTATAAGAAGTCTTCTCACGTCACTTTTGGTCCAAAAAGAGTTAGAGATCAAGGCCCACAAGATCTGAACTCTGATTCAGATTGCTGAGATAGTTCTGACTTCAAACGTCTATATCTCGAGCATACGGATTTCGATTTGGGTGATCTTGGACTCTTTGGAAAGCTTATCTCGTGCTCTTTCTAACTTGTATAGTTCCATCTCTAAATTCCTTACGAGTAGACTGCAATTGTGAAAACTATCAGGGACTATTTATAAAACAGATCACCTCTTCTCTTTATATACCCCTTAGGATTCTCTCTTTTAAGTTTTGGGTTTCATTGAGTTGTTTAGCTACTGCTACATTATCGCATCTACAAGCCGTGTAGGACTATTGCCTTTGTTAGATCGCCAGTGGAATCCCAATACACTTTCTTCTAGCTCTTATGCCAATTTAATACTCACAATTTCATATTGCAATTTATCATAGTTCTTGCTGGTTCTTCGGTTGCTTGCAGAACTCGGATTTCGTTGTTCAGGTTGCTCGTACTTACGACAAGGTCAATATCATCGGAGATTAGTTTAGCGATTGCTAAGGCGTATCGTTGCGTACGGTACAGTCGGATCGTCAAGGTCAAACTCCACCAAAGCGTTAGCTACCTTCGTCCCACCGAAAGATCGGGCCACTGTCTCATCACATGCCTTTTCACTTGATGTTCACAGACACCGACGGTGGTGTGTTCATCATCGGCAGCATATAGCAGCGAATGTATGATGGCGGCGCGACGGACCAACGCATCGGCTTCGTGCCCAAGAGACAACATGGATTAAGAGTGAAACATTTCTCTAAGACGGAGCTGAAGTTCATACTATGAAGAGAAGATCGGAGACCAGCAGAACTAAACAGGAGAGGAAGTTTAGTGGTTTCCTCTAAAATTAGATGTAATCGGCTATTGCTCTTTAGGTGTTCGGTTGATTTCTTCAAGAGCATCGCATTCAAGAAATTGCATGATGAAAACTAACCTAATTTTTGTGTGTTTGCGCGTGTGGTCACTATGTCTACTCAGATGCTTCAAGGTTCATGTCAAAATGGAGGAGCTTGGGAGAAGTTTGGGTTGCGGCAGTATGAGTTGGCCTTGGTGTTGTCCCAGATGTGGTGTCAGCGCTCATGGTACAACAAATGCCAACGCAACAAAGTAGGCTGTGATCCGCGAAGGCGAAGCGAAGAGGTCGCTGAAGGGAGTCGATGAGTGCTGCACCACACCTCCAGGCGTGCCGCGCCGCCGTGCAAGCTGCACGCACGTGGAGCACGAGAAGGGGGCGATTATGGTGGAGGACCTCCTCGTCGGAACAGGAAGCATGCCAACTCTCGCAGGAGATGAATCTAGATTTGAACTGAGAATCATGAAAGAGTAAGTTTAGCGGTTTTCTCTAAAATTAGATGTAATCGGCTATTGCCCTTTAGGCGTTCGGTTGATTTCTTCACGTGTCCATCCTTGATTGGCTTGTTACACAAACCGGTTTATACAACCATGATATAGCAAAATTTATCCGAATTCACAGGCTACCAAACGCCGGATCCTCCCTCAGCTTCCAAAAAACATCCATGATCCACATGTTCAAAACACCAACAGCATCTAGAGGAGCTACGCGACCGGAGCGAGTTATAAATTACATAGCATTGGAATACATAAGGTGATAAAATACGGAAAAGAAATGAAGACCCAACTGCAAAACAACATGCGGTGGAGACTAATTCCTGGTCATGCTCAACAAAACATGTACCGATATCCACATGGTCGATTCTCACCGGTTTCATTTTATCGTTGGGTGTTCTTTCAGTCTTGACCTGGACAGTGGTGATAAGTACATCATGGCGGTAAGGACTGGAGTACCATCTCTTAGCATATCGACCTAACATAGTAGAAAACACAAAATCGTTAGAGGCGACATCTTTCAGGAGCGGACAACCATAATCATAACAATAACAATAACGACAACCACAACCACAACAAGGATGACAACAACAACAATAATAATAACAATAATGAGAGAGAGAGAGAGAGAGAAATAAGAATTTTTTAAAAAAATATTATTTTTTTGCCGTAAATTGCAAGAGTACGTTACGTTTTGAATAAATTTCAGATATAGCGATCCATCGGCAAGCGAAATGCCGAAAAGAGTAAATCGGCATGCCAGTTGCCGAAAAAGGGGAAGTCGACAGCCCGGATGCCGAGAAGAGGCAGGTCAGCAGCCCATCTGCCAACTGAGGCAACTGTTTTTGGCGCCAAAGAGAAGTCGGCAACCGAGCTGCTGACTAGGGGGAAGTCGGCAACCGAGCTGCCGACTTGCCCTAGTCGGCAAGCCAGCTGCCGACCTCCCCCCCAGCTCCCTATTTAGCCATCCCGAACCCTTCTCTCTCACACCCACCGACGAAGGCAAGCCAGCTGCCGACCTCCCCCCCAGCTCCCTATTTAGCCATCCCAGACCCCTCTCTCTCACACCCACCGACGAAACACTAGCTACGTGCATACAGAGGAGACAAGAGAGGTTTTGGAAGCAAGGAGGCTGAAGTGAGGTAAATATTTGTGGAGTTTTTTTGAGTTTGTTTGATTTACTAACGACGGGCATAATGCGAAATGGTAGGAATGGCTTCATCTGGTTCGGACGATATGCCGAAGGAGAAGTTTCCTGCCGATGTGCCGAACGGAGTCGAAGTTCCCCTCTGCTGGTGCCAAGATCCGTGCAAGCTAATGGTGTCGAGAGAGATATCGTACACCTACGGAAGAAGGTTCTTCATGTGCGCTAACTACGATGAAGAGCCACCGAAGCTTTCCGTGCGCACAGAGCGGCGAAGGGTAAAACACGCGTTGCACCCGATAGTTCGTTCTTCCACCCGCTCGTAACACTGCAGTACAATGGTAACACTCATTTGCTTACAGTCTCCACCCACTATATGTGACTACATACAGTGGCTGGGCCATACCCAATCGAAAGAGGATGAAGAACAACTGATGCGTGAGGTCTATTTTAGGCGCGATTACACTCTGCAACGCATGCACGAAGCGAAGGAGGCGGAGAAGCAGAAGCGTTGGCAGGAGCAGCTACGCAAGGAAAAGATGGAGGCGGAATGTCGAGCCGCGGAAGCACGTGAGGCTGAAAGGGCAAGGAAGCGTGAGATCGCGCGTCGCGCGAAGGAAGAAGGAGAGGAAGCTCACGCTCGTCGTATGAGGAAGGGAAAATATCCGAAAGACCCTGGGTAGGTTGTCTTATGTTGCATTATCTTAGTTGTTCTATTATTAGATCGTTCGGTTCCATAGCTGTATCACGGGAATGGCTTCAGGGTTCATGTCAAAATGGAGGAGCCTGGGAGACGTTTGGGTTGCGGCGGTATGAGTTGGTGTGGGCGCTCATGCTACAACAGATGCCAACGCAACAAAGTAGGCCGTGGTCCGCGAGGGCGCAGTGAAGAGGTCGCCGGCCCTCTTTGGAGGGAGTCCATGAGTGCTGCACCACGCCTCCAGGCACGCCGCACCGCCATGCTAGTGGCATACACTCGGAGCGGAAGGAGGCGGTTGTGGTGGAGTACCTCCTCGCCTGAATAGGAAGCACGCCAACTCTCGCGGGGGAGGAATCTAGATTTGAACTAAGAGTCATGGTGAGAGAAAGAGCCAGGAAGCTTTGGATGAAAGAGAAGGGGACAGACGAGAGAGAAGCAGAGCTGGGAGAAGATGAGAAAGGAGAAAATGTTGGTCGGATGTTACTTTACACGTGTCCATCCTTTATTGGCTTGTTACACTACCGCTGATCAAAGAGGAGAAAAAGATACAATAGTCTATCAATCATGGAAGAATAAGTTTAGGGCTCATTTGATTCACAGAAAAAATTGAGAAAAAGCCTAGGAATAGAAATTTTTTCTTTGGTGGCACTGTTTATCTATTTGATTTAAAAAATGGAGCAAATAAAAAATAGAGGAAAATTTATTGAATCCCATGAAATCATAGAAAATTTGAAGAATTCTATACATCCACTCCAACCTCATTTTTAGAATCTTGCGAATCAAACGAGCACAAAATCCTGCGTTTTATTATCCTCTGTTTTGCGTCCGTATTTCTATCCTATTCCTGCGTTTTTAGAATCCACAAATCAAAGGAGCCCTTAGCGGTTTTCTCTAAAATTAGATGTAATCAGCTATTGCCCTCTAGGTGTTCGGTTGATTTCTTTACGTGTCCATCCTTGATTGGCTTGTTACACAAACCGGTTTATACAACCATGATATAGTAAAATTTCTCAGAATCCACGGGCTACCAAACGCTGGATCCTTCCTCAGCTTCCAAAAGACATCCACGATCCACATGTTCAAACCACCAACAGCATCCTAGAGGGCTACTTGGAGTTATAAATATTACAGAGCATTGGGATACATAAGGTGATAAAATGCGGCATGAGAAATCAAGACCCAACTGCAAAACATGTGGTGGAGACTAATTCCTGGTCATGCTCAACAAAACATGTACCAATATCCACATGGTCAATTCTCACCGGTTTCATTTTATCGTTGGGTGTTCTTTCCGTCTTGACCTAGACAGTGGTGATAAGTACATCATGGCGGGAAGGACGGGAGGAACCTCTCTTGGCATATTGACCTAACATAGCAGAAAACACAAAAGCGTTAGAGGCGACATCTTTGAGGAGCTGGCAACCATAACATAACGATACCGATAACGGTAACGGTAACGGTAACGACATCAACAACCACAACAACAATAATAATAACAATAATGAGAGAGAGAGAGAGAGAGTAATCACCTTGCACCACGCAAAATATAATCGCACCAGAGATAGCGTCTTTGCCAGCATAGTCCAAGCACATGATTTCACCAGCCCAAGACCTCCACCATGAGAATTTCAAGAAGATCGGGTCACTGAGGTAAATAGAATCACCTTCCTTAACTAGGTCATACGCAGCAAGTCCTCCATATGCACATGTGTAGATAAAGCCATCAACAAATATAGATCTCCCATTAAAAAGTTGTGTTCCAGACACAAAACTTGGTTGAAGATATTCATTAAATTGAAATGCAGCATATGGCATGACAACACGCCATCTTTTGTCACGCAAGTTGAACAAAAGATAACAACTTGTCTGAGTATCAGAAACTATGAAGGAATCAGAACTCAGTACTGCATATCCAGACAGCTTAACCTTCCAGTTTCGAACAACAGGCCCATCTATCCTGTAACACTTCCACATGCAATGAGCAGTATGACCGAAAACTTGGAGAGTATCAGTAAGGGCAATAATCCTTTGACCAACTCGGATAACCATAACGAAAGGATCAGCAGTAGGCCTTTTACATGAATCCACAATGTCAGATAATGTCTTGTTGAGACGGCACACATGGATGCCATCTTGTATGTTTGAGACAGCATATATGTTTGAGCTGCTACAAACAAAGTGCCATGGGGAAGACGGTTCCGACAGCCGTCCTGACACGTGATAATCTTCACCATGATCAGGCATAATACTGTAACGCTTTTTGAGATGCTTGTCATGGCATGCTTCTAACCTTCCATTCACGATACTAGTAACATAGATAATTGCTTCAGAGCCAGCTTGGCAAACGATATACAGATCTTTATTGATCTGGACAGCAGGCTCTTCAAGCAAAACACAACCTCGGACCTGCTTATCAAAAAAAAACTTCCTGCAAGAATTGTACAGCACCAAGGTGTGTCAAATAAACTGCATGAAAAACGTAAAATGAAGTGGTATATTCAAATATGTAAGCTATGTGTATATATAAAGCTTTTGGACCAGCAACAAGCAAGCATCTCGGAGGATTCTACGACGTGGGAGCTGGTCTGATCTTCCAGCATCCCCTCGAGCAGCATTGAAGGTTCCTCGTGTTTATACTCCTCATATTCCCTAGTTAGTCGACAACATGTGACAAGAATTATTTTTTAAGCAAGAGAGTTATTGGTTAACTAACGCAAAGAAAGAGAATGATCACAGTAACTCACTGTAGAAAGCAGAATTCAAGGGGGCGGTATGGAATGGGATTGCCTGGAAACTTGTCTAACCGGCGGCAGGTGGAATGCAAGATCTCGATGCCTTTGGGATTCACTAGGAAGGTGGTGATGAGGGCGTGTACATTGTCGCATGAGCAATCATGCATCGTGTTGATCCAGACGGAGCACATGAGCCGGCCGGCCAGCTGCGTGAGGAAGCCATAGCCTTCATCACGGGAGAAAGGACAGACAGAATCAATCAGGGTAGGCGGCTCCAGCTCGAGCTTCTTGTCGTCACGGTAGCTCAGCTTGTACGCGCTGATGCTGTTGCCCCGGAGCATGTAGATGGTCTTATCTTCTTCGATGTATACACCACGGCCCAGGATAGGGATGTAGGTGCGTTGGGTGGTGACCTGGGTCCAAGAGTGGCTATGGCAATTGAAGGTGAAGAAAAACTCGGGTTGTTGCAGAGACACCAAGATTACGTCGTCGCGGAGCACAGCATATCCCTGGAGGAAGCGACCACTCCACCTGTGGGGTATTTCCCTCTTGTAAGAGACGGTGAGGGTGTCACCGACCTTAAACCACTGGCCGGCGTCCTTGTCAAGGCGCTGCATCACGAGGCAGAACGTGCCAGAGGCGAGTTGCCGGTGGACGTAGGGAGCCCATATGTGGCCGGCGGCCGAGATGGGGAGGCACCGCATGTAACGGTCTAGCGGTGGGCGAGGCATGGGGGACACCCTCAGCGGCTTGGCGTTGAGGTCCAGCTGCAGGACTTGTGGGGGCGCGGAGGATCGGCACTCCCCTATCTCGAAATCCTCGCAGAAGAGGCAGAGCGAGCGAACTTCGTCGGGGATCCGCGTCGCGCTAGCGGCGCAGACGCACCACGTCTCCCCCGGCGGCTTGTTGTCCTCTGCTCGGACGTTGTGCAAGATCTCGAGGGCGTCGTTGCTCCGGCCGAGGATGCGGCCGGATCGTGCGACGCGGAAGCGGTTCAGGCGCAGGCCGCTCTCGGTGAGGGCGTGGGAGCCGACGAGCAGCGACCACGCGGGGTGGTCATCCGCGCCAGCCGGCATGCAGACGTAGTCCCTGCCGGGGGCGACGCGCGGGATCCGGGGAGAGCACGCACGACGCCAGCGGCAGACACATCTGTAGAGACTGCAGCTGCTGCTTGCCTCGTGTTTGGCCACCGGCGCCGCCATCTCTGGACTGGATTCGGCCGGCACGCTACCTAGGGTTTTGCTCTCTGTTTCCTCTTCCATGGGGATTTGGGGTGAGCTTCGATTTGGGGGACGACCAGAAGATGCTTGGGGCTGTGCGATTAAGCAATCCAAACTGTCATATACAAGGCATTGAAAATAAAATTATGATTAAGTGATAGTCGAATCTAAACTCGATTGATCATGTTTTAGACATAAAAATAGTGTAGAATTATTAATTTTAGGTGTAAAGTGAATTTATGTGGATCTCAAAACACCTAAGTACGGTGGATTGAGTGGGGTACAATGCCCCTGGAGATAAAACATCCAAACTCTTAGTACAAATCTATACCAATATGTAGACTTAGTCGGTACTACCTCTTGTTAGACCCAAAAGAACCTTCAGTTAGCAAATATGTATTATTTCGATTCCAATATCTCCATGTATAAACATATAGTTATGAGTATTGCCATGAGATCATTTGTCGGTCCAAAACTCTTAATACATACAAAATTTTACAAGAAATATTGCTCGTGCAATACATATCTTTTATAATATATATTACGTTCAAAATTTAGGAACTGTATCTATTTTAATATAAGATGACCCAAATTTATAAATCCGTTTCTCATGTGGTTAGGGCATCTCCAATAGTAGAGAAGGCAGCCTTCTCTGATGTCTTCCACATCATCTAGAGATAACAATAAAAATATGTTATACAATGGGTTATCTCTTGATGCTATCTCTAACAATTAATGCATGCATGAATATAGGATCAAAATTAAACTATGGGTTTAAGGGAAGACATATTGTACAATAGAGAAAATAGTGATCTCTTAGGTGTGAAAAGATCATCCCTTCACCAAGGGAAGACAACCTTCTCTTTCTTCTCTCTCTCCTCCAACTCAACAAAAATCATATGTGGCACCTCTAAGGGAAGGCTGATATCACCCTATTGGAGATGCCCTTAACAAACTAAACACAACTAAATGATCTCATCTGTGACAATAAGGAAACTATATCACAAGATATATATAAAAATCTACACTAATTTTTTAACATCGCCTTGGAAAAATATGAATTTAGCTCATGCATCTAACTTTCTAAACACCTACGAAAGAATAGAAAATGATGTGAAATTAGACGATGGACATAGCTTGAATCTGACATCGAAACAAAGGGCAATATCTTTCACCTGGAAAAACGCAATCGTTTTTCTTTAAGTTAAACTGAACATTTCCATTCGTTGTCTATACCTGTAGGTGACCAAGAGATATGATACTACATTATTAGACATACAAACTAAAATCTGGGCTGCATATTTGCAGCATAAACCAAACAGTTATCTCATGCCTTAACCATATTTTTTCTTCATATGCATACAACTAACTGATAGTTGGTTTGGCTTTGAAATTTAGTCCTACTTTAGGATTCAAGACAGCGCAGTACAGAACTATCAAGGCATTCGAGATCAACACATTATTAGATACATAGGTATTGTAGTTTTGAACTGGACTTAGTAGAGATGACTCCAAGGTTTTTTACTTAAATGTGCATTGAATCCTGGAATATTGGGGATCAGACACAAGGCAATCTATTGGCACAAAATTTTGTTTATCTTACACTGCTATAATTTCCAAAAAAAAGTACTTTTGTGCTTACTCATGCGAAAGCAGGTTTGTGAGGCATAAGCAAATGACGATAAGCTTGTTTTTCAACACTCAAATTGTTTGTACAAGTAAAGTGGGCACACAACTCAACAGAAAAATAGATTCTATGAATATTCCACTAAAAATGAACCCCGTTTCATAAGGTATAGGTTGCGCATGTATACAAGTAACCTATAAGAAGACACGCATTCTATGAATATTTCTCTTGCTGAGCTGCAACAGACATGAAAAATTGCACATTTCAAAAGAATATAATAAAGCACACTACATGATGTGTCAAACTACCAACTGTGTAGAGAGATATAATGAAAAGAGTACTGAAAAAATAACCTGAGGTAGGCCAGTAGCTACGAAGTTATGTAGGTACTTCTATACACATATGTACTTTACATGCCCTACATTACAAATGATGGGATCAAGTCACAGGTGTTAAAGGAAATCATATCGGACAGTGGGCACGTCGATTCCACGTCGTACCAGCATAAATGATAACGTGGCATTAACATCTCTATACAAACTGAATACTCACATGTGCATTATGGTAAATTTTTAAATGGTATATGAAACACTGGTCCTCTCTACAGATGTATTAGTGTGAGGATCCGAACTTAACTTCCAGACCCTCCCTATGTATCTCCTCATCAGTCCAGAATCAAGCTGATGAACACAGGCGAATTGATATCACTGCACACATCACGAAATATTTTAGAAACATAAACAAATGAGTTATAGCAGCGATTATGAATAAATAAAGTAACTAGAACTTATGTCACTTACCATTCAGAAACACAACGGAAAATAAAGCGTAAATGTCTCCATCCCAACCACATGTAGTCGACGGAGGCCACGTGACCTAAACATCAGCATTGACTTAGAAGATACCTCATAGTCTTCATCGTCCTGATAGCTATCTGAACACATCCAACAAACAACATGTCGATGAGTACTTCACGTATTCAGTAAGCCACCTGGCGGCAGATGGTCCTACCATACTATATGCAAGGCTTCAAGGAAGGCTCTATGGTTTATTTGCGTAAAGCAACTTTTAGTTGAATTACTATAATAGATTCGAAGGCAGCATTTTGATATAAATCAGTTTTAATATCAGGGGTGTTTCTCATAAATATGAGAGTCCACGACCAACACATACGAGTAAGGCATCCGGCCTAAACTCATCCATAGGTTCCAACCACCTTTTCACCTTTCCAGAATTGGGGTGGAGGGAATTAGCAAAGGGGAGAAAGACAGGTCCTTTTCATCAAGAATGAGTCTTGTGTCATCCGTGACTGTGGAAACGGCTAATCAATTAGTTTGAACTCTGCAGAGTTTGTACACTTTACCCACATGACACGATCATCCCCTTATGCCAAGCTGTGCAGGCTTGTACACACGCCCATCGGTGTGTCGGCAGGGTGAACGTGACGAGGTCTTTTAGCTAGATCCCCCTAAGGTGTGACATGCCCACCGGGTCTGGCCCGGAGTTGAGAGTACATCCCACACTCCGATCCCCCCATCTGTGCTGAGGGTCCTCGTAATTAGGTCCACCTCTTCTATGGTACGGCAACATTGGCACCAAAGGTTGACTAACCTACTTGACCAAGCAAGTGCCTATATAGCATGTGGTTATACTGTTGTCAAAATTCTCCAACTTCAAGACTTCGACCTTAAGCGGTACGGACGACCAATGATTCCTTTAAACCGGCCTTCTACGGGTAGGACAACCATTTGCTCCTTCAACATTGATTCAGTTGTCGTCCGCACCATCTTAGATGGTAAGTTTCACCCAGAGTAGAATTTGGAAGAACAGAGAGAGAGAAAACAACGGGCATTCGGCCCTAACACAGCGAGCTCAACAACAAGTTTAAATATCAAGGATCATTGATCCAAAGATCATTCCTCCGAAGAGGCAAATCAAAACATCCTAAGGATATGATGATGAATAGTACGATATCCCGTATACGAGGACGTATCCGTGTACGATTCCCTGGATTATCGGAGTAAGCATACATATCCGGTAAGGATCTCCAGGAGATAAGGTAACCCTCCGTAGGGAGGAAGGACATCCCTTAAAACTAGGCAGTCAATCCCGACGTTTAAGGAAGCCAGAGTCCTACTCGGGCATAAGTCTATATCGAGTACGACTCATGGAGCCCCCTATAAAAGGATCAGCAATCCCATAGGGAGGACATGTCAAGTTAGATCCAAAAGGTTCTACAAGTCTTAGAAGTCTGAAGAGATCCAGAAGCCCTAGTGATTCCCACGAGAAGACCCGCCGCCTCGAAGGAGTCGAGCCCTGCAGAACTAGCATACTTAGCCTCCGATTAGGTCTAGGGTAGCCACTAACGTATACACCTCTTGTAAGACATTCTCTAATCAATATATACAAACAGGAGTAGGGTTGTTATCCTGAGGGAGGCCCAAACTTGTATAAAAAGGGTGTTTTCTTTGCTGTCAGATCTCCTGGCCTTCTGCCCTAGGGGTCCCTGCCCAATAACAAGTATATCTCACGAATACCATAGGATCGACGGTTCACCGATCGTTGACAGATGACACCGACCGTGGGGACCTCTCCGGCTCAAGCCGTCCAGGAAGTATCGGAGTCGGCAAGAAGTGCAACTAATCACGATAAGCCCATGACGCCGACTGCCCGGCCCTCCCCGGTTCGACCTGAGGAGGAGGAAGCAAGTTCGGCAGGGAATCCGATCGCCGTCACGCGCCGTACCGGGTACTCAGATCGGGGCTTCTACGACAACTTCGGCCCAATAGATCTGTATCCGGTAACTGAGCGCGTAGATTTTGGAGAATACGCCACTGGCGAACTCTCGGATTGCAAAGTCGATCACTTCAGAACCGAGTGCGCCAGGGCCTTCAGGGGAATGTTGGTGCTGAACGACGATTCCCCGGCAAGAGCGACCAGCCCGATGTCCGGGCTATCACCTGCAAATTCTAATCGACCAAACGATCAAGATTCCACTCACATCCGGGGAAGATGCGATGGAGTAGAACTACTCCTCATCTAATCCAGACCCTCGAGTGGTTCTCAGGATCCAAAACGGTCACGAAGATCTCGAGGATCCAGATCAGCATAGGAGATCGCAACATCGCAACCCGATGGCTACTCCCCCGAGGAACGGGAATATGTCTACGGTTGCAGACAAAACCCCTCCGGGGACCAGGGACTACGTGTCCCGAACTGCTCGAAGGCTCGCCGAGGTTCGCAATCTACTGTCACGACCACCGACAGCTGACTTGTCGACACCCGATGGCAGACAGTGGCTACAACGGCTGGGGGCTGAACTATAGCAGGCCCAAGCCCAAGCCGAGTTTTCTCGACTTCAATCGGTGACACACAGTTCCAACTGAGGGAAGACCCCTCTCCAACGAAAGGAATCAGACAGAGAAGGACGACATCCCAAGACCAGGTCTCGCTGGGAGGAACAGCACGTCGACCTCACAGAAAAACATCAACTCTCGAGTAGGGAAACAGACTCCGACACCGCTGTGCGCTTCCCCGCGTTAGCAAGACCCCCACCGCAACTGCGAGCGACGACTTCGGAAAACACCCCCTCCAAGTCGGAGAACAGGTTCTACGACTAGTTCAGAACCGGAGAAAAAGGGTCTTCTCCTAAGCAGGACAATGGCTCCACAGGAGAAGCTACCCGATCCAGGTCGCTCGAGTTAGCAGTAAGAGATAGTCGAGTCCCTCTGAGAGTTCCGTGTGCAAGCACCCTCGATAAGATCGCATAGTCATCACCCCTCCGACCATCAGTTCGTCTCGGTTGCACCAACTCCAGCCTCACGTCGTTAAGCTATTAAAGCCGATGACAAGACGCTCCGGGCGCCGTCGCCCAGCACGCGCACTCGACAAGCTTTTTCAGCGGGTCACGACAAGAGCACAAGAGTCTCTGGAACAACCAATGACAACTCGAGAAGAGGGAATGATGTTTTATTTCTAATTTTTCCTAGCAGTCTTTTCTTACAATAGCTTGTAAATGATGCTTCAATCAGTTCACAGTTTTTTAAAATGTCAAGTTCCTAGTTCGATATTTATTTTTTCAGACTACCTATCCAATAAACTTCTCGAATAAGACAGTCAGGGGCTGGATAAGTATGTGGCATCAGGCGTACACATGTGCGTACCAACAATTCATCCCCAACAAGGGGAAGGGTTCCGCACTGCAACCGTTTGGGATGAGAGGAAAGCCCCTTAACGTGTTTACAGGTGACAGGGGAAACCACTGAGCCCCCACCTGACTAGACCTAAAGCCTGGCCAACCAAACTCCCCGGTTCCTGCAGCAAAGTTCCCCGACTCCGAGCAAGGGAAGAAGAGAAGGTACAAGTATGACTAGGCCAATAAAATCGTCCGCTTACCGGCTACCCCGACTAGTTTGAACAGAAGGCGTCCCGAATAGAGTGCAAAGTCATCGGAGCAAGGGTTATGAGAGGTTCGCTAACTAGCGTCCAATGTCCCTTCGACAAGGGAGCGAGGGTTGCGTCTATGGCTATGACAGACTGTACGAAGACCCCTTATCGTGTTTACTTATGACGAGGAGTCTCTGAGACCTCCATCCGACTAAACCTAAGGCTTGGTCGATCGCAGTCAGCGGCATACGGCGCAACTCGTAAGCCTAAGTCAAGGAAGGTGGACACGAAGTTCGACTAAGTCCTCGAGAACCTTTGCGTCCGACAACATTCACAATGCAGTTAATTTCGAAAATGATCAACTTTCAGAAAACAAAACACACAGATTAAGCACAGTTACTAATCAAAAAGTGCTAAGTCAGTTTAGCAGGCTATCTGCATCCAGCCATTCGAGACCTCTTCGCCTCGAAGTCGGTTCCCCGCTCCTGCTCTGACTGGACCAATCGCTCCTCTAGGTCCCGGATAGAGCGAGCAAAAAGGCAAAAGGTTAGTTTCAGTAAAAGCAAATTATGACTAACGTTTTCAGTTGTTGATTATATCTAGAAGCACCATGACTGGGGGCTAGACCTTCGCTCAAGTCGGACGACAGGCGTCCTAAGCTGGGGGCTCAATGAACCTCACAGCCGACTAGCCCCATGCTGGAACTGACTTCACCAATTGGAGAGTGCCTGCAGTATGCACTGCAGATCGACTTCCCGGTTATGAATAAATGTGGCCGAGTACAAAGGTTTGCTCACCGGTCTCCAAATCGTTTCCGCACTTGGTACCCGTGGCCTACTCGTGAGTGGGGACTCACAGTTGGTAGCGAAGCAAGTGTCTAAAGGAATATCAGACCTTAGACCAAAACATGGCAGCTACCTAGCAGGGGTGAGGAAGCTGGAGAAGAAGTTCATCGGGCTCAAAGTACGGTACATCCTAAGGAAGGATAACTGCCGAGCCGATAGTCTTACCCGCCTGGCGTCCTCACGATCTCTATGTCCACCTGAAGCCTTTGTAGAAATGATTTCGACGCCGTCCATAGCTTCTGACGAGTCCGTGGACGAAGGAATGGCCACCCTCAAAACAGAGCACCATTCAAGGAATGTCACCAGATATTGACGCTCCAAGGGGAGTGGCGGGTCGACTCGTTGCTCCCCTCGATCCTGAGGATTCGTGGATAGAACCCATCCGCATGTATCTTCACGATTGGACAGTACCCGAGCACGATGCACTATCTGAGCAGATTGCCCGATGCGCCTGGATGTACTTTCTGGGCGACGGGGCCCTCTATCGTCAAGTAACCCACAGAGTGCTCATGAGGTGTATCACTCGGATGCAGGGTAAAGAATTACTCGAGGAAATCCATCGAGGGGTGTGCGGGGCACATGCATCTTTCTGAACCCTGGTCGGAAAGGCCTTTAGACAGGGATTCTACGTGAGTGACTTGGTGAAGCGATGCCGTCAGTACCAATTTCACGGTAGACACATTCACCAGCCCGCCCAAGCATGCAGACGATTCCCTTGTCGTGGCCCTTCACGACGTGGGGCCTGGATATTCTGGGGCCCTTTCCAGTCTCGCCCGGGGGCTACAAGTTCCTATTCGTCGCAATGGACAAGCGCGTTGTGGTTTCGCTAACGTCAGCAGTACAGTGGCGCAGAAAAAGGAAAGATTCTTCATCACCACGTGAAAATTCCGCCACAACGGTTCGGTTTCCCCGAAATCTACCAGGCGAACGCGTGTCCGTGATCGACGGATCAGATTAAAAGATGCCATTTGGGCAAACTTGCCCGGAAATAATGCCTTATGCTGCTCGAATGGTTATCCCGACAAGGATGTCGCAACTACCCGATAGAGATAAAAACCTACTCGGGAACGTTGTCGACCAAGTACTCGATTTCACCCACTCGGAGTTGCTTCCCGAGAATGACAGATTTCCTACCAAACAGTCATGGCCTCACTTCACGTGCTGATGGGGGGCTTGATGATGAATAGTACGGTATCCCGTATACGAGGACGTATCCGTGTACGATTCCCTGGATTATCGGAGTAAGCATACGTATCCGGTAAGGATCCCCAGGAGATAAGGTAACCCTCCGTAGGGAGGAAGGACACCCCTTAAAACTAGGCAGTCAATCCTGACGTTTAAGGAAGCCAGAGTCCTACTCGAGCATAAGTCTATGTCGAGTACGACTCATGGAGCCCCCTATAAAAGGATCAGCAATCCCATAAGGGAGGACAGGTCAAGTTAGATCCAAGAGGTTCTACAAGTCTTAGAAGTCTGAAGAGATCCAGAGGCCCTAGCGATTCCCACGAGAAGACCCACCGCCTCGAAGGAGTCGAACCCTGCGGAACTAGCCTACTTAGCCTCCGATTAGGTCTAGGGTAGCCACTAACGTATACACCTCTTGTAAGACATTCTCCAATCAATATATACGAACAGGACGTAGGGTTGTTATCCTGAGGGAGGCCCGAATCTGTATAAAAAGGGTGTTTTCCTTGCTGTCAGATCTCCTAGCCTTGTGCCCTAGGGGTCCCTGCCCAATAACAAGTATGTCTCACGAATACCGTAAGATCAACGGTTCACCGATCGTTGACAGGATATATTTAAGCATGGCTAAGCATTTCTCGACTTTATTCAAAAATAATAACATATTAATCTACTTAGAGTATCAAGTAAACAGGCGACAAGCGGAAAGGTAATAGTGTGTCAATCGGCACGCTAGCTACTAGAATAAAACAGCATGTATGTTTATAAACAATAAAATATAATGACTTTAAAAATATAGGATCAACATGATCAAGAAGAGGGGGCATGCCTTCGTTGACGAGTTGGTCTTCTTTTGCAGGAACTTGTCTTTACCCAACGCTGTTACTTCCTATCCGTCGCAACGGTAATAAAGTGTAAAGAAAATAAATATAATTCCAAATTAAATACCAAATGGAAATACCAGAAGAATAGGGGTAGTGAAAGGACCGAAGGAGTCAACTAGAGGGGGGTGAATAGGAGACTAATTAAAATTACTTCTTTTAGCTTAGTTTAACAAGTTAAGACATAGCTAGTTGCAAGGATAACCTAGCTGTGTGACAGGTGAGCAGCACAGGCAATATATGATGTGTAAATTAACACGTAGCTGTCACACGGTGGCTAACACAGGTGAGCTAAAGACTTAGAAATAGATGAGCAAACTAAGCAGCTGTGCAACAGATAGCTGACACAGGTAAGAGATATGATCTACAGGAACTGTGACACAGTTATGCTAACACAGGTGAAAAAATGATCTATCACAGATAAACAGAATATATCTAAGAACACACAAGCATGCAGATATGGCAAGTAAATAGAAGCAACACAATGAGTACTCAGAGAGACAAGGTGTTTTTCACCGAAGTTCCCTACTCTTTTCAGAGAGGTACGTCTCCGTTGGAGAGGCTACTCCGAAAAGATCGCCAGCACTGAATCGTGCTTGTTCTCCGAGTACCTGATTGATCAGGCCTCTTGCTTTGCTTGTGGAAGTCCTTTAGCCTTGCAGCAGGTAGACTTCGGATCACCTTCACAAACTACTGGTTCAGCCCACACAAGTTTGGGTGATACCAGCAACTCCTACGCCCGTCTAGGAGTAGACACTCCAAGAGTAACAGATTCAGCAGCAACGACTCTTGGAGGAGCCAATGCTCTTTGCTCAAGGCTCTAACTCTCTTATGAAGTTTGACTTTTGTTCCGAGCGTGAGAGGCTTGCAACGATCGAATGTGATTCACTGGATTGAGCAAGGTTAAGGTCGAAGACCTCCCCTGGTCCCCTATTTATAGGGTTCACAGGCACCTGACCGTTACACTGTTGCCACGTAGGATTGAGTGAGTCTGACACCGGTGAACAGCCAGTCACAACACCCAACTATAATCGGATCAGGCAGATCGGTACCTGTGTCACCGGAGGCACACACAGGTGAACCCTTAACTGACGTAGCCTAACTACTCAGCCCGATCTTGGTACATCACATGCCCTCAGCGCACAACTAACTCTGATCCCTAATAAGGAGAGAACCTCCGACAGTCCTCTGACTCAGCAGACAAACTATCGCAGTGCAGTTCCCTTAGCATTTATAAGCTCTCCCCTGGTACAGAGATGTACCTGAGTCATCGAGCGCTAGAGCACCTGTGACACAACTGCGTCACACCGGTGGCTCTAACCTCTAGGGTTTTCTACTGCTAGCACTGCAGAGTGCTAACGCAAGTCAGTCTCACACTTGTGCAAAACTGTTGATACAGGGCCACTGATCTCAAAGCATCAGTGCCACTATCCAACACTCTGAGCATTGAGCAAAAGAACCTCCATAGATCATTACTACTTCATCCCTCTTGATAGTACGGGTGTTTCCTATGGACTGAAGGAAACTAGCAAATCTAGGCTTTACCTGCCACCAACTGTATTCACGGCTCTTGACGCATCAAGCCACCATCACCTTGCTTGCAACTCCTTGCACAGCACCGGCTTCCTCACAGCTGTGACACAGCTGCCTAGCACAGCCATTCCCTTGTCTTGGAAACCACCTTTGTACTTTTTTGATGGTCATCTTTTCCTTGATGACCATTTTTCCTAGAACCTCTTAAACCTGCTTACACTCATTGTAAACATGAGATTCTAGTTTGAGTTGTCATTAACCATCAAAACCAATTAGGGGCCTAGATGATCTTTCAGCTAGGCAGGTCGGATAGGTGTCGAAGGACAAAGGTGAAGTGATATGATTATCAAAAGACAACTAGGAAGGTGTGAAATTATATATCTCAACCAGATAGAGTACATGTACTCGAAAGATGGTCTTCTGGATTAGATCATTCTGAAAAAATAATAGATTTATGGAGGATAAAATTTGCATGTAAGAGGACTAAAGTTAATCCACATGCAAGATAGGGATAGATATGCGACTGGAAACAATATATAGTCGATGACAACAATAGCACAACCATATGATTAAACATGGAAACCCGATGTACTAGTAAAATAAGCATAACCTATCGTAGTAGTAGACAAGCAAGGTCCTAGCATGCTAGTTGGCAAGAAATGATAACAGGCGACATGACAATCTATATGGACTATCATGTAACATATAGTTAGACATCATGTAACAAACTAGATACACTAGGCATGAAATAGAGACTAGTCATGACGTAGCATAAGATAACATATGATCATGCAGTTACAATCTAATAACAATCATTAGTAATGCAAATGGTGATTAAACTATATGACCAAATAATAACTAGCATCCACATCACATGCATCATACATATATGCAATCTATGACATAACATTAACTCTACTCATGTTATTGTGTGCATACAATACAGCAATCAACCTACACATACTACACATAACAATAATAATATTTTAGTAAAGAATGATTATTAGCAACATATATACATGTATTATAATCGATACCTAAAGGTTAACCATGTATGTGTAAGTATACACCACCTTATGAAAGTGTAACATAAGATATCAAGCTATGCATACTAGTACATACATATTATATGTCCATCAGCTAACATACGATATGATTAAATAATAATAATTCAATAAGAAATTATTATCCCAACATGTAGATTGTCAACAATATTAAGTCCAATTACATATATACGTACATATAACTATATGTAACTATATGATTATACAACATCAAATCATGATGAACATGTACAACTTAGCTGTGTTTAAACAAATAATTAAAATATAAACAAGAGTATAATAATGTGCTAAACCGATTCACAGCAAACTATTATCCAAAGCATAGAATGGGTTAAGTATATATATGCACAACTTTATAAACACGGTGACGTGGCAATCCTAACATGCTTAGTAAACATTCATCACATGTGGTTAAAGACATTAACATGCTAATGAGCAATCATGTGCCATATGCAATAACAATCCGGTGTGTGCTAATAGGCATACATTATACAAGGATTAACTAACATGGAGTAGGTCATATTAATATAAGTTTAGCAAAGATTATGCTTATAGTACTATAGGTTATTTGCAATATTAAATTTTGTTATACCTATGCTATATGTGTACATGCATATGATCATGCAATATGAACCTCATTAGACAAGAACAACTTTATTCATGATACAAATAAGATTAAACTAACATGTCGAATCAACTCATGTCTAATGGCTATTAAAATAGAACTATTTACATATATGCATATTATATTCAATTATATAAACATGCAACATGTTGCTATATGGACATGGATACACCTATTAATTAACTAAACATAATTGATCAACATGATAGAAACTCTTAAGCATGAACATCATATAAAGGGAAAGAAAGAAATATAAAGCAATCATACATATAACTATATGAAACTAAAGGCTAACATAACATGTTACTTAATTTAGTAATCAAACAATAATGAAAACATTAGAGATGAACATATGGTGATGCGGGTGATTTTGGATAGAGATTAATGGTGAAAAATAATGGCATAATGTGCTACAAGATGATAGGATATTAACTATATGGGGGGGGCGACATTCACAACATGAAACGGTCGGAATTGGACACAGATCGGTTTTGGACAGACCAGAGGATTTTTGATGCTGCGCGGTGCTCACTCAACGAAATTGCAATCCACCAATTGGGTTAGAAAGTAGACACACAGAGGTACAATCCTACCAAAGGGTTTTGGAGAATTCTGCCGGACCCCAGAATTCATAACAGAGAGTCTTAAGTGAAACCACCCGCTAAGTCAGAACGTCAACCCCGACCTCAACCCCTGGGTATCAATCCCAAGAGGAGTGGAGTGATATGGCTCAGAATAGCCCGAGACGTCAACCTCGAACTTTCTCCGGCAAACTAATGCACGGATCAAGTAGGGTGATATGGTCTCCTCACTCTTTTCTTACTGAGCCGGAACATCAACCCCAAACTCGTCCCGGCAAATTAATGCTCGGCTAGAGTAGGATGATATAGTTCCCAACCTCTCAGTAGCAGAGTCACTTCACAGGGGTGATTAAACCTAATAACTCTATGATATAAACTCTGAAACCCTACCCACCACATGTGCTTCATCAACATACACACACGGCACATGAGCAGGTGAAAACAACCAGATTTCACAGCAGTAACTTTACGACGAAAACTGCAATATTATAAGTTTGAAACTTAACAAACATATATTCACATAAGGATCCAAAGATCCAAATACACAGCGGAAGAGTATAAGTGGCTACGAAGCCAAAGCGGTAAGGCCAAAAGTGGCAGCAGAACAAACCGAGCTGCCAAACCCCGGGGCAGGATCACTGCCTGGGATTCCCAGCGACTAGTCGTCGTTGGTGTCGATCTCTATATAGAAACCACCCTCAGGAGGGGTAGTTTCCTCTGCAACAAAAATATCAACAATAGCAGGGTGAGTACAAAATTGTACTCAGCAAGACATACAGTGCGGAAATTAATAATAGACGTGCCAAGTATCAATAAAGGGGTAATTGTGGACTATTTTGCGGAAAGCAAATTTTACCTTTGTCAATAGAAGGTAGGTAGATGAAAAACCGACTACTAGAATACTCTTCAAAGGGGACGAGTCGAACACTTCACGATCAGTCCTTACTGCAGATCACCACACCTTAGATACCCCGACTCTTCGTCGACCTCCCTGGGAGGAAGCTGTCGCTACACCGCAGCCTTAGAGTTGGCAAGTTTTAAAGTTTGTGATAGTTGTCTAATTCGATGCAAAATCTTACCAAGCTGTCCATAACCGCGGACACGGCTATTCAAACAGTTTAAACCCTGCAGGGGTGTACATCTTTTCCTACACGTATCGATCGACTCCTAATGCCATCGACGATTTACACACTTTCACGAGGTGTGCTGGCGGAGGGTGATCGAACATGACCTTTACAATGCTTTCGACCTAGGTATGAGCCACCCTTACGGGCCAATCCATGTACATCAGTCCGGCCGTAACTACGACACAGTCCCATAAGTTGTAGCAGGTGATACATCCCCGGCCTCGAACCATGTGTACCCCTTACACCTATATTGAAGCACCACACCACATTCCTTTTTCACGCACACGGCAAATGGAAACGGCGAACTATGCAGCTCATACTCTAAGTCTAGGCAAATTATTTAGTCGTGGGTGGCCCCATAATCCACCCGTGTAGAAGTACGCAAATCTTGTGGACCGACGAGACAACCCACCATGCTCCCAGCCATGGCCTCTCGTCTAAACCCAGATATGATTAAGCAAGTTCATTAGTTATCCCGGTGAACACCCACCTACCACGTAACCCATCCGATAGTGTGAATTTGTCTGCCATCCAAGAAATTATGACTTTTACATGTCTAAGCATGTCTAAGCATTAATAACATAGCAAGCATTATCACAGTATACACTATTCTACTCTAGATAGGTTGGGATGGCGGTGGAGTTGTTGGAGCGACAAGGTGAGTTTTATTCACCGGACTAGGGTTCTGCTTCGCGGAAACATAGAATTTGAACGCATGTGATAATGAATTTGAAAACAACTAATACTTTGCAAATAGTAGAAGTTTACAATGTGACCAAAGGGTCTGCTTGCCTGGTTGCTCTGCAACGGAACCCTGCTCGTGATCAAGGTGGCTCTCTTCTGGATTTTCCGGCTCTAACGAGGAAGAACGAAAACACCGGAAAGAAAAGGGCATAACCGTAAATATCAAAATGCTGAACATCGGCATGAGATGCAATGTATGCCATGGCATAGAGGATGTACAATAAAGACTAATGCAGGTGGAATCAATTTAATCGGAGTCCGGACGCATAAAATATCGCGATCCGAAAATCCTCCAGCTAATCGAAAACCCTAATTTGAGTTTTTAGCTAATTATATTTTTCTTAGCATGCAAACATGTATGGAATTGACATTTTTGAATAGATCTCATTTTTCTGAATATTTTGATATATTATTTGTATTTTTCTGATGAAAAATGGATTTTCTATGAATTTTTCAAGATTTAATCAATTTTTAACCCTTTGTTGTATTTTTCTCAGTAAAAATAATGTTTAAATTAATTTAAATAGCACCAAAGGCTGACATGTGGGTCCTACTGGTCAATTTTGACCAAAATTGACTAAGTCAATGACAGGTGGGGCCCACTGTCGTAGATTTCATCTTTTCTTTTATTCTTTATTTTTATTCCTTACAACTGGGACCCACATGTAATAGAAACAGATCTAATCAGTCCATTAAATACACTGTTTGTTATTAATTAGAGTCATTAATTGGTCGTTTAGCTTTAATTGCTAATCATTAGTTATTAATAAATGCATTAATCGCAGTGTTAAACACTTAGCATTTATTACACTGATTAAATATGTCTTAGCAGCCGTTTTAGTGGGCACTAATGGAGGCATTAAACATGTATTAGGACACGGATTAGGGTCATATTGACCCTAATCATTGCTGTCGGCCGGTCAACCCGGGCCTTGGTCGGGCCTGGGCACGGTGGGGGGGGCGTTGTCGCCACCGGCGGCGGGGCGGCTCTCGGGACCCAGCGGCGAGCGGCACAGGGGACGGCGGCTGAGGCTTACCGGCGACGGGGCGGCTCTGGCGAGGCGACGATGGGAAGCGGCACCGGGCGGTTGGCGGAGGGCTCGGGTGGAGTGGCGGTTGGCTCGGGAGGAAGTGGAGCCGGAGAGGGGCGGCGCGGCGAGCTCCGAGGAAGATGGCGGCGGGGCGAGACAGCAACGAGGGCGGCCGGGGCAGGTGGAACGGAGGCCGGAGCGGCGGCAAGGGGAGAGCTCCGGCGGAGCGGGCGAGGGGGGGAAGCTCCGAGCGGCGGCTTCTCGGTGGGAGGGAGCGGAACGGCGAAGGCGGCTCGGCCGGGGCTCGGGTGGAGCGGCGGCGACCGAAGAGGGTGAGAGAGGGACGCGCGGGGTGAGCAGGAGGTGGCGGGGTGGGAGATTAGGGTAGCTGGCGGCGGGGATAGAAGAGATAAGGGAGAGTGGCCGGTGGCTTAGCGGTGAAGAAAAGAGCTAAGCGGGCTGGGCCAGGGAGGAGGGAAGAGGGAAAATGGGCCGGCAGGCCCATGCGGCAGGGGGGGAAGAAAATAGGATTAGGGTTTCCGATTTGATTTTTAATTCAACTTCTAACCAAAATTGAATCCTATTTTAAAACATTTGAAATTCATTCATAATTTCCACAATTTTAGAATTCAATTTACCATACCCTTATAATGCTTTGCTCCCTTTTCCCAAAGGTAGCCCGATTAAAATTGGTTCAAGTGCCCTTAGAGCGAAGTTAGGGTTGATCTTCCCTCGGCATTTTGAAAAATTCAAATTTCCCCTCATTTTTAAGTTCAGGAATAGATGTCATGATGCACATAACAGAGTTAATAAAATAGGGACGTTATAAATTCTTACCGACTCAATGGGAAAAGATCAGACAAGTTAGACATTCTGCAGATTGAATCTGGACGTCCGCGGACGGCACGTTGGAGATGGGTCAATTCCCGACAAACGGCTATATATGGATAAAAGTGAAAAATTATAGAGATGTTCATAGATACCTAAGGCACAACTTCACCAAAGGGATTCTTCAAAGACTCAACGGATCAACGAGAAAAGAGGTGATAATATCGTTGTACCGTTTGCGCAGTCAAAATACACATGAACAGCAGCATGAAGAAACTTGATTTCCTAGAGATTGGACTGTTGGATTGCCTTCAAATTTTATAGAGACGATCTTGACAACATTATCTATGATCCCACCGAACGGATCTTGAAAAGGAGGTCCGAGCTAATGAGGAAGCTGTTCCAATCTTGATGCATGTGGAGAGTAATCTGGATACAAACAGCACATCAGTGTTTGGAGCTCTGCCGGAGATTGCACCATTGGATCTTCATCAAAATTTGCAGAGTGGTGGAGGAGGAGGTTATGCATCTTCTCACCAGAGGGATCATCAAAAAGATTTCCTAAATGATGGGAATTGCAAAAATATAGATGCGGTAAATGCTGTTTGGAGACTGCACGCGAATAATAAAAAAAGAGGCTGAGGGTTTGGAATGTTTAGAGGCAAGGCCTTCGTGGAAAAGAAGTGTGGGGGAGTGAGAAAAAGAGAAGGGGAGCTAGTGTTATTTATAGGAGGGTGAGGAGGAAGGAGAAGGGGCACCATGGGGAGGAGAAGAGGCACCGTGGGAGGAGAAGAGGCGGTGGCGCTCGGGATTCCGACCGAAACAGCCGGCGACGCAGCCAAGGAGGGAAGGAGAAAAAAAAATTGAGAAAAATAAAAATAAAATTTCTTTCTCAGAAAACCAAATTAAAAATAAAGAACAACGGTGTGAGATTAAATACCAAACGAACTTTCAAAATTCTGAGAAAAATCTAGTAGACATATTCTGAATCGAAAAGCCAATCAAATTCAAGTTGGATAAGTTAAATTAACTCCAGTCCAACTTATGAAATTCCAATTAAGATTTAATAATTCGAGAATAAACAACAAAAAATTCAGCTCTGATTTTTGAATAAAGATTTTTTTTTGAAAAGTTCTGAAAATCAGGATGTTACAATTAGCTAGCCTTTTCTACTTCTATTACATAACCTCTTCTACTCTTTCGAAGCATAGCAACTGCAAAATATGAATGGAAATTCTTCAGGACGGCATCTCATGAGATCACTACGTTCAACATGCATCAGTTCAATATCCATTTACACTTCTGTATCTACCCAAATTGTTATTCTATTTCAAAGGCTCATTAAGTCACTAAGGCCGGATGTCTGATATGGTTGGTGTGTTCAATCTGCTCGTCAGAAACAATGATTATTCTTGCACCATATATCGTAGTTGTCATGGCAGAGGTAGACGAAAACTAAGAATAAGCCAATCGTAATGTTATAAGAAGCTTTTTTGCTTGAGAAAAAAATTAAGCGGCAGTTTGCCGTTAGAGCGGTAAGCACAACTGAATTTACTAATGATCCACCAAAATGGGGACCACGAAACATCCTGTCCCAGCAACTGGATTTGAATGCAATAGAATTGGTTTACATTATTCAAAGCAAACAAAGCACTAAACCCCAGATGTGCATATCCAAGAGACAAATCTGAACTCTTTTGTCTGCCGTTTAAGATCAATTCTTTACCAACATTCAGATGACAATCACTCCCCAAATAACAGATACTCAGGGTATGTGAAACCTACAAAGAAAAACGTCAGAGCATGCAAATAACTGATAGATATACTTGGCATTCAGAGTGCAGCCAAAAGCACAAGAAAATCAAAACTTCTCTTACATGATCTAAACAATTAGAATAGTTAAGCGTAAGCTAAGAGTGGAAAGTAAAGAAATCATTACCATCTGTACACCCCACGAACTACATATTCAGATGTTCATCGGATAGCTGCTCAGCTGTGTGTGACTGGTCATAGTATATAGCTCTATTCTCATCCTATCTAGGTTGTAGTAGAAATGTGTTACCATTCGCATGCCCTTTCGGGTCTGAGGCTGTGTTTCTTCTAAGCTAGAGAGAGATAAAGGAACATTAATTTCACTAAAAGCGTACTTAATTCAATGGCCTTTTCAGTTTATACTGCATTTCAGCACTGAACCAACAAATTGGATTAGGTTTCTTGAGAAAAAAAAACAATGTAAGTTTATATTACTGTGGAGTATGGACAACTGCATCCTGTCATTTTTGCATATACCTTTTTATATTGCATTAGAAGTATATATTGAATGCCATTTTCAGGCACTGCGAGTGTTGAGTTAGATGATTCTTGGTATTATACTCATATGTAGTCAGAAGGCATCTAGGCAACGATAGTAGGACTACCACTTTCATAATCGTAGACAAACTATGTAACGAATATCCTTCTCTGTTTAAGCCTCTTGCCTGTACCGAACTGGGTTTTTTTGCTAGCAGTTTTCAACCAGAAAACCTTGTATGATGCATAAAAAAAGAGGACCAAGAACATAGAAGTCGACATGGAGACGTACAATAAAGCGAAAGGAACTGATCCTGAATTATATCATGACGCTTCAAGTCTTCAATATGGGAAGGTGTCTAAAGTACCAGAAGGAAACATCGACAGAATGGTTAACGAACTCAAGGAGTGGGATGAGAAACGGAAATTGTTCAGCAGGAGGCGCAAATTCAACGAAGACAAAGACATCGACTCAATCAACGACCGGAATGAGCACTTCGACAAGAAGATTGAGAGGGCCTTTGGCAAATACACGCTCGATATCAAGAACAACTTGGAAAGAGGGACTGCCTTGCCAGATTAGTAGACTTAGTCAATGTTCTGGCGTTGGAGTTACCCACTCAACTAGCAGAGAGTGGGCCTGTCGTTTTTTTTCCCTGGTTTCTTTGCTTGTAACTTGTGGCCAGCAATTTTCTTCTGAACTGTAAGAAAGAGAAACTTGGTTGTAATGGTACTGATACTGATAACATGTACAAATAGTTCTGTATCCAAGGGAGCGCTTAGGAATCAGTTATGTATCCAAGGGAGCGTCTAGTTCCTAAGTTATCTTTAGTTACATGTCGTGATCCACACCAATTGTGGCAGCATGTTGGTGCAGAAAAGCATCATGGCAACTTGGAGTTTTTTTTATAGAATGCAACTCCAGCAAAGTGTGCACGTTTCTATGTCATTAATTGTGATGAAATAATCAAATCTGAGTAAACCTGAATAGATTCTCAATGAAAGCAACTGTGTCAATTTGCTTTTATACATATATATTCTATCCAACTTCTCTTGTTACTCAATATTTCAATCGTGGTATCCGTATTGGGTGGCAGCAGAAATTCCAGTAATCTACTATTGGAGCTACAGCTTTTTGAAACTTATGCAGGGACACCATTGCAACCTTTTCCTGGGTTTGGAGCACCTCAGCCTGCGTGCCAAAAAACTGGTAACCATTAAAGGCTCGTGCATCTGCAACCTGTCTAATGCTTCAGTGAACATGTGCCACTACTTTCCGACCTCCAATTACCGTGACTGCACTTGCTGAACGTATGTGCTGTACTTGCTGAATGCATTACTGTTGGTTGCCAACACCGACCCATTTTTCCCTCCTATGGGGAGCTCAGCTGATCAGCTGCCTACGTTTGATTACATCGTTTCTGCACATGTTTGGGTTCACATGTTTTTGTTGCGTGGGACGTCGTTGTTTGGAAGAAGGGCCTTTACTGTGAGTAGCCTTTAATTATCAGCCATGGTCCTGGTCAAGGAGATTAAAGGAAGGAAAGGGAATTGGTTGTGGTGTAAGGTGATGTAGGTCCGGTGTTTGCATGATTGGATCCGAGGACTAGTTGGGTTACCAATTTAGCATATGAATTGTGGAGGAAAAGGCATGTCCTGTTCATCATCGACACTGTTCGGTATCAGTAGTGTCACGAAGACATGAGACTGTTAAAGGGATATTGATTAGGGAAAAACAGTTCCCTTTTTAATTAACATGAGGGTTTCTGTTATCGAGCACATAGTGATATGCACAATAAGGGCACCTACAGCTATTTCCTCATGTTTTCCAATCTTCAGTTTTTCTTTTGGAAACCATATACCGCAGTTTTTCATTTCTGGATTGAAGAGGAGGCCGTAGGACTGCTGTGATGATTCCACGTAAGCTACTGACAGGAAGATCCCATTCCCAGTTCCTCACAGGTCGTGGTATTCCTAGCTGTGTCAGGAAATTCGGATATTTATCAGCATTGTGTAAAGCTGTTGCAGATAGCGAGGGCACGCCTACAGCACATAGACTTGTGAGATCAACTGCTCGTGTAAAGGCAGCGTGCAGTTGCATTTTTTGCATTTTGTCTGTTCGCTTGCCTTTTTATGGAAGAGATGAGCAGATCGACCTTTTTGCGGTTTTCAGTGCCTCTCACCCTTTCTGGGCTACAGTGTAACATTCAGCTTCTTGGCAGCAGCAAAAGCTTTGTTTATGCTTGTACGGGCACTAACAACCCTTGTTAGTTTATGCTTGTCCTGATTTATGTTTGTCCACGAATTCCTTGACTTAGTTTAACTTTTTGCTGAGGTGGTGGTTGTTGGCCTTTATTATTTGGACGGAGTTGGAGAACCCATCTTCATTTCTTTCTATCTAGAGGGAAAATCAAGAATATCTTAGGGCTCGTTTGGAACGGAAAAAGTTTAATTCTATCAGGGTTCTAGAAAAAAAATTACGTTCAGATAGTTTTGTGTGATATCACTGCGAAGTTCCTGTGAAATCCCTATGTTCAAAGCGGACCGTAAATAAGGAAGATATCTGCATATTTGGAGTACCTTTTAAAAAGAAACAGAGTAAGGCAAGCATGATATATTCCACACAAAAATGGGGGAGTAATCACAACCAATCAAAATGACATCAGGCATCAGCGAACCGCCCCGCGTCGCGGTCGCGGCCATCGCAATAAATGCGAGCCTTTTCGGGCAGCTTCCCTTTGTTCCTCGTCAATAAAACGATGCTCCCGACGACGGCGACGGCGACTCATCCACATGCGTTACCGCCGGGAACGGGCCGGCTGACCAGCCATCCCCGTCGCTCTCGCCTTTCCTCAATTTAATGAGCCAAACATTTCCTGCAACTTTTCCCTCCTATTAACTTTGACCCGACGAGAAAGCTGCCGCCGCCACATATATATTCTTGGTTCTCTGGGCGCCTGCCGCACTGGTAGGACCGGCGAGCAGATCCTGCCATGGACAGATGCCAACTTTTCGAGAACCCTTTCCTTGGGGCTAGCGGCCGGCGTCAGTTATAAGTTTAAAACGACGAGGCATCAGACATATATGCACGTCGGAGAATGGTAGACGGACGGCTGGTGCCGTGTCCGTGGGGACGACGGCGCCCACCGCAACGAAGACACGCACGCATGGCGCTTTACTGCCGTGCCGGCCTTTTGGCCGGACACGGTACGGCGACACCTCGCCAGCAACTCCACCAGTTTGATCTTTGCACTGCACTTACACCCTGACCTCCGCTCCCTGGAACGTGAGCTAGTAGACTCGGTGTTAGGTCGCCGATAATTAACCGTGGGTAAGCAAGGTGTGGCATCGTCGTCGCGGCTCGTCGCTGTCGTCGCTGGCCGGCCGGCAGGGGAGGAGGAGAAGGATTTGATTCCGTTGGAGATAACGCCGTGCATGGCATGGGACACGGCTGTCCGCGGATAGGACGTTGCGACAGCGGCAGCATGAGATGAGACGGGAATCAAAGCGAAAAGCTGTGGTGTGGCCGCGATCCATGTGTGCAGCGCAGTCAGCGTAAAAAGAAATCAGGTTGCGTGAACGAGAATCCTAAGCCTCGTCGTGATACAAATAACACTAAAAAGACAATGTCGCTAGCTGAATGGATATAATGTAGTAGTATTGGAGTGTTATCTCATAAAATTAGACACTTCAATATTTAAATAGGTTTGGTTATCTCATGGAGTACGTTCTATTCCTATATCGAGAGAGAAGTCCTGTATGCTGACTTCACTAGTGATTTCGACCGTCGGTAACTTCCCAAGATCACTTCTAGAGCTTCTTGTTCGCAACTTGAGCTCTAAACCTCCATTACGATATTTTTTTATTTATAAGATGTATTTTGCATCCCACATAAAGGGTTTATATAAGCAATAGACCCTTGAGAAGAAATGAAAGTGGGGTAGAAGTAGAAAAATGATCCATAGCGGACTAGGGACGAAGGAAGTGATATATAAATCCGTGGTGAACTAGCCTTCACATATACTCCTTAATGATTTTTTTTTCTCAAGGCTTCTCTTTACCCTGCTTTGATTTCACTAATGATTTTGTTGATTTGATCTTGTACCATATAAAAACCATGTAAAATTTTATAAACCGGTTCATATAGAAATAATTATATCCCACCATTAAGCCATTGACATCGTCACTTCTGCCTTTGATTTCCCACGAACAGAATCCAAAGATAGAAGGCAAGGAAAATCGACAGATATCAGATATGGAAAACGAGGAGTTTTTTTCCCCTGTGTATGCCACAAAATCTTTGACAACAGAAGCACGCAAGAATCAAAATTTTCACAAACTAGTGGAGTATCTCACCAAACCTCGAATTAATCGCAGTTTCCATTGAACAGAAGCATGCAAGAATCAAACCACGGCAAACTTCCAAAAAGACCATGTTTTCGAATTCGCAGCACGCGGGACGAGAACGCAAATTAATGGCTTTTGTTTTTATACAGTGGCGTGGTGGGAAGGAAACCTACTCGAGCCGTGTCATCCTGGGCAGCACGTGCAGGGACACCACCCGCCTCCCCGCCGGCGCCGCCACCTCCCACATGCGCGGCGCCGTGGAGTCCTTCCCCGCCTTGGGCGTCGTCACGTCCACGACCACCACCTTCGCCCCGCCGTCGCCCACCACGCACACCCTGCCGCCGCCGGCCGCCACCTCCGTCGCGCCCTTGAGCCGCTCCGCCTCGGCCACCGTCCTCCACCGGTCGGTGCCCCAGTCGTACGCGTTGAGCGCCCCGCGCTCCTCGTCGACGAGGAAGATGGTGTTGCCGCTGTCCGGGGACGCCGCCGGGGGGCCCTTCCACCCGGCGAGCATGCCGGGCGGCATGTCCTCCCATCGGCGGGCACCGAGGTCGAACACGGCGCCCTCTTTGGCGCCGCGGCTGCGGAGGTTGACCATGCAGACCTTCCCGCCGGAGCAGACGGCTTCCGCGGCGTCCCGGCTGAACCGCCCGTCTCGCAGCGGCGGGAGCGGCTCCCACGTCGCCGCCCCGGCCGGGTCCCACGTCGCGCCGGAGCGAGCGACGGCGAGGTCGTAGGCGGCGCCCACGCCGCCCGCGACGAACACGCGCCCTCCCGCCGCGCCCGCCGCACACCACCTGCGCGGGGCGAGCGGGACCCGCGGGCCGAGCAGCCAACGTGGCGCGGGCGTGGCGGCCGGGTCGAACACGAGCGGGCGGGGCAGCGCCGGGTGGAGCGACCGCGTGGAGCCGGCGACGAGGACCAGCCGCCCCGCCGCGGCCACGGACTGGAGCGGCAGCCGGCGGGAGAGGAACGACGGGTGCCAGAGCATGGGCGGCGGTGACGGCATCGGCGGCGCGGGTAGCTCGTCCCACCGGGCGGCCACCGGATCATACGCCGCGAAGGAGACGCCGCCGGCGGCGTCGTCGAGGAGAGCGTAAAGGGACAGGAAAGGCGGGAATGACGGCGAGTAGAGGAGGCGGCGCCACGGGCGGCAGACGGCGTGCAGCAGGCTCGGCGGGAGCGGCAACAGGCAGAGCTGGGCGAGGTGGTCCGGCAGCCCAGGGAGCAGCGGCTGCGACGGCGACGGCGACGGCGATTGCGCCGCCGCGGCAGCATCGCCGTCGTCCACCATGTGCTGCACCACCGGCGCCGCGCGGTGCCGCTTGCGGTCGTGAGCAGCAGTAGAGGAGGAGGAAGAAGGCTTGGCCGCTGCGGATGCAGCCATGGGCCGCTGAGGTGCAGAGCGGTACTAGGCTACTAGCCAATGGGAGAGCAAGAAGGCTTCCTTTGCAGCTTTGCTTGTGCTAGCAAGGCGACCATACCACTATTATACCGCGTGCGCGTGCGTGTGCTGGGCGAGGTGGGACAAATTAATCTGGAAAGGTGCAGCAGGCGATAGGCGAAGCGAAAGGTGTTCGTGGCCTTGCTTCTGCTGTCGTGAACTGTGTCGAGTAGTGTGGTTTGTGGTGTAGATGAGAGAGTGAGTAAGAGGTTCTGATCATTTGTAAACGGCAACCAGCAGGCAGGCGCCGGCACGGCACGGCAGCATGTCGATCGGATCATGTCCTCTGTTTCTCCACAATTCCTGCGGCCTCGAGACAAAGCGAGCCTTCTTTTTTCTTGCGCCTTCGGTCCACGCGGTTGCTAGCATACACGTACTGACCCACGGTGAATTGCATAATGATAAGAGCCTGTTTAGAAAAAGCTAATGTCGTCATGGAAAAGTGAACATATTAATATTGGTTGATTCAAATTATCTTAAGCATTTTGGGAAATGAGTACCGAAACTTCAACACATTATAAAAAACTGACAAAATGTAGCTTTTCAAAACAGCTAAATTTACACTGCAAATTCCATAGCTACCGTTGACAAAAATTAGCCGTTTAGCTGAACTACAGTTTTTTCCAGTAAAAAACTGTTGAAAAATCTAACCAAACAGAACCTAAGTAATAGCGGCCATTGTCAAACCCAGGAGGGCGCAGCTGGCAGAGCAGACCAAAGCGAACGTGTCGTGGTGAAGGAGACACTCTGATGGCCGCCTCACTTTGTGACTTAACTAACAGAAAACAGCACGTCAGTTAACTTGGTGACCATCTAGTCGAAAGCAAATGCTGCACAAGGAAGCTAGCACAAAGCTCATGGCTTCTGCTGCAAATTCGGATTGGTATCCTCTGCTGCGCACTTTCGATCGCAACAGGTTGCGCTATTTTCTAGCCAAAAAAATTCAATCCTCCCTAGAGTACTCTTACATGTGTAAAGGAGGCATGGACTCGCAATATTGTCAGCTGCTTTGCCTTTCTGGAGGTTAGCAGGTGAGGAGGAACCAATCAAACACCCGTGTATGGAAGATGAGTACGCCTCTAGGCCTTTTCCGGCTATTTAATACAGTAACCAACTCCTACCTTTTTCTTTTTGAAACGAACCTCCTACCTTTCGTATTTTTTTTTGTTTATGCGTATCCTCTCGGCCCAGAGGTCTGTTCATCAGTGTCCTTTTTCTGAAATTGTTTACCTTAATTTCTCATTCAGTAATTCTACACATACTTCAGCGGAAGCATGGGGTTGAAGAAGGAGCTCCAGCTTTGGGTAAACTACCATCCATGGCCAGGATTCTCAGAAGCAGAACCAATAAACCGTGCCATTTCCGAAGACCCTGACGCGGACCTGGACGCCATTTTTGACGAGGGAATTGAAGCCAGCCCGCACAGGGGCAGGGAAGCACGGAATGGCACAAACAATTGAAACGAATCTGGCAGCTGGCTACGGGTGCGATGGATTTGTTGATCATGGAGGCGGCATGGGCAGGAAAACGACGACTTGGCTTGCTCCATTATCGTATTCGGTGTCCTAGATCAGATGCCTGCGTCACCGCAAAAAGGTGTCGTTCGTCCACAACCTTCTTCTCCACTCCCAACGATTTTTCAATTCATTCAGAACCGCTGTTCCATCCAGTCACATTCACCTCCTTTCCTCAGCGTCTCCGGGGATATTTTTCTCTTCTTCTCTGGAACTGTCACTGGCATTGTCTGTCTCCGTCTCCAGAAGAGCTGGCCTAACCGTGAAGCCTTGACCTTTTATATCCCGTTCTAGGGATGGAAATGATGCTCTCACTTTTTGTGCCTGAAATTTGCTTTTGTGATTCATGTGGTCAACCTTAGTTTTGGGATCCAATGTGGAAGGCGATAACTTTCTGTGCTGTGGCTAGCTGTGGACGAAAACGGACGAGCTGAGGCCGAAAACATGTTGGCATGTTTCTACTGTTGGTGGATGCAGTTGTTGGCAGCAAAAGAGAAAGAGAAGCAGGTTGCAGAGGGAAAGAAGCAGGAACGAAAACGAGAAAGAAGAGAAAACATGCGTCGGTGTCAAAGTGTAAATTGATTAACAAAACACAGCCAGACAACCATCCAGCCACGGGATTTCTCTCGAGATGGAAAAAATTAAGAGAAGGCCTGATGCGTCCAAAAGGTAGCTTTTGGCCTTTACACACACCGAGGGGCCAGAATGCTCACGTGCCCTTCACTTCGCCAACTAACGACTAGGACTGGTGCTATTAGCTGCGTGCTTAATTAATACTCGTAACTTTCTTCAGACTTGCACTAGCTGTTGCATGATAGTAGTCCATCAATCGCCTTTTTGCTCCGATTGATTGATTGGCACATGGACATGGCCACCCCTCCGAGATACTACTTGTTCACTGTATCTGGGCAAGTGGGATCGACATGTGCAGCAGCCGATCGAGCAGCGTGTGATGACCCTCACCGTTTTGCTCCAAAGAAAGAACACGATGATCGGTGAAATCATGATATATATATATAAACGTTTTATGAGTAGAGATTTTGGAGGATCAATTTCGATCGACACAGAGGCGTTGGTGATACCGACGATGTGGCCATGGATATCGAAGTGGCATGACGTAGCCTCCCTAGCTAGGTTTTTATCTGTCCGGTTACGTTCCCTGAATCAATTTTCTAGCCGCCTGTTCGGTTGGTCAGCAACATGCAGCATCGTTCGTTTGTCTTTAGTTAGTAGTTAGCTAAAGTCTGTGTTGTAGCTGTATATACATGTACAACTAGTCATTTTGTACACTTAAAATTGTAGACTTAGAAATCAGTCCTCTGACTATATACACATCGTTCAGGCAGTACAACGGATAATTACTCGCTATAATTTTTCAAAAATTCTGAGCTGGAAAGCGTAAGCTACGCTAGTATTTGTCGGAGAAAGAATCCTAGCTCACTCTCTAGATTGTGATTCTTGAGTTGGGTTGTTCGATACAACCAAGGACCATATTTTCCTGTTCCTTTTTTAAGCCATTATTTCCTTACAGATATTTGCTTTTCATCGAAGCTTCAAACATCAATTTTCAACGCAATGGAGTATAGTTTTTCTGGGGGAAATATACAAATGCTACAGACAACAAGATTTGCTCCTTTTTGTAAGCAAAAGAAAAATAAGAAAAGGGAGGGCAGGATCAACGCAGATCTCGGGAACCATGACCATGTCATGGGCTGGATTATCAGAACGTGCCAAATATAGCTTTTTCGACCACTTGCGCCCCACATGTCACGGAGTTCAGATGCTGTACGCCAACAACACAAGCCACATGCTAAAGGATTCCCAAAATAGTAGGGGGTCTACAAAATATATATATCAAAAACAGTAATGAACAGTTGGGGATCGATTAATCTAGTCTTTGATATATTTTTTGTTTCTTTAACCAAGCTAAAACTTCTTGGCTTACTCGGACATGAGCTTAATAACTAAGTAATTATCGTTCGAGTTTATATATTCAAAGTCTTTATTCATGTCTGGTTAAGGCTTTTTCAGTTGCCATCAGCAGCTAACTCAACTAGCGCTCTATGCTAATATAAGAACGTGCACCTAAAACCTAGGTATGAGTTGTTACGAAACGATCCAGTATACGTTGTTTTATAGCGAAGACATCCAACTTTCGAAGAGAAGAGAAATCCCTGTATATTCAACTCGATCCACCGGCCAGCTGCCGGCCTGAGCATTGTATAAGCGCTCTAGCTAGTTGGCCACCAAATAAAACACGCACAGCCTGACTAATTGATGCATGGCTACATACAGTACAATATATACAGGAGCAATGGACAAAAGGGACCTTTTCTCTGCCCATTCCCTATCAATATATTCACATGTGTGTCGCACGACTATAGGCAACCACATCATACATATGGAGAGATGCATGCTCATCATATCCTAAACTATGGAGTGCTAGATAGCATAAACAAACTAGTCATGAACTCGTTATCTTGTCAGCATCACTTAGTCTGCGGCATTGCATCTGCCACCAGTGGAGGTAGGATATATGCGCACACGGGAACGCGACATGATCGATCACACGTGACACAGGAACATCTCAGCGGCAACAAGAGACATACTACATACTAGTTATGTGCCGCACATAGGCGCCATTACAGCGGTAGGATCAACGATAATCATTCTAAGTGCAGAGCGATCGAGACGAGTGGTGCTATACTTGTTCCTGTCTAGTGCTTGGAGACAATAGCTCAAAATTGATTGATTTATTCCATAGCTTTTCTTATTTTGGGTTGAGATATAAGCTGCTTGTGGTTATAAGTTGTCAATTTCAATAATACCTTTTGTTTACTTTGTATCATTTTTAACGTTTAAAACTTGTGGATGATTTTAGTGGTTATGTGCATTCTTATGCACAGATCGAGAATAATAGAAAATCTTCGTTTATCAAAAAATTAACCTGCGGTTGCATGGCATCAACAGACGGTGCCTCCATGTAATATGGGCTAGGTCCGGCCTGGTCGATGGCCGGAGGACAAAATATACGTAGGAGCGGGGTTGGCATGGGCTTGCCTGCATCTTCTAAGTTTGTGTGAAGGCTGCAGCCTGGTGGATCCGTGGCCCGTGGAAGCTCTCGGCCGCGCCATCGATCTGCCGGGACGCCGGCGACTGGTCGGATGGACGCCACCACCGTTCCGCAGCAAAAGGAGGGCTGCAGGTCGGGTCGGCACGCGAGTATTTTATAACCTGCTAGGGAAGTAATTATAAGAATGAGAAAAAAAACTGGTTTATCAAACCAAAATAATAAAACCGACTAATCATACGGAATTATCACAACTCATCACAATGTTAAACCGAACCTTACGATCTATTTCTTCCATGAACTTGTTTTATAACATGTTGTAGAAATATAAAAAAAGCTGGTTAGCCAGACAATAAAATAAACAAAACTGACTAACGAAAACCTAGCTTTATGTCATGTTCTTCCATAAAAGCAAGTTTTTCATCCGGTGTACATTTAGCCCTGAATTTTCACCCCATGAGCCAGGAGCCACGGGACTGGATCCCAGGCGGGAGGCTTTGCCCTCTGCCGTTGCATACTTGCACATGCAGTGGGTCCGAAACCGTAGTTCGTCAGTTTGGTAAAAGATGGCTTGATGCGATTTTCAAGCTTCTTCTCAGCTAGAAAGAAGAAGAAGAATATATATCTTTTGGTGCAAGAATTCAGCAACCAAATTAAGCAAGGCCATGTCGGCCAAGGGAACAGATCTCTGCGATTCCAGTTGTACGAGCATGCCCTCTGGCGACCAGCCATTAGCATTCTTCTGGCACTGCCCATGACCACATGGCCACCAAAACAGTGGCATGTATGTTCGCACAGTTCAGCTGCCAATAAATGCTCCTCGATCGGTGTACGAGTGTTTCAAATCCAAAACGCCCAGCTTAATTAATCTTAAACATCTATTAGACGACAGAGATGGTAGTGTACATGTGAAGAGTACAAACAATTAAGACCGAAACTCGTACGAACGCTGAACTAAACTAACAAGCAGCTAGTTAATCTGTATAGATGATGGTGGTGGTGATCGACACTGCATGTTCATGTAGGACACATCTTTCTTTCATTTACTGACCCAGGCACTGAGCAAAGGCTTTTAATTCACCCAACCATAAACAAGACTCTGAATCCACAAAAATAGCAGATGCGCACGTCTTCTTCCTAACTTCCGTTTCTGAAAATTATCTGAAGAACTCGCAAATAGTAGTTAAACCAAAAAATGAGCTGCTCTACGAAGAACAGTAATGCTGTTCATCAAACAAAACATACTTGGGTTCAATTCTCAACACCTTCGGCGAAGACTTAACATTAATTACACACTTACTTGTCGATCTTAATAGTACATGTTATAGGCACATCAAGAACACATCGAAACTGAGGTACTACTAATTAACCCAGGCGTGCAGCAGAACAAGACCAAAATTATAGATAGCACCACGAGTTATGTTGTACGCGGGTAGCTAGCAAACCATCTGGGCATGGGCATCGGGGATGGGCCTGGGCTAGTAGCCCGGCCCGACGCGGTTGACGAGGGCGAGGGCGTTGCTGGTGACCTGCGCGACCTCGACGACCTTGCCCCGGATGGCGGCGCGCGTGCCGGCGTCCACGCCGCGGGACAGCCCGTCCAGGCAGGTGTTCTCGTCGGTCAGCGCCGCGCTACACCAGGTCTGCACGTTGCTCAGATGCCACTTGAACGACGGCGACCCGGCCCGCCCCATGCTCCCGCCCAGCTCCTGCGCCGCGTCCCGCAGGTGCTCCACGCTGTCCGCCATGTTCTCCATGCAGTCGCGCGCCGCGCCGCTCCCCGCGCGGGCGCCGCCGCCGTGGCCGTGGCCGCCAGGCCCGGTGCCGCACAGACGCCCCACGTATGCCGACGCCGACCGCGCGCGGTCGGCGCTCACGGCCAGCGCGGCGCGCGCCAGCTCCCGGGGGCTCCGCGGAGGGGGCCTGCCGCTGCCGGCGCCGTACGAGGACAGGCTCTGCACGCACACCGACGGGTACTGCGTCGCGCGGCACGACTTGCGGATGAAGTCGGTGGCGACCGGGACAGCTTTCTCGGCCGCCACACCCGCCGCGGCCGCGAAGGCGAGGAGCAGCGCGGCGAGGATGAGGGGAGGAGGAGGAGCGCCGGAGCGGGGCATGATTGGGTTCTTGGGGTTGGAGGAGGAGCGAGCTGAGCTGCGCTCGTGTGGAGTACTGTACTGACAAGGTGGTGTGTGTGTTGGCTGGCTGTCTTGATTGGTTGATTCTTTTGGAGTAACGACCAACAAGTTGTGTGCCTTTATATAAGGAGGAAAAAATAATGGTACTGTGTAAATTTGAAGGTATTCTTTGTAGAATTATTTTTCTTTCAGTTTGGACCTTGCATTGCATGGATAAAGACATCTGCATGCCATTGAATGAAAGACATTTCTAGAGAGGTCCCGTTGTTTGGTAAGAATTAAATATGTAAACCAATTTGGTGAGCTTATTTGCTGATAAATACTCCCTCCATCCACAAATGTAAGGCGTGCATGCTATGTGTCAGGGATTTGATACCCCTGAACATGATCTACACATCAAAATAATGGGTACACTAGTTAAAACACGATCCTTGCATCAAATTCTAAGGTCGTTTGCAACACAGGAAATTCAAATTAGGCCTCTCTGATTCAAATATGTTCATAGGGTTTTCATACGGATATTTACAGGACACGTACATCTTAGAAAATTCATATGGTTCTCCTATGATGTAGTCAATCATATAAAATTCAAGAAGACGATGATATTACCATTCTATTTTAAAATTCTGCTAATCAAATAGGCCCTGAATAGCTCAATGTTCCCCATGGAGGAACCTCATCGTCATCGTGTAAAGGAGCCACATGATTGTAAATATCTCAAGAGTTCTAACTCCGGGTAAAAGAAGACTTGGCATGGCATTTTCTGGTCATTGCATTGCACCCACCTAGTACCTGAAAACAAATCACTGTGAAGATTCAGGAGGCATTGGCAGCTTGACGCCACGTTCAGACTCAGCTCCCCACAGCAATTCCAAAAATTTACACATGCATCAAACATTTTGAAGGCAAGATCGCAATTACCATGTTGTCACAACAGGTTAAGGATCATAACGGAAAATACGGCGTGCTAGGGTGTTTCTCAGAATAACGCCACTAGATTTCTAGTTTTCCTTTTTTCTTTTTTATAAAGATAATAATGCCATCGAGAGGGTTAAAAATGAGAGAAAAAAATAGTATGTCTATAAAGAAGAGGTGTGAATGTGCGTTCACGTGATGGCCTAGGAGAAGTACTACTGTTGGTGGACCCTCCTGCTGTGATGTGATGCGATCAAGACCTATGTCCATCCATGTGCTAACACTAAGACGCAGAGTGAACATTTAGTACTATATTACACACTAGTCTTCCGCTCTCTCGTTCTCCCTGCTACAAGTTGAGAGAGGCAAAAAAGTGAAGCTCTCGATTCTTCCCCTTTCTCCCCGGCGAGATCCTCGTCTCCCCTCGTCTCCAGTTACCTGCGGGCACCGCGAGATGGGAGGAGCACGGTCTTTGTCCGGTTTGTATATAGGGGTAGGTTTTTCTCTCCATTCCGTCGTTGATTCGCCGGGCTCTTCGGCGGCGGTAGAAGGTTTGGTAGCTCGGCTCCAACCGCGGCTCATCGCTGCCTTCGTCGGCAACGGTGAGGAGCCTGTGGTTCTTTTGTTGTTTTCTCTTTGCTGCCTGGGTGGGCGTCTAGAGAGGGGTTCTTCTCTGTTCCTGGTTTTGGCGTTTTTGGCTTCGGCAGCGGCGTGCCTGTGGATGTCGGCTGCTGCTCTTCCGCTTCGTTCTGTTGCAGGTTTCGCGGTGGTCTTCGATCTGCGGCGCTGCTTGGTCGCTGGCAAATCTTGGGGCGTTGCCCCTGCCGATGTGCCCTCCTTGGTTGTTCAGCTCCGGCGTTTACGTCGGGCGTATTTTGCGGCGATTCTCCGAGGCATTGTCCTCTTTCTTTGCTTTGCAGGTGATGCTGGTAGCGTCGTGTTCGCCGTTTCCCTGCGTCTTCGGCGGCTCATCGGCGGGATGGGAGCGGGCGGCGATGCGGATGCCAAGTTTGCCCCAGGGGCTTATCTGTAATTTTCTTTTCTTTGTGGGCTTGTCTGCAAAACCATGGGACAGCGTGTCCACCCTCCAAAGGGTTCTCCGGCCAGCTGTTATGTTGATATACTGTGTGTTTTCCTTATCTTAATACAATCCAGATATTTCTCAAAAAAAACCTATGTCCATCCGTGAAGAAACGAAACAAACCCGACATGATAAATCTATCATAAGATTTGATCTTCCACAATGTAAAATTTAACCTAATTCATGATCTTGCAAACTTCGCAGAATTTATGATTACTTGCTTAGTGGGGAGTATTGATATTTTTTCTACGAAGATGGTGAGAGATTAAGCAGCGATTTGTTAGAAAAAGGAAATGATAAATGCAGTATCATGTCGACAGACTTCGAAATTTTTTCGTTATGGATAAGTAAATGTTGTGTACATAGAGTAGGTTGAGTAATGCATGGTTGGACATGGCCTAATGTTTGGTCCACACTCACACTACCATTCTGGGTTGGGACGTTGGCCACACCTAACGATGGTTTTCAACCCTCTTTTAACAAAACTTTTTCCTCTTTTAGGCTGAGTTAGTTATACTATCAACTTAGTTAGTCAAAGTCTTCGTACATTGTTAAAGCAGTGGCTGACTTTTGCTGACCTGCCGAGAAACAAGTGAGTGCAACAAAGGTTGCCGGCTTTTCAGAAAAGAAGAGAGAAACTACTGTCTATGGTGTGAACCTATGCAAATGCGTGCAAGTTTCAGTGCTTGCCGGAGCCTATTCATGTGCAGCAGCAAATAGCTAGTCAGACTGTCAAATGCACAGGCCACACCGAGCTCTCTGCTTTTGAGAAAACTGAGACTTTTTTTTTGTGTGTGTGAGGGAAATGGAATACGGATGCACACAAGTTGAGCCCCTCGTTAATGGCTACGGCGCCTATCGATCTATTGCGTGCTGGCGAAATCTAAGAAGTAGCAGGACGCCTAACTCTCTCCGATCGAGCTGCCAACTTGCCAAGATCGCGCAACTTGTCCCGTTCAATGCATGTATGTAACATACTAACCTAAGGCACTTTAGATAGTCAGATATTGAAGCTTGGAGAGTCACATTATTAGTCCAAAATGAAGTTGAACTTGTCAGGGACACCATCACAAATTGTGGCAGTGACAGCATCGCAAATCTGTGTAGCTTCAAGTTCGAAGCTATAGCATTTCTGGCTAACAATACGTGCTGAATTAAGGAGACAGGACAGTATCAAAACAATATTGTGGCAGTGTACAGCGCCGCCTGCGTTGCTCGCGCACGTATGGTTCACATGCATGACACGAGGGGATGTCACATGCGTGGAGCTCCAATCAGTGCGTACGATCTGGATCAATTGCGGTTGCGACATGAACAAGTCTGAAAGAGGAGCTACGGAAAAAGCACCTACCCGAGAAGAAGCTAGACGGACGAGCTCCTCGGATTCCGCTGAAAGCGAGGAATTGGCCTTCTCGGACATGGTGCCCACATGTCTCCGAGCCTGGCAAACCCTCGTAGTTTTATTAAGATCAAGCGAGCCTGGAAAATATCTGTTTCGACCGGTGAAAATATCTTTTCTGACCAATGGTAAAAAAATTCTGTGCTATGGAAATAAGTTTTCACGTGATGAAGACAATTTTCTCATGTAATGGACATATTTTTTAATGTCCGATAAAAATATTTTTTTATTACGACGTTTCTAATGATGATATAAACAAATGCTTCACATGATTACAACATAATATAACTCGAACCGCAATAAAAATAAAACATTATTGTAACAAGAGCCTAGGAACCAAAATCTCAACATAAGAAATGCCCATGAGGCCTTGACCCGGTAGCGGGAGAGGCTTATGATGTCGTTGTTCCAGACGGCAGAGGATCCATGGCTAGACAATATAGGATCCATGGTTGTAGTCATGTCATCCTAGAGGTGGGCATCATGCTCCTCGACGCTCCTAGGACACCATCGCTGAACTATAGTGGTCACCGTGATCAGATTTGACATATTTAATGGTCGTCGCCGCCAAATCTTGCGACTGCAGGTGTGTCGAGGTCCTAGCGTGAGCTCCCGCCGTTCGGAGATGCACAACCTCAAGGCCTCCCCCTTCCCTCACTTCAAACGGGAAATTATAGGAGATACCACACGACCTTAGTTGGAGCCCCTTTCCTCAACTTGTTTTCCTCCATATCATCATCTTGATTCTTGCGCTTCTTGTATCGTGATGCCTTGCACACTAGACATACATGCAAGTCTTCGTACTCTTTATGGAATAGGATACAGATATTTGGACAAGCGTGTATCCTTACTACGTCCATTTCCAAGGGACAAACCACCTGCTTGGCTTTTATATGTGCTTTTGATCATATGGTTTCCCTTTGGCGTGAAAGAGTTAACATCTCTGTGAATTCTTTGTCGGACCACCCGTTGCTTGCCTTTAATTTGAGAAGTTCAAGAACGTATGGTAGCTTCATGTATTTCGACTTACAACCCTCATACAAAGGTTTCTCTGAGTTCTCTATCAAACTCATGAATTTATCAAACTCTTTCCGTTCAATGTCATTGCCTTCTAGATTGCGCAACATCTACCCAAGATCCACATCATGAATGTCTTTATTGCGCAACATATCCTCATCGGATTCTGAATCGACATCAACATGTATTCCATTGATCTTATCGCCTTCCTGTATACCATGTTCTTCACCATGACTGATCCACCAAGTGTAACCCTCTACGAAATCCCGATGAATCAAGTGGCCTTGGATCTAAGCTGCGTTTTCCCACATCTTCTCGTTCTTGCAATCAATGCTTGGACAAGACACAAATCCACCAAACCTTGATCTCAAACATATAGTCCTTTGCGGCTCTCATAAATTGGGATACACCACTCAAGTACTCTTGGGACGCACGGTTACAATACATCCAGCTTTGCTCTATCTACGTAGTTGATGCTTATAATTCAAAACTAATTAATGACGCAAAATATTAAGAAGCTAGCATGATAAACTATTATATATTATACAAACCTAAATTACCTATATATAATTATTAAGCTTAACTTAATTCTAAACCATATATTACCTAGCTCATCTAAAACAATATTCTTCATTCCCTATTTACATGTAATTAACCAATAACATTTTTAATATAATCTCCTTTGCTTACTTATCTCCTTTCTCCTAAATTCTCCCGATAAAACCATAAACCATAACCATAAAGCAATAATTAGAACAAATACAAATTACTAACATTGGACCATCAAGTAGTAGATTTACAATAAAACCTTCAAATCTATGGTAAAATCACCAAGAAATCATCCAGTAGCAACTACCCTTCAAACCAACCTGGATCTGGAAAAAAAAATTGGGTTAAAAAAATCCCCTTATGGAGGTCAGAGGGTCATCATAGACATATATTTCACTAATACCATTAGTGATGACATCTTAGACAGACGCGGAAGAAAAACTGTCAGAGATAACAACACTCATCACAAACAGGTCAAGATCTCACCTGTCTGTGATGATTCGTCTTTGACAGTTGGAAAAAAACCTATTAATGATGAGTTGTCATCACTGACGATTTTTCTTCCTGGCCTTATCTCTAACGGGTTTTATGTCCACCCATTTGAGATATCTCTTATCCCGGACGAGCAAGGTCACCCGTCAGTGACAAGTCGTGTATGGTAACCTATCCTGTAGCAGTGTGTCACACCCCGATTTTCCAAAACCCAGAAATTAGGGTTAACAAAAACTTTTTCGTTAATAATGTCAGCTGAAAATACACGTAATTAAAACTCTAGTTCAATTCATGATGAAGCTAAATGCCAAACACGAAAACCCTTGTCTTTACCTCTATCGATCCCCGTGTTGCTGAAACCCTAATTCTCCGAACTTGTACAACAACGTGAGCAACCCCATTCAACACCTGATCCCCATACTTAGCTATTCGCCCTTACACTCCTGTTATGAGCACACCTTGGCATCCTTTCCCCTCTCCTAGTTGGGGTGACCTAGTCCAACTTCCGCGATTAAGTTTCCACGCGACACCTTCGTGAAAATGAAGCATATACCCATCTTGAATCTCTTCCGAATGACCTGAAATTCTACCACCAACTTCGCCATGCCCCATCGCGAGTATGTGCAAAAATATACTGCTTTTATATAAACACATACGCATTAAAAACCTAACGCAAGAATGCCTTAATACGTCATATACGTTAATGTGCATCGGCGGCACCCTGCCAACGGCTGGACCCGAAACAAGATAGATGGACTCCCGCAAGTTTCCATATTCCTCCACCCCTTGCCGCGCTCTGAAACCCTAATTCTGAGCTCCCGATCCCTTTACTTCCTATCTAATCTAATTCCCTCTAAAACCCTAATCGCGAGACCTAGCGCTCTTCGGTCTACCTAAATGTATCAGGAAAATTCTTGGAACAACATAATGATATCTTTAACCCAAATATGACATAAAATATTGATGTCCAGTTCAAAAATATCTGAGTATGCAAATAATAAACCCTGGGGCAAAAACGAGCATTGAACTGCAACCTATATAGATAAATGTCAGGAAATTTTAATAAAATTCCACATCACTCCATATGCTCCCAGAACACCAATTACGTAAAAACATGGGCACGCCCCATTCAGAAAATGTGAGAAAAACAGTATCGAACACTTCAACCCATTTAGTTCCTTGCATGAAATAAAGGGCCAACTCAAAGGGCAAGGTACCAAACTAATTTTAAGAGGTTTTCTTTTCACGTCAACGTGTCGAAGCCCTTCACTTCCACCAACAGCATCCCATCTGTCCTATGTACATGAACCCCTTTGACACGTCCCATCCTCCGCATAGTTAAAATCACCCAAGGTGAAATTTATTTCTACTAGTTCAAACGCATGGATGGCATCTCTCAGAAATATCTGGCACCTGAAATCTTTTCTTGCCAACGCACCAATCGGTGTCCGACCTCAATGAGCACCACTGCTGCGCTGGCCAGCTCACCTCTGCTACCCTCTGTTCCCTCACCTGCGTTCTACAAAAAGGTCGTGCACGAGAGATCACATCAAAGCTAAATATGTGCCCTGTTTTACCATGGACACCTCATCACCCTGGCCTAAAAACAGGGCCAAATCGGCTGGATTCTCGCCTTGCCAGCACTGCCGAGCACCTTTCACCATGTGCCAAACTGATCACCCATACATCTCCTTCAATGCATTGCCTAGATATTTCTCTCAAGCACCAAAACCGAGCTCCCATCCTCCTCACTCTTGCCGAGCTTTCCCCTTCAGACATTCTCTTCTTCCCTGAGCTCTATCTTGCCCCATTCCTTGCCTTCCCCAGTTACCCTCCATTCCTCCCCATTTTCTTGCAAGATGAGCAGCAACTTCTAGCAACTGGAGCCCCCTCTACTTCCCCAAGCTGAGCAGCACCACACTCCAGCTCCAACCGCACCATGCTTTCTTCTTTCTTCCCTTTTCTAGCTCGCCCCGAGTAGCCAGGCGCCGAGCCAAGCTTCACTTCTTTTCGAGTATGCGCGTCCCCTTCCTCTCCTATTGCTTTCCCCTCCATTCTGGTAATAGCAGTCCCAGGCACCGACCTCATCCCGAGTTAGCCACCGGCGAGCATCACGGGTCGCCGCCGCCAGGGCCCGTGCTGTCTCCCTCGCCGACGTGTTGAACCGCGCCCCTCAGATGGCCGCCGGACTCGCCAGCAAGCTCCACTGCAGCCCCGACGCAGCTGCAGTCGCCATGGCCACAGATCCGCTGGTTTCGCCAGTCCCGAGCTACCACCGAGCCACGCTGCCGCCAGCTCCTCCACGGCCGGCCGCCCCCACCGCAGCGCCACCAGCCGGATTCCTCCTTTCCCCCTGTTGCTTCCCGCCGCCGAGATCTATCCCCGCCGGTGGCGCCTACCTCGCCGCACCGAATCCGGTAGCTCCGCTTGGCACCGATTCCAGGGAGCAGAGTACCGCCTAATCCAGCTCTAACCGCCGCGCCTCCCACCGCCCGCCACCGGTATGTCACTCCGAGCCATCCTGCCGAGGCCCTTTGTTTCTCTGCCCCTCTGCCCCCCTAGTTATTCCCGAGCAACCACCATTCCTTGTCCCTGCTAAGACCATCGCCGGCGAGCCCCTCAGCCCACCGTGCCTCTAGTCCCTCTTCCTCTCCTCCGGCACCGAGCTTAAGCTCCTCCACCTGCCGCCAAAGGCTCGCCGCCCCTCGGTTTGCCGTTGGTAAGACACCGCCGCCACCTATCCCCTCTCTATTCCCCGCCATCGGCAACTCCCTGGGCCATCAACGTGAGTGTAAATGCGTGGAGTACGTCTCTACTCCATGCGCTAGGAAGCACATCCTCTGTTCTCCTTTTCCCAAAGCCGTCTCCGCCACACCGGAAGCGCCTTTTCAGAGACCGCCACTGACGTCATCCCCTTTTGCAGTAAACCAACCGGTTCTCTTCTTTTTATTAGACCACCGAAGTTGGTTCACCCGATTCAGTAAGTTTAAAATTGGTTCTTCAAAAATTTCTTCCGATTACCAGAAGCTAGGGTAGTTTAGAAGTCTTTTGATTCAAACTCCATTTAAAGATTTTTGAAGCTATGTAAGTAGAAACAGAAATAACCGAAAGAGTTAGTTTCAATCTAAGTGCTTTAAGTAGGGAAAAATGGTTGAATATAGTTCTAAAATTTCCTAATCTAACCCATCAGTAGCAGGGCATGTGCATCACTCTCCGTATCCAAGCACTTGTAGTGTAAGGAACGAATAATAAAGGGGATGGTCGTATTTTAATACACTTAAAGGGATTCTAAGCTTATAGGTTGAATTCCGGAATATTCAAGGTACGAAAATGAAATGCTGTAGAACCCGTAACCTAAAGAAACCAAGACACCGAACTAACCCATGAATAAGAATCACTAGATTTCGGTTAGCTTCCAAGGAAGGAATCATCATTTTCTTGTGGTATAACTAAGAATCTAGATGAGGACCAAAGCACCACGAGCGTAACATTCCAACGCATACAACCAGGTCTAATGTTATCAGAACCTGAAGGAACTACCAGCAACATGAAGTCCACACATATCCCTCCTAGGCTCCTTCGCGAAATACCTGTAAGTTAATGACTTGATAATCGAACCGTCGGTCGGCTGCCCAAAACCCTAGAGCTACTAGGAGCACATGTCTTCCCGAAAACCCTAAACCCTAGCTCGACAAGAACTTCACCAAAAACCCTAACGCCAGGTGTATGCCAAAGATCTTCCGAAGGCCCTGAAACCCTAGCGCGACAGGAACCTAAGGTAGATATTTTGACGAGGTAACCTAAAGCACCCGATTCTAAAGCTCCATAAAATCACAATAGTTAATCCAACGCGCTGTGATTGCATGAATTGATTATTCGGGTTCTGTATTTGATGTTCTTGGTTCTTCCTTGCATCGTGATTTATTCGCCATTCTTTCGACGTGTAGATACCGACGTTAGGGAATATCGCGTGAAGGAATTTGGACGATTGTCGAATCGAGTTCAAGACCGAGACCCGGCCAACGTTGCCAGGCAAGCATTTCCACCTTGACCATGTTGAAATCCTATATTTGTGAAGCTAATTATTTTGTTTATGAAATTGCATGCTATGTGGATAAAATTATTATTTTATGTAGACCTAGCTATTCCTATTAGATGCACGGCTTAGGCCCGATAAACCATATCCTCGTAACCCTAGTATTAAGTGCTGATCATTGGATGATCGGCAAATTAATTAGGAGTATAGGCGATAGCCCCGCTTAGCCCTGCTGTAGTAAAAACTAAGTTTTATCGATACGATGGATTTGGGATCAAAACCCTCGATTTGTAAATGCATACCGAGGTGCCATTTAAAAGGAATGTTTGTTAAACCCTGAATGAGATGATGGAGGATTTGGATTCGGGCAAGAATGTTAAGGGTGTTGGAGGTGGTAGAGTAGCCGGTCGCTACTTGAATCAGAAAAGGGTAGGGAGCCGGTTGCTACCTGAGGCCTGGAATGGCAGGGTAGCCGGTTACTACCTGAGGTGATGGTTGGACATGGAGTCTTGCTCGAATCAGTTAAGGACCGAACCTAAGTGCCACTGAATCAGTTCCCCACCGTACGTCCACATGTCCTTTATGGGAAGGACTTGACTCAGTATCTCGTTTAATGCTGGAGGTTGGAACCGTGGGAAGTTAGGGTGATGTGCTAGGGTGGATTGGGATCCCTAGAGGATCTTCACGGGACTGTGTGGATGTAAAGCTCTCAGCGAGTCTCACGGCAGAGTTGGGGTAAAGCTCTCGAACGAGTCTCACGTCTGCGTGGGGGTAAAGCTCCCTGTAGGGTTCCACGAGTACGTGAAAATATGGTCCGACACAAAGGTGGAGAGTCCTATTTTTGACATCCGGGATGCCAAAGTTGGGTTACCCACCTAGCGGGTCCGGCTCTAGTGTGAACACGGGCGAAAGGTCTCGTTGTACTAGTCCTGTCAGTACACGATGCATAGTATACCCAGGACAAACTACATCTTGTGGGTAAAGCCGTACAACCTCTGCAGAGTGTTAAAATCTATTCGAATAGCCGCGTCCTCGGTCATGGACATGAACTGGTAAGGCCACACACTGGTTAGACTGAGTTTTGTTTGTGAAAGCTGGGAAATGGGATTAAGGACGTGGGCATGACGTGTCCACAGTGAGCAGTTTAAGCTACAGTCGGGTAGCGAGGAACTGCAGAAGAGAAAACCTAGCCCGGGCCGCGAGGCGGTAGCGCGGGTAGGTTGTAAGGATTGTTCGAGGCGGTAGAAGGAGCTACCGGCCTCTAATTGACGATTGTTCTGCTGGAGTATCCAGCACCGAATGCTGTCTCGACAGAGACGAATTTGATTTCGAAATGCTTTTACAATCTACTATTCTAGTATTTAAATGTAAAACTTACATTTCCGCACAATCAACAACATAGGGTAGAGCTATTCCTTGATCTATCCCCTGCATGAAATATTGCTGTATATTTCCTCCTGTGGGAATAGCTTGCGAGTACATTCAATGTACTCACCTGGCTTGTTGATTTGGCCAGACGAAGGAGACATCAATTCCGAAGATACGAATATGAACGTGAAAGCTAGGGCGTAACCCCAGTCAGTTGCCTGTCGGGATTTGGCATATTGCTGGGCCACATCATCGCTTGTCTCTCCGCTGCAAGTTATAGCCGTTGGGCTACAGGTATCAGATTATCGACCTTAACGGTCTATTTAATTGTTTACGCATGTATGACAATGATATACAGGTTAACTCGTGTGTATCGGCTACTGATCCAGGGACCGGTACAGTGATCACGAGGGAGTATCCGGCCTTAAAACCGGGTACGCCACACAGTGGGAGGTGAATGGGGAGAGGAGAGATTATATAGGCCTGATGGACGCCATTGGATGAATCGCTCGCGATGGATGGATGGCTACTAGTCATAGCCAACACTACGATGAGACTATAGGTAGGAAGAGTTTCCCTTGTAATGTACTCCCCCGTTCAGGTATATAAGGCGTATTTTGATCGGTTAAGATAAGATTTTGACCAACAATTACTCAATTACTATATGGTTTATGCAATACAAAATCACAATCATAAGTAAGTATTTTAAAATATAAATCTAATGATATTAATTTTATGTCATATGAAATACGTGGTAAGTGAATAAAATTTAGTTTAAATCTTATAAATATGCCCTGTACGAAAGAAGTAAATATATAGTCTGCTTTAGCTTCGAACAAAGCTCGTTAAAATTTGTCTGAGCTTTGCAGCCGTAGTGAAATTAAGCTGATCCAGCTGCAGGCCGGTCCTTACTGTCCCAAAGGACGTGGGTTTTTTTGACAGCCCAGTTGATCCTACTCAAAGGCCCAAGTGAGCCCATTACGACGCCCAAATTTCTCACCAGATCAGATCAGTTGAGTTAGAAAACACACTAAAAAAAACGTTGAGTTAGAAAACACCCTAAAAGAAGTTGAGTTAGCATTTCCTAATGTATACGTTGCAGTATGAACGTGCACGTCAGAATTATTGCATGCAAATGGGCGGCATCACATGTGAGACCAGGCAACTTGCTGTCGACGTGAAGGTGAACTGAAGCCTCCTCCCCGTTGCAACCCCCATCGACCGCGTGCGAACTGGATTACTGGATCAACCATGCCATGCAATTTGGACGGCGTGGAAGACTCCGGCACACATACATCCCGCCAAGCAACCACCCTGGCACACACTAGCTAGACTAGATCGATGTAGCAGCTCAAGAAAAATAGTCCGGGTAGAATCCATGCAATTAATGGAAACGGACGGACGGTCAAAATGTCATAGAAAGTTCTGAATCTTTTGACAAATTAACACAGGATTCATTTATTTTGTTACAAAATTTTAAATCTAAATTTGATCCACACATTGAGAGACAAAAATAACAAAATCTATTGTAAATAGTGACTAATTCAAATTCAAATATTTAGCTACCATTCATAGCAGGATTTTTTTATTTGTTGATATGTAAATAAAATTTGGATTTAAAATTTGGTGAGACGATAAATACACCTTGTATCAATGTTTTTAATTTGTTTTCATAACTTGTGATAATATTTTGGATGTGTCATCAGTGCACGTATACACTTGGGCAGATCATACGAGTCGCTCCCAAATAAGTCCCACCTCGCTCGCTTGCTCGATCGCCACGTTCGCTTCACAAACTCTAAAGCACGAGACAACACGCGCTCGCACTCACACGAGCTCACTCTCACTCAGTCACTCACAGTCTCGCGACAAGATGGTGTGGAGCCGTGGACGCGCGCGCCTTCCGCAGGTGGTGGCCGCCGCCGCCGCCTTCGCCTGCATCTGCATGGCCGCCATGGCACCGTCCACGGCGGCGCAGGGGACGACGGATGCCGGTGGCGGGGGCGCCGGCGCCGGCGCTGCGGTGCCGTCGTGCGCTTCCAAGCTCGAACCGTGCGGAGGCTACCTGCAGGACACCGCCGGTACACCGCCGGCGTCGTGCTGCGGGCCGCTCAAGGAGGCGGCGACCACCGAGGCGGCGTGCATGTGCGCCATCCTCATGAACAAGGCCGCGCTGCAGGCGTTCGGCGTGGCGCCCGAGCAGGGGATGCGCCTCGCCGGGCGGTGCGGCGTCACCACCGACGCAGCCACCTGCGCCAAGTACACCTCCGCCGGTGCCGGTAAGCTACGCTCATTCTCATTGCTCACCGCCGACCGGATCGAGTGACGCGTTCGTTTGCTTCCTAGCGTGGCACGCGCGTACGTCCAAGCTCTGAATTTAGTGATTTGTTTATCACCAACAGTACTGGTCGGATCAGATCAAGGTGGATTATTCCTGACTAAAAAGTTTGTCGTTTGATGCACCTAAGCTGGCTATCTCTATTTTTTAAGTCTCTTTCACCGTCAATCTGGTGCTGCAGTTAACATGGCGCAGAAGTTTTTTCTGGTACTTCTAGATGAATTGAAATACTGAATATAGAAAATTGAGTGTGAAATTTTGGATCTCATCCATTCTTTTTGTAGGATCATAGTCATAACTGAGTTACACTAGTGACGCGCGCGCTAGATCTCTTCGTTGATGATCTGATCAGATCTCAGCTGATGAGATCATTTATGTCATAACTAACTTATTAATTAATACAATGCCGTTCTGAGCAATGGTGATTTGATTTTTCTTGCAGGTGCAGGCACTGCCGGTACTACTGCTGCGTCTTCAGCGTCCACGGGCAGTGCTGCTTCTACAGGTATACCTGTGCTTCCGACTACAATATTGCTGTCTGTGATCAGAAATCAGAAGTAGGACAAAATGATAACTTTTTGTCTTGCCATACAGTCACCATTACTAACTGCAATAACACTAGCAAATACATGTCCACATGAAAGCAATATATATTAACTGACAGAGAGGCTCTTTGCTTGACTGAAACTACAATACCTACCTGTATAGCACAATTCTGTCACACTTTTCCACAGTATGAACTGGTAGCCTGAACTTCTCTTTCTGAAACCATCTCGAACCGATCTGAATATCTACTGTTTGTAACTGCGCCTTCTGTGCTACTGCAGTTGCCAAGCCAACGGCAAGCAGAGGCACCACGCATCACCTGAGCTTGATCGCCGCATCTTCCTTGGTAGGCTTCAGCTTCATCTGGTGGACGATTCTGGCGTAGGAAGAGCTACCATATCAGCATACACTATTATGTAATGTTGTATCATCTCAATAAATATACCTAGTTGTTATTTTGTTCAGTGGAGCTTTTACTGCTTGTTCCTCTGTACATGGCCTACACATTCTATCTCTGTATGCTCTTTTAGCTTACCGCCGTGGTTGGTTGCAAAAGAAGGAGGGAACAAAGAAAAAAAATGTTGAGCACAAACTACTAGGTAAACGCATACTATTTTAAATGTTAATACTAGAGAGTAATGCAAATCACCAAAGAACCAAGAACTAAAAGGAGGCAAGGGACCTTTTATTTATTTCATGGTGTCATGTTTTTGGTACAATAGCTTCAGTCAAGTTAGTACGTAGCAGAGCAGCAATTAGCCACTCTGAAGGGTGAAACTTTGGTTATGCATCCTTTGGTTATTCATCAGCCATCACTCCCTACTTCGGCTTTTATGTTGATGGTGGTGATGTTTGGACCTCCTTTTCTCCTTTTCATCCTTTCTCTCTGGACTGCTGTCTTTGTTCTTTTCTTCTCTGCGCCTGTGCTTAGGGATGGACGGCTCCTCATCTGAGGATCTAGATCTCAAAAATAGCGGCTTCTCTGACCATGAACTCGGCGTTTCCATTCCTCTTTCACTCGTGCATCTGGACTTGTTGAATTGTCCTGCCTACCTGATGGAGCGGTAAGGTATGGACCAGGCTCATTCATCCTAGAACCAATGGCTCCTCGTCCTCGCTTTACCCTAACAAAAAAATTGCATGCTTAGTTATCTGATTGCACATGCATATGACAGACAAAATGCGAAGGCTAAGCATATTTCTTATTAAGATGAAAACATTGTCAGCCTATGATCTGATCAATGACAGGTAAACATTGTCAGCCTATGATCTGATCAGTGACAGTAAACATAACATGCTAGAAAAAATCACATCTTTCAGTCCATGTAGGAGTTTCATCGAAATATCTAATTTCTCCTGTCAATTCATCTTATGTTTTCATCAAGTAAATGATGGATATCGTAACTGACCTTGAACGAAGAAACTCTCTTCGATTTCATCATCGCCTATGCCCTCCTCCTGGTCTGAGTAAGAACTGCTATATGAATCACTCACTAAAGACGACGTAGCGTAAGGTCTGTCTTGTTCGATCTAGAGATGAAACATCGGTCTCTTGAATCATTCTTACGTTTCTCGGATCTCAAGTCCATGCGACCATTGGTTCTGCTATTCATCCTAGATTCCAGCTCCAGCTCCAGCTCCTTTTCCTCCACACGCCACATCTCATTAACCTCCACAACTCGATTTGCTGCAGGCAAACAAAGGTCATTTATTTCAACAGGAGCACAAATACATACTTAGTCAGTGAAGACCAAAGAATTAAGGTAGCATAATCACAAGTTCGGAACTGGCTTTCTAATTACAAGTTGCCAACAATGTGTATCTTCTTTCAAATGAATGGAATTCCTTCATCAGGAAGCACAGCAAAAGGTTGCCCAAGACACAAAATTTTGCAATAACTGATCCCAGTTAGTTAATCATATTAGCTAAGCATTGTTGATTCTACATTGAAAAATATACCAGTAAGTAACCAAATCAACTGGAAGCCTAAGCAACCAAAGTCCAAAAGGCAAAGGAGAAGCTAACCAACCAACCTTGCTGAACTCCAAGAACGGTGGCGGAGAGGAACCGGGAACTGGGACGGTGCCTCCTCGAGGAGCAAAGCCGCGAGGCGATTCTCCGTCCCCAAATCCATTGTCTGACCGCGAGGCTAGAGGCTCTGCAGGGAGAGGGGGAAACCCTCGATGCCCTTTCCGGCCTCGGCGACGGCGACGGCGGCCGCAATCGCAGCCGGGAGGATTCGTGGCGTCTAGAAATTTCGGTCGCAATTGGGGAGAAATAGAATTGGACGTGTTTAGAATTGGCATTGGGGCAGGTGGCCCAGCCACGTCTCGGGCCTCGCTAACCCTCGGCCCGTTCCGACAAGAAGAGAACCTCTCCACGCGACGCAACCCACTCGTGAGAATCGTGTGTTCCCAAATCGACGACGACGCAGCGAGCGATGATGCGGCCGCCGTCGCCGCCGCGGCCGCTGTCGTTCCCGACGCTGGACTCCCTCGCGGCGTTCCTCCGCACGCGGATGCCGGCACCCGCGCTCGCGTCCTGGGGCTCCGCGCCGGGGACCAAGACCCTCCTCAACCTCTTCCTCGAGCTCTCCCACGGCGACTGCACGCTCCTCCTCTCCCCGCCGCCCGCCGCCGCCGCCCTCGTCCGCGCGGTGCACGTCGCCACCGTCCGCATCCGCAACCGCCGCGGTGCGCTTCTGGTGGAGACCCGGCAGCTACTCTCCGACGGCACGGTCCGGCGCCGGGGCCCGCGGCCGCTGTCCGAGAAGATGCGTCCCGGGGAGTCCCCCGAGGCCGCCGCGTCCCGCGCCGTCCGGGAGGAGCTCGGCGAGCGCGTCCGCGTCCGGATCCTGGGGGGAGACGGCGAGGCCGAGCCCCCGCGAGTGGAGGAGAGGGAGTCCGCCTCCTACCCGGGCCTCCCCGCCAGGTACGTGCTGCACGCGGTGGACGCGGAGGTGGTCGAGGGCGTCCCGGAGGACGGCGAGTTCGACACGGAGGAGACCGGCGAGGGCGAGGGGCACGACGGTGGCGGCGAGGCCATCACCGTGAAGCGCCACTACTGGAAATGGATCGACGACGAGGAGGACACCGCCGCCGGGGAGGGCGCGCGCGCAGTAGGACACTAGAACCTGGTAAATCAAATCCTGCTTGCTACAGTTCGAGGCCTCATATGATTTGTGCGTGGATGAACAATTTGGTGTCATTTCGTTATGATTTTGTTTGGTTTCTTTGCGTTATAGTTTCACGCGTACATTTTAGCCTCATGATGTGGTTCTTGCACTCTTGTCATGCAGTGATAATTCTCTCTGTGTCCTCTAAATCTCTGATGTGCAAATGTTTCTTCTGAATGATGCCACTCTCTGGAAACAGTGATGTGGTGGACCTGTGATCATGTGGGCAAAGCTAGCCCTGCAAAGTGCAAACACCAACCCGTTTCGTTCTGCATAACCATGATTGAGCTCAGAACAAGGTTGTCCTTTGAGTTGCACTGATTACGTGATGTTGCCTGCCGTGGTGCTGTTAGTACAGGACTGAAGAATCTGTTACTTCTTTCTGTCTCAGCGCACACTTCCCCACCCTAAATTTGCAGTGAACATTCTGTCGGCCACCGTAGCGAAATCCGCAAACAATGCCCGTCTCACGCGGGAAAGTCTAACATAATCCTATGTCCATATGCATCCCTTTTGAGTTTGTGCACTAAATATCTTGATTTTTTTTAAAATAATGGTACTATAAAATGTTAATTTACATGCATGTAGAAAATTTGTGAAAAAAATATGGTCATATGTGCACCATGCAAAAAAAAGAAAAGATAAGAACACCTCCTTGTTATATAATTTAATATCTCTTTTCTTTTGTATATTACACATATGATTCTGTTTTTTTATGAATATTTGAACACGTGTCTAAATTAACACTTTATAGTACAATGAACTTGCTGTGAATTTTTTGAAATATGCAAGTGTACAGACTCGCAAATGGGTTCATATAAAGCTATGTTCACAAAATCTGCTTTACGTCTTACACCATAATTTCGGGGCATCGGGAACCGGGAGGTGTAGCATTTAGTCGGTCAGAAACGCTGTTTTTGCGCCTCGTTGGCGTTCCATGCACTCTCCGTTTGGAAATCAGTGCATCTTACCTCCTTTAGAGCGTCCCGATAGTTTATTTCTTTACTTGTAAGAGCATCCACACCAGCATTGCAACCGGTTGTGCATAGTTAAATTTGAAGATTTTGATCAAAAAACATGGTGCAACAGCTTCTACATTTGGTTCTGCATCCATTCTGGTTATGCATCTCGTCTCCTTCATTCCCCAATTCTAGCAACCCTCATTCGTTCTGCATCGAGGAACTACTGCTCGCGGAGCATTCCGCGCCCCGTCCCCACCATTCTGCTCCATCGGCCGCCATCTCACCCCACAGCTCGCCCTGCAGCAAGCCCTGCAGCTCGCCCCACAGCTCGTCCGTCTGAAGCTCCGCCCCCGCATCGACCGTACCGTCCCTCCCACCGGGCACCGCCATCTACCACAGATCCAGTCGGTTCCCTCTGCAGGGACCGAGCCGTGGTCCCGTCCCCCTCCCTCCGCCCACCACCGGTGGGACCGACGGCACGGGAGCTTCGGCATCATCCGAATCCCACTCCTCCCAAGTGCTCTCTATCGAGATCCCTTTCCACCTCTGCGTGAATCCAGATCCTCGTCGCCACGCCTCTTCGCTGCGGCTGGAATCGAGTCCTGCTTCTTCTCCGACGGGTGGAGCGGCTGCTGGTGGTGGTCCGCCTCCCCTCCTCCGACAATCTGGTGCAGGTGCTGCTCCCCAGATCTTCTCCTCCGGTGGGCTCGTGCACTTCGTAGGTGTCACACCCTGTTTTTTCCGCAATTCGAATTTTCCAAAAGCCTAAACCTAAGACGCGTATATGCGTATATGTCTTAATCATATTGCATGTTCATTGGGATTTCAGTTTTCTCGGAGCATGTCATCTCATGGGAGCACTCGAGTCAAGTTGCACCGTCACGCAACCAACCCCAGTCGCGACCCCATAATCGCATGCGCATAAAACCTAAACCCTAATTCAAACACACGCATCGTATATGCACGAGCTGTCCGAACCCAAACCCTAAGTGGCAACTCGCCCATCCTTGCTCCCGACCCTCCAGATATAAACCCTAACCTCCCCCATACCCTACCTCAGTCGTGCCGCCGCCCGAAACCCTAAAACCTAATCTGTCGTCCTAATTCCTAATAATTCTTTTATCGGGAAGAAACCCTAAAATCTATATTTCATGTATTTTCTTCTACCCAAAAATTATGAAAAAATTTCATAAACTTTCTAAACCTATTTGTCACCCAACTATGAAATAATATTTGGAGGTCCAGTTCAAAAATCTTTGAATACTTTCAAATTTAAATCTAGGTCAAAATTTCACCTTGAACTGTAATCCATGCAATCAGAGTTCAGAAAAATTCTAAAAATTCACACAACACTCACCATTAGTCCAGGAACCCAAATATGTAAAAATATTTCCACCTCCAGTTCAAAATTTTGAATGCCAGCTGTCGAACACCTTGCTCTATTTTCTTCTCTCCCATGAAATCAAGTTCAATTCTCAACCACTTTTCTCCAAACTTTCTACTAGACTCTCTAATACACTAAGAAATCTCCCCACTCCTTTCTCACCGTAGCACAAAGTCCACTCTATAGTGATTCAACCCCTTGTCGTCTCATGCCAATATCGACAAGACATTGGCAACTTGCTCCACACGGTTTTTCCCCAAGCCAATTCCCCCTCTCCCTCCTTCTGGTCACCTCAATCTTGTTGACCTGCTTAGGGCACTCCTCGACACCTCGGTGCACTCGTGCACACGCACACGCCGACTGGGATGCGCCTTGGCATGGTCTGGACGCGCACCAGTGCACGGCAATGCCACCCGACCGTGGCATCCACACGTCACATTCTTCTCCATCGCTAGTCAGCTCAGCTCCGCACGCCACCACCCTCCTCTAGTCCCTGGCAAGGCTCTGTGCACCGACGACTTGCCCTCGCGACACCCCAACGCCATGCACGGCTACCCACTACGGCATGCCACCCCACCACCTCGGTCGCAGCTATAAGAGACTTCCCGAGCTCTCCTCTTTTCCCCCACCCAATCCCTTCTCCTCTTCTCTAGCTCAGCTAAGCTTCAATCGAGCTCAAGCCCTCTCCTCTACCTCCCCAAGCCCGAAGCTCCCGCCCTCGGTTCCGCATTCAACCGAGCCAAACCGAGCTCTCCAGTCAAATCAAACGTCACCACCCATCTTTTCTCCTCATCCTTTGTCGAAAGCGCTCTTCAATTTCTCAGGAAAGCCACTGTAGCCGGGAACCCTAGATCTCGCCAGAGAACCATCGTCTCTCCCTCACCGCCGGCGGACCAGGTGAGCCGCTCGGCCTCCGCAGGTGAGTGGGCCACGGGGGATAACTTCCTCCGAAGCGGTACTCCCCCGGGTCGCTGACAGTGGGCCCAAGCTATCGGCCGGGCCCCGTGGTCAGGGTAAGTGGAGGCGCCCTTTTGCCCAGGCGCCTTCGACGTCACCGGACCTCAGAAGAGAACCAGCCAGACCGGTTTTCCAAAGGGCTACTAATCTTGGTTCGGCCGGTTCAGCTAAAAGTAGCCCGGTTCTTGAAAAACCTCCAAAATAGAAAATGGTCCTAAGAGTATTTCTAAACTTTTGGTTCAAATAGATTTTTAAAATTCAAACTTTTCCTTAAGGAACAGAGAGTATATTCAAATATCCAATTTAAATTCGAATCCTTTTAAATTTCTTTTGAACTTTTGACCCATTCCAGAAATTTCTAACAGGATGAAACTTTAATCCTCTGAGCTTAGCATAAGGTCACACACATATACACTTGTTGCATGATTCAAAAGGTGGAGAGGCGTCGAGAAACCTAAAACCCTAACATCCATTTCATGCACATATGTATGTATGTTTCCTTCATAACACCCAACCATGTTGAGCCTGCATTTCTCCAGCATCTTTTAGACTACTAAGTTTCTGGACTCTTCATCCTCCAAGTTAAGCCTAGGGTTTCCGAGCAAAAGCCGTTCTAAGCACGAAACCCTAATTCATTAAGTCCCCGCATGAAATATAGAAACAACAATACTCCATCCCTTTCTTTCTTTTTCAATCATGTTGCAAAAGCATGGCATAGATTTTGCATGGAGTTGCCCTCTTTGGTTCTTTGTGGTGTTTGGATTCTTATTGGCGTTCTTTGAAATGTGTAGTTGATGGTGTGAGGTACGTTCGTCAGGAGGAACCCAAAGCATCCCCGCGTCCGGATCAGGACCAGGAACTGCCAGGCAAGCTCTCCACCCTTGATCATGTTGAATCCCAAGTTTATGAAATATATTTTGTTTTACGAAACATGCATGCTATGTTTTATATCCGTTATTTTATGTAGCCTAGTTATGTCTGACACTTAGAAAACCCTAGCTCGACCCTGTATTCCTTGTCACCCTAAGGAATTCCTATTCCGAAAAAAGTTATCGAAAGCCTAGGGTAGAGTATGCATGTATGCTTAGCCCTGCGGTAGCAAAAATTAGGTTTTCAAAATAAAAAGTGAAATACTTCCATATTTCATGTGGCAAATATTTGGAAACGGACCGTCGTGTCCGGAGGAGTATGAAGGTAGTATATCCATGGGTTGTGATATTTTACCGTAAAAAGGTTTTGGTTAAAACCTGAAAAACAAAAATGGAAAAGATTTTGATCCAGGTCGGAAATGAAGGGTGAAAGCAAGAAGCTTGTTAAAGAGCGAGGTAAGACCCGGCGTGGTTCTCGCTGCCCGTTTACGGGAGTGGTGTGGAGTCCCTCTCGGATCACGTAAGGACCGATCTTAAGTGCCGTTTGGCCAAGTCTTACCGTACGTCCACATGTCCTTTATGGGAAGGACTTGATCTAGTACCCGGCCTGAACTAGCATGAACCCGTAGGCAGTGTGTAGCGTGCAGATGAGGTTGTAACCTCTGTAGGGAAAAGTTTTCGCGGGAAAACGATGGTTTGTTCGCCACAAAGTTGGAACACCAACCTCCTTGGAAGCGTGATACTGACTCAAGCTAGGTTTGGGATATGTCCTTCTGGCAGGTTCATGGCACTAGCTCTGGTAGTATGCGGTGCACAGTATGCCCAGGGTGACCTACATCGTATGGGTAAACCCGTACCACCTCTGCAGAGGGTTAAAACTATTCGAATAGCCGTGTCCACGGTCAAGGACGAACTTGGTTGTGCCACACTAAAGTAGACTGATTTTCAAAGTCGAAATGAGTTATGGGTTTAAGGACGCGATCCGCTGTGTTTGCAGGGTGACATGCAAGTTCCCATTGAGTCGGGAAGAGTGAAGAAGAGATTTCCCTGTGGACTCGGGCAAACCCTAGTATCCCCGTAGGTACCGGGTGAGCTATGTCTCCCCGAGGAATCGGGCGATTACCGTGTTTTCATTGGTATCCCCGTGTGTACCGGGTGAGCTATGTCTCTCTGAGGAATCGGGCGATTACCATGCTTTGCCGTTATAGTGAAAAGCACAGAGATGATCTTCCCGTTGTAACGGGAAGAGTGATGCAAGCAGGTACCTTATTTTGTTGCGTCGAGATACCTTGCTAAAACTGCTTTATTATCTATTTCATATTTCAAATGCAAACTTAGTTTCTCGCACAATATGAAACCTAGGATAGAGCCAATTTCTTGATAATTCCCTTGCATGCTCATATCCATGATAAACTCCCTGGCGGAGTGCTTGCGAGTACATTCAATGTACTCACCTGGCTTGTTATGTGGCCAGACGATGAGGAGGAGTACTAGTCCGGAGATAGCGATAGCGATTTCGAGGCGTAGGGTTTCTCCCCCAGTCGGTTGCCTGTGGTTCGGCATACTGATGGGTTATCTACCACGTGTTTCTTTCCGCTGTTGTTTTAATTCGGCCAATAGGCCTAGCTTGTACTAAATAAAGACCAAACATGGCCAAGTGTGTAGTGAACGATGTATTGCATGTCTATGCTATCAAGTGCTTATGTGTATCGGCTACTGATCCAGGGACCAATACAGTAAACACAAGGGTTTATCCGGCCTCAAAACCGGGTACGCCACAGTAGGGTTGTAGCAGATCTTCTCCTCTGGCGGGCAGAGCTGGTGGTCGTCGTGTTCCGGCATCAGCTCGTCGATGGGCACGCGCTAGTGCTCGTGCTGGTAGCATCCCCGCCATTGACACCTCCTCGCCGCGCTGACCTCTTCCGGCTTCTCTCCTCCAGCACCGGCAGCTACTCGCGGCACTGCAAGGTAAACATCCCCGCGGCCTCCTCCACTCTTCTAAGACATTCATCTACCTTTCTCCAATTGTTTAGACAACAATGTGATTGTAGGAACGAATTTAGCAATGTGCCACTTAATTTCTTCCCCAGAATGGATGCTTGAGACATCAGAACATTCCATGTTCATCATACATTGTGCCAAGTCCATGCGTTGTTCTGCATCAACCGTAGCAAGTGAAGACAATGCAAATTGGGAAATACACACATCTCATACTTTGCTTTTGTTAAGCCAGACGTCATATAGTCCAATTGATCCTACATAACTCTTTGAGAGGTGCACAATATGCACTGAAAAACTAATTGGTATAGCAGTCCAGTAACACGTTCATAAGGCTTCCTCAATCCCCATTTCCATAATTACTCTCCATTGCAACAAAATGTTTGAATCATATCAGCTAAAGCAACTATATAAGTTGTTTTGCTTGTTTGTTCTTTGTGCTAACTCCCCATTAATACATCGATGTGACTACCCTAAGGACAATGGGTAGGTGCAGTACGGTTTAAGGTTGCAAATCTATTCTCAAGTTTATCTCCAGTTGAACATAGATTCAGTAGAATGCATTTTTTTTCACAGATTAGTATACACTGCTTGTGTAGTTCACCTACTATACCATATCATTTTACAAGTCTTAAGCAAAAACCAACGTAATGAAGTTATCTCTCGTACTTTTTCCGTACACAGCATGGCGAAAGATCCGAATAGAGAGCTTGCAGGATGGTCTTGGACAATAAAATGAATAGAGAGCATAGCTTATGACATTAAGAAATTAGTGGATGATAATCTCGCTCCTGATTCTTGTGCCTATGCTACCGACATGAACACATTACTCTTTGAAATAGAAAATCTTGCTGTCGACCTAAACCAGGTTTCCATATCTTCGAGTGAGTTGCTCGAAGAACAAGAGGTAGCAAAGGTAGATCAGGTGCTTGAGGAGAACGAGAAGTGCGTAGACCTCAAGGATCTTCGAGCGATCGACTACGAGTCAGATTACAGCGGTAGACGCCTGGACTACGAGTACCTCGAGGAGGAGAGCTTGTATTCTAACTAGTGGTTAGGATAACTAGTCTGCATTTAGGGTTTATTTTGGTTGTTATGTACTAGACAAACTTGCTCCATTATCTATTAATGAATTTGTAGAATTACGTGATGTATGCAATTTAATGTAATATACTTAAGATGCTTGCTTCCTTGAATTGTTTTATGTTTGTACTGTTATAACTATCTTATAGTTCTTGTTCACAGAATAGAAATTATGGAATCATATTACGTAAACTTGTTGAGTGGGGAAACTGATGTGGGCAACTGGGAAGAGAACCTACAGGGTAACCCTATTGGCGAACAAGAGTGTCCAATTGAAGAGATCCTTCCATCTAATAAGTCAATTAGCAAGAGGTCTAAAAACTTTAATGAGAGGGAGGACACCGCATTGGTATCGACTTAGTTGAATGTTAGTTTGATGCTGCGAAGGGTAATGAACAGTCTCGTTCGATATACTGGAAAAGTATTCATTCTTATTTCCATGAGAACAAAGACTTTGAGTTAGACCGCACCCAGAATTCACTGTTACACCGCTAGTCCACCATTCAAGAGCATGTTAACAAATTCTGTGGTTGTCATGATCGCATTGAGAGAAGAAGCCAAAGTGGGGTCACAGAACAAGATAAGGTATATTCCTAAATTTGCAACCCTACTTGAAGTATACTGCTTGTGAGATTTGTTATCAGTTCTAAATATTGAATATTGCAGATTGTTCAAGCTTGTGCACTATACAAGGAGGAAGAGCGGAAATCTTTTCAGTTCATCCACTGTTGGAATGTTTTGCAACACCATCCAAAGTGGACAGACAAGTTCTCCTAGAAGAAGCAGGAGGTGAGCATCAGCTCTACTCCGGCAACACGTAGCGCTGCCAATAGCTTTGCAGGTGTTGCTGACAGTCAAGGAGAGGCTCCAAGCCAAGAAGATGTCTCCCTAAAGAGGCCTCTTGGAAAGAAAGCGGCGAAAGCTAGGTTGAGCCGAGGGGAGCATCTAGCTGCTCTGATGGATCAGAAAAGTTATACATGGATGCCTTGGACAACATTTGGTCAAGAAAGAGTCAGGCGGATCAGGTCAGAGATTTGAAGAGGGAAGAGCGATACGAAAGAGCCTATGCACTGGAGCAGGAAAGGCTGCAGCTGAAGAAGGAGGAGTTAGAGTTGAGGAGGATGGTCGAAGAGGAGAAGATTATGAACATTGATACCTCCATGATGGCTGGTTCCCTGAGGCAGTACTACTTGTCTCTTCAGGATGATATCATTGGTAGAAGATGCAGGGGGTCAGGTTGACTTGTTGAGACTCTATATGAATTACTATGTCGTGTGAACTGTTATTGTCGTGTGAACTCTTATGTCGGTAGAACTGATATGTAATTTGAACTGTTATGTCGTTTAGTAACTTATGCTGTCGGAACTATGTTGTGTGGACTTTTGTGTGACTGATACATTGAAATAGCTTCGATGAGTAGGGATACATTGAAATAGGGATACATTGAAATAGAGCTACAGTGAAATATGGATACATTGAAGTAAAGATACATTGAAGGAAAGATACATGAAATAGGGATACACTGAACTAGTCTCCTCCGAATCATTGCCACAGATGCTCGACTAAATCGGCCTGCAACTGAGAGTGAGCCTGCCTATTTCGAATAGATTGATAGGTTTGAATAAACTCTAAGAGTTCAGGGGTCTCTTCGTGAGACACCGTCATGTTCTCCCCGGCTCCATCAAAATGGCAGTCATGTGCGGCTTCATCCCCTTCGTCTTCTATTATCATGTTATGCATGATAACACAGGCCTCCATGATGTCTTGTAGCGTTTCTTGGTCCCAGAAGCGAGCTAGTCCTCTGACAATGGCGAAACGAGCTTAAAGAATTCCAAATGCTCGTTCGACATTTTTCCTTGCAGCTTCTTAAGCTTGTGCGAAGTATATTTTCTTATTACCTTGGGGGCATGATATTGTCTTCACAAATGTAGCCCATGCAGGATAAATCACATCTGCAAGGTAATATCCCATTGTGTAGTTGTCACCATTCACATTGTAGTTAACCTCTGGAGATTGCCCTTCAGCTAACTTTGCAAAACGAGGAGACCGATGGAGAACATTGATATCATTGTGTGACCCCGGTAAACCAAAGAATGCATGCCAAATCCAGAGGCTTTGCGAAGCCACAGCTTCAAGAATGATAGTGGGCTCGTGCACATGTCCACTATACATGCCTTGCCATGCCGAAGGGTAATTCTTCCACTTCCAGTGCATGCAGTCTATGCTACCTAGCATACCTGGAAAACCTCTTGCCTCTCCAATCTCAAGTAATTTAGCAGTATCTATCTCATTCGGAGATCTCAAGTACTTTAGCAGTGCTTTCTCCGATACAGACATAATCGTCCATAGCATCAGCTGCAACTCCGTAAGCAAGCATTCGAAGTGCAGCGGTTATCTTCTGCAAAGAAGATAACCCTAAAGCACCTGCACTATTTCTTCTTTGAACAAAATATGCATCATGCTCTTCTACCGCGTTCAAAATGCGAAGAAATATAGGGCGACTCATTCTAAACCTACGCGGGTATGAAAAAGAGTCGGTATACTTGACGTTCGGAAAAATTGCATGAATCAAAATAGGAATCGGTGCCGAACCTCCGCCGGAAGAATCTTGGGCCATAGGTAGGGTCATCTGAGAAGTAGTCATCGTAAAGTCTTGCATGGCTGGCAAGTCTATTGCGGTGAACAACTTGACGCCCAACCACGGACCCAGCAGGACGTTGAACTTGCATACGTCTGTATTGTTGGTGGGCTAATTGGATGTTCTAAAAGATAAGTTGGTAGTCCTCATCGGACGACAACGAATCTAACAGAGTTTCCATGAAAAAGCTTCGATGACTCATGGTGGACGATGAGAGGGTAAGAAGTGCTAATGGCTCTGGTGCTGGTTGAGAAGGTGAGAAGAGAAAATGGTTATGGTATGGATGGGAAGGGTGGATGAGCAGAAGGTTGTGCATATATAGGCATCAAAATATAGCCGTTGGGTGCGAATATATCCGTTTGAAATTTGCCGTTCAAATTTGTCCGTTCAAAAATTTTGCCGTTCAAATTTCATCGTTCGAAAATTTTGAAGTTCTAATATAGCGCCGTTCAAAATTTATCCGTTTCGAATAAATAGCCGTTGAGGATGATGTGGTAGTTATAGTATATCAATAAAATATAGGATGGTGGGATATAGGGAATGAGTTTTTGAGAAGCTGTTGGAGTGAAAAGAGCAATAGGGAATGAATCTTTTGGAGAAACTCCCTATGTAGAGATATAGAGAACCAAATTTGGAGAAGCTGGTGTGGGTGCTCTAACTGAAAGGAGAGAGAAGACTATATCTTATACTCTTATAAAGAAACAACATCTCAAACAGTTAGTTTCTTCGTCTTGTAATTAAGACTATAAAATATTATATGTGTGCTTGGTTTTGATTGGACTTTAATTTTGTAAAGGAAACAACTAAGCCTCTAACAAGAATTTTGGTTGTTTCTTATGCTTTGGTACTAGTAACATGATCATTTCTTCTCTAAAAACAGCTTTACTCTTTTTCTTCTCATTCTCTTCTCAACATCATCAAACTATTGACTTGGCAACTTCGAAGAAATAGTTGACATTGACTGTTGGAGATGCTCTTGGTATTACGTAAGTGTACGGGAAGAAGACGCAGAAGAGAAAATTGCTCGTCAGCCAATGACAGCTCTGCAACTTTGACGTTGATCTGCTCACGCCATGGGGATCCGGCCAATAGTGCTGTGAGCCAAGAAAAATTCGGTACTACCTGCCGACAGAGAGAGACCCACTAACGACAATATGATACCACTAAAAAGGTAGGCTCCTCAAAAATTTGTTAATTGAAACGTAACCACCGATTTTTTATTTATTTTAGGGAAGCGATATTTCTGATCCTGATCTTCATGTGATCCAGCCATGTTTTTTAAGGATCGCATCTCGCCGAATCGATCTGATCCGTCCGTGATGCGAGATATGCCGTGCCGGCGGCGGTCATGTGAGCTCTAAGGCTTGAGCACATGCAGATGTGATTCAAGACGGGGTTAAGGTGCGAGAGGATGCAAGTTCTGTCCTTTCGGTCGGCTGATCGTGTGAACCACATGGCATAACCATTTACTAGTTGCAACTATATCCGCGATCGATCGAGTGATGATGTGATCATTTGAATTACTCCTACATATTATATATCTATATATTTGAAACATTGAGTACAACTTGTAAATCTATATACACATCTATACAACGGCCGTTGAAAACTGTGCTCGTGGAAGCGACGGATCTAACTGTATTAGGCCTCTCCTAATGCACAGGTGTTTAGATGAGGTGCTAAGTGCATGAAAGGACTTAGCAACTAAACTCCCCAATGCATAGGTGCTTAGTTTTTTATAGCTAAGCTTCCTTCATTTAATTGTTTAGCAACTAAACTCTCCAATGCATAGATGCCATATAGGCATTTTGCATAGGTCTGCACGCTTAATATCGTTTCTTTCTGGGGTCACCAAAGTGCTCTTTCTCCTTCTTAATTGCTTTGTACACCGTGGAGCACTGGGAATGGCCTCATGAATCCCGTAGAGCTCATAGGATCGAACGTTGTATTGATCTCGTTAACGCTGTGTAACACTTCTTATGTCCATAAATATGAGACGTGTATAGAATTTGAGGTTTAACTTTAATCAATATTAAAATTCAATAATATTATTTTTGTGTTATATAACTAAAATATTATTAATTTAATCATTGATCAAAGTTAAAATTTAAACTCCGTGCAGGAAAAGACGAGAACGAAGAGGTGAGTGCCGTGTGATCAAAACTGTACTCTACAGCCCATTGCAAAGACATCAGCAAAGCGGGAAATATTAGTGGACGAGGACTCATCCTTCGGTGGGGACCACGTGGCAGGCTCGGGTGTACAACTCGGCGTGCGCGTCCTCACCGTGCGCCAGTCTCCAAGAAAAAAAAAGCGGCCGCCTGAGTCCACGCGCGCTTTTTTTATTCCTTTTGTTATATGTACGCTCGGTCCCTGCTTACCCCCGTCTGGTCAGCTGTGCCTGTCGAATAGCGCCAGTTGGGGCCACATGTCCGCGAGTGGGTGGCGGTGGAGGGAGACCCACGCACTGCAATCCGCCCGGGCCGGTTTATGTGTTCTGTATGTAGGCTTTGCACTATCACCCCTAGTATTTGGTTTTGTTTTTGACGAATAAGCTCTATGGCTTTTTGAGGCCTCCCATTCCGAATAGCACATCTTACCTACGAAAAGCTAAAGTTTCAAAAAAAAACTTTCCGAAACGCAAGGGGCAGACTACCGGTGGAAAGGCTAAATTAAGAAATATTTACAGTTTCTGTTTTTATTGTCCATAATAGTACAGAGTAACGTAGACGTAGAGTGAAATGTTAAAACATAATGTTCAACCATCTTCTTTAGTTTAAGCTTTGGTTGAATTGATTAGTAGGTCAAATCAATAGAGAATATTTTATTGCATGACATATAGTAGCTTGCTTGAAGTTTTGTAAAAATCTATGACTTTACATCTGTTAAGATAAAACTCATGTGATTATTAGTTGATGTTTGAAATATTACTACTCTAGTATATATGTTAGCCTCTTAAAGTCATTTGTTTGATAATTAACGAAGCTACGATTACGAATGCGGCTTTACTTTTCACTACCACGGTACATTCTCTTCTTACTAAATAGCTAGAAGTTATGGCTTTTATTACTTTATGAGGTGAGATCTAAGATTAGACAACCTCTACACTATTATTATAGATTTATCGTATTATCTCATAGATTTTCTTTTGCATGTTACGCGGGTGAAAAAAACTCAATTTTGAGATTTTTTAAGGTTATTGTGCTTAGTTTTTCTTTTAATAAAATCTATAGGTTCAGTTTTAAAAATGACCTCTACCGCGTATTGATGGGGAGACATGACAATTAAAGCATGTGAAGAGGAAACGAGAACCAGAAATCAGCCTCTCACCGACCATTCTCTGACCCTATTTCGCTTCGCTATTGCGTAGCTTTCATATAAGCCATAACTCGTCTCCTACATCGCTTCCCTCACTCCGATCCTTTTCAACCTCTCTCGCTTCCGCCGTCGCCGTCTCCTCCGTCCTCCGTCGCCGCCGCCGGCGACTCATCTATGGCCTCTCGAAACCCTAGCTCCCTCTCCACCCCCCTCCTTTCCGACTCCATCACGCCCACCCGCGTCGCCAACGGCCACGCGCACCACCACCACCACGGCGACGATGAAGACGGCTCCCTCCCCGCCGCGTCGGTGTGCAGCGATGGTGGTGGGGACCCGTTCGCGTTCCTTTCGGAGGATCGGCCGCCGCGGCCGCGGGGGGCGTCCCCGGCGGACCCGTTCCGGAACGGGACGCCGTCATGGGGCGATGCGTACGGGTGGGCCAGGGCGGTGCTGCTCGCGCCGGTCGCGGCGGCGCGGCTGGTGCTGTTCGGCCTGTCCATCGCGGTCGGGTACGCCGCCACGTGGGTGGCGCTGCGCGGGTGGACCGACTCGCGGGAGCGGCCACGGGAGGGCGCCGACCCCATGCCGGCGTGGCGGCGCCGGCTCATGTGGGTCACGCGGATCTCCGCGCGCTGCATCCTCTTCTCCTTCGGGTGAGCACCTCATCACCACGTAAATCAGCAATCACAATTACCTATGTTCGAATCGGGTTTCGATCTGATCTGAACATTTGACGATCGATTAGCTGCTGCGAAGTTTCGAATTTACTAGATGATTAGATTTGTGTTGCGAGATGAGGCATGCCGAAGCCGCGGATGGATGACGCGATCGGGAGATTTATGATCGGTTTGCAGAATTTTGGGGGACTGGTGATTTCGGCGCGTGTGGGCAGGTGCGAGCGTGGCAATGATTTGTTTGGTGGGGCGACGCCGACGCTGTATGGATGGTGAACGTTCCGTGTGTGCGATGTTGTTTGTTTGGACCTGCACTTAATTGCGGCTGGAAAGAGACCGACAGGAACGGGAGGGGTGTGGGTATCGCAACTCACACAAGGTTAGAAAACTGATGGGGGTTATTTGTTTGAAGTAGAAACTGATAGTTATACGGTGCGTTTGGTTAGCTCCCCTTAGAATTTGTAGATCAGAACATGCAGGGTCATGTTGCCTTGCCAATCTGATATGAGAAGCCACTTAGAAAGAGCTTCAGGAGAATTAGAAGAGGAATCAGGTGGTCCGTAATGTGTGTGACTGTGTAATGTGTGTGACTGCGGTGGTCTTTGGAATAATATGTACATAGTGCAAACAAGGATGCAGAGCATACTTGAAGTTAAAAAACTCACCTACTCCTAAATTCTGTTTATGGGGTATACCCTACACTTTACTGGGAATTATCAGTTGGGGATTTTGGACAAGCATTGAGACTTCTAAAATGATGTGACTTTTAAAATGTTGTGAAAAGAAGCGGATAACTGTTACGGATTTGCTATTTCTAAGTCGCTTGAGAAATTGTTATTTCTCAGTCGACCTAGTTCACACCATCAAGCCTGCAGTTGCACAATTTTTTGTTGCGTAACTTTAGATCCACAAATGTGCAACTAACCAGTTGTACATCTCTAAACCTAAAGTTGTGCACAATATCTAAAATGTGTAACTACCAATCAACCGTTAGATAAAGAATCAACGCCCAAGATCGTCGACTTATAAATAACAAATTTCTAAGATTTCTTTTTGGAATACTAAAATTTCGTTTGGACCATGCTCCACATACACATGGAATAAAAAAACAACAGCATTTGGCCAACCGCTTCTACTGCTTGTTTATACATGCTGAGTTACTGATTTTGACCACATACTGTTTATCATATTTTCTCTTCTTGCAATGCTAGTGTGTACCTTCTGATCTTTGTTAGCCACTCGTTTTCAATGTCAGGTATCATTGGATCAGAAAGAAAGGAAAACCTGCGCCTAGAGAGCTCGCGCCCATAGTCGTTTCCAATCATGTATCTTACATAGATCCCATATACTTCTTCTATGAATTGTTCCCAACCATTGTTTCTTCGGATTCCCATGATGCCATACCATTTGTTGGAACAATCATAAGAGCAATGCAGGTATGCGCCTTTCCATTTTCCTCTTAAAGCATCTCAATTTGCAAGTTTCTGGCAAGTGTCAAATTTTACAACAAGGTATACCTATCTTACAGGTTATATATGTTGATAGATTCTCACCAGCTTCAAGGAAGGCAGCTGTGAATGAAATAAAGGTTAGAATGGTTCCGTTCTGCCCCATGGTTGCTCTGCACTCTTTTAGTTAACTAATAAAATTGCTTATGTGATTTTGTTTTGATAAAGTCATGGTGTTAGGCATGCTTTTTGTTTGGTAACATATCACATGAAAGTTATCCTGTTGATTTCTCTTGTTTATAGCTGTTAGGATGTTAAATTATCATACTTGACACAGTTGATTTATGATATGGAAACAATAACCAGAAGAAAATAACACAACGGTATGCTTGCAATTGCCAGTTTTGCAGCTTGTTTTTACTGTTATCTACAATGTACAGCATATTTGATTCTAAAATTAATACCATACAAATCAATACTATAACATGATGCAAACAACACGATTGTCTATTAGTTATTTTTTTTCATATGGTACATTTTAGGATGTGCTTTCAGAGAAAGGCGGCTGGCAATAGCTTTCCACGCGTCCTGTTATTCCCTGAAGGGACCACAACAAATGGGAGATTCCTGATTTCATTCCAACATGGAGCATTCATACCTGGCTACCCCGTTCAACCTGTTGTTGTCCGTTATCCACATGTGCACTTTGACCAATCATGGTAAGTTTCTCTATGCAAATACATTCTTCCTTTGTGGCCTCTGTGCAATTTTATTTCATAACCGTGTTGTGTTTCAGGGGAAACATATCACTAGGAAAGCTCATGTTCAAGATGTTCACCCAGTTTCACAATTTCATGGAGGTATCCTTGCTTGCTGAGCTCGACCTACCAAGGGTCCGATCGTTCATGTATTTTGGTGGTAACGCCTTACACAATAAGCTCAACATATGAATTATCTACAGGTAGAGTACCTCCCTGTTGTGTATCCGCCTGAGATCAAGCAAGAGAATGCTCTTCATTTTGCAGAGAATGTAATTCTGTTTAACTCAATAAGTTCCCTACTCAATAGGATGTGTTTTTTTTACAGTGTGATAGTAATATTTCTTTTGTACACCTTTTGATTTTGCAGACCAGCCATGCTATGGCACATGCCCTCAATGTTTTACCGACTTCTTATTCATATGGTGATTCAATGATTATAGCAAGAGCAGCAGAAGCTGGAAAGGTAAAAAGGCCAGTGTATAGCATGATATACATTCTGGATTCGCACCAGCGTTGACCTTCATTTTGTGGACTCCCCACCATCTAGAAATGATCCAAAATTCTGAATACTAATTACTGAAAACTGGTCTGCCTTCGCTTGAGTAGGAATTTGATGCCTAATAAGTTGAGTCTCTTGTTTGCAGGCGAATTCTTCAAATTATATGGTGGAAATGGCTTGGGTAAAAGAAGTAAGTCTTTCCTAAATTGCACCGTTGGCATCTGCATGTCAATGTAGGACTTGATGTACAAATTTAGCAAAAAGTAACATGAGACTAAGAAATTATGCTACCACTGAAAAAAATGTTGTGGTAGAACTGTGTTATTTCATGATTTTGCATGCATTTAGAGGTATATCTTGCTTCACTACATAGATGAAGCATGATCGATTCTTCATGGTCCACGGATCAATTTCTTGTGTGCATATTGGCCCTTTTCCAAGCATTGTGCATACTGCTTCCAACACTGTGGTATCTGATTTTTGCATCTCTCGTTTCAGATGTATGGCGTAAGCACATCAGAAGCAATGCAACACCTGCAGCACTTTTTGGCCATGAACCCAGACAACAAGTAAGTTCCTCGCCCCTTAACTGATAACTCCTATGCTTTATCTATGACAGATTACACAGTTTGGTCGTTAAGAATGGTTTAAAGAAAGCAACGTTTGTGTTAGTTTTGTATTGTACCTACCTGGTTCTATCATTCCATAGTACTGCCATAAATAACATTAATCAATCCCTGCAGCGGATGTGTTAAAGCACAAGATTTTTGGGCTCTTTTTGGCCTAGATTGCAGTCCTCTATGCAGGAAGGTACTAACATTGCTCTCCTGCAAAAGCCATCGACCTTACTTGAAAGTGTCCTCATTGCTCAACTTGCACATTTTTTTTCAGATATTTCATTACTTCGATTTTGACAATAACGACTCCATCACATTCCGTCAGGTACCGACTTGCACGTGATCAATCTCAACCACACACGTGGTCATTTTTTATCTTGTATCACAGCAGATCATTGCTGCGTGTTTTTGGTAGAGCACTAACTTGCCAGCATCGTGATGTACGCAGTTCTTGATTGGGTGCGCGCACCTCAGGAAGCAGCCATTGTTTGAGGGAGCATGCGAGACCGCCTTTGAGAGGTGCAGGGACCCTGGGACATCTGACATCTCCCGGGCGAAGCTAGCCGATGCTCTGCGGTCAAGCATGCTTCTGCCAACCGATGATGGGGTAAGTTAGCCACCGTCTGGTCCGGAATGCCGGTCTAACTCCCTCTTCCTGACATCAATGTGGCCGCTCACTCACCCTCGTCCGCGCTCTGATTCCAGATGCTGAAGCTATTCAAGACGTTTGACGTTGATGATGACGACAAAATTAGCAAGGATGACTTCATGGCATGCCTTGCGAGGTTCCCTTTCATGATTGCCCTCTTCGCCGGCCAGATCAACGGGGAAGTTTACATCGAGATAGGTCATCAGATAGTTTGATGACCGCAAACGATGGAGCTGTAACCCCTCCGTTTATTTAAAGGGACGATTCCACCGCCCCACCGTCCGTTTTATCGAGACAGCTTAGCTCCGCGTTGCACGTTTCAGACTAGCTAACCAGTACAGTGCGGCATTTTTGTTTCGAAGGGGATTTATGTTCATAGATAGGAATGTTGTGACGTAGACACTGGACCCTGCGTGTGATACAAACGTCGGTCGAATTGGATGTGCACATAGAAAGCATTTGTATCGCCTATAACAGAAATTTTGGGTAGTCTTTCAAGAAAAGAAGAGAATAGAAGTACTCAACGGTTGCCATATGATTGCTGTTTTTCTCTTGCACTTGTATACAGTTGAGATGATATAAACCTGAGTTCTAAGTTCATGCACATAGAAAGCACCTGCAACACATTAACTAGACGGAGGATATAATTGACGACGAGTTAATCGCATCGCAGGGTCATCAATCGACAGCGTTTGTCTGTCTTCACGTTTTGTGACTTTCTGAGAGGTTATTTACACCAGGGGGAAAACAAGGAAGATGAAATGGAGAGGGCTCAAAATGGGAAACGGCTAAAAACATAGGCTGCCGTGCTGCTGCACGAGACAAGAAGATTCTTTACAGTATATATGGTTCTTCTTGTTTCTTTTTTTTTCCTTTTCTGTTCCCGCTATGTATCTTTACATCACGATGCACCTCTCTTTCTTCGACTCGCTTCTTGCCGGCGGTGGGGCATTCGTCCTCTGCTGCAGATTCAGAATCACGTAATGTTCAGAGCCATGGAACTACTAGTCAAATGTACAAGGCAAGTGTTCTGATGCAACGCGAAGCATGAACCGATGTGGCAGAAGAGTGATTGAACAGGATACAGAACATGTGTGAAGTAGGTGAAGGCAAATATATGCCTGGTGTTCAGTGATTCTGTTGAGAACATAAGCAATGGTGGAAATGTAATTTACAAACACGGTCGGGAATGACGTACACTACATAAAAACTAAGAATGATTTTTTGTTATTGTTGAGAAACTAAACTAACAATGATGTCAACGACTAGTTCACTCAGAAGTAGACTAGTCTGTTGGCTTAGCATGTATAGCAGCAGTCCGCAGGGTTCACAAATTAACCTTAAAAAGGTCACCGAGAACAAAAGTGATCTGAAAGAAGTAGTTAGTTTTCAGGATTCACAAGCAGAGAAGCAACGTGACTTCAGGACTATGGGCTGTGGTCACATTTCGCTCAAATAAACTGGCAGTCCTACAACCAAAATTACACATACTTGTTGCAATATACAGGCTAGCGAGTCCCATACATGTTTAACTTTCTTATACACTAAGTGGTCCACATAACAGTGTCCAAACTATGGGACGACAGGTATCGTACAGATCAAATCTAGCAGTCATAACAGGCAGGGGACGATAACTAGGTGTTTGCTGAGTTCACTACACTAGCAAAATCCTCAAAGCAAAGGAAACATACCCTTGGACCAACAACAAGTCCTGGCCGGCCTGTGCCATATGATTGATTGGGGGTCTGTTGCGTCTGCTGCTGCTGTTGTTGCTGCTGCTGCTGCTGTGGTGGTGGAGCCTGGTGACGTGGAGGTTGCCGCTCAAATTCCTGTTGTTGAAGTGCAATAGCTAGCTCTAGATCCGAGCTGCCAGCATAAAATAAAACCAAACACACGGGTTAGGCCTTAGGTAATAGTGCAATACATGTACAGATACAAATACACTTGAGAATTAATAAAAAAATAATAGCTCGAGCAAATGTGCAATGATCATATCATAATTTGTTATTGTACTTTACCTGGAACTGTGCATTATGCAATTATCTTCGTTTGTCATGCACATTTTGTTAGTCAAGCAAATGCCATGCTAACAGTTTAAACGGGTTAATCTGGATAACATAGTTGCTAAAACCATCTCTATACATCAGAATTTCCATCATACCATACTGATCATGCATAAGCTAAAAATATGCTTGCCCACAGTATTTAAGTAACCAGATGCCTATAGAGGACTTAACATGTTAACTGCATGTAACATTAAGCAGGCACATAATCCCCATAAACCATACCTAGATATTGGTCATTCAAGTAAGCACGAAATGAGTCCAATACAAATTTCAGGATCCCCAGTCAATTCATCAACCAGGCAAGGAACTAAAATTGGGAAATAGTCATGGCACTTGGTTCACAAAAGACTGATGTGCAAGAAGCCAATAAACCTTACATCTAAAGCCTAAAACAAGCCGAACACCAAGAACTATAAAAAGGCATAACTGATAACAGGAATGGAAAAGTACTCTATAGCGTCAACTGGCATCACAACATATATCACATTATAGCTGGACAGATGTGAACCACTTGCTGCACGGTACAAGGCCACGCAAGTATTCACATGGCACAAGTATTCACATGGCTACAAAGGTCAAAAGTCAAAACACTGTACAGCAGCAACTTGAGTAGGACCTTGTATGCTATCTGACCAATATAAACTTTAGTTTTAAAAAAAAGGTAGGAAGGACATACTTCCCAGATGAGTGCGGCAAAGTTGTATTGTCAAATTGAGCAAGGTAGTCCTGAGGACAGAATACAAATTAATTAGTTAATCTTATAGAACCCAATGACAATCACAACAGTCTATTGATGTTGCACATACAGCAGTAGTCGTCATGGCCTGCTGTTCATTCCATGAATCATTTCTTGGAGCTTCAGCCTTAAATGGTGTGAAGTTACTAGTGAGAAAAACCCCATCTCCATTCACCTAATGATTGTCAGTTGAGAACAAAATAAATCAGTCACTTTTATTCAAGCGAATAAAGATGGTGGTGGAAAGGGCATTACATACCTCGTCCAACTTTTGCCATACCAAATCAGTTTGGCTGAAAAAACCTGATCAGTTGCTAAGAGATATAGACTTCCATTGTACTGCACAAAAAGCATGAGAAATAAAACCAGCAAGCTTAATAGCTTATTAAAGAAATAAGATACTGCGACTTAATCAATTATCATACCTTGAACATAGTATGAAGTGGTTATTACGGAAGAAGACACATAGCTCTCTTTCATTAAGACCCTCTTGTAGACAAAACAAACTGTAATGTTGAAAATTTGGCCACATATTAATTACTAATATGAATGAGAAAAATACATGTGCTTAAATCTATTGAAGAATCTGTACCCATAGACAGTCAGCTGGTTAGCAGTGTTCTGCAGAAAATTATCAATCAGTTCCCCTGCAAACAAATAAACTGAGTTTAAGGCTTAAAGCTAAATATTGTGCACATAATATTCATGACCTACACATGTGCAACTAATCAATAACTGAAAAGAAATCTCACATTGTTGTTCTGCAGCTCCATTTTCCAAGCACTGACTACTTTCCTCAGTCTTGTCTGCCTGCTCGACGAGAGCCACCTCACCCTCATACACCGGTTCCTGATTTTCATATGCCATGTTTCCGTTGCCAAGTATGTGTTCTTCTCCCTGATACATCGGTTCACTTTCCTGAATACTTGAAGAGACAACCTCAGGAGTATCTACAGAATCAATTTTCTCGTCCAGCTCTGGTGTAGCCAAACTAGGAGTAGCTTGAGTAGTTACAGTTGCTGAGTCACAGCTGACCTCAGCATCAGGAGCCTGGTCATGAATTTGCACAGCAGAATGTTCTTTGCTGGTTTCTTTATTAGCTTGATTGAGATCAGGAGCAGAAGCAGCAGCTTGGTCATCGGAAACAGAAGATTCATGAGAGGGACAGGCAAGAGTAGATTCTGAAGATTGAACAGGTATATCAAGGTGCTCTGGTAACATATCTCTTTTCGCATCTTCGTCTGGTTCTTCAGACGTCAAAGCTTGCTGGGATTCTTCAGACACAACTTCAGTAACATTAGCAACAGAATTTGTGGTCTGTAATATACAACCATGAGTCGAAGCATGGTTACCATGTTCCTCTTTATTTTCTGGTTCCACAATCTCAGGTGTCTCTAATCGAAAGCTCTCGCTACGTGTTGTTTCCTCCATATTGGAGGATGAATGACTCTGTGAAGTGCTGAAGGAAACAGATCCATCAACATCATTCGCGGTTTCAGCTTTGGATAGACTAAGGACTCTCCTTAGTTCCTCATCTTCCTCATGGTCACCTCGTCTTATTTGCAGTTCAGCCGAGTCTGAGAGTGTATTTTCATCAAATGATATTCCTCGAGAAACACTAGGTGAAGGAACCCCTAATACTGCTGTTGTTGCAGCAGCAAAATCAACAGTTTGTTTCCTCCGCAACATGATTATTCTCTTCTGCTGGTTTCCCTGACTTAAATTCAGCAAGCCCAGAAGCAAGAGCATTGTATGACTTTGATCCAATGGCAGTAGCAGTGTCAGTGTCCTAGAAATCAGTACGAAACAGTATTAGCAAATAGGTGGTGTTATAGGCATAAGACACATAACTAACAAAGTAATTTTGCATCTATTTTGTAGACAATAACACAGTTAAAGCGGATACGGATGTTGAACAAGAGTGCATATAACAGTTACAGACGTACAGTCAGAAACCATGTCGGTCATGCATTCTAGATTATCAAATTGCGTCGCACAAGATAACTAAATCATTTATTAACAAGTTTTGGTCAGGACAGAAATATTAAATTTACCAAACCTATAACAGAATTTACAAATCATGTCTGCATGCAAGTATAACATTTCGCTGAAGCAACCCAGGTGACACTCGAATTGAGACACAAACATAGGGAGTTAGGGACAGGAGTATAAGAATCAGTGGTGAGAATTGACATTTATCTCAATAGAAATGTGGTGCATATAACCAATACCAAGAGACAGCAGAGAGCTAGTAGAGCATGTAAACTTTGATCCACATAATTACAAGAGATCAAAGGGAAACAAAAATACGAATGTGACATGAATGTTGGCAACCCTAGCAAAAGCAGCACAATTCGTCTGCCATGCAGGGGATGCAGCTGTAAGCCAACTGGCTTAAGAGAAGAATATAAAGCCACACAAACAATACCAAGAAAAATATCCCCGACTTCATAGGCTGAATATAAAGTCACACAAACAATACCAAGAAAAATATTCCTGACAGGCCTCAGCACCCAGTGAAACCCAATATTTCAGAGATATAAGCATCTACAGATATAAGCATAAAAAGCAAATATTTGCATGCTCTACGTCAATCAGTCTTTTATTCATATGAATTTTAAATATTCACCAGATATGCATGCTCTGCATCATTCATTTGTGTACTATTATGATTACCCACATCGATGTGTTGATGAACACAACCAAAAAATGGATTATCCAGCTCGAAAGCATAAAAAGGCTATATGCAAGATAGCCTTAAATCCCTCAATTGAGTTCAGGGACCTAAATGTTGATTTCTCAAGTTCATGAACCTACGTGGACCATTCATGTACCTTTAAGGACATATGATGCATTTCACTAAAAAATATAGTGTGTTGTCTTAGGCTGAAGTATATCATTTAGGTGAGAGACAGACTGTAACTGTCTCATAAGAACCATGTAAATCAAAGGTTGCTAGTTGGTCATCAAACAACCAATTCAATATAAGGTGTTCTGTAATAGCGGCAATGCAACACATAAACCTAACATGCCATAAGGAGAACGCATACCTGAGGATCCACTATCCATCCATGGTATAATGGGATATCCAGAAGGTCAAATATGGCGCGCTCTCGTGTGAACTCAAAGTCATCAACCCTGCAACGTCCACATAAATGCACACCGGATCAACAAACTAAATGCCACATACACACACACACACACGCATGCGTATAAACCACCGATCATCAATAAGGAAACCTCGAACGCACTTCCTGAACATCACATTCACGTCGATGCCAGTTGCGAGGCGCGGCAGAAGGTCTATTGCGTCCGAGATGTTCTGCTCCCAGTTACGGACGTACTCCTCGTCCTTGCCCTGTGAATCACATCCCCAGCCCAGTTCAAAAACGAACACCATAAACAACCACACCATTAATACAACGAGAGCCGATTAGCTGATGTCGAACCTGCGCGCTGCCATTGGAGTCAATGAGGCGCTCCGCGACGAGCGAGAGCAGCTTCTGCTGCGATACCTCGCCCGCATCCGGGTTCAGGCTGATCACATTCTTCAGCAGCAGCACGTTACCTGAAAAACAGCACGCGCGGAAAAACCTCAGGTGGGAAACCGCGAGCAACCACCACGCCACGCCACGCGCGGAGTGGAATCTAGGAGGGGAGTGGGGGGGCTCTCACAGATGGCGAGGAGCGGGCACGGGCCGTTGTCGTTCTGGTAGACGATGGGGGTGCGGCGGCCGAGGAAGTCAACGGCCCTGGTCTTGTGCATCACCTCGGGGGGCTCGAGCGGCGCCGGGGGCGGCGCGGGATCCGCCGCCGCGCCGGGCGGCCGCGCCGGCGGCGGGAGCGGGGATTGGTCGGTGGACATGGACGGATCTCTCCAGCGATCGAGGACTACAGCGCCGGAACCCTAACCCTACGTGCCGGCGCGGGAGTCGCCGCCGGTGGTGTGGCGGAGCAAATTGGAGGAGAGGAATGGCGGAATCGGGAGAGGAATAGAATACGAGTCTGAGACAGTGGGTGGGGGTGGGTTGGGAGGAGCAGGCCAGGGGGGTATTAGTAAAATTATTAGTAAACTGAAGAAATTTATTGAGTCTGTTCTTCGATGTGGTCCTTGTAATTTGGGGTAATTGAGGCTGTAGCTTTCCGTTCTGCTGTTTGGGAGTCTTGTGATTTGGACGCCGTAGTTTTGGATAATTAGGAAAATGATGTTGGATTTCTCTAGCCGGCTAGCTGCAAGCTGTAACTAACAAATGAAGCACTCTAAAAATCGAGATGATTAGTGGGTGTGGTTACATTCTTGCCACCAGGATCGAATTTCAGATTAATTTGCTCCTTACATGTCTCATTAGTGTGGATTTTAGATTTTTATTAGTAATTGACAAAGTACTCATCAACAACGAGATGTTTATAATGATCTTATCAGTTTTTAAGGTTATATAAGTGCACGTGTGTATGGATATCTACGAGTTGTGTCCGGTGTTTAAAAAGAAACTACTCTAAGCAATAACCATGTTATTATTACATGTCAAGTCTTTTTCCAAAAGTATATACAGTATACTGCAACAGTATTTGCTTTCTTTTTTGAAACTTGCAACAGTATTTGTTAGCTGGTATTCAAGCCACATAATAGTAACAAATTTGTTATAGAAACCGATCAAACCGAACGTTAAAAACTTTACCGATTTCGGTATCTGATAGCTGATCGAAACTTAGCATGAGCTGCCAGGAAAAACTAGAAGAAAAGCTTAGCATGCAAGTAACGGCACGCGGTTGCTTCGGAGGAGTCGCGGGAAGACTTGCTGCACGTTGGGCGAGCGCGTGCCCCTTTTGGATTAATCGACGTTTCTCTGTCCAAATCTGGGCCGCCGGATGGAACGTGAGGCATCAGATCCAGCCGTCGGATCAGTAGCGTGCATATTAAGCAAGCAAAAGCTTGATTCCATTCTGGGGCCTCTTCACGTCACGGCCTGTACAGTACGGCTTGCCACGCTCTCGTCTGCCCGGCCTTATAGCCGTACACTTTTAGCACACCATACTTCCTAATAGGACCCACCCGTCATACACTCATAGTAGCCATCATCTTTCTCAAGTTGTAATAATGTACAAAAGAAAACTTATGTGACAAAACGTTGCAGCCAATCAAACGAGCCCTCGGTCCCAAGCTCAGAAAGGAAAATTTAATCCCCAAGCATAACGGTTATCCTAGCAATAATTTCGTGACACGTTGTTGTGACAAATAGTCGATGTGTATTTGCCTGTTTGAGGCATATTGTGTGCACTAGATACATGATGTGTACTAACGCATCAAAACATAATTAGTATCTCTAATTGTTATGGAAAATGAAAAGTATTTTATAGTTTTCTGACACGACATGTTGTTAGATGTGTTTCCTTTAGCATTGCCATGATCATCACCCAGCCAACAATCTAGAACACCTAGAGCATGATTGACCAGTGAGCATGTGCTTGAATACTTACGCCCATTGGAGGATGATGCCATTAGCGTAGTGGTGGTCGTGGTCGTGGGTGCGTGATGGAGAGAAGGAGCAGGTGGTCGTCGAGTCGTAACCGGCACTGTCCGGTGGCCGGCGTCGTCGTCTTGGCGGCGTCGGCCTTCCCGATGCTCCAGCACTCCCCCTGATCGGATCGGGGCTTTAGATGTGTTAGGGTTTAAGTTTAGCTCATGTGAACTTGATTATCCTTAAGCCCGGGAAAAACCCTCCTTTTATGTGGTGCTGTGCATTAGGGGACCGAAACCCTTGAATCGGTTGGGCGTCCCCGATCAAGACGCAAGTAGTTAGCCATGCACGTTGGTGCATGACCCCTTTTATGCTTATCTCTCCGGTTTGACCGGGAGATCAATTCCAACATTCTCCCCCTTGATCTTAAGGTCAAACCTTCGTAAGCCCAGTCTTAATAGAAAAATATACCAAAGCAAAGCGTTACAGTGACCAATAAAATGCCACTGAACCTCAGTACTTATAGTATACCATTCTATCTTGAAATGGAAAACGTATTACTTAATGGGAGATGGTTTCATTCAATGGTCCCTTTATTCCAGGATCAAAAGCTTTCTAATAAACCCATGCCGGCTACATGATTGCAAAATATACTGGGTGGTAAGCCTTTTGTAAGCGGATCCGCAAGCATTTCTGTCGTACTCATATGCTTAACATTAACGGTATGATCCTGGATTCTATCTTTCACAACATGATACTTAATGTCAATGGTTTTGGCAACACCAATTAACGTGTTGTTACTCGCATAGAGAACTGCGTATTCATAATCGCAGTAAGTGATTTAGAAATGTTGTCTACCACTTTTAATTTCGAGAATTAATTTCCTTCGACATACAACCTGCCCGGTAGCATCTTAACATGCCATAAACTAGTTTACATCACTAATGATGCCATGATTGCCATTTGGAACTTTTCCACGATATAGCTCCTTGTGCGAGGGTGAAGATGTAACATGATGTGGAATTCTTAATATCCACACACCTCGCAATACAACGTCTGACTAACCCACAATTTCAAGGTTATCAGACTCCTTATGAGTGAGCATGTATTCTTTATTGTCTTGCATATACTGCAAGACATTGATAGCGGCTTTCCAGTGGTCCAGTTCTGGATTTAACGTATATTTGCCAAGTATCCCGATCATAAATAGGGGCGTGCTCATACTTGAATACATATGGTGCTTCTGACAGCTGAAGCATAAGGAACCGACATTATCTGATCAGTTTCAAACTGGTTCCTCGGAAATTGGAATGTCCCAACCTTATCGCCCTCAACATTAGGAGCAGGTGAGGTAGAGTACTAGTGCATAACTTGTTTCTTTCGTACCCTATCGATGTATGCCATTATAATAGGACTTATACTCCTTTTGGACTTATGTCCTGGTGAATCTCAATGCAAGTAATGCATGAGGCATCGCCAAGATCCTTTATATTATTATAGAATTCTCTTGGTTGGCCAATGAGATTTCATCTAGATAAAAGAGTGAACTTACTCCACTTTAGACTTAAGGTACCATTGTCTCAACACTCGTCTTAGTTCATGATTTGAAATCTTTAGACGACATGCCTTATTTATCACAGGAAAACGTTGAGGCTCAACACTAGGTGTTACATTAGGAATTTCATAATCCTCAATCCTCCCGATGCACAGGAATAAAAGATCTCATGGATAATCAGTACTTAAAACTGCTTCTCCTAAAGATTCATGTTCCTAGGCTCCAGGCTTCCAGTGATTACTTTATTCTCATAGAACATATATCATGCTCCAGAGTCTAATGTGTTAACAAGCACAAATTTCAGTTCTAATCCACATTACCGTTGGGCAAAAGGTGAAAAAGAACTTCATAAAACGCGGCACATGACTATAAACAACGTTGGTCAGAAATATAATCATAAGCCACATGTTGCATTAATGTCATAATTGACATTGAACCGGCAAACTTGCCACTTCTGCCTTAATTTTGTGCTTCATATTATTCATGAGGGAGTAAGTATACATAAACGTGATAAAAGGAGTCAGAACATTAGTGTGCTTTTCATTCTCCAAATAAGACTTCTCGTTGGTTCCATCTTGATCAGAGAATTTACACACAATTTTATTGTCAGTGCTATGGTTTTTGTAAGAGAAGTGAGTGTGATATCTCATCTTTAAAAAAGACTTTCCATTCTCCCCTTTGAAATGTGGTCTAATAGAATAAGACCACAATTTCGATGAGGTCTCATTATTTGCACTTCTCTTATATCTCAATTGTACCATAACACACATAAACATTACAAAAGATTCGTTCAGTGAAAACATAACTTGTCTCGTCTCATGGCGAGACTAACATCACATAATTGAAGTTTAACATAATTGGGTATTTGAAACGTACCTAATCATTGTATTATGAGACCAATATTCAAAATTAATATTATCCAAACAAGATATGGAAATCAAATTCCTACTCAAGGTAGGTACATAAAGAACATCATGAAGCTGAAGTGAAAAGGCATGTGTGCAACTCCAAGATGAGCGATCCCACAGCTTCAACATCAGCTCCTTGATCATTTGCTACCTTAAGCTCTCTTGTTCCCCTTCTCAAAGTTCTCCTTGTATGGAATCCCTTTCTTGAGGAGCCACTTGAGCCACTCAGCACAATCTTTCCTAAAGTGACATGGCTTCTTGCAGAAATTGCAAAGATCATTTTCTGCAACTCCAGATCCACTTGCTTCTTTGCATGCCTTTTCTTTTCCCTTAGGACTCGTAAAGGGTTTCTTATTGGGCTTATGATCAGCAGGTGCTTGATACTTTCTTTTGACATGACCAATGTTAAGTGCATGGTCCTTGTCTCTTTCAGCACGCAGCCTTTCTTTTTCTTGGACACAGTGTGCGACCAACTCATTCAGGGTCCACTTCTTTTCTTGAGTGTTGTAGTTGATCATAAAAGGTCCAAATTCTTTAGGCAACGAAGTCATAATAAAGTGGACTAAAAAGTCCTCATTAATGATCATGTCCATAGATTTGAGCTTTGCTGCTGCATCGCTCATCCTAAGGATATGATCCCTTATGTTGCCATTGCCATCATACCTTTCATTAGTAAGCCTCTGAATGAGATTTGTAGCATATGTCTTTGAGGAGCCCTTGAATTGCGCCTCAATGGACTTTAGATAATCAAAGGCATTGGGGCTTTCAGGGATAGCTCTCCTAATGCCCTCGAAGATGGCCATTCTCATTATTAGGAGAGACATCCTGTTGGAGTCCTCCCACTTTTCTACCTTAACATCATAAGCCTTCTTGAGCTCCTCATACCCAGTTACACTTGCTAGAGGTGCAACTGGTTTAGCTTCCCTCAACGCAAGGTCGAGTTTATTGAGCCCCAAGGTGCACATAATTTGATCTCTCCATGTTGGGAAATTACTCCCCGTAAGTGGTTTAATGTGGTCAACAGACTTGGCCACATGAACAGTAGCGGAAGCTGAAAATATATCCAAAAATTCATAAGTATAGGGTACATGACAAAGTTTGCATAAAAATTAACTCTAATTCGCATCACCGTTGGGCAGAAAACGAAAAAAAATTAATTGACATAAGAGGGAGTGGCTCAAAATTATAAATCAACATTGGTCAGAATTATATATTTGAGCCAAACAATTCTCAGAATAAATATCAATTTCAAACATTAATTTTAGCATCACATTGATATTTAAAATGAGATCATCATTGAAGAAAATGCCATAAATGCATTTAATATTAAGATTTTCTGAACAAAATTTCTCGTTGGTTCCATTTTGTCCAAAAAAGTAAACATGTACTTCAGAAAAAAATTTGGACAACTTAAACCTTATTTAACAGTGCAAAATCATTAACAAAAAAATTTAAACTTTAGAAAATGCACTGATAATTCGAAAAGGCCCAAAATTTTGCATTCGGCCCAAAACCCACGGCAGCCCATTTGCTTTATGCGGTCCAGCAGCCGAAAAAACGAAAATTTTGCGCTGGGCCAAGACAACCTGGGCCGCAGCCCACATGCGAATACGGCCCACTTGTCTCCCCCCGCATCCCCGCTTCACGCGTGGGCCAAGAAAACCTGGGCCGCAGCCCGTGAGCAAAAGCGGCCCGCTCAACTCCCCCCGGCAGCCCCGCTTTCATCCTTACCGTCCAATTCAATTGGATGGTCCCTATCGCACCCGTGCGGAACAAAACCCGGGCCGGCCGAAACCCTAGGTCATTTGCCCCCGGCAGCTCCCGTTCTTTTCGCACCCGAGAGAGAGGCGACGCCCGAGCCACAGAGCGGTGACGGCCGGGAGGCCGGGTCGCCGGAGAAGACGGCGGCGCGGTGGCTCCGCTCGCCGGAGGAGCGCGCCCGGCCCTGGGCGGCGTGCTCCTCCGTCGAACGATGCCGCCACGTCGCCCACATCAAGCCTGGCGGGGCTCCTTCCGCACGTCGCCTCCGGGGAGGACGATGGCATCGCGACGTCAGCTCCCTCGCACGGCGGCGAGGCCGTGCGGTCCCCGAAGGGTGAAAGAAGATAACGCGGCGTCATGAGGTATGTCCCGAAGCCCCGCTTTAGCAATTTTCATTTTCTAGGGTTTCAGATTTGGGGAAAACAGTGGGGAAACATGGAATTGAATTGGGGGTCTACTTAATTTCAAACATTTGTACTTGATCCCCTCCTTCTCATTCCTAATTTTGGTGCACATTGAATGAATGGCTCGGACAGGGGAGGGGGGGCTTTAGGGTTCTAGAGCGGCTAAGTGTTGCTCTGATACCACTGTTAGATGTGTTTCCTTTAGCATTGCCATGATCATCGCCCAGCTAACAATCTAGAACACCTAGAGCATGATTGAACAGTGAGCATGTGCTTGAATACTTACGCCCATTGGAGGATGATGCCATTAGCGTAGTGGTGGTCGTGGTCGTGGGCGCGTGATGGAGAGAAGGAGCAGGTGGTCATCGAGTCGCAACCGGCACTGTCCGGTGGCCGGCGTCATCGTCCTGGCGGCGTCGGCCTTCCCGATGCTCCAGCACTCCCCCTGATTGGATCGGGGCTTTAGATGTGTTAGGGTTTAGATTTAGCTCATGTGAACTTGATTATCCTTAAGCCTGGGAAAAACCCTCCTTTTATGTGGTGCTGTGCATGGGGAGACCGAAACCCTTGAATCGGTTGGGCGCCCCCGATCAGGACGCAGGTAGTTAGCCATGCACGTTGGTGCATGACCCCTTTCATGCTTATCTCTCCGGTTTGACTGGGAGATCAATTCCAACACATGTATCTATCGTGATACAAGATATCAAATCTAGCTTCGAAACCACACAATCATAGCAGGATTTATCTCTTCAGTTTCTCGACATATGGGTCAGATTTGGATTTAAATTTTTGTGTCGTGATAGGCACGTGTTTAGTCAACAAATTTCATACTAATTGGGTCTCTCTGGCAAACTAGTACACATGGTATATGCCCTTGTGTCTCTATTCTTTTTCGACGCAAAAGAAAGAAACCATGGGTGAGCCTTTGGACTATTCGACAGGCCCAGTCCATGTAAGTGGGCCCGACCATTTGGCCCATGCTGTGATCCAAATGGGCCGGAATGTTAGTTGGCCCAGCCCACTCGCAGTTCACCTCTTCAACTGGGCTCAGACGCTCCTCCTCACTCCAGTCCCACTTCGCCTTCGCTGGCTCGCACGAACCAACACTCTCCCGTCAGAGTCACCCCAAAAGCCGGAGAGGATGAGATGATTCACCCAAAATCCAAATATTGCTCAGAATTTTGATCCTAATGTGTGTGGCTGGGCTTATGGAATGAATATGTTTGATCTGGAAGAATGGAAGAGGAAGGAAATATGGTTTGTGTTACTTCTATTATTTCCACTTTACTATAGAATATCGTGCCTCCGGTCCATACAGAATCAGTTCGGAAGCTTGGGACACTACCGCCGGTTCTGCTAACTTTCTACAAGCTGACACATCCCCTGGACTAACCATGGCATGTGCTTGACCATCGAGCCCTCAGAAATAGATAATACCGCCGCACCATCACAACGGTAACATGAAGCCATGGCTGGAAATGCAATGACCAAGTACCGACCTTACTGGACAAAGTACACCAATTACGAGCATTCCTATATATGTCCGCGGATGCAAGATCATTCAATAGACGCTACCTGAAGCACTCATTCTTCTCTGATGAACATTGGAGAAGCTGGGACTAGGAAAGAAGCTCGTCCCTCGATTACAGTAACACTGTAACACGATCCGCAATATGTTCTTTATTCGCGTTGAATTGTTGATTGATTTGTAGGTATCTTGTTTATGTAGTTGCCTCCCCAATTTGTAGTTCCTTCTCCGGTGGCTAATTATGGGTACCCTTTCTTTTTGACCCTTCTTTTTCTATTGAAGAGAAGAGTGATAAAAACCCTGTGAATCCCATGAGCTGATAAATGCAATCTTGATGAGTTTGTGGCAGTAAAGCTGCCATTTGGCCTGTATCTGCAACAAAATCTCAAGTGATAAACCTTTTGCATCTGCAGCATTGTCTACGATAATTTCACTCTATACTGATCTGAAATCTGACGATTGGTCATTGTTGAGGAGTCTGCCATCACGTGTGTGGGTGGGAAATTATTGGTTTTTATTTTTGCACTGATGCCTGAGAAGATTGGTCAATGTTGAGGAGTCTGGTATGAACGCATCTGCGCTGTATTAGCTAAAGGAAATTTACATTATGGTAGTAACATTGATTTTGTCACGTTACGTATGCAGTCATGAAGCTGTATCTGTTTCTAGAAAACTATATTTCTCGATAATACAAAAACAAATATATAAACGATGGTTTCATGCCTGTTGCGAATCACAATTTTCAGTTACTCAAATTTTACATCCAGGTCGATCTTTTCAGCTTTGAAGTGGGTATGCATTGTACTTACTGTACCTAAGTTGTAGCTTTCTCGTGATAACTAATTAGTTGGCAGTAGTACGACATAGAGACATGATGGATTGCGTGTCCATATGATCTGATTATAAAGCACTGAACAATATGGAGTTTTGACATGGTAACCGTCGGAGCAGCATACGCGCCAGGAGCTTGCAAACTGAGATATTCGCGTTTGACCACAGACAGAGTCACAGACCCATAAAAACTACCTCTTGGTCAGAAGTATTCTCACTGGTAATGTAAGGTGTGCTTTCAGAATCAAGATATGTCTAACAGGGCTAGCAAATAATCAGGCATCCAAGATTTCAGCCATAGTTATTAGGTAAGTTGATTACAATTTGTTGGTGTAGTAGTTTGTTAATCATTGACTTTTGCCTGTCGGTGGTCGTAACCATTTGGTTGCCAATCCTTGATAACATGCCTGTAGAAGAGTACGTGTTACGTAAGTGTACCACAGAAACCACTCTCTTCTTTTATTGTGTGCCCAGCTTTGATCTTCAGAGTTTAACAAGATAGGTAAACTGTGGTCAGGTACTTACTCGCTAGAATTTCTTCATTGTTAACCGATGATCATATATCATTAGTTTTTGTCTTATGGTTTTGTTTAACAGGGGTTTGACTGGACAAAATCCCAAGATTTTCTTTTACATGTATTTGCGGCAGGTCTCAATGATTATAAGTAGCACGAGAGCTGCTGTTTTCATCGAATTAGCTAGAAAAGAGTTACAAAGAAGAATAGCTAGGTGTTTGTGTCATACAAGGCATAGGACTACTGCACACTTGATTCTGAAGAAATGACTATTAGGCACCAGCAGAAGCACACGCTCATATCTCTAGATTGACTGAAGACAAACATGAAAAACCTGTGCACAGAACAGTGGTTATCATTTTGGGCTAAGTTTGTGGCGCGATGAGATGGTTTGGGCCAGCACCCTTCCAGCTCTACTTCATCCCTTATCAACGAAAGAGGACTATCCACTCGGGGCTCCTTCCCCTGACAAATTCTTATGTTCCTTCCTTTCAGTGATAAATAGTTGGATCTATGACGTGGTGAAGATGTACATGAAGTTTGCTAGGAACAAATTGTGTTTCCCTATGAATCCCCAAAAACATGATTACCCTTACCTTGAAGAATGAGCTGAAGAATATAGCAGTTCAGCCTGTAAGAACAGGTAATTTAATATCAGAAACTTCCAAAAGAGTTAAAGAGCACGTGACTTGGTTTATATCATCATTGATATGTCTATTACTAAATTCAACGCTAAACAAGATAGAATACAAGCTCCCCCGGCTCCCGTATCGCTCTCCCTAGGCAACCCGGGAGATGCCTAACCCCAGCCGACCGGGCCCTCCTCCCCTGCTCCTTGCTGCCACTGCCGTCGACATCCGCCGCGGTGGCAACGGGCCGGGCCTCGCTTCCAAGGGCAACGGGGATCAGCGGATGGCGGCCCAGTTAAATCGTGGCGGCATGCCCTTGGGCGGCATGAGCGCGTGCTGGCTGGTGGCCCTATCTGTGTAGGCTACGGGGTAGGCGGGTTGGTGGTTGGCAATGGATCTAGGCGGGGTGCTTGGATCTGAAGGCCCAAGCCGCGACGGTAGGCTTGGCTGTGCGGCGGTGGCTCTCGATTCTCGACAGTGGGCGGTCCTCGAGCGGTGCGCACGGATCTAGAGCACCGGTTCCAGATCTGGGCCACAAGGGCTACTTGGGTGGCGTCGGTGCGCCTCTGGCGGCTGGTAGTGCAGTTCTAGCGACTAGCGTGCAGCAGCGCGGCCTGGTCGGTGGCCGACAAATGTAGTCTGTGGCAGTAGTGGCGCTGTGGCGGCGCCCTGTTGCGGCCTCGGGCAAGCGGTGTGGCTGCCGGGGCACGTCGGCATCTGGTCAGCGTGGCCTCGGATAGGGCAACAACATGTGGCATGCTTCGTGTGGTCGAAGACAGGGTGGCAGTGGTGGAAACTCCAGATCTGGTGTAGACGGGTGTGCGATGTTACTCCGTGCATGTCGCAGCCCAATTGTGGGCTGATGGTGTCTAGGCACCATCCCACAGGCTCTGATGGGGTGTGGGGTGCAACGCTTTGGACGAAACCTTTGTTCTAGCAGGGGTCAGTGTAGACAATGATCACACTTATGGACGTTTTCCCCCTCCTTGGAGGCGTCATCAAAGAGTCAGTTTCAATCCTCCTTGGATACGGCCACGGTGGCGGTTGGCGTGGCTGAACCTCCTCCTCAGGGTTCGGTGGGATGGTGGGGTGTGACGCTCTGCGTAAAAACCTTGTCCCGACTAGAGTCAGTGTCGATGACCATGGTTCTACGGGTGTCATTTCCCTCCTTGGAGGCGTTGTCGAAGAGCTCCATTCACTCCCTGCCCTGGGCCTCTACGTTCCTCAGGCATTTGCTTGGATCGGCGGACGTGGCAATGGCAATCCTGGGTTCGCGTGACAGGCGGATGTGTTCCCCTTGGTGGCAGTACGACGGCGAAGTTAGAGTTGTCCAGTTGTGGGCGCGGTGGGTGATGACGATGACATGGTTGTCAGTGTCAGCAAGGGGTGCATTTTTTATCTTTGATGTCGTGCTGGCTCGACCTCGCTAGCATGTTTGTTTCGTCAGGTGGTGTCCAAGGCCTAGATTAGCTAGATGGTTGTCAGAGTTTTTGCATGATTATCTTCTAATCAACCGCTCTATAAAAATTTTGGCCTAGTTTTCCTCATAAATCAGGCCATTCTGTTTTTCTTTATGAAAATGCAAGAACCCCTGCCCTCTTGATGATGTTTGTAAAAAATAAATATGTCTATTACTCTATTTGCAACCTCCATCGGGGATTTGTAAAGTATTTTTTAACCTTTTATTTCTAGTGCCTTCCCTGGAAAACGCTGTATTTATACTAGACGCTAATGCTGTCAATTTGTTGGATGTAAGTTTTACATAGGATGGAATTCCTAGGTGTGTCCCATGACGCAAAATGGAGACCTAGTTGCATCAACCTGATCGTGAGCGTGATATCAGTGTTATAGTATGTCCCTGTTCCTCCATCTGAAACTATTAACAACTCTTCCTTGCGATTTGGTGTTTCTATTGACCTTTTTCAGAAGAAGAATAACCTGTGCTTCTATTGACCCTAAAAAGAATCATGTTTAGAACATTGTTTAGAGATCTTTGGATCAGTTTTAGTACTGAAACTATAAGCAAGTTCTCTTTATATTGCCCATTATTTCATATCATTATATGTTGATTTTGCTGGTTGCTCCCATTCTTCGATGATGCTTCTGCGTCTAGGAATTGGAGCAAGACATGGAAACTACAGGAATTCTAAACTATAAACCCAGTGATGTTGTTGCCCTGGTCTTCCAGTTCCATCAGCTATGCTACGTGGACATTGACGATACATCCCAATAAGAAGACATGGTAATGCTATTGTTTGATGTTGCCATCATCCTCGGTGCAAATATGTAGCTGTATCTTGTGTTCCACTAGAATTCCTGTCTCTTTGTCATGCACATTTCACAGTAGGTGCCAAACAACCCAGACAAGGTAGACACTGCAGTTTTCGGCGTACTGCTATTAACTATTTCCAGTGCGTGTCACATTTTAAAAGTTCCTTGAATCGTTTTTTTTCTTTGAAATTTTCCCCACTTCACAGTACTCTCTGAATGCTTACAGGTTGTAGCTTGCATAAAGCTAGGTTCAAAAGCTAGATTCCTTTAGTTGGAACTCTGTAATTCACAGTATTGTTTAGCAAGAGCCGAACAGTAAACCTGGTATATAGACCTTGTCACCAGCTGGTTCCTTTATGGTCAGACCGATATGGTCAGAAGCCATTCCCTGGCTCCTTTACGGTCAAATCTTTCTGCTGACAATGCATCATTTCATTATGTGAATGTGTGCGATTTCCTCACTTGATTCTGCTTCCTGGCAGACGAAAATGACCCGATAATCGATATCGACACTGCAGATACACAATTCAGGGACTGCTGTAACCAACTGTATGGTTCAGAGTTTCAGACCAGTTGAAGAAGGGAAGAAGAAGGCTGCACTGCATCCGCAGGGGAAGAGATACGGTCGCTCGTTCTGGGCGCCGCACGCAGCTACAGACGTCTTTGGCCGTGTGCACGTGTGCATGAACTTGTCCCCATGGAGTTATATCACGCATTCATGCATGCATATGTGCTGGTGCAGCAGCTCTGTTGGCGTTGATTGACTCTGGTGTTTGTGGATTCGAAACACCCATGTCTTCTGATTGATGCGGCCGTGCGTGCGGACCGGACATCGCACATGCCGCGCGGTTCGGCGTCGCACTGTTCATCACTCATCAGGAGGTCTGCTATCTCCTCCGTCTCTGTAGGATGCTCCAGTCCCTCAACCACAGTCCACAGCTGCTACAGTGAGTACACATCACAACTTTAATTTTTACTGAACCATAAATATGTCCTAATTATATATGATGTTTGGTGTCAAACTGGAAGCAGATTTGGGTAATCTGCGTCGCGGATTCAACTTTGCTACGAGCTTAATTAGGACTGGTGGTTTTTCATCATGCTTGTGTTGTGAGAGTACATGGATGGATGTCAAATGATTTGATGCCGGCACTGGAGGAGCTAGACTCCACTCCAGCTGTATGCGGTGCGTGCATGCATGCTTGTGCTGCTTGCTACAATGTTCTTGCACAGGGCATAAACATCTTCTTGTACGACCATGGAGCTTAATTTGAATCATCATCACATAAACAAATGGAGAAACGTCTCATGTATCCATGCATGTTTTGCATGCATAGGACAGCATAAAGGGAGTGGCAGAATGATGGCATGGTTATTCTTTGGAGCAGCAAGAGAGAGGCACGCACTTAGGACATATTCTTACTAAGCACTACTAGTACTAATGCTAAGCATCACATGATCTCCACCATTTGGAAAGAGATGGGGGATATGGGCCCTGACCCCTAATGATCCCTTTTTAGACCCAACACTACTGCAAGTGTTTCTGTCTCTAGTGGTGGTAGGAGATGATAGCGTGGGTTAAGATACTGCCTAGTTATCTTGAGACATGTGCTGCCTACTAATGCTTCATTAAAGGCTTGCAATTGCAAACAAACACCCAGACACTATGTACTCCCTTTGTGTCACTAGTCTTTACATGGATTCTCATAATAAGTCATTCTACAGTTCCAATATATATTTTTCACACTCTTCCTTGTTTGCCCTTCATTAATTCAATCAAAGTATGTGCCTTATTAACTCATTTTGCATTACCGACATAGCTATTCACTAGTAGCCACCTAACTTTAATTAAGAGGGTTGAACTATTTTTTCTTCCCTCCTCTTTTTATACCGTAACTACCGTGCACAAGGCTCTTAGTACTACTAGTAATACTCTACTTTATACTCCTACCGGTACAAAGAAGCATGGAGAAAGATGGAGGTGAAGATTACCATGAAGGCCGGAGGAGAAGAACGGTTTTGTGCATGAAGAGAAGAGCAACCTGTTGTGCATCAAGAGAAGAGAAAGCTTGATGTGATGGAAGGAAATGACAACTCGGTGTTATATGAAGCCAAGGTATGTGAGAGTGCCCCTATCGTCCACGGCAACAACAACAAGTTGGATGAAGATGTTTATGCATTTGATCTGAATAGGAAGATATATTATGGCGAGGGCGATTTCCATCCAGACGAAGGGGCCGAATGTGTTATTTTGACGATGATGAAGAAATTGCATCCTAAATTTCTTTAGTCCGGTGAGAGAAAGATCTTTTGTCATGCCACTTATGTTGCAAGTGTATCCGTACCGTGTCGTTACTAAGTAGAGTATGTTTGGTGTTTGATCCGTGGCAAGTAATACTGGGTCAAATGTAAGAAAAAAAATAATGATAAAAAATTGATGTTATGCTCGTATCTTGGAAAGATGTTATAGACCTCAGTTCTATAGCCCTTACATAATTGCAATGGTTCCTAAATGTTCAAGAACACTCTGGTATAAATCAACATCGCAAATAAGTCAACTAGGGAGAAGACCCTTTCTTTCCAATCCATCCTTGTTCAAATGTGGAATCTTGTAGCCATTACCTCTTCTGCATCTCATAATCTCTATCATGCATGTCTGCAAATTAATAAAATTTTCATTCACCTTTAATGAATAATATTGGTTAAATTTATCCTCAGCGGCCTGAACAAGTTCATCTATGGATTTTGGAGATCTTTTATATTGCAAAGACTGAATAGAGTCGAAAAACCCAAGGTCCAAACTATTGGTGGCTGACACATCAATCGAATATCAAACCTACTTTGTGATGCTGCTGCACAAAACTCCTCATCTGATGGATCAACATGAGTTCTTGCATTGTCCTGTTGGATAAAAATTGTTTTCCCGAAATCTTCTATAGGCCACTTGTCGGTATAACTTTGTCGATCAAATAATTTCTCATGATTTCTCTGTGCACCATAATTGATTTGGTCACCAGCGTTCTAGCATCTCTATTTCTACTCCTCATTACTGTCGGCACCTATTTAAAAATAGAAATAACATGTCAAATTGAATGATGCAAACAAAAACATCTAATGGAAAATATATGCTCAATCAATACCTGTGTAACAAAAGGGAAAACACATATTTGCTAGAAAAAAGTTTCATTTCCCTGATAATCAGACCTTGGTTGAGCTAGCGCCAATAGGAACATCACCTTTCCAATATATGTTTTATTTTGGATTGTACGATATGGGTCTTCTTCGTCTGGAAGCAAATAAAAATTCTTTGATTTCTTTGTCATGTTGAACCAATTTTTGTCTATATGCACAATATTATGCATATCAAATTTTTTGGATCATGAGCTAAAGCGTCATGGTCTAGCATAGACATGTAGAATTGTGGCCGAGCCCGCTTGTTCTCTTTCCTTAGAAGTGGCTTCAAAGAATTCGAGTGGCCACAAAGCTGGCCTTGCTTGAAATACCTGTGCAATGTCTTGCAAGTGACATGCATAGACTCAGAGAGTGACCTTAAATTTGTTCTTTTACTTAAGAGAATATCAGCAACTTGAGAAAAGTCAACTTGAATTCTTTTGCGACCACAGTTCTTCGTTCTTCTATGAGATACACTACATTTACCTAATGCGCATCCTTTGCACGCTTCCAAATCCTCTGCACAACCCTCTTGAAATGGAAAATAGTGAAGAAACCTCGTGAGTCGCATTTTGCCATAATTTTTCGTTAGTACTTCTTGCAAGAAAAGCAGCACAAATTGCTCATCTTTGGTCGTTTGATAAAAATTGCCTTGTGTTTTGTTGTCCATGAGGTGTATCTGCATAATCCCATCCAAAATTAACTGATGGTAACATAAATCAATATGGCTAATGCATACGAGAAAAAAAAGGAAACATCCTATTATAGTACATGAATTAAAACTAATGTCATTATCTTCAAGCATTGGCTCTTAGACATCTTACTCCACGGTCATGTCAACAACCATGTCTACACAAGAACAGTACCAAGGATGCATGACTACACGATTACAAAAAGTACTCCACCTCATTTTGTTCATGGGTTTGTATATACATACATCAACTATAAGCAGCGACATCGTTGTCTCCATCGATGTGACCTTCTCCATCATCGACAACACCGTTGTTTTGTTCGCCACCACTGTCTCCGTTGTTGATGACAACGAGCAACGGCTCTAGGACATCATCTACGAGCTCTACGTTCAAGTCAAATGGATGGGCTTCAAGCTCATTACATAGTGAGGATGCATGACTACACTCAAGTAGAGATCTAGGAATAAGATAAAGTAGTAGAACATGCACATTAGCCATCACACACATGTGCGTATGGCACGTTCAAGTCAAATGCACTATCATTGAGGTGTTCAACCTCGTTACCTACCAAGGATGCATGATTACGTATGCTAATTAAGAAACCCAACAAAATAAAGGTTCACAAAATTCCTAAGGCCGTGCACATTAGTTGTCGCGTTGTACGTACTACGTGAATTAGAATCAGCAACATCAGCTTCGCCTTCTCTGTCTTTGGTGCTGTTGGCCTCCCATTCTTCCTCAAACATTCACTACTACAGAATGTCCTATTCGAGACGGGCTGAAACAAGCATCCCAGACGGTTGACCACTCCGTCTGAAATTGGTGGTTTGTGATGACACAGGTCATCGCAGACGGGTGGGCTACCCGTCTGTGATAACCATTCATCCCAGACGGGTCGAGTCAACCACCCGTCTGCGATATTACCCGTTTGAGATGAATGGTTATCGCAAACTTATCCCAGACGGGTGATATTACCCGTTTGGGATGAATGGTTATCGCAGACGGGTTTAACTGTTGACCTGTCTGGGATGGGTGTGTACAGAGGGCATAACTCTGCCTATTTTGTGGCTAGCCTCAGGAATTGCTAGCCATGCCCTCTGAAACAACAGCTATATATTGCACAGAATATTCACATATTTAACACAGATACAGATAGATACATTCACAGACAGTGATACACTGAAACAATCACATACTTGGACATGATATATACATTCACAATTGCTAGCTAGATATATTCACAATTGCTAGCTATAATGAGTCACACCGTTCAGAATTGAGAGCTCGCTGCCAACAATCGCATACTTCAATGTTTAAAAGGAAAGTTGCAAGAGAGTGCTAAGTACATAGATGAAAGACAATGCTACTCTGCTAAGCCGCCACCATAAAACTCGCCATCGGGATTGATGATTTGTGTATTGATGAAGAAGGCAAAAATCCCTCGAATGCGCTTGAGTTGAGCTTCATCAATTGTGGTATTTTCAATCTTCCACGCCTGTTGCTGTCATAAAATCAATAAGGACTACAAAATTACAAAAGATAAACAAACTCAAAATAATGCTTGCATTTGGGTATACCTCCTCATCTAGTTTTTGCTTAACGAAATCCGCGATAGCCTCCATGTGGTAGCAAACATAGAATCCACATAGGTTTGCCACCTTGGGTTATTGTTTGCACTAAAACAACAAACAAATATACGTTAGCTAAGAAGAATCTATTATGAAGCATGTCAATATGCTATATTAACATAGTAATGGATATATATGTACCAGAAAATCAAATTTATGTCGCAACTTGGACCCTTTGCCACTTCTCCCTCCACGAGCTTTGTAATCGATGAACACCTGGTCAAGTACGTCGTGAATCGGCCCAAAGTCGCGTGAAGGATCTTGCGAGGAATCAAGGTATATAACCCTGTTCCATTTTGGTACAAGTACGACCACCAGTGGTAGCTGCATATATATAGACATACTACCAAATCAGCTTTGTGATATATGCATAATGGTGAAATTATAAGTATTGGATGCGATGCAACACTTACCCTGGGTTGAAGGGAAATATGATATACTTTTAATATTTTTGGGACAATATTGCATGCTTAACATACTCCAGAACTTGCTCTTTGTTGTCTCTAATATTTCTCCAAGTCACCCTTGCCGGGTCAATGAACCCGATAGGTTCCTTGTTAAGTCTGGCTTCAGTGTGCATGTATCTATGCAAAATGGAAAATCATGTCACGGTTAATTAAGTTGCATAGGTATGGAGAAAACTGATTGACTGAGAAGTTGTAGACTTACAATGTCCAGCATCTCAACAGGTTTTGCTCTAGAGCGTCGAGGTTGAAGAGTTCGAATAGGTCTTTAAAGTACACGTAGAACAACCCACCCATGTCCTGGTGGAAAAGGTGTTCCTCTTTGAAAGCGAATTTGAGGCATCGTGACATGGTTTGGCCAGGCTGTAGGTTGTTCGTCGCCGTCATATACCAATCATGCAACTTCTGACATGCCATTGAATTCGATATGTCCTCTGGCGTGACGAAGGCTTGTCCATTCACAAATCGAGGAGCCAGAAGCGCGAAAGGGAGATCATCCACTCTGTCCGGATCAAACCCAAGTTCTTCCACTATCGCTAGTGTCTTCGATTTTTTGCTGCCCTTGGAAGTCTTGGGGGCACTACTACGACTCCTACCCTTGCCGGCCTTGCTAGTCCCCTTAGCATAAGTGTGCTTCACCAGTGAAGGAACTAGTCTCATCTATAACACCTCCTTAGTCCCTATGGAGGTAGCGAGTATTGGCTCTGCCGGTTTGATCAGAGATGAAGCTGGGTTATCAGCCCGTTGCGCTGCCGCTACTAGCTCCATCAGGGTAGGGTTAACTTTGGGTATCCTAGCTGACTCAGAGTGTGATGCACTCTGAGAGGCAGGCCGGACGAGTAATTTGATGTCCCTCTTTGGCCACTGGATAAAGGTGCCAACCGTCTGATGCAGCATCGTGATCTCGTCATTTGGTGGCATGGCAAGCGGGAGCTCCTTGAAACCTTCAACCACGTCGTCCACATGCACCTTTTGAAAGTTTGGTGCTATGGAGCGACCATGCAGTAGAGTCCCCGCTTCCTTAGGATATGCAATCCCAAATGCAGCATCGAGGGAGACATCTCCGGCTACCCTTGCCAACAATGTGCAAAGAGTCATCTCCTACAACATTATTGAGTACGTACCTTGTTGATTAAGTCCAAAGTTATGTACTTGCTATTGTAAAACCCCTATAAATGGCCCTTACCGAGATGGTGTCGCAGGGATATGTTTCACCCGGTTCTTCGGCGGATGCGCAGCTATTCCGAATATTTCCGAGGCTCGCCAATTCTACGTTAGAGAGTGCAAGTTGAGCTTTGAACTCCTCCTTAAATGCCGCAACCTGCCTCCTAACTTCCTCCTGAATACGCCTCTCCAAATCTTCTTCATCTCTCGTAGTCGTTGTTGACTGACTACGACTCCTCTTAGCGGCCTTCCTCCTCTCGTACTGCTCCTCGGTCTCAGGGAATCCCTCTCTCCAGGGAATTGCAACCCTAACACCTCTTGTGTGACCTGGGTGCTCCGGGTTTCCCAACGCTACAGTAAGGATGTCTTTGGTCCTAGATGATTGTGCTTGTTCATCATCATCTAGTGACCCTTGCGAAGCTATCTGCACCTACAGCGATCACGCGTACAAGTTACATTACAAATTATACTTGTATGGTTCCAAAGAATTGTGTACATAGTCATGTATATTACCATGCGATCGACCACTTCCTGGTCAGCGGGGTTTGGAAATATAGCTGAACCACTCTGCGGATCTGACATGGCACGTGCTGTGGCATACTCGGTTTTAAGGCCGGATAAACCCTTGTGTTTACCGTACTGGTCCCATGATCAGTAGCCGGTATACACAAGTTAACCTGTATATCAAGGTCATACACGCACGCATTAGAATATGATATAAACCGATCTTCGAGATTGAAGAATTATACCTTTAGCCCAATGGCTAAAAATCTTGCAGCGGAAATCAAACGGTGGAGTGGCCCATCAATATGCCATTCCCGACAGGCAACTGACTGGGGTTATGCCCTAGTTTTCGCGGATACCGACGTTACTTTCGAGCTGTCAATCCTTCGATCTGGCCAAATCAACAAGCCAAGTGAGTACATTGAATGTACTCGCAAGCTTCCCACCGGGGAGTTTGATGCGGATAATAATGCATACGGGGGTGTATCAAGAAATGGCTCTAGCCTATGTTTAATGTTGTGCGAGAAAGTAAGTTTGCATGAAATACATAAATAGATATTAAAGCGGTTTTCATAAATTGCCTCGGTATTGCGAGACAAACATTTGTTCCACCTTTCTTCCCTACAACAACGGGAATCATAACTATGCTGTTCCTACTAGCCGGAAAGCCTGGTGATCACCCGCTTCGGCGGGGAGTCTCAGCTCACCCGATACGATGGGGATACTAGGGTTTGCCTGAGTCCACGGGAAAATCCCTTCTTCACTCATCCCGCCACGACGGGGGATTTGCATGTCACCCTGCGAACACGGAAGATCGCGTCCTTAATCCCATAACCCATTTTTGACTTTGAAAGTCAGTCTACTTTAGTGTGGCCCAACCAAGTTCGTCCTTAACCGTGGACACGGCTATTCGAATAGTTTTAACCCTCTGCAGAGGTGGTACGGCTTTACCCACAAGATGTAGGTCACCCTGGGTATACTTCGCGACGTATGCTGACAGAGCTAGTACAACGAGACTCTTCACTGGTGTAGACCTAGCCATGAACCCGCCAGAAGGACATGTCCCACACCTAGCTCGAGTCAGTATCATCGCTACGAGGAGGTTGGTGTTCCAACTTTGTGGCGAACAAGCCATCGCTTTCTCGCGAAAAATTTTCTCTACAGAGGCTACAACCTCATCTGCACACTGCATACTGTCCACGGGTTCATGCTGGTCCAGGCCGGGTACTAGATCAAGTCATTCCCATAAAGGACATGTGGACGTACGGTAAGACTTGGCCAAACGACACTTAAGCTCGGTCCTTAGGTGATCCGAGAGGGACTCCACGCCACTTCCGTAAACGGGCAGCGAGAACCACACCTGGCATTACCTCGCACTTTAACAAGCTTCCTGCTTACGCCCTTCATTTCCGACCCGGATCAAAATCTTTCTCCATTTTGTTTCGACTTTCAACAAAACCTCTTTTCGGTAAATATCCCAACCTATGGATATATTACCTTCATACACCTTCGGACACGACGATCCGTTTCCTACTTTTATCACATAAAATGTGGGAGCTTTCTTTTGTTTTTGAAAACCTACTTTCACTACTGCAGGGCTAAGCATATATACATATACTACCCTAGGTTTCCGGTATCTTTCCGGAATAGTAGTCCTTAGGGTGACAGGGTGTACAGGGTCGGTCTAGGGTTTGCTAAGAATTGGTTATAACTTCACTACATAAAATAACATGTCGTAAAACATAGCATGCATGTTTTGTAAACAAAATAACATTTCGAAACTTAGGTTTCAACATGATCAAGGGTGGAGAGCTTGCCTGACACTATTGGCTGGGTGCTGGTCTCGAGCTAGATAGGGTAGTGATCCCAGATCCTTCGCGCCCCGAAACGTCGTATCTACATGTCGGAAAACATCACGTAAACCACGATGTGAGGGAGAACCAATAAGAAGCAGCCTACACTCATGAATTCTTTAATGTTTATTAGGATACTTTAAGAGGCGGGGAGGAGTTCGCCTCACGTGGTACATGGGTCTCCCGCGTAACTGGAGCTGTGCCTTATTTGGTTAAAACCATGCCAGCACCTTGGGTGTTATCATTATATATATATATAATATTTTTGTTGGGTTTAGGGGAATAAGAAATGAGTTTTGAAGCATTCTAAATGGTTTCTTTAGAGCACTACATCAAGTTATTTATTTTAGAGGACGCGGGTTGACCTAGGGTTTCATACTCCTTTATAGCATTAATAAATATATATATGTATACATATATGAATACACTTAGGTTCCACAATCACTACTAGTATCAAAATGTTACATTTGATTCTTAGAGTTTGCGGAAAGAGATTCAACGGACTCAGAACTAAATCGAAGGAGGTGCATGTGTAACATGCTTTTCCAAACTATGATTAAATTATAATTTCAAGATATTTCAAGAATTATGAATATGATGCTACCAGAAGGTTTATGAAATCTTTGGAGGTTAGGAAAAAGAACACAGCGTTTCGGATGAATAACAAGGGGAGTATAGCTGTCCGGAGCTTTGCTAAAGAGAAGGCGTTCCCTGGTTAGACTAGAGAAAAGTTAGGGATGATGTCGAAAGCGCAGACGCGGAGGGCGCCTTCGGCTCAGATAACGCGAAATGCCAAAGGACAGCAAGCGGAATCTGTGATGCTCACCGGTGGCGGTGACTTGGGGTTAGGCGGCAGTGGGGCCGAGATGAGGGATTCCAGGGATGGTTGAAGGCGGCGGAGGCTAGCGCGGGTACTCGTCAGAGCCACAGTGAAGTTGGCGGGCGAGTCCTCGGCTGCTGTGGGGGAGGGAAATAAATGGCGCGGTGGGTCCTCACCGGCGGAGAGGGAGAAGGGAGCCGGCTTTAGTGGGCGCGTGGAGCCATGTCTGCAGAGCGGTTCCGACAGGTAGACGATATCCCTGAGCTCGGTGCGGGGAGGTGTACTCCCGGGAGGGCGAGAGTGCGTGCGGGTGGACTGGTAGGGGATTGTACGTTTCGCCGGCTCGGATTGAGAAGGGGACCACGGCTCTAAGGAGAACAGGGATTGGGGTAACTCACTGGGGAAGAAAGGGAGGCGCTCGGGTGTTCGGGGATGGGAGGAACCAGCTCGATTGTGGGGATGAGGAGGTCCCGGTGCAGAGCGCCGTGGCGGGGATTGAAGCAGACATGGGGCTTACAGTAGGGGAGTTTGGCTTGTGGGAGAGGACTGGAGATAGGGGAGAGCTCAGGTGTTTCAAATGCTTGTAGAACTCGGGGAAAAGCATCTGGTGCCGTGGTTGGTCACTGTATTCCGGTTGAGTCAGCTTGGCGAGAACGACGGCGGGTCTTCCGTCGGTGAGCTGGCCTGGCACAGCGAGGAAGAGGGAGCCGTGCGCTGTTGTATGGGGGCGGCGTGGCTTAGTGCCTAGGAGGCAGAGCCACGGGTGTGAAGGAAGAGCAAGAGGAACGGCAGCTTGGTGAGACGCGCGCGGGGCGGTGGCAGCTGCTGATGCTCCGGTGGAGGATGAGGATGAACTAGGGAAGGTGAGCTCGGGCTGCGGTAGTACTTGCCACCGGGACTGGAGAAGAGGAGGCTGCGATCGACTGGCACCGAGAGAAAAGAAAATGTTCTTGGAGGGGAGCTCGGCTTCTTGTTTGGCTCAATGGTGAAGTGAAACCAGAGGAGGAGGGACTCGGCTTGGGCTGCCAGGAGGAAGATGAAGAATGGGGAAGATGAAGTTGCGTTTGGGAGTAGAGAAGGAATGGGAAAGAAGTGCTCTCGGGTTGCGCTTTTGAGCTGAAGTTGGGCAGAGTTAAAGAAGGAGAAGTGAGAGCAGAGGCGCTACTCGTGCAAAGAAAGATGAGGTAGAAGGATACCGTGAAGCAAGAAATTGGGTGGCATGGGGAAAAACTTGGGTACTGATGCGACTGGAGCTAAACCATGGCAGGGAGAGTGAGGTGGAGTGAGCGCAGGGAAAGAAAAGGGGCTTGAGTGAAGGCAGAGGAGGAAGTTGACCACGCAAGGAGCTACAAGTGGCTCTGACATTTCGTGGCACTATCAGAAAAGAATGGGAGCAGATGACACAGTTCATCCTAGTTTTTTTTAAAAGTTGCATGTGAGACTCCTGCAATGTTCAGGAGGGGATGGGTGGCACAGGAAAAAGTAGCGCATGCCCTGATATTTGCTCAAGTTGTTGGGGGAAGATATTTAGAGAAGAGATATAAAATTTATTACAGGAAAGGAATTGGATTTACGAGGAGGTTGTTCTGTAGGAGTTGAACGATTTGAAAGCTTCAGATCGAGAAGATTAAGCTTGGTGCGATAGTCCCGATCAGGAGTGATGGATTTCGCTCCGAGGACCCCGGTACCATGGAGCCTGCTCGCGTGTCGTGATTCAGGTAGACCTATCGGGTTGACATGCAGCATGTAGTCCAAACAGAACTCAACGACCTCTTCGATGGCATAACCTTCCACAATGCTTCCCTCAGGCCGCAAGCGATTTTGTACATAACCCTTCAGAATTCCCATATATCTCTCAAATGGGTACATGCTTCGTAGGAACGCAGGACCGCACATTTTGATCTCTCTAATTAGGTGAGTCATGAGGTGCGGTGTGATATCAAAAAATGACGGGGGGAAGTACATCTCAAGGCAACATAGGACAACCACCAGCCTTACCTCTAGAGCATCCAGTTCAAGTATACTTATCGCCTTCTGTGATATTCTGTCAAAGAATTGACATAGCATTATGATTGTATCTCGGACATTACCAGACAAAATCCCTCTAATAGCAATAAGAAGTATCTGCGTCATCAAAACGTGACAATCGTGAGACTTCATGCTAATTAATTACAATTCCTGCATTGAAACTAGCTTCTTGATATTCGTGCAGTACCCACTTGGAACTTTCACATCGTGCAAGCACTGGCATAGCTCAATTTTCTCGGCTTTAGAGAGTGTGTAACATGCAGATGGGAGGAAGGTTCTGCCTTTGTCGGTTTCTATCGGAACTAACTTAGACTTGATGCCCAGTTTCACAATCTTGTCGTGCCTTCACGCCATCCTTTGTTTTATCAGGGATATTCAGCAAGAGGCCAATTAGGCTGTCAAACACGTTCTTCTCTACGTGCATGACATCGATACAGTGGCGAACATCTAGTTCTTTCCAGTAAGGCAAATCTCAAAATATTGATTTCTTTTTCCACAAACCCTTCATTAATTTATGCCCCTTTCCAAGAACAACATCAACATCTTTAACCATTCCATATACCTGTCTCCTGGTTAAATGAGGTGGAGCCAATCTTTCTTCGATGGTTCCGTTGAACTCAGCAACCAACTTGCGGTAAGGATGATTTCGATGCAAAAACCTACGGTGCCGCATGTATACGGTTTTACGCGATTTCTCGAGGTACAAACTGGCCGTATCTTCCATGCATTGACCACAGGCTGTTGCTCCTTTAATACTCTGGCCGGATAGGTTACCGTACGCAGGATAGTCATTGATGGTGCAAGATAGCAATCCTCGTAGGGTGAAGTTCTCTCTCTTGTCTGCATCCCACGTCTCCACGCCTTCGTGCCACAATGTTTCCAGATCCTCCTTCATTAAAGACAAGTACGTATCTATGACATTTCTGGGTTGCTTCGGGCCTTTGATGAGTATGGCCAACATGATGTACTTCCTCTTCATGCACAACCAAGGAGGGAGGTTGTACATACAAAGAGCAACAGGCCAAGTGCTATGACGACTGCTCATGTTACCAAAGGGATTTATTTCATCCGTACTCATCCCGAACCGTACATTTCTAGAATCCGCACCAAAATTTAGGAATTTTCTGTCGATGTTTCTCCAATGGATGGAGTCCACTGGGTGTCTAATCAAATCATCAACTTTACGCCCCTCCGCGTGCCACCGCATTTTCTTTGCATGTTCAGGATTTGCAAACAGACGCTTCAGGCGAGGAATGATAGGAAGATACCATACAACCTTAACCGGAATGCCGTTCGTCTCCTCATTGCCCTCGATGTCATCGTCCGTAGCATTGTTGCGCTTCTTATATCGGGAAGTCTTACAAACCGGACATACATGTAGATTCTCGTACTCTTTACGGAAGAGGATGCAGTAAAGCTTTTGTCAGACCAACCTCCTCTTGCCTTCAATTTGAGCAGTTCCAGAATAGCTGACAGCCGGGTATATTTCGCCTTGCAACCATGGTACAATTGTCTCTCCGAGTTCTCCATTAGACCTAGAAATTTGTCATATTGTCTGCCACCAAGGTCATTACCTTCAGCATCATGCAACATTTGCTCGAGATCGTTGTCATTGGTACGCATCTCGGTATCCTCTTCATCAGACTCAGAATCAACATCAGCCTCTAGATTCAACTCTTCGCCACTCATTCCTTCATCGCTCCCCTCCACGTGTTTGCCATGATGGATCCAATTTGTATAACCAGCTACGAATCCCCTACGGATCAAATAATCTTGTAACTGAGCCGTGTTTTTCAACATCTTCTCATTCTTGCAGTCATAGCACGGACAACACATATGACCAGACTTCCTACTCGACATATCATCCTCAACCGTTCTTAAAAATTCGTTCACGCCACTGATATACTCAAGGCTCACACGGTTCGCATCATACATCCATCTTCGATCCATCGGCACTATGACATACATATAAACATATATTGACTAATTAATTATCTATGTGATTCAAAATAAAAATTAAACTCATCGCTTTCTCTCACTTGTCCAATTATGCGCAAAACCATCCAAGCTAGAGCCATCCAAGCATGCGTATATATTACATCTAAACCACAATTAATAAACCATCCATCCATGCCTATACATCTATTGAACCAAAATTATCTTCGAATAGAACATAATTGCACTAGATCTAGGGTTAGAGAGCAATTAAACTAACTAAATAACCAAATCTACTAACATATTGCCACACCAAATCAGTTATCTCCTTCCAATCTTCTTCTCCTCCCCCAAAATTGCCTCAAAATCGCCTCAGTCGCCGCCACCAGCCTGACAGACCTAGAAAACCCTAACAGATCTGGGAGCACTGGTTCTGTTATATAGGTGGAGAAGTCATTCCAGACGGTTCAGTCACTTGAACCACTTGTAATGACGTATCACAGACGGGTGAACAAAAGACCGCCTGCGATGTATTGCTACATCGCGGACAGTTCCTTTCATGACCGTCTCTGATGTGTCATCGCAGACGTTCAGTTTCAAGCCGTCTGCGATAACCGCTTACATCGTAGACGGGTGATACCTCGAACCGTCTGCGATGAGTCTTTCCAGACGGGTCGGCTACGACCCGTCTGGGATGACATATCATCCAAGACACTAGTGTCCGGATAAAAGTCATCACTGACGGGGTCGTTTGTCTGCCCGTCTGGAATGTCTGCTATCCTAGACGGGCTATTGTAACCGTCTGCGATGTGCCGTCTAGGATGAGCCGTTCTGTAGTAGTGATTGGCCCATGGTTATCTTCGACCTCCATGTTTAAGTCTAATGGACTAACATCAAAATCGATATGTGGTCTAAAATCTATACCAGCCATTAGTTTTGTTTGGAGTAAGCACGCATACACCACATGTGTATGGGTACTTATACACAACTAGAACTTATTTGGCTCCAAAATTTGATTTTTTGTTTAACTTTTCATTTGCCTCCATTCTGAATTTTTTTCACTTGACTAGATTGATTTTTGTTTCACTTTCCCTCCAAATACTTTCTTCTTCCCTCCAAGGCTCCAAATACATCTCTCGGTGAACAAATGACATACACTCGTGTTAGTGTTGCCTCAAAAACTGAAAAGTCGAATGCATGCACGACAGAGAGAAGACAAGCACATGAGAGGGAAGGCATGAACGGGAGAGTAGAATAGGTGTACTTGTGCATGCAATTTAATTTCTCGTTGCATGCACAAGAGAAAGAATCACGACAGGATTTGATTGCATCTAGGAGGTATAAAAAGAAGGGTGTGGAGTTATTGAGGGTTAACAAGGTCATTCCTTTCTCTCACTTAATTAATATGGAAAATTAAAAAATAGTGAGAGTAATTCATTTAGAGCATCTCCAAGGGATCGCCATTTGGCTCCCCAACCCATTTTCTAGCGAGCGGGGTGGAAATAGGAGCTTCAACAGCCTCGCCATCTCCCTCTCCAAAATCAGCGATCCCCGCTCGTCATCGCTAGCGAGTGACCCAGTGCTCGCCATCGCTCTCCCGCGTCCTCCTGCATCCTCCCGCGCCCTGCTCCTGCACGCTCCCATACCCTCCCGCGCTACGCCCCTCCCTCCTAACCTTGCCCGTCGTGGCCTCCTTCTCCGCCGTGCCAATGACGATGACGAGGAGGGTGCTGCCATGCTCACCATCGTCCTCGGCACCCTCGCCATGCCGCCGGAACTCCATGCTAATCGGGTGATGCTGCTGGAGGACAGAGAGAGGGTTGGGCGGCAGGTGCTCCTGCTGCGACGGAAGGAGGAGGTGGTGGCGGATCTAGAGGCGGTGTATCTCGAGGGCGAGTCTGAGGGAGGCCGGCGAGGGGGAGTGGCTGGCAAGGGCGAGCTCGAGGGCGGCTGGTGAGGGGGAGCTAGCGGGTGGGACGTCACGGCGCGAGCAGAGGGTGCGGTCGCCGGTGCGGAGGGAGGGACAGCTCACCGTGGCGGAGAGGGCGACGCTCGAGGGGCAGAGAGAGTAGGGCGGCTTTGGGGGTAGAGGGAGGAGGGCGGTGTCGGGAGCAGAGGGAGATGGAGAATTGGGGAGGGGAATTTGTGGAATGTATTGTGCACCGAGATTTGAAGAGAAAAAAATATAGAGAGCAATTTTTTTAGAGAGACTCTCCGTGTGAAGGTACAAAGAACCAAATTTAGAGAGCCATTTTGAGACGTTGTTATGTCAGTTTAGTTTAGGAGTGTAGGGGGGAAACTAGATAGAGGGATGCACGATGTACTGCAGCCTACGGCCAAATATATTCGAGTAAAGTGTATTTTTCATCCCTCAAGTATTGCCTGTGGGCACATTTCAACCCTGAACTTCAAAACTGGGCAAACTTCACCCATAACTGTCAAAACCAGGTAAATTACCCCCTGCAGCGGTTTTGCGCTGACGTGGAGTGGTTTTTTCCCGATTTGGACAACTCAGCATTCCACGTGGATCTTAATCGGCTTGGAAAAATTCAAAAAAATTCAAAAAATTAAAAAAAATTCAAAAAATCAGAAAAAATTAAAAATTCAAAAAAAGGAAAAACCATTTTTTTATTTTTTTATTTTTGATTTTTTTTGGAATTTTTCCTGAATTTCTCAATTTTTGAATTTTCCTAATTTTTTTGTTGGTTACAACCGTCAATATTGAGATTGGTATATCTGGTGCTATATTGACTAAATTGGATGGTGATTCCAGGGGTGGAGTCCAGCTTGATTGAAGTTGAGCTCGGAGGACAACTAATGGAGCGGTGGGAGGAGGGAATTAGGAATATATCAGAAAAATTCAAAAAAATTAGGAATCCTAATTTTTTTTAATTTTTTCTGATTTTGTCAATTTTTTTAAAATTTCCTCTCTTTTTTTGAATTCTTCCTCTTTTTTTGATTTTTTTCTTTTTTTAATTTTTCAGATTTTTTTAATTTTTCTGAACTTTTTTGAATTTTTCTGATTTTTTATTTTTTTTGAATTTTTCTAGACTAACTAGGATCCACGTGGAATGCTGAGTTGTCCAAGTCGGGAAAAAAACACTCCACGTCAGCGCAAAACCGCTGCAGGGGGTAATTTACCTGGTTTTGACAGTTATGGGTGAAGTTTGCCCGGTTTTATAGTTCAGGGTTGAAATGTGCCCCTAGGCAATACTTGAGGGATGAAAAATACACTTTACTCAATATTTTATATGTTTTGGAGCATATCTTTCAGCGATCACAAGAAGCTACGGAGCCTACGCTGTTCAACTGCTGGCCCAATGGAGGCAGGGTTGCTAGCTACAAATGGAATCAGTGGGGCCGGTACAGAAATGGACAAGAAATGTTTTTTTTTCTTGCCTCCATTTTCTTTTGATGCATGGGCCAATGGAAAAAAAACTGTTGATGTGTTCTTTCTATAATATACAATTTTTTTATGACGTATGATGTATTTTGGAGCATTGGTTTGGTGCATGTACATGTGTGTAGAGAAATACCAGTACACTAGTAGTAGCACTGTAGGAGAGATGGGGAGGGAGAGAGAGGGAGTGTTTTGAGTTGAGAGGTGAAGAGAGACTAGAGAGGAGGGAGGGGCATGCATGCATGTGATGGTTGGCCCAGCTATCACGTCGAGCTTCTATTGCGCTTTCTTGTCAAGCGACAAGGGGTATCCCTATTGCATCTATTTGCTTGTAGAAACCGGGCATTTGATTTGTTTCCAGCTATCGGCTTCGACTTGGAGAAACCTACTGTTACTCTATAGTGCAACCAGTACCAGGCCATACACATCCAGTCCAGGCCATACACAATAAATATATAGCCCGTACTCTGAAATATATTTAAATCAATATATGGTTTAATTATCCTCGCAAAAAAGAAAGGTTAATTAGGAGCTGACTAGTTCGGAATTTCTTGCTGGGAACTGAACTCTAGTCATTGGGTTACAAAAATCCAGTAGCTTAACAACTAATCCTAGTCTTCTATAGTAGATAAGGATTATATTTTCTGAACAGCTACTTGGATTAATTTGTCTAGTTTCTGAGCCTGCTTGATGGAGAACTAATTAAGCATGCATGTGTATAATTGCATGCCATAAATTGTATGTTTAATTTGCTTTCTCTTTTGTAGGCATAGGCTCACTAGTACAGGCCGGAGTGTTGTCAGCTTCATTTCGCACGTGATGCGATGTGTTAGGTATTAATTGAAATCATCATGCTGGGCCATCCTTCGAACTGATTATACGGGGCAGCTTTTTGCTAGTCACCTGGGACAAATCTGCAACGAGCAGCTTTCAAGTCCGTTAATACATAGGATAAATGGGAATTACGAAATTAACTTCAATTTTGGATATTCTACTATCTAGCTCTCTTATGAACGGTTGAAATGATCTTCACATTTTGATCATATATATATATATATATATATATATGTATATGTATACACACATTATATCTAATATTTGTCCATTTCACACTCAAGCCATTTCAAAATTAATCGTGGATTAGCCCCTAGTATCAAACATTAACAATTACGTGCATTGCTTGGCTAGCTAGCTCTTGATTTGATAAGCAACAATCTTCGTCGAAAAAATAGCTGAGATAATTATATTTAAACAAGTAGTAGTCCAATATTTGGGTGTAGAATAAGAATTGCTGGTTGAATTTTGGAAGCCTACGGCATCTCCAAACCCATAGCAAGTAGCCAAAGTGTGTCATTCAAAAACCTAATGGCACACCTCTCTAGGCACCATCTTCTCACTAGTGACCCCCAAACTCCAAAGAGAATGAGTTCGTTAAGCATAGGGATTTGGGCATTATGCCATTCTCTCCCTCCATGCATCATCTCTCTCTCTCTCTTCCTTTTTTCTTTCTCCTTCCTCTGCCATGCCTTTGCATATGTGCGTAGACACATACACACAGACATGGAGTACATACATACAGGGCACATTCATGTGGTTTGGGGATGGGGACAGAAAGGGACTGAAATGAGTGAAAGGGAGTAAAAGAAGAGTCAACTCGTGTATTGCACAGGGCTCGAGGGCAAAGGCCGGCCACAACCAAGTACTCAATTATTGGGACCTCACCCACATCACTGTCAGTGTCAAATTTTAGGGGCCTTTTTAATCCCTTCTGTACCCAACAACATGAGAGAAAATACATATAAAAGCAGGCCTTCAACTTCTTTCATGGCAGAGATTTTCTGCGTGCAAGTTTTGAGGGGCTAGAAATCAGTTTGATTACTCCGTAAACCGGAGGAAACTAAGTTCCGGTCTTCTAAACGTGTCTTTCGTGGTTATTTTCCCTCCCTTTATGTGTAGAACCTAATCAACCCCTGTCATGTCACATTACTTTGTGGGAAAGAAGTTGTGTGTTGCTTTCGAGAATAAGTCGTCAAAAGTCAATAATTACTCGATCTGTTTAGTAAATTAGATTATACTATCTAATGATTGTCCTCTTGCATTTCGTCCCATATGCTTTAGAATGTAAATATATATTTATGTGCAGTTTAACTAAGAATAAAACAATCATCTAAATATAAAAGATGTTTAAACCAAATGAGATTGTCATAATCAGGCCACTGTCCTTATGGACGGAGCCCTAATGGTATACTATTTAGGAAAAAGAAAATGTCCGACGTGGAAAAGGGCATCTGAATCTCGGGAACGAGAATAATACTGAAAAGAAAAGGGAATTATAGACGGGTACCCCACGCTAAGTCATTAGCTAATTAACCGGCAAGCAAAAAGTTCCCGGTAATGTCACACATAAAATCTCTCATAACGAGGAGGAAATGCTGCATGTGTAATTCTCATGACATGAAAATGCATATATATAAAGTGTACAATATTCTCCTCTCCTTTTGGCTTGTCTGAATGACCCACGGTGCCTGTTTGTTGCATCTAGAGCACTGTTCTTTTTATTTATTTTTTGCGAGTGAGAGCACTGTTCATATATGCACTAAAGAAAAGTTAGGCAAGCTTCTAATCACACAGGGGTCCTTTACTTGGTGCTCTTGTGGAGAACTGAATTATTCTTTGACCAACACACAAAGCGAATCGGCATGATCTTAAAATAAAAATACTACTTAATATCCGTATGATGATAAATCCGGTGCATGACTAATCAGGTATTCATGACCATTTTTGGAGCGTATTACTCTAACCAACATCTTTCATATTTTCTACATAATGAAAGAGTTTATTTCCCCGGTCTTTCCATCTGAAAATGCGCATAGAATCAATATCTTCCATTGGATGTATGAAATCAAACTTTCTGTTGGACCTTTATATTCACTAACGAAAATACCCAGCTAGTCTATTCTTTAAGAGTGCACACAGCTTACTCACGCCACATTGTGTGCACCCCCGAAATTTATCGTGGACATGGTTTTCATATCGACGTTATTGAAGTGAATTTCATATCAAGTTTGGACCCACTTTTTACCGGCGCAATGATACGCAATATTCATTTGCTTTGAGCCCAGCCGAAGATACATGAACGAGGGTGATGATTAATCCACTCAAAAGCATGAAGAGAATATATTCACCGATATGCTGTAACTGCAGCAAGATGGTTCAGACAAACGGCTCAGATCATGTTTTGAGCAGCAGAGAAACGAGAGGAGGTACCTCGAGGCTCCTGGGCCTTTTTACCAACTAATCAATTTCAGTACCATGGCAAGGATCAGGGACAATCAGCAGTACGTACAATCTGATGTGTCACTGACATGTCCTGGGCCCCACATGGCACCCTTGTACTGTAATTAACTTCTGATTTATATCTTTGCCATGGTATCAAGCTTTCTTTTCTATGAAACAGAAACCTAGCTACCGGTTGGTTGTGGCCTTTCTTTGATCACCGTCAGTCCAGCGAGACACACCAATGTAATTGACTACACAAATGTCGGTACATTATTTCCAAAGGAACGCTCGGCTCGAACCGGCGATGTCCATAGCTTACGATAGAGCTTCTGCTCATCCCTTTTCAGAGGGCGCAGCAGCCATTCCTTCACCTGTTTTTCAAGAACACGTAAAAGCGTTGCGCGTCTTTTTCAGCAGGCAGAACACCATGCATATATACGCTCCTTTGGTCTCCGGCTGCAGCAAAAGCTAGTAGTAGTAGCAGCAGCAGTAGCTCGGAAAGAGCTGGGTTGAGTTTGCGATCAGCATCATGAGACGCACTGTCTCAATACGAACGTACAGATGATAGGGGAGCCACTAGGTAGAGACCAGAGACCAGAGACCTAAGCTAATCAGGCTACCTCTAGCTAGCTTAACCAACAAAAGTGGCTATGGTGGTGCTTGCATGGATGCACTTTGGGTGCATACATGTAGGGAGGGGATCAGAGCTAGGAGAGGTGCATGCACGAACAGGTGAGCCCCATGTTAATTTGCTACCTTGTCATATATGTATATATGTGTGTGCATATGTTCTGTTTCACTGTACACATGGAAACTTGTAATTAGTGTCGAAACCGCTAAACGAGAAACCTAGGTATCGACATAATTAACTAGGAACTGATAGATGCGCTTAAATTCAAATTCCAAATGACTTGAATTGGAATTGTACTTGTACATCCACACGATCCCTCACCCCAAAGGGTTGACAGACAACCCATAAACTTGTCCACCTGCAACATCGCAAATCTCGATGCACAATTCGGCGGTCAGCCCACGATCTCGGCCGTTCATTTTGGACTGGACGGACCGCCTGAAGGAGCACAGCATTGAACCTATATTCCCTAGAGCAGAGGATCTGGGGCATTTGGGTGCCGTGCAGGAGGGGGGGGGAGGGGGGGCACTGACAGGTTCTAGACCAAGGCCATGCAGGGACGCAGCAGCAGAGAGGAGAAAGCCAGGAGCAGACGGCGACAACGAGACAGACACCAGCTGAAAACACCAAGCCCACACAAGGCTCTGCATCTCCATCTCCATCTCCATCTCCATCTCCATCTCCATTGGTGAAGCTTCTCACACCATGATTACCTCTGCTTTATTTCATTTCACTTCCTCGCTCCCATAGGTTAAGAAAGCACAGGTGGGTGGGCCCGGAGAAGGCAGCGGCTTCAATTCCACGGCCTCCCTCGATTCCTGCCACGTGGCGAGACATGCGCCGTCCGCTCGGTCGATCGTGCCTAGACTAGACGGCCGGGATGGTCCCACGCTGGGCCAGCCCCTCGGGGTTTTAAACTAGCCTGGCTACACGTACGCTTAGCTTAGCGGCCGCTCCCCGTTCCGTTCCGTTCAAATTATCTCTCTCTCTCTCTCTCCCCTTTCCGTTTTTCACACCTTCAGCAAATTAATCGTCTTTTGTTCCTGTGATCGTACGAACGGAGATGTTGTTCCAAAAACTTCTGAACGGTTTTCCCTTTTCCGATCGAGCTCGTGCAACATTTATTGTGCATACTGTTGTGGTTGTACGACTTGTTCGATTCCAAGAGAATTTTGTGTCGTAGAGTATATCATCGATGCATGTATGATATGCAGAATAGATGATTTCTTTTTCTTGTGTGCGTTTTGTGCTACAGTGGTTTGAAAAAGTGATGCTTGCTGCTGTACTGTTCTCTTCGACTTGTCCCATGGGTCAAGTAAGTTCTTAAACTTGCTCTCAAACTGTATATCTCAGTACAACGTTTCAGTCGCGAACATACCACGTGTGACTAAAAAACTTACGTGGTAATTCGGCCGCGTCCAACGTGGCATGATATAGTCATCCTCGAGCACAACCAAGGCGGTTGCCGTCCTCCTGTTGATTGTTTAACTTTGTTTTAACTTCTCTAGCGCTCGGTCGACAAAATCTCATTTGACAAGTCTAGCCCTTCGATCTCGATCCAACTCGAAGAAAATAATAATAATAATAATAATTTGAACCTGTAGAGAATTAGAATTCACCTATGCACGGATCTCATAGCACGATCCAATGACTGATCACAATCTACTCAAGTTGCACATTTATAAGCCTAATTGCACGTGATCAGCGAGACAACGCCGATCTATGATGATTTAATTACATCACAAAAATTTACTGAATCTTCACTAATATTTATCCATGACAATCTTATGACGAAGAATTGCTCGTCACTATTGCCGTGTCATTGATTTTTCTTTTGCACAGGAACTTTTAGCTAGCTAGCTAAGGTTTGCCCTTGTATTAAAACTTAATTGCTATGTTATTGACAGGCCCAAAATGGTCTTAACTATATCTTCCTGTTTATATATTACTCCATTGCAACCAGTTTTTTATGTACAGATTGAGTATATGTTCTTTCTGGTAGTTTTTCCGTGAGTAAATTCCATTTTGAACCTAGTATTTGTCACAGTGACAAGTTAAACCAAATTTGTCTCTACGACACACTGAACGGGATTTAAACATCAAAGTTCTAGTTTAAACTATACTAACATTTGATCCCCATGCATCTTGACAGATGGGGTCCAAATGTCAGATCGACGTGGCGTTGCCATATCACTTGATAGGTCCCCCGCTCTCTTCCTCTCTATATCACACACATATATACACCTCTCTTTGAGGAGTGAGCTCATGAACGGAGTGAGTGTGAGAGGAGGAGATATGGCGGATGAGGTGTAAAATTCTAAGGAGGTAATAATAAAAAGCAGCCCCATCAGACACGTCATATTATCAAATGGATGCCAACTCACCGCCACGTCAGTCTGGTAGGTAGGGCAATCCTATTAGGATGGATCCCGAATATTAAGTCTAGTTCGAACTGAAAAGTTATGTTAAATCTAGTTCAATATGTCATAAAAATAGTTCCAATTCGAGGTGTCATAGTGCGAGACAAATCTCTAGTTTAAAGTGAAATAAGTGAAATTTACTCTTTTTACGTAGGTGAAGAAGCACTCACTATGAAATAGGCGAAGAACCACTGTAAAATTCCTTTCCCCACACGCACTTAAAAAACAAAATACAAGGTTACACGGAGAAGGAACAAATGCAGTGCATGGGGCTCGGCCGGGAAGACGACGACCAGTGCAAAGGTGTATTCTCCTGTCAGTGAAAATTCCTCCCTGCCCTTTGTCGCCATGTAGTCATACTGTCTTTGACAAGCCATGCCATGGCAGCTGCGGTAATAATGCACCAAGGCAGGGCGCAAAACGCAGAAAGCAAGCAAAAGCTAGCCAAAGCCAAACAAAATCTCAAAAATAAAAGAAGAGCACACACATTCTCTCTCTCTCCATTCTCCTCTCCTTTATTTCCTCTCTCTCTCTCTCTCTCTCTCTCTCTCTCTCTCTCTCTCTCTCTCTCTCTCTCTCTCTCTTGCATCTTTGTTCTTTCATCTGGTTGGGTAAGCAGAGAAGGAAGCAAAGGAAAGAAAGAGAGATAAGGAAGGAGAGAGAGATGAGATGAGCTGAGATGCGGGAGCAATAAATAGAAATTAAGGTTGGAGCCGCCTCCATGGCGGCGTTTGCAGGCGCTCTAGAATTCCTCCCCCGCACCCACTCCCACCCATCATCACCATCATCATCCTCCCTCTTCTCCTTCTCCCTCCTCCTCCTCCTCCTCCAATCCTTCTTCTTTATATAGCCACACCACTCCACACTCCTCACCACCTCAAAAAGCAGCTCTCACTACCCCACTACTCCTCCTAAGCTCCTCCTCCCTCCCTTCTAGTGCCAACGCCTTAGACTTACTCAAGCGGTCAAGAAAGAAATTAACCAAGAAGAGATCAAGAATTGGAGCCAAGAGCTACCTATTCTCTCAGCAAGCCAAAGGTGAGTAGATTAGATTACTAGATGCAGTTTTTGTTGTTGCTGTGGTAACTAGTAATTAGTTAGGCAGGCTCAAGTTTGTCACTCATACCTACTGCTGCTAATCTATACATGCCACTCGTCACCAAAGCCTATGCTACTATGCGTGCATAATTGCGTACAAATCTCTGCATCTATGTATCACTATCGCAGTGCAGATCTATCTATCTATGAGAAAAATCTAACCTACAAGTCACGCAATCCCATGCCTGCCATCTTCTGCTGCTTCTGTTTCCGCTGCTTTTTTCTTACACCCAAGATCTGCTTTTTTTTTGGGTTTTGTTTGTAGGAGCTGAAAGGGGAGAAGGAGAAAGGAAGAAAGTGCACGCGCGGGAGCGAGTTCTTGATGGGTGTTGGCTGCTGCAGCGCATGGCGGGGTTCTCTCTGAGGGGAGGAGGCGGAGGAGGAGGAGGAGGAGGGGGGAGGGGCGGCGAGCGCGGCGGAGGCGATCACCCCATTGGGGCGGACAGCCTGTTTCTGTACGCACGGGGGGCGGCCGCCGCGGCCGCCGACACGGCGGGCGGCGGCGGCGGGGGAGGAGGCGGGATAGGGTTCCAGCTATGGCACCCGCACCACCAGCAGGCGGCGGCTGTGCCGCACACGTCGCAGTTCTTCTCGTCCGGGGTGGCCACCGGCGTCGTGCTGGGCTTCTCGCCGCATGACGGCGGCGGCGGAGGGGTCGGTGGCGTGGGTGCCGGCCCCGGCGGCGGCAGGGCGGGCACGAGCTGCCAGGACTGCGGCAACAACGCAAAGAAGGACTGCGCGCACCAGCGGTGCCGCACCTGCTGCCGGAGCCGCGGGTTCAGCTGCCCCACTCACGTCAAGAGCACCTGGGTCCCCGCCTCCAAGCGCCGTGAGCGCCAGCAGCAGCTCGCCGCGCTCTTCCGCGGCGCCGCCGCCAACAACAGCGCCAGCGCTGCCGCGGCGGCGGCCAACAAGCGGCCGCGCGAGCTCGTCCGCTCCCTCGGCCGCCTGCCCTCCGCCAACACCGCCATGGTCGACACCACCACCTCCTCAGGTACCAGCTAGATCGTAGTGCTCCCTCTCACAGTCGCTACTCAATTACACCGCCATGACTGCACTGTTGCGCACTTGCGCACGCGCGCATGGCGACCGAATGGCTGGAGCACGCACGCTGACGCCGACGCCGTGTTTGCAGGCGAGGGAGACGGGAGGTTCCCGCCGGAGCTGAGCCTGGAGGCGGTGTTCCGGTGCGTGCGGATCGGGCCGGTGGACGAACCGGACGCGGAGTTCGCGTACCAGACGGCGGTGAGCATCGGCGGGCACACGTTCAAGGGGATCCTCCGGGACCACGGGCCGGCGGAGGACGCGGCGGGGCAGCTGCCGCCGTCCTCGGCGGAGTACCACCAGCTTGCGGGGCCGCACGGGAGGGAGGGCTCGTCGCCGGCCGGGAGCAGCGAGGCGGTCGGCGGGCACGGCGCGACGGCGGCGACGTCCGCGGCGGTGCTCATGGACCCCTACCCGACGCCGATTGGCGCCTTCGCCGCAGGCACCCAGTTCTTCCCTCATAACCCTAGAACCTAGCTAGCTAGCTTCTTGAATTATGCCTAGTAGCAAGTTCCATTTACTCTCAAAGCCATCGTGATCGATCGAGCAAACGGAAGCAAGACAAGATCGAGGAAGAAGAAGACCGATGAGGAGATTTGTTAATTATTCGAGTCATCGTCGTTGATGAATGAACACTAATGCGCTCGCTCGCATGCATCTTGTTAGCTAGCTAGCTAGAGCTACTATTTTCTTGTCCATCCATCCAATCTTAATTTCGAGTTGATTAATTAGTAATGACCTTCTTAATGCATCAATGCAATTAAAGAGAGAGAAACTTAAGTGTAGATTAATTACTCCAGTGATGAGAGCTTAATTACTACTCCTTTCCTTTGCAAATGTTTGGCATGCAGCATGTTAGTTAATTATGTAGTAGTTAGTGTTGCTAGCTATTGCATCAAGTCGGGATTTGCTTTTGTACATGTCTGCATGGGGGAAGCTTCTCTCTGGCTTTGGCTTGGGTAAAAGTTGGGAGTTTTCCTGATGCTTTTTATATGATTTGTTGCATATTTTAGGTTCTGTGTCTGACATCTGTGCATGGTTTGTTCTTCTACTCCTATCTGCATTGGTTCTTTTTAAGCAGCCATGCAGCCATTCTGTTGTGCCTTGGGATGGATGAGCAATCAGCTTGTGCTTGCTCCAAAGTACAGCATTTCTATGCATTTCTTTGGCTAATCTCGACAGTACTAGCTACTACCTTGTGCCATCTTGGACTACTCTCTCTCTCTCTCTCTCTCTAGAGTACACAGTGACCTTGTCACACCACTGTTCCTTCTTTTCGTAGGGTACTATTTTTAATATTCTTTGTTGAAGTGACATAGAGCAATGTTGCAATTCTTTAAAAATAGAGGAGATCCATATACCAACCAATGCAAGTCACATGGAATGATGGAATGTCAACAATGCGGATGATTTATTTTTTCTAGGCATTAATTAGCATCTGTCTTGCATGGTCTCAAGTTAGCATTTCTGGCTAATGCTAGGTAGTTTGTCTTCATCTTCGGTCGTTTCTCTGTCCTTCAATTAATTGGTATCTAGGATTAATAGTTATGCATTGTACATATATAATCGAGTATTGTTCTTTATACTTTGAAAAAGGCACAGTTGGTATGATCTCTTGTCGTTCAGTACTCTGCAACTTTGCTTAGCTCCCGGCCGGCCTACATATACACGTAGAGTGGTACAGTGAGTACTGTCCATATGCTATATCTAGCTGTAGCCTCACCTCTACTTTGTTTCGTTTGGACCTTCTGCACACTTATTGTCAAGCACACTAGGATTCTAATGCACTGTAGCCTGACCAATGGTCACTAGGTAGAACCAAAACATCATTTAATTCATTCATGCTTCTTTACAATCGTTTGTACGTGTTTGATTTTGGCGTGTTACAAAATAACAATCAGACATTTTTGTAGATAGACGGCTAGATTATACATATGTTGTATGGATGCTGTAATCAGTATTGAGATTTTCTTAATTACAAGTTTAGTGTGCTTCATACTCTTGTCCTTTCCTAGCTCCCCAACAGCTTTCCTTTCCTAGCTTGGATTGGTGTGGTCAATTATCATCTAAAGCCTTGTCACCTTCTTTTTACCTACACTACTGACACATCACGTAAAAGTATTAGTGCAACAAGGAATGGGCTTTCAAGCATTCAGAGTAAAAATTGCATAAACTAAAAATGATTGAATCATCACAAGTGAGATCAACATAGATTGGTGCATGCTTCAAAATTTGATCTATAGAATGTACACGAACAACCCTCTATCAAGGAGCATACGATGTAATGTTATCCCAAGACGTAGCACTTTTAGATTAACACTTTTAGGCGGCGCAAGGACGATAGCTCGAGAAATATGATAAGCATCGTGTTTGTCCTATGCAGGGTTGGACTGTTAGTGAATTTTTGGCCGCGAGGTGTTACAATCTAGTGAAGATAAAGTAGTCGCACATTTACATACCATTTGAATTTGCATGCATGGGCATTAAGCTTCTTTAATCAATTGTGCATTAATCCTTTTGAGCTTAATTAGCTAGTGAAACACATGCCACGTATTAATAGGAAGGGATTATATATATGTGTGTTTTTTTTATCAAATGTTGCATGGTTGGGCTTCATGGAGATGAATGAAATTTGAAGTTGAAAATATTGGTGCGGTGCAATGCTCAACTCTACCATATATGGTAAATTAAAGTTGAGAATATTATGCTTTTTGTATTTGTCGATAGAGAACTACCAAGATGTTATCGCCATCCCACCAAAATTAAACACTTCAAATATTCTAGAATTGTTTTATTTCAGATCAATCTTATGGCTCTAACCGAGAGCTCCAAATAGTGCATTTAAACAAATTCATGTGAAAACTAATGTTTGGGATCAACTCTGATTTTTTTAATTTAGTTGTTCTCACAAAATTAGAAAATAATAATACTTCGGGATTTATGTGCTAGCTCGTCAGTATGGCATATACGTAGCATATAATAGATGTCGAGCTGAGCAAGTGATGACAAAGAAATAACTAGCCAGGTATAGAACGAAAGTATACATGCATGTACTAGTGCAAAATGTTTGGATATGACGATCTGTTTGTTGTTTGTTGCTAGCTAGCTAAACAAGTTTTTTACCTATGTATGTGGACTCGTGCAGTAGCTAGCACTAAGTTGCACTGAAAATGCTATGGCTTATATTGTTCTCCCCTAATTAAGGCCCAGGTTCCTTGTGATGAATACATCATCGCTTAAGCCGTCAAGCATGATGCAGTAATATATATATATATATATCCTTTTCATGTCCTTGATATCACCTATATATGTCATTATATTACTTATAAGGACCCTAATTTTTCCTATCTGTTCTATCCGTCTCAGCATGAAGAGAGCATGAATCTTTTGTATAAGGTAAAAAATCCTACAGTGCATGTCTCATTTGGTCTCACGTATGTATGTCCTTACATTGATTTATTCCACGGGAGTGGAACGTTTGTTGACGAGGAAAGTGACTGATATCTGAATCCCATTAATTAGGACTTAAGAGATGTTATACAGGGATTAATTCCTAGATGCATCCTACCTGATACGGAGTCCTACATGCATTAGAAGATGGCATGCAGAGACGATATAAATCCATGAGGTGTGGCGATGTAGACCAGTCAAGGAAGACAAAAGGGAAACTCGTTAATTCAAAGCAAGCTGAAGGTAGAAGTGACTGAATTTGAAAGGATTAGAGGATATATTATTCTTTAGCGCACAAGATTCTTATTCAGGAGAAATAATCCGAGTGTCCTAAAAGGTTCAAGAGGGTTGTAAGAGTGATGATTTTGTACTCTTTTAAATTTATGCTTAGTGTATCTATGGTCGGATCTCACCAAATCTTTTGTCTTTGTCATGATTATTCTTCGCTGTTATATTAGTTTTCTCTATAAGATATACTTCTACATCGTTCTTGATACGTGAACGCTGGTGCCAAATTTCAAAATATCTTCTCCGATCTAGGGACTGCTGCGTGACCATATGAAGGGTTATCAGAATACACCAATACTTAACATTTCTTTCTTTTAGTTTTCACCCTTCGGACGAGGTTGACCGGGGAATGCACCAAAAAAGCTTGATGTGCATTGGATATATACATTAATTGGGTCTTACGGCAAACATGATGCCTATAATCGCATTACATAAGCCTATATCGGTTCACTCTCCATCACATACATGGGAGGAAAGGGACACGAGTTAGGCCTTCTTAGATTTTGTGGACCACTTCCCCTCCCCATGAGACCATGACCTAGCTCTAATAACAAAATTTTGACCTTCTTATATGAAAGAGCTAGTAGCTCCCTTTTCCATCACCAGAATCCTAAGGTACTATACTGCAACAAACAAGGAACCAGACCTAACAAGAAAAAATTTATTGGGCCAAGCTACCACACCTAACTACACCCTCCATCTCTTTGTAGTACAACCATAGCCTCCATCCATCCTATATAGCTAGGGTCCTAATTGTAAATATTCATTTATTCTCAGTGTCTTGTACACTGAGCTTGTGGGCCTGGTTGGTGCTGGGGCCCTCCTAGTCAGTTGTCTGTGTTTGCAAGCATTACATACATGCAAGAGTTTCTCAACATGAAAGAAGAGCTCAGCTAAGCGGAGCTTGGCTTAGCTTTATCCTGGGATGGTTAACACTAGTGTGGGGTAAGAGACTAAGAACTAGAGGAGAATTCATGGTCCCAGAAGAGAGGCTTTGTAAATTAAAGGTTGGCTCGCTCACGCCCCTTTCACAAATTTAAGCAAGCAGTGGCTTTAATTGGTCACAGATATATTGTCTAGACCGTGGAATTAATCGACTTCTGAATGATGTGCTACCTGAATAGCCGAGTAACTACCTAACATATCATACATATAAGAACATATACATCTATCACCATCGGATGGTCCGACATTGGGTCAATATCTCATACGCACCTCAGGCGTATGACTGTTGGCCAAGCGGGCAAAGGCGTACATAAAAACAAGAGTCAAAATGAAATTCCAAGATCCTGTAAAAACTTAGCACCCTTCTCAAGCACGTTAAGTAAACTAGTTTTGGAGGAGCCAGGTAAACGTACCCACCCTAACCTAGCCGACCAAAGCAACACGGCCAGTGGGTTGCTGAAGAGTCTGGTACAAATACTACTACTCCTGCATAACACTTCCACCATGGGTGAAAAGTAGAGCTCAATGACACAGGCATTGGTCGCACGACTGCGGTGCATACGCTCACCTCACCCATCGATCCATCTATTTAAGCAAAACCTTGGCTCTCACATCTCACTTATTTGGTTCTATATTTATTAGTCAAAATTAATATCTTAACCTACAGGTCATGATCTACCATCAAACTCTAACATACTAGTGGTTTCATCCATCGCAATAGACAAAGTTTAAAATCATGCAACCAAGCATAATTATCTCATCTTAAACTATAACATGAATTAATCAGGAATTTTAGCGAGCTACATGCTTGCCTTGCCAATCAAACTCTTGGACCTGAGGAGGCCCACTTTCGTAATACACTTTGTTGCCGGGTTTTACCAAAAGAAATACCAAAACACACGAAATGACAAAAGAGAGCAACAAATCAATGCTAGGAATTCAAAATGCAATTTGATGAATGAAATGCATCCTAGAATGTACAAAATAAAATTGTAAAACTAATCTAATTGGAATCACTCCATTTGGAGTCCTAGATTGCAAGTTATGAATTTTTGCATCCCTATATGTCAATTTTAGTGTTATATTAATTTAACAGTAATTTAAACTTTCTAAATCAGTAACATGCATGAAAAAGGATACCATTAAATAATACATATTAAATAATGAACTTACACAAAAATTTTATACAATTAGGAGTTCATATGATTTTTTTATGATTTTTACAAGTCTAAAGTATTTTTTAGCATTTTCTATTTTTCTCATTTAAAAAAATAGAGAAATACTTTTCTCACTCAGCCACACCTAGCTACAAAGGCTGACATGTGGGGCTCGAGGTCAGCTTAGACTTGTCATTCTCTGTTCCTTTCATTGTTTAATTCATTCAGTCACCGACACATGGGTCCTACCTATCAGGTTATTATTTTATTTTAAATTTTTTTATTAATTCAACTGATTAAGTGATGGGGCCTAACTGTCATACACAAAATTCTAAACCATTATTTAACAGAAAATTAAACAGGCCGGTCCCGCATGTCATACAGACATTACCCTAACTGTCATAACTAATGCACCAATCCCGTTGTCAGGTCGGCGAACAGCTCAATGCCGACGAGGTTACGCACATGCACACCACAACACAGATTCATGGGAACGATCCCAAGGGTCATTCACACGTGGTTTGCGCCGTTCGGTTCCTCCGCACGTCGCAAGCTTGTCTCGGTGGTCGCGAGACCCAATGGTCATCCGACGTGGTGGCGTGATGCTCATCAGCGGTGGCTGGAATAAAGCAACGCCCTTGCACACACTATAGAAGGGGAGAGGAAAAAAACAGTGGTGCCTAGGACCAGTGCCTCACCGTGAAGTATCTAATGATGTTTGCTGAGGCCGTGGAGGATGAAGAGGTATCGTGACGGTGGCTAGTGGCAAGGAAGAAGAGGTAGTCATTGTTGAGGAGGATCAGGGGTCCCCCGGCTCGGTTTCCTAACGAGGAAACTTCGCACGGAGCTCCTGAGCACGTTGCGGCCACCGGTTGGTCTTGGGATGGTCAGCAGCGAGGTGGACCACGTCCTCCCGATGACGGCCATCTGATCTCCGACGAGGAAAATATCCAGAGCATGCAAGGAACAAAAAGAAGGTCAAAGAGAGAGAGAGAAGAGGATCATCGGGAGCTAGCGAAACCAACAACCGGCGTTGAGATTCACCGGAGAAGGGGAAATGGACCGCGATGGTGCTCCCGCTGGGGAGGAAGACGAAGACGACATGTGACAATCCCACTATGTTTCTGCATCGGGTAAACACATGGGTGTGCTCAGCGTGCCACGGCGACATGGGCGGGCATAGTCGAGCCTCACTAACTTTCAGACATGAAGGTGCATGGTGATGCCAACAGCAAGGCTTGCCAAAACTCTCAGTGCCGATGGTGTTCCGGTCATGGAACTCAATGATAGGTCACGATTTCTGCTGGCAAAGATGCGTAGTGATGTGGGGAACTTGATGGCAAAGCTGTCAAAAGGAGAGGGAATTCACAAATAGCGCAATCTAGAAGGTTGGGAAAAGAACGGTGATTGCCATAGTTGGTGGCCGTTGGCTCCAACAGCTCGGGCAGGACATTGCAAGACGCGTAGATGCGCAGGAAGGGATGTGGAAGTGACGTGCGTGTACTGGTGAGCCGAGGTCGACGGTGTGCTCGACGGGGCAGGTAGCCATTAATGTCACTGTCACACGTGCACAAGGGCATGGTGGCACGTGGCCTGCCGTGTGGAGGTGAAGACCTAACTAGCTGGTCCTGCTGGTCTGTGGCAGAAGGGCGGCGCGCAAGCAGGGGTGTGGTCGAGGCTAATGATAGTCCTGGGCTGGCGTGTGTGAGGAGTTGGGCCGGAAGTTGGCCCAAGTACATTAGGATTTCTTTTGTTTTGTTTTATTTTTTTTACTTCAGTGCACTGCATGTTTTTCAATTGTTTGAAGGTTCACAACTAAATTATAAATTTTACAAAATATCATTGGAGGTCTTTACAAGATTTATTACCATGAGAATTATGTGAGATTAAACTAAGTCATATTTGGGTATTATTTAAATAGAAGTCCAATTATACCTAATTTAGGTTTGAACTGTAATTAGGTGAAGTATCCTCCAAGAATTTATGAAAAATTTATATTTGGGTCCGGGAAGGGAAATGAGCCACAAGTACAAAATTTCATAAATTGTAAATAAGGGAAATTCACTCAATTTATATATTGTTGTTCTACCAATTTAGGACTTATTTAAATAATCAATTTAGCTCCAAATAATATAAAAATTTTCAGAGATCTTCTAGAAGGTGTATAAGATCCATGAAAATTACCGGAGATGATTTTGGATGAATTTTGTTTCCAAAATTTTATTTAAGTTGATTCTAGGCCAAAATTTTAAGATTTTTAATTTCAGCTACTTTAATTATCCTAAATACAAAAATGAGGTGAGAATGAAATACACTTTATTTCTAATGACCATCAAGGGTCTCACATATGGAGAGTTGCAAATTTGGGTCATTACATTTACAGATACAATGGTGTGTACCGCCCCGTATATACTGTAGGAAGTGATCCTCGATCTAGCTAGCTATCTTAATTAGTGATGAGGACATACATGAGATTGTCTTTAGTAGATACATATATTCTTTTGTGGCCTTTGATTGTTAACATCGATCTCGATCACTGAAGAAAGTATGCAATTAAGTATGGTAGTACTTTCATTTGAAAGAGATCATGAAGTAGTGTAGTCTTTAGAGCCGATATGTCATGCATGCGTGGTCATTAATTATAGATTTCTTGCACGGGAAAATAAGACATGCTTGTACAGCTCGCGCGGTAGTACTAAAAACCAGAATAACATATACATATACCATACAATGTTTGTTGACCTATATCACACTGCCCGCCATAGAAAATAAGAACACAGAAATACATTTTTTCCCCTCTCAAAACACTCTTATACTTTTGTCTTGCATGCATGCATAGAACAGTTGGTTACTAATATACTCATTCCGTCCAGAAATGTAAGGCGTATTTTGATTTGTTAAAACAAGACTTTGACCAATGATTACTTTGACCAATGATTACTCTATTAATATACGGTTTATGTGATGCAAAATCATAATTATAAGTACTTTGAATATAAATCTAATGATAATAATTTTATGTCATGTAAATCGTATATTAATAGAGTAATTATTGGTCAAAGTGTTGTCTTAACGAATCAAATCTTACATTTTTAGACGAAGGAAGTATGTTATGTACTAGTGATCAATACTAGGAGTACCAAGTATGGCATGCAAGCTTGAACTTTTGTCCTGTGCTGCTGCCAACCTTCAGCACTATAGGATTAGTTAGGACTTAGGAGAGGAAAAAGTGCAGTGGTACCTATAGCTACTGAGATAGGAGTACGTACTACGCGTATATCTAATGGAAGCATCTATTTTTAAATTAACTGACTAGGAAATAATAATGTTTTCCGATACCTAATTGATCCGTATCTTGCATGGAAAACGAAAAATCAAACCGCGTCACATGAATGCTGCATGCACGGAGTACATATGTATATATAATATATATATGCGCAAAGCAAAACGCGTTCGATCTTGTCACATATGCCGCGACACTGTGATTAGCATGTGCCCGCGCCGCGCGCATGAATATACTAGTAGAACAAGAGAGTAATTAGTGCAAGATTAACCTAGTGGTGACAAAGGAAACAATAGTTAATTAATTATAACTAAGCTAATCGTACGTGTTTCAAGCCAAACAAGTGTAGTATAGTAATAGTAGATAAAAAATGAAAAGAGGTGGCGTTGGGCAGTGTGACGCCCGCCCGGCCGGGGTGGCGCAAGCTAGCTAGCGTTCAGCGCTGGGCTCTCGTCAGGATCGAGGAGAGTACTTTGTGTTTCCTAGTGCTTGCTGATGGGAGGCAGCACAGTGGCTTGCCATCTCACCTCACCATCAAAGTTTTTATTTTCGTTCTCTCACTTTTTTTCCATAGAGAATGGCGCATTTGGAAAACTACAACCTCATATGTAGTTATGTATTGCCGCCTGTCAAGCTAATTTCTTCTCTAGAATAAGTTACTTTTCTCCCACTCAGATATGTCTGCATTGTGTGTGTCCATAGGAGTATTTGTTAATACCTCCGTTGATATAGTCGAGGTCTTAGAAATATAATAGTGTTGTAAAGCTTCTCTATCTCTAGCAACTAATATATAAGAAAAGATATTTACGCTGGTTAGTGGCACAGAAAAGCTACGGTATCCCGTTGCCAAGCGTTTCAACGAGATGCCTCTAGACGACCATTCATCGTACGGGTGCGCCGCGTTTTAACTCTTGCCTCGTCTCTCTGTGCCTTCAAGCTCCGAAAAAATACTGTTCTTGCTCTGCCGAGGAGGCTCAACCTCCGACGACTGCTGCTACTTCGGCGAGAGGGATTTTGACGACAGAGGAGGAGAAGGAGGAGGAGGCGACGGGGGCATTGATGAGGAGACGGAGGGGCAGGTGGAGAAGAAGGAAGAGGAAGAGACGCCGGTGACGGAAAGGATGAAGCAGCGGGCGGCTAGCAGGGCCTCCCGTATATATCTAGGTGAAAATGATAACATCAGTTTTTTCATTAACAATATTCTCATAAAATATAAATTTAATATTTTCAAACTAACATATTAGTAAAAAAGATAACGATCAAATTAGAATTACACATTATAGACCGTGTCCATACTAAAACCATCATCTACTTAGGAATGAAGGGAGTACTTACTTTTATCTCAGTGTCAGATTTAGAAAAAAAATGACCTACTGTCATGTCACTCGTCTGGAAAATGCTATATGATAGGTGAAAAAAAGACTAAATCTATCTCTTGCGCAAACCCCTTGGCCATATATAGACGCGCCTATAGCCGCAACAAAGCAATAAAATTACACACATTATTCCATGTGCTTAATTAGCACTGCAATGAACAGTGGCATGCATGAATCGATGGATTGCATTGCATGGGCTATATATACAGCTTTAAGTGGATGCATCAGAAGTCCTGCACGTACGGACGCTAGGTACGGAGCTTCCAGTGTTTCGCAACCCTGCATTTGCAGTGGAGGCATATGCAGCTAGTCAGTCTGCTTATGCTTTCTTGCTGGTGAATAATTATTATAACCCCATATCGATCGATCAGTGCTACAGCAATATATGTGTGTACGTACGTACGTACCTAGCTACCCTCCCTACGTGTGCATGCATGGTCCAGCTCCGGCCGTCCATCCTCTGATAGCGTGCCCAAAAGCTAGCAACGCCGGCCAATTCGGTGTCAGAAAGTACGTGGACAACGCAATCGCCCCCATGATGAACATTTTCTTCTGTACATGCATGCGTTCATCTGATCAATATTGGATCTTAATTAAAAATATTTAGAAGAATGTTTTTATTTATGCTACACCCGGCGCTCTCTAGCTTAATTTGCTGATTCGAGCCCAGGTTGGCTGCCTACGTACGAAATACGCACTCACAGGACCAGCCAACCGAGCAACAGCTAGTTCGCGATGTAAATTAATTGTTATCATTATAGACACAAATTCAAGTACAGTGAACATTTTCAGCTCGTAATATGTGCATCCGGTTGCTTAGGCCTGAATTCAGTCGCTGACCTAATTATGATGCTGCTGTGTCGTCTGTGTGATGATGACACCAGCGTAATTAATTAATAACATATGTTGGATTTGGTTAGCATCTTGTGATGCTTCTTTCGTTTTGTCGGCTTGTCCCTTTCACTTTTTGAGCGCAAATTACGGTTCCCTTTCGTCTTTGCGATCACGTAGATTCTGGATTCTTATGTTAATAAATGCCGAACCTTCGCGCTTGCACTGGTTAAAAAACAACCATTCGTGACAGTTCAAAAATGATATCCTCTACAGTTTTTGAAACCATCATAGATTATGTACCGGGAATATAGGGGTCACATTTCATATGATTTGAAACCATCTAAAATTGTGAAGTTATCCCTCAGATTTCATGCATATGACCGTCTGGGGTAGGATTTTTTATTTTAATAAATGATGTCGGCAAGCCACAGGTCACGGCGGCACCGGGACCGCCTCTCATCGCCGGCTCCACTCCCTCTCCCTTCTTGCCTCTCATTGCCGGCACTGTTGGATCTAAAGGACAAGAGTTGGCGGCAACACTTCCAGCCAGTGCCGGATCTGAGGAGCCCAGCCAGCACTAGACTTGGAGGAGATGGCGGTGGCACAGTTGGCTAGCGCCGGATCTAGAGTACAGGAGTTGGCGGCAACACTCCTGGCTAGTGCCGGATTTAGAAGAGGTGGCAGCGGCGCTGCGGGCCAGCCTCGAATCTGGTAGAGCCTGGCCAGCTTTGGATTTGGAGGAGGTGGTTGCAGCGCTCCAATCCTAGTCACCCAGGTAAGGGTGCTCCTCCATCTGGACTAGCTCGTCCTCCCACCCATAGACGCGCGCGGCCACCGACGTATGCCTAGCCAAATCTAAGGGCAGCGGAAAGGTGGGGTTGAGGGCGGCGGTGGAGTTGTGGTGAGGGTGTGGACTGGATCGAGGAGGTGGGGGTAACGGAGAGGTAGAGCGGTGCGGGGGATGGCCGAATGGGGGAAGGGGGTCGGGGGGGCTTAGGATTAGGAATGATGCGGGAGGAATAAATATGGTGGGTCGTGGGCCTAATGGGCCAATCCAGTTTTCGGACTATTTTTTTACTAAACCATTTGGGATTATAGTTTTTCATAAAAATCGTCACAGATGTCTAACATATTCTAGACGATTCGCTAAAAAAAGCTTTTTACAGATATAAAATTTTTAAAAGAACAGTCACGAATATATCTCATCCGTAACGGATTTTCAAAACTGTCACTGATAAGAGGCCTTGTATGTGGGTTAGCTATCTTCAACAGGAAAAACAAAGAATGTATATATCAGTCTCTTCAATAGCTCTATTATATATGTGCACTGCCTAGCTATAATGAGAATAAATTACTCTGAAACGAATGAACTGATCCATGCAGAGATAATTACTAAATTAAGTAGTTAACTGTCTAACCTATCACACAAGTGCAAGAGGTATCCATCTACCTCTTGCAAGCCAGCTAAGCCTTTGAGAGAGAACCACCAAGAGATTGTGCATATATCATTGAGACGTACTACACTAAACCTTGCGAATCAAACCATCAGTTTCCTAACCTAGCTAATCGCTAGGCTCTAATTGCTGTTTTAAGATCCTATTCATGGCACCTCCCTCAACAGCGATAACTTATCCTTAATCTGCCGCTTAATTCAATCCCCAGATATATGCGTGTCGTCAGAATTTGGTAGTGATGTTTTACTGTCCAATCGCCTTCAGTCCATCTGGACCGTCCAAATTCCCAACCGCACAGAACTTGGTTGACGTGGAAAGAGGTTCATCACACCTTTCGAATTGGTGGCAAGAGCCTGTACATACATCCCAGTGATATATTAGGGCACGTAAAATACAAGATATTTTTACATGGTCTTTAGAGAGAGACGCTGTATCATGTGCTCCCTCCGTTTTAAAATATATAACATTTTAAACATAGATATAATCTTTAACATGTAATTTTAAACTATTAATTTTTTATATAGATATATTAGTAAAATAATTAAAAATATATAATTATGAAATATCTTTCGTGAAAAATCTAATAATACTATTATCATCTGACCAATCTCGATAATATTTTTATATATCGATGATCAATGTGAGTGAAATTTGACTGTATATTTTCTAAGAGGTCATCTACTTTAGAACGGAGGTATACATCAAGGAGCATCTCTCCGCACCTATTTGTAGTTGCTCGGCGCTCGGTGTATTATCTATTAAAACAAAAATTAGCATATCATCTCTGTCCTATGTGGCCAAACATATATATACATCATATATGTCCTACTGGTTGCTTCCAATGATCATATGTTGACTAGATGTGCCTAATAAAGATGGAGATATAGTGGCAGTGGTAAATGCCAATGCCAATGCGTAACGGACAAAGATAGATCCGTAGGTAGGTTTCTGGTCACTGTACGAAAGATGAGCAAAATTTGGATGAAAGCCACTTTTCCGCCCCCGAGACCACTAGGTCCAACCCCCGTGTCACCTTGACTTATGGCTGGTAAAAAGAAGAAAATCCGGGTCTCAAAGGTAAGAAAAGGACGATTACTGTTCGAAAGTAGCGCGAATAAGACGAAAACCGTGTGATACTCGGGTTCTTCTTGCGTATCATGGATTGTGTGGGTTATCGAGTTTCATGCACTGACCGGTTTATCTAAAACTTAAAACTGAAAAAAGAGGATTGGACAAGCCCAAACTAAAGAAAGAGGGTTAAACACTATACTTCAACACTTCTTCTCACGTCAATTCTAATTAGGTTAATTTTGAACTCGATACCTTTTGGTTAAAGTTATATGCACCTAACCAGTCTAAGCTCCTCCAAATCTTAAACGAGGGATTGGTATAGACCATAAATATATTTATTAAAAATGTTTGATCGAGCCTTGAACTCAAGACTTCTTAACTATGATACTATATTAAGTTTCATGCACCAACTAGTATGCCCAAAATCTCAAGCTTTGTTGTGCATTGGATTCGCTGTGTGCGGGAGAGATCCAAGTGAGAGGAGGAAGAAGTGGGGTGGACAGAAAGGGGAGGAGCAGTGTGATTGGGAGGGTGCTAGCCGGAGACTCGACAGCGGCAATCACCATTGGCGTTAGGGTTTTGACCATTCCCTGGATGGGGTTCACTAGTGCCTCTCAAGCTTAGGGAGATCGGCACCGAGGGGTGTTGGACTGACTGTGAAGGCATTGTGAGCGACAATAGATGACTGGTAGGTAGGTCAGCAGTGATTGCGGCAGGTCTATGGCACGATTGACGACGGTGCCGATGGTGGAGTAGGAAGAGGAGGTAGAACAAAAACGGAATGGCGATGGGGTGTCAGAGCTGCAACAATGGCCACGACAACTGTGGAGCAGCAAAGGGACACAATCGCTTTTTTTAGATAATAGAGGGACATGGTAGCTATGTAGTAGTGTTCTCACGGTTTTGGATTTTGTCCTATATTGAGCTATATCAAGTTAGTGATTTATGAGTTTAGAATAGGGGTAAAATCAAATACAGATCAAACCGTTAACAATTGGGACGACACAAGCTTTATCAGTGGTATATATGTTGTTCTATATGTGGTGGAATATATGAAAGGAGAGAAACAGTTGTAAGATTTGACAATGACGGTTGCCAGCGGCATTAGGGTTTCAACCCTTCCTTGGATGGGGTCCATTGTTGCCTCCCGAACATAGAGAGATGGCCACCGAGGAGTGTGGGACCAACCGTGTGGAGGCTTTGTGGGAGACGGTGGACGGGTAATAGGCATTGCCAGTAAGGCAGGTCAGCAATGGCGGCAGGTCTATGACATGACTGACGACGGTGCCGACGATGAAGTAGGAAGATGAGGCAGAAGAGAAACGAAATGGCGAGGGGGCATCTGATCCGTGGCAACTGTGGAGCGCAGCAAAGTGACATGGTAGCTGCGTAGTCGATTGCGTCCTATATTTAGCTATATAAAGTTAGTGATTTCCCAGTTTAGCATAAGGCTAAGATTTAACATAGATCAAGACGTCAACGATTGTTGAGATAACTGGAGAGGACGTGGCACCCAAGGTGCATGAGGACATCTGCTTATGGTATGTGGTGACTTCTCCACCAGGGACTAGTAGCACCTCTGAGAGGGAGTAGTCTATTTTGTCCTCTAAAACAGGGTTCATATGTACATTAAATTTTATATTCATCTTTTTTTTGGGTAAATTTTATATTCATATTAATGAACGGCAATGCTCTTGTTCTTTAAAAAATAAAATCAAACATAGATCAGGCCTCGTTTCTATGCGCTGTGCTGAGCACTGTGTTCTGATCTTTTAGTAACCTCTCAGGATGCTCTACTGATCGCCCCGGCAACCCCAGGTCTAAAGCTGGCCCTGGTTTACAATTGATGGTTATTAATACTTCGTACCAGCATTACAATGTCACTTCTTGGTTCGACGGTCATCCTCGGCATGAGGGACCACATTTGACGTCCATACCATTCTCTCTTTTCCGCCTCAACCATACGATATTTGGAAAAATATACTAATTAAGATGACTAGTGTCCCTTTGAACAAAAAGCAAGGAGTAGAAAAAGATCGCCAGATATTTGTACATGGATACTCTCTGCTGGTCATGATCGGTGGGATCATGTGGTGTCTCCTTATTTGTTTTATTATCCCAGCCGGCCGGCCGGCCCATGCAGCTTTCTTTTGCAGAAAGTCCGGAGCTCTGTTTGAGCCCAGTGTCCAGTCCGTGCCGCCCTTTTTCACCTTATGATGATGACGATGATTCCCTAATCCGACCCCATGATTAGCCGCGCCATTTGCTTAGCACATGACCGTAAAGTACAAAAAGAAAAGCCAGTACGAAAAATAACTTGTTTAAGGCTAATTTAGTGCAAATACTCGACTTAAACACGCACGCACGTGAGAGGAAGAAGATGGTGCTGCACTGCTGCATCACAAGTTTATTTTTTGTTTTTTGAGGGGAAGCTGCATCAGAAGTTACCCATGTTGTTACAGATTAGAAGCGTTCTCTCTTCCCTCAAGAAAAGAAAAAGAAGAAGCGTTCCCTCTTGTAACTGGGCCTACAGCCCAGATAAGGTCCAGTGCGTGCTCAATTACCTAGCGAATTATAACTAGGCCTGGGATATTGAATGGGCCAAGGGACCATTGTATATCAGTCATTTTCAGCCCATTTACCTGCCTACACTTGGTTTGGTTCCCCTAAAAAAGAGAGGAAAAATTAGCGCTTGCCGCTGTGACACTTTCTATGCAACTTGTATTGGATTTTTCGAAGAACTCAATAACTAGCAAATATTTTTTGAAATTTCAAATGATCATCACATGGAAATATAAACATATAGTAGAAGTAGTAGCAAGTAGCTATAGCTCGCAGTCAAAGTGATCGCAGCTGGTACAAACACAATCAAAGTACTGCGACATCCATTTACACACGACCTGAATTCAAACCAATACAAGGCACATTACAACATGTCATAATACAACACACAGATTTCAATTTATTGCGTTCATCACCTGATCACTCGATGATATACGTACGGAGGCATGCATGCAGGGGAGTGCAGTCATTGATGGATCGATGTGAAGTTGTGATCAACCGAGGCGGAGATCGTGGGAGCCGCCGTAGGCCATGCCGTGGAGGTTGGGTTGGCTGGGCACCACGCGGAAGGCGTACATGTCCGCCGCCGCGCCGCCGCCCAGCGCTACCGCAGCGACGCCGTCCCACCCGCCGGCCGCCGGGTTGTCCACGAACCCGAACGCAGGGTCCTCGCGCATGCCCAGCTCCTGCTGCAGGTTCTTGTATGCCTCCTGCGAGTGCTTCACCTGCATATGTATAGATAGATACATTCGATGGTTATAGATCATCTGTAATAGATGGCACAGACAATATATGCCATGTTATTTTTCAGGATGAAATCAGAAACTTTTCTCAAAAAAGAAGAAGGGTACAATCAGATTGAGTGGAAACCAAGCCCAGTTCATACGAAGGGGAGCCAAGTCATATGAAACAAGGCCTAAGGGTTTTCTTTATGTGCTCTTAATTTGATCCTTCTAGTTCGTCCTTATCCTAGGCCTTGTTTGGATTGGGTTGGTAATTATACCTAATCCCTTGGGTAAGTAGCCTTGGGTAAGTAGGTTGATTCAATTAAAATCCTCACCCATCAGAAGGAATTGGATCTAATCCCTACTTTACCGAACAAGCCCCAAGGTAGCAAAACATGGAAAATCTAGCAGTATCGTCAACGATCAACGCATAGTCTACTCAAGAGGACCAAAAGAACACATGAACTTCCACAAACAAAGGACGAAAAGAGAAGCATGAGTCAGAAAAAGAAAAAGGAAAGAAAATCAGCGTGCAGTTTGTCTTTCTTTTCTAGAGAGAACACGTAGAAGAACATATCTAATGATCAACTCTTTTGGTAATAGCGTAAATGTAAAATTCCCGAATTTTTTGGTACATTGCGTATGGTATAATGAACTTCATGCAAAAATTCAACAAAACCCAAGAAGTACATAAAAAGAAACAAAAAAGAGCGATTTCAGTAAATAGTGCCATCTCGTTTTCCTTTTATTTCGGATTTCACTTTTAGCAGATTTTGCAAACTATGGAATGTTGATGGAAAATTTCATAATTTTTCATAACTATTTTGACATTAATATCATGGTATCACTAAATATGTTCTCCTACGTGCGTGCATGGAGAACTAATAAATATTGCAATCTTACAAAAATTGTCCCGAGGGATCGAGCATGCACTTAAAATTAAAAGTCGTGTCATCCTCAAGGCACAACACTCTTTATCTAATTGTTAATACCAGCCTTCTCCATGAAATGTCTTGTTATAAGTCTATCTTGTTTCCTTAACTATTATTCCCTCCAAAACTCCAAAACTTGTCATTTTGAAAATTGACACGGTTCCCTCCAAAACTCCAAAACTTGTCATTTTGAAAATTGACACGGTCTCCAAAAATCTAACTAAAATATGATATTGTGAAATTACCTGTGGAGACAACTTTACATGTATATTTTTTTCATATCCAATATATATATATAGTCAAAGTTTTAAAAGTTTAACTACTCCTTTGTCAAAAACAAGAAGTTTTTGAGAACTGGATGGAGTACTAGCTCCATGTTGGAGATTGACGTAGTAGCTTGTTTACATGCAGATCCGATTTACATTAACTTAAGAGAAGTTTACACATACAAAGAGAAGGGATGAGAATGAAATGTAAATGCTGGCATAAATAAAAAAGAGGAATCATCTTTTTCTAATACATAATAACAATTTGGTGGAGCTCTATCTATTTAGATATTTTGTCATAGCATGTACCATGTAAGATACTTTCACACGGATGCTTAAAGAGAGAGAATATACAATCATTATTATGTACTCATGTGTACGCATAAACAATTGCTGAAAACATGTATATCCATGCCATGAAATTGTCATCCTATCTGCCCCCATATGGCAAAAATGAATATAAATTATTTTCTTGCTAAGCACCTCTATTGTATATGCCCTTACCCTTAGCCAACACCGAACATGAACCGGATCTTCAATTCTCCATACCAATTTAGCTTCACAGTTGCGATTGGCATAAAGCATTACACACACGACTACTCAAAGCTGAAAACTGGATCAGTGCAAAAAGGAAAACAAAGCAAAAGTTCTCACCTTTTCCTTCAGTCAAAAATTACACTATGGCTACACCATTCAGTAAAGCCCACATCCGAAATTAAAGGTTTTGTTTCCATACTCCCGCAAACCATAAAGCCTCATCGCGGTGTCTCATCTACCCAAGGGTATCGTGCTACTGTGCAATCTCATAAAAATCCGTGTTTGACATGCTACTCCCAGATAGCCAGGGGACCAAATAAAGCAAACATGCATGCCCATCTCTAGGCACCAGCTACTGATCATCTAGGCTCAACAACAGATCCATGGATGGATGCATAGATGCATGTACTCTAGCTCCAAGATTATTGTCCTTTGGTCTTTCTCAATTCTAGCTTCTCATCAAAAGAGACGTATCGATCTACTGATCGACATCAACCGTGTACGTGTGTGTGCATGCAAGCACATGACATGCATACCGCTCCAAGATTTGGATCTAGAATTCTAGATGTGTAGAGAGTCTCAAGTTGTCGTGGTAGTGAAGGAGTTGGGCATGGAAATGCACAGACACTCATGCTAATGCACACTGTACATTAGCATGCAATGTTTCGGTTGGGCGTCGTGGTGTCTGTCAGATCTTTCGTGTTGATTGATCACTTGAAGGTGCAACTATTCAAGTACAAGCTAGGATTGGGACGTGCATGGACGGATACATGGCTAAACGATCGACAGATAGGTTAATTAGGTATAGCGGCTAAGCTATTTTAGTATATAAGGAAAATCATAAGCCATAGAGATTTAATTCACTCGTAATGCCAATTAAAAATGCGACTCACGGGGGTTCACTGATTATATATGCTGAAGACATCAAATCTAAACGGGACTGGCCCAACAGATCTGGTCGACACATGCAAGGTTTTTGAAGAGTGACATGGAGTAGTGACCAAATTAAGAAACTTGTAAAAGAACTCACTGACACAAATCAAGGCAAACGAATTGGGGAAGATCTAGGTTTTCGCAGCTATATATATGTGCACCTGAACATTCATTCTCAATTGGGCAGCTCATAAAATTAGCGAGCTATGAAAATCAGTATAGAAGCATTAAGAGGACTTGGTTTCCTCACCTTCTTCTTGTAGGTTTCAGTCTGCGTGGTGATCACATGATACTGCAAAATTGAACAAACCAAAACAGTCAAGAAAGAGGGAGAGGTCATCTTCAAACAATAATGAAGACGAAATTATACAAGAAAATCCCAACTAACTCTTTCAATCTACTAAAATTAAGCATAAATCTAATTTTAATTTGCTCCTAGAGACTAAGAACATTAAATATCTCTGTACTAATAAACAGTACTATATCGTTTTTAAATGTGATAAAAACTGAGAGTATAAGTCCACCAAAAAACGAAGTTGAAGAACCATATAGATCTAAGACCAAGGAGCATGAAATATACACGGATCTGGAGGGCAGAACAGACAGGTGTTACAGATCTAGGCAGGAATCGAAGCACAAATTAGGTAGGTAGCTAGCTAGGGTTTGTACGTGCATGCCTTCCTCTGGCGAACCTCCTTGAGAGCGGCGTCGACATTTTGCTCAAGACCGTGCAGCTCGTCGAACTCCAGACAGTCCAGATCCTCACCCATCCTTTGCCTGCGCAAAACGAATTCAAGCCGATCTCGAAGATTTGTGAACAAAATCTCTCTAGCTAGCTAGCTAGCTTGTTCAAGAATCCCCATGAAAGGAAGAAAAAGGGAAAGAGGAAAGTGATGGATCGATGATTGATCCCCGTGTATATTATGTATGTATACCTGATCTCGGTGCGCAGGTTGCGGTTGATATCCTTGAGGTGGCTCAGCGTGCGCTGCATATTCTGCGATCAAATCAGACCCAAAACAAATCAGCAAAGAAAAGAAGCAAAGAAATCGAGAGAGAGCTCAGACGACTGGACCAGATCTCAGACAATCAAGTGTTTTGGAGGTAAAAGGAAAGAAAGATGATGCATCGATCAAATTAAGCAACGAATTAACCTCATACTGCTCGATCCACAGGCTGGTCCCGATGGCCTGCTGGTAGCGGTCGAAGATCCCCTTGATGCTGCACGCAATCACGCACGCACGTACAGGAAGAAGAAGAAGAAGAAGAGTTAAAGAGCTTGGAAATTACTGTGATGAATTGAAGAAAGATTGGAGACGGCGTACTCGGTGCCGGGGCTGCAGAACTCGTGGTACTTGCCGGTTGAGGAGAACATGATGATGGCGACCTGTGCGTCGCAGAGCACGGTGAGCTCCCTCGCCTTCTTCATGATCCCCGTCCGGCGCTTGGAGTAGGTCACCTGCCTGTTGGTCGCGTTCTCGATCCTCTTTATCTCGATCTTCCCCCTCCCCATCTCGCCCTCTGCGATGGATCGCTCAACCGGAGACGCAGACCACCACTAGCTAGCTAGCTACCTGCAGATCGATCGACGAGGCCAGGGATTGATCGATGGAAGAAATGGGGAAGAAGAAGAAGGAGAAGAAGGCGTCTCGCTCTCTAGTTTATTGAAGGAGAAGGAAGTAGTGGTGGTTGTACAGCGTGGGTACGTTTCGGGGTGGTGAGGACAGAGGTGGGGGAAGCCATGGACGGGGAACGGTTGCCGAAACCGTGAAAGGGCGTCGTGGGGCAAGTGCACGGGCACGGGCACGGGGCCGTACTACCGTAACGTAAACGCGCGTTCGGTGCCGTGCCTCGGCCGGCCGTCGTCGCCTACGTGCCGAGCGCCGACGCCGGTTTACCTCGGGGATCTTGCTGCGCCCCGCGGTTGTTTGGCACAACGGTTAGCACGGTTTCGGGTCATCATTGCTTCCTGCATGCTGTCGCTATACTCGGGGCATGCATGCGCGCAAAGATAGAGAACCCTATAGCGTATATTCTCTCCTCATCTTTGCTATCGGAGGCCGGTTAACTGGATGGAGGAAACTCTGCGGGCTTAGCGGCTGCCGTCTATGACCATCTGGTGCAAGAACTGGTTTACGTTTCTTTTGTGCACTGTCCACGTGAGCCAAACGGTGTTGCTCATGAGCTCGCTAGTCTAGCTAACAGGGATCCCCCGAGTGTGTGGATCGATGACCCACCAGAGGCAATTATTCCATTGTTAACTGAGGATGTAATTGTTATTGCCGCTAAATAAAGAAGTGTTTGACTGTCAAAAAGAAAAAACTGGAGGTGATGCTGAGCTGGAGCATCTCTAGCTTGTAAGTTGTAATAACAAAATGCTGATTAAAATTTATTTTTGGATCAGCTATTTGCCAGGAAGTGTCGGGTGTACCATTTTTAAGAGTAAAATTTATTTTTGGACCAACTATTTGTCACGAGTGTCGGCGTGTACCAGGTTTAAGATTTATTTTTTTTACACTAGATTTTATAAGAGATGTCCTGAGTTGGACTAGATTTAAGGTTAGGTCCCCATCCCGCATGTTGAGCCCAGCCCCATCGTCTCTCTCCCCTCCACCGAGGCCAACCATGCCTGTGTCGTCGACGATGTCTAGGCTTTCCACACCCGCTGCTCCAATCATGCCCGCTATATTGTGTTGTCCTCTCACTCCCGCTAGATCGGCAATGTCAACCACCGCCACACCTGTCTGCTATGAGCGACCTGACCTCATGCTTATGTGCTCACTACACGTGTTAGAAATTTTGCGGAGGCACAAGATCTCCATGTATACACACATTGGTACTCCCCACTAGTAGGCCACAAGTCCATCCGTAGTCGGACTTTGTTTGTCGTGACAAATAGTCGTACCTACTACAACTTGAGATACAATTCTTGGTATTATGCGATGTTGTGGTTGCATTGTGTGCATTTCTGAAATGCAGGGGGCTAGAAGTTCCAATGGCATTAGGTTGACATTAGGCTATGTTCTAGGACATTTTATTCCACGCGTGCACTACTACTATAACCACGTACTACCACGCAAGCAAGAATGCAAGATCGAGCTAGCCCCCGACTAGTCACATCCATGCAATTGCTTCTGGTAATATCACCGGACAATATCCTTGGTAACCATCCATGGGTGCAGAGCTCCAGGTCATTCTTGATCGATCCTGACAGGGGCCGGAGACAGGACGTGATGGGCGCATGATACTGTGGATTTCATCTCATGTCCATGGACCGATGCAACACCCGGTCAATCATGCGCCCGTGGACACAAGAGGAAACGCTTCGTGCGACTTTCCCAGTCCAGGCATGAGTTAATGAGCCCGTGGCGCCGTTTCTGGCACTTGTATGTGACTTGTCATTGCACAGACTACAGGACGACAAGAAAGTTTTATTTCTTTCGTTTTCTTTCGGTTGCCTGCATGCGAATATCTTTAGGGTTTGCTTCAATACTCAAGGGACAAATGTGCTAGCTCTTTTCTCTTGGCGGTGTTGTAGCTAGCTTCAGTGCCCAATAGATGTTGTATTCTTGGCTGACGCTGGATGAGATCTGACCCTGAATTATTGGAAGTTTGAAGCTATTTGGTCAACTGCACATGCTGCGGAGGTTGGAAGCGTGGAAGCGTTGCTTCATGCTGACGTTAATTTGTAACTTGCAAAAGTCAAGTTTAGGTAGTTTGTTTGTATAAGAATGCTTTGTTCCTTGTGTGTACGTTCTACCTGTATTACTGACGGGAGTATGTGCAGCATGCTCTGAAGTCAGTGGTGTCGTTAGGTTTACATGGTAAGTTGAGATCGAGGTGTGATGAGGACCATTAGACCTTAGATCCAAGAGCTAAGCAAATGTCAGTTTCAAGGAAAAACATAAAAGCATTGGAATAATGTTTAAATGTTGGTATAAAGAAATAACCCGGAGACAATTAACAAAATATACAACAAGTAGTAATAATATCAAAGATATATGAAGTTAAAAAAAAACACATATATATCTTGGTTGTGGTCAAGTGATACGTGAGCGTCATTTTACTGCCATGGCTCGACCTGACAACAACACTGTAGCTACTGCGCTAGTGTTCTTTTATAACTGTGGTACATGTTATGGAATAATAATTCTTTTATGTACATGACCATTTATTAAACTAGAACGATGCAAGGGGTCATATTCCACCGTCATTACTAATGTCCGGTGAAAATACGACTCTCCACGTCCCCTAAAAGTACACATCAAGCAATTTAATTTGTATATAGATCTTTTTTCCCAAAAAGAGCCAAAACATAGCCTTTTTCATTGAACAAGGATTAGTTTATGTACATACAAAAAAAAGGCAGAGGCTACAGGTCTATCCTCTCAGCATTAAGGCTCAAAGTGCTTTGCACCCGCAGTGCACCATATCTTAGCCTCGAACTTGATCTTTCCAAAAAGAACCAGCGGCATTATGCTCTTGTTATTAAACACTCGTGCAATGCGCTCGTTCCATATTTCTCAGGAGACGAGCATGATTAGTGTACCCATGACTTTTTTTTAAGCCGGACGTCATGCATAATTGACATCCACCACCTCGGGACAGATCCAGCCCTAGCCCAAAGCAGCAGCTAGAGGTCGGCTAGTCCGAGCAATGCTTTGACTACATTGTAGATGCGCACGAAGAATTTGCATTTGAAGAGCGGGTGGTTCGCCAATTCAGGCTCGCGCCTACAAAGGAAGCAATTCCTGTTGTTTGGCCACCCTTGACTTTGATGCATTTCATTGGTCCAAAGTCTATTTTGGATAGCCAACCAAGCAAAGAATTTACATTTTAGAGGAGCCTAGATCTTCCACATGGTGGTATCTGTTGGAACAATAAACACTTTTAGGTTTATTTTAATCTAGAAATATAACATCATGACATAGATCATGGCGCATTTGAGGAGTTCGAGTTCCTTTACAATGTCCTATAGCTCATGAGCTTGCTCGACTATAGAATGATAATCGGCCATTTTGTAGTCGGATAGTGCTTCATGATGTATAGTTCACTGCCTGCATCTGATGCACCGAACTTAGCTTCAAGTGCGTCCCACAATTTTTTTGCGTCTCTCATTGCATGTACACATCGTGAATGCGGTCAGCAAGTACGCCAATTTCCCCTCCTACAAAGAGTGTGGTGGCATCCTCGAGCACCTTCTCCTGCTCGGAGGTAAGAGTTCCTTTTGGTTTGCCAGCCACGACCCAGTAGACGTTCATAGCGGTTAGCCACAAAGTGACCTTCATCTTCCATCTCTTAAAGTGCACACCAATAAACCTGTCCAGCTCAGTGCATCGGCGAAACTGGCCATTGTAGAACCCAAATGTCTAAAATAAGGTTTGTAGATTGTTGGAATAATGATTAATTTTAGGTTTATTTTAATCTAGAAATTAATATAACATGGAAGAGATCATGGTAATATTGATCAATGAGCATTGCACGTACAAACTAGGCAAGCAAATGACTACCTAGTAGAAACATCACCAATCTAATTCACATGTGATAGCATGGAAACTATCAACATGAAAAGGATCACCATGACTATATATACGTAATGTAGTTGACATTGTGGTTGAAGACGTGAAGAGGTCCCGTGTGTCATAGAGGAGGTCCAAGTTGTCGCAGAGAAGGTCATAGATGTTGTAGTAGAGATCTTGATTGATGCAAAGGAGGTCATGGACGAACGAGTAGCCCCATCATGCACTCCCCAAAAACCTTATTCATCCCCACTCAGCGCAAGTTCACGAGGTACAAATGGTTTCGAAGGCCTGCTCTCCCGTTGACCGATGCACGCTGGTGTTACGAGACGGAGTAGCTTGGAAACAGCGTAGAACAAAGGACCGAGACAATGTGTAGAGAATGAAGAGTATTGTCTTGTAACTACTAGGGGTGGGGATCTCCCTTATATAGTACGCAGCTAGGTAAGGCAAAGATCACCGGAGGAGTTACATATAGCAAAAGTCACAATAATTCATCAGTTATGCATTTCTAACTAAACTAGAAATGCCTGACCGTTCATCTCATATTAACTCCATCGGTAACACTTGATTGTTCGTTTATCCGTACTGGCAAAACAAAAACTCTAGAGTCTCAGGTACGTGCGCCAATCCACGTCCACGTCATGACACACACGCAGGCAAGCATGGCATGAGCAAACGTGTGTAGTCTATTCTTCTCATGTTACAAAGAGGTATCACACAAAACACCATATATATTAGTGTCCTTCTTTCTCCACAGTATGAAACAAAAGATCTTACATATGCCTTGTAATGGGCCTTTGAGATTTATCACATTGGCTACTCCTTTTGTGCTCCCGCTAGTCTTTTGTTGGAGCCTCTTAGCTTTGATGTTGCATGTGTGTAATGTCCCGAACTCCTTTTCTTTCTTCCTCTTATATGCATGGCATTTCTTATGTGTCTTGCTTGCTCTCGTGCTATGGGTGGCAGGTTTAGATGTAAGCTATTTTGCTTCTAGAATGGGTGTTTTGCTACGTGCTATTAGGTGATGATGTGATTCATTTCTGCGTAGATCAATTCACTGCCGTTAAGCTGCCAAAATGTTAAGTGGAAATCCTAGTGAACTTTGTATTGAGATTTGTATTCGGTGTTGGACTTTAATATAAGCCGTAAGCTAGGATACATGCCTTCAGTCTAAAAGATCCATCAAGAGAGATAGTGCTTGGACAATATGTACTTTTATATATTTTTGGAATCTGTTTTCCTCATTTCCAATTACTTGGATAAGCGAAATAATGTCTTACTAGAAATCAAATAAAGTATTGAAAAATAGATTCAACGCACTGCCAGAATATCTACTGTCTGAAGTCAAACTTAATTTAAGACGAAAACTAGACGACAACCCATTTTCCTTTTCTTTTCATTTTTTTCTTCACTTTTGAGTGCTTGTTACTTATTTTCAGGTTATCACCAATGTGATCCCGATACACAACATGATGAAATCATTTATTCTTTAGTGCGTGTAGACAAGCAATAGTTGTCCATCTACGTCAGCGAACAAGTAGAAATTTGCAGATTTATAAGATAATATTACTTAATCTCTACTCCCCTACCCCTAAGGTTGGAAACGAGCCGAGCCAACTCGACTCGCTGAAGCTCGTAAAAACACGAATTGAGCTAGTCGGCTCACCACCTACAATGAGCTTAGAAATAGGCTCGGCTCTGACTTGCTCGAGCTCAGCCCGGCTCATGAGCTGGGCATTGTCCTCGTGGAGCCGGAAAAGGCAGCCCAACATGGGATCGCAAGCACGCGCATGTCGAGAGAAGGGAGAGGTCATGGGTAGCCTAGACTTTGTTGAATGTTTTGTGGACCGATGCTTGTTTTATGGATAGTTGAGTTGTTGAATATACATTTGTGAATTGTTAGATTTTTATTAAAGGTTATGCCAATTTTTTCTGTGCAACGAGCCTACGAGCGGCTTGCAAGGATTTTAGACTCGGCTCGGCGAGCTACACGAGCTAAGAAGGAGGCTCGGGCTCGGCTCATTTGACCTCCGTGCTGAACCGCGAGGGTCGAGCTTTATTTCCAGCCTTACCTACAACTCCATCTTTTCTCTCCTCATCCTTTCAGCCTCCATTGTTCGAGGGTACAGCCGGTGACATCACTGCTATCTTGTTGCTCTCTTTTTGGAAATCAATGGCTAGGGCATTGGTGAAACCTGAAACCTTAACTTTAACTATGGAATCATGAATCCTGATGCAAATGGTTGGAAATCTTACTTTGGCTCCGTTTGGTATTGTGGTGGCTTTTTAAAAGATATAGTAGTTAGTTGGAAGCATATTTTTTTAGGTGTAACAGAACATTTTAACTAGAACTAGTAAGATTTTTTTATCCAACTAACTAAATCCCACACAATTTTAGCGTAGTTCAGCATAACAACCACAAATTATATCTTATTCTTTTGGAATATCTTATAACCTGCGGTTTCATTCCTATCAAATCCAATATACTAATGGTAAATGGAATTTTGAGTGAATAAATAAACTTTGCCATAACAAGTAAATCTCAGTTAAAAATAGAAGATCAAATCTACACAAGTTTATACCGACAAATGCATTGGTGTAGATTGTTGGTACATGCGAAGAGTGCTTCCACTTTCCATGGATCAGCAGATTGATTAGAGTAACACAGGTAAAGAAAAGGCATGGAGTTTGAGAGAGAGGAGGAGGACGAGGGAGATGCTCCGATTCTCCTGCTCCGGTGCAATGGAACGCCAATCGCCGCTAAACACGCGAGAGAAACCTGCAAGCAGGGCCCCACATGTCATTCCCACGGCTGGCACGTCCCCGACGCTTGGGGATCACCCCGCGTTCCCAAAAACCTACGTGCATGGCACCACACGTGGCGTCGCGCCGATCCCCCGCAAACACAAGGCCTAAACCTACGTCCAAACTATTCGCTTCGATGAAGAGATCGATAAACGCGGCAACCTGCTGCATGTGAAGATTGATCGATCGAATCGATGGCGCCGAGTGTGGGTCGGGGTTCGCGCGGCGCCGGGAAGCACGGGGGGGCCGCGTCGTCCTCCTCGTCGGCTGCGGCGTCGGCGTGCGTGTACTACGCCACGACGGGGTTCCTCGTGGCGCTCTGTGTGGCCGGGGCGTGCTTCCTCACGTCGACCTCGTCCGTCGGGGACGGGCAGCAGGCGGGCGCCGTCACTACGGCATACCGCCACACCACGCGCTCCTCTTTCGCGTACGAGGTGACCAGGGAGAAGGCCGCGCCGTCGCCGCCACGCGGGGCCGACGTCGCGGTGGCGCGGGGTAAGGCCGTTGAGGAGGATGGCTCCGCCGACGAGGACGGCGCCGAGGAGGAGGAGCGCGGCCTCGATGGCGCCGGTGTCGGTGCCGCGGCGGCACTGGACGACCCGCATGCCAAGCCTGATCTAGATGAGCATGCCTCGGAGGAGGAGCCCAAAATCGCTGCGGCGGCCATGGAAGACCAGCAGAGCGAGGACGGTGACGACGTGGCCGCCAGCGAGGATGCGGCGGCGGCGAGCTCAGACAAGGAGCAGGAATCCATGCAAGATGACAGCCATGAAGAATCCATGCAAGATGACAGCCACGAAGAGGAGCAGCAGCCACATCTGCAGATGCCGCAAGAAGAGGAGACCCCGCACCGCACCGTGGAGGAGAAGAGCTTGGACGGCGGCATCGAGGAGGAGAGCAACGCGCGGCAGCGGCAGCGCGAGGAGGAGGAGCAGATGAGCGCGCAAGACGAGCAGGCTGGCGCGGGGATCCTCCGCCGCGAGGCGCAGGAAGACGAGGGCACGGAGCTGCATCCGGAGGAGCATCAAGCGGAACGTGGCAACGACCAGTCGCAGATCGAAGAGGAGGGGCGCACGTCGGCGTCCGACGACGACGGCGGCGAGGGCGTCCATAGCCAAGAGGAGAGCAGCGGCGGCGACGACATGCCGGCGGTGTCGGAGCGCGAGGACGTGGACGGCAACGCCGGCTTGGAGAACCGCACCGTCGTCGACTCTCTCCCCGGCGAGGAAGAGCGCGCGGAGGATGCGGACACCGGCACCGGAGACCAAACCGCGTGGGCGACGCAGGCCGACCAGTCCCACTGGGAGAAGGACCGGCGCGAGGAGGACGCCGGCAGCAACGCCGCAGAGAACGACGGCGCCGGCGAGGAGCACGAGTGGAGGCTCTGCAACGTGAAGGCCGGCTCGGACTACATCCCGTGCCTGGACAACGAGAAGGCCATCAAGAAGCTGCGGCCGGAGAACTACCGGCGCTACGAGCACCGCGAGCGGCACTGCCCCGACGAGCGCCCGATGTGCCTCGTCGCGCTCCCCGCCGGCTACCGCCGGCCCGTCGAGTGGCCGAAGAGCCGTGACAGGGTACGTTTATTGCGCAAGAAGTTGTTCTCTTTTTTTGCATGCATTGCTTTCTGACTTTGCCATGTTGATGTCGGTGACGACGACGGCGATGGCTCGTGCAGATTTGGTTAAGCAACGTGCCGCACACGAAGCTGGTTCAGGTGAAGGGCCACCAGAACTGGGTGAAGGTGAGCGGGCAGTACCTCACCTTCCCCGGCGGCGGCACCCAATTCATCCATGGCGCCCTGCACTACATTGATTTCCTCCAGCAGGTAACAGTACAGTAGCATCAAATGATCAGAAATGATCGATCGCCACAGTTGATGCTGATAAAAAAATTAGGTGTTTTTGTGATGCAGTCGGTGCGTGGCATCGCGTGGGGGAAGCACACGAGGGTGGTGCTGGACGTCGGATGCGGGGTGGCGAGCTTCGGCGCCTACCTGTTCGAGCGGGACGCGGTGGCCATATCGTTCGCGCCCAAGGACGAGCACCAGGCGCAGGTGCAGATGGCGCTGGAGCGCGGCATACCGGCCATCTCCGCCGTCATGGGATCCAAGCGGCTGCCTTTCCCCAGCATGGCCTTCGACCTCGTCCACTGCGCGCGCTGCCGTGTCCCGTGGCACGCCGACGGCGGAGCCCTCCTCCTCGAGCTCAACCGCGTCCTCCGCCCCGGCGGCCTCTTCGTCTGGTCCGCCACCCCCGTCTATCAGAAGCTCACCGAGGACGTCGAGATCTGGAAAGGTACTTTCTTTGACATAACAAGCATCCATCTTTTTTCACTTTTGAATTCTCACCATCGCCATCGCCATGAATGCGTTACACTTTCTTTGTTCATATGCACGTACATACGTACGTACAGCCATGTCAGCTCTGACGAAATCCATGTGCTGGGAGCTGGTGACCATCAAGAAAGACCGGCTCAACGGCGTCGGCGTCGCCTTCTACCGGAAGCCGACGTCGAACAAGTGCTACGAGGCGAGGAGGCGGCAGCAGCAGCCTCCGATGTGCAGCGACGACGACGACGCCGACGGGGCGTGGTACATCCGCCTCAACGCGTGCATGCACCGCGTGCCCGCCGGCGCTTCGCCGGAGCGCGGCGCGAGGTGGCCAGCAGAGTGGCCGCGGCGGGCGCGCGCGCCGCCGCACTGGCTCAACGCCTCCGAGGCCGGCGTGTACGGCAAGCCGGCGCCGGAGGACTTCGCCGTGGACTACGAGCACTGGAGGCGCGTCATCGACAAGTCGTACCTCAACGGTCTCGGCATTGACTGGTCCAGGGTCAGGAACGCCATGGACATGCGAGCCGCCTATGGAGGGTAAGACAACAAGTCAACAGGAATCTCTCGCCATTGTTGCAGCATCGACATTGCTACCTACCGAGGATCATGCAGGCAGGTTGAATCATTGAGTAACAAATCCAATTGATCTCTGCCAGGTTCGCCGCCGCGCTTATAGACCAGAAGATCTGGGTGATGAACGTCGTCAACGTCGACGCGCTGGACACGCTGCCGATCATCTTCGAGCGCGGGCTGCTTGGCATCTACCATGACTGGTGCGAGTCCTTCAGCACCTACCCGAGGACCTACGACCTCCTGCACGCCGATCATCTCTTCTCGAAGATCAAGGAGAGGTCAGTCAGCTACTACCTGATTCAGCCATGACCGGTTCAGTGTTTTCATGATCTTCAAAGTTTTTCCCCACTTAACATGGTAGATGTGTGTTCTTCAGGTGCACGATTTTGCCGGTCGTCGTCGAGGTCGATAGGATTGTGAGGCCCGGGGGGAGCATCATCGTGCGCGACAGGTCCGGCACCGTCGGCGAGGTGGAGAAGCTCTTGAGATCGCTTCACTGGGACGTGCGGCTAACCTTCTCCAAGAACAACGAAGGGGTGCTGTACGCCGAGAAATCGGACTGGCGGCCAGAGCTGATCGCCGAGCCATCTTAAATCATCTCCTGGCCAGTTCAGAAACACAATCAATTTTTGATCAACAAAAGATAGATAGGGTTTTTCTCTTCTTCCTTTCTTCAATCATTCTTTAGTTAGTATCTGATATAGCTTTACCCAACAAATAATGTACCCATCAGCAATGGCAGTACATGGTTCTGTCATTGGAACAGTTGTGTACCTAAACTTGATGCAGAGAATTTGCAGCAGCTGACGTGCTGCTCGTAGTCTGTCAATTCATATATTTCTGCTTCCTGCTGAGGCTACTCAACTGCAGGCTGCACCAATACAATACAACTAGGAAGTGCAACCGTTCAATGATAGACTTAAATAGCAGATAATGAATATCTCAAACCGTATAAAAATGTTTGCAAATATACACACCAGTTCTTACAACAATGAGGTGATCCAATGCTTAATTGAGCAAACACTGAAATAGCTATACTCAAGATCAAAAATGCTCCTCTACTCATGCTTTCTTTCTTTCTTTTAGAACCACTAGTAATGGTACTTGACAAAGGGAGATGCTGCCCCAATCTACTCTACTAATATATAAGTTAAAACCTGGTGTTTTGGGTTTCATCTTCTGCTTTTCACCATAAATAGGTAAGTTGTAGACTGCAAAATTGATGGGTGCCATCAGGCATTGCTTGCAGCTAGCTCATTCAGTGTGGACTGTGACTGTAAAGCCCGGTTGTTTCTATAAAGTGGGACTCCACCACCAAGGTCCTTCAGCCTCTTTACCATATCATGCAACCACTCAAAAGTGAGCTTGGACTGCACATTGAATTCCTCCCTCACTTGTGGATGCACTCTAAACCAGTCCCCCAGCATCTTGTGGATATGGGACCGAATCATTCTCCATGGCACAGGGTATTGCTCGCACAGTTTCAAATACTCAATGACTAGATCAGTCTGGTCTAAGCCACTATCTCCATCTTCATCGCCATCTTCTTTCCACTCCTTTGTCCTGAAACCAGCAAATAATGCTGGATTTTCTAGAAGAGGTTCAGCTGAAAGCACACCATCAGCACCAGTATGTTCCAAGCAACTCTTCACATCCTCCATATGGCGAATGTTTCCATTTGCAAGTACAGGTATTCTTAGAGCATCCTTGACAGCTTTGATGGCATCCCAGTCAGCTCGAAATTTCTTCCCGTCCTTTTCATCTCTTGTCCGGCCATGCACAGCTACAAGAGAAGCACCAGCTTCTTCAAGCATCTTTGCATATGCTAGTGTGTCCTCCAGTCGTGGGAATATGCGAATTTTACACGAGACTGGAACATGAAGGTTTGTTGATAGATTCTGCACAAGGGATTTTACAAGGGGAAGGTTGTCCATGAGAAATGCCCCATAGTAACCTCGTCTAGCAATGCGCTGTGGGCATCTGCGAGGTTTTCAGAGCGGCAATATTGCCATTTAGAAAAGTATCCAGTTTGAACATTAATACATAAAATGGTGAGAATGCAAATTTGCAGAGTAATAGCATCCCAGACATATTTGAAAACTATTCAGTATCAGTACCCTAAGGACATCTCGGACAGGGGAAGCTGGCAGCTAAGAAACCTGCCACTAAACATAGCAGCTTAGCAAATCTAAAACTCTATCACTGCATGGTGTAGTGCTAATGTCAGGCTTGAGACACCAGTCACAGGGTTACTTCAGCAACGTTGTCCAGAAGCAGATTATTTTTGTACAGTGTTTTTTGTTTATGCAAGTAAATATTTCAGCTCTCACACAAGCAACATAAATTATGGTGAGGTGCTAGCTAAGTGAATAAAGAAGAAAATAATTTCAGTATAACAGCATGAGGAATTGGCACGTTACCCAAAATTTATATCAACATAGTCGCAAAAAGGCTCCACAATCTTCGCAGCTTGTAACAAAATGTCAGGATCATTCGCACAGAACTGAACAAAAAGTGGACGGTCCTCCTGTACAAAGTGTAATCAATGTCACATTCTGTGCAAGGCAAATTTTATTGCATTTCATACACAAGCCTATAAAGAATTACTAGATTACGCAAAGCAACAGCATGGTACAGCTAATTATTGGAAACAATCGTCTAATCATTTTCTAGTTTTAAGACAAAGTAATGTCCGGTATCCGGCGATTCTCCAATTTTTTGCCTTCAAGATGATCAATCATTATAACATTACCGTAAAAATTCACGACTTCAAAAGTGCTCCTACATCAAAGCAATTACTCCACCAATTTGCATTTGCCATCCCGAACTATATAACACTGTTACATCATCCAACTTCACTTAAATCCCATTCCAAGTTCCAACGTGAAGAACTAACAAAACTGCATGCACGCGATGAACTACATGCGAATGAATGCTCTAACTGGGGCACTCTAGAGTCGAATCGTACTGAGAGGACGACCTGGGCGAGGTCCTAAGCGTCGGTTACCTTGCAGGTGGTGAACTCCATGGCCCTGTGCTTCTCGTTCTCGGAGAAGATGCGGGAGTGGAGCATGGGCGTGTAGGCCGCGTCGGCGCCGTAGCGGCGGCACAGCATGCGGAAGGGCAGCTCCGAGTTGTCCACCATGGGCGCCACCACCAACCTCGGGGACCCCAGCCGCCTCCAGTGCGCCCACGCGCGCTCCACCCTCTCCTCCACGGACGCCGGCGGCGGGGGGAGAGGCGGGGACGGCGAGATCTCCTCGGAGGCGGCGGCCGCGGCGGGACTGGAGCAGATGTCCTCGTCGGGGTCGGCGGCCGTGGTGGTCAGGTGGGCGGCGGCGGGCGGAGACATGGCAAGGCTAGGGTTTAGGGAGCGGAGGAGGCGGCGCGGGTTCGGGAGGAGGGGAGCAAGCCGGCGTGGTGGCATGCGGTCCGGTGCGGCGCCTGCTGAGGTATCGGTCGGGTCGGGTCGGGGTCGTTTGTTTTCTCGCCTCTGGACCCGGTTGACATGGAGGATGGGCACAGGAGCCCACCTGTTCAGCCCAATGACACGCGTTCAGCCCATACGGCCCACGTAGATACTAGGCGCATCCACGTTTGTCACATAGGCCGGAAATAATGATTTGAAAGACCTCCCACCTCCCTCCGCGCTTCCGTGTGGGCTTATCGCGCATGGAGGGTCAGGGGAGTGTGTCGCTTCTTCTCTCGTGCCCGTGCTACTTCCGCGGTAGTGGTGGCGGTGGTGTAGCCGACTAGGGAGAGGGCGGCGTGTGGATCATAAATGCTCAACGGAGTGCCACGGAGCGGTGAGACGGCACGGAGCTGTTGTCAAACCTGGGGTTTGATCCCTGGTGGGTAGAGGGTACAACCACCTCCGCTAACCATCCAAGCTATGCTTGGTTCTCATTATTTTTATCTTTACTATACTCCATATAAAAATGTCATTCTAGAGAGTAAAAACATATGTCCCTAAACATCGTAAATTTCTCCTCTTGTTATTATTTAGTCCACTGAGACAGTAACTCAAAATGAACTATACATGTATTCCGTATAATTTAAATTATTTAAGCCACCAACTGTCAGGACCCGGGATTTACAACTGGATAAAAGAGATAATGACAACTTGCCTTCGGTGGCCCGTCCCGTTATCCATACGAGGCACCGCTCGTATGCGCTCACAACGGTCTAGGGCTCGAACCAAACCCACTCTACATACGAACCGAGTCGTATGACTGACAGCGGTCCATAGCTCTCACTCATCCAACTCATCATACGAACCGAGTCGTATGCCTCACAGTTGGCATGAGACCAAATAATAAGTCACTTCTCCAATGTCCAATCGAAATACCGAACCCTGTAAAGGTTTAACGTCCTTCACAAGCACGCGCAACACAATAGGTCTCAGAAGAGCCCGGTGGATGTACCCACACCCTAACCTAACCGGCTGAACCAACACGGCTAGTGGGTCGCTCGAAGGCTCGGCACACCACCCACACCCTGCCTAGCCGGCCGAAGCATCGCAGCTAGCTCAACGTCAACTCTTTAGGGCTACCCCATACCCTTCAAAATCATATACGCATGGTGCATGGAGTGCTACATGAACAACTTAAGCATCACAACATAAACTCTAAACCAGGGGGTAAGTGCATAATTAAACATCCTTACAAAGGAGTACATAATTAATTTACATAAGACTCGACCACATGGTCGATTGAACTCCGAAAGGACTAAGAGTCCAGCAGCGGAAAGCCTAATAAAAGTACGGATATGGCAGCATAACCATCTCCCAAAAGCCATACATAACCCACATTTGACCGGTAAAGCAAACCGAGCCATTAGGCGTCAGGAGCAACATTATCGGTATCATAAAACTCGCTTATGCTAGGCTCACCTGAAATGGAATGGAATTCCAAAGAGTACTTTAGTATACTTGTAACCTTCATGAATTTTCTCAACTTCAACTAAAATTTATTTGACTGTTATTTGCATTCGAATTCAATTATGCCCCAAAATGGGTTTGAACTACAACTAAGTGCAATATCCTCCAACAATTCATGAAAAAATTATATTCATTCTCCAGTAATAAAATGAGTCACAGATATAAAATTTCATAAATTTCTAATACAGAGAGGTTCACCAAAATAATTCATTGCAGTTCTGCCAATTATTGAATTTGAGCAAATAACACTTGATTCAAATATCAATTCAAATCATTTTCAGCCGAAACTTTGCAGAGTATTTGAAAATCTTATAGGGCCAGAATAAAATATCAGGTGAGGATTTTGGTGAAGTTAAGTTCACAAATTTCCGTATGGTTACTCCATTGGACTTTGTAGAATTTGATGGAACGTCGTCGGGTTTCACGGTTTGCTTCATCAAGGATGCGAATTGGATGCTCTCGATAAGAAAGGTCATCATTTAGCTCAAGGTTTTCCCATTGCATCTCGTCGGCAGGAGGACGAAGATAATGCCGCAGCTGAGACACGTGGAAAACATTATGAATTTCGGACAGCGAGGGTGGGAGTTCCAATTCATAGGCCACAGCTCCTCGTTTGGCAAGAATTTTGAAATATAGTCCATGAATCGGGGAGCAAGTTTGCCCGTGACCTTGAAACGATGGGTGCCTTTGAAGGGGGTGACCCTAAGATATGCCTTCTCACCGACTTCGAAGGTAATATCCTTGCGTTTGGGGCCAGCATACTTCTTTTGTCGAGGTTGGGCAGCACAGAGACGTTCCTGAATCACTCGAACTTGAGCTTCGGCCTCTTTTATCGAGTCCGGTCAAAGAGTTGTTGCTCTCTGGTCTCGGACCAGTTAAGAGGAGTTATGCATCTCCTTCCATACAGTGCTTCAAAAGGCGCCATGCCGAGGCTCACCTGGTAGCTATTGTTGTTGGAAATTCGGCGTATGGTAGATATTTTTACTAGTTGACACCGAAAGAGAGGACACATGCTCTCAACATATCCTCTAGAATTTGATTTGTCCTTTCAGTTTGACCTCCGGTTTGTGGATGATATGCTGTGCTAAAGAAAAGACGAGTTCCCATAGCTTCGTGCAACGATTGCCAAAACCGGTTGACAAATTGAGTGCCTCGATTAGAAATAATTCTTTTCGGGACTCCATGGAGACAAACGATTCTGGAGATGTACAAGTCCACCAATTGGCTTACTTTGAAAGTGGTCTTGACTGGAATGAAGTGTGCCACCTTAGAAAGGCGATCCACAATCACCCAAATGGCATCGTGGCCTTTTTGGGTTCTCGGCAATCTGACGATAAAATCCATGCCGATTTCTACCCACTTCCACTCGGGCACAGGAAGGGAATGGAGCACGCCTGCTGGCCGTTGATGTTCGGCCTTGACACAGCAACGGCAACATGTATCGCATTCAGCAACGAACTTGGCTATCTCTCTCTTCATTCGGGTCCACCAAAATCTCTGCCGGAGATCTTGATACATTTTCGTGCTCCCGGGATGAATGGAAAAAGGGGTATCATGGGCTTCTTGAAGTATTAGGGTTTTCAGCTCATCCTCCCTAGGCACGACAAGGCGATTGCCGAACCAAAGAACTCCATGCTCATCCTCAGAAAAACAAGTGGCGGCTCCGATTTTCATCTTCTCCTTAATTTTTTGGACACCGACACTTGTGAGTTGAGCAGCCTTGATTTGGTCCTCGAGGGATGGTTTCACCTCCAGGGCAGCAAGAAAACCTTGCTCTACCATTTCAAGGTTGAGCCGCTGAAATTCCTCGCAAAGGAGTGGTTGCTGCTCTTGAATCATCACACTACTACAATAGGCGTTTCGGCTTAATGCGTCTTCTTTGCTTAATTCCAACCATCTTCTTTGCTTTAGGTTCAGATCTGGTTAGGTGAATAGATATTTCAAGCTCTTGTGGTCCGAAAAGATTTCACAACGGTTACCGATAAGGTAATGCCGCCAAATCTTTAATGCATGGACCACGGCTGCGAGTTCCAGGTCATGGGTGGGGTAATTGAGCTCATGAGGGCGAAGTTGATGGGAAGCATAGCCTACCACCTTGCCCTCTTGCATAAGAACGCCCCCAAAACCTTGACGAGAAGCATCGCAGTATATCTCAAAATTTTTGTGATATCCGGAAGGACTAGAACCGGTGCGGTGGTCAACCTCTTCTTGAGTTCTTGAAAAGTCTCTTCACATTTAGGAGAGAACACAAACTTCTTATCCTTTTTTAGCAACTCCGTCATAGGTTTGGCAAGAGAGGAAAAACCTTCGATGAATCGATGGTAATAACCCGCCAATCCAAGAAACTCCGGATTTGGGTGACGGACTTGGGTTGTTTCCATTCTTTGACGGCACGGACTTTGCTTGGATCTACATCGACACCTTCTGCTGATAAAACATGACCCAAGAATTCCATTTGCATCTTCCAAAATTCACATTTGGAAAATTTGGCATAAAGACGGTGCTCGCAGAGCTTTCCAAGCACCGATTGCAAATGGTCGCTGTGCTCTCTTTCGGATGGGGAGTAGATGAGTATGTCATCAATAAAGATGACAACAAACTTGTCTAAATACTCCATGAATACAGAATTCATAAGTTGCATAAAAGTAGATGGAGCATTGGTGAGGCCAAAAGACATGACGGTGTACTCGTATGAGCCGTATCGAGTAGTGAAGGCTGTTTTGGGAATATCTCTAGACCTGATTTTAATTTGGTGATAGCCACTTCTAAGGTCAATCTTGGAGAAGACCTTGGCTTCGGCCAACTGATCGAAAAGATCATCAATCCGAGGAAGCGGATACTTGTTTTTAACCGTAACCGCATTCAACGGACGATATCAACGACCATGCGGAGAGAGTTATCCTTCTTCTTCACGAACATGGCCGGATAGCCCCATGGAGACGAGCTAGGTCTAATGTAGCCCTTATCTTCCAATTCTTTTAGTTGCTTCTTCATTTCAACCAATTCATTCGGAGGGATCCGATACGGTCTTTTAGAGATAGGAGCTATCCCAGGTGAGAGTTCGATAACGAATTCCACCTCGCGATAGGTGGCATGCCTGGCAACTCATGGAGAAAGACATCCAGATAGTCGCGCACCATTGGAATGTCCTCAATTTGAGGGGATTAAGTGCCGCTAAAGGCAACAAGCTGAGGTTTAACGAGCTTCGGGGCGATCTCCAGGTTTCTGCCGTCGGGGCTCATAAGGGAGATAGATTTTTGGGCGCAATCAATTTTTGCGCTATACTTGGATAGCCAATTCATAACAAGAATAACATCAATACTCGCTGAGTCAAGGATGATGAGAGTTGCTAAGAATTCAACCCCATTGATATCTATCTTAACACCCTCACATTCATGCTCGGTCCTCTTTTGCGAACCAGGTATTTGGATTAAAAGAGGAATATGCATTGACTTGGATGGAATGCCATGATGTTCAGAAAAATCACTTGATATGAATGAGTGAGATGCTCCGGAATCGAAAAGTATGCTTGCGGGAGCTGAGTTGACGGGAAGCGTACCGATAACGACTTCCGGTGAGTCCTGCGCTTCTTCTGCCGTAATGTGGTTGACACGGCCACGACCAGCACCTGGGGGCTTGTTAGGAGGCTGCCTCTAAACTTGACAAACATTCCTTTGTTGTCCTTGAGGTTGGCTAGACTTTAGAGGCATAGGATTGGGGCATCGATTGGCAAAGTGTCCCATTGCACCGCAACGGTAACACTGAACATTTGGGTGGTTCTGAACACCATCTTGTTGTCCGCTGAATTGTCGGGGCTGGAAGCGTTGAGGAGGAGGACGGGGTGGATACCCTGGGTTCCTTGGTGGTGGCAGTGCTTGATACTAGGGCTAAGGAGGCGGCAAATAGCGAGGTTTCTGAGAACTGCTACTTGCTAATTTTGCGGCCTCTCTCTCACGCTTCCGGGAAGCCGCGAGTATCGCAAGCCTCTTTTCCATCACGAGGGACTTATTCACCAAGTACTCCAAATTGGTGCAATCAAGAAGGGATAACTCTTTTTGTAGCTTCGGGGTAAGTCCCTTCATGAACTTCCTCCGACGAGAAAGATCGGTGGGGAGCTCATCCGTAGCATATCGAGCTAGATAGTTAAAGCGGTGGAGATACTCGGTGACAGAGCTTCAACCTTGTTCAAGAACATGAAATTATTCTCTCTTGTTGTCCATGAATCCCTCGGGAATGTGGGACTCGTGGAAGGCTTTGAAAAATTCCTCCCAAGTCATCTCACGACCTAGAGCTCGGCTGGCACAGAGGTTCTCCCACCACGCACTTGCAGCTCCCTCCAGTTGATAGGAGGCGAAGAGCACCTTCTCATGATCGGTGCATGAAATGAGAGAAAACTTCCTCTCGATGCTTCTGAGCCAATCATCGGCATCGAGTGGATCCGTCTAGTGATCGAAGGTCGGAGGTTGTGTCCGCTGAAAATCAGCAAACCCTCCCTTGTCTTTGCTTCCACCGGTGGAGTGTGCGGCATTGCGCACGAGCTGCTACAAGATACGGTTTTGATCTTGGCGATTGCGCTCCATCTGGAGGAGCACATCCGCCAAGGATGGAGGAGTAGGGGGTGGTGGTGGAGTACCATGCTCCTCTCCGGTTCCATTTCCCGCCATCCTGTTGCAATCAACAAAGGCCACAACAAGATGAGACGGGACTGAATTGTACAACCAAATTAAACATGTACGGACAACAGGTATACATGAGTAATTTCACACCATTTCGGTAACATCTTCAGGGAAAATTTACCTTTGGATGGTGGCACACAAGACTAGCAACTAGCACATATCACATTAATAGCATACGAGGTTCTTACATACGACTGCAAATTACAACGCCTTGAGTGGAGTTTAGCATCTCGGCACGAACCAAAAGATTGCAGCCATAAGTGCATATCTAAGTGCTTAGTTTACTAGTATATTACATAAGGAGGGGTTCAGCTCACACCACAAAAGAAAACCGTGAGCTCATATACAAGTTTTGGACAGCACACCCACATGCTGAAATCACGGCGACGACACGTTGTCACCGGGCATGAAGAAGAACAGCACCGCCTCGGGAGGGATGGGCACCGGGATTGTGAAGAGGGACGACGTCTCCCGTGGGAGTAGACCATGAGGATGGCGAAGATTCCCTAGATCAGCAGTCACCACTTGGTAGAGAGACGATCATGAGGACATCGCTACCACAATTACGCCCACAGCCCCTACTCAAGTACCGGAGTTGCAAGGACCAATTACTAGAGCTCGTGCACGCCAAGTTAATTACCAGGTACTTTCGTTTCTTGGTGCTACATATGATGTCCATATGAATATGACGCTACCTAAGTCCGATGCTCTTATGTTACTCAGGAACGAGGGGCCAAGCATGGCAATGGAGGACCAACGTTGGAGCATGAAGATGAGGACTGGAGATGATGACACCAAGACGAAGACAATCAGACCGCCTTCGACAACCTAGAGTGTCCGGCTGGCACCTGGAGGGTTCGGCTGACACCCGGAGTGTCCGGATGAAACCTGGAGTGTCGACCCGGAGTGTCCGGATGACGGTCCGGAACCGTACTGGAGGACCCGAACCTCCACCCGGAGTGTCCGGATGATGGTCCGGATCCGTACTGGAGGACCCGGACCCCCACCCGGAGTGTCCGGATGACGGTCTGGATCCGTACTGGAGGACCCGGACCCCTACCCGGAGAGTCCGGGCGAGAGTCCGAGTGACGTCAGCAGATTTGTTCGAGTCCGTTTCGGGATTTGGGGTTGACCCCTACCCGGAGAGTCCGGGCGAGAGTCCGGGTGACGTCAGCAGATCTGTTCGATTCCGTTTCGGGATTTGGGGTTGCTTTTCATCTATAAATACCCCCCAAACCCCCTCTAAACGTGGGGTTTTGTCTAGTTATTAGTTTTCTACTTGTTGCAACTACGTGTTCTTCTCTTGTGTTGGCTAAACCTATTGCAAAACGCTGTCAAAACCCCACCATAATTGTGAGCTTATTCTATACCCGCAATTTCAGATTGCTATTGTAGTTCTTGCTTGTTTTTGATTGCTTGCAGGGATTAGAACCTCGTGTTCAGGTTGATCGTGCCTCCCGCACCATCAATAACCATCCGGAGTTGGTTTACCGATTGCTAAGGCGCATCGTGATCGTATGATGTAGTCGGATCGCCAAAGTCATCTCCACTCAAATCGATCTCGCGTTCTCTTCGAAAGATCGGGACACCCTAGGTGCCATCAGGTGGTATCAGAGCAAACCAGGTTGTTCATCGAGAACTTTACCCTTGTCATAGTCTTAGATTGTTTTTTTCCCATCGTCCACTTATACCCGAAAATCAAAAAAAAATCCTTGTCCCAAAACCAATTTGAGCCTTGCAATTTTCAATCTAGTACTTTGCATTGTTGAATTTTTGTGCATTAATCGTGCTAAGTTGCTGGGTTTAGATTGGTTCGGGGTAGATTTTTCCTACTAGATCATACTGCTTTTGTTTCTGTTCATCCAAAAAAACAGAGATTGATCCTCGTTATTTTTTTCTTTCGCCTCCGTTGTTCACCGATGCAGATCAGTTTTCGGCATACAGCCGGTCTGACCGCCTCTATAGCCGGTCAGACCGCCCATGCGTCGCCGCCACCTTTCGACCTTTGTTTTCCCTCTTGTCGACGATTCGTAATCGTCGATCTTACGATCTTACGAAGATGTGATGAAAGAGTGGGGGATGCTTCAACACCGTACGAATCAACGCCAAAGACAAGGATTTTTATATAGGTTCGGGCCTCCGAGTGGATAATAGCCCTACGTCCTGTGTTCTCTTTATTAATCTCGAGAAGGATTACAAGGGGGTGGTGTCTAGCCTAGATGAGAGCTAGATCTAGTCGGGAGTCGAGGTCATCCCTTCTAATCTTCTCGGAAGTGTGGGTCTTCAATGTCTGTTGAGGCTTGGAAAGCTCTCTGTTGTGTCTTTGTGGAACTTCTCCCCCCCTCCCGCAGGGTCCTCCGGGCTTCATATAAAGGCTTGATGTCATGTCGGGTACGGATTCCACTCCGAGTAGAACTCCTGTCATCTTTAAACTTAGGGATATACTTCCTTATTTTAAGGGATCCCGGATGCTGCGGGTATCTTCCATATCTCCCGGGTCCCTTCCAAATACGACCGGCTAGCTCCAGGTATCTAGAAGGCCCCTAGGGCTTCGTACACGGATACGGTTCTCGTATACGGATACTGTCGTAGTACACAGTAGTTATACACTACTCATCGTCACCTCTGTTTTTTCTCTGCAGAAGCGATCTACGCGGTGCTGCCGGTCAGACCGCCCCTGCCATGAGACTTCAGATCGGACTCGACGGCAGAATCCGGCCCAACCTCCACCCGTCGGTCAGACTGCCCAGTCGGCCCGGTCAGACCGCCACTAAGCCGGTCAGACCGCCCGTTAGGCCCGGTCAGACTGACCAGTTGAGTTCCCGCGATCGCCTGAAAAAAAAGGAGAAAAAAAGGTTGTTTTCATGGTCTGACCGGCCTGTAAATCCGGCCTGACCGCCACCCTCATACAGGTCTGACCGCCCTCTAGTGCCGGCCTGACCGACACCTCTGTTTTTCACTGTTTTTCTCTTTTTCATCGTACTTCTTCCTTCCATAACTTCAGTATCTAGGCTTAGGTCTATTTTAGCTCGTACTAGTCAAAGTCCAGCAACTAGGGCTAGTATTTTTGAGCAACTTTTCAACTTGCATTGCTATTTTGAATACTGCTTATTCCTTGCTACTCACATAAGCCTCCCAAGCTCCACATATTCTACCCTGTGCAGATTTACAACCTCCTGGCAATCGTTTTACTCAATCTTTGGAGGTTTTGACACCGCAGGTCGCCGGTCACTGGCCTGCTGCTTGGTAAGAACTTGTAATAATTGTGACTAGCTTGTGGAATTGTGATTAGTTTAGGGTAGAGACTTGACACCACATCCTAGTAGCTTATAGGGACAGTATACTTGTGTTTTTGTTCGCTTGATGCTGCTAACCATGTCAGGGTCTCGAAGAACTAGTGAGGACGACCTCACCCCGCGCTCTAGGAGGTTGCAAGAGGACCTTCGCACCGTGGTGTCCACTCATGCTCAGGACATCGACACCAAGCTTGCCGGCGCCATGGAACGCATCCAAGGGGTCGAAGAAAGCGTCAAGGGTCTCAACACCAAGTTCGACGGTCTCTATGCTCGCTTGGAGGAGGCACTCCGGCAACAACGGCCTCCACCACCACCACCATCAACACTTCACGTTCCCGCTCCCATGCTTTCCGGTACTAAACAGCGAGCGCGCCGCGTCCCCGAGCCACCTGCCTCTGGCGCCTCAGTGCATCTTCGCACCGGTCCCACCGCGACCGCCGGGATCGAGGAGGAGGCCACCGACTACCATGGCGATTCCGAGGATGAGGATGATATCAACCACCACAACGACCGACAACATCGACGTCTTCGCAACAATCGCTATGGTATGGCTCCCCGCATGACGCATGTGAGTATGATGACACGCCCAAGTTAAAATTGAAAATTCCACCATTTGAGGGGCGTTATGATCCTGATGCTTATCTTACTTGGGAGTTAGAGGTAGAACAACGTTTTGCATGCTTTAATTATCCTGAAGATCATCGTGTTAGGGCTGCTGTATGCGAATTTACTGGTTTTGCCTCAATTTGGTGGAGTGAATATTGTAGGTTGCATGCTGAAAATACACCTACTACTTGGAATAATTTAAAACGTGCTATGCGTACTAGATTTGTGCCTCCTTATTATCAACATAATTTGCTTAACAAGCTACAACAATTAAAACAAGGCACGAAATCAGTAGAAGAGTATTATCAAGAGTTGCAAACGGGGTTAATTCGTTGTTCCCTGGTAGAAGATGATGAGGCTATGATGGCTAGGTTCTTTGGTGGTTTAAATCGTGAAATCCAAACCATTCTTGATTATAAGGAGTATAATAACATTACACGATTATTTCACCTTGCTTGCAAAGCTGAACGTGAAGTGCAGGACCGCCAGCCGAAGATGAGAAGTAACTTTTCTGCAGGTCGCACGTCGAACTGCCGACCCGCAGTTTTTCTGCACCGGTCGGTCAGACCGTCTCCTGTGGCCGGACAGACCGACCCCAGGCGAATTCGAGCCGCTGCTCCTTCGACGCTCCAGGCCTCCACAACTTCTACAGCAAGAACAGCCCCCGCCACTTCTGTTTCTGCCAAGTCCGCCCCGGCATCGAGTTCGATATCCTCCACGGCATCGACCAAAAAGACAAAAGAAACACAATGTCATCGTTGCAAGGGATATGGTCACATCCAAAAAGATTGTCCGACTAAACGGGTGATGATCATTCGTGAAGATGGAGAATATGACTCAGCTAGCGATTTTGATGAGGAGACTTATGCGCTTATTGCTGAACAAGAACAATGTGATGATGACGCCGCTCAAGAGGTGCAATACATGGGTGTCGAAGATGCCGACCAGTACATGAGCTTGATTGCACAGCGAGTCTTGAGTGTACAGATGAGCCAAGCTGAACAGAATCAGCGACATAATCTATTTCAAACAAAAGGCGTCGTCAAGGAGCGTGCTATTCGGATTATCATTGATGGAGGAGTTGTAATAACTTGGCAAATGTGGAGCTGGTGGAGAAGCTCTCACTCACCACTAGACCGCACCCTCATCCCTACTACATCCAATGGTTCAACAATAGTGGTAAGTTAAAGGTAACACGAACGGTTCGCGTGCATTTTAATATTGTTGCCTATGTTGATTATGTTAATTGTAATGTGGTACCTATGCAAACATGCTCTATGTTACTTGATAGACCTTGGCAATATGATAGAGAATTAATTCATCATGGTAGGACTAATCAATATTCTCACATGCATAAGGACAAAAAAATTGTTTTGCTATCTATGTCTCCTGAACAAATTTTAAAAAATGATCTTGCTAGAGCTAGTAGAGCTAAGAACCATGAACAAAACAAAATTGAAAATCAGATTGTAGCTAAAGAATTGGAGCAACACAAGTCTAAAGTCAAACCTGCACCAAAGAATGCTAATGAAATTAAGTTGAAGGGTACATGTTTGCTTGCAAGTAAATCTGATATTTAAGCAATCGCGGGGCTCAGTTTATATAACAGTGAATCCCTAAATTAGATGGATTATGTTAGCTGTTTACAATCTGTTACAATCTGTTAAGGAGAGGATATGTACGCGTATATATTGCTAATCCTATCGCTAACAGTTGTGGACCTTTCTTTATGTTTAAACTTTTGGCTGTGTGCATGTACCATGCAGAGACTGTGAGATACTCTTTTGTTCGTTGGTATCGCCTTGATATGGTGACAAGGAAATAAAACTCTTTCATTATCTAAAAATCATAATACTCGTGTAACAAGTATTAGGACATCACTTCACCATTAATTTTAGCACTCAATCAAAGCATATATAGCACACGGCACATTAACACATGAATGTGCGCATAATCGTCGCACTTATTACATGAAACAATGCGTGATGGTCCATAGAGGAAAGCCACATGAATCCAACTCCGTGAGCATAGACACACAACCATATGCTCAGGCTACACCCTCACAAGGCACGCATGAAGACGGAATAACCGCACAATCTCACACTCAGGCACACACCTGCATAAGAAGTAACAGCACACACACGCAGACACAAACACACAAGCAGAATAAATAACCACACACATGCACACGCAAACAAAGCATGGAATTTGATGATGAATGGATGAAACGAGCCTTGCATCATTAACTGCAGTCAAGGAGCCGCTGGAGCTGCGCTTGTTGTTCCCTGGCCTTCATACTATGGCGGATTGTGTTTAAGAACAGGGTGGTGTGGATGTGCCTCTATGGCTTGCGTCACCTCATCAGGGACGCGGTCACCATTCAGCTCGACCTCCCGCAAGTAATTACTGCAGGCGATGCCAAGGAGAGACTCCATGTAAGTAAAGTACCACACGATCTTCTGAAGGTTAGGAGCTGCTCCAATGTCAAAGTTGATGCTGGTAATGCTGGACTGCTCGACAAGGATATACTCAAGACTCTGGAAATCATCCTCCTTGAAGACGAACTTAGTCTCGGCATATGACTCATGCCGGAGCCTGAGGCATCGCAGGTTGGGAAGCTTGGCGAGGAATGTTTCTAGATCTTCCTGCTTCAGAGAGGTACCATGCAGAGTTACGTTGGCAATCCGTCGGTGGCCATCTTTGAAAAACAATGGAAGAAGTTGCCCACTTGTGATTCCACTGATGCTTAGGCTCTCAAGAAGCCTAGGAGGATTTTGCAAGTGCCTTTTAGTATCATCTGATATGTCCAATCTTGAAGAGTTACCATTTTCCCTGCCCGGTGGATGTTCGATCCTGATCGACAGAGACCGGAGGCATTCATGTAGATCACTGATCACCTGGAGCAAATTATTGAGATGAGCTTCCTTTTCACGGATGACCACACCAAGCTTCATCATCTGCCAAAGCTGGCCAATGCCTATCAACTCGGTAGCACCTTCCGAAGCCTCGACATGGGACAGTACCTCCATGTTTGTCATTTTCTTGATCTTGCGGGGTATCTGGACTGAGGGAGTTGACGGTTCCTCAGCCCTGATAGCGTCATGGGTGCTTGGGATCTGACCCATGAGACCAGCCAGCAGACACTTGAGCTTCGGGAGAAAAATATCTCTTGTGGCGGACGGATGCACTCTAGTTTGCCGGATGTCCAAAATCTCCAAAAGATTGAGATTGCTTATTTCCTTGGGCAACATGGTTACATCCGTGTTCCTTAGGCTCAGATACTTGAGTAGAAGTATATTGTTGCAGATGTTCTTGACGTACTGGTGGTGGTGCTTCCCCATGTATTTGCAGCCTTCTAGATCTAGCACTTTGATCAGTTGCCAGTGAGAAGATGCATATGATATGTTACTGCAAGTGCTTTTGCGGAGTGATCTCATAAAGTCCTCGAGGATGTCTGAGCGGCAGAGCTGGAGGCCGCTGTGGACGGAGAAGTGCTTAGCAAGGTGGTGGGACAGGCACGGCTCCAGAATTTTCACTTCTCTGGCGATCTCGGAGATCAGCTCATGCACAAGATCTTGCCTCACCACAAAGCTCCTGACCTTTCCTGTTGCTCCAATGTCGACAGGAGAAACAAACCACCGGTAGAGGAGCTCGTCCAAACAGCGCTGGGCTTTTCTCACTGCGTGCGGCATGTCTCTCTCGGCAATGAGGCCTTCAACGATCCACCGCCCGACCAATCTTGACCGCGTGATCTTTTCACCCGGAGGGAAGACTGCTAGGTAGAGCAGGAAGGTCTTACAAGTTTCAGGCAAATCGTCATAGCAAAACTTGAGCAGCTTCATGGCATTAGCTTCCCTTATCCACTTAGCTTCGGCGCTGTCCTATGCATTCCATGGGTCATCTAGCACACTCAATAGCTTGCCCACTTTTTCTCTGGCTCTGTTTAGATTAGCATACAGGTAATGAACGAACATCTTCAAGCAAAAGGCTCCCCGCTCACATGTGCCCTAGATTTGACGCAAGATGTCCCGCAGACTAGCCTTTAGGTACTCCGACTTCAACTTCTGATGTGTACAAAGTATTGACACTACTTTACCATGGTAGAAATCGACAAGGGAATAGATTATAACACTTCCTCTTCGATTGCGAACAAGCTCTGCGGCTTTGTTGCTGCCCTTTATGTTCACTATCACTGCACTTCCGGCGCCGCAGTTAAATCTTGTCAAAGCCTCATCCATGAACTTCCACATGAGCTTATCTTCCAATGCACTAGTGCCTTCAATAACGAACAGTGATCTTGCACCTTGCAGGCCCAGATGTCCCCTGATCTCTGCGACGATTCGATCCTCGCCCCATTGGCCTCTGGCACCTGGCTCCTTGCGTTTGACTGGAAGTAGTTCATCCAGGAAGGCACGGAGTACAATACGTCGACTCAAGCTGTGATTAACCATATAATACATGTTGTCGAATTTGAGCCGAAAAATTTTCTCGAACAGCCTTGCCATGGTGGGGTCTTTGAGCGCTTCCCGTGAGACGTCACTTCCGTCCTCTATGCCCGGTGCTGCAATGGCGATGACTTTATCTAGAGGTGGAGGAGGAGGTTGTAATCCCATGTCGATGAGTTTATCAACAGGAGTTCTCTTGGCGTCGATGGTGAGTAACCTGACCAGCTCTTGGGTGCGCTCCTCCAAAATGTTAGGCTCAGAAAAGCCTAGATCTCTTCTAAGAAAATAATCGTTCATCCGATAATCCTCATCTCGTATTCCATCATCTGCTCCGTCTACAGCTTGAGATGATGTCGCATTGGATCCGGGAGCCTGCTCCGCCGTCTTGTCGCCCTTGGGAACCTCAACGCCGTACCGCCGCCGCCGCTGGTTCACCTTTTCTATGCGCTTCTTGAGCTCCTGGATCTGCATGGCGAGCTGGTGGCGATGTCGCGTCGTCCACACCGACGGCAAACAGCCCAAGAGGCCGTTGCCGCAGGAGCCTTCCCGGAGGCTCAGCGCCTCCTGCAGGCTGATGCAGTGCTCGGCGGCGTAGGCGAGTTCTCGGACCTGCTTCATCCACGTCTTCTGTTGGTTGGTAGGCCTTGCCACTTCCTCAAGGTCCTTCAGGAAGCTGTTCATGCTCTCCATCTCGTCCTTGATTAACATAAGCTCGCGCCGGACGCCGCTCAGAAGCTTCACCTCGTCGACAAGGACCGATGAGAGGCGGCCAAGCAGCGAGTCGATGGCGCCTCTCGCGGCGCCTGCCATCTCTATCGTCGACCCAGAAAGGATTTCTGAATGTCACGGTGTAGTGATCTGGGTCATATTAGTGGGAATGGGAATGGGTGCATGGAAACTGAACTGAGCTAATTGGGAGGGATCTGCAGTTTCGACTTCACGCATGCATGACACGTATAGCTAGGTAGGAGAAGCAGGCATGACATCCATGCTGGAGTGAAAGACGCCGGGATGGACCAATGCCAATCGATCCCATTTCTTTGTCTGACGCAACGAATCCGAGAAAGACATGTGGGTCTTCCACTCTTCCCTTGTAGGCAAGGCAACATGTACTGCCAATCGATCCCATTTCTTTGTCTTACGCGCGCAACGAATCTGAGAAAGACATGTGGGTCTTCCACTCTTCCCTTGTAGGCAAGGCAACATGTACTGTGCTTCTCAGGCTTTGCTTCTCAAATGCAGCGGGTACTAGCTGATCTGGGGGAAATATCAGCCGCCGTCGGATCCCACCTAAGTGGGACAATCTGGGCCATTTGATCATCGCAACGAATATTCAGGTGACACAACAATACGTGTGTAACAAATCCCCGTATAAATACAACAACATGAAATTGCGCACAACACGTGCAACAAAAATAATAAACTTATGGAACCAAAAAGATATACATACACAAGAAACCACAGGTTTCTCCACCCCTTCTTTCACGCCTGCCGGTCGCGTACCCACCAGCCCCAGCCGCACCAATGCCATATCCGGCCAGACTGAGTCCATCAATGCCGAAGCTGTCGTCTCCCCGAGCTTGGTTGGTTTGGACCTGCTGAGCCGAGGCTTGGCAAAGTCGCGTTGTTTGGGAGAAGAGAAGAGAGCATGCATGCGGGGTAGAGGGGAGGGAAAGAGCTCCGGTGAGCAGGCGGTGTTGGAGAGCGAATGGCAGATTGAGCGCACGGTAGTGAGCGGTAGGGTTGCTATGCCGATTTGTGAGCGAATTGGCTGGGTGACGGGAAGCACTTTCCATAATTTATTCAATCGTGCGTGCGTCTCCAAAACATAGTGTCAATTGTTACGAAATATAGCAAGACTAGTCGGCAACCCGTGCATACACATAGGCTAGTTTCTGAGATAAATTTTGTATTACTACACTACTACAGAAAAGGTCATCACTGACGGGCTAAAATGGATTAGCGGTGACGGGTAACGTGTCCGTCACTAACTAAAGGCCAGTAATGACTCAGGTCATCAGTGACGGGTAATTTACCCGTCGTAATTTACCCGTCACTGATGACTTCAGCCCGTGATTGATGACAAGTCACCGCTGACGGGTATATATTCAGCCCGTCACTGATGACTTGTCACTAGTGACGGGCTTGTCATGTACCCGTCAATGATGACGTTTAGGGTTACACTAAAATGGCCGTAACTTTTGCATACGATGTTCGTTTTGGCTCTACGACCATTCAAAATGACCGTATAGATGAGGAGCATCTAAAAAATCGCCTTCTAAGATGTACTTTTGGGCCTCTGAGTGAAAAAACCATCGCTTTCGACCCATCGTTGAACTTCCTTCCGGACTCCAAATGCAATAATAGGAATCCTTCGAAAATGAGCTAAAAAAGACAAAAATCTTGACTCGGGAGGACCTTCCTTACCTCGAATCCAAGCGAAACTCTTGTGTAGCCTCCACCATATTTCTACGGGGATAGTGACGTGAAGAGGAGATGCTCCCTTTTGCGGTGGATTTGAAAGGGAAGGATGAGAAGAGGAGAAGAAGGAAAAATTTAGGATCTGGATCTGAGAAGATTGAAGAGAAAGATGCACTGAGGTGAATTATTTACCTCGTGGGATTCTGAATTTTTGGATTTTGAAATTTCAGAGTTGGCGGTATTCTGAAATTTTAAATTTTGAATACATCACAGACAGGTCGCTCTTTAACCCGTCACTAATGACTTTTTGTGGGACGAACTTGATGACCTGGTGAAGTAATCAATAACGGATAGAGTTTCAACCCGTCACGAACGACAAGTCACATTGACGGGTATAGATTCGGCCCGTCACTGATGACTAGTCATCACTGACGGGTATATATTCAGCCTGTCACTGACGAATAGTCACCAGTGACGGGCTTGTCATGTACCCGTCAGTGATGACATTTTCAAAGGCGCAAAAATGGCTAGGCTTACATAGTTGAACATTTCATATTAAAAAGCTGGGCTTACAATATTTTATAATTTATAACTAATTAAAAAAAGAAATACTCCTATTGATCAAAATGGCTCCAACTTAACATCTTGATCAATAGGATCCAGTTTTAGCTCGACGACGCGGTGAACTCTCCACAAGCTAGTTCGCTCGTTGCCCCAGTTGAGGTACACCCTGTTTAGGCGCTGAACGTAGGCATAATCGCAATGGACGAGAAACTTCCCCATCTCGTGGTGATCAACCACCCGGAAGTGACCTTCTGGGAACATCTTCTGGAGGATGCACCCGACGACGAACCCCCGAGTGGTCACTGACCGGGTTTAGCTGGGCAAGGAGCAACGTGTCATCGCTGTAGCCGTAGCTTAAGCGCAGCGAAGTAGTGGTGGCCCGTTTGAGCCTGATCATGAAGTCATTGGAGCTTCCGGTCATCTTAACGCCTAGAGTATATAGTCTTCGGGAAGATCGATCGTGTCGTGAGGGATAAGAGGGAGAGGAGGTGCAAGAGCTTGCTAGGGGCTTGAGATGGATCGGAGAGGATGGGAGCAGGTGCTTCCCTTTATACATGATCGGTGATCAGTGTGTACACATCCGCGCTCCTCGTTTGCCACGCAAATAAATTTTTGACTCCTCATGTTTTCGGATCATAAATGGGCACTAATGCCAACTCTGACAGGCATAGAAAAAAGCCCGTCACTGATGCCAACACCTGACTCCTCGTGTTCCCAGATCATAAACGGGCGCCGATGCCAACTCTGACGAGCACAGAAAACAACCCATCACTGATGCCAACACCTGACTCCTCGTGTTCCAGGATTATAAATGGGCGCTGATGCCAACTCTGACAGGCCGGAAGGTGGCCCGTCACTGCTGATTCCATGATCATTGACAGGTAGGATGGCTACCCATCACTAATGGTGAACAGTGACGGGTCTAACCACCACCCGTCACTAATGACACTGGACATCATCAGTGACGGGTATTTTTTCACCTATCACAGATGACACTGGACATCATCAGCGACGGGTAATTTTTCTACCCGTCACTGATGAATACTAGTCATCACTGACAGAAGGCTAAACTATCCATAACTGGAAGTTATCACTGACGGGTAGCTTATCTACCCGTCACTGATGAAATCTTGGGAGAAAGCAACTAGGCTCATGGCATAGTCATCACTGACGGGTTCTCGGTTGACCCGTCAGTGCAGTTATTACACCACTGACGGCCGTGAGTTACCCGTCAGTGATCCTAATCCAGGATGACGTTCATTGTAGTAGTGCTAGTTGCCAACCCATGTATTCACACGGGCTAGTTTAGAAGATATTATTTTATTTTTCATAAATCTTTCATGAACACTTAATATATTTATTTAGGGCACATTTGTTTTGGGCGAATTTAGGGCACGTACATTTGCTACACAAAATTAAGAAACATAGGCAAAAAGATGTCTTTACAACATCCTTTCATGACGAGAGCTGATTGCTTGTCGCTTTGGAGAATAATTTTTTATCCTGATTGGTGTGGCTACGTCTAATTTTGTTTGCCTGTGTCTTTGTTGCTACATCGGGATCTATGTTTCGGTTCATGTTCAGATTACGTTCCTAGCAACATGGCTTGTTCGCTTTATCTTAGATGGTTAGGGCATAACATTTGTCGGCGATATGGGGAACAGGGTCCCCCGTACCACTGGCATGGGCCCAACTTGACGCCACATCGCCAAGGACGTGGAAGTCAAGACCGGGTGCTTGGGCGCCTATCCCGAGCACAACAATCCGCGTCGCCAAGGACGCGGAGGCCGAGAGCAGGCGCTCGGGTGCCAACCCCGAGCACTGTTCACCCCGAGAGCACGGTGCTCGAGACCCTATCCCGAGCACTGTTCATCTCGTCCTGTAGAAGGGAGCCACGCGTCGGTTCTCTTCGACACAACTTGACGCCACGTCGCCAAGGACGTGAGAGTCAAGAGCAGGTGCTCGGGCGCCTATCCCGAGCACTGTTCATCTCAAGTGCCCCTCCGCGGGCGCATAAAAGCTTAAGGCCCAAGGATGCGTGCTCAGGCATCCCCGAGCACGCTCCGATGGGCCCACTACTGTCCCTTCGGTCATGCGGGCATTTTCAACGTCGCATTTTGCGGCATTAAATGCTCCCTGCCAGGAGAGACGGTGGCGCCATGATACGTTGTCAGAGCGTATCCCCCCATGAGATAAGCACTGTCAGATATCAATGACGATGGGACGATGAGCCTAGAGATCTTTTGACTTTGAGGCACACCGCCCATCTTCACCTGCAGGGGGCGCAAGCCCCCATGCGGTCTTCTGTCCCTAGTCCGTGGGCCCAAGGCAACCGTGGCAGCGTGAAAGGCGCGGGTCCGTCCCAAGGGGCCCACGTGTCCGAGGGCAGATCCACGCCAAGATAAGGCAGAGGCCTTCCGAAGGACAACGCGAAGCCTTCGCCTACAAGCAACTGGTCATGTTCATGCATGGGGAGCCAACGTGTCTTCACGTTGGCACCGTTCTTTTCTCTTGCTTTTTACCTTTTGGCCGCGGTTGTAATCCCCAGATATATAAGCGGAGAACAAAGGCCAAACGGAGGGGGATTTTTTGGATAGAGATCTTGGAGAAGGGATAGACTTTTTAGAGATTCAAAAACACTCTCTGGAAGGCTAAGTCTTTGGCGAAGCACAGAAGAACTCTGATATACAACTCCTCATTGAAATATACACCACAACCAAGACGTAGCGTATTACACCAATATGGTGGCTTGAACCTGGATAAAACATCTTGCGCTCCCTGGCCGAATCCCAAGGGGATCCTTCCGAATCACCGATACCGACGTTAGATCGTCGACATCTGGCGCGCCAGGTAGGGGAGCTCAGCTTTGGAAGCTGCGTCATCTCCGCCGTAGGAGACCCTGCATGGTTGGCGGACACCGTCGACGGCTTTCCAACTCCTCCAGCTCCGGCAGCATCGTCGACGTGAACATGTCAGGCCAGCAACCGCAACCCCGGCGCCAGGAGGGCCAACCGCCGTCAGCTTTGGCAGGCTCAGCGCCCGCCAGGTTTCAAGGGCGCCATGCTGCGTCCGGTGGGACCACGACGGCGGACGCCGCCATGTCATCGTTCCGGCGTATGGCACGCGGCAAGGAGGTGCACGCCGATCCAGCTCCTACCAAGCCTTCCCAGCGGGTCCGGCGCCGGCTGGAGTTCGACTAGCTGGGTCAGGCCAGCGCCCTCCATGCTGCGCAACTCCTGCTCCGGCATCCTCCCATCCAGGTGGAAGGCGCGTCTCCTGTGGGCCCCTGGCTCCAGGAGGTGGCCAACGAGCGAAGTTTTCCACGCCTCTCCAAGCCGAGGCGGCACCCACGCCGGCCCCTCAGTGACTCCCTCGCCGCAACCGCCGCGTCGTTCACGCGGCGGAGCGAGGGACTTTCACAGTGGGTCCGGCCATTCCGTCACCTCTCCGGCTGCCGGTGGTGGCCCAGATCTACGCCGCCACCTCGACCAGCGGAGAGGAGGCGAAGATGCGCTTGTCACTATCGAGCGCCACCAAGAAAAACGACGCGAGGCAAGGGCTCAGGAGGGCCAATCATCCTCCGGCCCGACTGCCGAGCGCGTGTACTCCCAGGTGCGCCGACACGTGCCGTCGGTCGAGAGGGTAGGCACCACGGTCTACGAAGCGGGCTGTCAAGCCTTCACTCCCGACCTTCATCGCGTTAGCTGGCCCGAAAAGTTTCGGCCCGATCTACCGCCAAAAAATGATGGCTCATGCCATCCCGAGTTCCTCCAAATCTATACCACCGCCGTCCAGGCGGCTGGAGGAGCCGAGAAGGTCATGGCGAACTGGTTTTCCATGAGCTTGAAGGGCTCTGCCCGTTCTTGGCTCATGAACCTTCCCCCGAGTTCGATCTGCTCGTGGGAAGACCTTTGCCACCAGTTCGTGGCCAATTTCCAGGGCACTTTCGAGCGCCCTGGGGCGGCCGAGGCCGGAATGCGCAAGCCACCGCGTAACAACTCAGGCGGTGGCAAACAGAAGCCCAGCGTTCCCGAGCGGACCGCTAGTAGATGGTGCGAGATCCACCAAACCGACCGGCACGATATCTCTGAGTGCCGGACGGTAAAATTCATCTCCGAGAGGAACAAGGCACAGCGCGAGTCCCACCGCGACAGTGGTGATGGCAAGCGCGGCGACCAAGAGGACGCTCTCGGGTTCCAGGAAACCGAGGCCGTCGCCTGCATCCATGGTGGCGCCTCCACGCCTTCTTCACGACGACAGCTCAAGGTGATGGCGCGCGAGGTGTGCTCGGCAACCCCGAGCACGGAATCGGCCCGACCACTAAAGTGGTCGGATGTCTCGATCACCTTCGACCACGCGGATCATCCCGAGAACACGTCGGGCGTGGCCCGCCTCCCGCTGGTCGTCTTCCCTACGATCAGCAACATAAAGGTGACCTGCATGCCTATTGACGGGGGCGCAGGACTTAACCTCTTGTCCCCCGATGTTTTTGAGAAATTGCAGGTGTCATCTAGGCTGTTGAGACCAACGATGCCGTTTTACGGCATCACGCCAGGGCTCACGGTGCCTCTGGGGCAGGTGTCCTTAATGGTCACCTTCGGGACCAGGGACAACTATCGGACGGAGAACGTCGTCTTCGACGTCGCCAAGTTCGACCTCCCCTACAACGGCATCCTTAGGCGCCCGGCGCTCGCCAAGTTCATGGCGGTGTCTCATTATGCCAACCTTACCGTCAAAATGCCGGGACGCAACAGCGCGATCACGGTGCCGGCCGACCTCAAGAGCTCCGTCTTTTACGCGGAGAAGTTATATTCGGCCACCGCCGCCGCGGCCCCCGATCTTGACGCCGAGCGGGCCAAGATCGCCGCTGATGACGCCGTCCCCGTTAAAGAGGTGCCGCTTGGTGAGGACGCCTCCAGGACCGTCAAGATCAGCGGCAACTTGGCCGCCAAATAGGAAGACGCGCTCATCACTTTCCTCCGGGCGAACGCCGACGTGTTTGCATGGCAACCGTCGGATATGCCTAGGGTCTCTAGGGAGGTGATCGAGCACCATCTTCCCGTGCGCCCCGACGCACGGCCCGTTCGACAGAAGGTGCGCCGGCAAGCACCAGAGCGCCAGGAGTTCATCCGGGCTGAAGTCGACAAGCTTCTTGCCGCCGGCTTCATCCGAGAAGTTCTCCACCCGGTCTGGCTCGCCAACCCCGTCGTTGTCCCGAAGGCCAATGGCAAGCTGAGGATATGCGTGGACTACACCGACCTCAATAAGGCATGTCCAAAAGATCATTTTCTTTTGCCTCGCATAGATCAAATAGTCGATTCCACTGCGGGATGCGACCTTTTATGCTTTCTAGATGCGTATTCTGGTTACCACCAGATTCGTATGGCTGTTGAAGATGAGGAAAGGACTTCATTTACTACCCCTATGGGGACTTTCTGTTATGTATGCGGGTCTTTTGGGTTGAAAAATGCTGGTCCCACGTATCAGCGTGCTATACGTATCACCATGCAATCTCAGTTAGGTCGCAACATGGAGGCCTACATCGACGATCTCGTCGTCAAGACGAGAGATCAAGCAACGCTCCTCGAAGACCTGGCTGAGACTTTCAACAGTCTCCGTAGCATGTACATGAAGCTCAACCCCGAGAAGTGCATCTTTGGGGTGCCCTCGGGGAAGCTCCTCGGTTTCCTGATCTCGAGCCGCGGGATTGAAGCCAACCCCGAGAAGATCCGGGCCATCGATCAGATGCGCCCGCCAACTCGTCTCAAGGACGTGCAGCGCCTTACCGGCTGCATGGCCGCCTTGGGACGGTTCATCTCCAAGCTCGGGGAACGAGGCCTCCCCCTGTTCAAGCTCCTCAAGAGGTCGGGCCGCTTCGAGTGGTCTCTGGAGGCCGAGCAGGCCCTCCAGGGCCTCAAGCCGTACCTCACCTCGCCCTCGGTGCTGGTGGCACCGAGATGCGGAGAGCCCTTGCTGCCCTACATCTCGGCCACTCCCCGGGTGGTTAGCGCCGTCCTCGCGGTCGAGCGCGAGGTCGGGGAGGAGCATGAAGTCGGGTCCAAGCTCCCAACCAGTGACGCGTCCGAGGAGGTGATCGGGTCCAAGCTCCCGGTCGGCCCCGAGAAGTCTAATGTGCTTGGGGGCGAGCTCAGGGGGAACCCGAGCAGAAGCGGCCCCGTGCAGCGTCCGGTTTACTTCGTCAGCGAAGTGCTCCGTGACGCCAAGACGCGTTACCCGCAAGCCTAGAAGATGCTCTACGCAGTCCTTACTGCGTCGAGAAAGCTGCGGCATTATTTCCAAGCCCACGAGGTCTCGGTGGTGACTTCCTACCCCCTTGACCGCATTCTGCACAACCGGGAAGCCACCGGCCGTGTCGTGGAATAGGCAATTGAGCTCGGGGAGTTCAACCTACGCTTCGTCAGCAACCGTGCGATCAAAGCGAGAATTCTAGCCGACTTCGTGGCCGAGTGGACGCCGGTGCCTGAAAACGAAGGAGAAGAACTCTCCGCAAGTTCAAGATATGAAGGGTCCGACCCCTGGATAATGCATTTTGACGGTTCTCTCACGCTTAAAGGCGCGGGGGCTAGAGTGGTTCTCACCTCCCCGACAGGTGAACTGCTCCAGTACGTAGTGGGCTCCTTTTCCGCGCCACCAACAACATGGCCAAGTATAAGGGCCTGCTCGCAGGGCTTCGGGCGGCCGCATCCCTCGGGATTCGGCGCCTGCTTGTCAAGGGCGACTCCCAGCTGGTCGTCAACTAGGTGTCCAAGCAGTACCGCATCTCGGATCCACAAATGGCGACGTACCTGGCAGAAGTCAGGAAATTAGAGCGGCGCTTTGACGGGTTGGAGCTCCAACACGTGCCGTGCCGCGACAACGAACTCGCCGACACCCTATCGCGACTGGCCTCCTCTCGGGAGCCGGTCCCGGCTGGGACCTTTGAAGAAAGGCTCTCTCGGCCGTCCGTCGAGGCCGCCGACCAAGACGAAGGAGCAGCCTCGGGCGGCACTTTCAGCAGTTCTTACTGTCTCAAGGAAGTTGCCGCCCGGCGGAGTGCTCGCCACCAGTTCTCAGGAACCTTCCTGGATTCGCGAAATCCGGGAGTACCTGAAAGAAAAGTTCCTTCCCGAGAACGATGTTGCAGCAGAAAGGATTGCCCGACAAGCCAAACGCTACGTCTTGGTAGATGGGGATCTCTACCGACGTGGCACAAATGGCATCCTCCTAAAGTGCATTTCTCGGGAAGAAGCCCACGACCTGCTCGCGGATGTCCACGAGAGCGAGTGCAGAAGCCATGCGTCTTACCACACGCTGGTCAGGAAGGCCTTTCGGCAAGGCTTCTACTGGCCAACAGCTCTCCAGGATGCCAAGGAGCTGGTTCGACGCTGTGAAGCGTGCCAGTTCCATGCAAGACAGATTCATCAGCCACTCAGGCCCTCCAAACCATCCCCTTGTCATGGCCCTTCGCAGTCTGGGGGCTGGACATATTGAGACCGTTCCCCCGAGCAGTCGGTGGTTACAAGTACCTTTACGTAGTCATCGACAAGTTTACCAAGTAGACGGAGGCCGAGCCGGTCATCAAGATCAACAAGCACACGGCAATCAAGTTCATCCAAGGAATCGTGAGCCGCTTTGGAATGCCCAATCGGATCATCACCGACAACGGCACGCAATTCACAAGCGACGCCTTCCTCGAGTACTGTGACGACATTGGGATTAAGCTCTGCTTCGTGTCTGTTGCTCACCCTCGCAGCAATGGACAAGTGGAGCGAGCCAATGCCCAAGTCCTCAAAGGACTCAAGACAAGAACCTTCAACAGGCTCAAGAAATGCGACGTTCGTTGGCTCGACGAGCTCCCCGCTGTCCTTTGGTCCATTCGGACCTCGCCGAGCAGGGCAACCGGAGAAACACCCTTCTTCCTCGTATACGGGGCAGAGGCGGGTCCTCCCCTCCGAGATCTCCCTCGGCTCACCTCGAGTCGGGGCCTACTCGGAGGGCGAGCAAGAGCAAAGAAGGTTCGAAGACGTCAACTTCCTTGAAGAACACAGGTGCAGAGCTGCTCTTCGTGCTGCCAGATATCAACAGAGCCTAAGACGCTATCATCAGCGCCATGTTCGGGCCCGGTCGCTAGAGGTCGGGGATCTAGTACTCCGCCGCGTGCAAACGCGGGAAGGAAAGAATAAACTCTCCCCCATGTGGGAGGGCCCCTACCATGTGACCGGTGTCTCCTGACCGGGCTCCGTTCAATTAGCCACGGACGACGGCCTACCCTTGCCAAATGCTTGGAACTTCGAGCATTTGCGCAAGTTCTACCCCTAAAAAATCGGGTAGATTTTCCTATTTTGGGTCAAGACCCCCGAGCAGTGTTGCGAGTCATAGGGAGTGTTCCGGGTCGTCGCCTAAGCCTTGGTCGCCGAAGGCCACCCGAGTAGCCCACGCGCTCGCACATACGCTCGGGGGCTCCCATGTATCTTAGGACATGTAAATAATGTTAACATGTATATCTGCAACTTTTATGTCAGTTTCCTGTCAAATCTTTCTTCTACATGCTCACCCGCTCGCAAAAAATCCTTGTCATGAGTACCGAGCTCTCTTGTCCCCTTTGTGCATATGGGTCCCTGCTGTACTGTTATGCGACTGGTCGGGGTAGTCTATTCTCTGTCAGTGCTCTGGCGGCGTTCGGACCACCAATTGTACCCCAAGCACTACCTAGTTCCAGGGCATATAAGCCCCTGGGCGGGCTTAAAGTGCTTGAGCTTGTCAATTGCCCCGAGTGCTACAGAGCCACAGGGCACTCGGATAACCTTACCCCTCGCACCACAGTTCAGTAGGCCGGCTCAAGAAGCCTGTGAGTTCTGACTAGGGAAAGTTCCGGTAGGACTCGTGACAGGCGCGTCTTTGCTAGCAGGCCAAAGTTGCTTGTGGTTTACAGGTCAATTATAACAAAGCTCTCAGGCATCACAGACAAGATAAACAATCAAGTAAAGGGGGAAAAGCTCCTTGATACGCCCTCTACTCAGGAGCTAAGTTTTTCCCTTTGTCGTGTATCATCAACTCTAAAATCTTCTAAACTGCCATCACAAGTAATTTCCGTGCTAGCAATATAAGTCTCGTGCGCCTCTCGATCATAAAGTGGGGACGCCTTCAAGTAACGATGTGAGTCACGGGGAGTTTCCAGGTTGTCGCCCTAAGCCCTGGTCGCCTTGCATGGTTTCTACACCCCTGGCACCAGCCTGGCAAAAGGCCGCCCGAGCATCCCACAAGCTCGCACACGTGCTCGGGGGCTCCTCCAGAGGTGAAGGGCAAAGGCGCACGGGGTCCTTACTACGCGGCGCGAAAACTTGTGAAGTTAGGCAGACAAACTCTACATAGTTAAAGTATATTTGTTGATGCTCACTTATCTAGATAAACGAGCCCGAGCTCGTTCGATATTACAGGAGCATCAAGTCCCGAAGGCTCGTTTCTTTAAGAACGAGCAAGACGAGCTCGACGCACTAAGCTCTCGGGGGCTGAGGCTCTCGGATCCCTACGGATGGCCCTCTCAAGGACGAGCTCGACGCGTCTTAGCCAACAGAAAAAAAAAGGAGAAAACAGAAGTGTTCGGAGCCAAGTCCGCACTATGTTTCTTCAAATATACAGGCAAAAGGAGAAAACAGAAGTGTTCGGAGCTAAGTCTGTACTCTGTTTCTTCAATATATATATATATATATAAGAGAAGAAAGAAGAGAAGCTCTTGACAAAGGGCGCCTAGGCCCTGGACAAAAGAGCAACAAGGGTAGAAGCTGGAGCCCGGTGACCTTCGGCTACTCTTCACCGTCGTCCTCGTCGGGCTCTTCCTCGGATGCCACTTCTTCCCGCGTGAAGTATTCGGCGGTTTCTCTCGCGACCTTACGGACGGCTTCGTGGGCGGCATTACCGTGCTCTTCGTCAACCCCAAGCCTGGCTGGCTTTAACGAGAAGCCAGGGTCCCGGCTGCGGTAGCACGCGAGCACGTGCTCCGCCACCGCGGCGGCTAGCTCGCGCCCCTCCCTTGCCGCCAAGTCCTTTACGGCGGCGGACAACTCCGCCAACCTGGTGACGATCAGCTTGAAGGAAGAGACGAGGTCGCGTAGCGTTTGCCGTCTTTCGTCACGGACACTCCACGGCCTCTCGCCAAGGCCGGCGGCAAACACCGCTCGCCACGACCGCTCGAAGGCCTCGCTTATCGCGATGACGGCTTGATCCCGCTCCAGCCAGAGCTCCTCGTGGCGGTTTTCCGCCTCTGCGAGGCGATGGCCCAAGTCCTCCGTGGCCTGGCGCGCCTCCGCCTTGACGGCCTCCAACTGGTCGGCGGCCATCTTGCGAGCGGCCTCGACGCGCCGCTCGGCGTCTTCCTCGATCTGGCGCGCCCTTGCCGCCAAAGCTTCTTCTCCGCGGGAGAGCAGGACCTCGCGTTGGTCGAGCGCGACCCTCCCGCGCGAGGACCTCTGTCTCACGGAAGGTGGCCTGATCTTCGCGCTGGAGCACGCTGTCCTCCCTGTCGACCATTTCCTTGCGCAGCTCCTCCAGGACTTTTCTATCCTGGTCGATCTGCGCGGAGGTCTTCTGGTGCTCGTTCTGGGCGATCCGGAGCCGCGCCGCGAACGCCTCCCTGGCCTCGGCGAGCTCGGCCTCCCGCTCCACGAGCGCTGCCTCCTCCGCGACAGGCTTTCCACCACGGAGTGCGCCGTGTCGAACACCTCGGGGTGAAGTCCACGAGATGCCTCGGCACGTCGCACGGACGAGGTGGCCGAGCCCGAGCTCGCACCAACATCTCGTCGGGTACGTGGCCCCTCGAAGGCGAGGGAGATCTCTCTCGCCTCGGGCTCCGGACGCTCCCCGAGAACCTGCTCGGGGTCCCTTGGCTGCTCCGCAGCCCCCGGGCCCCCGAGGACCTGCTCGGGAGCCAGCGCCTCCGTCGCCGGTCCCGCATCTGCGGCAGGGGATGGAGGGTCCAACACGACCACTTCTGCCTCCAGCACCGTCGTGGTCGCATCGTGCTCGGGCGCCGTGGCCTGCGCGGGAGGTGCCATCTCCGGTTCACTTCCCGCGGTCTCCTTGGTCGCCGTCGGAGTCCCTTTGTGCGCCCTGCGTACAATACAAGACATTCGCCCAAGCTCGGGTTAAACCCCGGGCATAATATCGCATAAATAACGAACAGAAGGAAGGTTTTGGCTTACGGTGCGGAGGGCCCCTTGTACTGCCAACGCCCCCTGGAGATTTTGTACCCCGGGCTCGTCTGCGCCGGCGCCTCCTTCCTTTTTCTGCTCGGTGGCTGGGGCTCGGCGTCGCCCGACCTTGTTTCCACCGGGCTCGTAGCCGGCACCGCCCGAGCACTCCCTGGCCCTGAACTGCCGCCGGCAGTCCCTGGCATATGCCGGGGAGGCGGCGGAGGGGGGGAGTGGCGGGTACGACGATGAAGACGGAGGGGAAGGGGGCGCCGCCTGCAATGCCGGCTCTCGGGGTCCCCGCCGCTGGGTCCTCGTGGTCGCCGCCGCTCCCCGGGATCGCCAGCGACCCGTCCGCCCTGGGCGCACCTTCGGCTTGATTCCCCGAGAATCGAACTCGAGGAGGGTCGATCGAATCGCGTTGCGCTCTAGGTTTGAACAGAGCGCGAGCTCCGGCCTTGGCAGCTTGGCGGCATCGGCGTCCACGGGGCCCAGCAAGATCTTTAACATAGCTGCATGCGTCCCCGGGCTGAGGTCGCCTTCCCGATCGATGTGCGTCCGGCCAATGTCTCTGTCGTCGGTGTACATCCAGGCCGGGCGGCCGCGCTCCCGCAGCGGCGCCAGGCGCCGCCGCAGGAAATCCCCGACCACCATGGTCGCCGTCAGGCCCGCGGCTCGCAGTTGCGAGATCCGCGCGAGCACCGGCGCTAGCTGGTCGTCGTCCTCCGGCAGCAACTCCCACCTCCGCTTGTGCGCCGGCGCCGGTCCGTCGGGCAGGAGGAGTTGGGCGTGGGGGTCGACCGAAAGGTAGCACCATTGTTGCCACCAGTCGTCCCACTTGTTCCTCGTCTCCTGTCGGATGTACTCGTCTCCGGCCCGGTCCCGTAGCCGGAAGTTGCAGCTCCCAGCGGCTTCGGGCTTGTCGAAGCCCCTGCCCTTCCCGGCTGATCGCAGCACGAAGAAGTGGCGAAACAGAGACACCGATGGCCTCACCCCCACAAACATCTCGCAGAGATGGACAAAGATTGCCATCATCACTACGGAGTTGGGGGAGAGGTGGATGAGGTGTATCTGGTACTCCGCCAGCACCGCCAGGAAGAACACCGAGAACGGCGGAACCAGGCCCGCCGCAATGAAGCTGATGAAGACCACGGTCTCCTCCGGCCTCGGTTGCGGCGGGTACGTGGCCACCCTCACCGTCGACGCCCCTCTCTGGCTCACCGGCACCAACAGCCTCCGGACCTTGTCCACGCCCTCTTCATTGACGAGGCAGGACTTGGGGAGGATGGCGTCCGAGACTGGGCTCGACCGCGAAGAAGTCTGGCGCGTTTCACGTTGCGGCATGGTGGCGAGGCGCAAGCAGCAGATCGGAGGCGAAGTGGAGAAGGAGGCGGAGCGCAAGATTGCAAGATGGTGGCGTATGGCGCAGAGATGCAAAGCAAGTGAAGAAGTGTTGTTGGGGGAGGCGAAGATATAGAGCAAGATCGTGGCCCAAGGCGATGGTTCTGCTCCCTAGTGGGGTGGGATCGTGGCTCGAGGCAACGGTTGCGTTTCCGAGTGGGATTGGATCGTGCCTCGAGGCGACGGGTCCGCTTCCGTAGTGGGGCCAGATCATGGCTTGAGGTGACGGCTCAGTCCTCTGTCCGGCGCACTTTCTGCCACTACGCGCGGATATCGGAGCAGTTTTTCCTTCAGCTTGCGTCAAGAATGGGCCGGCGTCTTCGTTGGCCCAATAAAGAGTAGGCCCCATCCACAGTCTCGCCCCTTTTTTTGGGCCGTTGCCTGGTAACGGGGCCGGGGGTTGCTGTCGGCGATATGGAGAACAGGGTCCCCCGTACCACTGGCATGGGCCCAACTTGACGCCACGTCGCCAAGGACGTGGAAGTCAAGACCGGGTGCTTGGGCGCCTATCCCGAGCACAATCCGCGTCACCAAGGACGCGGAGGCCGAGAGCAGGCGCTCGGGTGCCAACCCCGAGCACTGTTCACCCCGAGAGCACGGTGCTCAGGACCCTATCCCGAGCACTGTTCATCTCGTCCTGTAGAAGGGAGCCACGCGTCGGTTCTCTTCGACACAACTTGACGCCACGTCGCCAAGGACGTGAGAGTAAAGAGCAGGTGCTCGGGCGCCTATCCCGAGCACTGTTCATCTCAAGTGCCCCTCCGCGGGCGCATAAAAGCTTAAGGCCCAAGGATGCGTGCTCAGGCATCCCCGAGCACGCTCCGATGGGCCCCACTACTGTCCCTTCGGTCATGCGGGCATTTTCAACGTCGCATTTTGCGGCATTAAATGCTCCCTGCCAGGAGAGACGGTGGCGCCATGATACGTTGTCAGAGCGTATCCCCCCATGAGATAAGCACTGTCAGATATCAATGACGATGGGACGCTGAGCCTAGAGATCTTTTGACTTTGAGGCACACCGCCCATCTTCACCTGCAGGGGCGCAAGCCCCCATGCGGTCTTCTGTCCCTAGTCCATGGGCCCAAGGCAACCGTGGCAGCGCGGAAGGCGCGGGTCCGTCCCAAGGGGCCCACGTGTCCGAGGGCAGATCCACGCCAAGATAAGGCAGATGCCTTCCGAAGGACAGCGCGAAGCCTTCGCCTACAAGCAACTGGTCCTGTTCATGCATGGGGAGCCAACGTGTCTTCACGTCGGCACCGTTCTTTTCTCTTGCTTTTTACCTTTTGGCCGTGGTTCTAATCCCCGGATATATAAGGGGAGAACAAAGGCCAAACGAAGGGGAATTTTTTGGATAGAGATCTTGGAGAAGGGATAGACTTTTTAGAGATTCAAAAACACTCTCTAGAAGGCTAAGTCTTTGGCGAAGCACAGAAGAACTCTGATATACAACTCCTCATTGAAATATACACCACAACCAGAACGTAGGGTATTACACCAATATGGTAGCCTGAACCTGGAGAAAACATCTTGGTCTCAGCTTCCTACGTGCATCTACACGCAGTTTTCCGAGCCTTGCGCTCCCTGGCCGAATCCCAAGGGGATCCTTCCGGATCACCGATACCGACGTTAGATCGTCGACAACACTCATCTGAGATGGGTTAGTTATCTCAGACGGGCTTTTATTCGTGCCCGTCTGTGATGTGTTTTCTAGAGGGCATGACAGATGCTGAATTTCAGCCTACCCTGCACAGAAATTATCTCTACTTTAATTGTGCATTATTTCTCTTCTTCTAAGTTCTTAATTCCTCTTCCTCTCCTCTACTCCTACCTTGAGAAATTCCTGACGCTTGTCTTCTGGATTCTGAATTTCCTGCTTCTTCGGGTGTCGCCTTTTCCTTCTCGCTGTCTTGATCTTGGCTGCTCCTCCTAGCTGCTGCTCTTCTTCTACTTGTGTGGTATGAGGCTTGGGTGGTGGTGTGATGTATGTCAGCCTCTAGAGCTCTATTTATACACTCCCCAAGCCCCCTTAAGGCTTGGATTACTTTCACCATGTCTTGACACCTAATGGATGACTCTTGTTTTACCTAGGTGAATAAGGTGGCTGGGTGGCAGCCTATTGCTGATCCTACCACCTTAAGCATGAGGTGGTCTTTGTGGCTGGTGTGTAGCTGCCATGCAACTGGTTAGGCTGGTTCCTCTCCCATGGACACCATTCTTATCCATGGTTGCCTACTGGTTGCTCTTATCCCATTGTTGCTTGTGCTGGACTGATCTTATATTTGGTCATTTCATGTATTCTTGGCTGCCTAAGCTTGTTGCCCTTGTATGCTTGCTGATTAACTGCCTATTGTCACTTGTGCTGACTAGTTGCCTAATTCGAAATTGATTAGCATATTGGGATCATGTTTAGCTGGATTTAACCTGAAAGCTAAACTTAACTGAATTCTTGTTGCCTAATTATGGAGGTTTAGTCTAACTATCTAGCCCCTTAGAAACAGCCTCGTTGCCTTGGTTGCCTCAATTGCCTTGGTTGCCTCGGTTGCCTCAGTTGCCTTGGTTAAAATATGGCTGGTTCTAATGGGCTGGTTATTAGTCTATATGAGACCAAAACCAGTTCTTTGGTCTCATAGGATTAACCTCCTAAACAAACATCACATCTCCACCGGAGATGCAACATTTTATATTACTAACCAAAACTGTCTTATTTGGAGTTTTTTTGTATATATATGTGCAGGTTAGAAGTTCAGAGAAGAAGAAGATCAAGAAAAGAAGACTATTTAGCTTTATTGTAATATTTTAGAACTTTTATTCATAAATGTAATTTCCTTTGTAATATTCATTCTTTGTCATATTTCCTTATTGTAAAAACATTGTAATATTTTGAGTTTGTAATATTATTTCCTCGGAACATTAATTCCGTGTGAAAGCCTTGCAATATATTAAACCTGTAATTTTATCTCACAAATGATTTATTTGAGTTATATATTCTGATTTGAATTCTCTCATATTCAAATGTGTGTGTTTATACATTAAAGTCCTCTTATAGTCATAATATTATATTTGTTTGTCAAAACGAAATATTTAAGTAAAAGTCATGCCGAGTTTTACAGCGACTAACAATCAACATTAAATTTATCCTAATCAAGTTCTTAGTTAAACAAAAATTTAAAATTTTCCTACTTTTAGCATGCATGAATTCAATAATGCACAAACAAAATCTTTAACCCCGACATTTGGGTGTTAGGAAACTACGGGTCTTCACAAGGCACTTATGGGTATATTGGAAAGAAGGAGAAATGGGCCAAAGAGGACGAGGTGGCAAGACATTCGGATGTCACCCCTATACTTGCAAACATCAAGGATAGGCGCACCCGTAACTGGGCTAGAGCTCAAGGGAAGAAAGACCCACAGACGGGAGCCTTCATCTTCCCAAACCTCGAAGACAAGGCTGTCATCCAACGCTTGGTATGATATCATACTGCCTAGCAATATGTATAACTTTGTTTCGAAGTTAACTAATACTTGTCGTTCTTTTGCAGTCTGAGCTGAGCTCACAGTCTTTGGGAAGCTCTGTAAGCACCGACAGAGCTCAAAATACGCTCGCCAGGGGCCTAAGAAACCCGGAGCACCCAGGTCGGACACGAGGCATAGGTAGTTCCACTGGATGGAGGAAGGGATTCCTCCGAACGGAGGAAGAGTACCATCTTCATAAGAGAGCAAAGGACAAGGCACTTGAGAGAAAGGTGCAACTTTTGGTCGAGAAGGAGTTGTACAGGATTCAGCTCTCGACACAGCCTATCGGAGTGCCTCCCGAAGTATCCACCGCTAGTCTCGGTGGCCGTTATAGTAGTTGTGCATCCGCTGGCCCAGCAGAGGAATCAACGGTAGCTATTGAGTCGTGCGACCTCATCCTGGTAAGACAAAGTAGATAATTATTTGGCCATCGCTTTAAATAAGATAGATGCCTTTGTCGATGCTCATTGTAAGGTGTTATGTAGGTGCTGATGAAATGCCAAATCATGGTCCGGATGGCTAGCGGTCACCCCGTCCCAGCTAGAAATGGCAATATCTTCCTTCCTAGGGTGAATGATAGAGTACACAATGTCCCGTTGACCTCGAACATGGCTAAGGTACAAGTGGACGATGTGTACCCACTATTCAGCCAATGTCCTCTGTCGTTGCCCTCTGACGATGAGATCAGAACTCTAGGTGAGGCGATTGCCTCATTCATTTAGGCCCCCTTCTTTTGACGGCTTCTTCTAGAAGCCGCCCCCTTCCGGCTTCTCTCAGAAGCCGCCCTCTCACATTCGTCGGGGCTTCCAAACTAGTGCGCCCCTCACTAATTTGAAAGCCTCGACGAATGTGAGAGGACGGCTTCTCGGAGAAGCCGGGAGGGGGCGGCTTCTCCAGAAGCCGTCAAAAGAAGGGTGCCTTAGTGGCCAAAGAGGGACATCGTCATAGTTGACGAGCCGATGTCCTCTTCACAGCCAGATAACATGGAACTCGGTGGACCATTAGATCCGATGGATAACGACATAGTGCCTACAGCGGTCGACACCACCATAGTGCCACCACTACTCAAGGACCCTCTAGTTCCTAAAGCCCCCCAGCCTATGATCCTAGTACTACATCAGCAGGAGCCGCCGGTCAGGAATACATACAAAATAAGAAAGATGGCTAAAGGTAAATCAAAGGCCAAGCCGGCGGCCTCCAAAAAAGTTGTATAGACAATTGGGCGTTGAAAGTTCAGGTGCGGAAAACCATTGGTCCCGCTGCATGAGATTTCTCAGTTGACACTGGCTTGTCAGATGTTACATGACAAGTATATAGAGATGGCCAGCGCAGGAAAGGAAAGTATCAGAGTCATGTTCAAAGTAGAGCATTTTTTTCACCAACAAATGGACGGCGCCTTTGAGGTATTCTTTCAGGACATCTTTGAGCTTTTCATCCTCGACGCCCTTGAAAGCTCTATTATGAGATGCTGGACACTATAAGTGTGTGTTACCTACATCACGTTCTACTTTCATGCGAAACCAGTATATAGTACATATATATACTCATTTGTTTTGTGTATATATAGTTTCATGTTCACTCAAGATAGGGCACAGAAGGAACCTGTGGGTTTCCTCGACCCTCTCTTGGTGTCGGCTGAATTCATAAGACAAGATGAGGCCTACGTCAGGGAATACGTCCTAAAGGCTTTCCTGGCTCAAAAGGATAAAGAATATATAATGTTTGCATACAGACCAAGGTAAGTGTTGCGGTACTAGCTATACTTGGTCAATTATGTACTTCACAAACTTATAGTTTTAATGACTGATGAAATACATGTGTAGCGATCATTGGGTCACGGTTATCATCGTGCTACGACACAGTAGGGTATATTACATGGATTCTCTACAAAAGGATCGTGACTTCACGCCCATCCAGAGGGTGCTCGACCTTGTTTTCTTCACCTTCAGTCTTAGTGGAGGAAACACGAAGGTAAAAAAAACTCCAATTTTAAATTCCCGGTATGAGCTATACATTTTTCTAAACAATTATGACTCATTAATTAGGATATATGGACTAATTATCAAAATTTATTATTATTGTAGTGCAAACAACAACCCCCAATAAGCCAACTTTACGGATTCTATGATTGTGCAAACATGAACCTCATCGCAGGTTTTACCGCTAGGAACAAAGATTTACAGGTTTGTGATGCAAATAATAATGTACATAATTTATACTTACCTCTATATACATTAGTGTTCAATCGATCTCTTTTTCGTAGCGACAGGCTTGAACATGTGAGGATGAAACATTAGAAGGAGATGAAATCAAGCGGATTCGTGGGCTTATCACATCCTTCATCCATGCCGATATCATACTAGAACATGCCGAGTTCCATACGCCATACATTGTAATTTGTGAAATTATGATATTATTGCTATTAGTTCTATGGATGTAAATTGCTATTAGTTCTATGGATGTCATTTGTGACATATATCTTAATTATGCATCGTAATGGTTTCATTCAATTATTGTTATGTCTATGTGGATGCAGATGATATGTATGATCTGTGTTTCTGATTCTAGGCGTAGCAGTGCTAGCTGCAAAAATTAAGAACTTAGAAGAAGAGAAATAATGCACAATTAAAATAGAGATACTCTGCGTTAGGCAAAAATTAAACCTTAGTGATATCTGTTCATATCAGCCTAAATTCTATATAGGTATATATATACTTACTCTTAGGTTTAAACATATGAATCATGATTTAAAACATCACAGAGCAGTAATTTAAGGCAACTAGTGAAGTATGTCTATTCTTATCGATTTTTAAACCATATATATAAACCACATATGCACATGAACATATACAAATTTGTTTCAAATACTAGCATCATCATTAGCTAGCTGAAATAAGTATAGCTAGTCTGTTCTTATCACCATGACAACACACACACACACACACACATATATATACATGAGCATCATACTCTAGAAATCATTATAAGAATATTAGTGTAGTATCTGTTCACATCAATACAAATCTATACATATATGCCTCAGAATCATAATTCATTATCTGAAACTAGCTAAGTATCAACATAAGATCTGTTCTCATCAATTTAACAATGTGCACTAAAAACAACTATAGATCCTATGAGCAACTGTTCTTCTCAGTTTAATACCGAACAAAACAGGAATAAATCACAAGCATGGTATCTATTCTTATATTCTGAAGCCAAGAAAAACAAGTATCATGTCTGTTCTTATCAGTTTATTATTGATCACTTGAAACCAATAAACAAGTGGTATCTGTCCATGACCAGTACATACATGCACACAATTATACATATATGACCTTAGCATGATATACCATCACTGGTAAAAATTAAGGAAAACAAGCAAGGCGTCTGTTCTTATATTCGTAAGCAAATGGATAAGTATTAACATCTGTTCTCATCAGTCTAATATGTAACCAAGTAACAGAAGAACTATAATTGTTCTTTTCTCGACTCTAGATCACTAATAGAAAAGAAAAACTTCGAGTTTTATGGCGAGACAAATTTACAGAGCATAGCTAGGGCATAGTGGGATAGTGTCCCAGCAATCCAGGTGATAGAGCCACAAATAGCCTAACAATAAGAGTAACCGGAGTAGAGTTTTTGCCTAAGATCAGCTATACATCAAACCTTGATCACTAGAAACAGAAATCAAATCATGTCATCACATCAGAATAGGGCATAACCATATAGGAAATTACTAAGCATCACTGCACACACAACAAATCAAGCACATAAGCTAATATTTAGTTCCAGATCATCATTGTACCACAACCGAACCACCGGAAGGAACTCTAGCTCTAGGAGAGTAGGAGGTCGGGGATTGTTACCTGTATCTGAAGGGAGAGCACCGCCGCCGCGGTTGCGGTTGCGGCGCGGTGAACTCGTGGCCTTCCTCCGGCGACAGGGTTTGAGAGGAGCAGCCGATGGCGGATGGCCGAGAGGAGCGGCTGGCGACAGAGGCCAACCCTAGGGCTCCGGCACGGCGCAGATCTGGAGGCCAGAGAGGAGTTGACCGTGAGCCGGAGGAGCCCGCGGGAAGGGGGCGAGGTGCCCAGAGAGGAGGCGACCGGGAGCCTGAGGAGCCCGGGGGGCGAGGTGCCCATAGAGAAGGAGACCAGGAGCAAGGGGAGACGCTCGGGAGGCGAGGCACTGAGAGAGAGCGGCGGCGCTTGAGGCGTGCAGGCGAGGAGAAGGAGATCGGGAGGAAGCAGCGGCTGTGAGAGAAAAGTGAGAGAGAGAGAGAGAGAGAGCAAGAGCCGGTTAGGATACCCTAACCGGGAGGGGTGGATGGGCCGGTTTGGGCCAAAAGAGGCCGACTGAGCCTATGGGCTCAGCCCAAAAATTAAAAGAAAATTTTTTAAACAAGAGAATAAATTTCCTCCAAAAAAATTTCAACTTCGAGTACAGTTAAAATCTAAAATTTTATAAGTTGTATATTTCCATTGGAGTTAAATTAGATAATAAATATGCACTAATTAAAAAAATAGAGTAGATAAAAATCATAAAGTGATATATATAATCATAAGGTAATGATAGTGATCCAATAAAAGTTATGAATTTGGTATAATAAAATCATAGAATTTATAACTTCATGTTATACACACATATCATCTATCGCATTGTCTTCAACAAGGTAGTCCACATCGTTCAAACATGTGTACCTAGCCTTTTTTGGTCGGTGCTGTCAAACCCTAAAAATATTAAATCGCTAAGGTTTAGTAAAATTAATACTTCTTGCATATACATGCATTCATATACATCGTCACATACAGATGCATTTGAAATTTACTGGAATTAGTCCTTATCGGATTATTATTCAATCTTCAGATCCCGAGGTTCTGCCGAATTCTCTCGATGAAACCTTGAACTTCTCTACTTGTCCTTCACAAGGCAAGTTCATTTCTTGTCCATATCCGTTGATTATTTCTACCAAAGTATATGCAAATTTTATATCCCTCTCATCACCTGCATAGAGATGAAACAATAAATGAACTGCATTATGATTCATGGAATCATATATTGGTGGGTGGTGGAACCCCGGAATGGAAATTGTGGGGTGTAGTCAGGGTTCCACTACATATGATATCATGATAAGATTAATAACAAATGTTAGTTGGCATTCTTGCTCGGTATAGATAGCGTTAACCACAAGACCTAGGATGGGATGGGCGAGTCAAGTAGCGCCTTCTTACTGAAATATCTCCCAGAAACGTATATGTCATAATGCCTGGGGAAGTGAAGGTCCCTTGCCTGGGGGAGCGTCGACCCCTGAATTTTCCGCTTGGGGAGGCGTTATATCCCCAATCCTTAAAAAAAGACACTATATCGCGTGGTGGGTAGTCGATAGAGGACCGACTACACAAGAGAAGATATGGCACATGAGAAGGGCGAAATGACTAGGAATCTTAGACCTAGCCACACACCAATGTGAGTGTGATGGGTTTCGCACCCAGCATAAAGGCTAAGTACCACTTGTGGTTAAAGTAGCGCACCTCTGTAGAGTGTATTAAAGTGTGGCATTGTCACTCCCTGTTCTGGATATGAACTGCGAACACGGTGGGAAAGGAACCATCGGAGGTTCTAATAACCCGTGGAGCCTTCTGAACATAGAATACTGTTAAAACCTGACTTTTATTCTAGAAAGTTATTTGAGAAAGATTAAATTCCTTGAGGACTGTTATCCTAGTAGAAATAGTGCATATCAAACAACGCTTGCTACTCACGAACTTGTTGAGTACCTTCTGTACTCATCTCCTACATAAAACCTCCTTTGTTAGGCTTTTGAGTCGATACAATCAGAGTTTGAAGATGCCCAACCACAGGAGGAAAAAGAAGAGCTGGACTTGTCGGAGGGGATCGAAGGAGTTGATTATGATATCAACTATGGAAAGCAGGATGATATCGAATCCAACCATGTAACAGACCGATTTTTGGAGCTTTCAAAAAAAATTCTCTGAAAATGAGAACCGAAAAATTTCTTGAATTAAATAAAGCTTAATTGCAAATTTCTTTGATTCCTTTGGATTTAATATGACTAAATAAAACATCAACATAAGTTGCTTGTATTTTATTTGGCTTTGGCATATTTAAATATGCACCCTTGGATTTTTATGGATTTATTGGAGTCAATTTGCTATTTATTTGACCCTTATTTGATTTTTCTAGATTTTCTGAAAAGGAAAAACCTTTTCCCTTTTCTTATTTCTGACTGGGCCAAAACTTCCTACTGGCCCATTCTCCCTTGGCGGCATAGCCCACCTCCTACCCGACCTGGCCCGCCTCCCTTCCTGGGCCGCAGCCAGCGCGCGGCCCAACTGCCCGTCGTCCCTGCCTGGGCCACGCGCCCGGCCCAACGTTCCGCTCGGCCTGCTCTCGTGAGCGTGCGCCCACGCACGCGTGGCGCCACCACGTCCGGCGATAGCCGCGCGACGCCGGCGCACGACGCCCCGCCCGCTGCAACCGTTGCCCACGACCACCGTGGCCGCAACCGCCCCCTGCTTCTCTATTTAATGCGCCGCGCCCTCCCTTCCTTCTCCTTTCCCCCGCTCCTGCTCCCCCTCCGAACATCCGAGCACCGCCGTGTAGCAACCGCCGTCGCCGCCGTGAAATTCCGGCCATCGGCGCTGCCTCCGGCCGATAGCTTTCCCCTGCAGCACCGCAATAAGGGGTGGAACACAACCCCTCCATCAATTGCTCTCGCCAGCCATCGCCTCGGCCGGATTTCGACGTTCTTCGTCAACTCCGGCGAGATGCCGTCACGGCCAATCTCCTCTCACGGTGAGCTTCGCCCAAATTCCTTGCTCCCTCTCCATTCCATCACCTCCACAAGCCGTTCCCCTCAATCAATTTTGAGCTTCCCCTGCCGGAGCACTCTCGCCACGCCGACCAGCCACCGCTGCCGTCTGATGCCACCGCCGGCCAGTGCACAGCGCCTCTCCGCCTCAATCGAAGCAACGACCGAGCTCCCTGTGCGACGGCCGTTCCGTTTTTGTGCTCACCGACCACCGGGCCACCAGAATTTGTGCATCTTGCTCAACTCCGACGGGATGGCTCCGCCCCCGATCTCTATGCATGGTGAGCCCCCTCCAAATCCCCTCCTCCCTCGCCATCCCATCACCCTCTTGCGCCTTTCCCCTCGCTCAATTCGAAGCCCCGCCACCGGACCATCGTCAGCGGGGTGAACCGACCGCCGCCGCCGTCGGGTGTCACCGCCATCGGCCGTGCCATGCTCCGAAGCCTCGTCTAAGGCCACCGCCGGCATCGCCTAGACCTTAGGGTTCCGTTTTACCCCTCACCGGACCCCCACGGCCCCTCCGTCTCCGGCGAGTCGAGCTCCACCGTGGCGCCATGCCCTCATCCCCTGTTTCTCTGTTCCCTTCTCCTCTCTTTTTTCCTTCGTTTTCTCAGCTAGAGGCACGGTACAGTGAGAGGCAAAGAATCTAGGTCCTCTGTTCTTCTCCCTCCATGTCAGTGCTCACCCAGACCGGCGACCACCGCAACTCCAGCAAGTCACCATGGCCGAGACCCTGCCACCTCTGCTCTCCTTCCTTGTCTTCTCTTGTTCCTTCCTCTGTTATGTAGCTAGAATCCCTGTAGAACGCCTATCTATCCAGTAGCTAGTTTTCTTATATTTTGAGCTTAATTAAGTTAAGAGTCCAGAGATGGTCTAGTACATGTCTACAGTGTCATATTTCAAATTGCTTGACTGGAAGTTCATGTAAGCTCAAGCCCCTTTCAGATTTGATCTATTTCCATGCAATTTCTGTTTAGGCTTGAAATGTTCAGTAGCATAGCTTTAAATTTTAATCTTGTTGAACAAATAGCATGTTAGGATATGTTTGAGACAATCATGTTAATTCTTCGCTCTCTTTGCACAGTAGCTAGTGTTACTTGGTTGATTGATTCGTTGACTAGAATGCTAGGCTTAGTTAGATTTAAGGTCTATACATTACTAGCTAGGTAGTATAGTCCCTATTCATACATGTCATCGCAGCTTATTTCAAACAATGCAATGTTGCTCTCTGCTAGTATATGCCTTAGCTAGGTCTTACTCCATGTGCTTAGCTAGCTATTTTTTTGGGCTAAGCTTAGTGTAGTTGGCCAATGTCAGGTACATGTATATCTTCGGTTAGAATATAATTTTAGAGTTTATATGCTACTTGTATGCCTAGATGCAATTATTGGCAATTAGCCTATGGTTAGAATTAGTCTTTTATTGTTCTTAAGTACTTATAGAGTAACTACGTAGTGCTTCCTTGTTAGTACCATGTTTTAGGATTTATTATATTATTATGGTATAATTGTTGTTTAATCATTGTAAATGGTTAGAGATATCTAAACATTTATTTGTGGTTAATCGTTATTATTGAAGCATGCCGCATGTTTAGTTGATTGTTATATAGTGTGTATATACTAGCATACGAGGGTTTGTTTCTTTTGCATGTTGCACATGAATATCGACTAGCATGCTACGGCAGTTTATTGCATGTGTACCTACTGGCAAGATACGATATTTGCTGTACCCCGTATATATCTAGGTAGCTTATGGTGGTAGTACCAGGACATGTTTAGGGCATGTTACCTTGTATCTTAATTTCATGTCACCTAGCATGATTAGGTTTCTTGTTTAGTATCGAATGACTAGTATGATAGGTTGTGGTGCACGTCAACAATAGTTTGCGTAGTATAATTAATACCATGTATATATTCATGTTAGCTTGTACTAGCTAATATTGTATGTGATATAAATATTTATTATATATGGTTATGGACTCTCTTTAGTAGACAAATATTAAGGATACCCTAGCGCTAAGCCCTTTTTCGATCTTCGACACGATGACACCTGTTGTGCCATCGTTCCCTCCCATCCAAACCGTTCCATCGTCGATCCCCTCTCTCTCTCTTATTGTATTCTGGAATTTATTATTTGGAGTTATTATTTATTGGCTTGCATTATTTTCTTTTACGGCGAGTAGGGAGTGACGATACACAGCAGGGACAAGACTTCGAAGATCAGCAACACGACAACGGAGGCATGCCCCCTCTCCTTTGATCATGTTACTCCTATATTTCTGAAAGTCATTATATTTTGTCGTTTGTAAACATGCATGCTGTTTTATTCCCATAGCTAGCGTGTCGATTGACACACATTTATCTTTATCCGCTTGTTGCCCTTTTACCTGTATTATCCTGAGTAGATTAGTTTATTATAATTCTGAGTAGAGTAGAGAGTTGCTTAGCCATGCTTAATATATCCCTAGGATGCCTTTGAACTGCCTCCTCGGAGAAACGATCTTCAGATCGATGATATCTATTGTTGAATACTTTGTTGAGCTCGCTGAGCTAGGCCGAACGCCCGTTGATTTTCCTCTCTCTCTACTCCTCTATTCTACTCTGGGTGAAACTTACCATCTAAAAGGTGCGGGCGGCAGCTGGATCAGGTTTGAAGGAGCAATTGACTGCCCGTATCGAATAAGGCCGAAGTCTTGGAGTTGGAGAAGTGTGAAAACAGTACAACCACATGCTATATGGGCACTAGCTTGGTTAAGTAGGTTAGTCAGCCCTTGGTGTCGATGTCGCCATACCACAAAATGGGTGGACGTAGCTACGAGGACCCTCGGCACAGATGGGGGGACCGGAGGGTGAGGACGTACTCTTGACTCCGTGCCAGACCCGGTGGGCATGTCACATCAAGGGGGGATCTAGCTAAAAGACCTCGTCACGATCTCCCTACCGGTACACCGATAGGTGTGTATTTACCAGAGGCCTCTAGTGGGCAACAAGACAAGATTGTGTCATGTGGGTAAAGTGTGCAACCTCTGCAGAGTGTAAAACTAATCGATTAGCCGTATCCACGATCACGGATGGCACATGACTCATTCAGGATGATAAGGACCTGTTCTCCTCCCCCTTGCTATTTCCCTCTACCCCAGTTCTAGAAGGTGAATAGGTGGTTGGAACCTATGGACGAGTCTAGGCAGGATGCCTCACTCGTGTGTGTTGGTCGTGGACCCTCACACTGTGGAAATATCCCCATGTTATAAAACCTAGTTTTATTTCAAAGCTGCATTCGAATCTATTGTACTATTGCAATTAAAACTGCCTTCACGCAAAAGAACCATACAACCTTCCTTTGCAGCCACATATACATTGGTTTGGATGTTCCCTACGAGGGGGCACGCTAAGTACGCGAAGTACTCATCGACATGTTTCGTTTTAGTGATGTACAGATGGCTATGCTGAAGAAGATGCTGAAGGGGATTATTATTATGATGACCCCGAGGAGTAAGGTCGTGTGGACTCCATCGACTGCCTGTTGCTGAGATGGAGCCTACCATTTATCGCTTTGATTCCGCTGCATTATGTTTGTAATGGTCACATGACCACGTACTCTATTTAAAGCCATGTGGTTTGTATCCAAGACTATGTTGTATTAAACTTGATGTTGTGCAATGGTAAACATTTCGCCTGTGTTCGTCAGCTTGATCCTGGACTGACGAGGATATACACAGGGGGGGTCTCGTAGTTAACACCGGGCTCTCACAGAAGTGGTATCAGAGCCAACGTTGACCTAGACACGTGACCTTAGAAGAACAGGTCCTTATCATTAAGCAAGAGTCATGTGTCATCTGTGACCGTGGATACGGCTAATTGATTAGTTTTACACTCTGCAGAGGTTGCACACTTTTCCCACATGACACAATCTCGTCTTAATTGCCACTGGCCGTCGCCAGCATAGTACATACCCATCGGTGTACCAGCAGGGAGATCGTGACAAGGTCTTTTAGCTAATCTCCCCTCGATGTGACACGCCCACTAGGTTTCGACACAGAGGAGTGTACACCCGCTTACCCTGTGTGCCCCCCATTGGTGCCGAGGGTCCTCGTAGCTACGTCCACCCCTTCTGCGGTACGGCGATGTCGACACCAAAGCTCGACTAACCTACTCAACCAAGCCAGTGCCCATATAGCATGCGGTTGTACTGTTTTCACACTTCTCGATTCCATGACTTCGGCCTTTTTCGATACGGGCGGCCAATCGCTCCTTCAAACCTGATCCAGCTGCCGCCCGCACCTTTTAGAAGGTAAGTTTCACCCAGAGTACAATAGAAGGAGTAGAGGAGGAGAAATTAACGGGCATCCGGCCCAGCTCAGTGAGCTCAACAAAGAATTCAATAGGTATCATCGATCCGAAGATCGTCCTCCGAAGAGGCAGTTCAAAGGCATCCTACAGATAAGTCAAGCATGGCTAAGCAACTCTCTACTCTACTCAGAATTATAATAAACTAATCTACTCAGAGAAATACAGGTAAAAGGGCGACAAGCGGATAAAGGTAAATGTGTGCCAATCGACATGCTAGCTACGGGAATAAAACAACATGCATGTTTATAAACGACAAAATATAATGACTTTCAGAAATATAGGATTGACATGATCAAAGAAGAGGGGGCATGCCTTCGTTGTCGAACTGCTGGTCGTCGAAGTCTTGTCCTGGTTCAGCTGCGTCAGCTCCTATTCGTCTTAAAGGAACAACGCAAGCAAATAAATAACGGCTTCAAATAATAAATTCCAGAACGAATGGAAGAGGGAAAACGACGACGGAACAGAATATGTCGACGTTCGGGGTAGGGTTTTAACCCTACGATATCCTTAAATTTGGTCTCCTAAAAAAAGGTCGTATCCGTGTATATGTATATCTTTATATAATCTTAGTATATTTAACCTTATAGATATCTATGTATGCATGTGTATGTGGCTATAGCTCATAAAGGTTAAATGTTTTGTTACGACACTAATATGCTGCATAAACAAGCCATAGAATAACATTCTTGTTATTTTTAAATTAACAGAGCGACATAACACTATCCAATTCATGACGATATATCTCTACGATCAAAATATATAGGACCCATACAGCATATCACATGGGCTAATCTAGCTAGTATTCGCAAGCATGACCGCAACATCTATTCAGATTTACTAATTAGCAGAAAACTCCACATACTTAATTGCTTTGTGGATAATTTACCCCGGCAGTGATGAATAATATTTATTCATATTTCTCTAGACTATTAGTACAGTGTCGCTTATTTGCATGAATACAGTTCGTTAACATATTAACAGTGATTAACCTAGCATTTTGAGAATACTGCCGAACCCTAATTACACAAGCCATATCACAATAAGGAAACAGTACTATACCTACACCAAAAATATACATCGGGGTTTCTATTTGTCTTATACATCGACTAAAAGGGTTTTGGGTCCAACTAGTGGCTTCATCATGCAGTGATTTGCTACTAGTCCCACCTACAGAGAGATACAGGGGAGAGGCAGAGGCGAAAATCAGAGGGGGTGAAGCGGCAGCGTCGGGCACGGCAGCTCACCGGCGACGGGACGGCGGTGGCGGCTAGGTGAGGATGAAAACAGGACCCCGGCGGCCTGAGGAACCCGTTCCCGTGGTCGTCGGCCTCCGACAGTACCACGGCGTTGGCCGACAGTGAGCGTAGAGGGGGCGACGGCGGGTGCGCGTGGAGAGGGCGCTAGGGGAGGCGGTTGCTCGAATCGGACGAGGGGAAAAAGAGAGGGGGTAGGGGGGATGCGGTGGCAGGAAGCAATTGTCCGAAAGCTCACTGTGCGCGGAGATCGGCGGCGAGGGAGACCGGCCGGAGTTGGAGGAGAGAGCGTCGATTCCCGGTGATGCAGGGCCGGAGCTCCAAATTGGCGGCGTGGTCGACTTCCTAGCGGTCCGGCGAAGCTCCAGGCGGCTGGAATCGGGCGGCGACGGCTTGCGGTGGCGCCGGCTTTGGTTAGCAGCGGCGGCGGGTGCTCGGGTGTGAGAGAGGACGGCGAAAAGAGGAAGAAGAAGGGGGCGGCGGGCTTTATAGAGGAGAGGAGACGGGGTTACGGTGCGTGGGGGAGTGGCCGTCGTGGCCGCCGATCGTGGGCGACGTGGGGGGAGCTGCGACGGCGGTTGCGGCCGGCAGTTACGGCGCTGTGCGTGCGGGCGCGCCGGGTGGGACGAGCAGGCGCGCGGGGCGCTGGCCTCATGGGCCGGCTCGGGCAAGCGGGCTGCGGGGAGAAGAGAGAAGATGGGCCGGCCAGGTTTCGGCCCAAAACGGAGAGAAAGATTTCTTTTTTAGAAAAAAAATCTAGAAAAGATCAAATGTCCGATAAATACCAAATTGACTCCAATAAATCCCAAAAAATTCAGGGAGGCATATTTTAATATGCCAAATCTAAATAAAATATCATACACTTATGTTGATTTTTGAATTAATCAAATTAGATCCATATAAGAATCAGGGAAAATTCCAATTAAGCTTTATTTAATTCAAGAAATTTTTAGTTTCGCATTTTTAGATAAAACGTTTTTAAAAAATCCTCGAAAATCGGGACGTTACATGGGGGCTCGCCCGGCAGAAGACGGAACCGACTTGACCGGATCCAAGCGCCCGCGCGAAGCCGGCACCCCGCACCAAGTCAAGCGGAACTCGGGCCTAGCACCAGCAAGGCTTAGATTGTCGAACCCGCCTCAACGGCACGAGTTCCTTCAACTCGCGCAAATTTTTGTACATCTTTTTTACAGTGTTTATGCAGCACGCTTCCGAGCGTCACCTCACCATATATAATTAATAAAGGTCCGACTTCGTTGTTCTCTAATGTACATACCAACACTCACGTGTTCTTTTCTCTTGGCCTGTTTGAATCGGGGGCTAGCGCCATACAAGTTTCACGACTTTCCGGTGCCTCACAAAGTTCCTCAACTTTACGGTACCATACAAAGTTCCACAGACTTACGGCGCTACCACGTCGCAGCCAGAGACATTACGCGACTGAGTTCTACCGGTATCCTTAGGGACACAGCAACGTTGCGCGCCTATACTAAAATCTTGCTCGCACCAAAACCCTAAAAATGACTAAGTGTTTGAGGGGCATAATTATCACTGCATCACGGAAGTTTTTCTAACACTTCTTGCAGACTGCCCATCCGAGTTCTTCAACTCGACCAAATAATCGGGGGCTGCATCACGGAAGTTTTTCTAACACTTCTTGTAGACTGCCCGCCCGAGTTCTTCAACTCGACCAAACAGTCGGGGGTTGCACAATGGAAGTTTTTTCTAACACTTCTTGCAAACTGCCCGTCCGAGTTCTTCAACTCGACCAAACAGTCGGGGGCTGCATCACGGAAGTTTTTCTAACACTTCTTGCAGACTACCCGTCCGAGTTCTTCGACTCGCCCAAATAGTCGGGGGCTGCATCACGGAAGTTTTTCTAACACTTCTTGCAGGTTGCCCGCCCGAGTTCTTCAACTCGACCAAACAGTCGGGGGCTACATCACGGAAATTTTTCTAACACTTCTTGCAGGCTGCCCGCCCGAGTTCTTCAACTCGACCAAACAGTCGGGGGCTGCATCACGGAAGTTTTTCTAACACTTCTTGCAGACTGCCCGCCCGAGTTCTTCAACTCGACCAAACAGTCGGGGGCTGCATCACGGAAGTTCTTTCTTCTCGCAGATCCCTAACTAACGTATTTTTTGCAGACTGCCCGCCCAAGTTGTTCAACTCGCCCGAACAGTCGGGGGCTGCATACTACATACACATACATCACAACAGGCCTTAAGGAGCTCTACGAGGACAACTCGGAGACAGAGCAAATCAAAAAGGCGAACGAGTAAACAAAAGAGCTTTTTCATTAATCTGATAAGAGTTCAGTACAACTTTTCCCTAACGTTACAGGCGAATCAAGCTACGACGGCGACGCGGCTTCCGGTGCACCGACAGGAGATCCCTCTGCGAAGTCGTAGTCCTCCACGAACTTTTTTGCAGGGTCGCGCCAGACTTCAACGCGTGGATCCCTGACGGTGGCGGCTTCCCCCAATAGTTCCCGCTCTAGGATGTCGTCGAGGACCTCCGAGGCTTGGTCCTTCACCAACGCCATGGCCATGGCAACGGCGGCTTCTGCGATCGCCACGGCCTCGGAGGCGAAGTCCGCCTTCATCCGTGCGACGAAGTCAGGGACGTAGGAGTCGAGAGCTCTCACCACTGCTGGCAGTGAGTCCGGTGTTGCCGTTGCCACCTCCGACCGTGAGAGATCTCCCCGCGCGGCCATGACTTGATCCAGGAGCCCGCGGGCCTTCAAGCCTAAGGCCTGCGACTCCTGAAGTCGCCTTTCCAGAGCCTTGACCTTGGCTTGGAGGGCGCGGTTCTCCTCCTCAGCGAAGCAGGCCCGCTCCGCCTCATGACATGCCTTCTCCTTCGCGGATTCACACTCCTTGGCAATTTCTGTAGCCTCGCGGAGAGCCAAGTCGCGCTCCCTATGAGTCCTCGCCAGATCTTTCTCCAACGCGTACTCGCAGTGGGCCGCGTCGGCAATGACGTTGTTGTGCATGGTGGCGGCGTGCTGCAAAGCAAAGGGGAATGCGGTGCTCAAGTCGTGATCGCTAAGAACAAAACAAAGATGTGACATAAGTCACGCACCATCTTACCTCGAGGAGACGCCGGATCTCGTCGAAAGTCGCCCGCATGGTTAGGGGCAACACCGTGCCCCCAGATGGGGATGCGGTGGGAGCCGAGGAGGGTGCGACTGCTGGCTCGGTCAACTTCTCCTTCTCGACTTGTGTCACTACTGAAGGCGACACCGTTGGCCCCGCCGTGGTTATCGGGAGCGCTTCGCTCTCGGGTTCCATGACTACGGGGGGACTACATGATTTCGACCAAAACCGTTGGTTAAGACATAGCACAAGCTACGAAGGCAGTTAGCTAAATGCAAAGGAAACAAGTCGTACCTTGGCAAAGCTTCCCGGCGAGCCCGCTTCGGCGATGTACCAGACTCGGTAAAGGTTCATCTAGCCCCCAAGTGTGGTTTTGGTAATTAATGACAATACCTATTGTCGACGATCGGTGAATCGGCGATCTTACGGTATTCGTGGAATGATGATTACTGGAGGGTAGGGACCTCTAGGGCCCAAGTGCCAGGGATTCTGACAGCAGGGGACAGCCGTTTTTATACAGGTTCGGGCCTCCCTCAGGATAATAACCCTACGTCCTGTTGCTATATATTGATGGAGAACACGCTTACAAAGGGGGTGTATGTTAGTGGCTACCCTAGGCCTAATCGTAGACTAATCTATGCTAAACCGCCGGGCTCGACTCCTTCGAGGCAGCGGGTCTTCTAGGGCTTCGCCCCCTGAGATCCTACGTTGCTTGTGCTGCGACTAGATTGACCTGTCCTCTCCTATGGGATTGCTGATCCTTATATAGGGGGTTCCCAGGGTCGTACTGGACGTGGACTTACGCCCGAGTAGGACTCTGGCTTCCTTAAACGTCGGGATTGACTTCCTAGTTTAAGGGATATCTTTCCTTCCTTAGAGGGGTTACCATGTCGTCCGGGGATCCTCACCGGATACGCTGTACCTTCCTAAAGTCCCAGGGAACCGTACACGGATACCCCTAATACGCGGGATACCGCACTATTCATCATCAAGCCCCCCATCAGTACGTGAAGTGAGGTCGTGATGGTTCTGTTGGAAATCTGCCCTTGTCGGGGAAAAATTCCGAATAGGCGACCTGAGTGGTCCTTGTCGATGACTCCCCGAGTAGACTCAATCTCTACCGAGTAGTCGTAGGCCCTGTTTGTTTGGGCTTTTTCTGGCTTCTGCGCTTTGGTTTCGAAGCCAGAAAAGCACCTAAATAGGTGCTTTTGGCTTTTGGCTTTTTGGAAGCCGAAACTACATATTATGTGCTTTCGGCTTCCAAAAAGCCAAAAGCCAAAAGCACCTATTTAGGTGCTTTTTTGGCTTCGAAGCCAAAGTTCAAAAGCTAAAAAAAGCCCAAACAAACAGGGCCGTAGAAGCCTTATCGGAATAATCCTTCGGAAAATCCAGAATGCTTTTTCGATCTATTCTGATCCGTCGATCACGGACACGCATTCGCTGGGTAGATTTCTGAGACACCGAACCGTCGTGGCGGAATTTTTGCGTGGTGATGAAGAATCTTTCCTTTTTCTGTGCTACTGCTTGGCTGACGCCAGTTAGACCGTATCGCGCTTGTCAATTGCGACGAAAAGGAACTTGTAGCCCCCGGGCGAGACCGGGAAGGGCCTCAGAATATCCAGGCCCCATGTCGTGAAGGGCCACGACAAGGGAATCGTCTGCAATGCTTGGGCGGGCTGGTGGATACGTCTACCGTGAAATTGGTACTGACGGCATCGCTTCACCAAGTCGCTCGCGTCACGGAGAGTTGTCGGCCAATAGAATCCTTGTCTAAAGGCCTTTCCGACCAGGGTTCGGAAAGATGCATGTGCCCCGCACACCTCTCCATGGATTTCCTCGGGTAGTTTTTTTTACCCTGTGTCCGAGTGATACACCTCATGAGCACTCCGTGAGCTCCTCGATGATAGAGGGCCCCGTCGCCTAGGAAGTACGTCTAGGCGCGTCGGGCAACCTGCTCAGATAGTGCATCGTCCTCAGGTACTGTTCGATCGTGAAGGTACATGTGGATAGGTTCTATCCACGAATCCTCAAGACCGACGGGAGCTACGAGTTGACCCGTAACTCCACTTGGAGCGTCAATACCTGGTGACGTCCTTGAATGGCTCTTAGACTCGAAGTCAGCCATCCCTTCGTCCACAGGTTCGCTAGAAGCTATGGACGGCGTCGAAATCCTTTTTGCAAAGGTCTCAGATAGACATAGAGATCATGAGGACGCCAGGCGGGCAAGACTATCAGCTCGGCGGTTATCCTTCCTTAGGATGTACCGTACTTCGAGCCTGATGAATTTTCTTCTCTAGCTTCCTCACCTCTGCTAGGTAGCTGCCATGTTCTGGTCTAAGGTCTGATATTCCTTGGACACTTGTCTCGCTACCAGCTGTGAGTCCCTACTCACGAGTAGGCAACGGATACCAAGTGCGGAGACGACTTGGAGATCGGCAAGCAGATTCTCATACTCAGCCCCGTTATTCGTGGCCGGGAAGTCAATCTGCAGTGCATACTGCAGGCATTCTCCGGTTGGGGGAGTCAGTTTCGGCATGGGGCTAGTCGGCTGTGGAGCCCCCAGCTCAGGACGCCTGTCGTCCTACTTGAGCGAGGGTCTAGCCCCCCGGTCGCGGCGCTTCTGGATACAATCAACAACTGAAAACGTTAGTCGTAATTTGCCTTTACTGAAACTAACCTTTTGCCTTTTTTGCTCGCTTCGTCCGTGACCAGCGGGGAACCAACTACGAGGCGAAGGGGTCTCGAATGGTTGAATGTATATAACCTGCTAAACTGACTTAACACTTTTTGATTAGTAACTGTGCTTAATCTGTGTGTTTTGTTTTCTGAAAGTTGATCACTTTTAAAATTAACTGCATTGTGAATGTTGTCGGATGCAAAGGTTCTCGAGGATTTAGTCGAACTTCGCGTCCACCTTCCTTGACTTAGGCTTACGAGTTGCGCCGTATGCCGCTGACTGCGATTGACCAGGCCCTAGGTTTAGTCGGATGGAGGTCTCAGAGGCTCCTCGTCATCAGTAAATACGATAAGGGGTCTTCGTACAGTCTGTCGTAGCCATAGCAGCAACCCGCGCTTCCTTGTCGAAGGGGTATTGGATGCTAGTTAGTGAACCTCTCGTAACCCTTGCTCTGACGACATTGCACTCTATCCGAGACGCCTTCTGTTCAAAGTAGTTGAGATGACCGGTAAGCGTACGATTTTGTTGGCCTAGTCATACTTGTACCTTCTCTTCTTCCCTTGCTCGGAGTCGGGGAGCTTTGCTGCGGGAACCGGGGAGTTTGGTCGGCCAGGCCTTAGGTCTAGTCAGGTGGGGGGCTCAGCGGCTTCCCCTGTCACCTGTAGACACATTAAGGGGCTTTCCTCTCATCCCAGATGGTTGCAGCGTAGAACCTTTTTCCCTTTGCTTAGATTGGGTTGTCGGTACATGCATGTGTACGCCAGTTTTTTCCCTAATGCCACATACTTATTCCAGCCCCCGACTGTCTTATTCGAGAAGTTTCTCGGATAGGCAGTCTGAAAAAATAAAAATCAAACTAGGAACTTGATATTTAAAAAACCGTGAACTGATTGAGGCATCATTTACAAGTTATTGTAAGAAAAAATTGATAGAAAAAACTATAAGTAAAAACATCACCTCCTCCTCCCGAGTTGTCGTTGGTTGCTCCAGAAACTCTCGTGCTCTTGTCGTGACCCGCTGAAAAAACTTTTCGAGTGCGCGTGCTAGGCGACGGCGCCCGGAGCGTCTTACCATCAGCTTGTTCGTAGCTTGACGACTTGAGGCTGGAGCTGGCGCAACCTGAGATGGACTGGCGGTCGGAGGGGTGATGATTGTGCGATCTTACCGAAGGTGCTTGCCCGAGAAACTCTCTAAGGGGACTCGACTATCTCTTTACTGCTAACTCGAGCGACCTAGATCGGGTGACTTCTCCTGTGGAGCCGTTGTCTTGCTGAGGAGAAAGCCCTTTTTGCCCCGGTTTCGAACTAGTCGTAGAACTTGCTCTCCGACTTGGTGGGGGTGTTTTCCGAAGTCGTCGCTCGTAGTTACGGTGGAGGTTTTGCTGACGCTGGGGTGCGTGCAGCGGCGTCATAGTCTGCTTCCCTGCTTGAGAGTTAATGCTTTTCTGCGAGGTCGAGGCTACGCTTGTCGCAGAGTATTGCTTCCCGAGGGGAGCTCTTTACTGTGAGGACACCCTTCGGGCCGGGCATCTTCATGCACTGGTAGACGTAGTGCGTTGCTGCCATAAACTTGGCCAGAGTTGGGCGCCCTAAGATGGCATATTCTCGTTCCTGTGGGGAGTAGCCGTCGGGCTTCGATGTTGTGAGCCCCCTAGGCAGATTTTGGTCCTCGAGGTCTTCATGGCCATCATCGATTGCGAGAACCATCCGAGGTCATAGGTTAGATGATGTGTACTCATACTCCATCGCGTTGTCCTCATCGGACGTGGCGTGGGTGGAATCATGATCGTCTTGTCGATCAGAGCTTGCAGGTGAAATCCCGACCATTGAGCTGGTCGTCCCTGCCGGGAGGTTGTCGTTTAGCACAAACTTCCCGTCGAAGGCCCTGGCGCACTCGGCCCTGAAGCGGTCTGCTTCGCAATCCGAATACTCTCCAGGGGCGTATTCTCCGAAATCCACGCGATCCGTTACCGGGTATGGATCCATAGGGCCAAAGTTGTCGTAGAAGCCCTGGTCTGAGTACCCAGTACGGTGCGTGGGGGCGATCGGATTTCCCGCCGAACCTGCTTCTTCCTCCTCGGCCTGGACCGAATGAGGGCTGTGCAGTTGGCGTATGGAACTGATCGTGATTTGTTGCGCATCCTGCCGACTTCGATTCTTCCTGGACGGCTTGGTCCGGAGAGGTCCCCACGGTCGGTGCCATCTGTCGACGATCGGTGAATCGGCGATCTTACGATATTCGTGGAATGATGATTACTGGGGGGTAGGGACCTCTAGGGCCCAAGTGCCAGGGATTCTGACAGCAGGGGACAGCCGTTTTTATACAGGTTCGGGCCTCCCTCAGGATAATAACCCTACGTCTTGTTGCTATATATTGATGGAGAACACGCTTACAAAGGGGGTGTATGTTAGTGGCTACCCTAGGCCTAATCGTAGACTAATCTATGCTAAACCGCCGGGCTCGACTCCTTCGAGACAGCGGGTCTTTTAGGGCTTCACCTCCTGAGATCCTACGTTGCTTGTGCTGCGACTAGATTGACCTGTCCTCCCCTATGGGATTGCTGATCCTTATATAGGGGGTTCCCAGGGTCGTACTGGACGTGGACTTACGCCCGAGTAGGACTCTGGCTTCCTTAAACGTCGGGATTGACTTCCTAGTTTAAGGGATATCTTTCCTTCCTTAGAGGGGTTACCTTGTCGTCCGGGGATCCTCACCGGATACGCTGTACCTTCCTAAAGTCCCAGGGAACCGTACACGGATACCCCTAATACGCGGGATACCGCACTATTCATCATCACCTATGGACTAACAATTGTGTTGAGAATTGTTTTTGAGGTTGTGTTCCATAGGGGATGCATGAATGGTTCAAGATGGATTCATTGAGGAATACCATGAGATCAACATATGCATCGAGATCAATGAGCTCTAGGTGATGCTCATATGATGAAGAAGAAGCTAAAGAGAAGAAGATCTCAGATGATCAAGATTGTGGTTCAAGGAGTGAACACAAAAATGATCAAGGTATACGAAGCTCATCGATTGAGCTAAGTGAAGATCGAGAGGAAGTTCATGAGTTGAACTCGAGAAGATTGACGATAAACGTGAAGACTAAGTCATTTGAGTGGTTCAAGTGACTAAGGTATATTATTGTCAATTTAGGTTTATGAACTAACCCATATGCTATATGTTTGAGAGTGAGTCCGGGTTAGGTTCATAAATTGGCAAGAGTTGAATCAAGATATTCAAATGTGCCAAGTGGAAGAGCAAGATCAGGTCGAGCTTTGTGGACAACTCAAATACTTGATGCCTGTGTGGGAACTATCAAGCGGACTTCATCAAGCTTCCGGAGATCAAGAGATGATCAAAATGGGAAGCGAGGATGAAGATCGTCATCAAGCTCAAGTGGAGTTGATGACAAGCATAGAAGAGCAATGAGAAGCGTCGAGACTTGGACGATGTGTTCGTCAAGACCGACAAGGATTGCTCAAGGCAAAGGTATAACTAGAATAGTTTTTCTAGTTTTACCTGTCTCACGGAGTTTGAAGAGAGACCGGATTATAGGTTCGATAGCCGTACTATTAAGAGGGGCTACCGGACGTGTAGCGCGATCACAACGGTTGTCGGATGCTCAAACATATGCTATGTGCATGTCGTGTTTTGTTGGGAAGTCTAGAACTTAGTGTTCTAGGTTTTAGTCTGCCCAACAGAGGTCTGACCGGCCCTGGGGGAGGTCAGACCGGCCTGTGCAAGGTCTGATCGGCCCTAGGGGCGGTCAGACCGGCCATAGAGTTTTAGTGAGGCAGTCTGACCGGCCCAGAGGGCGGTCAGACCGGCCTACTGTGTTTCAGACCGACAGGGTTCTTTTCTCTGTGTGATCCGGACCCTCCGGGTCCGAGCCGGACAGTCCGGGTACCCGAAGATTCCGGGTGTGTCCCGGAGTGTCCGGGTATCGTCGATAAGTTGCCGGACCCTCCGGGTGAAGGTCCGGGAACATCAGTAGCAATCCGGACCTCCACCCGGACCCTCCGGGTGCTAAGTCCGGATGCCGGTGGTTGAGGACGGTCTGACCGGCCTTCTAAGGCGGTCTGACCGGTCCCACCCCATTTTGTGTCCAACGGCTAGTTTTATAGCCGTTGGAGCAAAGGAGGTCTAACCGGCCCTGTGAGGCGGTCTGACCGGCCTTTTCGCAGAAAATCTCCAACGGCTAGTTTTTGGAGGTTTGGGTATATAAACTCACCCCAACCGGTGGGAGTGAGTTGTTGTTGCCTTTGAGGTCATTTGTTGACCCTTTAGAGTTGCTCTCTCCCCATCCAAGTGTTCTAGAGCCTTTGTGGCAAAGAGAGAGGAGTGAGAGAGGCTTTGTGCATTAGTTGCATTGTGTGTCGCATTTGTTGCGACGGTTGAGCATTCGGCGTCGATTGTGTTCGAGCGCGTGTCCGGGAGCTTATTACTCTTGGAGGCTACCGACTCCTAGACGGCTCGGTGGTGATCGGTTCGGTGATCTCCTCAAGTGAAGCTTGTGAGGAGGCCCGAGAGTGGTTTCGGAACTCGCCATCTCCGGAGTGGAGGAAGAGTTGACCGTAGTGAAGCCAAGAAGCTTTGGGCGTATCTCGGGAGGAAAAGGGTTGAAAGAGACCCGGCTCAAGTGTGACCGAGCCTCCTCAACGGAGACGTAGGGTATCGGTGGATACCCGAACTTCGGAACAAACATCGTTTGTCTCTTGTCTCCTTTATTTTATTGCAATTCATACTTGTGCAAATTTATATGCTTGCAATTCATTCTCGCTCTTAGTTATATATCTTGTGTAAAATTGAATTGCTAAGCTTATCTATCTTGCTAGAATTTCTTGCATGATAATCACCCTAGGATTGTCTTTTCTACACCTTTGATTAGGGTGTTGGTGCTCTAATAGAGTTTCGTCGTTGTGGGGATTATCTAGTTCAAGGTCAATAGTTTTATTCCGCATCTAAATTGACTTGAATTGGTTAGAAGTTTTTAATCGCCTATTCACCCCCCCCTCTAGGTGACATCTAGGTCTTTTCACTCGGGCGCCGCGGGGGCGTCACTCGAAGAAGTCGTGGCCGTCGGCCTCTTCTTCTTCGGGACCTTCACCTTCAACTGCACGACGAGTTGAAGTGAGTTAAGATACCTAAAATTACCAACTTCATAGCAAGTCGAAGAACTTATCGCTCTCCGCTGCGCAGGGGGGAACGAGGTCTTGAGCGGGTGCGCCGCCCGAGGTGGAGGCGGAGGAGCCGTTTTCGGCTTCTTCGGCTTCGAGGATACAGGGCCACCTCCCTGTACCCCTGCGAGGGGAGACTCTGGCCGCGAAGTCGGGGGAGTGAGTTCTTCGATACGTACCACTATCGCCCCCTGACCCACGGAACGACAGCTGAAACAAGCAAAGGGTTAAAAGTTCTGACTTAACACAAGTCGATGAAGTAAGAACGAAAAGTTAGTGAAGGGGATGATGTGGAACTTACCGACAAGATGGCTCTCCTCTCACCCTCCGGCAACTCGACCAAGGGCAGTGGCACGTCACGGGTCCTCGAGTCCCAAGACTTGGGCTTGAGGATCCGCTCGATGCGCACCCGCACTTCGTCCTCCGTCACTGGGGTAAAGATGACTAAAAGATGAAGTTAATCAAAAGGAGAAATACCCGAGTTAAGGAGAACTCGGAAGAGATAGAGTGGCTTACAGTCGTCGTCTTGATCCGGGTCGTGCCCAGCCGGGTTTCTTCTCGCCTTTAGGGGCGAAAGGCGACGCCGGATGAAGTCGCCCGCCATGTGGACTCCGATAAGTCCCCGGGTCTTCAAGTCCGCGATGGCTGCCACCATCACGGTGATGAAGTCGCCTTTCTCTGGGGCCAAAGTCCAGAAGTTGAATGGCGCGGTGGCAATGTTGCGGAATTCCGGCTCGGTGGGGCCCCTCCCGACGATCGCCCACCGGGTTGAAGGCGACCCCCACGAGTCGCGCGAAGGAATGACGATGAATTCCTTCGACTTCCCATTCTTAAGTCGCACGCTGCAGCCGCATGCGACTTGGAGCTTGTTTGGCACCGTCTTCTTCATGACGAAGAAGTAGCGCCAGAGCACCAAATTCGGTAGTATTCCTAGATATGCTTCGCACAAGTGTACGAAGATAGCCAGGAACAACACCGAGCTCGACGCGAGATGAATTAGCTGGATGCGGTAGAAATTGAGTACCTCCAGCATGAAGAGCGACAGTGGGAAGTTGTGCTCGCACTAGAAGTGGTCCAGTTGGACCACGACTTCATCTGTGTCTGGGCTTGGCACGGTGGAGCCTGCTATGGGGGTGAAGACGAGGCTAGAGGGCAGCAACCCGGCGGCGAGTCCCTCCTCGATTGCCTTCTCGGTGACAGTCGATTCCTGCTACCAGGGAGTCGCTAGCGGCACGGAGGAGTCCGCGTCGCCGCCGCCGGACGCGGGCGCCTCCGTGCCCGCTGCCTCCCCGTCGTCGTCGCCTTCGTCTTCCACGGAGGCGGTCGCAGCAGGGGCCTTCTCCGTCACGGTCGTCGCCGCGGGAATGCCTGCAAGGTGGGCCCCACTCCATCAGGTCTCGCTCAGTGGCGGTGAGCTCCGCCGAGGCCCTGGCGGCGCCGGGCGCCTCGTGGGATGCCGTCCTCCGGGTCGCTCCGCCAGCCATCGGGGAAGGTGGGGGTGGAAGCGCGGTGGAGGACGAGGGAAAGGTTCACCGGAGCATTCGAGGGAATGCGAGCGCGAGGAGGCGAGAGCGCACGGGAAAGCAGAGGAAGGCGTACTGTCGCGCTGCTCCTCCGTCACCTTTTAAATGGGGGGGAGAGGAAACGGTTCGATTTTAGCCGTTGTGGAAACGAGGCCCCATGTTCCCAAGTCGCGGCATTAACGCCATGAGACTCACACGGGAAACGAGACGTTGCAGTCGCACTACCGCAGCGGGAAGAAGTCGAATCGACAAGACACGGTGCGACATCGTGACATCACCATCCGTAAATTTCGCCGACTTTGCCAACCCGGGACACGCTAGTTTGCCGCGTGGCGTTGAAGGGTCAAGATGACCGTTTGGGGTACTGGGAAGCCTTATCCACTCAGCCCTGAACTAGCAACCGAGTTCCCCGTCCGCGACTTCCGAAAAGTCGACGGTGGGATGAGAGATTTGCCATGTCGAGTTCTTCGGTGCGAAGGTTATCGGAGAGGATTCAAGTTGAGACGCATTTCCTCAGCTCGGGTTCATCTCCCGACTTCTTCCTTCTTGACTCCATTACGAATGCTAATGGGGGGTTTGACGATGGGTAGTAATACTACCGGCACCGTGTATACCCTATACGGGCCGAACAGGCCCGGGTACGCGCGTGCCCAAGGAAACCCGTGTGGGGTCCACCTAGCAGGGGGAGTCCGCCGCGGGCACGACTTGGAAGCCTTGCGGGGCAAGGCAAAGAGCCGCGAGTCCTACTCGCATACGGCATACGAGTCCTACTCGTACACAAGGAAGGCCACCGCCTCAGAACGTGTATAAAGGGAGGACCAAGGCACCCGCAAGAGAACAACTTGAATCACATCTACACAGGCGAACATACCGTCGAAAACCTTAGACGGAAACCCTAGCGATCTAGAGCAATCCGCCTAGTTTCGCCCACCAGAGCCGCCGAGTTCCCCCTAGGAACTCGCCGGGAACCCACATTGTACTTCTCTCTTTACTCTCTTCCGCTTAATACAAGCAAGGCAGGACGTAGGGCTATTACCCGATCCGAGGGGGCCTGAACCTAGGTAAAAGTCGTGCCCAAGATCCACTGTTGGCCTGGGTGACGTTCTCACAAACCTACAAATCACGTGCGACTACCGCACCGCTGGGAGGCACGAGTGAAACAGTCCTCGACAGGCATGAAGTCGCGGGCGCGTATATATACGACCATATATATTTGAAGTGTAATGGTCGACATGCAAACTAAACTATGTGTACTTCAATTTTCCAGCCGCCGTGCGTATACGAGTGGCCAATAAAGTCGATGAATAAAGGTAAAAAATTACTTTCTTCTTCCCAAAATATAAGTTGTAATATTATACGTGCGGTCAAGGTAGCTCATGCCCTTGCGAGATGTGCGTTTAGAGATCAATCTGCTCATAATTGCTCTTATCTTTGCAAGAACCACGATGTGTTGCGTTCTTGGTGTTGCACTAGACTGGCTCTAGAAACCCTTAACCTCCCCTTTGGGAGGCTGCAGTCTGTTCTTTGTATTGGATGTTGAAGTAATTAAAGTCCTACTTTGCAAAAAAAAAGACGAGCAGATAAATTGATCAAGAAGGGGCTATGACGGGCCAAAGGGTGCTGGATTGTACAAGATTCAATATTGGGTCTAAGAGCAACTCTAACCCATCCCCAATAATTCCTTAACTCCCAAAAAACTGAAACTATTGGGAGTTATACCCATCTAACCCATCCCCTAAACCCCTCTAACTCCCAAAATTTTTTTGAGAGCTCCGAAAAAACACCCCCTCCCTCCCAAAAAGTTGGGAGATTGCGCTCCCTCCCAAAACCCTCCCAATCCCACGATTTGTGGTGGGAACGAAATTTCCGGTTCCAATCGCCTCCCCCGCCGCCGCCAAAAGTCACCGCCGGCCTCTCTCCGGCGACCGTGCCGCCCGGAAATGGAGTCACCCGCGCCTGCCTCGTCCCCCGGCACCCCTCCCCCGCCTCCCCTGCCTCCTCCGGCCGCGGACAAGCCGCCACCCGCGCTGCTGCGGCGTCGGCAGGGCTTGCTTGGTCAGTGAGGGGAGGAGGAGTGGTGAGCGAGTGGTGGCACTAGTGAGCGGAGCGGTTCCGGCGATGTCGTCGTCGTCGGAGGCCGACCGGGTGCGCCTCCGCGTGGCGGCGCTGACGCTCGACGACGGCGGGGGCGGGGACAAGCCGGACGCCAAGAGGGACGTGTTCGCGGATCTTGGCTCGCTGGTGTCGCTGCTGCAGCTGCGGGCGACGTCGTCGTCGTCCGCCAGGTGCCGCGAGCCCCTCCGCCCCCGCCGACCCCATCCCCGCCCTTTTCCCTTGCTCACCGCTGCCGAAGCTGCCTCCCGAGCCGTCGCCTGCTCCCGCTGCTGCCGCACCGAGCAACTGGCCGCCGCCACCTCTGACGACCGCGCCGCCCTAAAATGGAGCCACCCGCGCCCGCCTCGTCCCCCGGCACCCCTTCCCCGCCTCCTCCGGCCGTGGACAAGCCGCCGCGGCGCCGACAGGGCAAGGTGGTGCTGCCCACCGCCGCCGACGCCGTGGCACGGCCTCCCGACGCCGCCGCCGCCGGTAACGTGGCCGCCACCGCCGGATCTACGAGAAGGGAGGGGTGGCGGAGGAAGAGGCACCACCGGAGGGAGGGGCGCTGGAGGGAGGGAGGGCCGTCGGGGGTGAGGGAGAGAGGAGTGAGAGAGAGACTGCGGGGGTGGGGTGGGGAGATTTTTTTTGGAAAGAAGGAAGAAGGAGAGGGTGAGAGGCTTCCAGTGGGCCCTGGGTCCATTGGAAGTTAAGTTTAGGGGATGGGTTAGTTCCCACCCTTCCAAAAGCCAGAAATTATTGGGAGTTAGGTTTTGGGAGTGGGTTTTTGGGACTTAAGTTTTGGGGATGGGTTAGATATGCTCTAATAGAGTAATAGAGGCTAGACCGGGGTTGTAGCCCGGTGAATAAAGAAAAAGAATGAAAAACCAAAACCGAAACTCAAACATGGGCCAGCCCACTTACGATCGCTTTGAAGCGATCGTAAGTGGGCTAGCCCATATTTGGATTTCGGTTTTTGGTTTTTCTTTCTTTTTTCTTTCATTTTTTATTTTTCTGTTGTTTTTTCTTTTTTCTTTTCACCTTTCCTCTTTTTTATTTTTTTACTTTTTTGTTTTCATTTTCATTTTTTCACTCTTTATTTTCGTTTATGTTTATTTTCTGTTACGATTTTGTTTTTTTTTCACTTTTGCTTTTTTGGGTAAATACATGAACATTTTTTCAAAGTATATGAACATATATTAAGACGTGTATGAACAACTCTTTTAAAATACATGAACTCTTTTTTTCAAATACATGAACTTCTTTTTTTTCAAATGCATGAATAATTTGTTTGTATACAGGGACATTTTTTATACATGAGATAACATTTCATTTCAAATATATGAACATTTTAGATGGAGTTATATGAACATTTTATATTGAGTTACATGAACATTTTCCATTTTTTGCAATCTATGAATATTTTCAATTATTTAAATTGATTTTGACATTTTTTAATTCTGTTAAATAAAAAACTTTTTCTGAGATAAATAAAAATAAAAATTTATGAGTCAATGGGTCGTGCCAGTGGCCGGCACCCCTAGCCCTGGGCCCGCCCCTATGTGCGGTCGGTGTCTAAAACTTTGATTATTAATGCAGGCAAGTATACGAATTGGAAATGTAAGAACTAATTTCCAGTTGACTATAGTCTGTCAAGGTGCGGCATCGATTAGCCTCTCACGTGGGTAGACTTATTTGTTGATGGGTCTAAAAATAACGTCCTTTCGTTTTCATCTGTCTCCTTTAATTCTTTTTTATATTTTGCAAGAAACTGTCCCTTTTCTTCTTCTTTTTCCCTTGTTTTATATCGGCGTGATCAACATTCAGTTAAGGACTAGTCTCTCTCGTGGACTGAGAGGTTCAAGAGCGGCAAATCTTCTCATCCGACACTGGCATCCAAGTAGGTAGTAGCTAGCCATCTTTGACTTCAACATTCTCCCCTGTAACGAGCTCGGTCAGACATCTTCAACACTATAAATAAGCATGCATGGCCTCTCTCCCACCACATACACCCACAATTACACAGAATGGCGTCTCCGGCCCCAAGCACGAGCGCCTCTCCGGTACTCCCCCTCCTCCTCCTCGTCGCCGCCCTCGCTGCCGGGGCCAGCGCGACCACGCTCACCATCACCAACCGGTGCTCCTTCACGGTGTGGCCGGCGGTCGCCCCGCTGGGCCGCGGCATCGAGCTCCATCCAGGGACCAACTGGACCCTCGACGTGCCGGCGATCACCGCCGCCACGTCCATATGGGGGCGCACGGGCTGCTCCTTCGACAAGGCCGGCAGGGGGCACTGCCGGACCGGCGACTGCGGCGCCGGCGGCGGGTTGCGGTGCGGGGGCGGGAGCAATGGTGATCCGCCGGCGCCGGTGACCAAGGCCGAGTTCTCCGTCTTCCAGGGCAGCTACTACTACGGCATCACGACGCTCAAGGGGTTCAACCTGCCCATGGACTTCGCGTGCAGCTCCGGCGACGCGCTCCGGTGCCGGGAGGCCGGATGCCACGTCGCGTACCCGTATGAGAAGTACTATCAGCACGTGTGCAGCGCCGGTGGAAGCCGTCTCCAAGTCGTCTTCTGCCCATGAGCGGCAGAACGTGCGCACGTACGCCTATATACGTACGTAACTACCACATGTACGTGCAGTAGTACTACGTACGTACGTACACGTCTCACCGTTATGTGTATTCCCAGCCGCCGTACGTACACGTATATATGCACGTGCGAGATTCCAATAAAGTTGCCTTTTGCCGTGGATAGTTCACGGGAATTTACAACAAAAAAACATGAATTTGAACTTCAGGACAAATAAATGAGGGTGATGAACCCGTGTTCATTTTCGTGCGCGGCCAACGTGAGGCATTAGCCTCGGGATCATGTCCTGGAGGTAGGCGGCGGCGCGAGGAGTAGATGGGCGCGAGGAATCGGTCGATGGAGCTCACCGGCGGCCGGGCGATGCGACGAACCGAAGGCGGCGGCTTGGCAAAGATTGATAAAATTAGGGCGGCTGCGAGAGAGATAGGGCACGGGCTGCTAGGGTTTGGTGGAGCTCGGGATTGCGGTGTTTTTGACGCGAGGGGTTGGGCTATTTATAGCCGGAAGGGGGCGGACGCCGAGGGCGTGTCGGTGGAGGCGTCCGAGGCTGCTAGGGTTTCGGTTTCCGCAGGTGACGATGGGATCCGCCAGGGATAGGCCGAAGATAAAGAAACGGCCCAGCAGATTTGGGACGGCCCAAACCAGTAGAAGAAGGCCCACTCAGTTAGGCCAGCCTGCAGGGCCCAGTTGGACGCAACGGCCGGGTGGCAATTAATATCAAGCGTTACACAGGCTTCAAGTCAGGCGTTACGACAAACTGCCGGCTGTTATGACAGTGTGTTACTCAGAATGAAGTCGGATGTTACACCGGCAGATTAAATACGAGTTAAAGCAACCGTTACCGCGACCCGATATTTTGTAACCCCCAACCTTGTCGGCTCTATATAAGGCAAGGCGAGGGTAGAAGATAGGGCTAGACGCTACACAAGTTTTCCTTCCCCATTGATATTCACTCCATTGTTTCACACAAGGCCGATAATCTAATCCAGCAGGAGTAGGGTATTACCTCACGCATTTGAGGGCCTGAACCTGGGTAAAATCCTTTGTGTGCAACCCGTTCCTAGTTCCTCCTCCTGCGCTTTCCCCAAAATCCTACTACAAATGTATATTGCCGCGAGATCACCGCGACAGTTGGCGCGCCAGGTAGGGGGCGCGCAGGCTGGAGCTGCGAACCAGGCGGGTTCCTCTCCGGTCACCGGCGATAAGTCCGCGTTTGGCCACGTGGCGCAGCACCTTGCCGCCACCGCCTTCCCAGAAGGCATGTCGCTCTCCTTCGGGAGCCTGCACTTTCTGGCCGACAGTTTCGGTCATCTCCATCTTCAGGATCCGGCTCCTCACGCGACGGAGGAGCCGGCACCCGAGCAACCCTCGGGACTTTCGCGTGTCAGCGAGCCAGCATCCCAGCTCGTTGGCATGATCGAATCGGACTCTCTCATACCCGTGCTCGACGGGTACGAGAGTTCCTCCAGCTGCGACTCCGCGGCTGAGGTCTACATGGTGGCACCCGGCGCCACCGAAGCTGCGGGAACATCCGGCGCGGCGGCAGCCTTGCCCGAGTTCCTGCGAACCCCAATTGCCGACCAATCAGAGGCTGAAAGGGCAATGGAAGCAACTCGGCAAGCCCTTCTCGCCGAGCAGGAGCGCGTGAACCAAGAGAAGGCGGCACTCGCGGCGCGAGAAGCCGAATGCGCGGCAACAACCGCTTACCAGTTGGCACGGCGCCCGCGACGCGCCACTTCTTCAGCTGTTCGGAGAGGTCGCCTTGTCCACGACACCCTTTCGAGTCGCAGTGCGGATGGAGTCCCGGTCTATCGCACTCCCGCGCAAAACTTGATCGCGGCAGCTGCGTTAGCCGACTCCATCCCGCCCCCAGCAGATGACGCGGCGGCGGAGGCCTATCGCCGAGTTGTCACCCTGATGAGAACAGCAGTCGAGCAGCAGAACGAGGCCACCTCGTCTCATGGCTGACTCGCCACCAACTCGGCACGCAGTCGACCGTCGAGGACACCGAGTCACCCTCTCACCATCGGTTCTTCACAGCCGAGCCGCTCAACAAATCGGCGTCCTGATGCTCGTGAGCACATCCGCCAAATCCAAGCAGAGCGGCGTCGAGCGGCCTCCCCCCGGGCCGACAACCGCGATGCGCGGGACGACATCGAGGATCGGCGGGCTGCCAGGGCACGAGCCGAGCGTCGGGCCGGTGAAGTGAACCATCCGGGTGGCGCGGGATCCACTGGACCGCTGTGTTTCAGTCGGCAGATCCGAGTGGAGCCTTTTCCGGATCGCTTCCGGATCGCCAGTGAGTCAACAAGTATGACGGCTCTGCCAAGCCGGAAACTTGGCTTGTCGACTACCTCGTGGCGTGTAACATCGGCGGAGGCAACGAGCGTGTTGCCCTCCGAAGCTTTCCCTTGATGCTCGAAGGCTCAGCACGGGCGTGGCTCAATAGCTTGCCCGAAGATAGCATCTACGATTGGAAGGACCTCCAGGAGGCCTTCGTCAAGAATTTTGAGGGCACATACAAGTGGCTCGGTAACGCGCTGGACCTCTGGCTCTGCGTCCAGGAAAAAAGGGAGTCGGTCCGCGACTACATCCAGCGCTGGACCCGGCTCCGAAACTCCATCGAAGACGTCTCTGAGGCGCAAGCTATTCAGGATTTCTCTCAGGGAGTCAAGTACGAGCTCCTCAAACATAAGTTGGCCAAGTCTAACATCCAGACCATGGGCCGACTCATGGAAGTCGCCAGCAAATATGCGACTGGAGAGGAGGCCATGTGCTACGAAGATAAGGGCAAGGCGAAAGCCGAGTCCTCGGGGCGCAAGGAGCGCACCGAACCGAGTCGGAAGCGCAACGACAACCGCCCGCAGAAGCGCAAATCTGCTGGGGACGGACTCGGCGGAGCCAACTCGGTCACTGCTGTAGAACGCGGCAACCAGCGCGGTGATGGTGGCCGAAAGAAGGAGCGCATTTGGCAGCAACGCAAGACGCCAAGGCTTACCTTCGAGGAGATCCTCGACAAGCCGTGCTCTTTCCACAGCACCGCCGACTATCAGGCGGGGCACTCGACCAGGGAGTGCAGCTTTTTACAGCACCTCCGAGAAGAGAAGCAGCCCGACCCGGACATGGGTGGAGAGGGTGGCCCAGCTGCAGGCGGCGGCGCCGCCCAGTACCCTCCACAGAAGGGTGTCCTCGTGATCTTCCAGGGGTCCGACTCCAAAAGGAGTCGAAAACTGCGATATCGCGAGGTGAATGCAACCATGCCTGCGGTCCCCCAGTGGCTGGACTGGTCGAAGGTGCCAGTCGGATTCGATCGACTCGATCACCCGGACCGTGTCCCGCACCCGGGCTAGCACCCCCTGGTGGTCGACCCGCAAGTCGGCGGATTCAAGCTTCGCAAAGTTCTCATGGACGGCGGAAGCAGCATCAACATAATCTTCATAGACACCCTGAGGAAGATGCAGATCCCGGAGTCCCAACTCCGGCCGAGTAGCACCACTTTCCACGGTATAGTACCCGGGAAATGTGCCAAGCCACAAGGTCAAGTCTCCCTGGAAGTTGTGTTTGGCAAACCAAGCAACTTCCGGGTCGAAACCTTGACCTTCGAGGTGGTCGACTTCAAAAGTGCGTACCACGCCATCTTCGGCCGACCGGCTTACGCCAAGTTCATGGCGAGGCCGTGTTACGTCTACCTCAAGCTGAAGATGCCGGGCCCCAAGGGAGTCATCACCATCGCCGGCGACTTCGAGCGCTTTAACGAGTGCGATATCGCCAGTGCAGACATCGCCGAGTCCATGATCGCGGCGGGAGAACTGGAGGACATCAAGAGGTCAGCTGATTTCGAGCAGGCTCCACCAGGCAAGAAGTCAGTGACCGAGTCCGCCTTCCAGTCGGCCAAGGACACGAAAAGTGTCCAGGTTCACCCTGAGGACCCGTCCAAGACGGTCCAGATCGGGTCCGACCTTGAGGCCAAATAGGAAGGCGCGCTCGTCAATTTCCTCCGTGAGAATTGGGACATCTTCGCGTGGAAGCCAGCCGACATGCCGGGTGTTCCAAGGAAGTTCGCCGAGCACTCCCTCAATGTCGCTAAAGACGCGAAGCCGGTCAAGCAGTCCCTTCGCCGCTTCGCCGAAGACAGACGCAAAACCATCGGAGAAGAAATAGCCCGACTCCTCGCGGCCGGGTTCATCAAAGAAGTTTTTCACCCGGACTGGTTAGCAAATCCGGTCCTGGTTCTTAAGAAAAACAAGACTTGGCGCATGTGCGTGGACTATACGTCCCTAAACAAAGCATGCCCCAAGGATCCTTTCGCTCTACCTCGCATCGATCAGGTGGTCGACTCCACGGCTGGATGTGAGCGTTTATGTTTTCTGGATGCCTATTCGGGCTATCACCAGATCAAAATGAAAGAGTCGGATCAAATAAAATTTTCTTTTATCACCCCGTTCGGGGCTTATTGCTACGTCACTATGCCTTTTGGTTTGAAAAATGCTGACGCTACATATCAGCGGTGTATGCAGAAGTGATTACACAACCAAATAGGCAGGAACGTCCAAGCATATGTCGACGACATCGTAGTAAAAACAAAAAAGAGCTCGGATCTTCTGACCGACTTGGCCGAAACCTTCGCCAATCTCAGAAGATACGATATGAAGCTCAACCCGGAGAAATGTATCTTCGGAGTCCCAGCAGGTAAGCTACTCGGATTCATCGTCTCCGAGCGAGGAATCGAGGTGAACCCGGACAAGATCGAAGCCATTCTCAGGATGGGAAAGCCAAAGGACTTGAAGGACATTCAGCGTCTTACCGGGTGCCTGGCCGCCCTAAGCCGTTTCATTTCCCGACTCGGTGAGAAGGCTCTACCTTTTTACCGACTCTTGAAGAAATTCGACTCCTTCAAGTGGACCAGTGAAGCTTAACAGGCCTTTGACGACCTCAAGCGTCTGTTGTCAACACCTCCGGTTCTCACTGCACCAATGGAAGGAGAGCCCCTTCTGCTCCACATATCGGCCACCACCCAAGTCGTCAGCATTGTCCTGGTGGTAGAACGCCTGGAGGAAGGCCGAGTGCAGAAGGTGCAGCGACCCGTCTACTACGTCAGCGAAGTCTTGTCCGAGTCCAAGCAGCGCTACCCGCACTATCAGAAACTCGTCTATGGTGTGTTCATGGCGGCGCGAAAATTGGTACATTACTTCCAAGCCCACTCGGTCACAGTGGTCAGTCATGCTCCCTTGTCAGATATCATTGGCAACTGGGAGGCCACGGGCCGAGTCGCTAAGTGGGCAATTGAGCTCATGGCTCACGACATCAACTACGAGCCACGCAGAGCTATCAAATCACAAGCTCTCGCCGACTTCATCGTCGAATGGACAGAAACCCAGTCTTTGCCGCCCCGGGAGCACTCGGAACACTGGGTGATGTACTTTGACGGGTCGAAGATGCTTGCAGGCACGGGGGCTGGAGTCGTCCTCATCTCCCCCAAAGGTGACAAGCTTCACTACGTATTGCAAATCCACTTCGTCGCGTCCAACAACGTCGCGGAGTACGAGGCATTGCTGCACAGTCTGCGCATCGCCATTTCACTCGGTATCCGCCGACTCCTTTGCCGCGGAGACTCGGACTTGGTGGTGCAGCAGGTTATGAAGGCGTGGGACGCCAGGGATCCCGTCATGGCTGCGTACTGTGCTGTCGTACGACGACTCGAAGGTCACTTCGAGGGTCTAGAACTTCACCACGTTCGCCGAGCTGACAATGAAGCGGCCGACTCCCTCGCTCGAATCGGCTCTGCTCGAGAAAAGGTCCCACCCGGCGTCTTTCTTCAGCAACTGCTTCAGCCGTCTGTCAAGATGGAGTCGGCAACCGATTCCGCCAAAGTTGTACCCCAAGACCCTGAAGAAGCGGAACCGGTCCAGGAAGACATCCTGGTCGTCAATCCTCTATGGACTCGGCCGTTCCTTGCTTACCTCTTGAGGAAGGAACTCCCCGAGGATCAGGAGGAAGCCCGGCGTATTGTTCGCCGTGCTGGAACCTACACCGTCGTCAACACCGAGCTGTACAAGCGCAGCACTTCCGGAGTTCTTCAGAAGTGCATTTCACCAGAGGAAGGCAAAGAGATCCTCGAGGAAATCCACTCGGGAACTTGTGGCCTTCACGCCTCCTCAAGAGCACTCGTGGGCAAGGCGTTCCGCCACGGTTTTTTCTGGCTCTCTGCTCTTTCTGATGCGGAAGAGTTGGTACGCATGTGTGACGGGTGCCCAGCCGCACATGCCGGCAACTGCCCTCAAAACGATTCCCATCACTTGGCCTTTTGCCGTGTGGGGACTCGACATGATGGGACCGCTTAAGACAGCGCGAGGCGGGTTCACTCACCTCCTCGTAGCAGTCGACAAGTTCACCAAGTGGATCGAGGCTAAACCCATTGTGAAACTCGATGGCTCAACTTCTGTCAATTTCATAAGGGGACTCATCTTTCGATTCGGCATTCCCCACAGCATCATCACCGACAACGGTAAGAACTTTACGGCTGATGTCTTCCGCCAGTTCTGCCGTGACCAGGGCGTCCGACTCGATTACGCTTCAGTGGCTCACCCACAGTCGAATGGGCAGGTTGAGCGTTCCAACGCGCCCATCCTCCAAGGTATCAAACCTCGGCTGTTGGTTCCTCTTCAGAGAGCAGCCGGCGGTTGGATCGACGAGCTCCCCTCTGTTCTCTGGAGCCTACGGACTACTCTGAACCGGTCGACTGGCTATACGCCGTTCTTCATGGTTTATGGAGCAGAAGCCGTCCTGCCGAGTGACGTCCTCCATGACTCCCCGCAAGTCGCATCATACGTGGATGTCGACGCCGAGTCAGCTAGACAAGACAGACTGGACCTCCTGGAGGAAGCTCGGGAACTCGCCCTTTCACGCTCGGCGATTTACCAACAAAATCTGCGCCGTTATCACAGTCGGCACGTCCGGGTCTGGGCCTTCAACGAAGGTGATCTTGTCCTCCGACTCATTCAGAACAAAGCCGGCATGCACAAACTCTCTCCGCCATGGGAAGGTCCTTTTATCGTCAATCAAGTCCTGCATAACGGCGCCTATCGACTCGAGGACCCGGCAACCGGAGAAGTCACTGAAAGGACTTGGAACATCGCCCAGCTACGTCCTTTTTTCACTTAACATTTTTTGTGCTTACAAACACTTAGCAGTTTTGTGATCATGAATAAAGATTCGTTTTTTTCGAGCGTCACTCGGAAACGACTTCTGTTTTTTCCATGTTTTCCAGTCGGAATTATTTATGATCTAAACTGTTAAACGAAGTTCATTTCCTTGGGCATCCCCCAGGGCTAAAAAACCAAGTGGCTAGACTGCTCTAGGCAACCCCCGGGGGCTACCTCGACCCACTGGGTGTCGCCAGCCGGCTCAAGCTACTTTTGGCTCCTTTAAACTTTGTTTTCTCTGCGAAACGTCTAAGTACATATGTACGGTACCTAACGCTTACTCTTCGTCCCCAACTACAGTCGCAACCCGGCTGGCCGGTTGACAAGAGCAAAAGCTGAGGGTCGGCCTGCATACGAAAGGACTTACGCAGAAACAAAATTTAGACGAGTCAAAAAACTTTGTGATCCAACACAGTTTCATTGCAAAATGCCTTTTCATTCAAATTGGAAAGTCTTTACATTCACTCGGCCTAACCGAGTCAAAACAAAACAAAAAAAAGAACTAACATCTACTCTTCTGGAGTCGCTTCTATGCGCTCCTCCAGGTCGGTAAAATCTACAATCCGGCTCGCGGCACGCCGGACTCAGGGTAGCAGCTGCAGGGGGTTGCCCGCCTCGCCTCCTGCGTCGAGTGGAGCTCCAGCAGAAATTTCATCGACGTCCGCGTCGGGGTGATGAGCCAGCACCATGGCTAACGCCATACGGCTCCCGCGCGTGCAGCCGACTCCTTCCACTTCTCCATCTCCGCCGGGCCTTGCGAAAGTTTGTCGGCCAACGCGAAGATGTTGGAAGCTGGCTCCTCTCCGGGCCACAAGGTGGCACAGAGACTTTGGGACGCCGACTTCATACGCTGCACCAGGCTTTTCACCTGGAGAAGTCGGTCCTCCAGGGTCACGACGCAGCTGGCCATCTGTTCGGGTGTCCAGAAGGCGTCGAGGGCCTGTAGAGCCGGGTCTGACAGCGCGTGAAGTCGGAACGCCGCTCGCCTCACCTCCTCCTCCAACTCTGGGCAAGCATCTGGGTACGAGTTATTACAAGGAAGCAGGCTGGAAAAAGTTAGGAAGAAACAAGACAAAAGATCGGGGGCTTACCGAGTAAAGTCTCGTTGGTTTTCTTCAAATGCCCAGTGAGCTCCGCCTCGCGTTTCTCCCACTCGGCTTTGTCAGCCACGTGATGTTTCCACGACTCATCCCACTTGGAGTAGAAGCCGTCAACCTGCCCTTGCAGCTCGCGGTTTGAGGCCTCCAACTACTCGTACTGCTGCACCAACTGCTGGTGCTCCGACTGCAGTAAGGAGGCCGTCTTCATGGCCTCGCGAGCATCCCTCAGCTCGTGGTCATACTCGGCCGCCTTGGAGTCGAGCATTTCCCTTACTCTCAATGCGGGGATCCCACCTTTGAGGTTCTCTCGGAGTTGAGCATTCTCGGCTTCGACATCTGCCGACTCGAAAAGATTAGAAAAATTCAGAGGCAAGAAGACCACAATGATCCGGAAACTTACTCCCAACGGCGGCGAGCTTTTCTTCGAGCTGCCGGGTCTTGGCCTTTTCATCGGCCAGCGCCTTCTCGAGGAAGGCGTTCTTCTCCGCAAGACCCGGGGCGCCTCCGCCGAGTCGAACTGCAGCCTGAAGCAAAAAAAAATGCAGTTAAACAAGACCCGACTTAATAAGTCTCCACCCGACTCAAACAGTCGGATGGAGACTCGGGGGCTACACCCACTGGGTGCACTGATCGTGTCCCCAGTGGAAAAATCAAGCAAGATTTGGAGAGAAACACTTACCCCGATTGAGGTCTCCAAAACCTCGGCCGAGTCCGCCAGAGTCTTCGCCGCATCGGCGAACTCTCGAAGCTTGGCGCTAAGAGCGGCGACCCGCTCGGTGGCCTTCTCCGCCACGCCCAAGTCCTCCGTGCTGCAGCTCGGCAGTAGCAGCGCGGGCACAAGGGCGCTGGAAGGACCGGGTGCCAGCACGAGGGCGCTGCTGGACTCGGCGACGAGTTGGCCCTCGGTTGTGGCCGCCGGCTCCGTGGCCGCCCCGTTGGAAGGAGTCGGCGGGCACGGGAGGTCTTCAGTTGCCGCTGCAACCGACCCGGCCCCTGCGCCCGACTCCGACGCCTCCACCATGAGCACAGCAGTTGATGGCGCGAGGGGCGCAGCCACGCCCGGGGGCACGGCTGACTCTGGCTCCTGCCGCTGAGTCGGCGGCGAACCGGGAGCGGCTCCAGTCAGGGATACAGCTGATCCCTGCCCTTCGACCGACTCCGGTGTCTCCGCTTCGGGCACTGCGGGAGTTGGCGCGTGGGGCGCGGTTGCGGCGGGAGGCGGAGCTGCCTGCTCCTCCGGCGCGGTTGGAGTCGGAGCTGCCGGCTCCGCTGGCGCGGCAGGAGTCGGTCCTGCGAATGTGCCGGGCTGGGAGCCTCCCTTATCAGAAAGCTTCCGCTGGACCCTGCTAACAGCAGAAGCCGAGTCCAGTATCTTCTTTGGCAAGAATATGAAAGAAGAGCGACAAAAAAAACTTACCGGCTGGTCGTGGGGACCATTTTCTTCCTCGGTTTCCCTGGGGCGGGCGAACCCCCGGAGGAGCCGGAGGATGCCGGCTACGGTGCAGTCGGTGGCTTGGCGGCGGGTGCGGCAACTTGCGCCGCCGAGCTGGAAGATTCGGCCCTCGCCCGCTTGGGGGCCGATTCCTCCGGAGCCAACTCCACCGGAGTCGGCAAAGACCTGGAGCTGGAGGTGACATCGCCGCGCCTCCGCTTGATGGTCAGAGGGGCCCCCTCTTCTGACTCATCTCCCGAGTCGGCCGGAACAATCACTTGTTCCGGGTTTCCAGCCTCGGGAGCTTCCTCGTCGACTTCCGCATCGTCCACCTCCACCGCAATGCTATGCTCAGGGAGAGGCGGCATCGAGTGCAGGTTGAGGAGGTTCTGCGACATCAAAGACTTGGTGTTAGCACAGATAGTAGACAACAATCCAAAGTATCCGACTCAGAAGAAGAAACACTTACAGTCGGCGGGGGGTTGGCGGCAGAATAGGGCACCACGTGAGGTGCCCTAGTGAGCCCAGACCGCTCCTTTGTCAGGTTCTTGAGGAGCTCCGTGAAGTTATCATCCGGGAGCTCTTCTGGTGAAACCCGAGTCGGATCGGACGCACCCGAGTATTCCCACATGGGGTGCGCCCGGGCTTGCAGAGGCTGGACCCGCCGACTCAGCCAGGTCACGATAAGATCGACTCCAGTGAGCCCTTTCCCCTGGAGTCGTTCGATCCTCTTGAGAAGCCAATCGACTTCCGGCATCTCTGCACTCGAGGGTTTGGCCCCCCAGCGCTTCTGCCACGCCGGGGGACCCGGAACATACTTCGGCAGCCCCTCCTGCGCAGTCGGCGTGTGCTCGTCCAGGCAGTAGAACCACCCGTCTTGCAACCTCCGCACAGTATCAGGGAGCTGCAGCTTGAAGTATTTCGCCCTCGACTTCACTTGGATTCCGGCTCCCCCGCAGATGGAGAGTCGGCCACCAGCCTTGACCGGCTGCGCCTTCACCACGAAGGTTTTCTTCCACAGCCCCCAGTGCGGCTGAGTCCCCAAGTAACATTCGCATAGCGTGATAAAACACGCAATATGCAGAACGCCATTGGGCTAAGGTGGTGTAGCTGGAGGCCGTAGAAGTGCAGCAACTCGCGGAGAAAATCGTGGGGCGGCAGCGACAGACCCCGTTCGATGAAGGGCAGCAGCAGCACTCGCTCGTGGTCGTGCGGAGCCGGACCGGGTTCTTCGTAAGGAGCCCACCAGTTGCTGATCGACCGGGGCGGCAGCATTCCCTCTTCGGCGAGGCCTGAGAGGACGTCGTCGGTTACCACCGAAGGAACCCAGTCCCCTTTCTTCCAATTCTCGGGGAGCCCGGTGGCGGAGGAGGTCCCGGCGTCACCCTTCTTCCCTCTCGAGACACGCGACATGGTCGAAAAGAAGCAGCGGAGCAGGAGATCTCTCGGGAAGAAAAAGATGGAACGCGGCGGCGAAGCTCTGCTCGAGGTTGCCTGTGGCTCTTTTCGATCTTTTTTCATGTAATATAGACTTTGGGCTCAGACGCCCCACTGGTATGTAAAAACTCAGCTGCTAAGCCATACTTCAGTGTTGTAATAACCGCTTACTACTACAGAAATGCTAATAGGAGACGCCGGCTCATCCCAGACGGTTCGTCAAAACCGTTTGAGATGTGGCTAATCCTAGACGGTTTTCCAAAAGTAACCGTCTGGGACATATATTTTGTTGAGAATCGACTCAAATGAGTGATTATCCTAGACGGTTACAAAAATGAACCGTCCGGGAAAGTGTCCTAGACGATTCATTCTAGTAACCGTCTGAGACATTGATGAACATCCCAGATACTTCTTCATGTAGAACCGTCTGGGACAGTTTTGCCTATATAAATGCTATCCCGACCATGGGGCTCCCAGACCTGTCTAGTTGGTGTGGCTGCTGGTTCTTAGAGGTGGCGATTTGGGGGCGATTTTGAGAAAGAAGACCTTCGATTTGGTTGAGTGATTGAAGATCCATTTGTTGTTAGTTATCAAAGGTTAGTAATTGGTTCTAATTGCATTATATTCAATATCTTCCATGCTTGGTAAAAGAAAGAAAAGAGAATTGATATATAGTTTTAGATAAAGCTTGGTATGGAGAGAAGATTATTTAGATCTATAGCATGGCTTAGGGTTTAGATCTACCTAGGTTTGTAATTTGTATGCATATATAGTCAAAATTTAGTTAGCTTTCTGGTAATTAAGTAATTAAAGAGAGAAAACTTAACTAGCTTTTGTTAATTAAGTAAAGAGAGAACTTAATTATAATTTGCATAAGTAAAGAGAGAGTACTTTACATCATATATAGTTCACTTCTATATTTAACATTAATTAAATTATTATATGCATAGCGTAGATGGATCAAAGGAATTATTATATGCATAGCGTAGATGGATCAAAGGTGGATGTATAACGAGAATCGTGTGAGTGAAACATACATCAATGGCATCGTTGCTTTTAGAAGAGCTGCCGAGCAAGATATGTTGAATAAGGGGGAGAATATATGTACTGTCCATGCATTGACTGTGATAATCTGAAGATGTTTATACTCAAGGTAGATCGAAGCACACTTGATTCAAAGAGATTTCAGAAATGAGTATACATGTTGGACTAAGCACAGTGAAGAGTAAGTCATACATGAAGATAGTAATAACATCGTTGATGACGAAACTCCCGTGAAACTTCTGGGAAATTGTTGGCTTTATGTTTGTTGGTTTGATATACATTTGATATCCTCAATTGAGAAACTCTTGGACAATTACACGCATTTCAAACGGCCTTGGAAATGGGGTCGTTACAAAAGATGTCTGGCGGGTGTAGTGGCATCAGTGACAAAGAGAGGGAAAGGATCAAATTGGGTTCTCTTTTTTGAAACCTTGTGCCCCAACACATGTGGTTCCTTGAAAAAAATAGTAAGACATGTGGTTTTTGCGTTGCATGTGTGCCCCCAAAATCAGGTTCTGTGAAATTTACTCATCTTTTAACTACTCCATCTATTTTACTATATCGTTGCTCAGCCCACCATGCGCACAGACCAAGGTAGCACTAAATCTAAGTTTGGGGCATTTCAATGTCCGAGGAACCAGTTCAAAACTGAACAGATGAAGTCAGTGCCTTATGCTTGGCTGTCGGAAGCATGCCTTATGCTTCGGCTGTCGGAAGCATCATGTATGCTCAAGTTTGTACACACCCTAATCTAGCTTTTGTTACTGGGATGCTTGGCAGATATCAGTCAAATCCAGAACCGGACCACTAATAAGCCGTTAAGAAATCTTGCAGTATATGCAAGGCACTAAAGATTACATGCTCACATATCAGAAGTCTGATAACCTCGAAGTTGTGGCCTATTCCGACGCAGATTTTGCGGGGTGTGTGGATACTAAGAAATCCATGTCAGGTTATATCTTCACCCTCGCTGGAGGAGCTATTTTGTGAAAAAGCTCCAAACAAACACTCACTGCATCATCAACGATGCAGGCTGAGTTTGTGGCATGTTATGAGGCTACTGGGCAGACTGTATGGCTAAAGAATTTTATTCCTGGACTCAGAGTGGTAGACAGCATCTCTAGGCCACTAACATTATACTGCGATAATGAACCCGCATTTTTCTATGCGAGTAACAATAAGTGAAGTGGTGCTGCCAAACACATTGACATTAAGTATCATGTTGTGAAAGATAGAACCAGGATCAAACAATTAATGTTAGACATATAAGTACTAAAGACATGCTTGCGGATCCGTTTACTAAACGCTTACCACCCAGTATTTTTCGTAATCATGTTGCCGGCACGGGACTACTGGAAGGCCTTTGATCTTGGAAATGAGGACCGTTAAATAAACCAACTCCGATCAGGCCGTGGGAGGTGGCAGTGGGCATCTTTGGTGTCGAAATATTGTGGGGATGGCGAGACATCGAGCCCAAAGTGCTGGAGGCAAAGGTGGAACGGCTGTGTAATAGAAAACCTCATGCTGACATGTGGCAGGGTGGAGAGGGTGACCCTAAGAGAATGCTCTCAGCTAGTTGTCCCCAAGATAAAGTCCGTTAAGATTTGATAGGAAATAATTCAACTTCGATGTACTTATGAAGCCACAACATTCCCTCCAATTTGTCAAGGTATTGGTGTCCTCGTAGAAACTGGAATTCAAGGAAGTTGTGATTGAGGGGAGCTGGCATCTGAGGAATGTGGTGATGGAGCTATTCTCGTCTAGCTGTTGGTGCAGGACCAAGAGATTAGAAGATGGAGAAGATTCGCCATGATTAGCACCATTTATTTTCAGTTTTATGATTTGGATATGGCCTGCGAGACACATTGTGAGCTACTCTTAATGTTGTAATGTTTGTGTGCATCCTCTTAATGAAGAGGCTAGGAGATCAATAATATATATCTTAAAAAATATATGCCCTCGTAGCATATTGTTACACCATGCTTACTTGTGCGGTTGTGCCTAAGATGTATACTAAAAATAATGATCTGGAGCATGTGAATTTCCAAACTCATTCAACCAAAGGTTAATTAATACACATTTTGTAAAAAGGAAAATCAATGGACAGTGCTTGTCATAATCAATGTTCTCAAATGTAGTCAGAGGCAGTATTATATGGCATTTCCACATTATATAGTTTTGTTGTGACCTTTTGGGTGGATGGGCAAGTTATGGCTATCGAGCTCAAATTTCCCTTTAAAAAAGGCAAAGTGTTGTTCTCAGATTCAGATGGGACAACAAATGGATGATTTTCTTATCCCAATATAGGTTAAAAAAGGTACAACACTCTCGAAATAAAAAGGGTACAGCACTGTGCAATCGGTAGGGCCTTATTCTTATCTCAAGATGGGTTAGATGGGACGAATAATCTGATTATTTTGTACAAATAATAGTGTTAGGGCACCCTAGCAAGCCGCATTAGATAGGGAGCTATCACTCTACCAGATTGGCATGTCACTCTTGTCGGATCGCACATGCTTCCAACTGCACCTGTGCATATATAAAAGGAATTTGCATCCATTTTGGTCTCTCGGGACGAACTGAAATGATGCATGCATGCATTATACATCACGATCTCGAGTAGAATAATGTATATGAGTTGTCCAAGTTGCCACCTTGATCTGGGTTTTATGGAATTAATACAGATCAGCAGTTGACAGTTACAGCTGCTCGTATAATTATTCCTGGGGTTTCCATTTGTTCGTTTGAGATAAATATGAATCTTAATTTCGGCTCGTTTGGCGTTGTCTGAGTGGTGGAGCGGAATCAAATCAAAGCAGCTCCCACTGGGCAGCGAAAAATAAGCTCAATAATTTTCTTAAACCAACTTAAGAGTTGAGAACAATTCTTGAAGCGCAATTTGGTTGGTGTTTAATTTATGTTCTGGTTGGAAGCACCTTATTGAGGATATTCCAAGGAAAGGCAGAAAATGCACCGGCCAAGATGAAAAAATGAAAAAAAGGAAGAAGGTTATGTAGAAGAAGAACCATTAATTCCCAGTGTAGAACTCCACTCTGACCACTTCCAAAAGAACATCTACGAATTAAAACTCCATAATTTGAGATCAATCTAAACTGCGGTATGCAATGTAATTTTGGAACTTGGTAATCTTCAGCTTAGCTAAAATCCTTCATCTCTTTAGTAGTTGGAGTGATGGCATTGTAAATTAAGGAAATGAAGATCTTTTCTCAGCAGCACGTACTGTAATAGCGTACATACATCAAACTCTGCACCTTCTAACTAAGCAGCAGTTCCGCAGTGGCATTCTTATAAGTTAGAAACAGCCCTTTCGATCCTTCCCACTGCAGTTTCCATGATGAGATCGACAAAAATTGACGAGTGTGGTACCCAGGAAAGAAAAACCTGCCTTACTATATACTCCTGTGTGACTGTGTCAGAGCTGGACAGTTCTGCGGATGAGCTCGACAAGTTGCCGTAACATGGCACCTCACTACCCAAGTACCCAGACGCGTGCGTCAGCAAATAGGAATTGTCAAAGGAGTGCAGGGCGCTATCTCTATCCACCTCAGATCAGAACCGGTCGAGAACGCAACGCCTCGAGCTCTCTCCGTGCATGCGTGTGCGGGGAACTCGCGCATCCGGGAATCGGGCGTCGCTCTGATGAGACTATGCTGAAGTCTGACGATCAGATCGATGGATCTTTTGCCGAACCTGCGTTTCTTATGCCACTGAGCAGGGCGAGTAATATTCAGTAATCGTGCCAAATGTCTCGTAGAATGCTTTCGTCTGCGGACGATTACGGACCGTAGAATGTTTTATCGATTTCAATATACGAACTCAGGGGGCATCTCTCCTTATAGTATATCCGGTTGTTAAATTGAGAAGTACTTCCATCGCTTCCGTGACTTTTTGAAATTCCTTAGATGTGATAGGGTTTATTAAAATTCGAGCTATCTCTAAAAGCTTTTTATACTTTAAATCTTAGTACTATAATATTCATCCTCCCTCACGTATAAGAAGGTTTCGTTCTTCAATATGGTCTTTAACACGCTTCCGCACCATACTGTCCTTGGAGAGATCAATCTCCATACTCTCACCTGGGGGCTACGCAGTCTGTAGCTAGGGCTCACGTCGCTGATCGTGTCATATTCTATTCATGTTTGATCAGTTTTTTCTCTCTCGCTAATCGCTTGATTGGTTTTCTTTTTTAGTTTGTCAATCAAATATCGGTTTGTGTCGCTCGCCGCCGTCGTTATCGCGTCGCTACTTCAACATCAGCATCGACTCTCCTCCGACTGTCCCTTCTTCCTCGACGTCACGGTGGACACCAGGCACACCACTCCTCGGACGCCTTCAAGTGTCACTGCCCAGCTACACCATCTGCACACCGTTTCCACGCTGGATCATCGTCGCCATCAGCAAGTACGCGCTACGCTGTCGAGCACCGAACAACTGTCACGCTCTCCCCCTCGGGCCGCAGCGCCGCCACCCGTGGTCACGGCCATCCGGCTTCCGCAGCACCTCTCTAGGCACGACCCTATTGTCAGTGGCTCCCGCTGGTGCATCACAACACCATCGTGCTACGTTGACTCATGCTACCGCTGTGTCATCTCCCTTGGCGCGGCATCATTGTCAATCTATGCTTGTGCATGGTCTTCATCACGCTGTTTGGGTGCTTCTCCACCTACTCTAAGTATTGCCGCTGCATCATCACCTCTTCCTCGTCTACCGTCCGTTGTCTAGTCCAACACGTACATGCATGCAGTGTCGCAGTCTGGTTTTTTATGCTTCCATGCACTTTTTTCTTCTTATCATCTCTGCATTGCAATTGCGTCGCATCGGCAGTCTCTTATCTGTCGCTCTGCGCATCGCAATTGCTGTCGTGTGCTCTCCCTGCTGCTGCTACATCTACAACCCTCAAGAAACTATTGCATGACATGTGTTGGTCCTTGTCTTGGCGCACCTGATTCTGGCAAAACCAATGTGTGCCGTCCTCCTTGATGCATCTTCGGTTCTGGCAAAACCGGTATGGTGCTTCGTCTACAACGGCTTTGACTACATCGTCTTCGACATCGACTTCTTTCTTGACGACTGTCTCAATCGCGTCATCGTCTTCTTCACGGCGTTCCTTTATGCCCGCAACTTCCAATATGGCTACATCGACTTCGACAACTTCAACTTTGGCTACACCCACCTCGAGGCTCAATACAATCGTGCAATGCATTACGTCATATTCATCATCTTTAACTTTTTTATCAGAATAAGTAAAAAAACCTCGCATATCTTAATTTTCTATGTGGGTTGTATGCATCTTTAATTGATGTAGAGACGGAGGTAATATGAGCTTACACTATCAAAAAAGGAAACGTTAATTTTATATTGAAGGTTATTATTCGCGTAATATTCAGTAATTGTATAGAGTGTCCAGATACTTGTTCTTGTATGGAGAAACCTCTCAAGGCCCACTGCGAAAATATCAGGTGCGCACCAAAAATCTCTGGCAGCTCCTGCATGGCATCATCTGACTTAGGCAAGAATAGTAGCCGCCGCTGTATCTTTCCCAATCGCACCTCTCCAGAATGGTCATCGTCGGATGTGTCGCAGATCACTTACCTACCGAGTGACTGTACACCCCCACTGGGTATATAGGAATAGTTTGCGTGCACTGCACGACGAGAACTCCTCTCGCTTTCACCACTACCTTTTCGTTAGCCAGGTGCATTTATGCATGGACCATGAACTCAGTTAGTATAACTGCATTGGCATTTTTATTAGCGTATAAACTGAGGCATTTCGCTGGGAACCACCTCTTCACGGGTGGTGGGGTACCTGTGGGTATATAGCTCCATCTAAGAGGGTCTAAGGGATTGTTTGGTTCTCAGTGTTAAAGTAGTAATGTATATATTAAAGTTTAAATCTTGTGTAGATATTGACTTGGAGGTCAAGTTGTATTTTTGGTTTTGATCGTAACAAACTCTATAACTGGCCGATCGCATTTTATTGACCCGGAAAAGACGCCCACGTCGCTCTCCTGGGCGGCTCGGGCGGAAACCCTAGCCGCCGCCGCCGAGCCTCCCCCTCCCCCATCCTCCCCCCTCGCCGCCGCCGGAGGAAGCCACCGGGCAAAGCCCGCGTAGCGGACGGTGGCGGCGAGGCCTCTTTGCCCGGGCTCGGCGGGCGGTTTGGAGACGGGAAGCTCGCTCGGTTGGCGGCGTTTTCGTCGGGTCAGAAGGCAGCGGCGCCGGGTCAGACGGCTGATGGGGCCCCGGGCCGTGGCGGCGCCGTGCAGCAGAGGTCCAGGCGCCGTGCAGCGGAGGCCTAGGCGCATGGATCTGGGGCCGCTGTGCCCAGATCCGTGCGAGCGGGGGCGTGCGGCTGGCAACTGGTCCGATGGCCGGTGGCGTGGGGGCGCGGTGGAGGCTCCGCTCCTCCTCTTCCCCCGGCGGTCGGCCGGCCTGTCTGCCCCGTGGCTCCGGCGTGGCGAGTTTCCCGGCCCGGCGCGGGATCTGGCGCGGGCTGCCCAGCCCTAGCCAGAGCTGGGCTCTACGGGCGTGGGGGTCTGCTGGCTGCCTCTGGTTGGAGGGCTTCCCATGGGCCTGCGGAACTTGGGCGGCCGGCGTGGAAGCCTTGGGATGCGGACCTCGGGCGGCCGGACGTAGGAGGGCCCGTCACAGGCACAGGAAACAGGTGGTGCTGGTCTCTCATGTCGTGATCCTCGCATGTGCCAATGACAGGCCCGGTGGTGCTAAGATCCTCGGGCGAAAGCTCTGCTCGGTCCTTGACTGATGCCGGCAATGGCGGCGCTCAAGTGCGTCGTGCTCCTTCCTGGAGGCGTTGTCGTTTGGATCTCACCATCCGAGGTATCTCCAGGAGAAATCCGAAGAATCAGCTCGCTGGTTCGGGCGGCGGTGGCGCCTCAACGTCACACCCCCCATGGGGGCGTTGCCTTGGAGTCCTGGATTTGGCGATTTTGAGGTCGGCCTGTGAACCATCTTTTGACGGATGTTAGGGCCTTAGGTTGCACCGGCAAGACTGATATGCAGATGACTCTGAGCGGTGCGTTTTCGTCGGTCCTGTCGGTACTGGAAAGGCGTCTCTGGACCTCGCTTCTCTCTTTCTGGCGCAGGACCTCCCTTTCAGGTGCCGACTGTTCCGACAAGCGTGGCCGTGGCGGGCTTATCTCAGTGCAGCAGATGGGCGTGTTTTTTGGTTGCTGAGATGAAGTCGAAGTCGCTTCATCGAGAGTTTACAGGCAGGCAGGGAGTGTGATGAGCGATGGACGATGACATTACAGGCAGTCTTTGAGCCCGGATTTTCGTCTGTATATGTTTGGGTTGGCCGGCTTTGTTAGGGTTGCTGCCTCGTCGGTTCTAGCTATGGCCTAATTTAGTTAGGTAGCTTCCCGACGCCCGTTGCAGGGTATTGGTGCAAGGGATAGTTCCCTTGATGGCTTCGGCCGGAGTTCCTCGATCCTAGCATTAGACCTAGTTCAGCTAGGTAGCTTCTCGAGGGCTACGGCCGGTGTTTCCCTTTGTATGGTTTTCGGCCCGGTTTCCCTCATAAACGGGGCCAATTCTCTTCTTCTTAATAGAATCGCAGGAGCTCCCTGCCCCTTTCGAGGTGTTACTTCGAAAAACAAACTCTATAACTAACTCGTCTGTTTGGCCTATATAATAAACTCATGCGGCCTAAAAGGATTACATGCTTCCTAAACCAATATATAGTTTTACATGGTACTAGATCCTTCCTCTTCCACCCCAACTAACATGTCGACCGGTTCCTCCTTCAAATCCGTCATGGTCGCCCTCAACCACCCCATCACCAAGAAGCTCACGAGGGAGAATTATCTCATATGGCAGGCTCAAGTTATGTCGACGGTGCGTGACCAGCAAGTCGTCTGGATACCTGGATGGGACGGCAGTCATGCCAACCAAGCTCATTGAGTCAAAGTGTATGAAGGATGATGACACTGTGGTGTCGAACATCATGCCAAACCAATCATATACGAATTGGGTTGCACAGGATCAGCAGGTCCTCAACTTCTTTCTCTCCTCCCTATCGAGGGAGGTTCTTACGGAGATCGTGTTGTTGACCATAGTGGTAGAAGTTTGGAGCACACTGGAAGGGATGTTCTCCTCGCAGTCCAGGGGGTGGGTGATCTAGACCTGCATGCAATTGGGTGGCAACCAGAAAAAGGAGATGCAGATTGCGGAATACTTCACAAAGATGAAGTCCCTCAGTGACTCAATGGCTTCAACCGGGCACATGCTCGACCATGACAATCTTGCCTCTTACATCCTTGATGGTCTTGATGCAGACTGGAATCCCTTGGTGACGTCAATGACGACGAAAACAGAGGCCATTGGGCTAAGTGATATTTATGGCTACCTTTTCATCTTTGAGAGGAGGGAGCTCCCTCGTACCAATCTTGGCCGAACTCCACATAGCGTGGAAGGAATGAAAACTACCGTAGCCACAGCGGTGGTCGCCAAGGCCGTGGCGATGGCGTCAATCGTTGCAACGGCAATAATGACAACTATGCAAAACTGCAGGCACGGCAACTGCAACGCGAACTATAACAACAACTCATGTAATCGCCCCAAGTGTCAACTTTGTGTCAAGATCGGCCACGAGGTAACAAAATGTTGGAAGTGGTTTGACCATGATTTCCATGGCGAAGAAAAGGTGGCAAGGTTGGTGATTACCTCCTATAGAATCAACACCAACTGGTATGCAGATACTGATGCAACCGACCACATCATAGGGGAGCTTGAAAAATTAATGGTGCACGACATGTACAACAGGCATGATCAAGTCCACACGGCCAACGACGCAGGTATGCAAATTTGCCAAATTGGTCATTCTTTTGTTCATACCCCTAATACAAAATTGCATCTTAATGATATTCTTCATGTTACCAAAGCCACCAAAAATCTTGCATCTGTTCATCGTTTAGCATCCGATTATCACATCTTTTTTGAGTTTCACCCTAAGTTCTTTTTGATCAAGGATCGGGACATAAAAAAATTATTCTTCTCGGTAGATGTGAGAATGGCCTCCATCCCTTCTCGCCAGGTCAATCAAGCTCTATGAAGCAAGTCATTGGTGCCGCCAAGCCATCTTCCTATCGGGGGCATCGTTGTTTAGGTCATCCGTCGTCCTTTACAATTCTGTAAGTGCTTAGTCAAAACAGTCTTCTTGTTTCTCATGAATCTGATAAAGAGTCAATCTATGATGCATGTAAAAAGGCTAAAAGTCATTAGTTGACATATCCTAGTTCATCGAGTGTGTTGAATGTTCCCTTAGAACTCGTATTTTCAGATGTTTGAGGTCCTGCCCATGCATCTGTTGGTGGTTATAAATACTATGTGAGTTTTATTGATGATTATAGCAAATTCGCATGGATCTATTGATGCCGGCCTAGCAAGATGACTATATCGTTTGCACTTTGGAAGTATTCCGAGATTTATCGATCCTAAGGAAACGAGGTGTCGTGAAAACGGTCACGATGTTGAGATCGTTCTTGAGCATTTCAGTGAGTGCCAGTGAATGCTTAGTGCATCATTTGAAGATGGCATTGTTCCTGAAATCAATTGTGGAGAGAAAAGTATGCGAGAAATAAATGAAACTAAAATTAAAAGTACAGAAATAAAAATTGAGATTTCTATTATGATGAAGAATAGGTTTAGGAGTAAGTTTCACCTATAGATCGAAATATTAGTATATGGATCAACACAATTATTATAGCATCGATAATCAAGATAAATAATTAAGTGGACGACACGTCCAAGAATCACCTATGTTGTCTGCCTACTCATAGGATCTGTTGTCCAACCCCAGTGCCGACATCTGCTGTGTCATTAGAATTATTAAGGCATGAGCTAGATCAACACTTAAAGCATTGTGACTATACCGGATCTCCCTAGGGGCTCCTTGTGTTTCTCTACACCTCACATTGTTGTCACTTTAGCTTTGAGGGTAGCACGAGTCTTCCCTAATGGTCACGTTGGGCACCTATTATCAAGGTGATCATACGAGACAAACATATCGAGAATACGAGATATAAAATAAACATGATCCAATATAAATAAATTTCAATCTACTAAGTTAATCATACTCCTAAAACCTATAAAGGACTACTCACGATCCATAGAAATTACCAATATCAAATCAATGAAGAAATTGCAAAAAGGAGATAAATGGAAAAGTATTTCGATTAAAATACACTTACAACCTTGCTTCTTGGGAATAGAATGGAGAGAGTACAAAAACTATGGTGGCTATGATGGTGACTGCATGACCTTCTCTCCCAATCCTCCCTTGTGGTCCTCTAGTCTCTCCTCTCTTCCCCCCTCCTCCTCTTCTTCTCTCTTCTCCTTCTCGCTGTACGACCTCGGCATGACCAGGCGGTACAGGCGGCCACGGTTGTACCATTGGTCGTCTTGCTCACTGGTAACTCTGTTCAAAGTCTAGTTACCAAAGATATCAATATGTGTCTCCTTATCCAACGATCCTATACACATATAGTCCCAAAAGAGAGATTTGCACAATACAGTTAATAGCAGAAGTTAAGAATTAATCCAATCAAAATGCATTGAATAAGGATCAAACTTGAATAAATAGATGAGTACAAAATGAATTTCATGAGTTTCACCATCACGTTGAGCAACTCTTTGGCAAGAAAATCATAGCTATGCAAACCGATTGGGGTGGCGAGTATCAAAAGCTTAATGCGTTCATTCAACATATTGGTATTTCTCACCATATCTCTTGCTCGTATGCTCATCAGCAGAACAGATCAGCTGAGTACAAACATCACCATATAGTGGAAGTCGGATTAGCTCTTCTTGCACATGCATGCATTCCCCTAAAATTCTAGGACGAGGTGTTCCTCATGGCCACCTTTCTGATAAACCAACTTACTAGCATGGTTATAGATCTTGCTACCCCTCTTGAACATTTATTTGATTGAAAACCAGATTATTCTTTTCTTCGTATTTTTGGGTGTGCTTGTTGGCTTAACCTTTGCCCATACAATTCTCACAAAGTAGAATTCCAGCCTAAGCAATGTGTGTTCCTTGGCTATAGCAATCTTCACGAGGGGTATAAATTTTTAGATGTTTCTACTGGGTGCATCTACATATCACGAGATGTTGTCTTCAATGAATCTCTGTTTTCTTTTTACACTCTTCATCCCACCACCAGCGCCCGACTTCGCAATCCTTTTGTTGCCATCTCATCTTCTAAATACACCATTTCCTAATTATGGGGATGGATCGATAGATGATCAATTGGCTAATTATAATACTACTAATCCCTTTGCTTTTGAGAATCATGGTGCATAGGATAGGGTACACAGAGCAGAAAGTGCTAGCGGGAATTTTCAAGCGGATTCTCCTGCTCTGCCCATCGGATTAGCGCAAGGATCAAAGCATGGTCTCCCTACCGGATCGGCCTCGGGATTCGAGGTGGTCTCCTCACACGCATCAGCTTCTCCTTCTGCGTACGGTTCAGGTGCGGTCGGCCACATGGCGGATGTCAATTTAGGTGTGATAGAATTAGCAACGAACCAAACAAACCCTAAATCGTGGCCACCTTTACCATTTTTCCTAAGCTCAGTGGAAGATTTATGATCCTGAGTTTTCTTTTCTGTGCTTAGGAGTGTACTTGAGTACATGTGTATGCACGTGTGCGTGTCTATCTCATAACTGAAAACATACGATACTTTTGAGCAAAGGATAAAAAAATGCTTGTGAATTGAGGCTTTATGTTCTCTGAATTCTACAAGATTTAAAAGCACGAGAAATCATCAAGAAACAAGGAGATGGAGAAAAAAAGAGATAAAAATTTATACTATTTTTTCCTCTAAAATTATTATGGAATGATCCATCATAATTGTTGTTCCGAAAAGTGGGGTGGAATGTTTTCCCAAGGAATCAAATCCTCCAAAAACACCTTCGCTTACCTTTGTTCCTGTTGTGCAACCGTTGTCGGCGAGTCTGGTCCTCGGGTTGCACAGCCTGGCCGAGGAAGAAGATGACGAAGCATGTGAATGAAATGTAAAGCACAGGACACAATGTGGGAGAAAAGGGGAGCTCTTTATTAGATTGATCAAAAGTTACAGTACAATTGCCTCCCATCTTCTTTTATAGCCAAATCTAGTGAAAGGATAAGTATCCACTTAAGTGCTTACTTAGAGAAACTAAACCCACCCTCATGGCAAGTGGCCCCCACTTCCAGTGGGTCCACTAGTTTTCCAACACTCCCCCTTGGAAACTTGTCACCTATAGCACATGTCCCAAAAACTCCGAAAAACCCAGTGGAAAAAATACTTGGAGAAAGGGCCCATGGCATACATTGGTCATGGTGCACGAATTGCCTCATTAACAACCTTGGTTTGAGAAACTTCGATAAAACTCACCCAAGGGAAAAAGAGTACAATTCATCTGATTATTCAACCAGATACTTGACTTTCTTGTCAAGATTTTACCTATGAGTTTGCAAGGATTCTCTCCCTGAGCACTGCAATTTCCTAAGTCTTATCATACCTATTCCGCGTACGCACCTTTCAAAGGTCGACGTCGGTAATGACTTAGTGAATAAATATGCCAGATTTTCACATGACTTAGTATGCAGTATTTTTATTTCGTCCATCTTTTGCAATTCATGAGCATAGAAGAACTTGGGGTTGATATGCTTAGTGAGATTGCTCTTCACATAACCCATTTGTACTTGTGCAACACACGCTGTATTATCTTCATAGATAATTGTGGGGGTTTGTACGGGTGTTCAACCCACATGACATCTGTATGTGGTTGATCATCCGTCGAAGCCAAACACATTCTCGTGAAGCTTCATATAAGGCAATAATTTCCAAGTGGTTCGTCGAAGTCGATACAAGACTTTGCTTAGACGATTTCCATGAGACTGCAGTTCCGCCACATAGGAAAACATACCCTGTCTGTGACTTAGCTATATGCGGGTCTGAAAGATACCCAGCGTCGGCATATCCAACCATGGACAAGTCTTGATTATTTCTAAAGAACAAGCCAAGGTCCTTGGTTCCTTGGAGGTAGCGAAATACATCCTTAATGCCTTTCCAATGCCGTTTGGTAGGCTCAGAACTATATCTTGCCAACAAATTCACGGCGAATGCAATATCCGGCCTCGTGCAATTTGCAAGATACATGAGTGCTCCTATTGCACTCAAATATGGGAATTCTGATCCCAGAACTTCCTCCCTCTCTTCCTTAGGTCTAAACGGGTCCTTGTCTTGATGTAGGGACCTCCCAATCATGGGGACCTTCGAAGGGTATGCCTTTTCGAAGCTAAATCTTTCTAACACTTTCTGAGTGTAAGAAGACTAATGCACTAATATCCCTTCAGGGACAAGTTCAAGTTGCAAATCTAAGCAATACTTGGTCTTGCCTAAGTCTTTCATTTCAAATTCTGACTTCAAGTAAGAACTTACTTCATCAATATCCTCAGGTGTGCCAATGATATTCAGATCATCTACGTATATCAAGATTATACAGAATCCATCCTGGGACCTTCGTATAAATACACAAGGGCAATCTTCGTTGCTCATGTAGCCTTTCTTGCTTAGTATCTCGCTTAAGCGATTATACCACATTCTGCCAGACTGTCTGAGTCCGTACAGTGACTTTCTAAGTTTCACACTATACAGGCTCCTATTTGCTCTATCTTGGTTCGGTATGGGAATACCTTCTGGTACCCTCATGTAAATGTTCGAATCCAAGTTTCCGTATAGATATGCTGTTACCACATCTATTAGTTTCATTTCCAGATTTAAATTAACTGCCATTGAGATTAAATATCTAAAGGTAATTCTATCCATGACCGGAGAATAAGTTTCCTCAAAATCGTGCAACAAGCCTTGCTTTGTATCTGACCACCTCATTATTTTCATTTCTCTTACGAACAAAGACCCACTTATGACATACAGGGCGTATGTGGTGAGGGGTTAGGCTTACGGGCCCAAATACCTCTCTTTTGTTCAGAGATAATAATTCCGCGGTGAGTGCCTCTTGCCATTCTTTCCAATTTGATCATTTCTTACAATCGGCGAGCGATACAGGCTCGGGATCAAGATTAATAATCTTGGCAATCTTATTCGCAAAATAAATGTCGACATTAGCTGTTACTCTATTCAAAGATTCCCCTGTTTCTGTATAGTTTATGGCCATTTCTTCATGAAGCGCTTCTTCATGCGCTTCCCTTTGCTCATCACTATTTTCTGTAGCGGGAGCAAGGTCCTTAAGCTTTCCTGCGCCAATGTGTGCGCACACATCTCCGCTATGTGCTTCCTCCAACGGAAGGTTCAAGTCAGGAACTTTTTGTTCTGTACTTGTGCCAGGTCTCAACTGACTCCCCTTATTCTTTTGGGGCGCTTCAGTGGTTTTCCGTGGTAAGTCCTTCTTGTCCTTTTTCGCCGAGTGTCGCCGGGTACTTGGGACACGAAGGGCTGGAGTTCTTGTCCTTTTATTCTGAGGCCTTTGGATGGGAACGGATATACCTTCATCATTTCTGAGTATTTCAACCCTCTCCGGTGCATTGCGTGCGGGCACATGCAACTTAGTCACGGATTTTAAATCACTAAAGTGATCCGGCAGGTGATTCGCTAATGCTTGCAAATCAATTATTTTCTAGACCTCTCTATTTGCTTCACTAGTACGCGGGTCATGTGCTTGGATCCCCGTGGCTTGCCACGTAATTTCGTGACATTTTTCATCAAGGGGTTGATTTCCTCCCCCGAATGTCGGGAAATGATCCTCATCAAAAATGCAATCATCAAAGTGGGTGTCAGGGCCCTAGAATTCTATATGACTTAAGGAAACACTTGTCGTCAAAGACCGAGCAGCTACCCAACCGATGGCACGGTACCTACGCCGTGAACACCTGGAATTAGATAGCCCGACACCTGACCAATGCACCATACGATCACCAGAGTCGTATGCCTTCACCGCTGGTCAAGCCGGCCAGAAGCGAACAACGTTCCATAACCCACATACAATTCCAAAGTCCTGTGGAGAATTAAAGTCACTCTCAAATCCACTAAGCACAACAAGATTGGAGGAGCCCGGCGATGATACCCTCACCCTAACCTAACCCGGAGGTCAGTGGGTCACCCGAAGGCCCGGTACCATCACCCACACCCTGCCTGACCGGCACTGCATCTCAGTCAGCGGGTCACTCAACCACACCCTGTCACACTTAGTGAAAGAAAGAACGACTGTAACTCTTCATGGCTAACTCATACACTTCAAAACCATACACGCACGGTGTATGAGCAGCCCAATGAACAACTTGTATATCACAACAAAACACTAAGAGAAGGATTACCAGATAATTATAACACATCCCATACTCGGGGCAGTATTTATCTTACATCCAAGCGACTCGCAGGTCGTCCATGTCAAAAGAAATATCAAGGACAGCAGCGGAAAATATTATAAAACGGAGATGGCAGCTTATGCCCACTCTCCCAAAAGCTTCACAAGTCTACAGGACGTTCTGACTGGGGAAAACCAAGCAAGCACACTTCGGATTCAGCACACATGGACCATGAAATTCTCCTAATTTAGAGCACCTGCAGGAATGGAATTCCCAACTGAGTACTTTCGTACTCGCAAGATGCTAATTGCTCATTCCAGTTTAACTTATTCATGATATGGAAGAATCAATAGCACAACCAAGCAATTAACCCACTTCATCCTAGCATGTTAAAGAGAACTACACCTGTTGTCTTTAGCATACTAGCATGGCAATTTTAAGGTAAACCAAATTAATCCATAAGCATCAATAGTTCATGTGGCAAGCATTATCATACATTGGACCAATCATGTCAAGATCAATGCATCCAAGTCAATAAAAATCAATCAAGATCACACACTTGATTGGCAATTCGAGTTCATCCTAATAAGGATTTTGAACATGAGTGACTCCTGTCACTATAATTTCAATTGCCCACATAGTTGGCCACGTAGCTCACGTAGTTCACATAGTTGCACGTAGCTCACATAGTTCACATAGTTGCACGTAGCGCACATAGTATCACATAGGCGCACATAGCTCACTTAGTAGCACGTAGCTCACATAGTCAGCATCCTTTCCGTGGTAACATCTATTACCACCAATTCATGACAGTTCACATAACCTACCAGTTATGAATATCCAACATATCATATCCATGCTAACGACATTACGAATGACCAAGCAATCATAGTCAAGATATACAACACCAAAGAAACAAGCAAGCCATTATCAACCAAGCATGACATAAGAAAAACCGGAATATTTCCAACAAGCGAGCATGCTTGCCTGGCCCTTGAACGAGTGCTACTTGTCGGTATTTACTCACAGATCAACCTTCGTTGTCCAGCCCTATTAATGAGAAATCCGAAGTGCTGGAGAAACGAAGATAACAGGCATTCGATTAAAATCAGCAACAATACAAGGTGATATTATGAATGGAAGACACTCTAGAATATAGGAAATGCAAGTATGAAACTAATGCAACTGGAACCACTCGATTTGAGCTGCTAGAACTTACGATATGGATTTTCGAAGGATATATGTTATTATTAGGGCCGCTTATGCGTACCCACTTGCGACGAGTTAAAAGGAATCATATTGAAGGAAGCACATGAATCTCGGTATTCTATTCACCCTAGAGGCACAAAGATGTACCAAGGCTTGAAGGATAAGTTTTGGTGGCACGGCATGAAGAGAGGAATAGCCGATTATGTTGCCAAGTGTGATATGTGTCAACGAGTCAAAGCCGAACACCTTAAACCCGCAGGATTGCTACAACCCCTCAAGGTACCCGAATGAAAATGGGATGAAGTCGGTATGGATTTCATTACCGAACTTCCAAGAACGTCAAAAGGGAATGACTCTATATGGATCATCGTCGATCGACTAACCAAAGTCGCACACTTTTTACCAGTCAAGACTACCTACCGAGGAAACCAGCTAGCCAAGCTCTGTCTCACAAGGATAGTCAGCTTGCACGGTGTCCCAAAGAAAATCATCTCGGATAGAGGTACCCAATTCACCTCTAGATTCTGGGAAAGCTTGCATGAAGCCCTAGGAACCTGCCTAGCTTTTAGCATAACATACCATCCATAGACAGATGGACAAACAGAGAGAGTAAATGTCGGACCCCTCTCAATTGGACAGAGACTGACCAAGGAAAGACTATCGGCCCTGACATCCTTCGAGAGGCCGAGGAGCAGGTCAAGTTTATTCAAGACCGATTGAAAACTGCTCAGTCAAGGCAAAAGAGTTACGCCGATTCTAAGCGACGTGATATCACCTTTAAACCCGGAGATTATGTTTATCTTCGAGTAACCCCTCTCAAAGAAACTCAGCGGTTCAACGTCAAAGGCAAGCTGGCACCACGATTTGTTGGACTATTCAAAATCTTGGAAAGAAGAGGAGAAGTCGCTTACCAGCTAGAGCTACCTTTAGAACTATCGGAAGTTCACAACGTCTTCCATGTGTCTCAGTTAAGGAAATGTCTGGAACCACCTACCCAGCAAGTGCCGTACCAAGATCTCGACGTTGGCAAGGACCTCACCTACGTGGAGCAACCCACGCACATTCTTGAAAGTCAAGAACGTCGCACCCGGAGCAAAGTTGTCAAGTTCTATAAGGTTCAGTGGAGCAACCACTCCGAAGAAGAAGCAACCTGGGAGCGAGAAGACTTTCTGTTGGATAGGTTTCCTCATCTCCTTTAGTCTGTAGAATCTCGGGGACGAGATTCGATTTAAGGGGGATAGGTTTGTCACACCCTGATTTCCATCGCCCTGATTTTCCAAAAACCTAAACCCTATTAGACGCGTATATGCGTATATGTTTCAATCCTATTGCATGTTCACTCGGATTTTAGTTCTTCTCGGAGCATGGCATTTCACGGGAGCACTTGAGTTAGGTTGCACCGTCACGCAACGAACCCCATGTCGCAACCCCATTATCGCATGTGCATATAAAACCCTAAATCGGACACACGCACCGTATACGCACGACACCTCCCGAACCCAAACCCTAAGTGGCAACTCACCCATCTTTGCTCCCGACCCTCCAAGTATGAACCCTAACCTCTCCCATACCCTGCCTCAGTCGTGCCGTCGCCGGAAACCCTAAAACCAAATCTGCCGCCCTATTTCCTAATAATTCCTTTATCGGACAGAAACCCTAAAATCCATATTTCATGTGTTTATTTCCACCCAAAAATCCTGGAAAATTTTCATAAAATGTCTAAAAATTATTTGTCACCCAAATATGAAATAATAATTGGAGGTCCAGTTCAAAAATCTAGGATTACATTCAAATTTGAAATTAGGTCAAAACTTCACCTTGAACTACAACCCATGCAATCAAAGTTCAGAAAAATCCCAAAAATTCACACAACACTCACCATTGGTCCAGGAACTCAATTGTGCAAAACATGTCTATGTCCAGTACAAAATCTTGCTAGAAACCCTATCGAACTCTTTGCTTCCATCTTCCCTTTTCCATGAATTCGAGCTCAACACTCAACCACCTGGCTCCAAACTTCTGCCAGCATCCATACTTCACTCCAGGACCCTGCCTCACCCCCTTTCTTCCAGTGAAGAGTCCTAATCCACAGTCTTCAACCCTAATGTCAAGTCATGCCAGCATCGGCAAGCTCGGGACAACAGTGTTCCACACGAATCCATGTCAACCTCTATTGCTCTTCCCACTCTCTAATCATCTCAGCATCTCTGGTCACCTCTTGCACCTCCCCAGCACGCCAGGACACGCCAGGGCATGCCCATGCCGTTCAGGACACGCTCTGGCATCCCTCTGGACACGCTCCAGCGCATGGCAGTGCCGACCACCAGCATCACCCACATGCCAACCAACGTCTCGTCGCCGGCCGACCAAATCCCACACGCCACCACGCACCCTAGCCCTAGCAGAGTGTTGCACGCCATCATCTCATCCTCGCAACGTCTCGGTGCCGTGCACGATTGCCCACAGCGGCCGCCTCGCTGCCATCCCATGCCACCGCTATGAGGGCGCCTCCCCTAGCTTCTTCCTTCGACGCTAAGCACCTCCCTCCCTCTCCAAGAGTCGCTGCCTCGGCCAATCTCACCCCAGCCTCCACCCGCTTGCTCACCGCCCAAAATCCGCTACCCCCGCTCTAGCAAAGGAAGCAAGCAACGCCGGATCCTTTTAGCAATTAGTCCCTGCCATTACCGTCGCCATCCCCTCTAGAACTGGAACCAGCAAACAATTTTGAAGATTAGGCGCCGAAGACGAAACCCCCAAATCCGCTGCCGGCATTGCCCGTCTTGCTGCCGCCGCTGAGCCAAGCACCAGCTCGGTTTGGTTGATTTGACCAGCGGGTCCCACGGGAGCTAAGGCCCGAACCGGTGAGTGGCCGGGCGCACCACTGCGAGCGGGCCCGAGGCCGACCGAGCCCCGCTGTCGGGTGCGGTGAAGGCGCCCTGCCCTTTTTCCCGCCTACCTACTAAGAAGATGTAATGTCTCTGTGAAGAAGGCGCAAAGCACTAGAACCGCCCGGTTTGGTTTTCCAGCAAGCTTTTCAACCATTGGTTCAGCCGGTTCGGCATTAAAATGACCGGTTCTCAGAAAACCTCCTAAATAAAAGTTGCTCCCAAAAATATTTCCCATCTTTTGGTTCAAACAGATTTTTAAAAACTCAAATTTTTCTTGCTGCACAGAGAGTAATTCAAATATTCTATTTAAATTCAAATCCTTTTGAAATTTCTTCTGAACTTTTGATCCATTTGAAACTCTCTAACAAGCTAAAGCTTTAACCCTCTGATCTTAGCATAAGAACATATATGCATATATACATGTTGCATGATCCGAAGATGAAGAAGGCATGTTAAACCCTAAAAACCCTAATGTCAATTTCATGCATATATATGTTTTCTTTGTGGCACCCAACCATGTTGGACCCCATCAAAAATATTTCTCCAGCATCTTTTGAACCACTAAGTCCCTGGACACTCCCCCCACCATGTAGACCTAGGGTTTCCAAGCAAAGAGAGTATAGACTTAAAACCCTAATCCCGATAATCTCCATGTGCATAAAATATAAAGACCCCAACCTTCTTTTCTCCCGAGTCATTCTTGCACATCAAAAGCATGGCACATGCTCTACATTTCCTTTTGGTTCTTGCCTCGTTTGGGTTCTTATTGGTGCTTTTTGGAAACGTGTAGTTGACGGTGTGAGGTACGTTCGTCAGGAGGAACCCGAAGCATCCTCGCGTCCGGAACAAGACCAGGAACTGCCAGGCAAGCTTTCCACCCTTGATCATGTTGAATCTCAAGTTTACGAAATGTTATTTTGCTTACGAAACATGCATGCTATGTTCTACGACCCGTTATTTTATGTAGTGAAGCTATAACCGATAATTAGCAAACCCTAGTCCGACCCTGTATACCTCGTCACCTTAAGGACTACGTATTCCGGGAAAGTTACCAGAAATCTAGGGTAGAGCATGTATGTATGCTTAGCTCTGCCGTAGCAAAACTAGGTTTTCAAAAAGAGAAGAAATACTCCCATATTTCATGTGGCAAAAGATTGAAAATGGACCGTTGTGTCCGAAGGTGTATGAAGGTAGTATATCCATGGGTTGGGATATTTTACCGTAAAAATGGCTTTGTGAAACCAACACGAAAATGGAGAAGATTTTGATCCGAGTCGGAAATGAAGGGGGAAAGCAGGAAGCTTGTTAAATGCGAGGTAATGCCCAGCATGGTTCTCGCAGCCCGTTTACGGGTGAGGTGTGAAGTCCCTCTCGTATCACATAAGGACCGATCTTAAGTACCGTTTGGCTAAGTCTTACCGTACGTCCACATGTCCTTTATGGGAAGGACTTGATCTAGTACCCAGTCTGAACTAGCATGAACCCGTAGGCAGGGAGAAGTGTGCAGATGAGGTTGTAGCCTCTATAGAGAATAGTTTTCGTTGGAGCGATTTCTGCTTGCCACAAAGTTGGAACACCAACCTCCTTGCAAGCAATGATACTGACTCAAGCCAGATGTGGAACATGTCCTTCTGGCGGGTTCATGGCTGGGTTTACTCCGGTGAAGAATCTCGTTGTACTAGCTCTGGTAGTATGCGGTGTACAGTATGCCCAGGGTGACCTACATCGTGTGGGTAAAGCCGTACCACCTCTTCAGAGCGTTAAAACTATTCGAATAGCCGTGTCCACGGTCATGGATGAACTTGGTTAGGCCACACTAAAGTAGACTGGGTTTCAAAACCTAAAATGTGGTTAAGGGTTTAAGGACACGATCCGCCGAGTTCGCAGGGTGACTTGAAAGACTCCCGTTGTAGCGGGAGGAGTGAAGAAGCGGTTTCCCCGTTGAAGCAGGCAAACCCTAGGATTCCCCGTTGTAGCGGGCAATCACTATATCTCTGTGGTAGCGGATGAGCATATGTCTCCCCGTTGAACCGGGTGATTACCAGGCTTTTCCGTTGTAGTGGAAAGCACAGAAACGATCTCCCCGTTGTAGCGGGAAGAATGACGAAACAGGTACCCTGTCTCGCTGCGTCGAGACATTTTGCGAAAACTGCTTTTACTATCTATTTACATATTTCAACTGCAAACTTACTTTCTCGCACAATATGAAACATAGGCTAGAGCCATTTCTTGAAATACCCTTGCATGCACATATGTCCGTGCCAAAGTTTTCCCCGGTGGAAAGCTTGCGAGTACATTCAATGTACTCACCTGGCTTGTTATGTGGCCAGATGAGGAGGAGGAGTACCAGTCCGGAGAAAGCGACAGTGATTTCAAAGCGTAGGGTTTCAACCCCCAGTAAGTTGCCTGTGGTTCGGCATACCGATGGGTTATCTACTTCGTGTTTATTTCCACTGCAGTTTAAATTCGGCCAATAGGCCTGGTTTGTACTAAATAAAGACCAATTATGACTATTTGTGTAATGAACGATGTATCGCATGTTTATGCTATCAGGTGCTTGTATGTGCTAGCCACTGATCATGGGACTAGCACGGTAAACACAGGGGTTTATCTGGCCTCAAAACTGGATACGCCACACTAGACGGCGGGGCAAGCAGCCCGTTGGGGGAGGCGCGGTGAAGAGGAGGCCGAAGCTGCTGCTGGTGTTGGTGGCGACGTCACCGGGCGATGGGGGAGGCCGGTGGTCGGCCGGCAGTGCAACCTGCGGCAGGCTCCAATGGCGGCGGCACTTGGTGGGGCAAGGGGAGGAGCCGGCGGAGAGGATTGGCGGAGCTGCGCGGCAAGGAGCGGGGCTTGGGAGCGAGCGGCAACGCACGTGGCCGGTTTGGCTGGGAGTTACAGAGGCTTTGGAGAAATCGGTTTGGGGGAGAAAGGAGAACGGGGGGGTGCTGCCTCGGTTATGTCGGGTGAGGGAGGAAGAAGGAGCAGCGACACTTTCCTGAGGACGTGGCGACAACAGAGGACTGCGGAGGAAATGGGCTTTGGCCCAAGGAGCAACGCGGAGAGAACCTGGGCAGGGTAGGCCCAGTACGGGATGGAGGAGGAGGATTTTCCTTTTGTTATTTTCTGTGTTAACTAGTGTTGGATGTGTGAGAAAGTTTAACAAATTTCCAATATATACAAGAGCCCAGGGATGAAACTTAGAGTATATAACATCCGGAAATTGTTGTAGATAATTGTGGTGTCTCTTAGGCTATCGATTAATTGTGAAAGTGGAGTGGCTCAATTTCAGCTTTGGAGTGGTCGTGGTTCAATTGAATTTTAATTCATGTTGATTTTTATGTCGTAAACCTAGGGTCTTTAATCAGAGTCATTTTCAAACGGTCTATATGCATGCATATGAGGAAAATAAATCACTTTCATTCACGATAATCTGCATTGATCTCGTGTTTTGAGAATTGGGTCACTACAGCGGGCCGTATGGCAATCTCCAGTCATGGGTTCCAAATACCGAATTATGGAGACGGTTTCATAACCAACATAAATCCCAGACTTATGGAGTGGCAGCCAAACCTTCTAAGGTGGGAAATTTTCGGTGCCGACCCTTGTGCTAGTTGCATAGGAGAGTGGATGTTATAGGCCGACGGTCTAAAATTAATGAGATTTGCAGCGTGCAGCACTGCGTGTCCCTAAAAAGTTGTTGGTAAATTACAACTCTGTAATAGCGGTCTGGCAATGAATTTGATTCTTTTAATTAATGCCTCTGCCAAACCATTCTGGGTATAGACATGAGGTACTGAGTGCTCAACCTTAATTCCCATGCCTAGGCAGTAATCATCAAATGCTTTTGAAGAATATTCATTGACGTTGTCCATTCTAATGGACTTTACTTGATAATCTGGGAATTTATTCTTAATCTAAATGATCTGCGAGATTAGCTTTGCAAAATTATGATTTCGCGTAGATAGTAAGGTGACATGCGACCATTTCGAGGACGCATCGATGAGCACCATAAAGTACCGAAATGGCCCTGATCGAGGTTGAATAGGACTGCATATATTCCCTTGTATTCGTTCTAGGAAGACAGGGTTTTCATCCTTCACTTTCAAAGTGGATGGTCGAATAATTAATTTCCTCGTGGCACATGCGGGGCACACGAAATCTTCTTGATTTGGAAAGTTTTTCACATTAATATTATGACCATTAGAGTTGTTAATAACATTTCTCATCATTCTTAGACCGGGGTGGCCAAGCCTATCATACCATAGGCGGAATAATTCAGAGCTTCTGAAAACAGTTTTAAAGGCAGTGTATACCGGGGATGCTACAATTCTAGTATAGTAAAGCCCGGTGTCAAATGAAGAAAGTTTTTCTAATACCCTCTTTCCATGTACGTCGCGCTTAGTGATGAGTAGATATTATTTATCATTTTCATCATTGGTCTCTACATGGAAACCATTAGCGCGAATGTCCTTAAAACTAAGGAGTGTTCTAGTCGATTCGGGGTACAATAATGCCTCTTCTATCGTCAAAATTGTACCCATTGGGAATATAATTGTGGCTCTTCCGGAACCTATTATACTAGAACCGCTACCGGCGATTGTCATGATACTGCCCGTACCTTTGCGAATAGACTGAAAATATTTTGTCTCTCTTAGTATGGTATTAGTCGTGCCACTGTCCACAGGCATACTTCCTCCATTGGCGCCACACGTGTTCTAAAATATTGCATCTAATTAATAATGTTGTGAGTAAGTAGCAAATATAATTAAATGCATACACATTTCAGAACATCACATGCCATAAATGAATAAATGTTGAATAAATGAATAAGTCCGAATATCATCCAAACACCGAAAGAATAAAGTGTATGCTCTCATAGAGCTTGCAAATCCATTCAAGAATTATTAATGTATCTAAATGACTAAGGCATAAATGAAGATAACTTAGTGCATTCTGGCACTAGGCAGAATCAGCTACAAAGTAGCCTGAGATCTCCTCGCTGATCTGCTCGGGAGTCATACTTTCCTCCTCGGCAATCACGGCTGCGGCCGCGGTGATGTCGAGAGGCGAAGTGACTACCACCGTCTGAACCGGGATGTCCACCTGCATGGGGCCCACCATGTCAAGTGGAGCTACAACTGGCGCTGTAACCGCCGGAGGAGCCCTCCTTGAACAACTGCAAGGTGTGCCTCACGCCTTCTCTGGGCCTGGTAGACGTCAACCACGTGCTGGGGCTCTTTGCATTGGCAAGGCCAATGCCCATGACGGCCACACTTAAAGCAGTCCTGATCCTGCTCACCATATGACTTGTCATGGAGCTTGGCCGGCGATTTTCAAATCGGCATCGGGTATTTCATCGGAGAAACGATCGGCATTGGCCGACGATTTCAATCAGCAATGTTTTTCCGGGAGAATTTGCACGTGGGTGAAAACAAAAATGGAAAAGCCAATCTAGATGCCGAATACAAATATGGAATCTAGATTAGGAGGAGAACCCATTTTTCACGTTCGTCGATCTTTACCTCAACCGTGTAAAGTGAGCCTAGGAAGAAGAAGGCTCGGCGGAGAGGCTCGGCGGAGGGCGTCGTGCTGATAAACGTGTTGTGCAACCGTTGCCGGCGAGTCCGGTCCTCGGGTTGCACAGCATGGCGTAGCAGACGTCGAGGAAGAAGATGACGAAACACGTGAACGAAATGTAAAGCACAAGACACAATGTGGAAGAAAAGGGGAGCTCTTTATTAGATTGATCACAAGTTACAGTATAATTGCCTCCCATCTCCTTTTATAGCCAAATCTAGTGAAGGGATAAATATCCACTTAAGTGTTTATTTAGAAAAACTAAACCCACCCTTATGGTAGGTGGCCCCTACTTCCGGTGGGTTCACTAGTTTCCCAACAGTTTCAAATGGATGCTAACTGGAACCTCTCTGGGCTCTACAATCTAATAAGCTAAGATTGTATTATTTTCGCTACTAATTGTATTTTAATAATGGTGGGACATCTTCCGGCCTCTGTGTTTTCATAATACACACGACCATTGTTTTATTACATGAATTTGCACAACAAAAGGCTAAAACTATTGGGCCAAAACGAAAAAAAAACATTGTCAAAAACAGATTAAAGCTCAATACGCACGTAGCCTTCTACTGAGCTTCAATCCAAGAGTTCTGAAATAAATAGGATAATGCAAACTGTAACCTCAAACATTCGACCAGAGAGAAATAAATCATGTGATCCGTTTGAGACTAAAACCCGTAACGTTTTAAGGTTTGTGCGATTTAGTTCTCAAATGTGGGTACAACAGAACAAACATCTCAATCTCACACATTATTTGCTCGAAGATACATTAAGCTTTGTTGAAGAAATGATCCCCACGCTACCCCGAACTGACAGATTTCTCCTTGACAACGTCAAGATCCTCCTCCCCGAATCGACATGTTTCGCCTGGCGTTGATAGGCTCCGCAGGCATCACCGACAACGTCGAGGCAATGCTCCGTCCCGGCGGATGCCAAGACCAACGCTTCTTCCCGTGGATGTTGAGGCGACGCTCCGTCCTGATGGGGTCGCGGCACGACGAGGTTGCGTCACGAACGTCAAGGCCAACACGTCGTTGTAGCAACGTGTACTAGAATACTAAAGTGTTAGACTATCCCCCAAGATTCCTTGTAAAAGACCAAAATACCCCTCTTAGCGTGTTGTAACCCGAGGGGTACAGTTGTAATTTCTCATCTTCATTCTCATTCTCTATAAATAGGACCCAAGGGTAGAGAGAGGGTAGGGATTTTCTGATATGTAAAATCATAAATTCCGAAATATATACGAGAGTTTTCACTTCGCCTCAACACGAGGGTTTCTACTTTCCCCGACCGGAGTGTTTCACGTTCCGCCTCGTCCGACATCGCTCCCGCGCGCTCATTCTCGATGGACACTATACTTGCTCGTACTCCTCTGGTACTCCCGGAGATCGACGTAACCGATCGAGGGTGCCCAGAATACACTGCTTAGTTCCGTAGCTACGACAACTTTAATTTCTGTATTTTAGTTTTCAAATGTGAGAATTGAAGGAGATGACAACACATTACTTATTTATAATATGATAACAATATCTCAATCTCATACATAGATAACAGCTTAGCATATATATATATATAGTTGCACAAAAATTAACTAGCAGTTCAGTACTAGTGGCAGCTAGCAACATTTTAGCTCAGTGACACCAAGTAAAGATTACACTAGGTAGTGATCGATCGAGCTAGCTAGCTCGCCGGATTGCTACGCCGCGCGCGTGAGTAATTGGCCTGACCTCTGTGCTAGCTCAGAAGCACCAGAACGACGGCGGCCGCGCCTTCTTGGCCGGCGACGGCGAGATCTCCGGCACGGCGAACAGGTCGCTGTCGCTGTCGCTGTAGTATCTCTCCCGCACGTGCCCCTGCTTGGCCTTGGCCGTCGCCGGGGCGAACATGGAGGCCGGCACCTCCTCGAGGCCCCACGCCGCCGCCGCCGCCGGCGTCTGCGGCACGTGCGGCGCCCACGCGCCGCCGCGCTGCTCAGGCCGCCCGGCCACCACGTCGAACAGGTCCGCGTCCAGGAACGGCACCTGTTCGTCGCGCCCCTTCTGCTTCTGAGGAGCGCCAAAGAATTTGGTGTTCACCTTTAACCCATGAAAGCGGTGGACAGAGTACACGGCAAAGAGATGGCTAGAGATCACTTACCGCGGCAGCGGCGGCGGCGAAGGCGGCGTCGTCGAGGAGGAGGTCTTCGACGCGCCAGCCGGGGCAGATGTTGGTGAGGTAGTCCGAGATGCTGCTGCCGCCGCCTCCTCCTCCTCCTCCTCCCCGCCCTGGCCAGCGTAAAGAACCGCGGGGGCGTCCTCGGCGGCCGAGGAGGAGTTCTCGGCGGCCGAGGCGGAGAAGTCGTCGCGCTCGTCCGAGCTTGCGTCCGGCGAGGCGGTCTCCTGGTCCGCTACCGCGGCGGAGAGCTTGTCCCCGACGAGGAGGAAGCGGCTGTGCTTGGCCGTGAGCTCGTTGGCGCTGTGGATGGGCTCGTCGCAGTCGGCGCACAGGATGGCCCGGTCCTCGACGCAGAACACCAGCCCCCTCCTCTCCTGCAATCCAACAGTCAGCAGCAGCTCAGCTCAGTGTCAAGTACGCTCGTACCATCGGACGGGACGGACATGGCAAAAGAACGCACCTTGCAGACGTCGCAGAGCGGCGGGGGGGCATCGCCGGTGGCAGAGCTGGAGGGGTGGAGGAGCGTGAGGCGGCGGTGCGTGCCGGCGAGCTTGTTGGCGCGGTGGACGCGGCGGTTGCAGGCGGAGCAGAGCGCGGCCTCGTCGGCGCAGCAGAGCACGACGGCCGGCTCGAGGCCGCAGACGTCGCACTGCACGCGCATGGCGAGGAGGCTCCGGCTTCCCCGGCGAAGTCAAAAGAAAGAGAGAGCAAGAAGCTTGAGATGGGAGGAAGGAGGAATGAGGAAGTGGAGGGAAATATTATGCTAAGAAAAACAGAGGAAGAGGAGCACAAGGAGGGTGATGAGGTTATTATATAAAGAGACGGGGAAAATCAATCTTAATCAGAAATTTTATTATTATTCTAATGCCGCGTGGTTTGTTCAGAAGTTGGTGTGGGGCTTAAAACCCTAAAATATCTTTTTTACTCTATGACCCCTGAAATATCTAGGCTGCGTTTAGTTCAGAGTCTAGAGAGCGGAGTTGTAAACCAACTATGTCCCTTACCAAATATGTATGGGTTAGCAGGTTAAATTTAGCTCGGCCAAAATAATTTAGCATCTCTAACTAATCGAAAAGGTTGAAAAAGCTTTGTCCATTACGACTTATGTTTGTGCTAGCCACCTGGTCTAGCCATACAACATTTTGGGCTAACTGTCTTAGCTGCCAAACAAAAAAAAATGGAAAATTAAACCCACGCATAAAAGCCTGAATTAACTTAGCAAGATGTCTAATTTAACCTTAATCAAGTCTCGTCAAAAACTGGTTGATGAAACTCAACTCAGGTACCTAGTGAATTCTTACAAGAAAAAAACACACGCATACAACAAGGACGACGGGAGAGCTACCTTCCGATGGTTAGGCAAGAGTCCAACTCATAAAGATATCTTAGGAATAGATTGAACTAGGCTGAAAACTCAGTAGATGATGCTTCAGCTCATGACTGCTGCTACAGCTACGTGATATGGTTCATGTGAGGAAATAGGGCATGTTTTAGGTTGTAGGTACGATCGATGGATGATCCAGTACTCCAGCGTGCAGTGAGGCGAACTGCTGCTAATTAATCTGCATCACAGACTGCGCCATCTGCTGTTTTGTGTTTCCATTGGTCAACCAACAGTACCACTAAGCACAGCAATTTAGTTGCCATGGCGACGCTTAATTATTTTCTTGCTCCCATAAAGCAGGTAGGATCATGTTTTCTTTCATTAGATAAAAAAATTTATTTCTTTGCCGCCACAACAAGGAGGTACAGCAAGTACAGAGAAAACAGAGCTTAATAAACTCAACAACAGAACGAAAAAAAGGAGAAAAGTACACATGTTGAAGAATCGAATTGTCAATGTCTAATGTGTTCAACTCGACTGCCGAAGTTTATTTTGCAGTAGGCGCTCACGTTGAGGTATAAGTGGATGCGTATGTAGTGGTGTACATGTATTTCTCAAAAGGAAAAATTCTCGACCGCCGATGAGTTCGTGTACGAGGTTGTTCTGTTGCTAGTCATGTTATCATAACAAACCCAATTCACAGTTATAGGTTGCCAGAAAATCTTGATGCGATCGATGGCTAGATAGAGGGACGAACCCTCCTACTTTGATAGCTAATCCCAAATTGTTCATCGTCTCTTTCGCCGAGCCCTTTCTTTCTTGATGGCGCCTTGTCCTTGTGCATTGTAAATGGGTTTTCATCACCTGATTGAGTGATTAACAATTCCTTGATGTGAGAATACACATAAGCTCATCCATCATCTCAGAGAGCCGCCATAATAATCACATGATGGCAAATCCACTCTGCCACTTTAAGCCTCGACGGGTGAGCCGGCACGTTGGCTGCCGTGCCGCAGCCGGGCTCCCGACGACACAAGGACCACAGAGAATCCCAAACTATGGTTTGAGGTTGGCCGGGGACCAGCTTCGGTATGGGGCGGCGAAGGTTGGCGTCGGATTAATTGTGGCGTCGCGTCTTGAGCCCATCCATCATCACACGGATCGGTGAGTGAGTTTTGAGTGATGGTCCTCGGCGTATCTTTCAGCGTAGCATTGGGATTGGATTGGGAGGCCAGTGTACATAGACCAGAGACATTTTGGTATGGGCCTGGTCATTGGACCAAAGATATTTATGCAGGTCTAGACAGACATGCCATACCATGTTCTAGACTTGTTATTTCTAGACTTGTTGAGATGACTCCGAAACCATAAGCAAGGCTGATCTGGATCAAGTTTGATCAGAGGGTGCACATCAAGCAGTGTAAGATCGTTTTACCCGGAGAGAAAATTACGCGCCGTCTGGAACATATGCTTTTTATCCGGAAATTAACAAACAAAACTCTTACAGAAACCAAGTTTCCGTTGACGAACTTTAGTGGTAAATCACTAGTCTTGACATATTGCCAGAAAAAAAGAAGAACAAACAGGAATAGCCTTGGGCTCAGCAAGAGATGCAACAGAATGGAATTTCAGCACGCCCAGAAAGAGTCTTTGGAGCGTTTTACCGAGGAAGATACATTGGGGTGTCAGTTTCAGGTGGAGCTTTCAACCTCAGCTGTTCCAAGTGCCTATCGAGGCTGGACTCACCAATCAGTTCAGCTCACCTCAGCTGCGATGGTTACATGTGCCTTTCAGTCACTGCTTGCACCCACGTGACCGCCGCTGAAACTTCTACGCGGTCTCTTTTCCTTTTGAGGTATGGATATGGTTCTGAGATTATGCTATTTCAGCAGCACCAGCTCAGGTCTCCAGCAGTATAAACTTATTACTTTTCAGACACGGAAAACCTGGGGTGAGGGGCATAGTAAGACACACCACAGCATTTTACATTCTTACAGTACCATTTTTTTTCTTTCCGTTTGGAGGGCATATGTTTCCCTAGGAACAATGTACTACTGAAACCAAAAGGAAGAATAGTTTGAGATGGAATGTTTAGATCACAGCAGCAGAAGTATAGATAAGAGAATCAAGTCTACTAAGATAATGATTTTTGAAATACTATTTCAAATGAGAAAGACTAGAACATATGCCACCAAACAACTTGCGGCATAGGCATAGCTTCTGATCAGTTTTAACCAACTTTTCAGCAGCGCTGCAACCTGCGGCTATCGATACCGCCGGCGCATCCAGCCAGCCCAATAGCTTGCTCTCTAGCCTCACAATAGCAATAGCTTCTTCAAGGTGCTCTTCAAGGTGCACGGTGAGGCCAAAATGAGCCATGCCCCTAAGAACAGAAACAGAAGAAACAGCCGCAACAGCACAGCACAAAAAACAGAAAGAGACCAGTATATGGAGGGAATTATCAACAATCCTTCCATTGTTCGTGGGACTAGACGTCCATAGCATGTTAATGCAACAGTGAATTCCGCCTCAGCAGAGGAAACATGTTAATCATCATCACAAAGAAGCTCGAGCACATGTAAAGAATCATTTTTTCTGTATTCCTTCTGCTGTCGATAGATATCTTACAGACTTTGAGGAACTTTTCTCTCTAACAGATGTTACAACATTCCCCTGACCAAGTTTTGCCCCTTCCAAAAAACTAGGAACAGAATCAGAACCTATCCTCTTCTCGTGGTTTCCATGATAAATGGGTAAACAAAAGAACTTGTACTTCGCCTCACATCACGATGCGGAGCACGGCAAGTCCAACGGCTGATATTGAAACAATGCTACCTATGCAGTATTTGATGACATCATACTTTGCTGCCTCCAGCTGGGCTTTCAGTGAATGAATTTCCTGCAAATAATGGCAAAACAGAAAGATTCGGTTAGTCTCTGATAAAGAAATAATGCTAAAGGCCCCACACCTGCAGGCCTTTTTGCTCACCTTGTCAAGCTTTGTGGTGAGATCTGTAGTTTCTTCATTCTGCTTGGCAAGTTCATCACGTATGCGCCTGGAGCAATTGTGTTTTAATCAGATGAGATAGACAAGACAATCATCATCTAATGTGGTCGCAGAAAAGTGACAAAGAAAGATCAACCACTGCCGCTGGCATTATCAACCACTACCCTGTTTCATTTTGGAAAGAAGCGGCATTAAGGTTCCACTTGCTACTAGCGTCAACTATTTGGAACTGTTCTACAAAAGTTAGTTTTCCCACGTCTCATCGATGCTTAAAAATCAACCACACACCAAATTCTCATGATACCAATATAAACCTATATGGCTACATGATCTGTCAATTCATGTCACAATGTCAACAGGTGCAGTAAGATGCGCAAGAGTTAATAATCTTGTATGCTACTTATATCCTTACCACTGGAGAATTTTGTTAAGACAAAATTATGGGCATCATGACCAACAAGCAAAAGATGAAAGTTAAACCCAGAAAACAGAATTTGATCCTAGCAGGACTGTTGGTTAGTCTGCAAAACTTAAACATTGCACAACAATGTTCTCTTATGCACAGAAGCAGACGAGCAGTCAAAATTAAAGGCCCACAAACAAAGACCATGGCAAAGTAGTCACCACACTTATCTTCAAAGTGAGAAGGTTAATCATTCTTTATTTATTTATTTGTTTTCTTACAGAAGTTCAAACAAAATATGTTTGTGATGTTTCAATAGTCAGCACAGCTGTTAGCCAATTACAAGGAAAAGAACAAAATAGTGCAGACATCATATATAAATAGAGACATGTGATCTTACCCTCTTTCAAGGTTTAGATCCAACCGCTGCCCTGCAGTGACCTTGTCAATCTCATACCTGTTTCACGCAAAATGAAACATTAGACTGAGTGTGCTAATTCATATTCCTGATATAAACAGCTCATAAACTTAATACTGACTTCAGTTCACTCCTCATCTTATCAATATCTCCACGGAGTTTTTCAGTCTCCCGCTGTAACAAAGAGAAATGGTTTTCCTGCATACAGAGAAGGTCCATTCAGGAGCTACTTTAACAAAACATCAGTTATGACAGAAATGATCACTTGTAAGTTGTAGGCTGTAGCTATTATTAAACACATTTTGTCCAACACAACTCTCTAGAGAAATAAGTACAGTACAAAGGTTCGAGAAAACAGAAATCACAAATACCAACAAATGGACAAAGGTGCACAAACTGCAATCAATGTTAATAGAGTGCACATAAAATGTGTTGCATCAACATCAGTGATCTATCATCAAATATGTACTGCTCACTTCAACTAAAATTTTATGCTCTATTACTGTTCTACAGAATAGTAGTGTAAGGTGTACCAAATTCTAGGGTTTCACTGAGACAACCAAACAGCATCATGCATGTAAACCAGGGTTATAAATGTAGCTACTGTCTTTTGGTCAAGTCTTCTTGACATGTAAACATGTTTCTACAATGTTGAGCATTTCCCTTGCAAGCATTGCAGAAAGCAAAACAAAACAGAAACTCAATAAGCCACATAGCAGTATCATCTCAATAAGCCACATAGCAGTATCATCTATGCACCAAGTTTTAGTTTATTTACTGCAGAAGCTATTCTTTCTAAATCTACTATTCAATATATCCAACGCTATGAAGCGATCATGAAAACAACCCATACAGAATATGTATAAAGGAGTGACTTATTCATAAGTCTTACAAGAGTTTAGTGGAGTCTCAGATCTGTCTCCACAGTGCTGGATAGTTAACCGAATGAGATTTCATTGGAATGGGTACTAATCACTAATCAGCACAATCAACAAAATCATCTTGAAATTAGAATGTGCAACTAAATAAACCTCATTGAAGCTGCTCAATCCTGGGAGACTGGGATGCAAAATTAACATAAATCAACATTTCTCAGTACTACGCAAAATCAAACTTTCAAGAACACTACTGATTGAAAACACTGTACATTTTGAAGGCTAAAATGGCAGAAACGCTAAAGATAAAAGCTCTTATATTGTGTTTGACTGATTTTCAGAGGTTTGGTAGTATTTGAACACAGTGCCATTTGCAGGTCCCAATAGAGCTTTATTACAAAACAACAGCATGGATAAGAACCAAATTGTCTCTTCTAGGTGATAACAATAGGTGTACAGTGTGAACATAGGTGCTCCATGCTAAGCGCTAATAAAAACTACCGATCACACCTCAAAATACAAGGTCAAATGTTAGATAAAATAAAATTTATGGCAGCCTACACATGACATATGAAACCAATACATACAAAATTGTAAAGATTAAAAGGTATAAGTGAAGGACAGGAACTAGCCAACATTGTAAGATTAGACAATGCTATAACAACGGGAGTCCAACCATTGTCAACAACAGTGACTAAATAGGTCTCGAAGATAAATTAGCATTTTGTAAAGGCAATCTGAATTGTATACTCACTGCAATTAAGATCAAATAGCAAAGAATGGTTGGGCATTTGGTTAACAGTGATTAACCCTTAATCACATTCCCACCCATCTATTTCCAGGTATCAGTAGCTTATGAGACAGATGGGGGCTATATCCGAACCTACGATACCCAAATGGAGCAATGCAAAAATAACCTAGAGGGCAAACAATGGCAAGTGAAACTTGTACAAGCTATCTGATCATGTTCAACGCAAAGCCAGCAACAGTTAATTCCCTAAGAGCAATATCCGCTAGAAACAGGACAATTCGCGTAGACCTAACAGTTTGCTTCAAACAAACAATACCTGCGAGCTCTGCACTTGCGACTTGAACTTGGAGATATTGGCCTCCTGCAGCATCTCACCCTGCACACGGCAAAGCAAAAACAGGAAGCACATGGTTAACCTATCCATCCCAACCAAAAAACGAAGCCACGAGGCAGCAGGCACTGGCGTTAGTTACCTTCTGCATCTCGGCCTTGGAGACGAAGGACTCGGAGATGCTCTCGAGGCTGTCGTTAAGGACCTCCGTGATCGCGGAGGTGATCGCCTCCGCCTGCTTCGTTGGGACGCCCTGCGACTCCAGCTTCCTAACCTGTGACCACGCAACGCGACACGCGTCTCAGCACCCCACGCACGCGTTTCGTCGAGCACCACTCGGGCGCCAAACTCGCGGGCATTTCGTAGGCGGATACAACAGCTAGTGGCGGTAGGGTTACCAGGGCGAGGGTGTCGACGAGGAAGGCGCGGCGGCCGTTGGTCTTGACGAGCTGCGAGATGCTGCGGGCGTGGCCGGCGGCCCACCGCGGTGGCCACTGGTGGTGGTGCAGGAGCAGGCCGCGCCTGCACGCCGCGGCTGCCGCAGCGGCCATCTCCTCCCCACCCACGCGAGGCGGCGAATCGGAGAGACGGAGGAGGAGGAGGGGGGCGGGGTCGGTGGGAGGCGGGCGGTTGGTGGCGTGGGCTATAAGCGGGCGGGTGGCGGTGGGTTCGGGAGGTGCGGCTTCGTTTCAGGGAGGGTGGTGGCCGTGGCGTGCTAATTTGGGAAGGGAAAGGTGAGGGAGACGGAGAGGATGGGAATGGCGAGGCTTGGGGAGGAAGAAGAAGAAGCCAAGGGAAGGGGGAAAGAAGAGGTCAAGAGGACGTGTTTGCGAAGAAAGAAATTGTTCTCTTTGGCTTTTGTCCCTCTCGTTTTTCAATTTGTGAAATGCCCCTCGATTCTTCCGATGATACTGTATTTGTTTTTCATTTTTTCTTTTGCTAGTTCCAAAATTTGGCTGAGATGTAGCTTTGTTGAGTACTATTCCTACAAGATACTAGGTACTATTCGTAAACAAAAAAAAACTGGACATCCCGTTGTTGAGTGCTTATCCTTGGTTAAACACGACCTAAAAAATCCGATAAAAGATTCCAAAGTAACTCGTGTGCAAATGGCAAGTGAAAAGATCATGAGATAAGGAATGAGACAGTACACGGGAAGGGAGGATGGCGCTCAAGGCAAAGGCATTTCAGGTGTGCTGGTCCGCGTTGGAATCCAACGGAGAGGACATGCGGGGAGGGTTGGTGACTGGCGATTGATTGACTCGATGCTGATTGAAGGATCGGTTCGACGCGGCGAACGTGTCCCACGAGGCAAAATCGGTGCCCCTGGCTCTCTGATTTGCACGGGTCCCTATCGGGCTATCCCATTATCCACCCGTCCGTGTCGGTCGCCCGTCGATCCCCAGTAATTTTCCCCGTGCCTCGCCGCCCCATAGCCCAGCCCAGCCCAGCCCACCACCTCTACCAGCGTAGCCTTGGATGGCCCATCCACGGATGGCGTTCCACCAGACCCGTCCTCGCTCCCCGCTTCCTCCCCAATCCGGCCCACCACCGGCAGCGCGCATACTTGCCACGGCCCGGCATACCTATGTTTTTTAAGGTGAGCTGGTGCTTGTTTAGTTCAAAAATAAACTAAAATACAAAAGGAAAATAAAATTAAAAAAATGAAAATAACATAAAATAGGAATAAAATATAAAAAATAAAATAAAATAAAGCAAACAGAAAAAATAAACAAACAAACAAAAATAGAAAAAGGAAACACTCTTAATGGGTTGGCCCAGTTGAGAGAGGGAGGGGGAGGGAGGTCTGTGGTGGTTCCTTAGCTCCTTCAATGAGTAGGAACTAGAAAATCCGCGCTAGGGCCTTTGTTTGCGAGACTTAATCCCAGACTTGGCTTAATCTACCAAGCTCTCTCTAGCTTAATGCCACCATCAAATTAGGCAAAGCGCACCCATGTTGATTTCTGACGAAGGCATCCTATAATTCTGTGGACCGAGGGTCTATTTGTAACCTAGCAGTTTTATTGCATCCTGCGATCACCAACTTGTTTTTTCTATGAAATTCTTGTGTTCCATACCGGGCCTGAAGAATGATACTATGTAGGCTCTATTTAGTGTTGCTAAACTTATTTTATATAATCTGTCGTGGAAGAATAGACACAAAAGTAGAAAAGTCAGTTAGTGAAATAATAAGACTGAAAAAAACTATTAAACAAACATAATTATGATAATCCACCATAGTGTCAAACGCAGCCTGAATGAGAATTGCGGATTGACACCTTTGTAAAACAACATTAGAAAACTTAAAATGGATATGACCGGCCCACCCAATATCATACGTTCTGCCCTTTCCTATCCAAACTACCAAAGTTTCTTGGACCAATAATTTTTTTCTGTTTTGAGAAACCAATCTATATCCTTTTCCGCACCCCTTGTTGAATGTCGAATAGCCAAGGTTGATCGGCTCAACTGGAAGAGATCAGGAACATGTGAATTTCGAGCTCCATGGCCAGTGTCTTGCCATCTTTGTATCTCGACAGGCACATCCTACTAGACTATTAATTCAATAGCATATCTAGATGAATCACCTGTCTGTCTGAATAGAGAAATACTACAGAGCACAAGTGCATAACATCTTTGACTTGGACGGTAGATCTAGCTAGTATTCGGATAGCATAGCATGGGAGAGACTCCATGTAAACATCATCTCGTGTTTGCTGACAAAAGAAAAGAAAAAAGAGAATTCCTGACATTTTGCGCCTTAAACAATTATTAGTACTACCAGTTTGCAACGCAGGGAAAAAACAGAGAAGTTGTCGCTGTCACATTTGCTATGGCAGTCACGCAACATTGACAACATGCGTCGTCAGGTACCCACACCGCACCCTTCCAAGATGCACATCATCCACGTACTACAGTATAACTCATCAGCCATCGTCATCCTATGTTAGCTACTAGCTACTCATCTGTTTCGTTTCAGACCGTTGATTCCTAAACAAAATGGTTTCGTTTGATGTGATGTTTCAGATTTGTTCTGCATCATCTTTGCCTGCAAGCAATTACATTTCAGAATATTTGCTTGCTTGAATATCAATTCTCCATAGCGCAGGTTGATTTTGTTCTGGGTTTCCTGCCTTGAAAATATGAAAAACACATCTCCGTCCTTTTCGCACCAATTCGTCCATGCTTATTTTCTAGTCAAAATTGGTACGCAAAAAAGGCAATGCTGCATAGGAATCTCAACTTGACCACCTTTTGGCTTGGAGTTTGTGCCATCAGCTGAGCCCATTCACCACGCCCTTTTTTCTGACATGAAGCCGGTATGAGTGCAGTTTTTCCACATGGCCGTTTGTTTCGAGATTTGTGCAAATGAGAGTATATTTTATATTTTAGTCCCTGGACTGTGATCAAATTATATATGTGCAATCCAGCTCTCTCTCTTCAATCTCTCACTTGTTCATATTAATATAAAAAAATTATCCATGAAAGAAATTATGTATGACTTTTGTTTAGTCATAAAAAGATATGTATGAATTTTTTATTAGTATCCAAAAAAATAAAGAAATATACATAAATAATTCAAAATGGTGAGAAAATAATGCATGTGAATTTTGCATGCATTACTAACCAAACAAATATGTAATAAAAATATGCATGAAAGAAATAATGTAATATTGAAATAATGTAAGATTTTTCTTTTGCATAATATTGAAATATTGAATATTGAATGAAATATTTTGAATAATGTAATATTTTGGTAATATTTTTTGTAATATTGATAAATCTAGGGGTTTCTTTTGCAAAAATTTAGCACGAATCTTGAAGCGCTTTGTGTGGCATGGATAAGACCCGGATTGCCGCCAAGCAACTCCCTATCGCACCACCACAGCACGTAGCTGGGAGTATTAAATACTGCCATGGCATCCATCGGCAGCCTATAAATACCAAGCACGTCGTACACTTGTAACCATCAATCAATCAATCAATCAGTCAGTCGAAGATGAGGAAGAACAGGCACCTGTGCTGCTGCTTCTCTCTCCTTCTCCTCCTCATCGGATTGGCATCCGGCCAAGTCCTGTTTCAGGTAACGCATGCGTGATCTCGATTTGTTTTTGCTTGCTATTTTGGTTCTGTGAGGAAGAGGATTCGAGCTCCAGAACTTCTTTGTGTGGTGCCGTTCGATCATGGCGTGTTCTTGCAGGGGTTCAACTGGGAGTCGTCGAAGCAGAGCGGCGGGTGGTACAACATGCTGATGGGGAAGGTCGACGACATCGCCGGCGCCGGAGTCACGCATGTCTGGCTCCCGCCGCCGTCGCACTCCGTCTCCAACGAAGGTCCTCCTCCTCCTTCCCTGAATCCCTTCATGTCTGAACATCTAGAAGCAAATAAGATATCGAAAAAGCGTGGATTGGAAGCTAAGTTCGATTGCGAAGGATGCTTTGCTTTGGCCTTTAGCTAATCAATACGTTGAGTACGATGTTTCGGCAGCTAGGATTAGTGTTTTTTTGTTCTTCATTTCCGATGGAATTATACCAATAATCAAATACGGGCAATGAAGTACGGTTTTGCTAATTTTCGGTTGCACGATCGAATTCGGTTTACCAGTAACGAAAGTCTCAGACGACTTAGGAATAGACAACCCAATGAAATGTTCTACGTGATCGCTACTAATTCTTTCGTGCAAAGTAAGTGACTTGGCAATGGCGTACGTGTGTATGTATGTCTGCATGTGGCTGGGGATGCAGGTTACATGCCTGGCCGGCTGTACGACCTGGACGCGTCCAAGTACGGGACGGCGGCGGAGCTCAAGTCGCTGATCGGCGCGTTCCACGGCAAGGGCGTGCAGGTGGTCGCCGACGTGGTCATCAACCACCGGTGCGCCGACTACAAGGACAGCCGCGGCATCTACTGCATCTTCGAGGGCGGCACGCCGGATGGCCGCCTAGACTGGGGCCCCCACATGATCTGCCGCGACGACACCCAGTACTCGGACGGCACCGGCAACCTCGACACCGGCGCCGACTTCTTCGCCGCCCCTGACATCGACCACCTCAACGACCGCGTCCGGCGGGAGCTCACCGAGTGGCTCCTATGGCTCAAGTCCGAGCTCGGCTTCGACGCCTGGCGCCTCGACTTCGCCAAGGGCTACTCCCCGGAGGTGGCCAGGGTGTATATCAACGGCACGTCGCCGAGCCTCGCCGTGGCTGAGGTGTGGGGCGACATGTCCACCGGCGGCGACGGCAAGCCGGAGTACGACCAGGACGCGCACCGGCAGGCGCTGGTGGACTGGGTGGACAGGGTGGGCGGCGCGGCCTCGCCGGGCGCGGTGTTCGACTTCACCACCAAGGGCATCCTCAACGCCGCCGTGGAGGGCGAACTGTGGCGGCTGGTCGACCCGCAGGGGAAGGCCCCCGGCGTGATCGGGTGGTGGCCGGCGAAGGCCGTCACCTTCGTCGACAACCATGACACCGGCTCGACGCAGGCCAGGTGGCCGTTCCCCTCCGACAAGGTCATGCAGGGCTACGCCTACATCCTCACACACCCCGGCAGCCCATGCATCGTAAGCAATTCAAGCAGCTCACTCTGTCCCTCACCCTTGCATACCAAAATATACTCGAAATCATAGCAAAAACTTCCCTTGGATGATCTGCGTGCAGTTCTACGACCATTTCTTCGACTGGGGGCTCAAGGAGGAGATCGCGGCGCTGGTGGCGGTGAGGAAGCGGAACGGCATCACGGCGACGAGCGCGCTCAGGATCCTGATGCACGACGGCGACGCCTACGTCGCCGAGATCGACGGCAAGGTGGTGGTGAAGATTGGGTCCAGGTACGACGTCGGGGCCGTGATCCCGGCGGGGTTCGAGACCACCGCCCACGGCAACGACTACGCCGTCTGGGAGAAGAAGGGCGCCGCGACGCTCATGCCGAGCTGAAGACTGAGTTGACCATTCATTCGAGCATGATTTCGAGTACAGGATTTTATTTCTGCTATACATTTGCAGATATCATCCTGATTTAACTATGTATACTTGTACCCAAGCTGAAGTCTACGAACTGCTCACACTGTAATAAATAAAGTACTGAGGGTAAGAGGAGGCACAAGAGACCAATTAATTACGCCATTTGTACGATTTCAGGTAAAAAGAGTTTCCCTCCGTCCAGAAATATAAGACGATTTCAGGTAAAAAGAGTTTTCCTCCGTCCAGAAATATAAGACGATTTCAGGTAAAAAGAGTTTCCCTCCGTCCAGAAATATAAGACGTATTTTGATTGGTTAAAACAAGATTTAGACCAATAATTACTCTATTAATATGCAGTTTATATGATATAAAATCATAATCATAAGTAAGTATTTTAAAATACAAATTTAATTATATCGATTTTATGTCACATAAATCATATGTTAATAGAGTAATTGTTAGTCAAAATCTTATTTTAACCAATCAAAATACGTTTTACATTTCTAAACGGAGGGTAATTTCTACCGGACATGAGTTATGTCTTCGATGGTTCTGCGTAAATTTGTTAGAAAATGAAAAGGAACAAGGAGCTCCATGACCATTCACTTTCACTATAAAGCTAATCAAAAGAACATTGGCAGAGGCGCAGAGCACCAGATGGTGCAGAAGTATGCAATGAACGTATCAAGATGGCGCAGAGCACCAGATATCGATCATTCCTGATTGCACATGCTTATAGTACGCAATGAACATATCAAGATGCACAATACGATTTACATATGGTTCTAATAATATTGACATGCCATGCCAGGAGGTAAGAAATGACAAACCAAAGGTTCGTGGTATTATTTAAAAAGGTTTCTGACTTCCAAAAATAACGTGTCAAAAGTTAAACCATCCTCAATATACTCAGATACTGCCATTAATCCAAACAAATCCAGCAATGGAACTCGCAACGGTGCCCTATTTATTACTCTCCAAAGCATAGCCTCATGAAATGGTCCACTGGCACACGAGAGCTGTTTTTTATTGTTTTGTTACATTGCATCCTATACATTGCTGGATGAACCCGGCAAAATGAAGATCACATTGCCAGTGGGGGAGCGGGGCGGAGTGCACAATAAAAGCATGATATCAGGGCGTTGAACAGCTACTGAAACAGACTAACAGGTCCCAGGGCCCAGGGTACAACTTGGCCTCCATGTAACTGCCTAATACCGTTATGCATGAGCTGAAAACAATGAAATCTCATCCAGAGCCTCAGAAACCAAGCGAAGGCTACTCCAAAGCCAGGTGTTTCTGGAAGTTATGGACTACATGCTCCCCAATTTTTGTACTTCTGCTCCAGGATTTAAAGAAAACAAGAGCTAGGTTTTACTTGGGACGCTTGCGGTAAGGGTACAGAATATCATCCACCGTGTCTTTGACATAGGTCCCAACTTTATTCATGTTCCTAGCCACACCATTGGCCACAAGTCCAGCATTCCGCTGAAATCTGCAGGTTCATTTGAAAATTTGCCATTTATTAAATTTGGATGCAAATTAAGGGATTTAAGCAGAATTTAAACCAAAAGAGCAACTCACTTGGTTAAGAAATCCTCTCCTCTCTGCCCAGGTTTGTATCCATGTGCTTGAGGAGCTGCAGTGTTATCACCATGAGTAAAACTTTTAAAAACTAATTCTCACCGACCCGGGTCAGGTAAGTCATAACAAGCATGCATTTGATGAACACCACGTTTTCATAGCCAGTGTGCAAATAAGTTCAGTTTCAGGCACATTGGAGAGATATAAGTGAGTTTCCAAGTGATCAGATTGTTTCAACTCAGAAGTCAGGCAGTACTTTTGATTCAGTTCCTCCAATCATAATATATAGCAGATATATAGTGGCCAGGAAACATTTTACACTTCTACGATAAACAACATGGTGTGTGACCATGTAACTGTAGGTTACTCACGGCAAGTTAACTAAACCACCATCTCCGATGTTCTGTTTTAGGGAACACTTTCTGCATTATTTGCCTACTAAGGCAAATTTGACTTTTTATTTGGTGGCTTCGAACCATGCAGCCTTGGGATAATCAAGGAGGCAACAACAGCATGCCCATTCATTTCTTCACAAAGCTTAATTCTCTGTTCCAACTAACTTGTAATGCCAATTCAAAGTGGATTTCAGGCATATGCATGATAGGTCGAATAGCTCAACGAACTAGGCATTAACATGTCACAACAGGCAAGTACAGAGAAATTTATGTTGTTACGCTGAATCTGCAGTACAGACAGGCAAGTGTGACATGCTCGGCACCTCTGACGGTGATCTAGCATACCGTGGTAGCTTTGGAGTTGCTATTATACATAGCTACATACTAGTCAGGCAATAAAATAAAGGAAAAAAATCCACTTTCCTCTCCCAAAGTATAGGCCTGACTCACTTTACCCTCCAAAAACTATTTTTGGGCTCACTTAACCCCCTAAAGTATCTGAATTTGGAGCACTTTACCCCTTGGCCTATTTCTGGAAGGAAAAATCATATCTAGAAGTTTGAAAAAATCTGAAAGATCCATACAGTAAATTTTGGTCAAAAAATATGACCATTTGTGACCCATCCAAATTTATTGCTGTATAAATTTGTCTATTTTTCACAGGTCGCAAATTGTCATAATTTTTAACCAAAATTTACATGTATAAACTTCACCCCACAACCTATATGTATGAATTTTTTTTTGCAAAACTTCTAGGTACGATTTTGAACTTCTAGAAACTGGTTAGGGGGTAAATTGATCCCAATTCAAATAATTTAGGGGGTTAAGTGAGCCCAAAAATAGTTTAGGGAGTAAAGTAAGCTTTTATGGGAGAAAGTGGACTTTTTTCTAAAATAAATGTTGTCCTTACCTTCTTTTTTAAGGTGAGCTGGTGCTTGTTTAGTTGAAGCTCTATCTGCCAATAGCTGCAAAAGGGAAATTTTCACTTTTTGTTTCACACATAATTTTTCATATGACATGCATCAAAAGTAAGATACTGCCAAGCAGTTTCAATTAAAAAAAAGCATATTAGGAAAAAGATCAAGAATATATTTCTAATGGAATGGCATGGCTAGCATTCGTTTCTACTGTAATTGACAAAAGAAGGGACATGTCATTAACTCATCATTGTAACAAAACAAAAGGTATGCAAATTGTCATGAATAGTTGAATACTCTAACCATTTACACATACTACAGAACTAGGCTCATATGCTGAATTACTTTCCTCATCACAAATCAACTGCCAAGCATTCTTTATGATATGTCTATTATATTAGGACAATCTATACACCATCAACAGACAACATTGTCTCTTAACTGCTTCCTGTGCACATCATGTCATGCTGACATGCTGCTTGCTTGTGAACTGACAAGTTATGCATAATTTCAGAGCCATATCATGCTTAAGAAGAAAAATACCTCAACTCCAACACAAATAGGCAGCTCTGCCCGCTTCTCTCCTTTCCCCGTAGAGTTCTCCTTGTCATCTAGGTATATGGAATATCCAACGCATGCATACTTGAAGTTGGAAAGGTTGCGACCTTCTTGGATAGCTTCCAGCTCGATTTCTCCTACCATGCGATCAGGAACTGGTATTCGTACCAAGTTCACCAAAAACCAAAGAGAGGATAAAACACTCAGCCAAACAGTTATAAATTAAAAAAATTCAGAGTGAAGACAAGTCACGAAATTAAGTCAACTATTACTACTGCTCTAGTGAGACAATAAATCCAGTGTACATGATACAAAGAAGAACATTTCGTCGTGATATGCAGTAGTACTGCTGCAGAGATTATCACGAGAGACATAAGTTCAAAGTTATAGAATGGATCAAAATTTTCTATCAAATTAAACATAGTCAATTGATCGTTAGTATCAATTACCAAAGAAAAAAGGTACAAGAGCTTATAGATGAACCTAGGTTGATCAGCGACATTCTGGAATTCAATGGAATTGATGCCCTGGCCTAACGGTCTTTGCTTTGACAATCCGGGACGCTACAATCTACCTACAAAAGCATATGTTTCTAGCCATTTTGAGGGATGTGCAGTCACATAATGGAAACTTAATCTCACACGTCCTATCCTCCGTGCGTGGTTCCCAGGATGTCACTGGTAAACAAAAGCTCAACAGAAGCTCGAGATCTCACACGTCATGACATAAACACAATGACTTCTTGTACTGCTCTGGAGAGTTAAGAAACAAACCCAAGCGCTTATCGTTCCCACAAGGATTAACACTAAATGATACTAGAGAACACTTTTACAGAAAGCTTCATGGGATCTGTATGCGCTCATTTACAGAACAGGCTAAATGTTCTGTGAGCAGTCACCTACTAGTTACCTTCCAAAAAATAACCAACTAGTTTGGTTGCTAGAATCAGTAACCATAATAACAGGCAATAGTTTACAGATGAACTTATGATGTGAATCAAGTGCAATTTTGTCGAATTCCATGAAGACAGGAGTTGCACACAAGAAATAAGTTGGTTTCTTTCCCCCGTACGTGTGTGGGAACGGGTATTTGCAAACAAGACAATACAGGAGCCCTAATCTGTACGCTCCCCTCCCATGGTTGGTGCGTGTGTGCGCTTCCCGGCAACCGAAATCTACGGCGTCATCGGATCGGCGCAAAATAGAGAGGCCTGGGAAAAGCTGACGGAGCCTAGATGCCGCGGTTGAACCAGGAAGAGCAGAACCCTAGCCCATGTGGAGACCCTGAAGCAGACGGGAAGCATCGAAATGGTGAGGGGAAGGAGGTGGGTGCGACCTTGGGGGATGGCGCGGGTGACGCCGACGCAGACGGGGCCGCGCGCTTTTGACCTGAGCACCGACGAATAGAAGAGGCAGCCCTTGCACGACCTCCCCCTCACCACCCCGCCTCCCGCTGCCGCCATCGGAGCCGGAGTTGGCGCCGCCGCGGCATCCCCTGCAGCTGGGGCCCCTGCCTCGCGGGCTCCGGTGCCGCCGGGGCGCTCCATATCCGCGCGGCGCCGAGGGAGGGAGAGAGGTCAGGCGCGGTGGGGGGCTTCGCTTTCGCCTCGCCGCCTCGTCTCGTCCTGCCCCCTTTTCTACTGCTGTTTATGCGAAGAGGCAGTTTCGCTTCTTCATGTCCATTTCGTTCTGTGCGCTTTCCAGAAACTTACATGCACGTGTACAACTTTGAGCTACATTTGTGAGGAACAAAGACATGTGAGTTTTGCATGAACAAACGCATTCCGTCTTTGCGTGTTCTGCGACTTACAATTCTGCAAGCTTGCTTACTGTTTGTCATCTTCATCGTTCCTACCTAAATTTCTCTCGCTAAGCAACCTGCTTAGCAGTTAGCTCGCTTAATGTTGCTCATGCTCATGCCATGTCAAAGTAAAGGCGTAAAGCATATCTGTTCACGCTGGTGTCGCTCAGGACTCCATGAGCAATGGTCCTTGCAATTGCAGCCTAATCTGAACTGCATCAGTAATGGTCCTTACAATTGTAGCTGCATTAGTAAGGGTAGTTCCGAATGTCATAGATCCGGAGCCAATCCATTTTTGGGGTCTAAATCCTCGAGGAGCCATCCACCCTCCAACTCTCTAAGCACTGGCACGGAGAAGAAAAGCAGAAGACAGCAACCCAGAGAGGAATGAGGCAACACCACCATCATAAGCACTCGGTAGTTTAGTGATAAAATGATAGTGATGAAATAATATTTACAGAAAGATAGTAGCAGTTACACAGTTAGTTCCTGTACAATGAGTGGAATCTACAGAACAATTTACATGTACAGAACAGGCATGCTTGACACATTTCGCGTAGAGTGTACACCACGTGCAACTTCAGTACTCATGATTGGAAGAGGGTAACAGTTGCAATATATCCATTTTTCATCACCTGTTAATCAATGAAGACAGAAGAAATGCAACTGTCACATCTGAGTTATGAAATATTGACAATACAGGTAGCACAGGGAAATATTGACTATGAAGTTCATTGATAAATACCCACCTCAAAAGCGATATTCTGATACCCATAGACGAAAGTTGATCCAAATGGATTATTCATGGAGCCTTGTGTTTGGATTGCTGCTCGACCACAATCACCGAGGATCTCCTATTACAGGACAACCAACACAGAGGAGTAAAAAAAAAGTGGAAATCAAAAGCAGAAATATATGACCATACCCAAAAACAGTGTTGCCACTCAAAGAATTGTTACAATACTGCAACTAAGACAAAGACTCTAATGGAAACATTTTAAGCTGCTCTTAAACAAGAGAAGGATTAACATTCCTAGCATGGGAGCATTAGCCATGATTTGATTATATTTTTATACTAGCAGCGCAAGCATGTCATAGAAGCATTTGTAAACCATTTATTTGTATGGAAATTAAATAGGTTTGCCATTCATCATTGTTCTATTGAAGGCAATCATCCACAATTTAAAAAGAGCGAGATGTTTCATGAAACATTCAAGGGAATTAAGAAAACACGTTGCAATAGAGGGAGCAGAGAAAGTTGAGTAAAGAAATGGCAACTCAAAGCAAAGTTGATAACTATAAATTCACATGGCAAGCTTGGCAGCGTAAAAGTCATGGTAAACACCATACCTTGACTTGTTCCCATTTTGTACGAGGTGTTATGCAATTCTTGGAAATGTTACCAGGCTGCTGTGTGCCGTCAGCTGAAACAAAACAAATAGATAATTAGATAGCATTGATCCCTTCACCAGCAAACTAATTCTATAGTAAGCAGTTCATACCTTCAGCGTCGTAGATAACAAAGTTGCATTTCATATAGGAATTGAAATCCGAGTGTCCAGGGAAGTTTGTATGTAAAACAAACTTCTTTATCCTGTGTGTCTGCAAGGAAACAAAAAAAATCTATTGGTCAACATGCTATTTAAACCTCACAAAAAGAAGTTCTCTGAAGTGTGCAGGCACTCTTAGTATGAGAAAAACGCTCCATACCTGTCCATCAATAAGATATCTATACCACGAGAGAAGTAGTTGTAGAAGTAATCCCCACAAAGAGTAGTCCGAGGACGGGGGTCTGATGCAGAATGTATTACCATTTGGTCCACCTAACACGAGAGCACAATATGGTAAGCATTACAGACAAGAATGCAATATTGACTTCTTATTGCTTAGGAGCATGGTCTTCCATTATATTGATCTTTAAAGAAAAAACTGAGCATATACCATGGAAGAGTTGCAATGTATCAAGAGGTAAAAAAATGTTTTCTATATTAAAAAGGACCAACAATACAGCTATAAATCAGAAAATGGAATATTAAACAGCTATTCGGTTGCTTTATCTTTAAACTGCAAATGACGCTACATTGTGTTGCTAAGAAGTAAAATTCAAACCTCCCAAAGAACCTGCAAGCGCCTCCAAAAAATTCTTGTTCAACCATGAGTGGGGCATATTTCTTGACTTGTTAGATCAAATTTCCACATTGTTTTCTCCCAACAATCCCATATTACAACTCGTAGCAAAAGTGCCATATTACAACACTACCTAACAGCTAGTACATACACTATGAGATTGATAATTTGAGATGTCCTCAGATCTATTAGCCCATATGTTGAACTGTGTGCATGGGATTATTCATGGGATACTGATCTCTTTTCTTTTTTGGAGAAACCATGGGATACTGATCATCTAAATAACAGGATGTAACTCTGACTTCTCTATCATGCTCAGAATGTTAACACAAATTGCGATCCCAATTAAGCTGCCATCTCACCAGCTCAATATAGGATAAAATACAGAAGTCCATATACATGCTTCCAATGAAATAATGAATACACTAAAGCATATGCAGACTTCAATTTGTGTCATTTGTCTGATAATTGAACAAGTAGGAATTGAAACATTAACATGTCACATCTCTATGAAAATCCCTATCGCAATGCTTCAGTAAACTAAATTTAAAAGCAGACCTGCTTCTGGTGGATACCACACGGACGACCCAACTCAGTCCAGATATCCTGCCAAAGATACCAAGTCAAAGGAGAAATCAGACTCGCTACCTGAAAGTATACTTCAGAAAAAAGAGAGGAGATGGTACAATGTTTTACACCTGTGGTGATGCTCCAAAAGGAATATGTTGGCCCCCAGTAGTGAACCAAAGTTCTTCACCAAGCTGAAAACAAGATAGAACCATAAAATGGTTTGCTCAAGTGATAAGAATATTGCAGAGAGCTTATATGGAGACATATATATTTTGTGCTCATATGCACAGATAGTTCAACGATTGTATGACACATACACTACCAGCTGTTCAGCATGCAACTCTTCATTTACTTTTGTTCTTTATCTCCATATATTTGCTTAAAAACAAAAAATAGAAGGGGGTGGGGTGACGATTGGTAGTTGTGAAACCAAATAGTATGGATTACTGAATCATGAAACATAATTTTTTTTGCAGTTTCCACAAGATAAATAGGCTGGAAATGTAATCAATAAATAGGCAATGTACCTTTGCATGCACTTCCTCCATGTATAGGCTGCCGGCAGGTAATGCAGGAACAGCCGCCTTATCCATCAATGACCCAACCCCAACCTTGCTATCTGCTGAGCTATCATATATAGAAACCCGACAAGTAACAGGGGTTGTTCCATCAGGAAATTCCAGGGGCAAATCTGCCACTGCAATTACAATTAGGAACCTGAGCTGAGATCGTAAGAGAATATAGGTACGCGATACGAAAGAACATTCAGACATGATGTGACTATTTAGCAGCATACCTTCCCCGTTAGTGAAGAAATTTGTATATTGGCTGGGAATACGGAATGCAAACGATAAACCCTGCAAAAGCTTATGAGTTAAACAAACCCAAAGAGACCAAGAAAAAGAATATGAAACAACAAAATTGTGAAGAAAGAAAACAAAGCCAGGGCTATTTGTCATGACATACTGGATAGAAGAGGGTATAAATGCCTCTCTCTTTGTCATATATACCAGGGAAAGTAGGTCCGAATAGTGCATAAACAGCCACAAAAGTGGCTAATGTCGATGGACCACTGAAAAAGGAAAAGGGAGAAGAGAATGATTAGTAACAGCACTGAACCTTGTGCTGAATGGTTAAAAGGTGAAACGAGTGTCATTCCACATATCAGCTCTGCGCTACCCCATTACCCAAGGGCCAAGGTGCTTCAACACGGTCTAAACAACAAAAAAAGAAATGCCTACAGGCTCCTCACCCAATTAATGACGTTGCATATCGCAATTGCAATCTCTTAATATCATAAATCTCTATGAGACGGAGCCTCTGAAAGAGAAAAGAAATGAAAGTTAGCATTTTCCAAGGATGATGAATAAATTTCACCAACCTCACATGTAAAGTATGTTTTTTTGTACAGCACATATTCTTAAAGTGTTTTTTTTTGCGGAATTCAAATTATTATGACGCTTCCCATTACAAGGATCTACACTGCACTTTCTAGTGTTTACACTACGTAAGCCACTCCAATTTGGTTATATAAGCGGTTCAGTACAGTACTAAATCTTAACAACAAATGCTGTATCCATGCATTCAGTACAAGTGAGCTCAACGATGCCTAAGATGCAACCAAAGTATCAAGGAAAATCCAAGCATATGACTGCACCGATACAAACGTACCTGCGACCAAGGATCAAAGCGTAGGTGAAACCCGTGGTCCGGAAAGCTTATGACGAAATCCAACTTCAGAGGCTCCTGAAGACACAGAACCAACAACACCAATCGGTTAAGCCTATTGTGGTGGCTCCGATTTCAGTAAACAAAGCCGATCATCACAAACCTCATCGAAGTACTTCACGTGGACGACGTCGTAGATGTTGGGCTGGTGCTCTATCTGCGCAAACGCATCGGAAATCGGCATCCCTGCACCAACCACCGCGAGCTCACGCGTCAGAATTCAGCCAATCCAACCCCGAAAAATCTAAATTTTCAGCTAAGCGGTTGCTTAAAGCACGAAATTTTCTCCCTCTCTCGCGTGCGAAGCGAGAGGAAGCAACCGACGAGTTCCGAACTCCGATCCCAACCACCCCGGTGGTTAACTAGAGTTGGGGAGGGGACTCACCAAGGGTGAAGGGGCCGACACCGAGGCCGGGGCGGAGGTCGAGGGTGACGGAACCCATGGCCGTGCCCTCGCAGCGACGCCTCACCGGCACCGTCGCTGGGGACGGCGACCCGACAACGCCCGCCGAGCCGCCGCCGCCGCCACCGCCCCCCATCATCGCCGGCGATCTCTGCGCCTGCATCGCCTTCTCCTCCTCCTCGTCTCCTTCCCCTCTTGTGCTGGGCTCGATCGATCGGATTGGATTCGCGTGGGGATTGCGTCTGCTCCGATTCCTTCTTCTCGTCGAGTAGTTTAGCTTGACGAGAAACCAACGGCGAGTGGGGCCGGGTTGCCAGTGAAGGGAAGTCGGAGACGTGGGCCCCTGTTGTCGGTGAGGTTGACGTTGTACTGTTGCGTCGCTTCGGGGGCTTGACCTCCGTGCCGTGCCATTGTGCCACCCATGTCAGGGTTAGCTCAAAGTTAGCGAATCGGAGCACGCGGTCCATCGGATCCACGGGGTTGAACGGCTGAGATCGAAGCGTTACCCGAGCTGTGTAGCAGCCGGGAATCCTTGCCATCTGCGTCATCATACTAATCAGCCGTGGCTCTGCTTAGGGGACTTTAATGAAATTCTGTTCAATCATAAAAAGCAGAGGGGAGTCCCTCGTACTCAATCTTGTATGGATCGTTTTAGAGACATTTTAATAACCTGTAATCTGCAAGACCTTGGTTATCAAGGTGATATCTACACTTGGCGGAATCATAGCTACCGCCATGATCGATATATCAAGGAGAGGCTAGACAGGACGCTGGAAAATTCCAATGGCGTTCCCAATTCCCAGATCACGTTGTTATTAATGCTGATCCGCATCATTCGGATCATCGTCCGATTATAGTTCAAACAGAGGGATTGGTGTGGAATCACACCCCTGATCAACATCCTTTCTGTTTTGAGGCCGCTTGGCTCAAGGAGGATGATTGTGCTCAGATTGTTCAAAACGCCTGGCAATATTTGCAAGTAGGGACTTCCAACAATGTTACAGAAAGGTTAAAGCGTGTTGCCACGGATCTTCTCAGCTGGAGCAAAAACAATCTCGGTGAGTTAGATAAGCGCCTGGATATAGTAAAGAAGGATTTACAGAATTGCTTGCAAGAAGATATTACAGAAGAGAATATTCACCGGGAACATGTTCTAGGATCCAAATTGGAAAGATTTCAGGATCAGTTTGATCTGTACTGGCGGCAACGAGCACATGTGGAATGGCTAAGACAAGGCGATAAAAACTCAAAATTCTTCCATGCTTGCTGTTCAGAAAAACGGAAGACCAACAAAATTACCAAGCTGAAATGTGAAGATAGGTCCATAATTGATAATGCCCAGTGCCTGAAATCCTATATCACCGATTACTATCGTGATTTGTTTTCAGCTCAGGAGGGCCCTAATCTTTAGACTGTTTTGCAGTATGTTCAACCGAAAGTAACATCTCAAATGAATAGTTTCCTTTGCTCACTGTTCTCCAAGGAAGAAATTGAATTAGCTTTGAATGGTATTGGTGATCTTAAAGCCCCAGGCCCAAATGGAATGCTTGCCATATTTTATAAATCGTTTTGGTCAGTGGTGGGGGATTGTGTCTGTGAGGAAGTTCTTCAGGTCCTAAATGGTGGTCCAATGCCGGCCAACTGGAATGCCACAACAGTTGTTCTAATTCCAAAAGTAAAGTGCCCTGAACGCCTTAAAGATCTCCGCCCTATTAGTCTCTGCAATGTCATCTATAAAATTGTTTCAAAGGTCCTGGCAAACAGATTGAAACGTTTTCTTAATGAGATAATCTCTCAGAATCAGAGCGCCTTTGTGCCAGGAAGATTAATCACAGACAATATCCTTATTGCTTACGAGATGTCTCATTTCATAAATAACAAAAGGAAAGGGAAATATTGTTATATGGCCCTCAAATTAGACATCAGCAAAGCATATGATAGAGTGGATTGGAATTTCCTCGAAGCAATGATGATCAAGCTTGGATTTCAGAGATCCTGGGTCCAACTCCTTATGAATTGTGTCCGCTCCGTCTCATACCGGATCAAGATCAACAGCAAGCTTACTGATACTATCTTGCCCCAGCGAGGTTTGCGCCAGGGAGATCCTCTATCTCCTTACCTCTTTTTATTTTATGCTGAAGGTTTCTCCTCTCTCCTTCAAAATAGTGAGGCGCAAGGTCTTCTTGAAGGAATTCGCATTTGTCCCAATGCTCCCACCATTTCTCACCTGCTGTTTGCGGATGATTCGTTGATCTTGCTTAAGGCGGACAGGAGGAACGCGTTGGAGCTTAAAAGAGTCCTACATCTCTACGAGATATGTTCTGGACAGTTGATCAACAGGGAAAAGAGCAATGTCAGATTTAGCCACAATAGCAGCTCCACAATCAGGAGGGATGTGATCCAATGCTTGCAGCTTGGTTCTGAAACACATAATGATAAGTATCTTGGTCTTCCTATCTACATGGGTAGATCAAAAACTCAGACCTTCAATTTCCTTAAAGAGAAAGTCTGGAAAAGAATCCAGGGCTAGAAAGAAAAGATGTAGAGCAAGGCTGGAAAAGAAGTGTTGATCAAGGCGGTGGCTCAAGCAATCCCGACCTATGCAATGTCTTGCTTTGATCTGACCAAGGGACTATGTGATGATATCACATCTATGCTTTGCAGATTTTGGTGGTGTCAGATGGATAATGAACATAAGATGCATTGGCTTCCGATTAACAAGATGGCTAAACCGAAGAACGAAGGAGCGCTTGGATTCAGAAATCTGCATTTCTTCAATCTTGCCATGTTGGCTCGTCAAGCTTGGCATTTCATCCAGAACCCTGAGGCTTTGTGTGCGAGACTGCTACTGGCTAAGTACTTCCCAGATGGGAACATTTTGGCAGCAAGTCCGCGCTCTGGTATCTCCTATGCCTGGCGGAGCATGCTAAAGGGCATCGATCTACTTAAAAAGGGTATCATTTGGAGAGTGGGGAACGGATCGAACATCTATATATGGGAAGATCCATGGCTTCCGAGGGGGATCACTCAGCGACCCTCAACCCACCGCGGCCATCACCTGGTTCGCAAAGTCAGTGAGCTAATCTGTCCAACAAGCGGGGAATGGGATAAGCAGCTCATCGCTCAAATGTTTCATCCAGATGATGTCAGAATGATTCTAAGCATTCCGATTGGACATGATATTGAGGACTTCATAGCTTGGCATCCAGATCCAAAAGGTGTATTCTCTGTCAAATCGGCATACAACTTATGCCTCAGGTTAGCAGATGTTGAGGCAGGGCAACCAGCATCAAGTGCTACTGTAGCTAATCCGGCAACAGCTCTTAATGGATTCAGGAGGAAGATCTGGAGCTTGTGTCTTCCCAAAAAGATCTGCATGTTTCTCTGGAGGTTTGCACACAATAGCTTACCTCTGAAATCTAATCTTCGCCGTGGGGGCATTGATCTGAACCCTATCTGTCTGATGTGCATGAGAATGGATGAAGATGGTGGGCACCTGTTTTTTAAATGCAAATATTCCAAGTCTTGCTGGAGGGCGTCGGATATGGATCATATTCGTCTTCAACTTTCGAGATGTGGCAATATTCAGGAGGTTTCTTCTACCTTGTTGTCTCAACCTTCTGAAATCTTAAAGAATGATGTTGTTTTGCTCTGGAACATATGGTCAGCCCGTAATGCAGTCAATGCAGGTGATCAAGCATGCCAAGTCAATGATCTTGTGTCTAGATGGCGCAGACAACTGTTAGATTTTGCAACGATTCAGAATCAAAATCCTCCAACTCGTACTCCTTCCAACTTCTGCGGGGCTGTTCCTCCAAATGAGTTCCTCAAAGTAAATATCGATGGAGCGTTTAGTGCAGCTACTGGACAAGGAGGATGGGGGTTCTGCATCAGAAATGTGAATGGCACAATTCAGGGAGCAGGTATAGGTCATCTGCAAAATCTTGCAAACGCCCTTCATGCTGAAGCAATGGCTGGCTTGCATGCCCTTCGGTTTGCTTCCGGAGCACATATTGGTAAAATTATCCTTGAGACAGATGCTCTGATCCTCAAACAAGCTCTGCAGTCTTCTAATTATGACTTTGCCCAGCTTGGAATCCTTTTTCGGGAGTTAAAATTTCTGCTCCGCACTTGTTTTCTAGATTTCAGAATTATGCACTGTAATAGGTTATGTAACAAAGCTGCTCATGTTTTGGCAGAGCAGGGTGCCAATTTGGTGCCGGGGTCTGACCTGGTTTAGCAATCGGATGTACCAAACTTTGTTCTATCTGTAGCGGTCAGTGATTTAGCTGAAGCCACAAATCAGTAAAGCACTGTGTTTTCTCAAAAAAAAAGAACGAGCATAGGCCAGCGACTGAACAAATTTGTCGGGAAAATACCCTGAGTTGGGATGAGCAACTCATTATCCGTGTATACTGGAAGTTTGTCGTACATTGTGCTGATTGCTTTCGGTTTTCAGACGAGTAAATCTTCACTTGGTGGCGATCTATTCATCTTCGGATCAAATAATCGTCAGATCTAGATTAAACGACTCCACGTCTCTTTTACTATGCTTGGTAAATTTTGCACTGATAGGTAAATCCCTAAGTTGCACGTGCGCTACCTATCGCTTATATCCTCTTCTTTCCATTCCGATATAACCATATCCCTCGACATATTAAAAATATGATTTTTATTACTTCGTAGCAAAGCATTAATAGAATGGTAGAAAATAAATGAATAAGGACATGTTTTGGTTCAAGACAAATCTTCTTCTCTCCTTTCTGGGTAAGGTTAAGTGTTTGGTAGCAACTCAGAAAACTTGCTTAAGCAATCAAGCCAGCCAAAGCTAGAAAAAGCTCTCCTTTGGCAGAGAGCCGATTTGGATATTCTGCGTGGGAAAATTTCAAAGCGTGAAACTAAAAACCTCCAATAGTCAACAAGTCAATGATGTCCACATCCGTAGCTTCTGAGATAGGAAATTAAACAAATAATCTTGCCTAGCTGGGTTGTGGATCGAATGGCATAGGTTGGGCAAATCTTGGTTGTGATCCAAATGTACCCTAAGTTGAGAATTGGGATCGATTATTCTATAAAGTGTCAAGTTTGGGTTAGCTGCTTGTGTACATGGAGTAGCTAGCTGATTTTATGGGGGTGTCGCTGGATGCCGTAAGTGTGAAATCCCGCGAAATAGATACGCAACAATTTCACTCTTTAAAAAATGGATCAATCAACCGGGAAATTGATACATACTAGCTGAAGGCTTGCGCGATAGCGCAGCACCTGTGTAATCAGTTTTATATCCCGTGGTTATAAGAATACCTTCGAATATTAGAAACACTGGGAATGTGTAACAATCTCGCTAAGTCATTTCAGATAGGAGATAACAAAATTTATTAACACGATTATAATTTAAAGTTTTTTGTATTCATTTCATGTTGTTTTTTTTTCTTGGAAAGTAGGACACATGATAGATTTGCAATATATAAAATCGGTACGAGTGAACTACCTTCAAGAAGCCTCGTGAACCGTTGTTAATAATAATTATAAATTCGGATGTAAGGAGATTTGTAGGTTTAAGGTAATAAGGAGACTTATGTAAAATAGAGTGGAGAAATAGATTTGGGACGTCAAAACAGTCAAAATGAAGTATATATAATGTTTTTAGGGTTGTGATGAACAGTAACATGTCGGGTGAACAGTAACGGGGGTACTGTTTAATGCGGGTTGGGTTCTGAACAGTGCTGGACCCGTTAAAGATTTATTCACGGGTCGAATGAACAGTACTAAAACCGTTATGAACAGTGTTAACCTGTTACTGTTCACAGTTTGATCTAGACCATCAATGCTAGATCCGACGGCTGAGAGTCGGCCACGTCATCAGAAATGACGTAGCGCACTGAGAAGCTGGGAATCCCAGCTGCTTTCTATATATTAGATAACTATTATACTTTATTGAATCAGTTACATGCATCTATTAGACCAGCGGTGCGTAGATGATTATTCACTTTACGAGCAAGAGCTTTCTAGCATTCTTTAATTTTAAAAAAAAACCTAGTATTCTTTAGTAAGATCCATGCCACGTCTTAAAAAAATAGTATTCTTTAGTAAGATCAATGCATGAAGAGTCATACTCTAAATAGAATGGATCATCTAGAATCAACCACATTGCCTTTGTACATTGCTACATTTAATGCTGATTCTTCGTGTAGAATCAACTTAAAAGACAACACCATTGTAATTGTATGAGTTACTCCCATCGTTAATAACTGTCATTTTATATTGATGTGGTCTCCAAAAATGTATTTTTGACCGTTACTTTTTATATGTATATGTTAGCAATAAATTATAAAAAATATTTTTTAAAATATTTTTCATGACAAATCTAATGATACTACTTTTACCTCATGGATCTAATTTTTTAGTCTATTAGTAGTTAAAGTTTAAAAAATTTGACAGCATGCTTCCCAAAATATCACAAATTTCCAAAAGGAGGTGATATTTAATAGTTGACTCTAAATGACATAGAAAGGTGAAAGAACCAATAACTGAATCTACCTTTGTAGATACCCTTATATCTTCTAACTATTTGATATCCTCTGGTATCAATGTTCACACTTTATGTGCTCATTAGTAAATTCCTTTTTCACTCTAGTGCCTTTTCTTTTTTATCTTTTGCTCGTCGTGGGTGCTTCTTAATCATCACGCCATGGAGGTTGGCATCCATATTTTTCATGGTCGTCCAAAATAGCTCCAAAATATATAAAATGTGTACCTCTGCAAGGTTCGATTATAGCCTTATAGAAAGATATGGAAACAAAAGCACAAAAATAAAATCACAATGGTACAACAGATAGCTCTAAGGACGAAGCATAGTGAAATCAAAATGCTACAACAAACAGCAGAAGGGGCGAAGAGAGAGTCGGAGGGAGGGGACGGTGCCCTTGCCGACAAGCCAGATGCTGCTTGCGGGCACTGGAGACAGAGGATCATGATGGGACGAGATGGCGGCTAGGTGAAGAGGAGAAAAACCCCTAAAGAGTTGGTTTATGTAGAGAGTGACAATTGCGGATAGATACCTCTCAACTTGAAGGAAAAATTTGAACTGTGGGTCTGACCTCTTTTTAAAGGCTTTTGGGGTACCAATGAGAAAATAAGAGACATATAAATTTTAGTTAGGCTATAAATTTTCCCTTCTAACTTTTGACTTTCTGGGCCATAAACATGCGACAACCCTCATCCGTTCCAGACCGCCTTCTCTAATACTACTCACCAGCACACCTACTCTTTGTTGTTTGTTGTCAAAGACTCGTGAGTTTGTTTCCGAAGCCTTCTTGTCTGACACTACTCACCAGCCCTCTGATACTAGTCAGCAGCTCATCTAGGCTTTGTTGTTGTCAAAAACCTTCCGAGTTTCTTTCTTTCCAAACTATCCAGGATACGAAGAGCATCCCGAGTGATAAATCCCTCGAGTTGCTTTAGGAAGCACCGCAGGTCAGACTAAAATTCTGAACAAAACCCGAGGGGTCATTAATTCATTACACATGTAGTACATGTCCTTAGGAATTTTTCCCGAGTCCGAGTCCTACGAGAATTGAACTATTTTCTTCATAATTCCTATATAATTCATGCATTCCAAATGGGCCTGATGCTTCCTGAAGACAGTGGGCATGGTCCTGGGTTGGGCAACCCCCTCTTTTGGAGCCGATCGGCCATCCCTGGCTGATAAAGTAAGTAAAAGGCAAATTTTTAAGACATTATCGACAAGACCACCAAAATAGCAGCATATCAATGCTTGTGCGTTCGAACAGTTTATGCTTAATTACTTGACAAAGAAAGCATAGTGTAACTGTAACGATGAACTAGCTTGACATACAAGTGTCCATGACAAAAGAAACACACGGAAGGAGATGAGTAGTTTTATTTTGTTCTTATTAATCATACAACAGATCAGTTGCATGCTATCATCTGGAAAAGGGAAAGTAAGTTTCTTTGCACTCTGCAGGTGCTGGGTTCTGCTCCAAATGCAGGACTCTTGTTCATGAGTCTTCTTTGCCATAGTTGTAGATAATCTCAATCTGCAAAGATCATATTAGCATTTTAATGTTAGTGCAACAATTTCATGTGTGAAAGGCGTAATCAAATGGAAAACAATATAAATCATTAAAACGGAACAAGTAAATTCATCACAGAAAATGTAATTAGCAGCAGCAACCAAACCCTTATTCCTAAAGTACATAGCAAACATTGCGAAATTTGCCTCTTCGGCAGCAGCACACATGAGTTCGTATAGACTCACAAAAAAAGAAATAAACGATTTGGTCTAAACACTTCAACACATCTCTAACAACACAGAAAAAGGTGTAAAAAAAGGAAATCGTGCATTTTAACAGACACAAATGCTCTCCAAAGTAAACTTTGTTTTATTCAGTTAAGTTGAACTAAGGTCTGTGTAGTGTAATTTTGTTAAACATTACACAGAAGAAATTCCAATCACGACATTATAAACAGAAGCATCAAAAAACCTAACTGAATATATGTTCTTACCCCTTGAGGTGGAGGAGGGTTCCTTGTGAATTTAGTACCACCAGGAGCCCACGGAACTGCAGAGATTCGAACAACCATATAAGATACATTGCCAACCTCATTGATCAGAAGAATCACAGCATGCCAAAAACACAAATCACATTTGTTCAGCCGGTATCATATGGTAAAGAGTGATGGAATAAAAGGAAAGCATAGTTATGATGCACATGAATAGTTCGTTATAACAATAAAAGTTCTGAAAAAGTGATACTTTTTTTCACTTTAGTCTAAGCGTTTTGCTTTGCAGATTATGAAGCAAAAGTATCTACTAGAACAAAAAAAAATTGAAAAATGTCAGCCTCTTTTCTCAGTAATTAATTGATGGTAAATAGAAATTGACCTGAATCATAATAAAATGCTCACCTAAACTAAGAAATGCAAAATGAATATGTATCAAATTTGTACATTTCTGATTTGAAGAAGCAATTTCTACAGTGAAGCTGAACATCGAGTGATGGAGTCATCATGAATATTATCTCATCAACTCATGACAGTAGTTAGTTGTAACTAGCAACACAGCTCGGGCAAAGATAAGTACGAACAGAAGATAACCTGAATTATTCTTTAGAGAAAAGGATGCTCCCAGCTAGCAAGCAGTTTCACAAACAAGCAAAAGGAAATAACATGATGACGTGATGAACTAAGTGACAACATGTATCATTGCCAATTAAATAGCATCCAAGTAGTTTTTAAGTAAGCAATCTGTAAAACAAAGCAGGCTTCAGCTCACAACTTCAGTAACCCATACATACACATTTGTAATACCCGTTCTAAGAGTTTGGTATCCTTCGACTAAATGACCAGCTACTCAAATGTCCAATCGCCTTGCGGAAAAGAAATGCTATCGCCCTACATGATTTACCGCGCAGTACTCATCCACAAACAGAAGCAGGAACAAAAGGGGGCAAGCATGTCGAAGCTTACCAATGTAGGGATCCGGGTGCTGGAAATTCCTCTGCTGCGCCTCCGCGTCATCGATAAGCCTGTCGATCACGTCCAGGTTCTCCTGCCACCCCAAAAACACCACATCCGGCAGAACACCACAGAAATCAACCGTCATCACTCATCAGACGCGATTCGTCAGCGCGAGAAAGAGGGAAGGAGATAGGAGGAGGAGGAGGAGGAGGCGTTACCACATGTCTGTTGGCCTCGAACTTGTCCCTGAGATCCGATGCCTGCACGCACCCCGGGAGAACACGGTGGTCAGATCGGCCGAGAGATCGGGGAAAGGGGTGGGGTGGGGGAGCTCACGTCCTGGTAGAAGAGGTGGCGGTGGACGGCCCAGTTGAGGGTGTCCTTGAGCGCGCGGCGGTAGAGCAGGCGCACCCGCTCCTTCTGCCCCGCCCGCCGCGCCAGGTACCCCGCCGTCGTCGACATGGACCTCGCCGCCGCAGCCGCTTCTCCTTCTCGAACCTTCTCGTCTCCGTCTCTGGGTTGGTGTGGTGTGGTGGGACTCGGATTGGGATCGGGTGGCCCAAGTGGATATGGATAGGTGGGCGGCCCAAGTGGGCTTTTGTTGGGCCGGTATGGGCCGAGTTAAATGTTCTGGATCCAGTGATCCCCCTCTGCCTAAACTCTGATCCATCCAAGTGTATATTCACTGTGCAAAGTTTTTGCTTCTTTTTTTTATAGAGAATATCTGCATTATATTAAGTTAAAGAAAACAGTAACAGCTGGAAGAGACAGCTGTCCCGCATATACACACAAAGGATCTTAAGAAAAACAGAAATTACATCCAAGTCCTCGGGAGGAGTCCCATCGACCGATTCGCCGCCGGTCTTCTTTCCGCCGCCGCAACGCCAAGAGCGCCCGCCGAAGGTAGAAGCACCAGTTGCTAGATGACCTGCACAGAATGATAGAGGAGCAAGCCTCGTTAAGACGTCGCAAAAGTCGGCCGGCGCTAACGCCGACGTCGCACATCCAAGGAAAGCACGTCAGCGGGGGCAGCGCCCCGATCTGGCCAGGCACTCAAGCCAGCACCGTGGACCAAAATCTACGAGCCAGCCCGCTACAGCTCGCAAGAGGGGAACTCCAACACATGGGCCTCGGATACGTCGCCGCCGAAGCCGGATCCGGGGAGAGAGAGAGCACCGAAGACCCCCTCAGCAGCCACTGAGCCGGCGCAGCGAAGACGAAGACGAAGACACAGATTCCACAAGCTCCTCAACATCACCGAAAAAGGCAACGCTGAGCCGAGGATGGAGCCGGGAAACCAAAACTCCCATCACCGCCGCAACCCTCGACAGAACGACGGCGAGACGGAGACAAAAAACAGGGAGCACCAGAGCCCTATATACACGCCAGGCAGAGGCCGCGTTTCCCCCCACCTCACGACGCCCGGAGGCAGCTGGAGGCGAGAAGAAACGACGGCCTCGCCGGCGGAGGGAAGGAGGAACTGGAACCGCCGGTTTTTTCACCTCTCTGCACTTGCTCGTGTTCCTACAAATTGTGCATCCTTATTTTCTCTTTATGTTAATAGTTGGATAAGTCTTTGCTTCTTACTAGTTCTATTGATTTCAAGATTACGTACTATATTCGTGTTTGTAATAGAGTAACCCATGTTTTAGCTGCTAAAGATGCTTGCATAGACCCACGTGTCACTATGTTTTCGCATAACTCAGTCCCAGACTTTGTAAACTCTGTCTTCGTCAGCGATTTGGCTGTACCATCTGGTTAATAAAGCTCACCGGTTTCCCTCAGAAAACTATGCAAAGTCATCAGCCCATCACTATGCAAGGCCATCACTTCTCATCGCTTCGTATTCACCCTTTGATACCTCCACTTAAACATCTGAGAATTTTGTTTCTTCCTTCTAGTTCAGTCACCTTTATGCACAGCGATGCCAGAAGTTGTTGACACAATGTACTCTGGTACTTAGGACATGTTTGTTTGTCTACATAAACCTCACCAAACCTGTCAAATGTAACAGATGTTGATTAACCAGCACGATCTTTAGAGCAACCTTAGAGAGGCCTCAGAGAAACATAAAATTCGTCCGTTTCTCCAGAGCACCAACCTGCATCTTCCTTGTGACAACATAGATTGGGCCCTTTTTCGGGCTGCGACTACCATCTCAGTACATAACGGACAGAGAACACTTTTCTGGCATGATAACTGGATAGGAGGTACACCCCTTTGCCAAAGGGCACCGGATCTATTCAAGATAGCCACCCAAAAAAACAGCCGGTCCAAAAAGAGCTAGAAAAATGAAGGTTGGACAGCATCAGTAACACGCATCACAAACCCAAACCAACTTCTACAGTTCGTTTGATCTATAGAACTTGCTTCAGGATGTCAATCTAGATCGCGACCTCCCAGACTCCATCACATGGAACCTCGGAGCCTCGAATTCCTACTCCGCCGCCTCTGCCTACTTGGCCCAATTCAATGGGAGTTTTGCAAAATTTAACACTACAAAAATTTGGAAAGCAAAAGCGGAACCCTGCAAACTCTTCTCCTGGCTAATTCTGCATGGACGCATTTGGACGGCCGACCGTCTCGCAGTGAGGGGATGGCCGCATAACCCCTCCTGTCAACTCTGCCTCCTGACAGTGGAGAGCATCCATCATCTATGCAAAGACTGCCCTTTCACAGTTGCGGTCTGGAACACGGTAAACAACTGGTTGGGTGAAACAGAAAATGATACCCCATCCACCTTTAGCACCATTGATCTATGGTGGGAGGCGATTCTTAATCAACATGGACAGGACAGACGCCGAACCAGAAGCGGACAACTAATTTATATCTTATGGAACGTCTGGAAAGAAAGAAACAGTCAGATTTTTGAGGCTAAGAGAATGACATTCACGGAGGTGGCCTATACGGCGTTAGAAGACATCCTCCAATGAAAAAGGGCAAACTGTTTCTATAATAGTGCTAATCAAATGAGCAAGTAGTCTACATGTGGATGAAAAGGGGGTTCTTTGTTCTCTTGTCCCCTAGAAAACAAATGTACATGTAAATTTTTTGAAACTCTTTCCCTTTGAATAGAAAAGGCAGTGCTTCTGCCATATTTCTATTAAAAAAAAAGGCTACAGTCGCAGCCTGTCACCGACAGGCCTGTCCCGCGCAAGCACGCCCTTCTAGGTATGTCTACATTATCCATGCTACAGTTAGCAGTAGACTGATAGAGTGATAGCTCTGCAGTTTGCACTGCATTTTCTTCTCTGATCTATTAGTTTTGCGAACACGCAAAGATCTCTGATGATCTGATCTACTGGTATATTTGTTGATTAGAATCTAACCATTTAGTCTTATGGCTAGTTGCCTAGTTCTACTGATACTATACAAGCGATGAGCACCAAAGGAATTTGGAGTAAGTGTGAAGCTTTGTCCTGGACCTGGAGACCCAGGAGCCAGAGCAGAAAGGGAGCAAACACATCAAAGCAGCAGCAGAACGACGAGCTGGCAACGCAGCCATTGTCCATCAGCAATTACTCCGCGCACGAAAAGAATTAAGCAAGTTGCATTGGGTGCGAGGAGAAATAGTGTCCCTGCTCCTGATCTCTTCTCTCTGAATGCACAACGACACTGGTACCTTTTTCTGAAGCTTTCTATGCAGAGTTGCAGATGCAGGTTGCGTTTTGTTTAACGGCTCGGAACCTTCGTCTGTCAGTCTCTGCAACCAACCGCTGCTAGGCGCTAATTACGAGCAGTGATTAACAGCAGTATTTTACTACATCCGATGGTGCAGAATTATTATACTAGATCGTGAAGCGGTGCAGTGTTTGTTTATGCCAAGGAGGGAGGAGGAGATGCTTCTGTACTGTGCCTGTGATTTGTTTACTCGGGTGATGTGTCTTCTCGTGGTACGCCATTTTTTCCTGCTGGACTCTGTGGGTGCAACTGTACTTGCTCAACAGTTCATCGTCAGGCTGGATGGATTCAGGGTTCCAACTCAGAGTTTTGACCATTAGACGCATTCAGAGTTCCTTACATTTGTCCAAATGTTGCTGCATGCATTTTTCTTCTCTTTTTCTTTTGAGGAATTCTCTGGTTTAGTTAGTGAAAACTGCATGCAATGGAAATGATATCTTGGAATCCAGTAGATCAGTTCGTATTCCCTCCGTTCAGGTATATAAGACGTATTTTGGCTGTCCAAATTCAAGATTTGTCATAAATTTCTCATATCGTATTTTATTAATAGTTACAAATCATTATCATGAAAAATGCTTTTGAATACAAATCTCATGGTATCAATTTTATTTCACATAGGTCACATATTATTGGGTTAATTATTGGTCAAAGATTGAAATTGGACAATCTAAATACGCCTTCTATACCTAGACAGAGGGAATAGAAAATAAAAATATCCACCGACGGCTAACATATTGAGATTCTTAATGTCCCAATAAAATGGGCTGAGGTTTGGTGACCGTTTGCAGCGCTGGAATTTTATGGAAAAGATTTCTATTCTCATATAAATCAGAAGGAAATAATTCCCTCGTTTCAATCGGAGAATGAACTTTGAAGTAGGCTGGCATGCAGATCTTACCTGTAATTTACAGGTGGTAGCGATGGGTTTGTCAAAGAATGACGGCGCGGTTATCAGCAGAAGTTTCCCTTTCGACGAGTATGAACGGAGTGAGCAGGCATTGATTAAGATACCAAACCTGTTTCGTGCTGCATCGGTAATTCAACTACTCAGAAGAAATCGTGGCTGTCAGATTGGACAAGTGTAGCTCATAATTCCTGGAAATACAGGACATGAAGCAAATTTTCCAACCACTAACACGGCGTGGTTTCCAAAGCAAAGGTGCAGATGACATGAAGTATTCAGCTACATGGCTAATCACTGATGGAACTTATTACCATGTAGCTGAATACTATGACAGATTAAGAGAGGCGTTAGAATCACAAGTATAGTACAAAAACCATGCCAACTAATTGCATCATGGGTGACATTACAGACAGAGATTATTATTATGATCAAGTGTCACCGTCAGTCATCAACGGATCCACACGTGCTGATGTGCCAGTAGGCACTGCCTGAAACTATTAAGTACTGTGCCTTGATAGGCACTGTGATTTCTGGATCAGTTAAAAGTAAGTTATTTTCTGGATCAAAATGGAGTTATGGCACATATGTATACATCAAGTAGATAACGATATGTTCAGGAAAAGCTTCATGTACGTACTGGGAGGGAAAATGTGAAAAGATATTCAGAGGAGGAGAAAATCGCTCTCATCTAATTTATTTCTCTAGATCGTGTTGAACCGTCCGATTTGGTGGTGAAAGGAGCATCGCTGACTATGCAGTGTCGTAAGATAGAAAAATTAAATTATATAAGTGCATGGCATGCACTATGGTGCAGAAATTCAGGTGAATATAAAACCTGTCAGCAAATTTCAGACCAACTTTCTACCCATTCTGATTTATTAATTTCCTTCGCTTCCATCATCTCTTGTACGTTCCAAGACCAAGGTGATTTGTTTTCTTAAATGAATTTCTTGAGTCAGCTAGCATCTCTCTCGCTCTCTCTCTCATCAGGAAAAAAAAAGTAGAAGTCCTTATGAAAGGGCCCATAAATCAATTCACAAGAGACGGCAACAAGATAAAAATCACTGACTGCAACAAATCAAGCTGCCGCTGTCGATCTCCAAGAAATATATGTTTTTCCTCCAAGATACAACCTGCCTGTTCTTGGAAGGAAGCTTTGGATCGATCCCCTTGGCCACCTTTATATCACAATGAGAGCGACCGAGTCTGTCCATCCATGGAAGTTTTCCCGATATCTCAGCTTCAAGCTATCATGTCAGAGACACATCTCGCAACAGATATGGCAGGTTCAGCTGCATCCACACAGAGCGAGTAGCTGAGGCTGAGCTGCTAAAAATAGTAGATCTGGTAGCTGCTGCTGGTGCAACATTGCGGCAGTAGTACGTACTAACTAGTTTTTGCCTATCCACTGTCTTATCTCAGTCATCCTGCAGAAGATGATGTTTACCAAAGCTAAAAGTTATGTTTTGTCACATTGCTAGCATCTGGTTAAGCTGAAATTTTATTGCGGATAAATTACGTTAGAGGAATTTTTACAAACATGCAAAATTATCATAAAAATAGTAAATTTGCCACTAAATTGGCGATCTGTTCGGGAGGGCTTGAAGCCTCTAAAGCTCAAGTTAGCCAAGTAACCAGCTGGTTATCGATCCCGGCGGTGTTCATATTTATTTTTCCTGAAGAAATTTAGTGCCTTGTATGGAACGCAGGGACTTTTCTCGGTCCTGCAGAGATTTCTATGAAATTCAACATGCCATGAGTCTCTCTAGACTAACTTATAATTATCGGAAGAAGTCATCTATGGACACTAAGGTAAGTTTGAAAGATATACATCAACTACTGCAATAATAGTCAGGTGGTGCATGAACATGTTCAATAGTTCATACGCTACATCATTTTCACGTCTGAACTTTTCTTTTCGGGAAGATAAGTTCGTTCATATCAAAATTTCAAGGGTTCAATCTATTGCGTAAGCTGCAAGCTACTTTGTCAAGACTCAATATGAGTAAATTAAAAGGAAAAAAATGTTCAAGGGGTGACACATGTCAGCTGGAGTCACAAGTGTTCCTGCTATGTTTGAAGCGAAAGAGTCAAAAGAAATGAGCTTTGATTAATAGTAATTAAGCTGGAAATGTCAACACGGTTGCATCGAAGGCACGTCACTGCAAGTGTCACGTAGACAGAGCCGAAAAGGTAACGAGCGATTCAGAGAAGAGAACGATCAAATGCAGTCAAACTATAAGAACAATTTGCTCTGATCTTTCAAACTATAAGCTGTATAAGGTTAATCTTGAAGGTGTTCTCTTTTTTGCAAGAACGACCCGAGGAAAATTTCAAATAACATTGTACTCAATGTCCCGCAAAAGAAAAAGATGTAGTCAATGTTAAAATTCGGAAACGGAACAGTCACCTAATTCACGCGTTAACATTTTATTGGCTAACTCAAATTTGAACAGCCATTTGCAACCTATATAAAACGACCATCAGTTCCCTATGACCCATCACTTCGAATATAAGAATCACCCATTTTTCAAGAAGTTACAAAACATTGAGAGAAATTATAAATACACATTAATGTGTCTGATATATTTAGATTAGGTCGAACCCACCTAGGGTGTAATATTGCGTCCTAACTTTGGTTGCACAATATATTTAAGTGTTTGTCTGTGATGATTAATAGTCTATTTGCAATTGCTGACCGGATACCGATGCTATGATAAGTTTATTTTATAAACTACTTGTGGAAAAGTAGCTATCTAAAAGTAGTATCATGTTCGACAAAATAGATTATAACTTAACTAACTCTCAATTTACACCAGAACAAAATTACTACACCAACAACACAGTTAGATGTCTATGTTTTTCTTTTTTCTTTTGCTGACTACATAAGAAAACCAAATGAAAAATACGTGAAACCAAACCAAAAATGATTACCATAACCCATTGAAATGCAAATGCAACCTATACATACAACGTAAAGTAAACGTAAAACACCCATGCACAACAGAATTTACACACATGGTGAGCATTGGGAGAGAACAAAAACCCAGTTCCAAAAGAGAAAAAGGTGCAACAGAAAGTTCCTCCAAAAACCAGCAAGACAGCCATAAAATTCCATTAAAAAGCCATCAAGACCAACTACTCCTGTAACCAAAACAGCCAGCCTCTTCGCTGTAAGAAAACGGGTACAAGTGGACAACCGCGGCACCAACTGCCCCAAACCACCCCGGCCACCGAGGACAGGGGGTCGCCGCACACCAAACACCTGACCCACCACTCATACCTCTCCACGTCATCCTCACTGCCCCACCTGTCATCCCCACCGCCGTATTCATTGCCACCACTCGTCAAACTTTTTTTCACAAGTCTTCCACGCACGGCTGCCGTACGCGGCGCTGAAGGTGGATGACACGTGGGACCGGGAGCAGGTGGGGGCCAGTGAGCAGAAAGGTGTTGCTCTAACTATTTTTTTTTCTCCCCGTACGCGGGGCAGGGAGATCTCGCTTCTTTCTTTTTCTGTCTCGCGCGCGCGTCTCTTTTTTACGCTCCCCCCTGAGGAATCGAGGAATTCACAGTCGCCTCCTTCCCTCTCTGCCTGCCTCACCCCAGGGGGGAGGAGGAGGAGAGAGAAACACAACGCCATCTCTCTCTCTCTCTCTCTCTTCCCCCTCTTCCCCAACGAGGCGACGACTCGTCCGCCGCGCCCATCTCGTGCTCGCAGCTGCGGCCGGCGCTTCGGCTCAGGGGGGTGTCAGAGGGTTAGCGCCAAACCCTAACCCTAATCTGGGGCGGGCTTTTCCGCCTCCGTCGTCCGCGTAGGGGGGAGGAGGCCGGGGGGGGGGCATGGGGCAGTGCTACGGGAAGGGCGCGTCGTCGCGGGCGGCGGAGGACGAGCTCGGGGTCGTGGCGGAGACGCACTCCCCGCCCCCGGCCAACGGGATGCCGCAGACGCCGCCGCGGCACCAGCAGCAGCAGACCGCGGCGGCGGCCGGGGCCGTGACCCCGAGGCGGCGTAAGTCCGGATCGACCACGCCCGTGCACCAGACGCCCGGGGTCGCGTGGCCCAGCCCGTACCCCGCGGGGGGGACCAGCCCGCTGCCGGCGGGAGTGTCGCCTTCGCCGGCGAGGTCGACGCCCAGGAGGTTCTTCAAGCGGCCCTTCCCGCCGCCGTCGCCCGCCAAGCACATAAAGGCCACGCTTGCGAAGAGGCTCGGCGGAGGGAAACCCAAGGAGGGGACAATACCGGAGGAGGGCGCGGCGGGTGGCGTCGGCGGCGGCGGTGGCGGAGGGGATGGGGATGAGGCGGAGGCGGAGAGGCCATTGGACAAGACGTTTGGGTTCGGGAAGAACTTCGGGGCCAAGTACGAGCCCGGGAAGGAGGTGGGGAGGGGCCACTTCGGGCACACCTGCTCGGCCGTCGTAAAGAAGGGTGAGTACAAGGGGCAAACTGTCGCCGTCAAGATCATCTCCAAAGCTAAGGTGAGCGCCCTCGGAGCTGGTGGTGGTTTGCAACCTTTAGTTTTTGAAATTTCAAATTTCAAATGTTAGTTCTTGATGTCGCGATAACCGCTATGCATTTGCGCCATTTCTGAGGAAGTAACAGAAATGTAAGGTAGCTTGATGATGATCCAAATGCTCAAGATTGAAGGATTACGAATAGTATGGTTTCTTGTTTTCAAACTTGTGATTTCGCTGGTAGATCTTTCTCTGAGGATGTTGGCACAAAAATGGAGATAGGAAAATTCAGGATTTGATGTGGTAGTTCTATGTTGGCAGTGGACGCCCTTGTGCTATTTCTAGAGTAAGATTTAATCCATGATTTTCTGCTACTTTTGAGGATTCTGACTTCTAGACAGTAAGATCTGAACCAGGGAAGTTTAATATTCTACTGTTCCATGGTTAAGTCTTGTTAAAATTTCTGCAGTGTTCTTCCCACGTAGATAGTTAGATTCGGAGGGAGGCATGGTTGAACCGTTGAAGATTGGTTACTTTTAAGTGGATTGTTGTGGTATGAATTAGGATTTGTATGGTTCAAGGTGGGTTTCAATTCTTGCTGGAAATTACCGAGTCTTTTTTTAGAGGAAACAATGGTAGGCAGGTACCCTACCTGAACTTTGTACTAAACTTAAATCACATGTACAGGGTGGTAGCAACAGGTGCAACAGGGGGAGAGAAAGGAAAATAAATTATTGAAACATGGTTTATATTGTATGGTTAATGTGAATGCATATAGAACTTTACTTTTAGGATGTAGGCTAGTACAGTGGTTTAAATTCTTGGTGGCCTACCCAATTTTTGCTAATGATAAATGATATTCTAACCAATCAGCAGTACATGTCCTAACCTACCTTTTCATCTCTCCTTTTTGTTTAGTTGATTAAGGCCTGTAGATTTTGAGGTAGATTCAGCGACTCCTGTTAGGAAAGCTGACATGATTATACTAGTCCCAGTAATCAATCATCTGAAGAATACAAGAGCTTATATTTGCAGCCCGGTAGGTAATGTTGGCTTTGACCGCACTGTAGGAAAGGGAGTTATCAGGTCACCATTTGCCAGTTTCACTCAATGGGCTAGATATGTATTGAAGAGGTTTGAAGTGAAGAAAGATCAAAGGGGCTACAGAGCCAAGATTTGATTAGGCGAAAAGACACTGGAGGTTGGCATTGCTTAATTGAACGATACGACAAAGTAATGATCTACATTGTCCTTTAGGTGGCATTAATTATCAGGGGCTACATAGAGCAGAGATTACTTTTTTTTGAAATTATTCATGATATAAATCCTGGATTGGACCCATCAGCTAGAAAAATAACAGATGGTTAACATAGCTTCTTAAAATATCAGAGAAGTTCATAGCTAATTGTTTGGCAGTTTTAATTGCTTTCCTTGTGGAATCAGGATGAAATGTTGTGCATCGGTGGGCTGCTTTACTTTTAGCCTTTCAAGTGATGCAATCATAGTTTTGGAGAAAACATTTCGGAATTCACTACATTATGGGTGGTTGCTGTCTAAACGATTAAACGTGTCAGACATAGTCTCGCTGGCAGACTGCGTTACACTTTCCAATAGCTGGCATCTTGTTAAGGCGATTCTTGTACTAAAGAGGATTGTGTAGCAGGTCCAGAGGCACTAGTGGAGGCCCCTACAATTAAACCTGTCATTAATTTGATAACCCATATGTAGCAGAACTCTGACTTGCCCAAAAACTCCTTCGTCGAGCTCCTGCTGCTAACCATATTAGTTTCTGAAGGCCAGACAGACATCATAACACAACAATTTACGCAGGCACTATTCTACAATTACACTTCAAATATTTGTATGAAATTAACAAATGAGCGAACTTTAACATGGAGAATGATGGAGTACTGGTGCTTCGGCCCCACCATCTGATCCTTGCTCGATCCAGCTTCTAGAATATAATATATAAATGTCTTATTAAGAGACTATAAATGTTATTGTACAGTAAATATTGTATTCACATTTGCACAAAGGGAAGGTGGAGGACAGTAAGTAGCACATTTGGAAATGAATCTCAACGACCTTATTATATTGATTTATTCCAGAACCGAGCGTCACTCGGTTGGTTAGCAGTGCGAGCACACACGTTGCCCACCCGTGTTCGAGGCCTAGCCTCCACAAGGTGCCTCAGCTTGTCTTCTTTCTAAAAAAAGCCACCATGGGCTAGTCCCTGGTTGGTTTTTCTTTTCTTTTTTTGTGAATGATTCCCTCTCCTTTTCTGTGTATAAACTGCAAAGATGCAAGTGGTATTTCCACAATGCCACCTGTAAATGTAGTACAGTCACTAGCACTTCTGGAATATAACCCCATATATTCTTACTAGTATAAGCAATTTACTCAACCTAATTATTTGCTGAGTCAGCATTCCTCATTTGGATATGCTTTGCAATGCTGTTGTCCCTTAAAGATTTGGTCACATAGATTACTTAAATTGGCCGTATTGCATGAATGACTTAAATAGCGCTACTGCTTAGTAAGCTCTTTAGCAATTTGTTCTTGTGATTAACAGATGACAACGGCCATATCCATCGAAGATGTCCGTAGGGAAGTGAAGATTTTGAAAGCTCTATCAGGGCATAATAATCTTGTCAAATTCTATGATGCATGTGAGGATGCCCTCAACGTCTACATTGTCATGGAGTATGTTTTTTATGGCCTTCTATATGTCATTTTAACCGCTTACTATAGAGGCTTCTCTATTGCTGCACAGGCAGTATTTTTTATAATCTTGTTTCCCTTTAACAGGTTATGTGAGGGTGGAGAGTTGCTAGACAGAATATTAGCCAGGTACTTTCTACAGTTTCTTCATCCCTAGTAGCAAACAAGCAGTATATCCTGTTAATGCTTACCAACGATGCAAACTTGAACTGTTGAAGAGGTGGGAGATACACAGAAGAAGATGCTAAAGCGATTGTTGTACAGATTTTGAGTGTAGTGGCCTTCTGTCATCTTCAAGGAGTAGTGCATCGTGATTTGAAGCCAGAGGTATCCTTTGAAGTCTTAAACTATTTTCTGTATAGTTCATATATGTATGCAATCATATTGTTGTTTGATTGGTTCCTTCTTTGACGTCTTATTCAGCCGCACTTACTGTTCTTTTTTCTAAGTGACATCTATTATATTTGTAGTCTTCAAGTCTTCTAGAACACTAGGCTACCTTTTATGACACAGTTATATTCATTTGGACAGAATTTCCTTTTCACAACAAGGGAGGAAAATGCTCCTATGAAGTTGATTGATTTTGGCCTCTCCGATTTCATTAGACCAGGTACAGTAGATTGATCTTCATCTTCATACGTACTAACATCCTATACAAGCTTATTAATTTAGTGATCTGTTTTTCTATTGTTTAAGGGATCATCAGCATGACCAAGCATTCAATCTCATTTTTAACTTCTCTACCTTTCCTGTTTATTGGATGTCTCTCTTTCCTGCTTGTTGCTAAAAAAGAGAGCAGGGGATGTAACTTACCAAAGAGACGTTGGATGCAGTTTATTGTGCTATGTCAGCCATTTTGCTGGAATGGTTTGATATGTCTATCATGGTAGATATTAGTACATTTCTTAGTATATTAGAAACTGTGATCTGGTCTCTTGAAGAAGCCAAGATGTCCATGCCAATAACACTTGCCAACCAACTTGTCATGTAGCATCTTCAGCAACCTGTTCATTATTGAATAACTGAAGCCATTCTGCTAATCTGCTCTCAAACTCACTATATGAGTAACCATGACGGTTCATCCATCAAGGTTAAATCACAAGATTATCATCTCCATATGTTGACATCTCTTTCTTGTGTACGTGGAACTATATTCTATGGTGTGCTTAGTGTCTTAAGGTTTGGTGTGAGGCTTTAGTCATATTATGAGGTTCAGTTGGATCTGCTCTCAAAATGCCATACCCTCTGTTTGGGCCATGTAAAAGTTCTCCACTATTTTTCTTTTATCATGGAGAACATGTTTTTGTGATTGGATAGAAAATTTGTTCACTTAGATATATTGTCATCTTACCTTTGTTTGTGTAGTTGAGTTGACTGGAAAATTGTGGTTTGCATTGGGGCATGCCTTTCTTCTCTAGTTAGTAAATTCCTTTGCACGTTTATGCCATTTGATCGCAATGTTTTCCTGCTCATTGATGCTATTGTTAACTGAGAAAAAGAGATATACTTCATGTTGAGACTTGAAAATTCAATATTATAAAACATATTGAGAAGTAGTAAAAAAAAGGTCAGTAATATATTTATAACTTAACTGTTGTGTCAAGAAAATTTTGTCGCATGCTGCAGCATGATGACTAGCAGGACATGGAAGCAAATGAAAAATAATGGAGTGTCTATATCTCAAAAATAATGAAGCAGCATGTGCATTGTTTTCATTTATATAAAAAACTCATGTATTGTAATTGTTTACCTTCTGTCTGCATGATATAATCCACCCAATGTTTTTAGTTTGGCACAGCTGTCTATATTCCAGAATCCAGATCAAGAGTGCATTCATGTCTTACAGTTATTGTTGGCATGTTTCCTGATGCTTGGAATGAACTCTGCTAATTGTTTTTCCCTTCACTGCTGCTTCATATTTCATGAGCTTATCAGATATTGCTTCTTTTGTTACATAATGCAGATGAAAGGCTTAACGATATTGTTGGAAGTGCATATTATGTTGCCCCAGAGGTTCTACACAGATCATATAGTATGGAAGCAGACATTTGGAGTATAGGTGTCATAACATACATTTTGCTCTGTGGCAGTCGGCCATTTTGGGCACGAACAGAATCAGGAATATTCCGATCTGTGTTGAGAGCTGATCCCAACTTCGATGATTCACCATGGCCTTCAGTGTCAGTTGAAGCTAAAGATTTTGTGAAAAGATTTCTAAACAAGGATTATCGCAAAAGAATGACTGCTGTTCAAGCATTGAGTAAGTTGTCAGTAATTATTATTTAGTATCGCTGTGTGGTGCCGTGAAACTCACTTTGTCTTTGTTGAGCATTTTTTTTGTATAATCTGTTTTATGACAAAACAACTATTACATATCACATATAAGAGTATGAGACCGTAAATATGAATTTAATTGGTTTTTCTGGCAGCTCACCCTTGGTTGCAAGATGAACAAAGGCAGATTCCTCTGGACATACTTATCTACAGATTAATTAAGCAATATCTTCGTGCTACACCTCTTAAACGTTTGGCGTTAAAGGTACCTTATTGACTTCCATGACCTTCTCTGCATCTGTTAATGTTCTTTCGATCTTTCCTTGATCCTACTGATGTGGTGACACATAATTGATAAATGTGCATGAGTGGGCTAAACATTCTGTGGCCAAAACATTTTTTGTGCTGCCAAAGAGGGGTGTATGTGTGCATAGGGGGGTGGAGGTGGGGGAGTGATTCGACATTTGTAAAAGTTAATGTAAAGGCTTTTTTATCTCAGGCGCTGTCTAAGGCTTTAAGGGAGGACGAACTCTTGTATCTCAGGCTGCAATTTAAGCTGCTTGAACCTAGAGATGGATGTGTATCAATCGACAACTTTCGGACGGTGAGATTATTATACTCTTGCTGATCGCCCCTACATTTATTTTTATAAAGGCGTACACACATTTCAAGATCTAAACACTTCAATTTTTTACCATCAATTACTCCAACCATATATAGGTTTTGTGACACAAAGAATGCTGGATTGGTGGTATTAGATTCACATCTGAAAGTACTTCAAAAAGATCATGCTTTTTTACTTATTAACAATTATATTGTAAGAGAAGTAATGGTCAAATAGTTTTGGAGACCGTGCTAAGTAAACCACATCTATAAAAAAAAGAGAGGGAGTACCTCTTAAATATGAATACTTGCGGAACACTTGTTAATGTCTTTCTATGAAATTTCACGAATTTGAATACTCGTGGAACACTTGTTATTGTCTTTCTATGAATACTCGTGGGACACTTGTTATTGTCTTGTTAAATATGAATACTCGCAGCATATGATCTCCATATGTTATAGTTCCAACCTTTTGATCTTACTGTTTCATGGTCTTATCCAGGCTCTAACGCGATATTTAACTGACGCGATGAAGGAATCTAGGATTCTTGAGTTTTTGCATGCGGTAAGGATCTTTTGTTACTGATTGTAAGCAATTGATGAGTCCCCCATTCCCCCTCTCTTTGGTTGCTCTGGTCGTGCTACTAATACGGGGATAACGTGTTGCCTGTGTATAAAGTTGAAGACGTGCAAAGTTATCACAGAACATACTTCCCAGGCTAACCTCTGCTTTTGTCGAGAAAATGAATTTGGTTTTTAGTGCATGTAAGATTAATTTCTTTCTTATCTTGTGATATATGATGTGTGTATCATGACGCTTGACAGCAATGGGGTTCCTTAGCTATCATTGGTTCAAATTCAATTGATGGCTTTTCATTTGGCATTTTACATGTCGTTTGACTTTATTTATTGCTATTGATTGTAATTCTAGCCATAATTTGATTAGTTTCTGCTGGACAGCAATAATTGTACAATCACCATGCTATCATATATGTTTGAATATTCATGTTACTGGACCAATTCCATTTGTAACTCTGACAGTGAAAACCATACTTGAATACTAGGGATCAAAGCCACTATGTTTGATGCTTGATGTTTGTCGTGGCTTTGTTCGTTTCTTTTAGAACTTCTGTATTTTGTGGTTAAATTTTACATCTGATAACATTTCTGTAATTTGTCGTTGAAGTTGCTGATCTTATTCTTGTTTCTATCTCAGTTGGAACCTCTTGCATACAGAAGTATGGACTTTGAAGAGTTCTGTGCTGCAGCGATCAGCCCTTACCAGCTTGAGGCTCTGGAAAGGTGGGAGGAGATTGCTGGAACAGCTTTTCAGAACTTTGAACAAGAGGGCAACCGAGTTATATCAGTTGAGGAGTTGGCACAGGTATGTAGGATGATAGCAATTAGACAGAAAACATGCCTTTGTTGGGAGGGTAATCCTTGTATATTCATATGATCATTACAATTCAAGATCGTAAATATAGATACATGGACAATGGCATATCTGTTTTGGGTGCTCCTGTACCTTCTGGCTAGCCTGACATCCCTTTTTGCTGTAGGAACTAAATCTTGCTCCAACTCATTATTCCATCGTGCAAGATTGGATCAGAAAAACAGATGGCAAGCTAAACTTTCTTGGATTTACCAAATTTTTACATGGTGTCACAATACGGGGCTCAACCGCAAGACGGCATTAAGTGTCTGCAAAAAAATGTATTTGGTTCTAATTTTAAAGCTGCTCGTTATAAGGCCCTGATTTGTTGTTGCCCGTGCTTCTTCTGTCTTGTGGTTAATGGTTATTCTTCTTTGTTTGTGATGTTATTGGTTGTTGCCATCATAGTTTTTGTAGAGGATACATGTAAAGATCTTTTGTAATGTAGGCAAATCATATGGTTTGTCCAAGAAATATAGTGTCATGTTCTTTTTGCTCAGAGTTTTCAAACCCCCCATCCATAGTAATTTTGGTGATCAATGCAGGGTTAAGGTTGGTTGTATTGCTCAGCTTAATCAGTAGCATTTGAAGTACATGTAATTCCCAAATATACTGCACTTGAGAAGAATGTGAGCTGAACCTTTTCCGTTAGGTTCTGGTATCCTTTGTACATCTGTTCCGTGCTCCATCGACTTCTGCACTGCATCATCGAGAAGCTTCTGAACCTTCCACTTTTCTCTGAAGTTCCATTGCATTGCATTACATCCATTATATAATCGGAGATGAGCTCCGTCTACTGCACGGCATCATTCACTATCTCATCTGCAGCCGCTCTCCAAACTGCAATTTCTGTGCTTCTCTCGCCATCTCGCTGCAGTTTCCTCTTTCCTCTGGGAATGAGAAAAAATGGCTACGTGTCCTTGTCTCGGTGCTATCCCTGATTATGCTCGCCGTTCTTGCTGAAACCGTTGGTTATTGGCATCCACGGATTCCAGAAATTGATGGGAGTCAATCCATTTTTTCAGCTGGATCAAGCTCGCTTGACAGCGAAAGTCTGCGAGGAATCTGTAGAGCAGAATTCTCTTTTTGTGGTAGCCGTTAATTACTCGCTGCTGCTGCTGCTCATAGAGGAGCTCAATTCCGTCTAGTTAATGGCGTCACTTTGATTTATTTTAGAAACACCGTGAACCGTCTCTCCTTAATTGTAGAGTCCGTTTCACTCCATCTTCCGGCGTATGCAAGCTACATACATGTACATGTACACGTACACATATACGTAAAGATTCCTCCAATCAACAGATCAAACAGTGGCATGATTGGTGCCTTTGATTTGCCGGAACAAATTAAGTGATGATAGCATCTTGGAGGATAATATACCATGTCATAGTAATGTATGTATCTCGATCGAGCCTGACAAGGATGTCAGTGTCTTATATAGTCGTTGTTATCAGGCCTCTGACGGTGATGGAAACAAGAATCCTGATAATCCAGTTGATCGACGGACCATTTGAATGTGAGGGAGTTAACTGGTCCTCTCCTCGTCCTCCGTCAGTACAAAGTGCGTAGGGCACATGCTGACATGCACGTATATTATACACTAGCTAGTTATACGCTAGTGTAAATTATCGATCATGTCTTCGTCACAGAAGACAACACTGAAGGTTCCATTGCTGGAGCAAGTAGACACTTAATTGCCAGATTAAGAATATATTTTCCAACATCCCATGCTTAATTTGTTTCCATGGACCGAAACCCAGAGAACTTGACAGGCACATATATAATAGATAAAGCCATGCGTATACCATCTTCCTTTAGAGAGCGCCAAAATTAAAGACTTGCGTGTCTTCGCATATATGTTACGTTTCCGAGAGAACCAGTCGGCAAAACGGCATATGTAGTGGATCATTCTAAAGATGTGTAGAAAGAAGAGCGACAGGCACTTGGTCCTGTACCTCTTGGAGAAGAACAGCTTGTAGTTTCATGAATAAAGTTAAACCCTTGTAAATTACTGCTTCATGTCATAATGTATGTTATTTTAGATAGTGACACGGTCTTCAAAATGACTTTTTGACCATCAGTTTCTATAATAATATATTTTCTTAAATAAAATTAAGTATATATTATGAAAGTATATCTCATGATTGGTAAGTTCTTAAATATTGATGATCAAATTTTAAAATATTTGATTTTTATAGATTTTAAAACGGTCTAAACTGTGACACGGAGAGAGTATAATTTAAATACACATTTATACATAATTGATATTATAATATTTGCTTTTTACGATCTACTCTCTTTATGTTCTCTCTGTTTCTCACGTTTACATAGAAACAATGCGAAGGACGTGCATTACGTATGCGTACCTGTTAGTGCAGGTAAGTTCCAGATATTATCCGTGCAATTTTATTAAAAAATATTATCAGTGCAATTGGATTATCCTTGTTGAACAAGTGGGTCCTGACATGCATGACTACGGCGTTCACAGAAAAAGAATCTCTTCACGCAGAAACTTGTAATGAAAAGAAAGAAAAATGGTTGGTGATGTGTCGAATTGGATGAGAATGCAACCAACCTGTCAGCAGTAAACACGTCTTAATCAGGCCGACGTGGCAACGTCGACAGCATGGAGGGGATTGGTTAGTCGGTCCATTAATTTTCGTTCTCCTTAGCTAGCTGACTGACGCATTCCGCTACTCGCGTCATGATCACAGGGTCTTACAAATTTTGCCCTGTAACACGCACATGAGGCATATTTGACTCTAGCTCTCTGAAAGGGATCTCAGGAGTCGACTAGAGGGGGAGTGAATAGGTCGGCTCTAGAAATTATAATGCCTAATGGGTTTCTCTTCTGGAGATAGGTCAATCCTAGAGAAAATATATGCAACTGATGCAGGTAACTGAGACTCAGCAAGATATATCAAATAAACACCAGACACTCAGATAGCAAACTTAGCTGATGTAGAACAAGTTATATTCAGAGCTAACTGAGTCTCAGGTGTGAGAGTCAGGTGAGTGCATCAGATGACGTGAACAGGAAAGGTACTAGTTTTAGCAAGAGCTAACTGAGTCTCAGGTGAGGAAACTCAGCTAGTGTGCAACAGGTAAAGGTGCTCTAGTGATCTAAGCATGCATAGATAACAGAATAAATAAGAGCAGATCACAAGACAGATAGTAAAGCACACAATGGTTTATTTTACCGAAGTTCCTACTTCTTGCGAAGCAGTACGTCTCCGTTGAGGAAGCTGTTCTCACAGCCGGCACCAAATCGTGCTCTTTCCTCGAGTACCTTTCTTGTGTGGAATCCTTTTGATCTTGCTGCTGCAAGACAGGCAGACCCGAATCGCCTTCACAGACTCTTGGTGGCAGCCACACAAGACTTGGCTTGCTCACCAACTCCAAGAGCACTCCCACTCTTGGAGGAACCAGTACCTCGAATGCTACACCTGAAGGACTAAGTAACTCTCTCTCACGATGGATGCACGCAGGCAACACTCACTTGGAGACCTAGAGCTCTTTCTTTCTCAACAGGTTGCTTTCGGGTTAGAGGCAAAGGTTAGGTAAAGGTTCAAGGTTAAAAACCTCCCCAGGTTCCCTATTTATAGGGTCCGTGGCAGCTAGCCGTTACCCTCATGCCACGTCAGATAAAGAGCCACCAGACCTAACCTGTCTGAGACTCAGTTAACATGCACCTCTGGTAACCTACTAGCCGCGGCTGAGCTACCCACCTGAGTCTCAGATGCCAAACTCAGGTGGACTCGGTTGCCTCAGGCAGCACCTGAGCACAACATTGGCCGGCTCACTACAAGCCTACAACTGACCAGAGAGCAATGGCCTCGCCACAGTCCCTGACCAGCTCGCTTAGACCCTTGGCACTGGTTCCAAGCTTCTTCACCGAAGATGACTGCCCTTGTAGACGCACAGCGAACCCTTGGTCCTGATCCACCAGCTTCCTAGCTCCTCCAGGACTTATCAAGCTTGCATTCACGGCCCTTGAACTCCATCAAGCAACCATCACCTCGCTTGCCCTCGAGCACAGCCTCGGCTTCTTCGCAACTGTGCCTCAGGAGCCTAGCTCAGCTGGTCCTTCTGACCTTCCCAGTTCCTTGCTCTTTTTAGGGCTCATCATCAACAGTTGTCTCACTTCAGCTTTCACCTGTCCATTTAATTCCTGTTCATACTCATTGCAAGTATTAGACACATGTGAGGATTGCCAATAACCATCAAAACCAAACTCTGGGGCAAGATGGCCATCTTCCCAAGCTCCATGGGAGTGGATGCACTTTCACTCTCAATCAAACTGTTGGATAATGAGGCAATATAATAAAACTAATCCGAAGAACCAGAAACAGCGAATTAAATCTAGACATCATCAACAGTGTAAAAATTATAACACAGTAAATATCTAGATCTCAGAATAACACCAGTACAGCGAGCAACATTGTCATCAACTCCATCTACAGAAACAGAGTATTACCGGAGATGTGAAGAAGCGTCACAGCGAAACTTGCCGCAGTGATGAAGGCGATGCAGTGTGACTCGATGCCATGAAGAGCTCGACGCAGCACAGGAGATCGTACAGCAGCGAGCAGTCGCGTAGACACTTCCCAAAAACCTTATTCGCTCTCTCTCGTACAGGATCTCAAGAGCTGAGGGTTTCGAAGACCTGCTCTCCCGTCGCCTGGTGCACATCGAGAAACGGGACGGAGAAGACCTGGACGGCGGCGTAGCGCGGGTGGGAAAACAGAGAACAGATTGATTTTTTCGGTCTGTTTTCATCTGGAAAAAGAGAAGGCTTCTTATAGACGAGCCGTCACGGTTCTGGATCCGATTTGGACGTGAGTACGGCGCACGTTCCGAACACGATCTAAACTCGGTTACGGTGCACGATTCGAACTCGGTTTGGATCCTTATCCAAAATCGTGTGACAAAACAAATGGTAAAAGAGAGCTGCGACAGGGCCCAGCGGGGAGCTCGAATTCGTCGGACCATTCACGCGCATGTCGTGTGCGCGTGCCCTTCGCCACGCCCGGCCCGGCCTGGCGAGGCGAGGCGAGCGAGCGCACGCGTGTGTGGTATTTCCCTTTCTCACCTCACAATGCTTTGGAGAGGTGCGGAGCACCAACGCTTATAAGGTGGTTTCCCTCCACTTCCACTAGCAATATGAGACTAAAGCCACTAGGCCTTGCCATTCATGAGTGGGCCTTTGGAATTTATCTAGAATTAAATGCAGAACTAGTTTGGGCCTAGCCCATTAATTCTAACACAAACTACTCCTCAGGGGTGGATCCACCGGGAGACAGTCGGGGCCGAAGCACGGGCATCCAGAGATACATCTTCGTTTTACCACGCAATATGTTTGCCGATTTCTAAGAGAAAAAAAAAGAGAGCAAAGCTAGCTCAACGAAAGATTAAAAACTTTCGAGACGGTATAATACATACTGTTATACATGTACTCATTACTGACGGTTCGGAAACCTCAATACAAGCCTGAATTGCTTGTAAACAAAGGTCTATAGTGAGACTATATCGGAGACGGTTTACATAAAAAACCGCCTGTGACATGATGATATCCTAGACGGTTTCATGTTTAGAACTGTATATGATACGACTACATCACAGATAATTTTGTCTACAGAACCACCCGTGATAGGTTATACAAGACCATTATTTTATTGTTTATTGTCTAGCCTCAGCATGTGCTAGCCATGCGCTCTGAAAAATAGAATAGCTTCACAGACTTATACATATCACGTATTCATTCAATTCACAATAAATCGTTCATCCCTCAACCCTAAACCTTTGTAAGTTTACAAAAATCACTTCCATTTTCAAATACAGTACTCTCTAATTACGCTATGTGCGAAAAAATATAATCTGTCGTGTGATTCAATCCGCAGTGGTGAAATTCTCCATGAGACATTTTGATGGTGCAACTGAACATTGAGGTTTCGCATGAAAAGTAACAGCATTGTGATTAAACGAGACTGTCGACGATTGGTAAACCGCTAATCTTACGGTAGTCTTGAGACAGAGATATTTGTTGTTGGGTAGGGACCCCTAGGGCACAAGGCCAAGCGATCTGACGACAAGGAAACACCCTTTTTATACAGGTTCGGGCCTCCCTCAGGATAACAACCCTACGTCCTGTTCGTATATATTGATCAGAGAATGTCTTACAAAAGATGTGTATATTAGTGGCTATCCTAGACTTAATCGGAGGCTACTTTGATTAGTTCCGCGGGGCTCGACTCCTTCGAGGCGGCGGGTCTTCTCGTGGGAATCGCTAAGGCTTCTGGATGGCTTTCTGGGACTTGAAAGACTTGTTAGACTTGTCCGGCTTCAAGGACTTCCAAGACCTAAAAGACCTGTCCTCCCCTATAGGATTGCTGTCCTTTTATAGGGGCCCCCGAGTCGTACTGGACATGGACTTATGCCCGAGTAGAACTCTGGCTTCCTTAAACGTCGGGATTGACTTCCTAGTTTAAGGGGTGTCCTTCCTCCTTATGGGGGATTACCTTATCTCCTGGGGATCCTTACCGAATACGTATTCTTATTCCGATAGTCTAGGGAATCATATACGGATACCTCCTCGTATACGGGATACTATACTATTCATCGTCAAGGCCCCCATCAGTACGTGAAGTGAGGTCATGACTGTTCTGTAGGAAATCTGCCCTTTTCGGGAAGCAACTCCGAGTAGGCGAAATCGAATACTTTGTTGACAACATCCCCGAGTAGGTACTATCTCTACCGGGTAGTCATGATATCCTTGTCGGGATAAACCTCCGAATAGTCCAAGGCTTTTTCTGGGCTAGCTTGCCCGAGAAGCATCTTTGATTTAATCCAATCCGTTGATCACGGACACGCGTTCGCCTGGTAGATTTCTAAGAAACCGAACCGTCATGGCAGAATTTTCGCGTGGTGATGAAGAATCTTTCCTTTTTCTGTGCTACTGTTCGGCTGACGTTAGCCAAAACGTAACGCGCTCGTCGGGGCCATGGGTTTGTCAGACCCCTATTTTTCTGCACCCGCCGTCTCGCATGCGGGGAAAGCAATTGTCCGCATTTAATGCGATGGAATGGATCGTGCCTTTAACCGTGCTCCGATCAGGCGAAAAATTAAATCTCTTAGGAGACCGAGAGTTGGTTGGGGTTTTGCCCGCATTGCTCTCTGTCTCCTAGTATTCCCATCTTCTTCCCTGCGCCCCGGCTTCCAACTCCTCGATCATGGCGGAGTCTCTTCCATCCAGAAGCTCGTGGCCGTGTTCGGTGTTAACTTCGGCAAGACTTGCGTCTTCGCTGGAATTGACCCTCATCCAATCGACTCACCAAGCCGAGTTCCGCCCTGTCCGGAATGAGCGGATCCCCCGGCCTGATCCTGGCTGGTTGGTTATTTCCCAAGTTTCTTCCGATGTGGATTTTTCTTTCCGCCATCTTCTTTTTTGATCGCCGTTCTTCAGTTCTATCGGATCGAGATGATCAACCTCGACCCGGCTTCGTTCACCATGTGCGGCGATACGCACAGACGAAGTGCCTTCTCGACTGTACATATCTCACAGAGTAGCACGACAAAAGCATGGCAGTGGTTCAAATATTACAAACTCAATTCACAAACTCGTAATACAACAGAAAATCTTACAACATATCCCCAAAAATACGGGGAATTTAAAACCGTTATCGTTTGGCTACAGCAAAAGTCTTTACTACTATTCTCGACTCACTCGACCTACTAACTACTCGGTGTTGATCTCGTCATGGAACTCGATGTAGTAGTTGACGCCTTCGTCCTCCTTTGTCGTCGCTTGCTTTTCGGGAACTTCGTCGTCGATCTCGATGTAGACCACCTCCTCCTCCGTCGTCGGCTCACAGCCTACTCAAAGGAATTAGATAGAGGGATGAGTACAGAAGGTACTCAACAAGTCCAGGAATAGCAAAGAGGTGTTTGATGCACTATCTACTGAGAACGGCAACGTTCTCCAAAAGCAATGCAGCTGGAGAAGGTAAGAGAGTCAAGTTTTAATTAAAGAGACTAATGATCTCATGTCTCATAAGCTGCTAGGATTCCCGATGAATCCCTTTCTTGCCGGGTTCGCAGTTCCAACCGAGAACACGGAGTGACAATGCCACAATTCTATACACTCTGCAGAGGTGCGCAACTGTACCCACAAACGATCATAAGCATGTACCCAAGGTGATCAGTCCCGAATCACGTACCCATGATCACAGAGCCGTTTCGCCGCCCGCTCGGCCATACTCCACGTCGTAGTCCGTATAGGACTACCGGTCCAAAATCCATTTGTGGCTAACCCTATGGTTAATACCACATTTCCAAATAAGATGTGGCTAGTTCGGCGACTAATACCACTTGTTCAAATAGGATGTGGCTAGCCCGGCGACTAATACCACTTGAATAAAATGTGGGTAGCCCTATGGCCAAACCACGTCAACAATTGTGGGTAGCCCTATGGCCAAATCACCTTCCCGGTAGCCGATCCCACTACCGAGGTCTTGCGTTCCCAGGGGAGTATGAACCTAGGGCAAAGGTACTTTGGCTCAGCCCCGCCCATACAGGGCATGTGGTAAGCGCGTTCGCTACGGCCCTTAAGCACATTCGATCATTGGTTGCATTAACCTTATATGAAACGTTCCCGTGTGATGAAATCCACCTTCCAATGTGCTACCCGCACCCTTTCCAGGATTTCATCACCCGCCATGCCATCGCCCAAAAACCGGTGATCCAAAACAAAACAACAGTTGATTCATCTCTTAGAAAATAGATTTTGTGCAGGTTGTAGACAAGGGGGAAATCGAAGGACATTCTCAACGGACATGAACAAGAAACTGGACTTGCCTGGTAGCGGGTTTGAAATGGAGTCCGAAGGGTTTACTTGTGGAACTCCGGCTTCTGGCAAAGAAAACGATAACGTCCGATAAGGACTTATGCGAAAATTCCGAATATGCATGCAACGACATGACATTATATGCATGCATGATGCGTGTATTAAACTTATCATCTATGATTTTTAAACTTAAATCCTTTTAACAACCTCGTAAAGATTTAAGATTCCTAGGAGTAATTTAGGCGCTAAATATCTTAACTTCCATGTTCATCTTTCTCATGCTAATATCCATCAACTTGATTTTTGTTTTCTTCACTCACCTTTTAAAAAGGTTCTAATAAATCCAATGTTCTTGACTTAAGAACTGAGTTAAAATGATTAACTTAGGTTTAGTTCTCTTTTTAAAGAGTAATATAGGTTACTTAGTTAGAATAATTTATAGTTTAGTTAGCTCTAAACCTTCTTCCCAAAAGATCCGAATTAAAGCTAAACAACTTGCTTCATTTTAATTTATTTACATAATTATTCTAAGGACTCAATTAGGGTTAATAATTAAGATCTTTATCTTATTTGTCTTCTCCTTCTTTTGATATAATCAAAGGGAAGTAATTTAGCCTAAGAAATCATCTCAAGGGCTTATTGGGAAATTTGTGATTTAATATTTATCTTAATTTTTCTTCTTTCTCTTTTCTTTTCCTAATCTTTTTCTTTTTCTCTTTTCTTTTCTTTTCTCCCTTCTCTTCTTTCTTTCCTTTCTTCCCTCACCGGTCACTCACCCACACCGGTTTCTTGCCCCTCTCTCTCTCTCTCTCTCTCTCTCTCTTTTCCAAAATCCCTAATTTCCCCCACACCCGTCGCTTGGCTCTCCTCACTTCCCTTGATCGCCGCCGCCTTGGACGGGTACCTCGTCGCCTCCTCTAGCGGGGTCTCGCCGCCACCGGCTTCCCATGGCTCCGGGGCGCCGCTGCCGGCCGTCCCTTTGCGCCGCCGCCCCGACTTCGTCCGACCCCGGCGCTCCTTGCGCCCGATGCCTCGGTACTCTGCTCCGGCTCGGTCCGGTGCCGCTCTGGTCCTGGCTCCGCCCCACCACGCGCCTTGGCCCTCGCACCCTCGTCGGCCCGCGGCCCGGGATGGCCGCGGCCCTGGCGTTGCAGCTCCCGGCGTCGCCGGTGCTCCACTGGGGTCCGCCGCCCGTCGGTGGCGCGTGCCCTCGTGGCTCCTCATGCCGTCACCGGCCATTGCAGGTAAGTATTCTCCTCTTGCCCAAAGATTCCCCATTTTCCTCTAATCCCCAAATCTGATCAAGGGTTCTTCTTTGCTTTAATAGAGAACAGCACGATTTAATTTGCTCCAGATCAATTTGGTTCGAGCTAATGCCCGATAAATGAATGTGGTTGCTTGATCTTTGTCAATTCTATCAATATTCTGCTCCCCAAATTCCTGTGCACCTATGTGTTCCGGTCTGACAAGAACAGGCACTATACCTAATCTTTGCTGACTTGCTAAGGTCCGATTGATGTATGGCTTACTGTTTTTGTGTTTTGATAAGATTTGGATGTCAGCATACTTATAGTTCTACTGCTATTTCTGGGTTCTAGATTACTTAAAACTTAAGAGATAGATTACTGCACTTAAGACTCATGATCTACTGGGAGATTTGTATACCTACAGATCAATTGTTTATATTGGAAACAGATACTAAGTCGATCTCTAGTCGTTTCCTTGCTTTCTGATTTAAGCACATTTTGATATCAGTTGTTACTCTGAGGATCAAGATGCTTCTCTTGATTTACTCTCATTTTGTTATGTCTCAAACTTAAGAACTGGTTTGCGAAAGGTATTAATTTTAGATAAGAACATATACTGGTCTTAGCTGTTTTCTGCTTCCTGTAGGTTGTATAAACTTATCTCAATCATTTGAGTAACAAGAGCAGGTGTTACCCTTTAATTCTTAGCTTGCCCATGATTAAGGTTTTTGCCTAAAATTTGGTATGAACAGATATATTACTTGGTCTTAGACAACTAAGGCTGATGTTAAGATTTGAAGTATTTCTTAACTAAAACTTAGCAAGAATAGGTATTACTTCTTGTTTCCTCGGCTAATTTATGCTGGTACTTTACCTCTGGGTATTGGTTACTAGGATTTATAAAAACAATGATCTACTTAATCTTTGGTTCATTCGTTTACTTGGTGCTGCTTTTTATGTGTGAGAACTTACCTAAACTAATGGAACAGATACTATCCTTGAACTTAACCTTTTTATGTTTCCAGCATATATGTGTGCATTAGTTATTTTCTGATTAGAACAATACTTAACTTGGCTTCTCTCTGCTCCCTTTATATAAGTATCAAACTATTAATCTGAGAAAGAGCAAACATCCTGCTTTGATTTATAGCTCAGCTCTAAGATAAATTGCTTTCTGGAGAAAAAGGGTTAGAGAAGGGTACAATTTAGATAAGAGACAGATGCTTCATCTGATTTAGCTTATTTCTGTGATAGCTTTTATCTAAGAATGATTTAGAGGGGTATACTTTTCTGGTAAAAGCAGATGCTACCTACTTGATCTTAGCTTAAGTGCTTAAAAGTGTCAAGTGTATGCAATGGTTGGCTTGACTTTACTGTTACCTAAACTCCATCATGTGTTCTGTAAAGATTTCTGTTGAGGAGATAAAGAAGAGGTATAATTTTAATAGGAACAGATGTTGCCTTAAAACTTAGCCGAATACATCAGTTCATTTGTGCACTAAAGTGCTTAAAAAGAAAATTGGTAAGGATGGATATTACTACTTGATTATGTTGGTTGAGCTAATGAAGATATTTCAACATCTGAAGCAGTTCATTTCTAGAACTGACAAGAACAGATATACTACACTGTTGCCGAAACAGTTGCCTTACTTACACCCTATGATGATTTTAGAATCCAGGAAAAGACTTGGGAAAGGTATAACTTGATAAGAACAGATTCTATGGACACCTTACTAAAATCTGAGGGTCTCTATCTTTAACAAAACTTCATCTATATGGGTATGCAAAGCCATGATGATTTTGTGTAAGGATATACCTAATTTCGGGTTTAGATGGCAAATGCTTGACTTCTTAAACTTGCTGGTGGCTTTGCTCCTCTTCCCCGCCGGTCCTCCTCCTACGCTTTGGTGGTCTTCTCCTTCTAAGTGCACCCTTGGTGTTCCTGAAACTTGCTTCTTAATGTCCCTCTGAGGTGGCCTTCTCTTAGCCCCTTCCTGAGCGTGGCTCTCGGCTGCTCTAATGGTTGGCTACTATTGTGGAACTGCTCTGCTGTGCGGGGTTAAAAGATGGTAGCTTGCTTCATCTGGTTACCTCGTACTAGTTCTACCAAGTTCCTGTGGAGTCCTACGGCGATAATTCTGGCCCCCTTTTTGCTGCCTTAAGCGGTGGGATAAATATGACCTAGCTGATATTTTTGCTGGTTGCCTTGAGAACTAAGGCGTTTGACTTAAGTCACTTTTGTGGGGCTGTTGGATATTTGCTTTGGTGGGTTGTTGCCTTATCCGGACATGTTGCCTTGACCCATTTCTATGTGACTGTTGCTGGATATTTCATTCGGGTGAGCTGCTGCCTTATATTCCAAGGAATTGACTATGGTCAAGCATGTGTGGGCTAAAGGAAAAATGGATGGCTGCCTTAACTATTGCCCTTGTTTGCAAAATAATTTCTTTTTCAAAACAAACATTACGGAGGCAAATTAGATTAGGAAAAATAAAACTATTTTCATACTTTTCTCATCTCTTTTCTTCATATGTAATATATTAGATTGAGTTGTCCGATGGGGGTCTTAGCCACGTGGCCCTCGGACATTTTTGAAAACAAAACATTTTCGAAAACTACTTTTAAAATTAGAAAAGTATTTAGGTCGTCGGCACTCTTTTGCCCCCGCGGATGTCGGCGGAATTGTGCCGATAAGACCAATTCCATTTTAAAATCATTTCTGAACATCTTTATTTTAAACCCTTGCCTCCTACAGCAACGGCGTGATCCCAACGGTCTCGAGTACCCATACTCGATGACCTCGGATGATCGCCAACATTCCCGAAGGATTTCTCCCTTCGGTTTTTGGTGTCCTCGACAACTCCGACTTGAAGACTTTGAAGATCCGAAGATCTACGAATTTAGGGTAGACTTGTATAGGTAGAAACATTGCAATGTAATTTTCTTTTCTTCTTCATTTATTCTTTGTACTCGTATTATTGTATTATGGCATTGTAATACTCATCATTCAATAAAGTTTTATTGTTTATTATATTCAATGTGTATGAATGACGAATGTAATAATTCACGAGTATGCCATGAATGCATGTATGCCATGAATGCACAACCAAATACTTCCCCTTTTTCTCTAACTCTCGACGTAACTCTCGCCGTTCCTCGGTAGATTCGGGTCAACTCAGCAACGCGAGTTGACCTAGCTCCCACCTCACGACACTTACTCTAACCTAGAAACTAGGGTTCTCACACCATGCTCAGCGTGTTCGCTCATTTGTGCGAAGCTTTTCTTGGAGCGCGTCCTTCCTTAGACCTCTTCAGGTATTACCACACTCTGAGGAGGATCGGGGAAAGGGTCGTGGGCGGTGCTAGCGTTCGGTTCCGAGAAGGAAAAGATGCAGAATACATTGATGCCACCGGGATCAACTCCTTTTCGGGATGGGAGAAGGAATGGTGCTACTGCCGCTCATCGTCCGCCTTGGGTATCAAGTACTGGGGTTCTCCGCCCGAGTTGGTACCTGCGTGGTCCGACGAGACAACACTGGACTCTCGCCTCAGGAGTCAGATCAGCAAAATCAGAGCTCTCAGGACCTGAGGCCTGACATCCTTTGATGTTGATTCTGACTTCATCAGGCGCGGGCTATGTCCTTTGCGATCGAGGGAGACAGGTGCCTGGGTGACTACAAGCGACCCCTATCATAAGAAGAGAAAAATGGGTATAACTCGTAGTTATCTAAGATTTGTAGAATCCGAGCTATTCTGATCCCCTTTTTCCTTTAAATAGCTCTCTCGAAGGCCGAAGTGTTCGAGAAGACGGCGATCCTCTTCGAAGAGACACCTTCATCAGGACGTCAGGACGTCCCCTTGTCGCTGCCCCTTCGGCCTCAACAGGAGCGGGAGGAGGTTCTTGCGGTAATCCCTTCTGGTTTTGAATACCCGCTGTTTCGTCCGAGTAGCACTAATAGAGGTACCACTCGGGTAACTATCTCCAGCACGAAGGACGCGGGATCGTGGATCCTGAAGCGGGACCCTCCATCACTAGTCGGGAGCCGACCACCGCCGAAGGTCGACCTGGCGGGGGCGCGGAGCGTCCTGTAGGCGGTCCCGAGCAGATTGAGGAGCCTACGCGTGAAGCTTTGGGGCCCCTGCGATTACTCCGGGACCAACCTCTCGGGCTTCTCCGGTAAGCTCTTTAGCCTTTTCGTCTTCTGGCAATGCTCCTGATTTCTGATCGGGTATTTTGCCCAAAGGCGTGCAGAACCTCTTCGGTAGGAGCCACGACCTCTCCGGCTCGGGTGAAAGATCATCTAGGCCCTAATATGGTTTTGATGGTTAATGGCAACCTAAACTAGAATCTAATGTTTACATTGAGTGTAAGCAGAATTTACAGGTTCCATGAAGAAGAGTTATCCAGAGAAGGATGGCCACCAAAAAGGGTACAAGGTGGTTTCAAGGACAAAGAGATGGCTGTGCTAGGCAGCTGTGCCACAGCTGAGAAGAAGCCGGTGCTGTGCAGGGAGCTGCAAGCAGGGTGATGGTGGCTTGATGCGTCAAGGGCCGTGACTTCAGTTGGTGGCAGGTAAAGCCTAGATTTGCTAGTTTCTTTGAGTCCATAGGAATCACCCGTACTATCAAGAGGGATGAAATAGTAGCAGTTGTCTAAGGGAACCTTGCTCATTGCTCAGAGTGTTGGTCAAGGGGATTGGTGCTTTGAGGCCAATTGCCCTGTGTCAATAGCTTTGCACAAAAGTATGTAGCTGTTTTGTGTTAGTGCTCTGCAGTACTAACAGTGAAAACCCTAGAGCTTTAGGCACCTGTGTGACACGGCTGTGTCACAGGTGGTCTTCCGCTCTGTGACTCAGGTACATCTCTATACCAGGGGAGAGCTTGAAAATGCTAAGGTATCTGCACTGCGATGGGCGGTCTGCTGAGTCAGAAGTTTGTCGGAGGTTCTCTCCTTATAGGTATTAGAGTCTGAAGTATGCTGAGGGCATGTCATGTGCCAGGACCGGGCTGAGTAGTGCGGCTATCAGCTAAGGGTTCACCTGTGTGCGCTGCCGGTGACACAGGTGTCGGTCTGCCTGAGCTGGGTACAGTTGGGCGTAGTGTGTAGCTGTGTCACCGGTGGTTGACACCGGTGGCTCACTTAATCCTACGTGGCAACAGGGTAACGGTCAGGTGCCTGTGGACCCTATATATAGGCACCAGGGGAGGACTCTGTCCTCAACCTTGCTCAAATCAGTGATTCACATACGACCGTTGCAAAGCCTCCAACCACTCCACAAGAGCCAAGAGCCTAAGGGTTAGTTCGAGTGGGTTTGTGAGCTAGAGCACGAGCAAAGGTTCCTCCAAGAGATTGCTGCTGCATCATCTGTTACTCTTGGAGTTTGTCTACTCCTAGACGGGTGTAGGAGTTGCTGGTATCACCCAAGCTTGTGTGGGCTGAACCAGTAGTTTGTAAAGGTGTTCTGAGGTCTACCTGCTGCAAGGCAAAAGGATCTCCACAAGCAAAAGGAAGAGTCCTGAAGGATCAGGTACTCGGAGAAGAAGCACGTTTTAGTGCTGGCCAGCTCTTAGGAGTGGTCTCTCCAACGGAGACGTACCTTCTCTGCAAAGTGTTGGGAACTTCGGTGAAAAACCCCTGAGTCTCTTTTACTTCCTTGTATTGCATGCATATCTGTTTATCCCTGCTTGCTTGTGTCTCTTAGACTTGATCTGCTAAGTTTACCTTTCACCTGTGCTAGATTACCTTTATACCTGTGTGTGTTCATCTGTTACACAGTTGCTTCATTCACTTGTATTCTCCTGTGTCAGCACCTGTGTCACTGGCAGTCTAAGTAGAGCACCTGTGTTAGGTTAACTCTTCACCGGTGTCTTCCACCTGTGTGACAGCTGTGTGTTAATTTACATATAGTTTCCACCTGTGTCACTCACCAGTGTCACAGCTGTTCACTATTAACTTGTGAAGTTAATCTGACAACTTAAACAAAAGATTAAAAGAGGGAAATTTTATAAGCCAACTATTCACCCCCCTCTAGTCGGCATCTCGGTCCTTTCATCGGGGAGCAGCGACTTCCTTGGCTCTGAGATCACGCTCCGCTTGCTTGAAGAGAACGAGGTAGTCTTTTTCATCTCCCTTTGTTGATTTTTTTCTGGCCATGCGGATGCTGAGTTTGACTTCGCAGGGACTCGTCTTCGTCGATCGCGGGATGACCGCCGCTTGCAGACCCTCGATCCTCGTCGGGATTCGACCAGTTTGTTGCCCCGAGGAGGCGCTTGCCTGCTCTCAGGCTCCTACCTGGTCACGGTACGATTAGGAGGACCACCTCACCTTCTCCAGCTAAACTCTTGCCAACTCCTTGTCAGCCGATTGAGGAGACTCCGGCAGAAAACGATCCGCTGGCGCTCATCGGGCCCTTGGTGGAGGTAAATGTTTCTACTCACAAAAAGCCTTTTTGCAGGGTGATCCCTTCTTCCTCTCTCACCTCGATGCTCCTCCCAGCATGCCCAGGGTAGATGGAGCTCCGCTTGCACCGAAATCTGAAAACTTGGGACCAATCGGCCCAACTCTCCGACACTCTCTCCCAAGAAAAGGCACGGGCTTCATTTCTTGAGGAAAACTCTTATCGATGGTGGATCGTCTCAAAACAGTACTGAAGACAGTCGGTGTGCCTTTTCTAGCCACCGAGAGCTTCTCGGATCAGTTGGCGGAGCTAGATCGGGCCACTGGCGTCGTGAAGGAGAATTTTGACGCTCGTGTTGCCCAAAGAGCGACAAGCTGGGATGAAGGAAACCGCCGCTGCGGCCTTGGTGCTTATCAGGGTGCGAGACCCTGCCTTCGACCCGGAGATTCTAACTGACGAGTTCCCCAGGTGGGATGAGTCGGAGAATCGTCGCTACCTGGCGGAGGTGGCGGGAGCAGCCCAGGTTTTTGTTGATCGTTTGAATACCCCGGGGAAAAGTACCCCAGAGGCTTGAACGTGTAGCAAATCTTGTACTTCTATAAAAACGTGTGCCAGACTGTACGGAGATTTTATTGATATTTTTTGAGGTCTTGTGTGAGTTCCGACGAGTTTGTATGTTTGACAGCGTCATGCTCATCATCCAAACCTATCCAGCCCCCGACTGCGTATTCAAGAAGTGTTCTCAGGTAGGCAGTCCATAGGTCTTACACATAGAACTTCTGGAGTTGGTCGATGTTCCAGGAATTTTATCAAGATTCAGCCATTGTCCATGGCAAACTTAAACGATTCTGGTCGAGTAACCTCGGCTATCGTATAAGGACCTTTCCATTTGGGGGAGAGCTTGTTGCTGTGACTCTTGTTCTGAACGAGTCATAGAACGAGGTCGCTGACTTGGAGAGAGCGTTGCCAGATGTGTCGTTCATAGTAACGACAGAGGTCCTGCTAATACTTCGTGGCTCGGAGTAAGGTCTGAATCCGTTTCTCCTCAAGGAAATTGAGATCGTCCTCTCGTCGAGGGGTTTCTTCTTTGTTCGTGTACAGTTCTACCCGTGGTGAGCATGACCTCCGTCCCATAGAACAAAAAGAATGGTGTTTCTCCCGTGGCACGGCTGGTGGTTGTCCGAAGTGCCCAAAGGACTGAGGGCAGCTCTCGCGCCCATGCCTTTGCGTACGCGGAAAGGCGATCGAAGACGCGGGTCTTCATGCCCTGGAGGAGAAGTCCATTAGCGCGCTCAACCTGCCCGTTGCTCTGTGGGTGTGCGACCGAGGCATAGCATATCGTGGTACCGAGTCCGGCGCAGTACTCGATGAACTCTGCCTGGAAAACTATGTGCCGTTGTCAGTTATAATCCTGCTCGGGATGCCGAATCTGGTCACAACATTCTTCATTATGAACCGCTTGGCAGCCTCCGACATGATCTGTATGACTGGTTCAGTCTCGATCCATTTAGTGAATGTGTCGATTGCTACAAATAGGAACTTGTAACCCCCAGGCAAAACTGGGAAAGGTCCTAGGATATCCATGCCCCACGTGGTGAAGGGCCATGACAAGGGAATTGTCTGTAATGCTTGGGCAGGCTGGTGAATGCGTCTGCGGTGAAATTGACACTGACGGCATCGCTTCACTAACTCGCTCATGTCACGGAGGGCTGTCGGCCAATAGAATCCTTGTCTAAGGCCTTTCCGACCAGGGTTCAGAAAGATGCATGTGCCCCGCACACCCCTCCATGGATCTCCTCGAGTAATTCTGTACCCTGTTTCTGAGGTATACACCGCATTAGCACTCCGTGAGCTCCTCTTTTGTAGAGGACTCCATCGACCAGGGAGTACATCCTGGCGTGTCGGGCAAGCTGCTCGGATAGTGTATCATCCTCAGGCGTAGTCCAATCGAGAAGGTACCTGCGGATGGGCTCTATTCATGAATCCTCAGGATCGAGGGGAGCAACGAGTTGACCCGCCACTCCCCTTGGAGCGTCAATACTTGGTGACATCCTTGAATGGGGCTCTGTTCTGAGGGTGGCCATTCCTTCATCCACGGACTCGCGAGAAGCTATGGACGGCGTCGAAATCCTTTCTACAAAGGCTCCAGGTGGACATGGAGATTGTGAGGAAGCCAGGCGGGCAAGACTATCGGTTCGGCAGTTGTCCTTTCTCGGGATGTACCATACCTCGAGTCCAATGAACTTCTTCTCCAGCTTCCTCACCTCCGCTAGGTAAGCCGCCATGTTCAGGTCTGTGGTCTGATATTCCTTGGACACTTGTCTCACTACCAGCTGTGAGTCCCCACTGACGAGTAGGCGACGGATACCAAGTGCTGAAGCGACTTGGAGACTGACAAACAAACCCTCATACTCGGCCATGTTATTCGTGACCGAGAAGTCAATCTGCAGTGCATACTGCAGGCTTTCTTTGGTTGGGGAAGTTAAAATTATTCCAGCCCCCACGCCTTCGATGGTTAGAGAACCATCGAACCATCGAAGTGTAAGTTCCAAATATCTTCTTTTGCAGCTGGTGACTCACCGGAGTGGTCGGGCTACGACCATTTGGTGACGAAATCAGCGAGTACTTGAGATTTGATGGCTGTGCGACACACGAAGTGGTTGTCGAACTCTCCTAGCTCAACGGCCCACTTGGTGATCCGGCCAATGGCGTCGTGGTTGTGGAGAATTTCTCCTAGTGGGTAGGTGGTTGGGACCGTAATGGTGTGAGTCTGCAAGTAATGTTGAAGTTTGCGAGATGTGGTGAGTACTGTGTATAAGAGTTTCTGAACTTGAGAGTAACACTCCTTGGGCCCGTGTAGAATCTCACTGATGTAGTAGACTGGCTGTTGAACCTTCCTGCGTTGTTCTGGAGTCCCACGTTCCACCGTTAATACTCCGCTGACTGCTAATGGACCAGCAGTGATGTAAAGAAATAAGTCTTCTTCTGGGTTGGGCGCGACTAGCACGGGGGGGGGGAGGGGTGGGTTGTTAAGTATTCGTTGAGGCTTTTGAATGCTTTTTCTGATTCTTCTGTCCACTCGAAGCTGTTGTGTTGTTGTAGGTGCTTGAAGAAATGATTTCCGCGGTCTACTAGTCGGGATATGAACCGGCTCATGGCTGCCATGCAACCCGTGAGTCTTTGGACGTTTCAGACTGACTTTGGTGACTTCATTTCTGCAATTGCTCGTATCTTGTCGGGATTCGCTTCGATTCCTCGGTGCGGAACCAAAAACCTAAGTAATTTCCCGGCGTCGACTTCGAAGGCGCATTTTTCTGGGTTCAGCATTATCCTATTTCTTCGAAGGTTTGTGAAGGTTTCTAGTAAGTCCGAGAGCAGATCCTCCTTTTTCTTTGTTTTTATGACGAGATCATCGACGTAAGCTTCAATATTCTGACCGAGCTGACTGTGGAGGGCGAGCTGCGTTCCGTGTTGATATATTGCATCCACGTTTTTTAATCCAAAAGGCATCTTCGAGTAGCAAAATACCCCAAATGGAGTTACAAAGGAGGTTTTCTCCTCGTCTTAGGCTTTGTTAAGGTCCGTGAAGTTGACGCACATTCGCCATTTCCCGTTGGCTTTCTTTACCATGACCGGGTTGGCGAGCCATTCGGGGTGTTCGACTCTCAGATAAATCCGGCCTTCAGAAGCTTTTCGATTTCCAATTTGATGGCTTCTTTCCGGTCGGGAGCAAACCGCCGGAGCTTCTGCTTTACGGGCGTGACGTCTGGGCGGACTGCCAGCCTGTGCTCGATTACCTCCCTGGGGATTCCGGGCATATCGGATGGTTGCCATGTGAAAACATCCGAGTTGTCCCGGAGGAAGGTGATGAGCGAGAGTTCCTAGTCTGAACTAAGAGTTGAGCCGATTTGGACCACCTTGGATGGCTCTGCTGGGTCGAAGGGAATGGTTTTAACTTCACCGTGAGTTTTTACGGCCGTTTTGGCTTTGAAGACGGTGTGTTCCTCACCCCCTGAGGCACATGCACATGGTCGAGGCTATGCTTGTCGCAGAGTAGTGCCTCTTGAGGGGAGCTCTTTATTGTGAGGACACCCTTCGGGCCGGGCATCTTCATGCACTGGTAGGTGTAGTGCGTTGCTACCATAAACTTGGCCAGAGTTGGGCGCCCTCAGATGGCATTGTATGCTGTCTCGAAGTCGACTACGTCGAACATGATTTTCTCTGTTCGAAAGTTCTCCAGTGTTCCGAAGGTAACCGGTAGTGTGATTTACCCGATTGGCGTAGCCGATGAGCCTAGGACGATACCGTGGAATGCCTGTGTCACCGTCTGGATCGATGACCGCGGTACTTGCATCGCATTGAGGGCTTTTGTGAATAGGATGTTGAGGGAGCTCCCTCCGTCTATGAGCACCCGGGCCACTCGGCAGTTATTGATCATTGGTTCGACAACGATCGGGTATCGCCCTGGTCGATCACAGTTCTCGGGGCAATCGGTTTGGTCGAAAGTGATCGTGACCTCCGACCATTTGACTACCCGAGGGACTCGCGGTATACTCGTAGGAAGCCGAGCCCCCCGAATATGTGCTCGATCACTCTGACATGCCCCTGGAATGGCTCAAGCGCGGAGTCATCGTCGGAAGTCGTGTCCCGGTTGTTGTTTGCGACCTGCGAGCTCTCCCCTCGGGACTTCTCCCTTTCTTCCTTGAGGTACTTCTTGAAGATGCGGCACTGACGGAGATCATGCGAATCGGTCTGGTGGAAATCGCACCAGAGTTTTACTGTCTTGTCGGAGGAAGTCGTGTGCTTATCCTTGGTGCGCGGTCGCCAGGTACGCTTCTCGGGGAGATCAGCCAACACCTCATCGGTTTTAGGTCTCTTCTCCCTGTTCCCTCCGGAGGATTTCTTCTTGCGCTTCGTCTTCGTTGAGTCGTCTCTGGTCCGGAGGGGAGACCTGGGCAAACTGTTCTGTTGCTGCTTGATATAATGTAGGGTTTCCTCAGTACAGGCAGCCTTTTCGACTAGGTCCATTAGTTGTGCCATTGTCTTTGGAGGATACATGATCAGGTCGTGCGTGCACATCTCGTTTCTGCTACCTCGAACAAAGGCGCGGATGACGTCCGAGTCTGTCACTTCGGGAATAGTGTTGTGAACAGCACTAAACCGCTTGGTGAACTCTTGGAGGGTCTCGTCTGGGCGTTGGACGACTAGGAATAAGTCGTCGACCCGGCCGAGACGTGTGAAGGTACCTTGGAAGTTTCCGAGAACCATGTCACAAAGCTGTCCCCAGGAGCGGATCGTTCCTGGGGGCATGTTCGTCAACCAGGTCCTGGCTGCTCCTCTGAAAGTGGTCGGGAGGTAGTTGGCCATGACCTTCTCGTTCCCGCCCGCAGCCTCGATTGTCGTAGTGTAGATCTGCAGGAACTCTGCAGGGTTCATAGTGCCATCGTATGACTCTAGGGCCCTGGGCTTGAAGCGAGACGGCCAGTGCACATGTTGGAGCTCCTGGGACAGCGCTTGGCATCCATTGATGGTTTTCTAATAAGACGTGTTCTCACCGCTGTTCAGGGTCGGAGATCGTCCCCGGTTACTAGCGCGGTGCCTATGGTATCTCTAGGGAGGAGATTGCTCTCGCTGGCGCCTTTGAGATCGGCGCTTGTTGAGCGTGTCGCGGAGGTCGACATGTTGTTCGTTCCGGCGAGATCTGTTCTTAGGATGTCATCCTTCTCCGTCTGCTTCCTCTTGTCGGAGAGAGGTCTTCCCTCGGTTCGAGCTATGTGTCACTGACTGGAGTCGAGAAGATTCGGCTTGGTCCTGGGCCTGCTGTAGCTCAGCCCCCAGCTGTTATAGCCATTGTACTCCATCGGGTGTCGTCAAATCTGCCTCTGGTGGTCATGGCAGCAGATTGTGCACCTCGGCGAGTCTTCGAGCAGTTCGGGACACATATACCCCCTGTCGGACCCCAGATTCCATAACAGAGAGTCTTAAGAGGAATCACTCGCTAAGTCGAAATGTCAACCCCGACCTCAACTCTAGGATGTCGATTCCCAGAGGAGTGGAGTGATATGGCTTCGAATAGCCCGAGATGTCAACCCCAAAGCTTACTCTGGCAAATTGATGCACAGAGCATGTCGGAGTATTATTCCAGCAATACTAACTATGGGACGGCGTGAGCACAGCAAATCAGGATGGGTGCACACGGGAGACAGGATTTAGACAGGTTCAGGCCCTCACGGAGAGGTAATACCCTACGTCCTGTGTTCTGGTGGCTAGTATAGCTTGTATCCCGAGTGCCGCAAGCCCTGGAGATTCGATCTCGAGGTTGCTTGGACTTGGAAACAATGGAGATAGTCTATAACCTAAGAGCTTCCTGATCTAGAGAGTACTACCGATCGGAGGTCCCCTACCGGGCCTTATATAGGCGACCGGGGTAGGGTTACAAGAATCCGAATCGGTTAACAGATTGATTTCCTAACTTGTTACAACTGATTCCAGATAAGCCGGACATAGATTAATCCATGTCTTGTACTCCACGTTGATGTGGCGCCCCCGTGTAGGAGTCGGACTCCGAGTAGTCGGCCCGGCCCACCCCGTGGCCAAAGGGCCGGATTCGTCCTCCTTGATCATACCCGGGTGCCATGTCATCATCAGTAGCCCACGAGTCCTTCGCGATCTCACTACTGCCGGTCTTCACCTCTGGCCGAGCTTTCTGACTGACTTCTGCTAGCTGGGAGATTGCGAAGGACTAATTGAACTCTTGCGGAAAAGACAATTAAAGCCAAGTAACATTCACCCGTAAGGCAGGAATATTAAGGCAAGTGAGCTATTAACGGGTAAGCTCTGGTGGCACCCGGCCCATCCTTATGGATAGGGACCGGCTGATAACCCAGCATGGGGCATGCCATGAATCCCGACTGGATTCCCGAGTAGCACCCAGCCTTTCCGAGTGGATTAAGGCCAGCTAGAGTCCCCTAAAGGAATGCCTCCGAAATTCGCGTCAGAACCAGAGAAACAAGCCATGGCGCATAGGTTCCCGAGTTGCGAAGCCTTACGCCGGGTCATTCCACTGAATCTGGGGATCCTAGATACCAAAGCCTCCGAGACTTGAATGCTCGGCAGGTCTGGGAAGATAATCCAGCAGCTCCGAGTTGCTCAGCATCCGACTTGTGGCCTACGGGAGGCACGCCATTACTGCCCCTCGCTCGGGTGTACTCAGACGACTGCGTTCCTGCTTGAGGCCAGCCTCTGATACCCTTCACAACTGAAACGCCCAGTTCCAATTCATCCCGTAACCGGCTAGTGATTCGCGGGAAATACGCTTCGGTCGCCGTTTAGTAGAGGTGTAATCCGTCGGGTCATTAAGCCTGGGAGGCCAACCGTCGGATCTCCCTTCATTAGCCAGACATAGATTAATCTATGTCTTGTACTCCACGTTGATGTGGCGCCCCCGTGTAGGAGTCGGACTCCGAGTAGTCGGCCCGGCCCACCCCGTAGCCAAAGGGCCGGATTCGTCCTCCTTGATCATACCCGAGTGCCATGTCATCATCAGAGCAGTAGGGTGATATGGTCTCCTCACTCTTTCCCACTGAGCCGGAACATCAACCCCGACCTTGTCCCGGCAAATTAATGCGCGGCTGGAGTAGGGTGATATAGTTCCCAACCTCTCAGTGGAGAGTCACTTCACAGGAGTGATTAAACTTAATAACTCTATGTTAAGGACTCTGAAATCCTATCTGTATCATGCACTTCAAACATACACGCATTGTACACGATACAGGGGGGAACAAACCAGTATCACAACAGAGACTCTACGACCGAAACTGCAATAATACTAGTTGTTCGGAAGCTTAACAACATATACACAACAAAAGTTATTTACACAGCGGAAGTTTAAGTTGGCTGAGAAGCCTAAGGGTAGGGCCAAAAGTGGCGGCAGAACAAACCAAGCTGCCAAACCCAGGGCAGGACCACTGCCCCGGATCACCAGCGACTAGTCGATGTCGGCATCGATCTCAATGTAGAAACCATCCACTGCGGGAGTGGTTTCCTTTGCACGAAAATATTATCAACAAATGCAAGGTGAGTACAAAATGTACTCCGCAAGACTTACAAGGGGAAATTAATAATAGATGCATTAGGTATCAAGAAGGGGCTATTTGTGGACTATTTTGCAGAAAGCTAATTTATTCTTTCGAGAATACCTGTAAGTAGATTAAAATCCATCTACTGGAATACTTTGTAAAGGAGATGAGCTGAAACTGCATAGTAAAACCTAAAGCAGACCGTTGAACACAGAAAACCCTCGATTCTTCCTCGACCGCCAGGGAGGAAGCAATCGCTAACCATCGTCCTTAGAGTTGGAAAGTTTTAGATTAGGGTTATAGTTGTCTAATTCGACACAGGTAATCACCAAGTTGTCCATAACCGCGGACACGGCTATTCGAATAGTTTAAACCCTGCAGGGCTGTACATCTTTACCTATACGTATCAATCGACTCTTAATGCTGGGCCCCAGGCCACGACACACTTTCACGAGGTGTGCTAGCAGAGTGTGATTGAACATGACATTTACAATGCTTTCGATTTAGATATGAGCCACCCTAATGGGCTAATCCGCGTACGACAGTTTGGCCGATACTTCGACACGATCCCACTAGTTGTGGCAGGTGATACATCCCCGGTCCTGGACCGTGTGTAACCCTCACTCCTATATTGTTGCACCACACCACCTTCGTTTCCACTCACCCAATACACGAAAACGGTGAACTATGCGGCTCATCACCTAAGTCTAGACAAATTATTCGGTCGGGGGTGGCCCATTATACACCCGTGTAGTAGTACGTAAATCTTGGGTCAATATACGTCGGGAACCGGTCCTTATGGGATAAACGAGACAACCCACCATGCTTCCAACATGGCCTCTCGTCTAAACCCGATTGTTATTTGTAAAATTCATTAAGCACTTCCCGGTGAACGCCCACCTATCCTCTAACCCATCCAGAGTTTTGTGCCTTGTCTGCCATCCCAGGAATTATGACTCTTACTCAGCTAAGCAGGTCTAAGCATCAATAGATATATAAGCATTCGTAAACAACAAGTAATCTACTCTAAATAGGTTGGGAGGGTCGGTGGTGTTGATTGAGCGACAAAGTAAGTTTTATGCAAAGAATAGGGCTAACACTTAGCATAAATTATCAGTTGAACGCATGCGATAAGATTTGAAAACAAATAGTAATTTAAAAATAATAGGATATCCGCAATATGTTCAAAGGGGGCTGCTTGCCTTGCGGTTCCGCTACTAGGTTCTGTTTCTGCTCAGGATTATACTCGTCGAAATCTTCCGGTCCTATCGGAAAGAACGAAAACACCGAACAACAGACGCAATAATGAATACCATGATGCTGAACATCGGCATGAATTGAAATGTATGCCATGACCTAAAGGATGCAAAATAGAGACTAATGCAGGTGGAATCGATTTATTCGGAGTCCGGACGCTTGAGATATCGCGATCCGAATTTCTCCGGCTAATCAGGGAAACCCTAATTTGAGTTCTTAGGCATTTTCATTTTTCCTAGCATGCAAACATGGATGAAAATTACATATTTGAATAGCTCTCATTTTTCTGAATATTTTGATCTATTATTTGCATTTTTCTGACTTAAGATGAATTTTCTACGAATTTTATAAGATTTAATCCCCTTCTTTGTATTTTCTCAGTAAAGAAATATAATATGAAATCAGAAATACTTTTGTTACTCATTGGTATTCCAGCCTCAGAGGATGACAGTGGGCCCCTCGGTCAACTTGGGTCAAAGTTGACCGAGTCAATGACAAGTGGGGCCCACTTGTCATATAATCATTCTTTTCTTTTATCTTTTTCTTAAGTTCTGACCTGTGGGACCCGGCTGTCATAGAGACCATTTAATACACTCGTTAATTGCACTGTTAAGCATTAATGATAGTCATTAAGCGGTCGTATTAGCACTACTGAGCAATAATTAGTAATAAACATGTCGGAATAACTATTATTAGCATTAATTGTACATCATTAAATATACTTGGTCATTAATGACCTATTAATGGGTCTTAATAGCTGTTTGAAAGGGCATTAGTGCCCTAACCGCCTTAACCACCCGGTCGGGACTGGCCGTTGGCTCGGCTCGGCCGACCGGTGGCTTGGCCGGCGGCGAGGAGGCAAGGCGGCGCGGGGTGGCAGTGGCGAGGCTCACCGGCAGGGTAGACGGAGGCGGCGACGGGGCGGGTAGCCGACGACGAGGCGCGGGGTGGCTCCGGCGGCGAGGCGACGACGAGGCGGCCGGGGCGAGCTCGGGTCGGCGGCGGAGCTCCGGGGCTTCTGCTCCGGGACGGCTGAGGAGCGACCAGGGCGGCGTAGCGGAGGGACGACGGGGCTAGGCGAGCTCCGGGACGGGGTAGGCGGAGGCGGCGAGGAGCTCGGGTGCCGGGACGACGAGGACGGTGGCCGAGGCGATGGCGAAGCAGGGCGGAGCGGCGGCGAGGAACTGGGACGGTGACGAGAAGGTGGCTTGACGGTGGGGCGAAGCCGGCGGCCGAGGCGATGGGGAGCGGAGGTCGGAGCGGCGGCGAAATGGAGGAGCTCGGCCGGGAGAGATGGCGCGGGGAGAAAAATAGAGGGGAAGAGAGGGGCGGGCCGGTCGAGAGAGGGTTTTATAGGAAGGGAAGAGGGGCAGCGTGAGGTGGCGCGGGAGGCGCTGCATGCTTGCCACGCGAGCTGGTGCGGTGGTAGGAGGAGAGCGGCGGCGGGTGCGGAAGAGAGAAGGGAGAGGAGGGAGAAGAAAGGAGGCGGGCGGCCAGGCCGGATGGGCTGCGGGGAGAAGTGGGCCGGGAGGAAAGGAAGGCCCAGGTGGGGGAGAAAACAGGCCAGAAGAGGAGGCCCGGCCGGGGGGGGTTTAGAATAGGTTTTATATTTTATATTTTTGTTTCTTTTCTCTTTTCTTTTGATTTCAATTTTTCTCTAATTCAAATAGTTTCAAAGCAAGGTTTTCTACAATTCAAAAATTTTAAAGTTGTTTTGCAATTCAAACCAAGTTCAAATCCAAATGGTTTCAAATTTTAAATCTTGCTCAAATTTGATACTAGCTACTTGTCCCCATTTGAATTGTCTTTTTTTTCCAATTTCAAATTGGTTTGCAGCTCAAACTAATTCCAAACCCCTTCTTCTATGTGATTCAAATTTAAAATTTTAAAATGATTTGAGCTACGCCATGCCATGATGCACAATCAAGAGCACTGGAAGATAGGGGATGTTACACCCCCGTCCCTTAAGGGGTTCTGTCTGCTGCCACAGGCATACTCCCGTTCCCGCGGGGAGTGGCCGTCGGGTTTCGATGTTGTGAGCCCCCATGCTGATCCGGGTCCTCAAGATCTTCCCGACCGTCGTGGATCGCGATAACCACTCGAGGGTCTGGATTAGATGAGGTGTAGTTCCACTCCATCGTGTCTTCCTCATCGGGAGGGATACTGTGATCGAGATCTTGATCATTTGGGCGATCAGAAGTTGCAGGCGACAATCCAGACATCGGGTTGGTCGCTCCTACCTGGGAATCGTCGGTTAGCACCAACGTTCCTCCGAAGGCCCTGGCGCACTCGGTGCTGAAGTGATCAGCTTCGCAATCCGAGTACTCGCCAGAGGTGTATTCTCCAAGATCTATGCGATCAGTTGCCGGGTACAGATCTATCTGGCCGAAATTGTCGTAGAAGTCCATATCTGAGTACCCGGTACGTCGCGTGAGAGCGATCGGATCCCCCGCCGAACCTGCTTCTTCCTTCTCGGGTCGAACCGAGGAGGGCCGTGCAGTCGGCGTCATGGGCTGATCGCGACTAGTTGCACATCTTGTTGACTCCGATACTTCCTTGACGGCTTGAGCCGGAGAGGTCCCCACGGTCGGTGCCATCTGTCGGCAATTGGTAAACCGCCGATCTTACGGTAGTCGTGAGACAGAGATACTTGTTGTTGGGTAGGGACCCCTAGGGCACAAGGCCAAGCGATCTGACGATAAGGAAACGCCTTTTTTATACAGGTTCGGGCCTCCCTCAGGATAACAACCCTACATCCTGTTCGTATATATTGATCAGAGAATGTCTTACAAAAGATGTGTATGTTAGTGGCTATCCTAGACCTAATCGGATGCTACTTCGATTAGTTCCGTGGGGCTCGAATCCTTCGAGGCGGCAGGTTTTCTCGTGGGAATCGCTAGGGCTTCTGGATGGCTTTCTGGGACTTGATAGACTTGTTAGACTTGTCTGGCTTCAAGGACTTCCAAGACCTAAAAGACCTGTCCTCCCCTATAGGATTGCTGTCCTTTTATAGGGGCCCCCTGGGTCGTACTGGACATGGACTTATGCCCGAGTAGAACTCTGGCTTCCTTAAACGTCGGGATTGACTTCTTAGTTTAAGGGGTGTCCTTCCTCCTTATGGGGGATTACCTTATCTCCTGGGGATCTATGGCGTACCCGGTTTTAAGACCGGATACTCCTTCGTGATTACTGTACCGGTCCCTGGATCAGTAGCCGATACACACGAGTTAACCTGTATATCATTGTCATACATGCGTAAATGATTAAATAGACCGTTAAGGTCTCTGATACCTGTAGCCCAACGGCTATAAACTTGCAGCGGAAAAACAAGCGATGATGTGGCCCAGCAATATGCCAAATCCCGACAGGCAACTGACTGGGGTTACGCCCTAGCTTTCGCGATCATGATTGCTTCTTCAGAATTTGTCGTCTCCTTTGTCTGGCCAAATCAACAAGCCAGGTGAGTACATGTAATTTACCTGCAAGCTATTCCCACAAGAGGAAATATACGGCAATATTTCATGCAGGGAATAGATCAAGGAATAGCTCTACCCTAAGTTGCAAGTTGTGCGGAAATGTAAGTTCTTATTTTAAATACACGTAAGTAGATTGTAAAAGCATTTCGAAATCTAAAGTACTTCCAGTAAACATCTCATCACATCTCATCTCATGCGGTAAACACCGCTAATCAGCTCATAACCTATTACCGATAGTTCCACTCACCGTCCATGGCACCATCCATCGAACGGTAGTTTCCACATATCCGATAACTAGGTTTTTCATCACTAGACCGTATTCCATCCACCTCAGGCAATACGGCGAATTTCTTTACTTCAGCAATTTCCTTACCACCGACGCGTGGCCTAAAATTGCCCATTGTGGACACGTCATGCCCACGTCCTTAATCCCAATGCCCATCTTTTGCAAACGAAACTTAGTCTAACCGGTGTGTGGCTGCGCCAGTTCATGTCCATGACCGAGGGCGCGGCTATTCGAATAGTTTTTAACACTCTGCAGAGGTTGTACGGCTTTACCCACAAGATATAGGTCACCCTGGGAGTACTTTGCAAGTATACTGACAGGGTTATTACAACGAGACATTTCGCCTGTGTTCACACTAGAGCCGGACCCGCTAAATGAGACTTACCTCAACTCCGATTGTGCCCAGGCAGCCTGACACCACAATCCGGAGAAACGCTCATCTTTGTGTCGAATCTTCACCCACGTCTAAATGGAGCTCACCAAGAATCTCGACCCATGTAGCACCGTGGGAATTCTCTAGGGATCCATATCCTACCTAGCACTTCCTCCTTACTTCCTACGGGTCCGAATCCTAACATTAGGCGGGTTACTGAGTCAAGTCCAAGGACGTGTGGACGTACGGTAGGGGAACTGGTTTAGAGGTACTTGGGCCCGGTCCTTAACTGATTCGAGTAAGACTCCAGTTTATCATCATTCACCGTGTAGCCTTCCGCTACTTCATCTTCCTTCAAACCACCTTACCTTCTTACCCGAATCAAAACAATCTCCAACTTTATTTTGAATCTTGGCAACATTTCTTTTGAAAGTCACCGCGGATAACATACGCTATCCGCGGGTTTAATTTCCCATACCCGAAGGTGGGTATCGACCGAACAAAATTTGAGTCTTACTATAGCGGGGCTAAGCAATGGCTACTGCCTATAACCTTAGACTTTTGTCGGTTGGAAACCAATCGACGAATCAACTAGGGTTACAAGGAATCGGATAGCCAACCCTAGCTCAAATGCACCTATCGGGTATAGCTAATACTACATAAAATATCGTTGATAAACATAGCATGCATGTTTCATAATCAAAACAAATATACTTTGCAAATATAGGATTCGACATGGTCAAAGTGGGAATGCTTACCTGGCAGTCTCGACTGATTCTCGAGCTTTGGACCTGGTATGACAAGAGTCCGGGATCCTTCGCGCGGTATCTCGTAACGTCGAACTACACGTTGAGAGGATGCCAAATGAACAACAGTGCAGGGGATAAACCAAGAACATCAATGTAAAACCAAAGAATCCACTCACGCAACCATCACGCAACTGGTTAGTTATTTACTTTTAAGAAGCTAACATTAGCATGCCTTAGGTCAGATTAGTGGGAGATAGCCGCTTAGGGCAAGTTGTCGAGTTGGAGTTCCTTTAGTCTCTGCGGTGTTAATGGGCACTCTCTTTAGGGTTTCACTTTCACCTACACGCGGCAATTAAAATGTAATGTTAAAAAGCTTTGTGAAGCTTGTTTAGTAAGTTTTGTTGAACATAACGAAGGACATCTATTTCATCGGTCTTGAGCATTTTAGGGTTTCTCCTTCACTTACTGTTTATAATCCCACATGAACTTGGAATTTCATTCAATCTTGGGGACCAAAATGTTTCAAGGATTTGATGGGCTTAAATAAATTTACTTGGAAGTACATGTATGGACATTACAACTCTCACTTAAAGCTTTTAGGCTATATGCTTAGGTCACTTGTTTCATAACTTGTAAGGAAAACAATTTGGGTTTCAAGATATACTTGGAACCAGGGAGTATAAAATGACCGTGGGAACGTCTTACGAATTAATAGAATTGCTTGGGACCGACTTTACAGGACATATTTGTTTCTCATTATGAATTGTTAAGGTTTAGATTTTTAAATCTATAATTTCAAATAAATTCAAAACAGGACGCTTATGAGAATTTAGAATTTAGGAATAAGAGTGGCTCGATTTGGGTGATTATTTATATGGAGAAACGGTTGTTTGAAATTTCGCTAAACAGAGGGTATGCACACTGTACCTAAGTTTTGGACATACTCGAATTTGGCCTTTGAAAAGAAAAGAAAAAAAATTATTAGCTGCTTGGGACTAATCGGCAGTGAAGATTTGGGGTTAACGGAAAGGAAGAAAATGGGGCAAATGGTCCTGGTTGTGGATCAGTGCTTAGCCGACAGAGAAAGGAATTAGAAAGGGGTCAGAGGTGGCGAGCAGCATTTGGACGGAGATGTCCTTGGCGGTAGCTCCCAGCGCCGGCGGCGACCTGAGGCGCGAGAACAGGGGGTGTGGCCGGGTTATGTGGCCAGTGGGTTTTACCCCGTCGGTGTCGAGCGGCAGCTCGGGCGTAGGCCGCGGGGACGGGAAGCAGGTCCGGTGGGGTGGCTTGGCGGTGCGGCGGCTTCTGACGGCGTGTTCGGTGATGGGGTACTCTGGAGCGGGCTCGGGAAGTGCGTGGCGGAGGTCCGGCGCTAGCGGATCCGGGACGGCGGCCGCGGTCGCCGGCGGCCAGCACGAAGGCGGCGGAGGAGTAGACGCGGTGGTTTCAGAGCACGGCGGCAGCAGAGGTACGGCTTGAGGAGCTCGGCGGCTCGGATTGGGGAGGAAGAAACAGCTCGCGTGTCTGGGAAGATGGAAGGAAGAGCAGGGTTGAGAAGGGGAGCTCGAGCTCAGCCTAAAGGCGGCGGACAGCGCTTGGGCGAGCTCGGTGGAACCGGCGGCGGAGGGATTGGTTCTTGGGGTGGCGGCTTGGAAGCTTCTTCGGTGGCAATTTGAGAGGGCTCGGCGGCTTGCTGATGGAGCGGCTTACCAGCGCGGGACGGAAGTAAGGCCGGCGTCCAGCAAGACTACGAGGGCGGCGGCTCGGCTGTTGCGGGGGTGGTATGCGCGGTGTAGGTGGCCGGTACAGGGGCTTCATCGGCGACCCATGGCGGCACGGAGTGGACCGGTGGTGAGGCAGGTGCCGGCGTCTTGGGAGCCCACGGCGGCAATGGAGCTTGAGTAGCAGGGCCGGAGCAGCTCGGTTGCTTGAGCGGTAGAGGGGAGCTCTGCGGAGGGGTGGCGGCGGCAGAGCCAAGGGAGCTCGGCTGGTTGAGGAGGAAACACAGGAGAGAAAGCAAGAAGGAGAGGGGAGCTCGGTTGAAGGGCACTCGGTCTCATCACTAGAGAGTGGAGGAGGAGCTTGAATGGAGAAGAAAAGAGCAGCGGCAAGAAAAGGATAGCTCGGGCGCTGCAGCTGGGGGTGGATGGAGGTTTTGGGGAAGAAGAGAGCTGTGGAGCTCGGTTGTGGCAGCAAGAAGAAGGAAGGAGGTGCTTGGCCTGCGACCAGGAGAAAACTTGAGCTTAGGGAGGTGAGGAGGAGTGAGTGGTAGGCGTAGCAATGGAGGAATGGGAGAACAACAGAAGAAAAGGGGAGTGTTCGGCTTGGCTTGGAGCAGCTCGTGCATAGGAGAACTGGGAATTCGGGTTGGGGAAAAAGCTCAGCATTGCTGGAGAAGAAAAGCAGTTGGGGCTGGTTTCAGCTGGTGCTCAGCAGCTCGGTTGAGTAATGGAGGTGTGTTGAGCTGCCCAGGGAAAAAGCAGGAACAGGAAAGAAAGGATGGGACAGGAGCTGAGCTCAAGTAAAGAAAGAAAAGAGTGATAGGGACAACACCAGCTCGGGTGAAACTATAGCCCGGAAAGGACGTGTGGTCAATGGTGTTCACTACTCAGGAAAAGGAGAACGTGGCACCACACAGCAGTGCTTTCGCTGGTACTTGGTAGGGATGAATAGGAACGTGTTGACACTGCCTACTGTTGATAGATGGGAGGTTTCAGCAGCAGAGAGGAAAGGACAGCTCGGTTTGATTAAAGTTAGGTGTTTGTGAGTGAAGTTGACAGCACGTCGGAGAGTAAAGATCAGGAAAAAAATGAGAAGAAAGGACAAGAGTGTGCGGCTGGCTTATGGGAAGCAGAGCTCAGTTTGGAGAAAGCTTGGCACCGAAATCTAGTAGGGAAGGTAATGTGGCATCTTGAACAGAGGTAGTAGGAATTCGGTTGGTACACTAGATGTGGCCTTAGCAAGAGGAAAATTCCCAGTATGAAACACGGTTGCTGTACCGCGCAAGGGACCGAGTATTTCCTTGAGATTTTTGTTTCACGGTTAGGGTTTCGGAATGTGGCGAGGTGAAATGGAAATATGGAGATTCGAGATAAACCTTTCGTCTTGGCTTGGGACTAGTTAATGGTAGGGTACCGTCGACGTAGTAACGTACACGGTGTAGGTGTTGGGCTGGGTCGTTTCCCATGTTAGGGCTTTGTTCGGGGCCAGAACTGGGATTCCGGGGTGCGGTAAGAGACGGAGGGGGTATGGAAGCTCTCAGGGTTCTCTCATCTAGGTTCGGGATCAATCGGTTGCGAGGTGCCGCTGACGTATTAGCGGATACAGTGTAAGTGTTGAGTTGGAGTATCTTTGCGTTAGGGCTTCAGTGCATATATAAAAGCAATATATACGTGCATACGCTCACGACATGACATGGCGAAGTTGGTGGTAGAATTTCAATTCATTCAGAAAAGATTCGGGATGGGTATATGCTCCGATTTCGTAGAAGTACTGTGAGGGCGCCTTGCGGCAGATGTGGGTTTAGGTGGCACTGATTAGTCAGAGGGGAGGGATGCCAAAAGTATGTTTGTGGCGGGGAGAAGGGCTGTCGCGGCGGAGAAAATGTTGCCGTGGTACTGCCGTGGTAGGGAAAGACTTGCCGCGGTAGGGAAAAGAATTGCCGCAGTGGAAATCGGCTGCCGCGGCGGGAAGGAACAGCAGCGTGGCATTGCCGCGGCAGGGGAGGGTTGCCGTGGTAGAGGCATGGCAGCGACGATAGCTGATGTGAGATGTCGTGGCGGGGAATCGGTGGCGCTGCAGGAGCGGCTTGCTGCGGCAGAGAAAGATAGCAACGGTGGTGGCAGAGGCCTTGCCGCGGCAGAGGAAATGGGCAGCGGCAGCTGCCGTGGCAAGAGCGTGGCAGCGGCAACGGCTGCCATAGGCTGTCGCGGCAGAACAAGTTGGCTGTGGCAGCTGCCTCAGGCTGTCATGGAGGGGACGCAAGGGCGAACGGTCCCGCATGGAGACCAAGGATAGAGCAGGGTTTGTATCCCTTGCTGGGCAGGGTTTTGACAAAGCAGAAATCAAGGGAGCAGGAACAAAAGGAACGATTTTTGGTTGCTTTGTTTTAGGGTTTAACAAGAACATGATTTTGAACAAAAAGTTTTTAATTTGGTGTATCTTAATCAGCATTACTAGCAAAAAGTTTTTGTTAGTCCTAAATTTTAGGTTTCGAAAAATTAGGGTGTTACAGGATCCTTACCGAATACGTATGCTTATTCCGATAGTCCAGGGAATCATATACGAATACCTCCTCGTATACGGGATATTATACTATTCAACGTCAGAGACAATATATTCTAAATTTTTGTAGGCCTTTCATGAGAAAATAGATGCATTCATAGATCATATATTGTTCTAAATTTAATGTGTGCCTACTTTTCTAGAATGAGTTAAGAATTTTAAACCATTCCTTAACGCATACTAAAAAACAAAGCACACACTCATCATATAGCAAAGTGTTGGCATTATTGACAAATGATAATCATTTTCTGTTCCAAAGCAACACAATTGTGTGACAAGCCTAGTTTAGAAAAAAATGTCTCACAATTACCCATTTTACTAATCGCATATTGGTCGACAAGGGTTCAGTGGAGTAGGGTTTAGGGTTGGGTTTAATAAAATTGTAATCTTACCCTGAACCCTGAATCATTGTAAGCCATCATGCATATTTTATTATTAGGTCTTATTCATCATTGGTATAATCAAAATGTATCACATCATGTACAAAACTTGTACCACATCAGCCAGTTGTGTCAAATCAAACCCGAAAGCTCCAACAAACATCGAAATCGCATGAGAGGTGGGGATAATCTGAGGAGTTACCACTAAACCTCTTGTGAAGGAGAGGTTCGTCCTCTCCTTCGCAGGATGGGGGAGGTAACCCAATTGATTTCCAATCGCATCTTTTGTGATTTGATGCTTGCCACAGTATCTAAACTTTCATTAACAGAAATGTAGAAATTGTACAAATTTTGGTTGTGAGTATTGACACATTTTACAAGGGTTCAAGTGGTTTTGGCCGAGTTCAAAGTATTGAGTTTAATCAAATTTAAACTAAGTCCAGAATCCTACACCAATGATCCCTTGTAAAATATTAATTACACAGTCCTAAATATAATATTAACTAAGTAATAATATTAACCTATCTATTAAACAATACATGGTATGACTAAATAATAATAAAATAAACTAAAATAAAAAAGAGAGGACATAACACTAATAACATGAATCACAATAGCAATTAACATGAATCACGATAGCAATCACAATAGCAAATAATGATATGTATCATTGCTGCTTTAATTAATCATAGCAATCACGATAGCAATCACATGAAGGGAGGAGGAGGAGGTTGCACCTTACAGGCGCGGTCGAGGGCGAGGTTACAATGGCCAGCGGTCGAGTACGAGGGTGTGGTTGAGGGCAAGGTTGCCACGGCTGGCGTCGAGGGCGTCGACCATGCTAGAGGCAGAGGGGAAGAGGAGGCCGCCCGTTGGTTCGCCGCTCAAAGCCGCCGCGCTCGTCTCGGCTAGCAACCTCTGTGTTCGTGTTGATGAGCGAACCCGCGAGCGCCTTGGCCACTGGAGGAGGACGCCGCTGGTCCTGCTCGTCAAAGAAACAGCGGTGGGGCTTGGTGGGACAGCTGGGGAGGAGGAGGTAACCGGCGACCAGGCATACTAGAAGGAGGAGGTAATCGGAGGGTGGACTTAGGCGAAGCGGCTTCTGGGATGGGGGCGCACTAGGAGTTATGGTTAGGAGGATTTAATACATACTAGGATCTTGCTGGGCCTGATGGGCGAATCCAATTTACAGATGGTTTTGTAAAAATAAAAAATGCCTATGATACATCACAAACGGTTTTTGCTAAAGACCCGTCTGCGATGACCTACTTATCACAGGCAGGTTTAAAAAAATATTTGTGTATGTCAATTTTGATAAAGACCATATATGATCACTCTAATTATATATGTTTTTAGTAAACTACCTGTAATTATGTGTCATGTATAATCATGTTTATACTAGTGACATTTATACGTTCTTGTCTAGAGTTGAAGCTCTAGAGATGACATCAATAGCTAGCTTTATACGCTCATATCTCTTAGTGTTAACTCTTAACATAAAGAGAATTTAACATACACCACATTATATAAAGTGACCATTTTTCTAATAGAGATGACACAGAGGGGCATGAGAGCCCGCAGCTGACTTTATCCTTATACATGCGTGTCCGGAGCATCTTCTGAATCTTTGTCCCGAGCACGCCTGATTCTCTCCACTGCAGATGCCTCCATCTCCATGGGACATAGATGGTGAGATATTGCTTGGTGCGAGTCACCATTGACGGTTGGGATGGTGAGGGAGGCAGAAGATGCGCCACTGCTTGCCTTTCCAAGGCAGTGGTAGGGAATAGAATTGTCTCCCGGAATAATTGAGTATTGCCTTTTTCTTGTCAAAAGGAAATTTTGGCCTCCGCTTTGTCCATTTGCATGCATGCTTTGCCCGTACAGAAAAGGATGCTCCGTATCATCCCTTTGTGCTGTTTTTTGCTGCTGCAAGTACGATGTGATCAGACATGACGTCGGCTCAATGCAACACGTACTCCATTGTAAAAATAAAAGAAAAGAGAAAAGGAAAATAAAAACACCAATAAAATCGGTACGGTGTACATTTCCAACACATGCACGACTCAGATTTTGGGCACCCGATAATACAGGGTGTAATTAATCTAGCACTAGTAGATTAAGTTCACATGTACGCGTAAACAAAACAGAACACTTTCTCTCAAGACAAGAAGAAAAAAACGAACGCAGGTTAAAACCGCACGTGCTGATTTAGGCTTGAAAGAACAAACATCTCTAGGACTATGCATGCATGCTGCCACACCGTAAATCTTATTCGGAACACGCGCGGCACGACTCCTTTCGTTACTTGGAGTTCTCGCCTGGAGTAATTGCCAAAAGCGATGGAATATGTTTGCAGGAAAGAAAGATCAAATCAAAGTGAATTTATTGAAGTATCGTCGTATAGGCTACTAGAGTGTTCTTTCTCTCGTCTTTTCTCCCAACATGACACACGCCAAAAGAAATATCCAACTTTACTCTCTCTGCATGGACGTTGCAATTTTTCCTTTTTAAGGATCGATAAACTATTGTTATTTTTTAGTCGACGTCTCAAATGATTAATTAGTTAAGTAGTTATATATTTTAAAAATTATATCTAATTTTAAATTTAGAATTGTATAACTGGATAGTTGTACATTTTTGATCAAAAGTTACATAAAATATTTTTATTAATGTATGCTTAATGATATGTAATTTGCCTGTTATTTCTCAGGTGGTTCAGTTTTCTTTTTATACTCGTGTCTCTCACAGATATAAACATGTGCACATTGAATCGTTAAAAGGATCAACCTTGTGTGTTTTTTTCGTCATGAATTAACTTTTGTTGTGGTCAATTAGGGGGCATCGTTTTCGTCCATGAAGGGGACTACACCAAGAGACCATACAAGAGATGGTTTCACCAAGAAAACTGTTATACACAACTAAGCACAGCATGCGTGGAAGGAAATTACCAAGAAAATAAACCAAACCAGTCTATCTTAACTTACTCGTGCTGCCTATCCTTCTGGCCAAAGAAGGTACTTTGTCTCACTCCAAGCCGTCCTTCCTGTTGCACATGCAGCGCCGCCCTTCTTGTCAGATAGAGATTCTTACCGAGCCAGGCCTCCCCCTCTCTCACTGGCACAAATAGCTATGTGAGAGCATCTCTAGCAAGCCCCCCATCCAAGCCCCCATCCGGATAAAGTAGGGAAAGTGAGAAAAAACTATCTCCAGCAAAGCCCCCACCCCTGCCCCCATTTCTCCGCGCCCTCCATCCCTCCCCCGACGCCCCCCATCCCTAGGGGCTCGGTTGATGACCCCCATCGCTACAACGGCGCCAACATCCGGGCGGCGGAAGGCTCCACTCGCGCCATCTGCAAGGTTCTTCTCCTGCCCTCCCCTCCGACCCGTTTAGCTGCCGCCGCGAGCCAAGCTGAGGAGGTCCCGCTGTCGCCCAGATCCGGAGGAAGGGAGAGAGAGAGAGACATTCGCGAACCTAGGAGAGAGGGCCGCCGCGGTGGAGGAGCTGGAGGCGGTTGCTGCTGTTGTTGCCGTGGAGCAGGGCCGCGGCGGCGAGGGACCGGACGAGGGGCCGGGCGAGGGGCGCGGTGGGGGAGGCAGGCGAGGGGAGCGGCGGGGAGCTCAAGCCGGGAGATTGGCCACCGGCTGCTGCTGTTGCGGTGGAGCAGGGCCACGGCGGCGAGGGGCGCGGTGAGGGGCCGGGCGAGGGGCGGCGGCGAGGGGCCAAGCGAGGTGCGCGGCGAGGGGCACGGTGGGGGATCCGAGCGAGGGGCGCCGTGGGGGAGCTGGGAGAGGCGGCGGCGAGGGGCCGGGCGAGGGACGCGGTGGGGGAGCCCGGCGTGGAGCTCGGGGAGAGAGACAGAGGGGCTCAGGTATGAGGTGGTGGGGGAGAAATTGAGTGGAAAAAAATTGAAAATTAATAAAATATAGGAGAGGGGAATATGGGGGCTGAGATTTAGGGGTTTTGCTAGAGTGGAAAGAAATATGGGGGATGAATCTTTTAGGAGGAGCCCCCATTTAAAGATATGAGGGGTGAAATTTAGGGGCTTTGCTGGAGATGCTCTGAGGGTTGCAGTACCAGGTCTCTCGATCCCAAAATAAAATTAATTTTTTTAATTTAATTCCACATATGTATATAAATAGGTATAGTTCTAGACATTGACGTAGTCTCCTACTACGTATCTTTGCCTGTTATTTTTATACGCATATATCAGTAAAAAATAATAAATTTATATTTTACAAAACAACCTAAATATTTTTTAAACTATTAGTAGTCTAATTTAAAAAACATCACTTATTTCCGTACGGAGGTAGTACTATAAAAGGTACGAGTTTGATAGGATCCAAACAATCTTAATTATCCATCAAATATGATCCATCGGCTCACAAATTAAATTAGACCCTTACAAATTATGACTTAGTCACATACTAAATCCTTAATTGATACCATAATAGTTACCATTTATAATCTCTCATCTTTCTAATCCTGTCCACCTACGCTCGGCTATCCTCGTCCATGGAGAAATTATGCAACAGAAATATATAGCACGTGCGCACTTACTAGTGGAACTGATGTGTATACGTTAGACACGTACATATGAGTAAGGTATACTTGTTGCTTAGTGGAGTATTAGTAGTAAGTTCTAGAGAAATACTCCGTGGTAATGAGTATGTCTATGCTTGTAGCACTAACAGCTAGCACTAATTAATCCTCTGCTTGATTAATTTGGGGACTAGAGAGGAGACAGGAGATGGGACAAAAGAACGATAGAACCCCAAAAGAAAAGGGTAAACTCTACAGGCCGGTATGCTGATTTGAGTAATTTATCCTCCTAACATCTAACCATTCATTCTCTCACTATTCATCCAACCATTCATCTCTTCCTATAAAATTCCTCAACCCCAATTAGGGTTCCATATCTCCCCACATCATATTCTCACCACATGCCATGACCGCCGTCACCGTGGAGAGGCCAGCCTGTGCCGCCGCCTACCTTTCTTCCGTCGAGAGACGAACGTCGTTCGTGCCGTTGGCAAGGGTCGAAGACGCAGCACCATCCGAGAGCTCCAATTCGTTGATAGATATGGTCTCCAACCGCCGTTTGTGATTCTTGATTTTTAAACTAGTGAATCGATCTGTGGATCTGTTGTTCTTATCTGTGCGGCGGCGACGTCAAGCAGATCGGTCGTCGCCATGGTGAGGTCAGCTTGCTTTGCTTGCTTTTTGGAACGGACGCTTGGTGAAAAGATCAGTGACTCTGCGATCTTGGGCTCGATCCCTCCTCTTTTTTGTTTTGCCATTTTTGCTTTCGTTTGCTTCTCTTTTTCTTCTACCGTCGATCAAATTGATGTGTGGTCTTGTGCATTAGGGAAGAAACAGAAATAGGAGTTGTGCAGTTCTAATGATATGAAGCTTTAGAAGAGAATTGATTCAGAAATCAAGCAAAGGATTCTGCCGGCGTTGCCATCAGCAGCAGGGACTCGGCGAGCACCTGCTACAGTTTCTCCATTAGTTGTTGATGGAAACAAATGATTGTTGTACATGAAATAAATTATTGTGGTATGGGAAACAAAATACCCGTATGAATGAAATATCAACAAATTAGCTCGGCGAGCGTCTACTGTAGCTTCTCCATTAGTTGTTGATGGAAACGAATTATTGTTTCATATGAAACAAATTATTGTTGTATGGGAAACAGAGTACCCAGATGAATGGAACATAAACACATTAGCCCGGATGAACAAACATTAGTTGTTATATTGGTTTGACAAATTTATTGTGCAAGTTTAAGTAAAATATTTCCCTCTCGCTACGCAAATGTTTCTACGTTGCCATAACAGAAGGAGTCCACGATGCCGAAAATCTAACGATTTGAATCATAAGTTTCCCAAAAATCCGGGATTGTGTTGTATACATTCCATTTTTGTATTGGTTCAAAAATTTTGTTGCGCAAGGTTTAGTAAAGTGTTTCTCTTTCATTATACAAATGTTTCCATATTGACAGAAAGAGCCCACGCACGTATTGCATACAGACAGTTGTCCATGTTTCATATTATCACTACAATTGTTTCCTATAGTCACTAAAAATGTTTCCCGTAAATTTAGTTAATCATGTTTATTACTAATCTTGCCGTCAAATCCGGCTGTGCACTGTGCCGATGGAATGCACAAATCGGCATACCGATTTGTAGCGGTCGCCAAAGAAAAGAAGAGCTTTTGCTAACCAACTTTCATGTTGCTGCTGTTGTTGTGTCTAAACTTGGAGTACTCGATTGGAAACCAGCCAATTAATATTCTTAAATTTCACTATTAACTCTTCATCCCTATCACCTATGTATGAATCATGATGAACACAAACACACAAAAATATTCTTTTCTTAAGAGAATACCACCAACCACACAATTGAGAAAGGGAAATTAAGGATCTTTTTTGTTTTTGTTTGGAGTAAACAGAAAAAGGAATTCATAAAAAGGAAGGAAGAAGTAAGAGAGAATCTGGTTCATTTAAGCACTGAAACATGATCCTTTGATCCCATTTGTCATCATCATCATAACAACCTAGTACAGACTCAAATCCTAATGATCCATCCATCAAATCCAGACCTGCAGATCAATCCACAGATCGACTACTCAACCATGCACGCATGATCCTTCGATCATCGATCACAATCTAAACTCTAAAGAGAAAACCCTAATTAAGTATTATTAACCGATCAACCAAAGCTAGACGGGAGCGACGACGAGCTAATTAACAGCAGCAAGAGAACCATCCATGTCGATCTCATGCCCTGAAGCAGGCGGCGATGTGGAATTGGTGGTGGTGGTGCCCCGACGACGAGGAGCCATGGTGGGCGCCGGCGCCGGAGAGGAGACCGTGGGAGGAGTGGTGGTGGTGGTGATGCTTCTGGTGGTCGATGATCCCCTGGACGCGGCGGAAGTTGTCGACGCCGCAGGGGATGGTGATGGCGCCCTTCTGCTCGAAGCCGTACTCCTCCTCCGCCTCCTTGAGCAGCCCCACGAACAGCGGGTGCTTCAGGTACCCCACCGGCACCACGAACCTCTCCTCCTCCGCCGCCGCGCCGCCGCCCGGCCCCACCACCCGCACCGCCATGCACCCCTTCGGCGGCATCGACGACCCGCCGCCGCTGCCTACCGAACCCCGCCGACGAGTGCTGCTTCCTCAGCAGGTGCACGCCCATCGATCCTCTAGCTAGCTACCACTGTCCAAGAAACGATAGCTAGCTCCAAAGACGACGGACCGCGAGACGGCGACGGACCGACGACGCTGTCAGAGCGACGGAGAGGCGGAGCGGCGGCACGGTGGGCGATGCATGGCGAGGAGCAAGCGAGCGAGCTAGGAGAGATGATGGATGGCCTGGGACCTGGGTTTAATTCTTGGCTCTGCCTGTGTGAGTTGGGAGGAGGCGTGTGCGCGTGTCGTATATGAGGTTGAAGGAGGCTGCAGCGTTCGTTGTCAAGCTTGTGTCTGCTAGCTGCAATTTATTTCCAGTTTCTTTTGCAGCTGTATCTAAATCTTTGGTCATAAATAAACGCTATCAAGGAGAGAATCTCGCCATCAATTCCGTTTATATTAATTTGCGATGGAGCATTAATTTCTTTCCTGTTTATGCGGACATATTTCGTGTGTGTGCTTTTCCAAAAGGAAAAGATAATATCGCTATTTTTTGTTTCCAATTTGTGCTCGATCGTACGTGCTGTTCATTTCTCCCTGTATATGTGTCCGCGTGTCTTTTGAGTGTAGAGAGAGGGCATGCATCCGATCCCCGGCAGCAGCTGGCATGTACGCCCTCTGTTGCATATTGGCAGTCTTTTTTGTGTGAAAAAAGAGATGTGTTCCGCAGGGTTTGCCAAGCCTCTTGTGTTCGTGCATGAGAGCCTGAGAGGATCCAAATATTATGTGGTATTTTACATGTTTTAAATTAACAAAAATGATTCGGTTGGTAACGGTGGAGCTCGATCGATGGGGAGACTACCCCGACCAAGTGCGATAGTAGCTCGACGGGCTTTGATAATGTGACTCTTTAGTATGCGATGCGATGATGTGCATGCGTTAAACTGATAAATATACAATAACTAGATATATATAACGTGTTCAAATATACGGAAGAAATTCGGATTTCCATTTCACCAAGCAAATGTTGCTATTGTTTGCGTGTTGTGTGAATTGTTGATTGTGCCCACGTATGGTATGTATGAGACGGACACATGTAACCTCCTGCAAACGATAGAGGACAGAGATATTACATAAGCCGTCGTCACATCCTACGTTTCGCCCCAGGGGTCAACATGACACGCATGCAACCACCTGAGGACAGGGATCCAAAGATGTGTGTTACCGTGGCATGTTGCACCGAACAGTCCAGACACACACCGTATCCTCTAGATACACGTACCCAATGGTCAACATGAGAGGCATGCATGATGCATGCAGCCTAATGCAAACGACAACAGAGGATAGCCACCTATTAAGCTAATCACCAAGAAGTGAAATCGAGCAACTAAATATGTTTCCAAAACATGAACACGTACGAATTGCCGATCAACCAATTAAGCTACACATTTCATTTGCTTCCACGAGGATTCCCACGTATGTGAAGAATTCATGCCTCGATGTTTTGAACAAAGGGATGCAACTTTCAGCTAGATCGACAACCGTTCTCTAAATCCATACGCATATTTGCACCACTCAAGCACACGTACGTATACCTCGTCGGGAGCACGCAGGGTCGCGCGTGTGAGCGGTGGCTACGTGTCGCCGCCGGCGAACGCCGAGGAGGACGCACACGTACTGACGTACATGCATGCGTACGTAGGTGCACGCCATGGTCCTGCTCGACGACGATCTATCCACCGTTTGATTGATCAGAAATCGCGCTGAGATTAGGGATGGAAACCAAATTAAGATTCGGATGAGGAAGAAAGGACAGCAAGGACGTAAACGTATGCACGCAAGGGGAAGAAACACGACATGTTCTTCAGAAAAACGACAGGTTTGGTCTGATATGCCCCGATCGAGTCCCGACACGATCGATATGTAAGAGCAAAATTTAGTATTTCTAGTGCCGTTGGTTTTCTCGGACTGCGTACTCTAGCGACTTGTGAACCATGTTGTTAAAATATTTTGAGAATTTCTAACAATCATTTGAGTGTTTTTTGATTTTTTTTTCTATTATGGATAAGAAGATGCAAGTATATGGTCTATTGGATAAAGATTTAAGTGTTTAGAATTTGGATGATTTATAGAAAAAAAAACATTCGAGTGTTATCTAAACACTGCCAAATATTTTTACTACTACGTGCATAGCTTTGGTAGTATAGGCACTCATTTTCATGAGCTTTATGTATGGTCAATTGCTGACGGAAATATACTATGTGGAATGCTACCTTGAGAAAAAGGAAATGTGAGATATGCTTTAGTCAATTGCTCTTCGGTTTTCCATGGAAGAGTCACCAAGATGTGACGTTGACCAGTAAATTCTGTTATAATGTTACTAGAGTATTTTTCATGGCTAATTTATTCATAACATTTCCGTAAATCCAAATTATGTATTCTCGAGAATATATTTGATCAAAATTAATATGGCTTGACTGCACATATTGTAGCCCATCACTCCTTTTCGACCGGAGATAGTGAACCATGACCACCCATAATGACTTGTGAATATTTCATTTCTTAACCTGAAAAAAGGGGAAAATCTCAGTAAGTAAACAAGTTGAAATTCAAAAAACTTGCATTAAGATAAAACTGTAACTAGAACAAATGTTGGCCTGAAATTACTCTTTTCGATTTAATTAATAAATCGAGCTAATTTTCCTCCAGTTTTTTAAAATAAATATCGGCCTGAAATTCATCCTGACCTTGCCCCCACTGATTTTATTTCTGTTAGCAAAAGTACCATGAAGGACAGATGCAATCCTGGATTGTACTGCAGGTCGTGCAGCACACCAAGACCCATCAAGTATGGTCTGGGGTCACTCACAATCGCTTTGCTTTGCTTTGATTCCAATAATTCAGCCAAAGTTAGCTTTGCTAAGGTTTTCGCTGGTGGGTGGCAGTCAAACATCCAACCCCTCCTCATGCACCTCCATTATTACAAACAAAAATGGTCAACAGCAACAAAAATATTATTCCCTTATGGATGGGGACTTCAGAACTGTGCAATAGTAATTACAATGCAATGTGTGGTTTAATTGTCAGTAAACTCTAGTAATTATAATGTAAATGTTTAATTGTCAACGCAGAGAAAGTACAGTGTGGTCTACTGGCACTATGGCTCAATCACCATGCACAAGAGAAAAGATATCGAATCTTTTTCTTGAAAGATGTACTATTACTATTGTACAATTGACATTTTCACATATAAACTTTTGTGTAAGAATTAAAATTATTACAGATTCAAGAATTACAATTTTCACATATAAACTTTTGTGTAAGAATTAAAATTATTAAAGATACAAGAATTACAATCGAACAATTTCGTGATTGTGCAATAAACTGTATTGCCCATGGACTGAAATTGGGGATATCCTTGGGCTTGATTTGAAAGATTGCAGAAAGAGCCATGATCAGATAACAAAAGGAATGAAATATCAAGCTAATAATGAGAGAGAGAGAAGCATGGAGCGAGACCTGGCCATGATCACCATAGGTGGTGTCTGTTTCCTGCCTTTAACTTGCACTTGCAAATAATGGCAGCTCAGAAAGCAAAAGATCCCAGCCCCAGCCATCCAGTTGCCCGGTGCGGGACTAACAGTAGACTATGCTACTGCATCTGCATCATTATGGCTGCCTGCCTGAGTGAGCTAGCTCTAAACAACGACAACCCTTTACTCCACCTATCCTTAGCCCATAACTTGTGAAAAAAAAGTGCAGGAGCTGTGTCGATCAAGCTGACGCCTTCTTTAATCTTTTCGATTGTCGATTGGGTTCATTCGGGGGAGATCTTTTGTTTGGCTAAAGGCGAACGATTGGGGCACTTTGGGTGATAAGTTTTACAGGGACAATATGTGACGCTGACTGAAAATACACTGCTATATGTGTACTCATGCATGCGTTCTTATATGGAGGGACAGATAAACTATGGGGAATCAGATTTCTTTTTTCTTTGGTGATACTACAAATTGGATGAACACATGACCATGCTGTAATATTCAAGAGTTTGATTCTATCTTTGTAACTTGTGATTCAGAGAGGAGCAGCTGAGATGCATTGAATCAAGTATGAGTTCAGAAGTCATCGCAAAAAAAGGTACGAGTTCAGAAGAGGATTCTGAACATAGCAGAGTGACGTGAAGGCCGAGAAGGTGACACCGCAACATTGCTATATGGGCCGGAGCAGCATTTGGGCTTTTTTATAGTCCCGTTCACGGGCTGTCAAAACATTGTGAGGCCGGCGCGCAAAATAAAAGAGCTCATTCCCTTCCTTAACTGAGTACTGACACTTCTCTCAAAAAAGAAAAACTGAGTACTGACACAAAATATGGCTTTGCCTTCAATTCAGACATATTCACTGAAAAATATTCAGTTAGGAAATTTATTTAATCACCAGCTGCCAGCCCAACGCGCACAGTTGATGTCTCTGTAGACTGTAGCAAGTTAGCATGGAATTAAATTTACAGTGATATTTTTCCTATCACAGCTCGCTCTCTGCACCGTTCCTGCATGGCATGGCATTGCGTGGCTGCACGCATACCTAGCCTTCCAGGCGCGTGAAAAATACAGAAAAGCAGATGCAAAAGCAGCTCTTTTCTGACCTTCAGAATCAGTAAAAGCAAACTATATGCAGTGTTGAATGACATGAAAGCTAGCCCCAGATCGTGCAGTATATGCATGGATATGGAAGCTGCATAGCTTCTCGGCTTCTGACATACACGCATCACTGCATGCATGTCCCTGCGTCTGCATGGCCGGCTGCATGAACATTCATGTCAAGAGATAAGTGTGTGTGTATATATATATGTGTGGCAGTACTGCTAGCTAGATTCTCGATCGATCGTATGGTCATTAGCTGCAGCTAGCTAGCCACCTGTGCATGCATCATGCACGTACTGATGTACGTACGTACGTACGTGTGCCCAGTTAAAAAGATGCGTGTGTAAACTACCCCTCCGTAGATAACATGTAGATTTGACCAGTCAATACCCTCGAAGAAAAAAGAAAGAAAATTTGACTAGTCAATGAGTCCTTCTCTGGAAACGAAATCTGTCCTAGCTAGCTTGTCGCCACATAAAAACCAGTTCCTGTTCATGTAATTCTTTTGTTTTTGAACTAAACCGTTCATGTGCATTGCTAGTGATTAGAAGCGACTCCATGTGATCCATTCCATTATTTTTCTGATAGAGGTTCATTACCGGGTGCTAATTAGCCAGTGATAATGTTATTGTCTGCACTCAATTATACTCTCTCTAATATGAGATTAAATATAACCCTCCCCTACATTCTTTCAGATTGTTTGAGACACAGATACATAGGCTGATCATAGTTGTGACCCTTCATATATCAAAAAATTTCAAAGAAAAATATATAGAGCTGCCAAGACATTACTCGTCGGTTAGATCAGATTGCCTTCCAAGAACCAACAGTGGTCCTCTTTCCTGAAGAACTTCATATACTACACTGATGCTCATTGCATATTTGCATTGCACAGCATGACTAGAGAGCAAAACTGGCAAAGGACACAATTTTCCCATTTATAAAACTTTCACTCCTTTCTCTGAAGAACTCGACCAAGTGATCGAGGATCAGGAAGAAAGGAGTGTGGTTAACTAAGAGTAAGACAGTGTGCAACATAACAAGAGAATCTTTAGGAATTTGGGGACATCGGGAACAACATTCTGTGTACCATATATGCACTAGCTCAAGGTATGAGCATCTCCACACAAAAATAATAGACATAGTACTGTATGGGGAAGCTAGAGTTCAAGGCTTCAAACAGGAAAAAACTCAGAGCTGATTACATAACAACAAGGTTGCACCGACACCAATGCATCGGTGTGCCAAAACAAAAGACCTGAACAATTTTAACTGTTCTACGTGTACTCTTCTAGGTGAGTTCTGACATGCATATGCCCCAATAACAGAAGTTCTCGAGGAAATATTCAGACTCCTTTCTTGAGTGCACTACTTATCATGTTCCAATAATTGGACCAATTGAAGATCATCAGCATCTCTCTGGTAGCTCTTCAAGGATTGATATTGCATACTTGCCTGTAGTAAAATTTCATGAACTACTTTTCCAGCAGTTATATATATGGCTCATGATTAGATGAAAATACCCAACTACTAAAATTGCTCACTCTGAGAGTGTTAGAATTAAAACTGCTCTGGTATCAAACACTTGTCTTGATTGCATTAAGAATGTAGTATAATCGCTTTTTCCTTTACTTGCACCAGTTTCTCAAAATAAAGCAATGAAAATATAAGAGCATGTACACTGTTGGTCATATTAGGTGCTAAGAGGGTGCTAAGAATTCTTAGCACCAACTTTAGTTGGTTTCTAAACATTGTGAAGGGAGGTGCTAAGGAAAAATTGCTAGCACCTGGTTCTAGTACTAGAACAAGGTTCTAAGAGAGAGTTGACTATATGTGGAGCCCAGCTAGAGCAAATTGTGAGAGAGAAATAGATGAGAAAGAATATAATATGCTGACATGTGGGTTCAAAATAGGTGCTAAGAAAAAGTTTCTAACACCATCACATTGGAGTTGATTTACTTTTCTTAGAACCAAGTGCTAGCAATTTTCTTAACAAGTTTCTAGCACCACCACATTGTACATGCTCTAAGAATCTGCTAGACTGGACTCTAGTATCGGTGCAACATTTGGAGAGAAGAAGAGGTTTTTTAGAAAAATCGGAGGCTGTTCTAGATCTAGATAGTCCATATATCCACAGACATATATATGCGTATGCATTTCTTTCATGGAGATTTGGTCTGGTTGTTTGCTACTGAAAAGATCATGGCCAAATTAATAGATAGAGCACGTATATACATGTATATATGCAGTATGCTTGGCAGCTATAACTAGGAAACTAAGATCCTTGTATTCTAACTTATTCATCTCAGGAATGGGGAGAAAATGATCAAAGGCACATATAAATACAGACATGAACCCATGGAGAGAGGGCAAGAGTAGTTGGAAGTTCATTAGAACATGGAAAGGAAGAAATGAAGAAAAGGATTCGAAAACAAATCATAAGAGGGATTTGCATGCATGGGATGGGAAAAAACAGCAAGACCTCAAAATAAGGTGGTGATGATGACAACTTTTTCCCTCCTCATCAGATGCTAATTATTGCAAAAGAAAGAGAGAAGGGGGAGAGATCCCCAATGAGGAGAAGCTGTGATAAGTGCGCAACTGCACAACCATGCAGTCATGCCCCCTCATCATTTCACCAATCTGCATCTCATGCAGTTCATGCCATAACCACAGGATCTATCTTCCATTCCACTCACCCAAACGATCATAAAAATAGAAAGATCAGGAAGAGGTAAACTGAATATATACATGCAACAGAAATAAATTGATTAGCTTACCCAGCCAGATTTGGAACAAGCAAGAAAGCAGATGAGGAGCTAGCTAGCTGTGTCCTGCTAGAGGCAGAGATCATGGGAGCCCTTCTATTTGGGGGGAATGAAGCCTGGTCCGAGATCTACACACATCTGCCCTCTTTTCCTCTCACTACTCTTGATCTTTCTTGATCTGATCAAAGAGAGATTATATCGAGGATAGAAAGAGAGAGAACCCCGAGCCAGACAACATTCCCCTCAAAACGAAAAAGGCTCCCTCTCTAGCCCATCTTTTCTCCATCTTTCTGCAGCTTCTTGATACTAACAGCTGCCTCTTCTTTTCTCTTACTTTGTCTTGCCTTTTGGAGCTTGGTGGATCGAAGGGGCCGGGGGAGAAGGCCAGGTATATAAGGATGGAGGAGTAGAAAGGAGAAGAAGAAGGGTTAAATGGAGGAGAAGGGGAGAGAAGGGAAGGGAGAGCTGTGCGTGGGGAAGAGGGAGGAGGAGCTTTTAATTGGAGGAGTAATGGTGGAATACCTCTGCCCACAAGAATTGCTAGCTTCACCTACCCACCCCACCCCGGCCTACCATTTCATTTTTCTTCTTTGCGAGGACCATTTCATTCTACCTTCCTAGCTGCACAAGTGACAACTTAAATCTGTTTAAAACATGGATGCAGATTTACAAATTTGAGAACTGGGAACGGTTTGAACGACATGTTATCATTGAGTCCTTAGGTGAATGAACGTGATGCACTTCTTTAGTTTCACGTCGTAGATTCTTTATCATTAAGTCCACACGAACGGTCTGAAATTGCCGACGATTACAGTACAGGGAAGTATGGTGTTATGATTTCCAATGATCATGGCATGGGGAGTAGATTGTCGACGATCTCCATTGACATGTATGACTCTCGCCTTGGTAGTGTTGTTATTGGTCAGAAGAAAATCAGAAGAGATTTATTTGTATCAAATTCATCGCGTTATAGATCTCCAGTGTAATCATGGCATGCGATGAAAATAGCAACAAAGATCCGATCAACTTCTCGGGCACAAATACCAATGAAGAACAAAATTAAAAGAGATTCAGAAAATGTGGAAGAAACTAAAAGGATCTATAATTGCTTATGTTAGTAAGCGGTTCCCTCACCCACCCAACGCTAGGGAGAACAGTACTCAAAGAGAGGGAAGAGGGACTAGTGGTGGACATCGGCTAGGTTTCCTAGAGCAGTTCCGCCTGGGTCTGAGTCATGTATAATTTTTCGCGAATTAATTTGTCACACTCTACACCTTGATGCAATAAGTATTTAATTTGTAAATTCCAGACTATTCATTTTGAAATTGATATAGTATGATTAGTTATGTGGATCTACTTATCCACATGTCTGATTAATGTTGGTTTAACCACATAAAGTGCATTTATTGAGCCAATGCTGTAGCAATGTACAATGCTATATACAACCAACATAATATGCCATTGCGTGTCGAATGGAGTGTGATAAAAAAAATATGTAAGAAATCTAATATATACTTTTGAACGAGATGCGATCCAAAATCCATATCTTCTTGTTCTTTTTTTTGGAAAATCTCACACTCGACGTCTACTGGCGCACGCAAAAGTTACATCAAACTAGCTAGATCGAAGCGTGTGGCCAATGTCTTGAAACCTGACTCAGTCAAGATTTCTTTTTCAGAAAAAAGGCGTCTCTATACACCTTTCTCTAAGCCTAGAAAAAAGCTCCTAGTTAGTAGTACCGAATTTTCAAGTTTCAGCACCCATGCTGACCCCACATGTCAGCCTAAAACAAAGACCATAAAAGCAGGGAACATGCACCCATGACACTCGAAAGGGCTAGCTTTTCAGCCTCCAACTTTTCATTCATCGATGATCCCTTTCTGGCCCTGCTCGGACACAAGCTTAAATGCAGTGTTTATGATGAAGGACATGATTGAGAGAGAGAGAGAGAGAGAGGGAGAGAGAGAGAGAGAGGGAGAGGGAGAGAGAGAGAGGGAGAGAGAGACAGAGAGAGAGAGAGAGAGAGAGAGAGAGAGAGAGAGAGAGAGAGAGAGAGAGAGAGAGAGAGAGAGAGAGAGAGAGAGAGAGAGAGAGAGAGAGTGAGTGAGTGAGTGAGTGAGTGAGTGGTGTGTGGGGGGCCTGGGCCTGCCTGCATGGTTGGAGAGGAATAAAGTAAGAAAGAAAGAAAGAAGAGGAAATAAGGAAAAGAGACAGGACGGAGCAGGAGCTGCAGCAAGGAAGCTGGCCGGCCATGGCATGGCCGCTTTGTTACTGCGCTACCTGCAGTTTAACAAAATAGAGTAACATATATACGCTAGCTCGTGGTTCTGTGGACCAAGAAGGCAGACACGCAAACAGCAATCTATCTCTACTGCATGCTGTCTTCTCCGGCATGCATGATCGATGGAGCCACGCATGCACAGAGCCTCCTGACCACGACGACGACGACGATCGACGACGCATGCTGTCCATGCTCCCCCATGCATGCATGGCCTTTGCTGCTTCTACGTACGTACGTCTGCATGTGTACGCTGTCCCTGGCACGCGCGCGTATCCTTCCCGAGCTCTCGCTCCGCAGCGCTGCTCGATCTCTGCAGCTGCACGTTAATTAGAACGTACGCGCGGCTCCACCATGCATGCTTGCATGCATCCGTCTCTTTAGCTTTTTTCCTCCTTCTTCAGATTCTTTCCGTCTTCATGCTCGGCATCAGGCGATCATGTCTTTCCTGCTTTGCTTAATTTGCTTGAAACGTATGCATATGCATGGCTGCAGGCCAGCTTTCTGATAAGAGGATCTACATATGCATGATGCTTTTTTCGCCGCATGCATGCATTGCCGGCCGTGTCATCGTCGTCAATCGAGCGGCAAGCTGCATATATGCACGCATCATGCATTGGTTTGAGTTATGGCTCTGGTGGCTGACTTAACAATTCCTTTCAGTTTATGCTGTAGAGAAGAGGAAATTAATGTTCCGGCCTGCACGTACTATCTGAAAATAAAATGCACACCTCCTATAGCAATTGTGAGCACCCTAGTTTTTAGGGTCAGTCGTGAGAGGCATGAGGTAAAAGCTAGGTCAACTCACGTTGCTGAGTTGACCCTATGCTATCGAGCTACGTCGGGAGTTAGAATGAGAGAGGGGGAATTTGTTGTACATTTGCATTATCCATAGCATGCATGTGGTTCATTTCATTTATTACTCGTACGCATTGAATATATATACAACATTGAAACTTTATTGAATAGATAAATAATTAAAATGTCATGATACAATATGATTACAAGATGAATTAAAGAAGAAGAAGAAATAAAAATTACATCTTGTCATTTCTACCTATACGCAATCTAAACCCTACTTCTTGGACCTTCGGATCTTCGAAGTCTTGAGTCTTCGAGTCGAGGAAGAACGCCATGAGTCGGAGGGATCCTTCGAAAATGTTGGCGGTCATCCGAGGTCATCGAGTATAGGCACTCGAGACCGTTGGATGGATTCACGCCGTTGCTGTAGGAGGCAAGGGTTTTTGGAATCGGAGTTTTCGAAAACGGGGTTTTTTGAAATACAAGTGGTCACCGGCACAGTTCCGCCGACATCCGCAGGGTTAGCTGCGGGGGAAAAATAGTGCCAATGACCTAAATAATTTTATAGTTTTGAAATAGTTTGAAAAACTATTGTGTTTTTGAAAATGTCCGAGGGCCACATGGCTAAGACCCTCATTGGACGAAACTAATACATTGTATTAGGGAGAAAAGAGATGAGAGAATAAAATCATTTTGTTTATCCTATACTAATTGCCCCCCTGATTTTGGTTAAAAAGAAATTGTTTGGCAAAGCAAAAAGAATAAATAAGACATCATCTCTTGAAATAGTTATCCAACAGCCCACATTCTTGATTGTAGCACCCAAACCATCAAGCAAAGAGTTATCCAGTAGCTCTCATATAAAATGAACCAAGCTCACAAGGCAGCATCCCATCAAGGTTTATTCAGCAGCCGCAAATATCTACCAAGTAAATATCTAGTTTTAGTAGGCACCAATTCATCGAGTAAGGGTCCAGCAGCCAGCAAAACTTGACCCAAGCCAAGTCCCTTAGCAAGCAAGGCAACCAAGTAAAAATATCAGCCGAGCCATACCAAGTAGCTTGTAAATCAAGTAAAGGGAGTGTAGCAGCCGTGGCAAAAGGTAGCAGGAGGTGGCAACAGTTGCCACGACAGAGATCTTAGGAAGCTCAGCACCAGTAAGGATAAGACAGCAAAGTGAAGCAAAGCAACAGTAGAAGTATAGCAGCCGAGTAGCACCAGTACCATAGTACTACTCATCTAAGAGTAGCAAGAGAGCAATAGCATAGCAGCCAAGCTCAAGAACAAGGAGTCACTGAGGAGCAAGACCAGGAGCAGAATAAGGAAAAAGAAGCTTAGAGGAGGGAGCTAGCAGGAACAGGAAGAAAAGAAGGCCATCAAGGAAGGGCAGCAGGCCATCAACACACTAAGGAGGGGCGAGACCAAGGACCCAGAAGCGAAGTTCTACCTTGTCCAGACTAGAACAAGGTAGATTGATCCATCTACAATTATTATAGCCTTACACATGCATATAGCTGAAAGTTGCATAGGATTTTAGCATGGTAAAGGGACCCTCATAACCTAATTTTCATCACAGGAACTTTTTATAGAAGTCTTGGGTAGCATCTGTTCTTATCAATCGACACCACACAATTCTTAAACAAAAAGACCTCAGATTTTAGATCCATCATAGGGTTTTAAGGCAACTGGGTAGTATATCTGTTCTTATTAGTTTTTAATGAAATTGCTTCAGATGTTAGACATCTTCATTAGCCAGCCAAATATCAAGTCAGTATCTGTTCTTATCGAATCTATACCTTTCTCTAGATCATTCTCAAACAAAAGCCATCACAGGAATAAACTAGGATCAAATGAGCATCTGTTCATCAGTTAATAAACTGATATGTATATATGAGGAAGAAAAGAAAAACAGAGAGAGACTAGAATCACATAAGCATAGTATCTACTCCATCAGTTAAATTATAGGAGTTTCACCAAGCTCCAGGTTACCCTCATACCATAAATAAAACCCCTATGAAATGTTTAGTTAAACATACAAGAGCATATGCACGTATAGTAGTATATATGACATCTATAAACGGCAAGCACCAACTAAACCCAATTAGCAAGTCCTTAACATCGACTTGAATGAGCAAATTAGTAAATTAATCTTACCATGTCTAAGTTAACCTTGGGGCCCTAATTGACCCAAAACCAAAAGAGGTGGAGAGATGATCAAGCATACCAGTACACAGTTCATATTAGTGCAAAAGAGTAGTAATTCATCATTAATTAAAATCAGAGGAAGACAACCATAACTCTGAGCAAGAGCAGAATGCAAAGAAATCTTGGATGTACTCAACAAGAAATAAGTATAGGAGCTACTCATAGCAACTTTAATTATTAATAGGAATCTAAAGGTTCCAGCCAAGTAACATGACAAGAAATGACTAAAAGGTTAACCTGGATCAAAATAGAACTAGATTATTAAGAAAGATGTAATATGCAAGTATATTCTAGTAAAGAATCTCTTCTTGGAATTTTCTTACAGACCAGAACACATGTTGAGAGATACTTGAACAAGTACACAGGTGAACCGTATGAAGGATATGTACATAAGTAATAAAGCATAATTGGGCAGTGTTTAGTTTAGGTGCCATGACCCTTCCTAAGCAGAAAATGGATGACCTCAAATATTCCTCTACTAACCATAGTTTAGATAAACCTTCTATGCAGGCTAACAAATCAGTGAGATCAAATTAGCTGTACCAGATAAGTAAATACACCAAACCTCAAACCCTTCTTAGAGAAGAGCATCATAACAATAAACAAACTAAACCAAGCTTAGCATCTGTTCCATCAGTCTAAATGAGCTAATGCACAAAAAGAGTGATAATTAATAGTTACTTAAACCAAGACAATCAAGTGCAGCAGTTTGTTCTTATATATTTTCACATTCTCCTTCAGTTTTACTCATCAGATAAGTGGGCAATTGATTTAGCAAGATAGTAGAGTTTCTGTTCTTATCTATTTCCAAAATAACCATTCAAGATAAGTGTAGCATCTGTTCTTTCAGTCAAATAAACTGACATACATGTAAATAAGGAGGAAACAAAGAGAAGCCAAGACAAGTAAAACATCAGTTTGACCAGCTAATGCTCAAATGCAAACTTCAGCATAAGCTAGTTAAAGAAACAAGAGATAGTATTATGTTCCCATTCCAATTCTGAAAATGCTAATGTCAAGTAAAGCATCTGTTCTCTTAGTTTAATGAACCAAAAATCTATATACATGTATATATAGGGAACAGAGGGGAAAAGCTAAAATCAATTGTGGCAATCTGTTCCTTGCCGTTAACATCTGATAGGGATATACACATATATGTAAACAACAACAAATATTACTAAGTGAAGTCAAGTGCAGTACCAAGTTCTTATCAACATATGGTAGTAATCTCATGGAAATAAGAACAGAGCAATTGAGCACTTGTTGAGTAATACATTAAAAATAATTAGAGGCAGCAACATAATGGCATAATAACTAGGATCAAGCAAAATAGCACCTGTTCCTAACAAAAACAATATAGGAAGTGACTTGAGATCAAAGGGTAGTATCGTGTTCTTATCAATCAGAATAATTACCACAGTTAACCCTAGAATCAGGGAACTAGGTAAAAGAAGAGGATTTCGGTAGGAACCCTAGAGCAATTGGGGAAAAAGAATAGGGAATTGGGGAGAAAAAGAGGCTTACCTGGGCGCGGCACCACGGTTGTGGCGGCGGCCAACTCCGCCACCGTCCGGCGGAGCAGCGCCGATTGGAGCGACCGAGTGGAGTACTGAATGGAGCGGCCGAGTGGAGAGACCGAGTGAAGCGCCGAGTGGAGTGCCAAGTAGAGCGGCCGTGAGAGGAACGACCGAGCGAGACGACCCGGCGGTGATGTGACGGCGCTGGGGTCGGACAAAGCCGAGGTGGCGAAGAGGATCGCCGGAGTCGAGCCCCCAGCAACCGAGCCCGAGCCCTAGGCTCTGGATCGCGGCGGCCTTGGGAGGCGTCTAGGGCAAGGCGGCGTCGTTCTTAGCAGGGAGGCGGCGGCGCACCCATGGGGGTAAGGGAGAGGAGCCTTGGGGTATCGGTCAGGAGAAGAGGAGAGGGAGGACGAGACCGGCCGCCGGCGCTTGAGGGGAGAGCCGAGAGGGAGAGGAACCGAGCGTGGAGCGGAGTGAGTGGCCGGTGAGGAAAGGAAAGAAATAAAAAAAGGGGAGAAAAAGAAAGGAGGAGGGGAGAAAAGAAAAGAAAGGGAGAAAGAGAAAGAGTAGGGAAAGAAAAGGAAAAGAAAAAAATTAAGATAAATGTTTAAAATCACAAATTTCACAATAAGTCTTTGAATTAATTCCTTAAGCTAAATTAATTCTCTTTAGTCATATGAAAAGAAGGAAAAGGATAAATAGGATAAAGATCTTAATTATCAACTCCTAATTAAGTCTTTAGGATAACTATGTAAGCAAATTAAAATGAGATACATAAAAAGAATAGTCTTTAAATTAGGGTAAACCGAGGATTAATTGTTTATATCTTATGTAATATTCTATGTAAACCTCGAAGATAATTAAGGAATATAGTTATTCTTTAAAAAGTTGCAATCATCCATAATAACTTAAGAAAAGTATGGATACAGCGAATTGTTACATTATTGGATGCATTTTTGCATATTCGTGATCATAGCATATGCATTCATAATTGAAATTTTCCTCGAATTAGTCCTTATCGGACTTTATCGGTTTTCTTTGCCAGAAGCCGGAGTTCAACCAATCCACCCATCGAACTACATTTCAAATCCACTATCAGGCAAGTCCAGTTTCTTGTTCATATCCGTTAAGAACGTTTTCCAAAATTTTCCTCGTGTCTATAATATGCACAAAGTGAAAACCTATTTTCTAAAGATGGATCAATCGGCACTCCTTTCCAAGGTTTCATCACACGGAAATGTTCATATAAGGTTAATGCAACCAATGATCGATTGTGCTTAAGGGGCATAGTGATCGCGCATACCACATACCCTGTATGGGCGGGGCTGAGCTAAAGTACCCTTTACCCTAGGTCTATACTCCCCCGGGAAAGGAAGACCTCAATAGTTGTATCCGAAGTATCAACTGTTGGGAAGGTGGCACTAGCCTTTGGCTATCCACAAAACGTTGTATCTGAAGTATCAACGTGAGACTGGTAGTCCTTACCTGATTGTGCGGGACTGCGACGTGGGGTATAACCGAGCAGGCGGCGAAATGGCTCTGTGACCTTAGGAGTGTAGATGGGGTTTGGCCACCTCAGATACATGACTGTAGTCGTTTGTGGGTACAGTTGCGCACCTCTGCAGAGTGTAATAAATTGTGGCTTAGTCACTCCATGTTCCTAGCTGGAACTACGAACCCGGCAAGAAAGGGATTCATCGGGAATCCTAACAGCTTGTGAGACATGAGATCATTAGTCTCTTAAATTAAAACTTGACTCTCTTACCTTACAAAACTGCATTGCTTTTGGAGAATATTGTTGCTCTCAGTAGATAGTGCATCAAACACCTCTTTGCTATCTCTGGACTTGTTGAGTACCTTCCGTACTCATCCCTCTATTCTAATTCCTTTGATTAGACGGTGAGCCGACAGTGGATCCAAGTGTAGTCGACATCAAGGTCGAAGATGGAGTCTCCAAGGAGCCGGCAGCGATGAAGAAGGACGATGGCGTTGACCACTACTTCGACTACTGTGGTGAAGACCCTGAAGCATAGAGTAGAAGCATAGGATGTAGGAGTCGAGAGTGTAGTATATGACTTTTGCTGTAGCCGAATGGAACGGTTTTTAAATTCTCCGTACTTTTGGGAATGTATTTGTATCTTGTTGTCCGAGTTTGTAAATTAAGTTTGTAATAAATGGACCACTGCAATACTTCTGTCGTACTACTCTGTGTGATATGTTACCGACAAGAAGGCACTTCATCTGTGACATGTCAAAGACTTGCATATTATCCAAGAGGGTAGTATGTGGGTCGCCGCAGCAATTCTTTTGTGGCGACCGCTACAAATCGGTTCCATCGGCACAGTGCGCAGCCGTCGGATTTGACGGCAAGATTAGCAATAAACAGGATTAGCTAAATTTACGGGAAATAATTTTAGTGACTATATAAAACAATTGTAGTGACAATATGACACATGGACAACTATCTGTATGCCATACGTGCGTGGGCTCTTTCTGTCAATATGGAAACATTTGTATAATGAGAGGGAAACACTTTACTAAACCTTGCGCAACAAAATTTTTGAACCAATACAAAAATGGAATGTATACAACACAATCCCGGATTTTTGGGAAACTTATGATTCAAATCGCTAGATTTTCGACATCGTGGACTCCTTCTGTTATGGCAACGTGGAAACATTTGTGTAGCGAGAGGGAAACATTTTACTCAAACTTGCACAACAAATTTGTCAAACCAATACAACAACTAATGTTTGTTCATCTGGGCTAATGTGTTTATGTTCCATCCATATAGATATTCTGTTTCCCATACAACAATAATTTGTTTCATATGCAACAATAATTCGTTTCCATCAACAACTAATGGAGAAGCTGCAGTAGACGCTCGCCGAGCTAATTTGTTGATGTTTCATTCATCCGGGTATTTTGTTTCCCATACCATAATAATTTGTTTCATGTACAACAATCATTTGTTTCCATCAACAACTAATGGAGAAACTGTAGAAGGCGCTCGCCGAGTCCCTACTACTGATGACAACGCCGACGGAAGAAGGCTCGACGACGGCGTGGTGGACGGCAGGGGCACGGCGCTAGTGCTCGATTCCTCGAGGCGGTGGCCGATCCTCGTCATGGCCGCTTGGCGCCGATGATGGGGCGGTAGGCGTCCACGCAGAGGAGGCTATGGACGGTGGCCGCAGCGTGGTGCGCCGCGGAGTATTCCTCCGCCCGAAGCGCCGCCGCCAGGGCGTTGAGGATCCCCGGCGTGGACATGAGCTGCTCCCGCGCCGAGATGGAGATGTTGAGGAGCGTGGCCGCAGCGTCCTCGGCGGACGTCGACGTGGATGGCGCCATGAGCTACGTGGCGAGGAAGGCGACGGCGCCCGCGTCGGCCAGCGGAGCGCAGATCTCCGGGTCGTCCTTGGAGGCGCGGCGGAGGTCGGCGACGGCCGCGGCGGAGGTCGGCGACGGCCGCGGCGGTGGCGGCCGGGTCGCGCACGACAGCGGAGGCCTCGGGCCGATCCTCGAGGTGCAGCCATGAGCACGAGTCGCGTGGACGACATGGAGGACGAGGGGCAGGGCGCCGGTCTCGTGGCAGCACGGAGGACGGCGGGGGCAGCGCTTTCGGGTCTCCACGGTGACGGCGGCCATGGCATGTGGTGAGAATAGGATGTGGGGAGAGATGGAACCCTAATTGGAATTGGAAAATTTTATAGGAGGAGATGAATGATTGGATGAATAGTGAGAGAATGAATAGTTGGATTGTAGGTTGATGGAAAGGCTCGATCAGGATACCGGCGTGTAGCGCTTTCCTTCTTTTATTTGCATGATACTCCTGTAATAACATGACGCTTTCAGCACCAACTCTCATGAGTATTTATCCTAGATAGGATATACCTTTGGTCCTTGCGAAAAAAATACTGTATGAAGTACTGAAACTGGCAGGCATGATCCAGTCTCTCATCTACTACTACGAGTACTTTAGAAGAGCAAATGTTTTCTTCTTTAGAAGAACTAAAATTAATTTTGCACATACCCATGCCGGAGTACTTTGTTGCCTTAAATTGCACGATCGATCTGGTTAATTTTCAAAGTAACGAGGCCGACTTGTGGGTGACAAGCCCGACAATTAAATACTCCCATCTAGGTATATAAAATATATTTTAATAGATTAAAATAAAACTTTGACCAACAGCTACTTTATTAATATGTGATTTATGTCATACAAAATTACAATCATGAGTAAGTAATTTTAAATATGAACCTAATAACCTTAATTTTATAATTACATAATAGTAAAATAATTATTGATCAAAATATGTCTTATATACCTGGCAGAAGAGTGTGCGTTAATTAGATAGTCTATACCTAATGGGTTGCTATCTCCCTATTGGTGCCATACATGCATGTTATCAGACCCAAGGTTTTGGCTACCGGAATGAGAATTTTATTGGAGAGGGCCGGTAGGATCGGTAACCGCTGGTAACCGGAAAATACAGGTTTTTTACCGATAATTACTTCATAAGTTCAAATATTTTTGGCAAAATTTGTCAAAATTTTAACTAAAATTTCTCAAACTTATATGTACTTTGATCATCCAGGTATAAAGATGTACTGGGGTACTGTCTTGGATTCGGACCTCCTTTTGAGAATTAATGTGGCGCGGTTCGGTCGTCGCGTCAGCTGCCATTTTATTCGGGCGCTACCTATCATGCAAATGTCAAAATCCATTCTTCTTCTTGTGCATCCATTTTTCACATTATCTTCCAGCTTGAACTCGAAACGTATTCTCTTGCAAATCTCGCTGCCTTATTAGGATCCTGTCTGAAAAGTTGAAGTCGATCGAGATGGACCAAGCTAGAAAGTAGCTAGCACTGCCTTAGTTTGACCGTACAACCGAAACGAGTGAAGAGTTCCAGCCAATGATTTGCAGCAGGTGGAACTAAATTAAAATGTGCTCAATCACCGATCTAAAATTGCTCATCTTAAATTTGGTTGAGTTGGATTCTCTATTTCTTTTTGTGTTGGTCGTCTTTGTCGTCCTCTCGCGGTCTCCGCCGAATTAGAGTACTTCGGGGGTGTGGGTGGTCACCGCCGGGCCGGAGTTTCCCTACGTGAAATGCTGTGCCGCGCCGCTTTGTGACCTGAGCTCGCGTTGGTCTAGTTGGGTTGGTATCGGGCCGGAATGGGCGTGGGCCTCTTTCCTATCGGTTAGGTTCTGTGGCGGCTGACCAGGCATCAGTGCAGGGAACCGGGACCTGGGCCATGAAGCACGATTCACGCAACCCTCTTGCTCCTTTTTGTTTGTCCTTTTTGTTTGTGATGAAAAATGGCACATGAGTTAGCTAGATGGGCGTCCACTGATCGATTCTCGCTTATTTTGGTTGGATAGTCCGCCTAATTTTCCTACGAACCACACTAAATTATGGCATTAAAGATAGTTTAGGAACCTTATCATAAGCTGTTTTCTAAACTGTTTATACATATAAATCGGCGATGAAGTCACCTCTTCTTGCGAACCACACTAAAATACGATATTACAAATAGTTTAGAAACCTCATCATAGGTGGTCTTCTGAACCATTTGTAAGTATGGATCAGTGATGAAGCCACCTCATAGGATATCATAGATGGTTCTGTGATATGAGACATATCAAAGATGATTCTATTTCAGAACCGCGTATAATATCATTTTTCACAAACAAAAATTTCTGTTTTAATGGCTAGCCTAATAAAATGTTGGCTATAAAAACAAAAATATTTATTGACACAAATACTAATGAACGTATCAATATATATCTACTTATCAAAGAGAGAGTGACTAATAGAAGTACTCAAGTCGTAATGCCCCAGAAATGACCAAGCATATAAATACATTGATGTCCTAGGTTCGGTGAAACTTGTCAAAATGATAAATAAAAAGATTTGAATAGTATGAAATTCTTCCAAAGATACAAATCCAGAAAACGAGGACCAATGTCACACATCTGAATCAAAAACTCCTTGATGGCGTTGCTTATTTGTTAAGTGCCATACATATGAATCAAGAGCTTTTTTATGAATCAGAAACAGATTATTACAAGATATTTATGAACATGAAAGGAAATATATTCTAGGCAAGCTTACCTTTATACGAAGATCAATTTTCCTTCCAAATAGTGGGTATGTGCCTTGTCAAACATCTACTTATAAAGCTCTTCAAGAGGACTTTAGTCCGAAAAAGAGAAGCAATGGTTAGACAAGATTTCAACCAAAAGATAACATCATGGAGCAAAATTATGAGCAATATTTAGAGGATCATAGAACAAAGTTCAGAAATAAAATGTTCAGAACAACCAAGTGTAGCTAAGTAAAACATCAATGTTATTAGCAGAGCAAATAATAAGCTCACTCAATTATGAATCTTTACTTTACATCACTCCATTTTTTTTTACTCCCTATGAATTTACCACTAGCAATTTTATGAATTTGAGCTTAGGCAAGTGCGGTACAAGAGATGTAAGTATAGTAGCTTGTGCAGCAAAAGGACCATTCAATTTACATTTATGATATGGAAAGTACTTCAACAAGTGCAAAGACAAAGATAAGCCAAGTATTTACATTCTAGTTTCCAAATGATTCACACAGCAGTAAGGATTTATGACGACCAACCAAAGAGGAATATACAACGCAGAATATTGGAGAATTAACAATTGCATGAGCATGAGACATATTACTTTATCTGTAGTGGAATACCTTAATTGAATTCTCATTAGAAATGGTAGTTAGATCTTCCTGGTTTTGTATAAACTACAACAGAGAGTAAGAAATAAGGACAAATGTTTTGGAGACTGTACATAGGTATTTTAACATGAACATGTAAATTCTTGTGGATCTTCCCTGCAATTGCTACTGAGATGGCATATATAAAAAGCTACAACTCTTATTTTTCCTGTCTAGCTAGCTAGTTATTTTTCCTTCTAGATAGCTATTTTTCTTGCTTCTACACATATATGAAGTATCATCTAGGATATTATATGTGCTGTTGTGGCCAAGCACAATCCAGAAGGTGAACACCTTGCATAACTATTAGGAGCACATTCACATTACACTATGTTTTCACATAGCACACATCATACATTCTAAAAAAGCTTGGTAATTTATCTTTAACAAAAGAGACTGAAATCTTAGACAAGAGACCAACATATACCTTTTGTTGCCAGATGCATTGAGGATCGAATTTGGTCAAAGATGTAGCAATGTGTAGAGCAGAAAATGGTGAATCTGACGGCTCAAACAGTGATGTCCATCGTCTGAAGCGTAACTCGAACCCTAGAAGATGAAATCCCCAATAGGAAATATAAGATTTGGTACCAGTCCTGAACACAACATAGATCTTTCACCAAAGAAGCTAAAATACAAGACATAAGCCTAGCAAAACTCGACCTTGTTGTGTACCTTGGTCAGATTTATCTTCTTGGGCCATGGAGGAAGAGGTGGTTGTCATTCAGTGTTGCGGTAGAGGCCACTGGAGGCAGCATAGAGTAGGGATACGGTGTTGTGGAGAGGAATAATTACATGTGGCCAGACTTGGGGACTATTTTCGGTGCACCTCCACCCCGATCCCATCCGGCCGATGGATTCGACGGCGGTGTCAATAGCAGCCACAACATCTCCGACAGTGGATCCAATAGCCTCTGGTGGAGCTGGGCTTCGATGACCATGAGGTCAATGGAGAAGAAGGCTGCTCCATATCTCCAACACAAACCAAGAAACAATCAAACGGGTACAAGAATGAATGTAGAGAGAGAGAGAAGGATAGAGGGAGGCACTCACCCGTGGAGTCCGCGGCGTATGGAAGGGGGTGAGATGTGAGGGCCTGAGGGGGCACCGGTTCAATGGGGAGGTGAACGGGTTCGATCTATCTCGTTGTGTTGCTGCTTTCCATCTAGCAGAGGCGGAGGCGGCGTGGCAGAGAGCTCGTGGAGGTCGGCACTTAGGTGATGGAGGCAGATTTGGATCAAGAGATGAGAGAGGGGATGAGAGAAGTGCGGCGCTAGGGTTGTGAGCAAGATACGTGTGCGGCACGAGGTTAAGTTGAGCACTTTATCTGAACTGGCTAAGTTGGGCCAATCATTCATTGATTTTTTTTTACAAAACCACCTATAATGACCTACGCAGCGCATTATAGGCGATTTAAAAAGAAACACATATCATGACTTAGTTATCACATGTTAATTTTTTCTAGAACCGTCTGTGATATAGGTTTTCGTAAAAACCATCCGTGAATAGCCTTACCACATGCAGTTTTTAGTAAACTGTTTGTGATTAAGGGTCTCGTATGACCATTTCTGTAGTAGTGCTAGCCTCAACTCGCCCCATCGATGGACCGAAGCTGGTAGAAAGCATAGTAGGGCAAGGGCAAGAGCTCATCCAATTGACAAAGAGATGGGAGCAACACTGACGGGGGAGAGAACCGAACGGGGGGCGAACGTCGCCATGAGGTTGATGAGAATTGGGAGAGGCCCCATGACGAGGGATGAAAGGGATATGCCTCAGCTAACAAGGGGCGTCGACCTAGGGAACACCTTTCGAGAGAGTGCAGATGAGCAGAAAGGTCACAAGAGAATAGATGGCACAGGAGTCGAGAGGAGGAGATGGATCAAACAAATAGTGGTATAAGCATGAACTGTCAAGGCGACGACCGCGGACCTGCAACCTGAACCAAGGAGGACTCACCCATTTTGAAATCGAAGGGGATGTCGCCCACATAGATTTGTCTTACCCTGCTTGACTCATCACCTTGCTCGACTGGCCATGCCGACCCGGCCAATCCAATCCGTCCGACCGATATAACGTAGAGATTATGGCTTGATGGCCTGAATATCTTACTATCTCTAATTCGTCAGTAGATGAGTGTAACATTATTTTACTATTTATAAAGATCACATGAGATTTTTCTTTCTAAAGGGAGAAATAAACCAGAGCAAGTGATATCCGAATGTGAAACACAAAAGAAAGAGGAGGAAAGCAAGCAATTAATCCAACCTCCCTTACCCAAGCCGAGAGAGAGGCCCAATCCAATCCTCCCTCGTCGAGACTCTAGTAGCCTCACCGGCACAGCGCAACAGCAACCAGAAGTATCCCTCAATCCACCCCCAAAAAAAGCCGCCGTGACGGGACCAGACCAAACCCTCCCCCAAGCCACCGCCGCCGCCAGCAGCCGATCGCCTCCCCCTCCCTAAAATCCCTCTCATCTTCCCCTCCACGAATCAAATCCCCCTCCCACAAGCAACGCAACGAGAGGGAGGCGGCGGCGATGAGGTCATCGGAGTCATCCTCGCGGTTCGTGCAGGAGCTGGTGCTCTACGCGGCGAGCGCCGCCCTCAGCTGCCTCGTCCTCTTCGCCGGCCTCCGCCAGCTCGACCCCAACCGCGAGTCCTCCAAGAAGGCCCTCCAGCACAAGAAGGACATCGCCAGGCGACTCGGCAGACCCCTCGTCTCCACCACCCCCTACGAGGTACCCAATCCCCAATCCCCAATCCCCAATCCAATCCCTCTAGGGTTCGTTCCACCACTTTCTGTCCATCGCCGCCTCGATTTCCCATTGACCTGTCGCGGTGTTGTTGCAGGACGTGATTGCGTGCGACGTAATCAACCCCGACGACATCGACGTCGAGTTCGACTCCGTCGGCGGCCTCGACGACGTCAAGCAGGCGCTCTACGAGCTCGTCATCCTGCCCCTGCGCCGCCCAGAGCTCTTCGCCTTCGGCAAGCTCCTCAGCCCCCAGAAGGGGGTCCTCCTCTACGGCCCGCCGGGGACCGGCAAGACCATGCTAGCCAAAGCCATCGCCAAGGAGTCGGGCGCTGTCTTCATCAACGTCAGGGTCTCCAATCTCATGAGCAAGTGGTTTGGCGACGCGCAGAAGCTCGGTAAGCTACACGAGCCCTGTGTTGTGCTAAATTATTCGCTGGAATCCATGCTTATTGCTTCTAATTTTTTGGTGGATGTATATGTGTCATAACGATGCTGATACTATATAAATGTGACAGTGGCTGCTGTATTTAGTCTCGCTCACAAACTCCAGCCTGCTATTATCTTCATCGATGAGGTTGATAGCTTCTTGGGACAGCGACGGACATCAGATCATGAAGCCATGACCAACATGAAGACTGAGTTTATGTCCCTATGGGACGGTTTCACCACTGATCGTGAGTTCTCTCTCTCTCTCTCTCTCTCTCTCTCTCTCTCTCTCTCTCTCTCTTTGTTCTGTTGCTCACAACATTATTAAGTAGTAGTTTCATAGCCTCTTCTGATAGCATTTGGTTGCAGATAATGATTCAACACATGCCCCCATGTCAGGATTTTACATGATTGTGTCAATTAGAATATTTTTCTTTGGCAAAATTACCCCATAAAAGCATATTTTGAAAAAAAAACTGTTTTTGATCATTCACACAATGTAAATATTTTATTTTGCATTAGAATATATATACAAATTTATTTTTATGTTCTCTTGAACTAAGTCCAACAAATGAATTTAGCAACCAATACCATAAATTTTATGCCCAATTCTATGGGTAAAACAACTTCCTAGGATATTGGCTTCATTGCCTTGAATAAAACACTTATTTTGCTGCCTACGCTTATTCTGTGTTCTTTGGTTATCCTATTGGGCTCGGTTATTAATGCCAACAATATTCTTAGATGTGTAAATTTGCTTATATAAATTTATGACACCTGAATCTTTATTTTGTTTGATTGAAAATGTTTTTGGCCATGACATTTTGCACATAATATTCTTCCTGGACCTTACGCCTCAGTTTTGGACATCGCAAGTTAAATATTAGATAGTAATAATAGGTTATATCACAAAGGTATAGCCGTGAGAAGAAAATGAGCAGATATGAGTCTGTTATTACTTAAGAGTTTACTATATGTTGTACATGTTAGCTATATTTGTCTTTGTAGCACGTGAACTCCCCCACATGCTAGTCATCGTCATATGAGGCTGCTTGCAACGAACAGGGAACAACTAATGTGCAGCCATTAATGGGCTAGCTAACAACCTAACACAGGAATGCTTTAATGTTCCGAGATAAATGTATATTGCATACTTGTATGTGATCTGTGATGCTAACTATAAGCTATAGTAGTACGACTATAGCATGTTTTCAAAAATCGTTTATCTCAGAATATCAGATGCGGAAAGGATGTGATCTGTGATGTTAACTAGAAGGTATAGTAATATGACTATAACATGCTTTCAAAGACCATTTATCTCAGAGTATCAGATGCAGGAAGGACGTAAACATAAGAGAAACTAAACTAATAAAAAAGGGCAGTCTTTGTCATACTTTTGTAACTTCTCATGTCAAAGGTGGGCATGAGATAGAAATGTATGATGTACCAACCAAACTTCTTGTGTTGTCCTGTTGGTCATAACATGATATTTGCCTCACTGGTATATGTTTTATCTGAAAAATAATGGATTAGTTTACATATGTACATGCAACTTACTACAAAATGACTTCCCTACATTATACTGAGCAATATCTTATGTGAGTTTATATGGCTCTGTAGAGAATGCTCGTGTGATGGTGCTTGCTGCTACAAACAGACCTTCTGAGCTAGATGAGGCCATTCTCAGGCGCTTTACTCAGATATTTGAAATTGGAGTTCCTGTTCAGAGTGAAAGAACCAAGATACTTCAGGTTGTATTGAAGGGAGAAAATGTTGAGCCTAACATTGATTACGATTACATTGCCAGTTTGTGTGAGGGCTTTACTGGATCAGACATCCTAGAACTGTGCAAGCAGGCAGCATTCTACCCTATCAGAGAGATTCTGAGCAACGAGAAAGATGGGAAGAAAGCGGATGTGAGTATTCGCTATTCAGTAATTTTTGCTAGTCAATTAATTTCCCTTGGGTAATGTTTGTCTACGCTGGTTAATTGTCAACCTCATGCATGGATTTTGTGGTTGTGTAGCTGTTAACTATGCATCATGATTTCATGGACATACATCAATTATAATTGTTAGTTGGACTTTTACTGTTCTGCTTCAATGATGGGGAAACTTGGCATTTACCTTTGGACAGAGTGATATAGTAACTGTAAAGCTATCAGAATAAATTCTCATTCCTTGCATGTTGGTTCTGATTTTTGACTTCTGATTGCTGGTTCAGAAACCAAGACCCTTGAGGCAAGCAGACCTGGAGAAAGCTTTGTCAACATCTAGAAAGGGAAAGAAGGCTGCAAGCGGAACGCTGTCGGGCCTGCAGTCACCTGTGTGGATTCGGCCGTCAGATCCAGAAGATGATCAGGTACAGAGCGCAATTTTTGAGATATCTAAGCTGATGTCTCGAATAGTTCAGAACAGCCAGTCGGATCCACAAGAGCCATCTTCACCTTAATCTAAAACCCAGAAGGTTTTCCTTTGCTAGATCTCGTGAAAATCTGCAGTGGAGTAAACGCTGGCATTACCTCGATATCGTTAGGTTTTCTTATGCAGCTTGCAAGATTCAGCATATGTATTGATTCATTTAGCGTCGTGAGGCTGCTCCAGTTTTTGAAGTTAATTGCAGCTGGCAAGCTTGCACTGATGTTTAAGTTTATCCAGAATTCTATCGGTCTGTGCCAAGAATTCAGAATTCTATGGTTTTGTGAAATACTTGTTCTAGTCATCTTGTAATTTTTTTTTCCATTTCACTACTGTAGGGTAGACTATACATAATGAAGAAAGGGGCCCTTCCATCATTCCATGGCTCACAGACACAATTCTTCTCTTTTTGTGTATCTGATTATTTACATTCCCTTATCTCTGTTGAGATTCTTGAGAGAGAGAGAGAGAGAGCACTATATTGAGACTTGAAAGAGATACTACGAGGAGACACGCATGTTTTGAGTTAAGAGTTGTTGAATCCATCAGCCATGAGCCACCGTGTCACGAGCATGAAGAACACCTGCTTGGTGTCTTCATGGCGCTCGTTTCCATCATGGACAACTCCTGAGACAGTGACAGCCTAGTCCCCTTGAGCATCAGCACGTCGGCACCATCACCGCTGGTCGCCTCGTCCGCCTCCAGCGGTTTCCTCGACACGATGGCGTGGATCTCCTCGAGGAGCCTAAGGAAGGCGGCCTCGACGTTGTCGCCGCTGAGCGCGGACGTCTCCGAGAAGAAGAGCCCCTGCTCCTCGGCGAAAGCGGTCGCCTCGTCAGCGGTGACCGTCCTGCCGGCGAGGTCGGCCTTGTTGCCGACGAGCATGACGACGATGGACTTGTCGGCGTGGGCGCGGAGCTCGCTGACCCACCGCACGACGTGCTCGAACGTGCGCCGCTGCGTGATGTCGTACACCAGCATCGCCCCCAGCGCGCCTCGGTAGTAGGCGCTCGTCACCGCCCTGTACCTGCACCGATCCATTACTTCATGTTAAGGACAAGCGACTACAGCTTGGTTTAATTCCTTGTTGGAACCGAGAGGTGGTGCAAAGTGCAACGCGGTGTCGAAATTAGCATAGTGTTTATGTGCGAAAGAGAATATGACCCCAGTGTTTTAGGGTCAAATTACGTGGTGCAAATTGCGATTTACTGTGATGTGCAGGTACCTCTCTTGACCGGCAGTGTCCCAAATCTGGGCCTTGACGCGCTTGCGGGCGATGTCGACGGTGCGCGTCTGGAACTCGATGCCGATGGTGGACTTGGAGTCGAAGGCGAACTCGTCGCGGGTGAAGCGCCCCAGCAGCTGCGTCTTCCCCACCGCCGAGTCGCCGATCACCACGATCTTGAACACGTAATCCTCCTCCATCCACTCTGCCTTCTTCTTCCTCCTCTTCACTGATTTATATGATCCGAATGCAAACTCTATGGTTGCTTCGCTTATGTATATATGTATCTCGTTCTCATCTGACATCTGCAGGTGTGCATAAATATATCTTGGTTGTAAAGAGAGTGGTTGAGGAGAGAGGTTGCTTAGTTGCTCCTACTATATATTGGAGCTGCTGGAATTGATTATCTTTCGTATGATTAAAGAGTTCTTTATACTCACCTGTGCCTTGGCACTTCTATCTTTCAAGAATAATGTTTTTTTCAATTATTTTTTCGAGTTCTGTCTTTTCATTAAGACGAAAAAAAAAGTAATGTTTTTTCATGTATCGCAATCAGTACTCGTTCATGTTTAGCAGACAAAAAATTCGCCTTGTTCATATTTTAAATCCATATAGGGTCATCCATGCCTATCCGAGCCTTGTTCATATTTTAAATCCATCTAGGGTCATCCATGCCTATCCGATTTTAGCTTTCGGTTGGAAAGAATGGCGAAACAACAATAATACATGTCAACGTGTGCTTCAAAGAAAGATACTTCTGAAGTCATGTACTACAAACACTAGAATCGAAGGAAAGCTGGGATCTCATGTGCAACGTGTTGTGCTTAACCTAATCACAATTGTATGGCGTAAGCAGAGTGGTTAGCTTCGCAACCAGACCGGAAGAATCACGTTGATTAGTGGAGCGATGCACGACGGATCACGGTAAGGACTCGAGTACTGATTGTATGGAGCAGGATAAGATTGGCAGTATGCAAAATGCGGAGAGTGCATCACGCAAAATCAATAATTCTTGTAGCTACAGGCAGTTGACCTGCCCTCATTTAGTAGAACAAATCAAAAATTCTTGTAGAAGCAGCTCATTCGTGTGGCACTAGAAGCAACTTTGCTGGTAACAATCAAGTCATATACTGGTAAAAATGAAGCTCACGAAACCTGGCGAGCTCAAAGAACACAGGTGAAGAACGATCTGAGAAGAAAGATTTGTGATGCGTATGCTCAGTAGTATAAATAATCGGCAGTTGTAGCAAGAAAATACTAGTGTTCCACAATTGACACCACGCCGCGCGTTACACCAACCAAAATCCATGGAGATGGGAGCATGAATGGCACTAGTAGTAGGAGGAGGAGGTGGTCGCGGGAGTGGGCATGCGGAGGAGGCGGTCACAGATGGCGGCGAACTCGGCCATGACCTCGGCGACCATGCCGGCCTTGCCCTTGCCCACCAGCATCCTCACCAGCGCCCCCACCCGCGCGTCGTCCTCCAGCTTCTCCAGGTGCCGCCCGCGGAGGAGGGCGCGCGCGTGGCGGGAGGCCCTGCGCAGCGTGCCCGCTCTCAGCGACGCGTCGGCGAGCGCGGCCGCGTAGCCCGTGGCGGCGCGGCTGCTGCTGTGGGTCGAGACGACCGGAGCTGGGGAGGAGGAGCGCGGGACCGCCCTGGGCCGCGCAGCGGTCACGGCAAGGCGCGCCGATGGGTGCCTGACGTGGAGGAGCGGCGGGGGGAGAGGGAGAGCGCGGTGGTGGTGCGGCGGTGGCGGGAGGGAGGAGGCCGCGGAGAGGGCGGCGTGGTGCAGGGAGACGGCGGCGTCCATGGCGGGAGGCCAACGAGTGGTGGTGAGATGGATTGGGGTGCACGAGGCGGACACGCACACGTCGGCAGCGTCAAGTAAGCTCAGGCATGCATGGGAAGCGATAGGTTTTTTCTTCGTGGGCTTTCGCGGTTGGGAGTTGGGCCGAGGCTGTTAGAAGTAGAATTGTAGAGACAATAGAGGCAGCCTTTTGGCACAAGAGAATGAGATCAATCCTTGTATTCATTGTATTTGCATTTTAACATGTATATACATAGAAATGCATGGCAGTTTCCCTAATGGAAAATACATGTCCCTTGGAAGAGACATTAGCAACTACTAATGTCGGTTAACATTTGATCATATTCGTTTATTCGATTTGTAACAATTATTTTTCTCTTTTTGAGAAACACCGGCACACACGTTCACTCACACGTGCGCCAACAGGAGACTGGATTCGTAGAACTTAAAAAGACCGATGAAGCTATGAGACACCTCACTTGTAATGGGTACATAGTCTAATGTTGAAAGAAAATTCCGTGTCGATGAGACACACGAGGAGCAAACTCCGGAATTTTATTTCCGGTCGACAGAGATACAACCACCTACACCAGCTGATTTCTACGATGATAGGGACTCGGGTGTTCTAGCTACTGACCTGTGCACTGTATCTCGAGAGATAGCCCACGGGAACGTAGCTTCCTGGGTGCCGGTTGATCTTGATCTAGTGAGCTCGGAGAGAACATCAAGTGTGTGTGTTGTTATTGGCTGCTCTGCATGATGTACCATTATATGCTGTGCCCATGCCGTTTTGCTGCTGACATGGTACAACATGTATGACCCAGATCCAGACAGAGGCTCAACAGTTTGCAGTGGGGACACGTTAGCTAATTGTGAAGTACAGCACTGTCTATACTATTATACTTCACTGCATAAACATCAGGGAGCCAGAGGAGGTTTTTATTGGCTGTAGCTGCAGGTCTGATATCTGGCTCCTTTCCACATGATGGATTTGATTCAGCCACTATGCAGATTTAGATTAATTAATCCCCTCCCCTGCCACATCCAGCCAACAGGTTTCCATCACACTCCTCTCCTACCACCCATAGTTTCTTGTCACCATGGAAGTGCATATGTGCACATACAGACAAAGCAGTCAGGCTCATATATAGCCTCTTTGGCTGGCTACCTCTACCAAACCAGCAAGAGCAACAACACCAAAGAGCACACGGCGAGAACAGATTAACCATGCAGCAGATAGCTTAGCTTAGCTAGGTAGCTACATCGAGATATTGTATATATACACGTGCAAATATGAATCAAGAGGCCACCTCGTCGTCGCCGCCGCCTGCGATGGAGGAGGAGCGGTACGTGAAGGTGGCGTCGAGATTCTTCCGGGTGAAGCCGGCCGGCGGCGGCGCCATGGCCCGTCCACCACACTACCTCGAGTCCTGCTTCCTCTGCAAGGGGAGCATCTCCTGCAACCGCGACATCTTCATGTACAAGTGCGTGCAAAAATAATCTATTATTGCTACTATAATATTTGATCAATCCGAGCTAGTACGCAACAAATTGAGAGGATAATTGATCAGAAAAGGTTGATTTCATTTTTAGTATCATGTTAGTGATGTCTGTGGCGTTGTTTTTGCAGAGGGGACGCGGCGTTCTGCAGCGAGGACTGCAGGCAGGAGCAGATGTACATGGACGACGCGCTCGACGCGGTGGCGCGCCAGCACAAGCAGCCCTCGGCGGCTGCTGGGACGACGGCGTCGAGGAGCCCAATGATGCTGCACCGCCGGCCGACCATCGCCAACCTCGCGGCGGCTCGCGCTCCCGTGGCCGCCAGCTAACTGAACGACGTTACTGCGGTGGCCGTAGGTGCAGCTGCCCGCCAATCCGCCATGGATCAATCTTCTAGCTAGCTAGAAGAGAACTAAGGCAGGGAGGAGATTAAGATGAACTGATCATAAGAGTCATCATCTTTCTGGATTTGCAAGATGGGCATCAGAGCCATCATCTTTCTAAATTTGCAATGATAGATTGATATGTACAAAATAAAAATATGGAAAACGAGGGGTTGTTTTCATGCAAGTTAATTACTAGCTAGCATGGGTGAATTTGTGTAATGTTCTTTGCCCATGTATGCAAGTTAGCATCAGCTCTGCAGTATGAGATCGAAGTCTCAAAAATATAACAACTCCAGGTTCGAGCCCTGTTTGTCTCAACGTCTCGAATTTGGGTGCCAAGTTTTTTCTCAATGATATGATATCTATACTTCCTAGGTGCTCTCATTCTTTTAAGATCAAGATTGCTGTCATGCTCATGATACATCATTCTGCAAATTATAAAAGCTGCGTATACGGCATATCCCTTATTTTGCAGCAAACAGAGGCACTGCAAAGTTTACACCCAACCAGCCATTACATGAACATAACTTGTTCTGAAAAGAAAAGGGGACACTTTTACACTAGGCTAGCATATCCTTTTGCTTTTAGTTTGTAAAGAATATTACAAATGTTTTAAAAAACATGATATATCATTGTGTGCAACAAGACATGCTAGAAAAAAGAATTAACAGACATGAATATTGTGAGCAAATTATACACGACTACATGATCAAGTGGCAGCAACAATCGGAGACACCCAAGCACACCAATTGGCAATCTGTTTTCTGGTACCCAAATTTACAAAACTAATAACGCACAATCCAAAACCAGCTACTTAAGAGATTCTTGTAGCTGATGAGTGAAGACAATGAGCACACAAAAAAGATATGAAGGAAGAAGTCATAACTATACGGCCCTGAAGTCTGACACAGTTCTAATAATAATTGAAGTACGAGAATCCGTCATGATCTCATGGATGGTTCTGGGAGCCAGATTAAAAATCCATGGGCCATTAACAATTTAACACGTGATCGATAGTGCCATGCTGCTGGAAGTATTCCAGGAGCTGGAGCGTGACTGCAAGAAAAGAGCAAGTCATGGCCCCTCCCTGACCTATGCCCACCACCATGAGAAGGACAGGAGAGCCTATCAAGGTTGGAACAAGTGCTTGCAAAGGAGAGGAGTGAAGCGTGCACATCAGTAGAGAGAGAGAGAGAGAGAGAGAGAGAGAGAGAGGAGAGAGAGAGAGAGAGAGAGAGATAAAGACAAGAGATTCTTATAGTTGATAGCCAAGTGCTCTTTATTCTAACATTCTCTTATGAAGTAGTTGATCTTATCACCTTAAGAGAGGGACTTATGAGTGCTCTCCATATAGTGGCAGCCCCATTCTAAGGTTCTACTAGAACTATGTGGAGAGCTACAAGCTTTAGATTGTGTGACCCGCTATTCCTTCTCTAGGAACTAATTTCAATGAGGATATATCTCTGGTTTCTCTAACTTCCACATATATATCTCCATATATCTCTTCGTTATACTTGACAAGAAAATCCAGTACCTAACATGCGCCAAGAGGCCATTTAAGAGAGTGTGAGGAGACACTCCTGCAAATTTTCCAAACCATATGGTAATACGGTATTTCAAATTGAATAGAAAAGAACATATTGAAAACAGAGAAATCAAGAAAAAATGAAAACAGAGCAAGAAGCAATCGTGTGCAGTCAGGATTATGACAGGGCATGCAAAAAGAAAAAAGCAAAAAGGTAAAATAAAAGAGCAGGGGATTGCTCTATCTCACAGCAATCTATCCAATGTGACCCTATTTTGTTCCTCTCCAACCCCAGAGTGAAAGATGGCCATAAGAACCAATCCCTTCAGTCAGAGTGATCGATTTCAGACATGTCCAGCTGTTTTGATTTGTTCAAAAGTGCATCTAATCAAATCATAGAATTATGAAGCACAAGGAAGACTGATGCACGAATGGTCGTTTTTTTAATGCTCATATGAATAAAGAGACTAACGTGAATAAGCAATATAAATACTTCACTCCTTATTTATAGTAGATTTTCTAACCTTAAGGCCAGGTTTGGAAGAGGGAACTTTGAAGTATCAAGATGTTTCCTCTAGTACAAAATTCATAGGGCCCTAGAGGTTTCATCAGAAAAGATAGCCACACATGAGACTAAAAGGTCCTTTGGGAATGGACACAGAGCATCTATTCATCTTACCTCCTCCTAGTTGACCAGCCGCTAATATCGGTGGTCGATCTGCATCCGACGGTCCAGATCGTACCAGTAAGGGCTATCACTGTGAGTATGTGACACTTGCATCATACAACATGTCCAACTCACTCATGCTTCAGTACACATGCGCACAACAGGTCGGCAAGAAAGATGCCAAAAGGTACATAAGGAATGAGCTTTAAAACAAAACTTCAAAGATCCACCAGCAACACAGAAAACTGACTTGCAGGAATGAATTATTGTGCTGAGAATGACATCTGCATTTTAAAAGGCATCGGCTCATAGCACGGGGAAAAGGACAACAGATATTTCAAAAATATCTCTTTCTATAGACGGTTCATATCAAAATCATCCTTGCTCGTGCAGGGCTGCAGGCAGTCACAAACAAATGAAACATTAAGGAAACAAAAATGCACCATGACAGCATCTTTTCTTCCAAAAAAATCAGACGATGAGGTAGCCTTATGATCAGACTATCAGAGACAGGAGTTCAATAATTTCATGGTGTGCAAATCTGATCATCATAATACAATGCAAGAGCACATGTAAATCATTGTTAGGGGAAGAAAGGGTATTGACGACACATATCAAGTTGTGTCAGAATTGTTGCATTTAAAAGAACAAACATAAAGACGGAAATCTACTAATTGCCTAGATCTTCATCTGCTAATGTTACCTCTTGGCAATCTCTTCTAATAGCTCACCTCGTCATTTATGATGCCCATTCTTGTTCTTGACATTGTAGAGCAGGATCTGTAAACATCACAAAATTACTGCATCGGTCTTTCTGTAAAGTTAGCTTGACTACAATTTGTACCGCTCATGCGAGAAGAACATTTTTGTGTAATGAATAAGCTGGAATCACCTAACATAATGAACATGAAATATCCTTAGAAACTTTAGACCTCAGACATCATAGTGATACACTTGCACCAAACACCAAGTATGCTAGTCCTCATCACCACCAGCAAACATAGCTCCTTTGCTACCATAAAACTGTTGTTAGAACTAACAAGTCTGAGGCTTTGAGCCCCTAGGGAATGAAAGTACACAGATAACAACCATTGGCCTTGTTTTAGCTTCTATACCCCCTTCTAATTTCTAAATGCCTATCCCGAACAACACCCTTATACCAAACTTAATTTTCCCTGTATTAATATTATCAACTTTAGCTCTTTTGTGCAATACGAAACACAAAGTCATATTTGCTGCTTGTGGCCCTCACAGTCCACACCACATGCAAATGCTACAAACAAGTCACTAAAATCACTACCAAATCAGAAATTGCTAGATGAACAATACAAGCCAATTCATCACTAACATAACTAACTGGTTACTGTCTTACTGAATAAATCACTGTTGCAAGGAATCTTGTGAGCCGTGGCTGAAAAGGAATAATGGGCTAGCCAAAAGCATATATATTACAGACATCAATAGACATGTCAAATTTTCATTTCCCCCTTCTTTTAAAATAGTACCATGAAGCAATATGTTTACACCCCAGCATATCGCTCATTGACTTACACTGAGCCAAATTTTAGTCTGTCATTCATAAAAAGGCTTGGCTAGGGAGAAAAAGGCCAAGATCCTATTCCTTTTAAGCCAATCAACTGCATCTTTACCTTGTTTTTCAGTCGAAAACTCTAAGTAGATGCAGTACAGCTGTATACACGTCGCATGATTAAGTAGCCAATTACCCAGCCTCAAAGACAGCAAACTGCCATCTAACTACCAAACCCCTAAAAACACAAGAAAACAATAATGACAGATTTTGGAAAGTTGAAATAACCCAGGCAATGAGAACAGAATAAAGCGACTCACAAACTTTCTCATCATGCAGAAGTTATGGGAGAATGTGCTGTCTATCTTGCACATGTCCCTGATTTTATTCTAACTGTAACCCATGATGATTGTAACATTTTCATACCGCGTAATGAAGTTTCTCTCCTCCCCTCGAGGAAAAAAAAACAAAATACCCCTCTTCCAGAAAATAGAAAACAAAGAAGAAAGATAACATACCAAACTAGGGCTTGGAGTGAGTGTGGGAGTCGAGGGAAGCAGTAGAGGTGGTCGTGGAGCTGCTGTTGCTGCGGAGGTCGTCAATGATCCCACCAAGCTCACGCCGGGAAGACTCCCTCCCAAACATGAAGCCATACCTGCAGCACATGAGAAGGGGTGGGGGTCTAAACTGCTATGAACGTAGATTTTACTGGGGGATACTAATACTGGAATTATATAATGTTAATAAGTTACCAGAAGGAGATTGCTGAGAAAACTCCTGCAGCCGCCACCGTCTGCAGTAACGTTAGCTTCTTCGCCTGCATCGTTCACTAGATTTGGGACTGCAGGGTGTTTGTCAGCAGCTAGCTGCAGTACAGAAACCCTCGCTCAGAACTCGGTAAAGTATTCCATGGCTACACGAGTGCACGTTCAATTTATTCAGTGTGGTTATTCAATGTGCATTTCTTAAACCTTATCTCTGCAACATCTAGACTGAATAACCCAGGTTATAATTAATTTTGGTTAATTAACAATTCATTTTGGCTAGGTTGGTTCACTCAGTCTTTGCTTCTACGAAAAGGATAAGCTTTGCATCGTATAAATTCAGCAAAGTGCAGCATTGACACATGTGATCCACTGATCCTTTTCCTAGGCTCTCGAGGAATGATTAACCGCAAAATTTTCATAGGTACACGAGCGGACGGAAGAACAGATCTCACTACAAAACACTGGACCAATTACTGCAGCACACATCATCCTGCGAACAAATTATTTTCACATAATGTGCGTTGCCTGCTTACAAACTTTGGGTAAACAAGCTGCTACTGAAGCAATATGAAATCAAATCCACAGCAACCTGGATGGACTGGATTATTGGTCTATTGGATTATCACAGCAGAGAAGAAAAACAGTCTTAGAACAATCCAAGCAGATTAGGGCTTGCGTACCAGCAGAAGAGATGATCCTGGAGCGGATCTCCACTCCACGCCAGAACAGTGGGCGTTGCGCGGGTTCGGTGGAAGGAGGCCGGGGCGCTTCTTCGATGGCGCCGGCGAAGAGAGGGCGCAGCCGGCGGCGGACACGGGAGCGGACAAGGTGGGAAGGGATCGATGCTCCGCTGCAGGCCTCCACCGTCCGATCAAATCAAGGGTCCAGATCAAGTTGTGAGTTACAGTGAGACGTGCTGCTTGAAGAGTAAACGAGGATACATGTAACTAAGCACACACGTGCACGTCTCCTGCACGTGCTAAAATATTATTAGATGCGAACAGTACGTTGTCCCGTTTAACGTGCACGAGTGTCGCATAGAATTATACCAACGACTAAACTCCTCGCCATGCACTAGATGACAGTCTCTTATATTAGTGTCTTAAAGAATTTTGACTCTTAACGACACGCCGCTAAAATTTTGGTGCTTGTAGGCCAAATGATTTTAATCTTATGCTAGGGTATTAATATATTATTGTATCATTGTGATGTTTTGCTTCATATGTTGTGGTTGATTTATTGATTGCGTTGCTCTATCTGTTGTCATTTCTTAGATCGTAGGATAATTTGCTACCTCCGTTACAGTTAGAGGTTAGAAATTTCACATTTTAGGTACTTGCTGGGTTTCCAGAATAATAAGATATGGTAAACCAACCCGAATCAAGCTCACTTAGAGCATCTCCAAGGGATTCTGTATCCCCTTCCCTATAGTCATATATGTAGAATCTAGTCAAAAAACAGGCTCCAACGGGTTCCCCATCTTGTTCTGAAAAGCAACGCGTTCTCCATCTTGTCCCTCCGGTCCCCCATTCCTAGCGATCGGCGGAGGTTCTGCATCCCCCAACCGCCCGCTTGGAGCGCTTCGTCCCGCCAACCTCCCGAGCTGTGTTGCGTCCGCCGGAGCCAGAGTTCGTCGGAGGAGGAAGCCGAGAGGTGCAGCACTGTTGGCCGTCGCGAAGCCAGATCCAGAGCACGCAGCGTCCGTCGCAAAGCCAGATCCAGATCGAGGAAGTGGGCTTCCGCCGGATCCAGCGCTTCTGCATCGTCGGCTCCCCTCACCGCCGAGCAGGTCCCCTCTAGCACACCTCTCCGTTGCAGGTCCCCTCGAGCAGATCCTCTTCCTCCTCGTCGGCTCCCCTCCACCCGACGACCGACGACTGACGAGGTAACCAGACTGCAGCTCTCGTCGGCTCCGCTCACCCCCGAGCCTTTCCGTTGCAGGTCTCCTCCAGCAGCACCTTGTCCGTCGCCGCACCGGATGTAGGAGCAGGGACCCGCACCTCCAACTCCTGTTCCTCGTCGAGCGCCTTTGGCTCCCCCTCCCACCTGATGACCGACGAGGTTCCCAGACCACAGCTCCCGTCAGCTCGTGTCCTGCCCATTTGAGGTAATCATCCTGGAAGATAGGTTGTGTTGGTTGATTGGCATGATTGTTGGTTCAAGTGTATGTCCAATTAGAGGTACTAATCCCATATGAAGTGCATGATTGTTGCCATCACTTACCGCATCTTAGTAATGTAGCAAATATTCTCACAAAATCTTGCAGACTCTAGTTGTATATGACTCAAATAGCTAATTTCATCCCTATTTTCTTCAACCAAGCAATGTAGGGTATGCCACCTTGAGCTATTTACTGTTTTCAGGACTGCAATTAAGGTTCAGGCATTGCTGGAAGTTGGAAAGTAGGAATTAGAAAGGAAAAATAGAGGGACAGTAGCATGTGAGTCGAACTGGAGTACCATTGATTGTAGTCATGGCTTGAAATATTTGTGGTTATGACTTCTTGTTTGCTTAACCACCTGCTTCAAAAAGTTAGATTTGCTCAGTAAAAATGGTCCATTTGTCTGGATGTTATCCATTTTCCTCTTATATATGATGTGCTCAAACTGTTTGCTAAAATCGTTATCAATCTTGAAGGCTGATCCAAGTCTATTTCAAAATATGTTTTCCAGAACATATATTTTTATGAATCGTATTGTTCCTATTGTAGCTAGCTTCCAATACAGAAAGCTGCTCTGGAAACCTTGTTCCTATTGTTTCTATTTCACATTTGAATGAAATGAAAGCCAAGCATTGTTGCAAGATGGATAACAATGGGAAGAAAAGCAATGAAGGTTGGGCATCGACGATCCACGAGTTAGAGGAGATAGCGAGTGCTATTAAGAATTTAGTCGTAGATAACTTAGCAACCAATGTGGGTCCTGGCACGGGTGATATAAACATTATGCTTCAACAAAAAGAAAGATTAGCGGATGATCTTGAGTATGTGGGGTTGCAGTCAAGGGATTTGCTTGCAACAGAAGAGCTAAAACAACTTGAGGAAAGGGTGAACCAAGAGGAAGAGAATGTTGGCCTCACAGATCTTAAACCATGTGACTACGAGAGTGCTCATAGCGACGTTCCCGATTTTTATCAGCGGTGTGAAGACGAGGGCATTGAATTTGACAGTGATGATTCCATGGTTGGTCTAAGGATATTTTGGATGTAAACTGGCTAACTAGAGTTAGAATCTAAGTTGAACTGCAGAATGCTATTAAGTACTTTTATGTATCCACTATTGTGTTATGAAAATTATGCAACTTATGTGTGATGTGTTGTTAAATGCTATTAAGTAGTTGTACGTATTGACTCTTGTGTTATAAGAATTATGGAACATATGCGTAATATATTGTTGTGTGCTATTTAGTATGGATTTTTTATGCTATATTGTTATATTGACTTGTGCTTCACAAAGTACAGAGTATGGAATCATTTTATGCTAATCTGTTGACTGGCGGGATTGAGGGGGTGGCCTGGGATGAGATGCAAAATTGTAGCCCGGTTGAGGAGCAACAAATGCCTAGTACACTAGATGCTCCACCAAACAAGAGTGTTAGCAAGAGTCTTGTTAAGAAGAGGTGGATACTGGAAGGGGTGAGAATACCAGAACTTATCACTAGACAATTTATTTTGACTTGAGAAAATACTATTAGTCAAGTGTCTATCTAACGGCCATGCTAGCTAAGGTATCCTACAGTCAGTATGGCTCTGATACCAAGTTGTGGCGTACCCGGTTTTAGGGCCGGATACGCCTCTGTGATTACTATACTGGTCCCTGGATCAGTAGCCAGTACACACAAGAACTTGATACCGTTCACATACAAATAGACCCTTATGGTCATTATTCAACATCATAGCCGATTGGCTGAATAAAAGTAGTAGCGGAATAACAACAAAGCGTGAATTATAACCCATCAATATGCCTACCCAACAGGCAACTGACTGGGGAGAACGTCCTAGCCCTCGTGGTCGCTGACATCGTCCTCAGAGCACCACTCTTCTTCGTCATCTGGCCAAATCAACAAGCCAGGTGAATACGTTGAATGTACTCGCAAGCATTTTCCCACAGGAGAATAATAGGCTATAATTCATGCATGGTTCAGATCAAGAGAGAAGCTCTATCCTATGTTTGTAAGTTGTGCGGAAATGTAAGTTTTCACTGTCAATACGAATATTAGATGTCAAAGCTATTTTGAAATCAAACACAACTCAAGGTAACTATTCCCAATCGAGGTAGTCTCCGCTACCTCCCTTTTTCCTGTTTCCTCAGCGTGATAGCTCGGCCTATCATGCCTACCCTTTCTGGCTCCAGCTCGCACTACCCCGGGCAATGCAGCTAGCCTCCTCTTCTGCAATTCCTAGCTACCAACCTGTAGCGTAAATTGCACTCTGTGGACACATCATGCCCACGTCCTTAATCCCTTTTTCCAGCTTTCGTAACCAAATCTTAGTCTAACCAATGTGTGGCCTTGCCAGTTCATGTCCATGACTGAGGACGCGGCTATTCGAATAGTTTTTAACACTCTGCAGAGGTTGTACGGCTTTACCCACAAGATGTAAATCACCCTTATTGCCGAGCGCTAACAGATACACCTCACGAAGTGTACTGGCAGGGTTATTACAACGAGACCCTTCGTCCGTGTTCACACTAGAGCCGGACCCGCTAGGTGGGTAACCCAACTTTTGCATCCTGGATGACAAAAATGGGACTCTCCACCTTTGTATCGAACCTATGTACACGTACTACGTGGAACTCACTGAGAGCTTTATCTCCACGCAGTTCCATGAAGATCCTCTAGGGATCCCAAATCCACCCTAGCACATCACCCTAACTTCCCACGGTTCCGAGCTCTAGCATTAGACAGGGTACCGAATCAAGTCCTTCCCATAAAGGACATGTTGATGTACGGTGTGGAACTGATTCAGCGGTACTTAGGTTCGGTCCTTAATCGATTCGAGCAAGACTCCAGTTTTCAACCCTTCACCTCAGGTAGCTATCGGCTACCCTACCATTCCATGCTTACCACCTCAAGTAGCAACCGGCTACTCTACCATCCTTCAACACCCCTTAGTGTTCTTGCCCGAATCAGAATCCTCCATCCTTTCATTCGGGATTTTGACAATTATTTCCTTTTAAAAGATTCCTCGGAATGTATAAACAACCCGAGAGTTTTGATCCCATACCCATCATAACCGGTAAAACTTAGTTTTAAACTACAGCAGGACTAAGCACGGCTAATGCCTATATCCCTACTAATTTATCGGTCGATTAACAACTGACTAAATATGCCTAGGGTTACAAGGGTCGGATTCCAGACCTATGTCACATGCATCTACCAGGCATATCTATTCTAGCATAAAATAACGTTAATACTAATATAGCATGGAAGGTTCGCAAACAAGATAAGTAAGTTTTGCAAGTATGGGGTTCAACATGTTCAAGGCGGGAAAGCTTGCCTGGCAACTCTTGTTCCTGTTCCTGTTCCTGGCGAGGGGGTGTTCCCGGGTCTTCCTGGCGCACGTACGTCACTCCGTTAACTACACGTTGGAAATCGTCGAATAAGAAGCAAGCACAACAACTCCAAATAAATTCAGAATATATGCATGATGATGAGGTGCAGGTGGCGTCGGTATTATTATTTGGCAGGTGTCTTGGCGATGGAATTCGGAGGATGTATGCTTAGGTTTACTAGAACCAGAAATACTCTAAGTGATATACATCTATGTCACATAAAAAGGACGATGCTCTTGATTGGAGAAATAACCATGCCATTGAGGTTGCATCTCCAAATTATCTGTCTTATCAAACTATGAGGTACTATAGTTACTCCGGGTGTACTGAACAGGGTGAAATGTTTATGTGTGGTTTGCTCCAAGAATGGCATATACCATGTATGTGTGGTTTTAAAGAAACGAAATACCTAAAGCAAATCTCTACTACTAAAGCTCTAAAACTATTTCAAATTTCAAATTTTCGTGAAGACAAAAGCTGGAACATTTTTTGGAGATTTCAAAACCGGAACAAGTTCTCCAAAAACCGGTCTGGAATGATGGAAACCGGTTGAACCGTCGGTGCACATGGTTCTGGAGTAAACAAACTGGGTGAATGCGCTTTACTAGTTTAGAAATACGCCTCCCCTTTGCCGAGGCGACTCGGGTTGTGGCGCGTCCTCCGGACTGACCGCGGGCCCAGCTGGGGACTCACGGCCCATGCGCCAGCGTCCAGCTAGTTACCGCTTCGGCCACGGTTTCTTACCTGGTCTCATGCTGCTCAGTCAGGGAGAAGCCAGTGACAGCGGCGTTGCCGAAGGGAATTTGGGGGTTTTTGGTGTCGGTGCTCAACTGGGCAATTTAGTGGTGGGAATCGGTTCTGAAGATGATGGGGAGTTCAACGGTGGTGAAGTTTTGGTTCCAAACAGTCAGATTTGGTTGGTTCCGCTCCGGGTAGGGGCAGTCGGAAGGTGAGTAATGGCGGACGGCGAGGTCAGTAGGGAAGATTGGGCGGCTATTGGCTGCTACCAAGAGGGAGTAGAAGGGTTTGGTAGGGAAGGCTCGAGCATGCCCAATTTATAGGCGAGCAGCGAGCATGGCGATGAGGCATCCATTGCTGGTTAGCAACACGCCGAGGGAAACATTCCCGAGGGCCCGCTGAGCTGGCGCAGAGCTCCAGGACGGCCGGGACAGGGTTGTGGTGAGCTGTGGTTCGAGCGGCGGTGCTGCAATCGTCATGAGGCGCGCAACAGACGACAAGCGGCGCGGTTGCAGCTGAGCGCAGTGCGCCGTGGCAAGCTTGGGCTCTGGATGGGATGGCTCGAAGAAGCAACAATGCCGCTGAGAGGTGGAAAAAGGACCGTAGCTTGCTCGGGCGAGCTGGACGGCAAGCTCCCAGCGCGCGGCGTGGAGGAAAGTCGACGGCCGGCGCGGCCTGCCGTTGATGGGTGCGCACTGTGGTGCAACCATGCCTGTCCTGGACACGCGCCGAGCTGCATTCAGCGCGTCCGGACGTGTCTGGAATGGCATGGCCGTGTCCCTTGCTCCAGTAGATGCCTACCCACGTATACGAGAGCTATAGTGGTGTTGGGCACGTATCATGTGGAGTCAGGAGAGAATCGTGTGGATTGACATGGATTGACTTGTTATGTCAAGAGCTGGGTTAAAAAGGAAAGAACAAACTTGGCACTGTTAGAGGTAGACGTGACCTTGGCTGTGCTCAAGTGACAGAGGAGGGGCTCCATGACTGGTTTGGCATGACCCGCTTTAAGTTTGCCTTTCATTCCATGGGGAGATACTAGTTCAGTCAAGGTGTTTGATACTGATTGCTTTAAATTTTTGAACTGCACGTGCACGTGATTTTGCATATTCATCGTCCTAGAGGGGTGAGGATTACCGTGGAAATTTATTAGAATTTTTTTTGGAAACTTATTTCTATAAGTTGCAATTCACCACTCCTTATTGCCCTAAAGTTAATTATTTTCGGTTGAAAACATTTTTGAACTGAGCAATCCTATTTTATGTTATATTCGCGTTAAGACCACTATTAGATCGACTCACGAATTTTTCTCGGAATTTTTGGAAGGGCCAAGGGATGCTAGATCTCGCGTTTAGGGTTTCGGAAGGAAATGAATTTAAATAAGGAGAAAAGGAATCGGAGCCTGGAATTAGGGTTCTGGAGCGTGGCAAGGTGGGGAGGGGTCATGGAAACTCGAGATAATTCCTTTATCTTGGCTTTGGACCACTTGGTTGAAAGGTGCCGTCGACGCGGTGGTGTATATGGCGCGTGTGTTGCGTTAGGGTTTACGCACGTATATGGTGCGTGTGTGTGGGTTCCGGTGTATTGAGTCCATGTATATTGGAAATGTCCTAACCGCATGCGGTGTTTTGCTAGTATGCCAGTTTAAGAAAGTCAGGGTGTGACATAGATGCTCCCACTACTGAAACAGATCCGTTTACAAGGCCAACTGGTAAGAAGGTGAAGAAAGAATGAATCCATCGAGCTAAGAGTAGTGCGAGCTGTACGGGGGATAGCCAGTATATGAAGGCATTGGACAACATTTGGGAGAAGAAGAGGGACATGGAAGTCCAGAAAGAATTGAGGAAGGAAGAGAGATACGGAGAGGCATATGCACTAGAACAAGAGAAGATTGCATTGGAGCAAGTGAAGGTGGCAAATGATAAACAGATGATTGCATTGGAGCAAGAGAAGGTAGCACTGGAGCAGGAGAAGTTAGAGTTGAAGAGGTGGGGTGACAACGAGAGAATAATGAGGATGGACATTGCTGGCATGTCCATGGCACAGCAGGAGTACTACATGAAGCTTCAGAGGGAGATCATAGATCGTCGATCCGGTAGATAGGGAGTAGTCCTATTTATAGTGTTAGCATGCAGACTACTGTGCTTGTATTTTGGTGAGACTACTACTATTTGTACTGCGTATTTTGTTGAGACACAACATGGTCATCTGTATTTAAGAGTACGAATTACATGAAGAACTCGAGCTACACTAACACACTAGAAATAAACTAACAAACTGAAAGTACAGTAGCAGACTCGATAGTACTATATCCCTCCGTGGCGTGCCCAGAGGTGTTCCACTAGATCTTCCTTAAGCTGAGAGTGAGCTTACCTATTTCTGATAGAGTGATGAGTTTGAATGAATTCATGCAGTTCAAGTGTGTAGTCATGAGAAACAGTCACATTTTCTCCCATCCCCATCATAATGGAAATCTTGGTGGCCTTCATCTCGTTCGTCTTCTATTATCATGTTATGTATGATGACACATGCAGTCATGATCTCTCTTAGTGTGTCTTGATCCCAAAATCGAGCTGGCTCGCGCACAATCGCAAAACCAGCATGTAGAACCCCGAATGCTCGTTCCACATCTTTCCTAGCTGATTCTTGAGCTTGAGAAAATAATTTCTTCTTATTTCCCTGTGGAGACGTTATGGTCTTTACAAATGTTGCCATCTAGGATATATGCCATCAGCCAGGTAATACGACATTGTGTAGTGGTGGCCGTTGATGGAGAAATTTACTTCCGAAGCTTCCCCTTCAGCTAACTTTACAAATAAAGGTGAACGGTGTAGAACATTGATATCATTATGAGACCTAGGTAAACCAAAAAAGGCATGCCAAATTCAGAGATCTTGCGAAGCAACAGCTTCCAGAATGATGGTAGGATCGTGCACATGTCCGGTATACATGCCTTGCCATGCTGCTGGACAATTTTTCCACTTCCAATGCATGCAATCTATGCTATCTAGCATGCCGAGAAAACCTCTCTCCTCTCCAATTGCAAGCAATGTAGCAGTATCATTTTCATTTGGAGATCTCAAGTACTCATCTCCGAAGATTTCTACAATTTTTTTTACAAATCTTTTTAGGCTCTCTATGGCAGTGCTTTCCCCTATCCGAACATAATCGTCGGTTGCATCTGCTGCTACTCCATATGCTAGCATCCTAAATGCTGCGGTAATTTTTTGCAAAGAAGATAACCCTAGCACTCCAGCAGAATCTCTTTTTTGCACAAAATATGCATCATGCTCTTCTACAACTTGCAATATGCGTAAAAAAAGAGGACGACTCATCCTAAACCTGTGCCGAAAAGAACCATGAGAGAGTTGAAAGAGGATGAACAAACATAGCTACGAAAATTTAGTACTAATTGCAAACCTTCGCCGAAATAGCGTTGGGCCGTGCATAGGGGACTCCGCAAAGTAGTCTTGGTATAGTCTAGAGTGCCCGGCTCTTCTATTGCGATGGAGTACTTGATGTCCTTGCACGGAACCACCATGGCGTGGAGTATTCATAAACTCGTGATGTTTATGTGCTAAGTATGTAGTGGCAGCAAGGAATTCGCCGTCATCATCGAATGAGGACGAATCCAAGAGAGATTGGTAGAGTGAAGAGTAGGGATAGCTTATTCTGGTGGAAGAGAGAAGAGTGGCAAGAAGGGATACACTGGAAGGACAAATGGCATTACTTATATAGATTCAAAAAATATAACCGTTGAGAATATAGCCGTTAGGAATATAGCCGTTGGGAAATATAGCCGTTACAAATAGACGGAACAAAATTTTAGTTGTTACAAATATAGCTTTTATAATTAAATCTGTTATTAAATAAAACTGTCAAAAGAGTTATGGTAGTTATGGGATATGTAAAATATAGGGGAGTGAGATATGAAGAATGAGAAATGGAGAATGAATTAGAGAGAGTGAAGATATAGAAAAATAATAAATTGAAGAAACCCCAAAAAGAGATATAGGAAATGGGATATGCATAATCCGTGGAGATGCTCTTAGCCTCTTGCTGGCGTCGCATCACCAATAAGACGTTGCCGCTTCTACCTCTCCTCATTGCACGACCGAATGTGTGGGACCATCCGAACCGTTTCCGATCAGTCCAGCTCATTATCTTCTTTAACCTATTCCAACCCGCTTACGCACGGGCCCAACATGTCATATCCTTTTGGCCGGCGGTGGAGTCGTCGTCGTCGTCAGCGGCGGCTCGATCTGGACGACGCGCTCGAGCTCCTCGACGACCTCCCTCATGGCTGGGCGCTCCTTGGGGTTCTTGCCGAGGCACCGGTCGGCGAGCCTCGCCACCTCGCGCGCCGCCGCCTCCGGGTACCTCCCCCCCAGCCGCGGGTCCATGATGGCCCTGAAGCTCCCGCTCCCCGGCGGGTGCCGGCGCACCCACCCCAGCAGCTTTTGCTCCTCTGCCGGCCGGCTCCGCTCCACCGACCGCCGCCCCGTTAAGATCTCGTACAGCACCACCCCGAAGCCCCACACGTCGCTCTTCACCGTGAGGTGCCCCGTCTCGATGTAGTCCGGCGCCGCGTAGCCCTGCGTCCCCACCACCTGCATTTCCATCAATGCCGATTATCACTTCGAGTCGATCACTATGCATTGCAAGATTCAAGAAAATTTTCTTCTTACAGCAGTGGAAACGTGTGTTCTTCCTTCGGTTGGCCCCTCCCTGGCAAGGCCAAAGTCTGACAGCTTCGCCTTAAAATCGGCGTCGAGAAGGATGTTTGACGCCTTAAAATCCCTGTATATCACCTGCCAAACTAAAAGCCCCATGGATCAGATCTTCACAAATTAAGAGATCAAACGAACTAATCTGGCTTGTCATTCTTAAGCACTTCAGCAAACAAATGCAGCATCAGGGATTTGTGTGTGCTAAGCTAACACATGTGCTAAATAGACAGATGGTTCAGTTCAGTTCAGAGTTTCAGGCATCCTTCATGGTGCTGTGAATTTAGCAGATGGTTCAGTTCACAGTTTCATACATTGCACATGCAGGCAAATCAACCCAAGATGATGTGAATTTGTTTTGGTTCAGAATGGAAAGAACAGTGCTTTTCGACGAAACCTGAACTTCCTGCAGCCCTTGGTGGAGGTAATCCAGGCCCTGCGCCGCGCCGATCATGATCTGCAGCCTCATTCTCCAGGTAAGGGGAGGGTGGGCTCGGTTGAAGAGATGATCATCCAGGCTCTTGTTGGGCATGAACTCGTATACCAGCAGCCTGTGCTTGTTGCCTGCTTCTGAATCCACTGCACAGTAGCCAATGAGCTTCACTAGGTTCGGGTGCTCAAGGACACCGAGGAACTGGACCTCAGCAAGCCACTGCTTGTGCCCCTGAAATCACAGACAGGAAATATCATGACATAAAAAAGAAAGTCGATAATGGAAGACTTTATTCATCCGGTCTCTGCATCACCCATTCCTGATTGAAGTTGACATGAGTGGATATCCTTATCCCGGTGGATTAGATGTGTTTATTTTTTGTGTTAAGATCGTCATGTGCTCAAGTTTGTAATGATATTGCTGTAAAACAATCATGTTCCAAGTTTAATTTAGGTCTCGGTCCAAACTCCCAACCAGAACCTCTAATGTTTTAGAAGCTCTTGTCGTTTTTTTGAGAGAATATCTGCAGTATATTAGGATAAGGAAAACAAGTACACGGTGGAGAGACAGCTGCCCCCCCCATTTTGCAAACGAGCCCCCAAAGAAAGAAAAATTACAATCACGCCCTTGGGGCAAAAAACAGCTTCTGCTCCGCCGGCCCCCGACTCCTCGCCGCCGCAGCACCGGAAAAGCCGAAGGAAGACGGAGATTGAAGCTGCCGCTGCTAAGCCACCTGCAAAGAACAGAAGAGGACGAAGCCTCGTTGAAGAGCCGCAGTAGCCGTCCGCCGCGGACGGCGGAGCTTTGCCTCGGCGCAAACCGCATCGGCGGGGGCGAAGCCCCGGACTCTGCAGGCGACCGAGCCAGCTTCGCAGACCAAAGGCCGCGAACCAGCTCGCCGCAGCTCGAAAAGGGGAAGCTCTTGACGTTTTTGAACACACAAATGAGTAAGAAACCAGTGATGTTCATACTCCAGAAATGCCAAATCCACGGGCATACATGTGTTGATCACAAATCTCGTGATTTGAGACAATTTCACAATTCTGAATCCAATCTCTTTGATGAAAAATTATAAAATCGAAAGGCATACTGCAGTGTTAAGTCTACAAAATTCAGGCTTTTTGATGAACAATTCTGAATCCAATGGCAAAATTTTCAGGCTTAACATAGGAGACGAACCTGCAAGCTGCGCTGGTTGAGGCGCTTGACGGCGAGGACGACGCGGCCGCCGCCGGCGGAGCGGAAGAAGGCGCGATAGACGGAGCCGAAGCCGCCCTCGCCGACCTTGAGCGCGCGGCTGAAGCCGTTGGTGGCGCCGCCGAGCTCGTCCAGGTCGAACACCCGCAGCCGCTGTGCGCCCCTCTCCTCCGACAGCTCCTGTATGCGCCTTGCCGGCGTCGACGCCTTGCTCTTCGGCCCGGGCGCGGGCGACTTGGGCGATGTGCTGGCATTCTTGGCCTTGTTCTTGCCGCTCTTGAAGGCGAAGCACCCCATCTGATCAGAAATTCACAAGGTTGTTCAGAATTCAGAAAGAGCATGATGCATTGATGTATAATCTAGCGAGAACAAATACGACAACAAAATGGCAAGAGAACATCAAGAACTCAAAAAGAAAAACTTCAGAAAAAAAAGGAGATACATTTAATTCACGAGATTTCAGAAGCTGTTCATGGAGATCAATGATTGAACCAATCCAAGAACAGGTTTCGAAGAAACAGGCTACCAAAACGGAGGAAGGGCAGCCAAATTCTTCCCCGCCAAGACGAAACAGACGAAAGAGGAAGGAGGGCACTACCTATGGAACGAACTGAATCAAGAGGAAGCAGATGAGCTTTGACAGAGACAAGCAAGTGCATGGAAATTCGCACGCGGGACAGGACAGACGCCGTCATGCCATATAAAAAATCGCCATGAATCGTCATGTGATGCGAGGATGAATCGAGACACGTGAGAGAGAGGGGCTGCGTATTACTACCTCGCCGCCCTCGTGGTGCCGCGTCGGTGTGAGGTTGCGCGAATGCCAAGATACACACACACACGCACGCACACGGCTCCTTCCTGCTCAGCTAGTTCTTCTGCTACTGTACAGTGTACAGCAAGCGAGAGGATTGGATGGCGACAGAGAAATATAAACCATCGGTCTTTTCTTCTTGACCAAACAAGAAAGAGATTACTCAAGGGATGAAAAAAGAAGAAGAAGAAGAAGAAGAAGAAGAAGAAGAAGAAGAAGAAGAAGACGAAGACGAAGAAGAAGAGATTATTATTCAATTGTAGATGCTCCACATACTGAGTAGAGAAATGGATTTCCTTTTTCCTCCGGAAAAAAGAAGAGAACAGTATGTGCCATGCTACTCTAGAAGGAAACAAAAGTTTCTCTCGCCTTTTTGTTTCGGTCAAATCAAAAAAGATTTTTTTTTCTGTTTTGGCTCTCGGTGGTTGCAGCACACGTTGGTATTTCTTCCCCAGTGACGCAGTCAAACGGAACCAGGTTGTTGATTTGATCGCAAAGTACCCATGCATCTGAACCAATACAAAAGTGAATATACGCCTTCTTCGTATGAAAACGAGATTATGCATTTTTACCTTCACCTATACAAGTGAATTTGACTACATCATCCATTTTATAACTGGATGTTAAGATTAGTCGAAAGCGTATTTAGACGTAACCGCATAATCTTACTGGAGTTGTTGTGGATTTTCCTAGCTAGAATGGGAAGAAAGTTTACGCGATGATATGGCTCCAACTGAATTCGATTCTGGCTGACCACATCGTCACCTCACCTCGATCGGGCACACAACGCTTCTTTTGAGCACATTGAAATCTTGAGTTTGTGAAGAATGCTGACTAGCAGTAGCTACTGAATTCTGAGGTCGCATCGGATTAATTCTGTGTTTGTTATCTTCTCTTGTTTCCCGAGAACATTCCAAGACCAATTTTACATTGCCGTTGGCTACTTTTCGATCGTTTTGAGAAATGAAATTCCCGCGTTCCAGACAAGGTCATCTACCCAAACCACAATTTCAGATGACTAGAGGCAACGAATCAGCACTCGCCGCCACGGGATCTTTTAATATCATCATCCAATGTTGCAAGTTGCAAGCAAACTAAAGGTCCATACCGTGGTGCCGAAAACCACTTGGAGTGGCAAGCTTGGAGGTTCAGACATGCAAGTCACCTTCACATCCTCCTGAGAGGCAGCTGTTTTCAGACAGGTCACCATCTGCACATGACCTGCTTGCTGATCCAGCTTTCTAGGCCCACTTCCTTGGACAGATCTTTGACCCAGGACATTTGCCTGCGATTGAGTTTCATCATTAACCAGCTACTCAAATTGTTTCAGTTGTTAGTAATAGTGGATGATGATATACTAATACTCTAATAGATCAGCACGCTCGTAGAAATGCAGAAGCTGCCAGGCACCATCTTCTTATAAGGTGCATAGGATATTCTAGTTGATGGGTATTAATTAGTGAAAAGATGTGCTAATAGCAATTAGAAGAAAGTGGTCACAGAAGGAGAAGAGTCTTTGTTTCAGACGGTGGAGAATGCCAACTTTTTTTTTGAAACAGTGGAGAATGCCAACTTGGTAAGACTTGTTAGCACCATCTTTAGTCATGTAAACGTTCTGGTTATCAGTAGATTAGACTAATAATATCTTATAATGGAAGGACAATGCCGCAGCTGACTCGATCGCCATTTGTGCTAATCTTCGGAGACCAGTACAGCAACATGACAAATTCTCTTCTTTAAAGGTTGGCACTTTTTCTTGTCCCATATATCCTGTGTTCGTCTGAATCTTTGCCTGTCGCGTTCTTCACACTACAGACGTAGGCGACTGAACCAACTTGCTATCGATTTCTCGAGAATCTCATTTTTAGCTGAACTCTTAACTCTTCATTCTTCAAGCATGAAAAGCTAGCCAGATCGTGTAGATGAAGGTGTTGTTAGATATATCACTGAACCAAATTCTTATAATCTCAAGAAAGAACCCACCCAGGATCTGTTTGGAACGCGACGATTTCAAAGAAAGGAAGTTTAATTCCCGCTGGAATTGATGTAGAATCCCATGTTCCAAACTTCAATCGTTGATTTTTGAGTCACTGTCAAAGCTTAACTACACAAACAGTAGCTCCCCCCAAAAAAATCAGTAGCTACAACACAAGACAATACAAGTTAATGTTCCTTTTGCAATTCAAGTATGTGCGTATTGTTGCATGATCCACACGCTGTTGTCACCCCTTGTAGACTGATAATTTGTGTACAGATGTGAATGTTCACAGAGAACATGGTTCTTGCAAAACAAAACCTGCTTGCATGGCAGAGAATAAGAACATAAAATTTTACAGTGGTTTGGCATATGGATCCCGTGGGTACAGCATTACAACACTACCGTGTGACATGATTCGATGTAGTGGTTTGCCAACTTGCAGCGAATGCACAAGCAGCTGTGGACGCACTAACCAAGGCGCCTCACCGTATTTTACACATGTATGGAACTCACTTGTCCTCTACAATACACAACAGCCTTCTGCTAACCGGTGGAGCAAGTCCAGGAATGTCGGGAATATCCTTGTTGTGTGGGTTTACAATCTGCAATGAAACACTATAATCGTCAAAGGGAACTGTTAAAACTGAACATGAAGACAAAAAATGCCCTAATACAAGTGGTCTTGCAAATCTCTAGAATAGGCCATAGGATCCTCTTTCCTTGCGGTATTGTTTCTAGGTTATTTCATATCCATTAATGTTCAACACACTCCCCATTAGGGCAGTGTAACAGCTCTTCGTCCCAAAAACACGTAATTATCGATGCACAACAGTTGTCCGGTTGTCCCATTTCATTCATCTATTTTTGTGGTGCCTACGTCTAGTGGACTAGTGTACAAAAGTATTTTGGTCCACAAAGAACAATCACGGAAGTCCTTATATGGGCAATTTACCCAAGGAATGGGTAAATTAACATAAATGGATGTCTGATCTCATTTTCTAGCCTTGTGGTCTTTACGCTTAGTGAACTAGTATGGAAGTGTTTGTTCCACATAGCAGAGTGATGACAAGTGACAACCAGGAACCACTTAATTGGCCCACTTCATCTCCGCAATAACAAAGTACAGTTTGAGGAAGAATTTATTCCCACTGACTTCTGTAAACCTCAGATCAAACCAAACAACCAAAAAGCAAGGAAGTGGTAAAATTGTGTGAAGGGCTTTTCTGTGTAGAATTTCAAAGATATATATATCCTAGTTATGTTGGATGTATGTAATACACAGATGTGATTGAAGTATGCAGGTCGCTGAAGAAGCTAAGCACTCACCTTAACAATTATTACAGCTATGACTCCAGCGACAATGAGAAAAAGCAAGCCCATGATGCAGCGATCAGTTGCAACCTACATCATTTAAGAAAAGTAACAATAAATAACAATGGAGTTGGTGAAGAAAAATGGAAATTTGAGAGAGGTACTTACCTGCCTACCAATTTCTTTCACCAATTTTGATGCCTTTTTAAGTGAGAAATGGATGGAATCCAGCTCATTAACAACCCTGCTCATTTGCTCTGTCTGATCAAGAAGTTACCAAAAATTAGCTCTGGCATATCCAGATTGGACAGCATAATAAAATGATTGCCTGCTTCTGAGAATCAGAAAGAACGCCTTGCCTGTGCTTTGAGAGCAGCTGCAGTTTCTGTACCCACATTGATGGTCTCTTGGACAGTCTACAAAAAGAGACAACAAAATCAGTATCTAAACACATAATAAAGTGTAAAAGCACCTTACTATCAGGGCAAGAGCACAGCAATTCATGGAAGACTTAAAGGTTCCACCCCGACAAATTGTTTCTTATCAGTTAAAGAAAATATATATGCTGAGTCCAGCAATTATCCCATTTCCACACAACAGAAAATGTCCAGTGGGTGACCGCTCCTTGGCACTAAAACAGTTTACAGCACATATGATGCTACTGTTCAGGACAGGTGAAGAGGAACAAACCAAGCAATCAGACCGTAACAAGTCAGCAGGTAGCAACATAACATGATAATAAACTAACGGCACAGCAATAAACAAATTTCCCTTTTTCTTTTTGATAAGATCAAATGAAAATGCAATAGTTATCTTTGTGAGCACAACCTTCAAAAGTTTTAGATCAATGGGTGTCCCTTGGAAGATAAACCTGCAAGCTCAGTTACAGATCAACATAAAAACTGACAGAAGCTAGGTTTTGCATCTGTACAAGGGAAAACAAAGAGAGCATGCATAGGTTTCTATGAACAGTTGTAACAAATAAATGCAAGAAAAATAGAAAGTGATAAATCTAGTAAGAGACTAATGGTATGCATGCTTTCAAAGATAGATCAAGCCGCTCCAAAAAGAAAACTGAAGACAGCTAAATATATACTGTGTAATCTCATTGGCAATGCAAGAAAATGTATCACAGATGAGATCTTGCACAATACAAAATAGCAGCATCAACAGAAATTTAGATACAGGTGAAACACGCAGCCAGATTACTTCCAGTAAATTGAGGTATAATGCAAACAACCAAGCTAAATATCCAAATAATATGGCAAATTGTACATGCAGATACGTGAGTAGTTCACTTCATTTTCTTATTTAAACAGAATACGAGATAGGGTCAAGATGACTGACAAGAACATATACGAGCTTTGACAGTTAATAGCTCATACGTAAAACACCGAGGACTGACTGTTAAATTACACATGTAATCCAACAAAAGATAGTTGTATGGAATATCGACGTATAATTGAAATTTTACAAACGGAACGTGAAGAGGGAAGACTGAACTATTGGACCAAACATGAACCTTATAATGTACACCGTAGGAGAAAGCTAACCTGTTTAGATCGTGCAATAGCTTGGTCCGTGTCATCCATCAGATGGTCTCCACGGTCCATTAGCTGCTGGTTTGTCATATCTCAAAAAAGAAACATGCAAAGATCAATAGTCTAAGAGATATAAAATCCATGCTGGAGATGTCATTGAGGTTTATTTTCATTCAGTGCATTTGGTAACCAAGTGTAACATCTAAAAGAAGGAATATTTTTAGCCTATGAACCTGAGAGGAATCATGCTATCACATTATTTCACTTGCAGGGGCTGAAATGTTGCAACTTACTTGATGCTAACAAGACATTTTCTTCACCAAAGCCACCTTCAACACTTGGACCATCAAAGAGGTCAACTCGTTTGTTTTCACTTGCATGTCTGCAATCCAAACGATATTTGTACGTGTCATGAAATGTTGACAGGAATATATGAAACACATTCATTAAAGTTTATGAGCAAGACCATTATGATGCACAAATTAGTACTACAAGGATAAATCCTCGTGGGTGCATATACAGAAGTTGAATATAGTACGTGTCAATGGCATTGTGAGACAGGTAGAAACTCACTGTTTCTTCAGAGCAACATAAGAGTTCAATTCTTTGATCTGCAAAAGAGGGCAAACTTAGGTTTATTGGAAGCTGAGGAATGAGAATAGGCAGGTTGTATAAACAAATTGTCGCGTGCTGGAATGAGTTTCTACCAGTGACTGCTTTCTATCATGCAGCAATTTAGCAGTGTCGGGATCCGTACGGCCTGCCTCATCTTTGACAACTCGTTCAAAGTCTTTGATAAGCCTACAGAAGTGCATAAAAAGAGCAAAATGTCTACTGTCATGAAAACACTCATATAGCACCAAAATTAAGAAATCAGTTTTCCGTTTGTCCTACAAGCTACTGCTTGATCACATGCCTAGGATTTGAAAGGCAGAAATTTGCAGGTAGTATGCACTGCGATGTATTTGTTATAAGAGACTGAAACAATTGCCATGGCAAATGGATAAGTTAACATGAGCAAACAGGGCCATATCTCTACTCTTGCCAAGTGCAGCATTCGTGTTTAATGAAGAATGTATCTCTGTACTACATGATATGGTCCATATGGAGTAGAAGGAAAAAAAGAATGAGTAACCTTTTGCAATCTCGCATCTTGTCGGTTAGCTCTTCGAGCTGCCTGCTCCGGCGGTTGGCATCCTTGATCTTGTCCAGCTTCTGGAACCCATTTCTGCAGATAGATCATCCATCCATCCATCCATCAATCAATCAATCAATTCACCCCCCGTTTCTTAGGCACATTATACTACGATTTTCTGTGGGGATCAAGAAATACTAGCCCGCCGACCTCAAAGAACGGTTTTTTTCTTCTTCCTACAGGTCAACGATTTGCTTCCACTACGTGGAATCGCAGCAAGAGAGAGGAGATCTACCGCGCATTCTCTCGCGAAGCATGTCCAAATCCAAACAGTATGGAGGGGAAAATCATCCGAGCTTACTGCAATGTGCGGAAGATGTCGCTGATCTGTCCGTCGATCTCGGCGAGCTCCTCGTTGACCGATGCCAAATCCATCTCCTCCTCGTCGTACTCCTCCGGGGCAGCAACCACACCGGAAGTCGAAACCCACGAGGGAAAAAGGGGTTCCTCAAGGGCCCAAAGAGAACCCCACAGCGGCGGGATTCGGTGGGGACGGCGCGAGGGGTCCCGGAGCAGGTGCGGCGGGGACGGGGTTGGCCGGCGCGCAGATCGAGAGGGATCGACCGGAGAGAAGGGTGGTCTCCGACAGGCTCGGTCGGAGACGCGGTGCTCGTGTTTGGCACCTTTTTGTTTGGTTTTTCGCTTTCGCTTTACGGGTTGGTATCTTCTTCCTTGCTCATTGGGATCTCCGGTGAGCTGGTGGACTAGCTGTAGTACCGCCACCTCCCGTCCGTCCGATCTTCATCCAAAGCTGCGCATCGGATTTTGTAGAGTAGAGAACAGATGCTACTAGTAGTTAGTTACTTTTGAGCAATTTTTCCTTTTAAGATAACGCAAGAGGTACCTTCTTCATGAGATACACACATCTTAAGTTATTTGAACAATTTAAGTTACATTTGAATTCATGTGCCAAGTATAAGTCACATTTGTAAGATACTTCAAAACGGTGTGACTCTAAGATTTCCGTACCCCACGGTTGAATCATTTGTTATAATGTATATATCGAATAGAATGATCATCAAAAATTTACAGGCAACTTTGTCGTTTCATTTCAAAAAAAGGTATAATTTTAGAACGGTGGACTAATATCAAAAGTACGTTGCTTAATCATTAATTAAATATCTAGACTCTTTTCTAGTATTTTCTTTTTTTTCAGGGCGTGAATATGGTGGTGGTTGAGTTAGACAATGCCTTAGAACATGCATGGTTGTTGGAAGGTACCAATCCAACCTAGCTTGAGCGCAAATCAAGCAAACCAAAAATTAGTCCTTGTGTTGACCATTGGATCACAGCTAAACAAGATGGAAGTAAGTACGCAGTTAGTAGTGTGCCCGATACTTTATGAAATTTATTCTCGCTTAAAAGAAAAACATTACATCCTGCACAAACTGATGTTAGGTAACTGAGACAGATATTGTTGATCAGCAGTTCGCATCGAGCAAATAAAAAATAATTCATCATAGACTTAACAAAAAATTTATAAACTTGAGCCATTTTTCTATAGGATTGTCTATCACACGGGTGACTGAAAACTTATTAAATTTTAGTCGATTTTTTCCCACTCTTGGATCCCCGACCAACACGCACCACAAAGCATATCGGATAGTCTCAAAATTAATTGAAATTTATTAAAATTATAAGCTTGTGTGCACTAGCAAAGATGTTTTTCTATTGGCCAGATCTTTCCGTCTTCGTCAGATATAAACCACGGTGACACCCACCCTCCTAACCCCAGTTACCTACCTTCAATGCTCCCCTCCCTCTACCATTAGCGTCTCCTCCTCCTCGTTAACCTCCAGCGCCATGCTTCATCCTCTTCTTCGTTGTTTCCTTTCATTCCAGTCGGCGATGATCGGCGGCAACGAAAAACGAAAAGAGGAGGAGGCATTCAACAAGAGGGCATTTAACAAGCAGGCTCGGACAACATCTATGGCTACTAGCCGGCACAACGGTTTCACGGAGACGAAGAAGACACGAGTCTCCATGCCAATCAAATAATGGGAAACTGATTTAGTGGAATCACGGTTGCCTGAGAATTATCGATACCGTAAAAACCACCAACACAAATTTCTTTTAAATTCTCAACGGTGGTTTAATCTGGGCCGTTAAAATCGCCATGAGACCGTCGACGTGCCGTGCAGTTCATCAGCCCGTCCCTAACATCCCCAGCCACCCAAACCCCATCGCCACAAAAGGCGCCAAGAAAACAGAGACCATCCGGCCACCGCCATCGCCATGAACCACCTCCTCCTCCCTTGCTCGCTCCCTCTCCCCCTCCACCCCCCCTCCAAGCCGATGCTCCTCCTCCACGCCCGCCGCCGCCGCTGCCACGCCCCCAACGCCGCCCCACCTCACGGCAACTCTAGCGACCCCTCCACGGCCGCGCCCGAGGCGCCCTCCACCACGGACTCCCAGCCCAGCTCACCTCCCTCCACCTCCAAGCCCACCAGCGTCAAGAACCGGCTCCGATCACGGAACCAGGCCCGCCGCGTCCAGGACCAGGAGGCGTACCTGCCGCCGATGGAGGTGGGGGTCATGAAAGGCAAGGCGCCGAGGGCCTCCTCCGCCGCGGCGCCGAGGAAGGATAAACCGCGGCGGAAGAAGGAGTGGGACGAGATGAGCCTGGCGGAGAAGGCCGTGGAGCTGTACGTCGGGGAGAAGGGCGCGCTCTTCTGGCTCAACAAGTTCGCCTACGCATCCATCTTCATCATGGCCGGCGCCTGGATCCTCTTCCGCTTCGTCGGGCCATCTCTCGGCCTCTACCAGCTCGACGCGCCGCCGCTCGCGCCCACCGACGTCCTGCGCGGCTCTTAGCCAGAGCGCCGTCGACATGTTCGTGCTGAGTGTTGAGCAGTACCTAGATTTCTAGATAGATAGTGCAGCGGATAATTAAGGAATGGATCAGCGAAGACGAGGACTGGATTGATAAAAACTGTGTCTCAATAGCTTCGACGAGCTGCTGTGAATTGTGATGTGTTGTGTTACGATCATACCATAGATTGATGGATGTATTTCCCTGCACAGTTTTGGAGCTAAAGTTTCGATCTTTTGCTGGCAATTGTGGATGCAACTGCTACTGCATCCTGAAATTCCTGAATAATTTACGTAGCATGCAAGTTGTGCAACTCTGTTTCATTTTTCTGTGTTTGTAGGCAAGTAAATTTCGACATGTAATACAATAGATTCAGAGACCTGAATCTGATGAAACAGTTTTGAACATATTACCAACAGCAAATTGACAAACATAAATTCCTAATGAATATACCCTCGCGAGTCAGTGACCAACTTATTCTATACAGATTCTGAATTCTTCCATGATACAATAATTCATGGCAGCGAGACACGCAAAAATTTCAGAGACCATATGGCCACACTTGCACGTGTTGTGGTACACGCGTCACGCCGTGTCGATCATGGGATCGATGCCCTCGCTCTAACCACTGCGCGTGTTTACGTTGTTTGTCAATGGAAGCACGCAAATCCAAAGGACAACCGAAATGCTACTTAGATGGTCAGTGGAGACTCGTATCTGTCGATAGTAAGATGTTTATAATAATATTATTAAAATTTTAAGCTCAGTACATGTTTTTTTTTGCGGCAATTAGTGCAATCTTCAGGCCCTGTTTGTTTGGGCTTTTTCTGGCTTCTGCGCTTTGGCTTCGAAGCTAGAAAAGCACTAAATAGGTGCTTTTGGCTTTTGGCTTTTTGGAAGCCGAAAGCACATAATCAAAAGCTAAAAAAAGCCCAAACAAACAGAGCCTCAGTACCTTATAAAAAAAAGAGGTGTGTGTGTGCACGTCTATGATAATAAAAAGTACGCAAGTCCAAAAAGAAAAGAAAATAGGCCCACGAGAAGTCCATGAGGCCCATGAGCCGGGCCCATGGACGTACATACACACCTATGTAATAATCATCATCAAACAAATCAATCCAATTAAACATTCTCAAAAAGTTAATCAAATCGAAACAAAAGGGAAAAAGAAAAGCAAGCAAAGCCCAATCAATTCGTTCGTTTGGGGAAGGTAAGAAGAAGGGGAAAGAGGAGAGGAGCAGCGACCATCGAACCCACCGCGAGAAAGCAACCCTCCCCCACCCTCCAACGACCACCACCACCTCCACGGTGCCCCACCCGGCTCGCCGCCGGCCTCGCCTCCGATCCTAAGGTACGCCTCTCCCCGCAAATCCCCACCATTTCCCGCGCAAATCCATCCAATTTCTCCTTTACCCGGTCAAATTTGGTGCTAGATCCATCCTGTTCCTGTATCCCCAATCAAAATGCTCCCTTGAAGTGACGGCTGACGAGTCTCCCAGATTTCAGAGGTTCCATGGAGCCGGCCCCTGATGAGGGTGGCGGGGAGCGCCAGTGGAGGGAGGAGCTGATGCAGCAGCAGTCCCAGGTGGACGCGCTCCGCGACAGGCTCGTGGAGGTGAAGGTCGGGATGCGGTGCTCCGAGGAGGGGTCCAGGAGGGAGCTCGACCACCTCTGCCGCAGGGTCAAGACCATCGCCACGCTGCTGGCGTACCTCAAGTCAAAGGCCAGGATCATGGCCATACCGCACCTCGCGCACGCCTCCTGCGGGATCAGGACCCAGGACGGCATCGGGCTCGTTGACAGGCACGGGGTGCCACTCGCTGACTGGTCCAAGGCCGCTGCCACCGAGCCTTCAGCGTCCGGTGGAGGGTCGGATGACAGGATGGGCGCCGACGGTAGCGGCGGCGTTCCAGAGTGTGGCGATGCCACCGAGGGGGACGTGGATGACATTCTGAAGTCGATCCGTGTGGTGACTGATGTCATGGAGTCTCTTGTGAAGAGAGTGATCGTAGCCGAATCTGAAACCGCGAATGAGAAAGAGAAGGTAAGGTTGGGGTTGGAAGAGATCAGGAGGAAGACCGTACAGGTTGAGTCCATGTCGGTGAAAGTTGAGGAGATGGAGAAATTTGCAGTGGGTACAAATGGTATGCTGAATGAAATGAGGCAGCGGGTTGAAGACATGGTGCTGGAGACCACTCGACAGAGGCAGCGTGCTACTGAAAATGAGCAGGAGCTTAGTCGTGTGAAGCAGGACTTTGAGTCTCTCAGAACTTATGTCAGCACTCTCGTTAGTGTCAGAGAAACTCTACTTTCATCGGAGAAGCAATTCGAGACAATGGAGAAGCTTTTTGACAGGTACTTTCGCGAGGGTCGTTGCTGCTTCTATTAACTACTTTTTGTATGAATGGGTTGTGATGGGTTCATTTTCTTTCTGAAACTTAGTACAGTTTGGCAAAGATAACTTTCACAAAATGGCTGATTAAGGGAGACTGGAAGATATTTAATTTCTACCTCTCAATTTTTGAACAAAGCAGCAGGACTATTCAATCGTCACATTAACTTCTGGCATCCCGATGATATTGATAGGATATGCTTCTACTGATGCATGGAGTGCCCATGCGATGTTTAGTACCTTGATGCACTAGTGACTGTAAAGCCCTGGTACAGTTCAGGAAAACCCACACAATGTTGTAAAATGGCTGCTACTACAATTACTTTCTTAACACTATAATCAGTTATTTCTTATTTATGAACCAACTTCTTTCCCAGAGGATATGCTTAGCCCCTTTGAATTTTGAACTTTATTTATAACACTTCCAAATGCAAAATGACAAGGTCTTTCGGCAAGTATATTTTGTTTGATAGGAGTTGTGACACCCGCCCGCAGACCAGACTGCTTTCTTTTGCTAACAACTCAAATCTATTAGGACACAGAACCACATCTATTCTGTTATAAATTAGCACTTATATATCACCCCCAGAAGGCTTCTTTCGATCACATATTCACATATCATCATCGGTTTCTTCACCCACATCAACATTTGTGAGGGTGTTTTTTTAGGATTTACTGATACTTTCTTTGAATCCAGTTAACCATCATGCAATCTTTGGTTAAAATTGGACATACGGCAGGAATTTGCTAATTATGTTATAGTGTTTTACAAATGATTCTTCTAAAGTATCTACTTTTTTTGTTACTCCTTGATATCTTATAGAGATTATTGTCAGCAAATGTTCTAAGTTGGATTGATGTACTTCTCACTTAAATGTAGCAGTTTTGCGCTTTGATCACGTAAAAAATGTAGATGGATATTTATTGGTCAAGAAGAAGCGGCTGTGGAATTGAGTAAGTCTAGCAACCTGGTTTTATGCTGGTCTGCATTTGGCCCAGAATTCCAGTTCTTGCTGCTTTCTGAATCTGTAGGTCTTTGAGTTTCAGAGTTGACATTTTGAATCGTTAAGCTTTCTGCCGCTTGCGGAGTCTCAAACTCCAAGCTGGAACATCTACTTAAGGAAATACCGATGAGTGGTGAAAAACATAGGAAATCACATTATGGGGGAGAAGTGGATAAATCGTATGCCTTGTCCATGTTCTCTGCCTGCTTTCTTCTTCTGTTGTCTACTTGATACAAGTGTTGTCAGCATATCATACTATCATAGTCATAGAATTATACAGAGAAGTATGCTGGTGAAACCTATCCCACCTCTCACCCACAGGAAAACAGAGCCCTGGCCTTGTTGCATGTGAATCATCAAAAATTGTAGATATAACAGAGAGCGTGCATTGATAATATCCCTGCTGTTAGTCCCTAGTTTACTCTGACGTGGTGACAGGTAACCTGTACGGCAGGTAATGTAGGATTGGTCAGGCAAGTTGTTATGTAGTACCCAATCCTTTATCTGTGTCTGTACCTGTAAGTTCAGTATTGAGTTTTATTGTGTTTGTGAACAGGCTTGTTGCGAGGACCAACCAGCTTGAGAGTGAGAAAGCACAAAAAGAAGCCGAGGTCCAGAAGGTGATTGAGGAGAATGTGAGGCTACGCGCCATGGTTGATAAGAAGGAAGCGCAGCTTCAGGCGATGAGCGAGCAGTGCAAGTTCATGGCGCTGAACCACCCGAACTAGCAGGAGATACACCAGAGGCAGCTGCACCTGTCCAACTGATGTCACTTACAAATTACGGTTACATTGCATACCAAAAAAAACAACAGGATGTCGTGGAACGACCGACGCAGCCGTCGAGTTCCTGGGGCTGTGATGCAAACAATTCTTACCTTAGGTATGGTGTGCTGGAGGAACTGTAACGGTATCCTGAAGTGTGTGTAAAAAACTGGGCGCATTTGTCCGATTTGGTACATCCATTGGAAAAAAATATAAACCGATGTTTCATCCGTCTCCTTGACCATGGATTCAGCTGCTGTTTCACTGGGATGCTGTTAAAATCAACTGAAAATGTACTGCACACAGATTTGTGCTGCTTTGCTTCACCTGCCCTCAAGCCCTGCTTTACGGACTGGCTTGGTACTGTGACTGAAACTTATGCTGTTGGTGTAGTCACCGTCGGATCTGAATTTGACATCACTACACTTGGCATGCCATACGGAAGTGTAACCGTACACGAAACATTGGTGGGCCCTACCTGTCAGGGGATTTACAGCGGGGATCACGATGATCCCTTGACACTGAATTGAATGCGCCAAACAAACCCTTGGAGGAAAAGAAAAAGAAAAGGGGAGCAAGTAGCTAAGCGAGGGCGGCGTGCATCTCACACTAGAAGCCGTGGACCTCGTGGGTGCTGCTACTACAACTACCCGCAAAAACCCACACTTCCTCCTCCTCCTCCCCCCGACCCGATCCGATCTCACCCGGCCGGCCATGGCTGTTAGGGTTTTCCTCTCCGCCCTCCTCCTCGCCTTCCTCCTCGCCGCCTCCCCCTTCACCCAAGGTAACATATACATCCTCCCTTCCCTCCCTCTCCCACCCTCTCCTTCCCCTCCGCCCCTCTCCAGATCCGCTCCAGCGACATCCCCAAAACCATCTCGAGAATTCCGCCACGGTGCGCCGCTGTTTAGATCTGTCTCCTCTGTTCCTCCGTGCCGCGGGAATGGATCCCATCCGGCTCTGCGCGGCGGGTCTATGTGAATTAGATCGGTGCGTTTGTCGGGGTTTTAGAAATGTTGATGGGGTGTGGCAGGCGGGGTCCTTCAAGCGGCCTGTTCGGACGAGTTGGTTGGTAGGGTTGGACACTGCTTTGAGCGCCTGTATCCGTGTCTGCATGTTGGGGTAGTGAATCCACGTTGGAAACTAGCAGCTTCTGAAAGTTCCGAGTTCTCGTGTGTTTTATGGTTGGCATTGGTACATTGGTGCGTGGTAATTTTTGTCCTTGTAAAATCTGGCGACTATGCCATTTAAAGTTGGATTAACTGGCTAAAATTTTGACGACACTGTGTCCCAGCAAGCGGTTGCAAAATTAGGATCCAGAGAATAGAATCATTGTTTCTAATAGGCAAACGAAGTCAGTACCATGAGTTCTAAGTTTACAGTGCTAATAAGGGTGTACTCTTAATTTGGCAGGTCTTTTAACCCTCTAGGATGAGTTTTCTCAAAAAAAATTGCACAGTGATCTGTTTTGTGAAGAATAGGTCAAAGTACGTTTGGTTGGTAATGTCATTGGATAAGTTTCGTTGTTGAAGGATGCATTGTTCAGTTGCATGCCCTAATAATATACAGTAGATTTTGTTTTATGGCCTTGTAGAAGCAATAATTCTGTATTGTTCAGTTACTCAAACGATACTGACTCCACATGCACAATTGTTTCCTGCCATGTTTCATTTGAACTGAATTATATATTTCTTCTGTTTCTACAGTTGCTAGATCTCAGTCGGAGGAAGATGCTGCTACCGCTGAAGTTGTTGAAGGGGCTGATCTTGGAATCGTGGGTGATGATACTCCAGTTTCCAGTGATGGACCTTTAAGCCCGGCTTCTGGTGTGGAGACAGTATGCGTCTTCCCCAAAAATGCTGGTAAAAGTAAGTAATAGGCTATCAACATGCAACTTTGTTAGTCCTTTTCTTTGATGATAGGTCGTAAGCATTATACTCTCATCTTTAAGCAATCGCAATTATGTAGCCTAATGTCCAATTTGGCCTGTACGTTCGTCACCCGTGATACTTCCAGAGGATACTAAACTTAAATTTATTAGTTGTATTCATCTGAAAAGATTCCACGAATATCTTAGGGTTTGGTGGATATTTGATATTTACACATCAAAATATTTTGCAGAGCAATCATTTTTGTTGAATATCCGCATCGTATCTTTGTTGAGTTCAATAATCAAGAATCTGTCCCTTTTATTGTCTGGTTGCAGTTGTACCAGCAGGAGAAGAAACTGAGCTGTTGGTTGGCCTGCAAAATGATGGTAATTTGTGATGTTTCTTCTGACGCCTTAAATTCTTTTTCTCCCACACTTTCAGTTACTCAGCTAGGATTAGTGGTGGGCTTGGGGTACCTCTGTTTAGCTATTCAGTGGAGGTTCTATTTCATCCATGCACATGTTTGATGTCAGTTGTTTACAGGTGAATCAACTTTGAATGTTGTTGCTATTCATTCAACTCTCCATCTTCCTTACGATCATCTTATGTATGGCCAAAACCTTACGGTTCAGGTAAGGACATATGGAGTCCTTATTACTTGTTATCTTTTATGCTAGCTGAAGTAACTGAAACTTGCAATGGTGGACGCATGCGCCATCCACCTGTCCTGCTCAGTCATCATTCACTTAATTCTGATTGCCCAAGTAATAGCTGTTACCTTTGTAATGCTCAGAAATAATTGTAGGTATTTTGTTCTTGTTTTGTTAATTTTTCTTCAGATCTTTCTTTTTCTTGTTCACATGCATTAATGGACTTTATTCCTCTTGAAGTTATATTGATTTGGAGGGTAGAGGGCCTGGAGCCCTGGGCTGGATGGGCAAGCCAGAGTGGGGTAGATATAGGGCGTGGGAGGGGGGCAGAATAGTAGGCGGTCAAGATGTTGTAAGGGTGCAGTGTGGGGAGTCAAGGGTGGATCCTACTATGATTTAGCAATCTGAAACTCTTTATATGACATGAGTTCGGTGTGTGGACATAAGTGAGTCATTGGGTAATGTCCATGAGATGAATGGAAGCGCAGGAGCAAAAGGTAGAGCTAGTGCCTGAGGATTAGGGATACTGAGGTTGACAAGTTAAAAGCATACACCACATAGTTTTTAGTCAATCACTTTTTTTTAGAAGTCAAACACATACTTTTGGAAGGCAATATTGATAACTGTAGTTTCATGGTTTCTTTCTTACAGAATTTCTTCAACGCATCAGTTCCTATCTCAGTGCAAGCGACCTTTCCCTACACATTTGCCGTGAGCAAGTTCTTACAGGTGTCAATTCACTATCTTATTCTTTTCTTTACCTTTTTAAACAATCAGTGACTGAAGATGCTCATTTCTTATTTCTTGACGATATGATGCTTGTGTCCTTGCAGCCTGGGGCATATGATCTTGTTGGTTACATAGTGTATGAGGTCGATCAGCACCCATACCAGAACGTCTTCTACAATGGCACCATTGAGGTTGTTGAGGTCGGAGGGTTACTCAGTGTTGAGTCTGTGTTCCTTATTACCCTCGGAATTGCACTTGTTGGCCTCTTAGGATTGTGGGCTTATGGTCAAGTACAGCAGCTCTCGAAGGTAATTCTCTTCTTTATATTGACATACTATACTGAACTGGACTTTGAAATTTGTACATTGGCATTTCCCCCACTTACTTTCCTTAGTGCCATTCATTTTCTTTTTCTTCTGGAAATATGAGATGTCCATCGTGCAATAAATCATCTGGAACTGGTAATCTAGGCTACTTCCTGGTGACTGTTTACCTTAGTCCCCTTAAGATCTAGCTACCAGTTTATTCTCGGTAAACACCGTAACAGTTTCTTACCGCCGATGTCGCTAGATGTTCATTATATAAGGGCATAAGTAATGTATGAGCACAAGTCATACACGTGCTGTGAGATGCATAATTTGTATTTATCTCATCAACTTGTTTCTGTGCTGTAGAAAACAAAGAAGGGCCCCAAGGTGGAACTGGGAACTGGAACAACTGATGCCAACATGGATGAGTGGCTGGAGGTATCTTTCTACCCACCACCAATATCTTCTTCAACTGAGTCTGGTTCTAACATAATATCAATTCATTTTACCTTGCAGGGTACCGCATTTGCACAGGGAAGCAAATCGAAGAAAAAGAAATCGACTTGAGGTTGCTGAGCCTAGTTAATCATCAGAAGATAGATGAGACAGTTGAGTGTAGCGCTTCACAAGTAACTTCACCAGAAGATAGATGGGAACGGAGGTGTTTGAATTATAGTCTCGTGGCTGCACATCTTGTTGACACCATTTTCGACCTTGTTGTGTACTTTACATGAAAGTTTTCTTTAAAACACAATTTTGCTGAAGGTATATGTTGTCGCTGGGATTTCTGATCTTATTCATCTGACAGCTTTATCGCCTTGGCATTTCCTCGGTGTAGATTTGGTTTTCCCGTGTTATCGGTCTTCATCAAATGGTATCGACTAGCTGTGTTAACGGTGAAGATCTCTAATTAACAAGTTTACGTGCACTGTATTTGGCCCTAGCTTTTTCAAATTAAATCAAACGTCATGGTTTTGAAACGAAACTTGCTTGCGCCTTTAGGCGGCTGAATGACTGAAACAATCATATGGTCCAGCTTATTTCTTGATGAACGTGAGAACAAACACATCTTCAGTTCGGAAGAGTGGTACATGGTACTTCGCTTAGAGCAATGCTACACCTACAAAAAAGATCTACAAAAATTTTGCAACTTTTGTAAAAAATTTAAGTAAAAATAGGACTATTGTTTTGTCGATGAACGATTTTTATTCAGGGAAGATGAACTAGCTGAATCGCTGTTCACCAGCTCAGGCGCATCGTGACTTGCAAACTCATACGCTACTTTATTACTCTATTGCGTAACACACAACCAAAAGACGCCGTGCCATCTTGTGTCTTGCGGCCCAGACAAATAGGAGGATGGGCCAGCTCTCTAATTGGGCTGCGGGCCGAAATTGCAGAAATGCTATATTCCCTTGCAAGTCCTTCATCACGTTCATTTGCTTGCCACACATTACTAATCTTTACTATCATTTTACCAACTTTTAGCATTTTGCTATTCAGTTCTAAACTAGTAACTTCGCATTCAGTGTAGACTTCCGAGCTTAGGTCGAAAAACCATTTTTAGATTAGTTACATATCCTTCTGGACTCCCAAAGTTATCGACATATTTCGTTCGAAATGTTTTCTTCTCTAAGATCCAGAAGAAATAGCACAAAAAAGAACATATTCCAGAGAAGCAAAATAAAAAAATAATCAACAACGTATTGTTTAATCCTCAGCAAAGAAAAATCAACAAGATGATTACACTCGCCGTCTGTATCAGGATTCATAGACAAAATCCAATATTAAAAACGGTGAGGGGAAAGAAGGCATCAGAGTCATGGAAGTAGAGCAACACGGCTCGCTTAGCAAAGCAAGCTTCTGCTTCTTAAGCAGGATATGCATGTCGTCATCTGCAACAACCCCCGGTCTCCAACAAATCCACAAGAGAAATAAAATCGGCAGAAGAATGATCACCGAAAACAACACAGCAAGTTGGCACAAGTGGATGCATTAAGAAACGCACAAGTGGAGGCGATTATAGTATGATAGGTCACGATGGCAACATGGAGATGAACATTCCTCCATCTCTGAGGAAGAGAGAAGAAAATAGTGGTAAAGAATGGAGGATAGCTGGCGGCGGCAGCAGGAGCCAGGGTTAGGGTGGTATTTATGGATGGGAGTGAGAACTAGGGCTGCCGAGTGCCCTTTTCAGCCGTCTGATCTGCAACGCTTCACGGCTGAGATTGAATATATCACTACCTGCTCCGTCGTGCACTTGGCATAACCTAAGTGCGTATCATCGACTAAACGTGGGCGAAATATTACATTAAAAATACGAATTGTTAATAATACAAGACGGGGAGACATGTCAGATGTCTTTGTAAAAATTTTAGTATTGACCTCAAACGCATCTATGGGATAAAAATAGACATATACTTGTCCTAAGCAGTGAAAATATTATTTCAGTAAGCACTTGCCATTTTCATGTCTCGCAATTGCCATTATTTCACCAATTTGCATTTTTACTTGGTAATCCGCCAACCATTTGCTTAATTGATTCTTGACCACGTTGCGTGCCTCGTAAGACAAAAAGAAACTGGAAACTAGATGAACACATGCCTTGTCCATCAGAACGGGCAACGGGACAAGATTATCTTTCCCCGTCACACAAGCTATGAGGATGCCATATGCCTCGAGAAAAATAAAGCAAGCAAATGCACAACAACAGCAAGAGCAGATCTTCGAGCTGACAGCCCAATTGTCATAGATGCCCAAGAACAACAAACTGGTTCCTGCTTCCCGCTGTCACTTGCAGCAAACTTTACAATGGAGATAATTTGACGGCCATTATCCATATCTACAAGGCAGAAAGAACTGGATTGCCATTGATCCCCATAGATCACAATGACAAGCAGGGGCGGAAATGCTGCTTCACTTCGCTCGTGTTAGTGTACACAATTTACTTGCCAAAATAGAAGCACTCCTGCCCTATGGATTCTACTGCCGAATCAGGCTGCTTCCTTTCTCCTCACTCTTCGCATGAGAAGTTGAGGGCTCAGGGTTACAAACAGGGCATGTAAGCCACAGCACCGGAGATGCTGAGCACATGAAACAATCAATCAATGGCTGCTATGCTGCAGTGAAAGAAACATGAATAAGAAACGTTTGTTCTTGAGAAAATCACCTCATCAGCTACTTCTGTTGAGACAAACCATCACTGCAGAACTTCTTGAAATTTTGGCACTCGTCGGCCAGGAAGTCACTGTAAATTGTTGAGAAAATCTTTAAATAAGATTCTTGAAAGCACTGTAGAGGCAAGACAGGTAGACCACAGACTTACTAGATTCGTTCCACCATTTCCCCTGAATACCATCTAGGACTCCAGGGATAGTCATTTATTGGAGGTGACACAATAGGTACCCCTAAGGAATTACAGTGCTGCAGAGGAATCAGTAGTAACACCCATATTAGTATTTCATTGAATACCAGTCAAAACATTTTCAAGCACCTTAGCAAGTTAGAAACCAAAAGAATAATAACACCACGTAGCATCACAGAGTGGTTTCAACATACGGGAGGCTCCTCTAACATGTCAACGAGATACCAAAGTTACATGTACATTCTGTGCTCAGATCGAACACTGGAAGGGTGTCACATAGAGTAGAATAATACTGCTACCATGAAACTTTATCAAAAGGCATTTTTACCACCCGCCTGAATTGGTGTGCAGAAAATTATAACAGCATACAACAACGAGACATCTGATCAAGCATGTAAATTACAAATAACCAAACAACTACCTGAGAACTCTGCAACATCAGGACAGGTTGCTGTTTCGGGAATTGAAGGGGGATGACAAAGTGAACCTGCAGCATCAGATCACGTTTCAGTCACCGGTTAATCCACAGATATAAGTATATAGTTATATGAAAGTATCGAAAGCCAAATATCAAATAAGTTTCTTTTATGCTTACATGTATAGAAAGTATTCTTACATAACATGTGATATAAGAAGTTAGTAATATGCAAAGTAGGAGAAAATGCAGAAAAAACATGTTCCACAATCTACTAATTTTCATTGTTTTCAGTACAAGAATAGGATGTGGTTATGGTTCAATGTGCTTCACAATTTTGTAAATCAAATAAAAAATATAACTGCACACAGCTATGTGTAAATGCAGAATAGTAATACACGTCCAGAACAAAGGAGCAGTATAAATGTTTTTGGGCAGACACATCACGAAACAGATTCATTTTTCGTTCTTTCTTGATTAACTCCATGGAATGAGAAGTCACCCAGGGGCTTACTGTGTAGCACCACGGGTGGTGTGCTAACCAGCTTGGGTTCGATGCTCAGCTCTGTCTTAATTAAATAGTGCCTAGGTCCACCTAGGTATCTCTTTTTTTTTAATTAACTCCATGGAATGATGAAAACAGAGAAACCACTAAGTTTATGCATTTGTTGACATACCAGAAACGTGAAAATCCCTGAAATGGAAAGAACTGTAGCTCTCCTGCAAAAAATCTGATGCATAGACAGGATTGTAAGACAACATGGCAAAATCCACAGTAAGAAAAGAAAAACAATGTCAAACAAGTACCGGATCAGCCTCTAATGGTCTCCCAAAAGTAGGAGCTAAAGCCTCGATGAAACGTCTTCTGGACCCAATTGAAGCTGATGCCTCCACAGCCTTCAGCATAGCTCAAACATAAGCTTGTAACAACGCAACTGACTGTGCCACTAATATTATGCCAAAGATGATGTCTTATTTAATCAATAAATGTTTGAACACAGCTAGTTCAAGTTTCACTGAGTTTAGCATGCTTGAATAAATGAAAAGTTTGTCTTTAATACATCCATGAACTTCCAGTTAAAAAAGTTCGAAATGCAAAAGTTACAATATAGCAAATCTCCTGCTTACAGCTACCATCTCAACAACAGCATAAGACCTACTGCGTTTTCCTGATTCCTATTTCCTTCCACTGCCCAATTTTTTGAAAGGGCATAGATCTTGAAAACGGAGGGTATGCAATCCCTAAATACCATATCATATTCAATGTGCATGGCAACTGCAAGATACAGCAAAGTAACAACAACAACAACAATAATAGGGTCAAGATTTAAAAAAAAAGGTAAAACACAAACAATAACTTACCTCGATGATAAGATTTTCTTCTAAAGCAGGAATATACTCAGCCATGCACCTTTATATAATTAGACCAAGAAAGAAAGTACATCAGTGACAAAGTGATTTTGCTTCTTTCGGTGAAATGTTATGATAAAAGAGGATATCACACAGGTGTGGTCTGTTTCAGCATATAATATGCAACAAGAGACAATCTTCATCTAGGAGTGTGGTAAGTTGACTTACATCCCATCACACCATGGAGGAAGCTTGACGTCATCCACTGAGAAAAGTGACTTTAGATCCGGGGTTGAGATTAGTTTCAGTCGTGGTGCAGAAGGAACAGAGGAGTATGTTCTGCTCACTGGAAATATGGCCTGCATAATAACTCAGCAATCAATTTCAAATGCACAATATAAATTCAACTCCGTAAGATACCAAATTAAGACATATACATTGAACAGTGGTGTCTTAACAATAAATATATTAATAAGTGCACCATGATGTGTCTGCCACAAGTATCGTACTATCGTCTTATCGGCGTAATCCATATCGTATATCGGTATCACCACATCTGGGCAACCTAGTCTGCCACTAGTAGAAAGCTTTTGCAAGATGCTTCTCTGTTTGTTTGCACAGTTAGTCCTTGAATTGCATCACATACTTCTAATTTACCATCTGGCTGAAATCTCACAACAATGCAATATGGTCAGCCTAATATGCAACAACTGGAATGTTCTAAATCAGAAGGTAACAATGATAGTAAACTTCACAGGATTCTACTATGCAAACTATCTTAGTTGGAGAAGAAGCAGATTATCTTTGGACTCCATGGAACAGCTACGTATGCAACATTATAGATGCCTATCAAGCATGTATGCAGGTGCAAGTATGCACACACGTATGTATGCATGCAGGTGCAAGTATGCCCTCACGTATGTATGCATGCAGGTGCATGTGTGCGGTGTGCCATCACATACGCATGTGTATCAGGCATGCTTGTGCATACCATCAACATGAGGGAGGAGAGTCCGACCAAGACAAGCAGCAGGGAATCCGCAGAGATAAATATTTTTGTCCTTTAGGGGATAGTATCGCATTAGCAAGTCTAAGATAGAAGGAGGCTACATCTGTTAGAAGCTCGCATTGTTAGGATAGGAAAGGCCTACGGGCTATGCATGCACTATTTAAGGAAGCTATGTATTTCATAACCAACCTATTCTCCTCCAAAATATTCTCTTCTAACCTATGTCTACCTAATCCCCTGCGGCAATGTTGTCTAGCTACCGTTAGCATGGTAGTTATCCAGTTGGGTCTCAAGGTTCACAAATCACAACAGTTACATGAGATGTAGCAAGACCATTCCAGAATAGACAATATGGTCTAGAGATGAATAGTATTGTGGTATTACAATTTCAAGTCTCGAAAGGGCATAACCAGCTGGAATAATGACATTGATCATTACCATTACTGCTACTAATCTTGCATGTCGAAGTCTTTGTACATGTAAGAAGTGGCTTTAGAGGTTAACCTGCAGATGGATTGTTTGGGGAAGTTTCCAAGGACATCCAGGCACCAGTTTTGCAAAGTCGAAATCCAGAAGTGGGACAGCAAATTTCACCTCATCTGGCTATAAAGGAATATAACAAATACAAGATGGGAACAAATATCAACTTTAGCAAAATGAAATGGTTATGGCAGCTGGTAAACTTACCCTATCAGTGGATGATACCATGCAGATTTCAATGCCCTGTTCAAAATGCAGATATTGAAAAGGTCATGTCTCAAGCAATAAAATTAATAAAACAGTTGAACTAACTGGGAAAATGAGCTGGTAATAAGCCGGTCAAGTGGCTCAACCTTCGTCACATACGTATGATCATGTCTGTTTCTCAGTTTTCACTATGTTACAAACAGATAATAATAAGATATATTAATGCCTTTATAGTATTTTACATCATAAATTTAGATATGCAGCGCATTAATTCAATTATCTCAATGGCACAAAAGGGAAAATGTGGTGAATATGGTGTATGTACCTCCTTAGCGAGAACTGTGCTTATTTCAAACTTCAGTCTCGCATCATCCACCTCGGCGACCCGCTTCTTTTGGTATTCAATGTACAATACCCTACAGTAAATCAAGCCAACAGCAAGCAGTTTAAAAGCGAGTTTAGCACCAAAACAAGAAGGACAATCTCCAGCATAGTTTGCGCACCAACAATCCGTGCATCACATGATACCAATTTTCCCCGCCTGCAGTCAGCCCGAAAAGACTGGTTTGAAAACACAATTGGACAAAGCACATATTCAACCCGACAGCAAGCAACTACACTAACATTCCTAACCACTGTTAGCATAGGCAGTACATAGTGCAACCATCTCCTCATGTTTACAATTCTCAATTGCTATTACCTCCAATCGGCGCACGAGCAAAGGAATCACACGAAACAACAATGATCACATCATTACCATAGACGACCACATGAGCAAACAAAAAAAAACTCACCGGAGCTCCTTTACAAGGGCGAGGAGGCCCCCGGGGTCGCGGCAATCCCACCGCTCCAAGCAGCTCTTATCCGCATCCCCGGTGTCATCGTAATCTACCAGCGGCTGGAACCCCTCGTCCTCCGGCCCGAACACCACGTCGGGCGCCACCTTGGGGAACAGCGCGTTGTACAAGAAATCCCCTGCGACGCCAGAATCAGAGCCACGGAATCCGAAACCCTAGACCATCAGAGCAAGCAAGCGAGCGAGGGGGTGAGGCGCGTTACAGTGGACGTAGTCGAGGCAGAAGGGGACGGCGAGGGTGAAGCGGTCGGCGTGGCGGCCGTTACGGCAGCCGGACCAGATCTGCCCCACCTGCGAGTAGCGGAGAGACGGGTGATGAGAGGAGGGAGCGGGTAGAAGGAAGGCGGGGTGAGTGAGTGACCTACCCTGAAGGGGAGGTTGGAGTGGGAGAGGAGGAACTTGAGCTGCGCGGCGATGAGGGGCGCGAGCGGCGGGGCGGACGTGGAGGCGGGCGCGGCGGCGGCGTCGGACGGAGACATCGCCGGCGGCGGTGGTTGTGGGTGGCGATGGATTCGGGAGAGTTGCGGTTTGTTTTGGGTTTAGGAAAGAGGTCAAAGCCTGCTAATCTCTCTGCATGTGGTCCATGGCTGTCAGGCTGTGGCTGGTTGACAAAATTAGCGAAGTTCATTTGAGCTGCCACAATCCAATTAATAATGTTATCAAGGCCAAATTTGCAAATTAAGACGGTGAATTTTATCAAAATTTTCAATTTGCAAAGGACTATACATGATTTAATGTTTTTATGCTATAAATATGATGACAAATCGTAAATACTAGAAAGATGATGTGTAGGCATCTTGCCCTTGTCGTTGGATGTACGGTTTTCGTTTTAGTAGTATTTCTGTCACTAGAGGTTTCCGTGGAGCATGAGGAACACGAGCCCGATCATTACCACCGGCAAAGCTAGATCTCTCCCGCCGCATGAAATAAAGGAGAGGTGCGTCGTTGTATGCCCTTTTTTTTTACAAAGATATGTAACCTCCCGTCGAGGTATTGATGATGGTGGTTCATCACAAGAAAGGAAGGCCACCTCCGGATTGTTGGAGTGTTGGAGTTCTGTAGAATTTTTATAGGATTCTAATAATTGCAATTTTCGTAGGATTCTAATTCTTAAAAATAATAATTCTTCATTAGAGGAACTTTGAATCATAGGAATGATCATACCAAATTCATATAGATTGCTTTCATATGTCCCAACTTTATAGGAATCTCAACGTCCACACTTGTGTATGACTGATACACTTCTTCGGTCAAATGACTATTCCGGTAATTTTTTGGTGTTTTACAGTTGTCCGTTTTGCACTTACATGCTTGTTAAATTTTCATTTTTTTTATTTCTCGATTTTTTTTCATTCCTACGACTCGAAGTGGCTCGAAATATGGGAGAGGAGAGTAAGTGTCCTCCGGTTTGCCAAGGAGGGTGCATCTCCCCGAGGTGTGCTCTTGAAAGTTTCATTCTACTTACAAACACACGAGTGCTAGCTGTTCATATTTGTTTATACATGAGTAAACTTACAACGAGGCTTTGTTTGTCGTTACAATGGATACATTTGTGACATTAAAGCGGAACATGCATGATGTTTCACTCTGGGGCCTATGTTGAAGAACAAGAAAATTTTACATAATGCACAACATGTAGGCAGCAATTCAATTTGCTCCCCAGTCACCGAAAACAACGGACCGATTTGGATAGCAAGGCCTATCTGATTCCAGGCATGAATGATTTCAGAAATCTTCCAAGTTCCCTTTTTTTTCCTTCGAAAACCTACCATGATTGAGCACATTCGGCGGTACAATATTACGTCTGCAATGACTTCAGGGAACTACTGCAATGACTTCAGGGAACTAAGGTTATTGAATCCATAAATGACGGTGGTGAGATATGTTCTCAAGATTAGCGGCCAGGTATACCACCTGGTTGGTTCTTCGATACTATCAGAGGGCCATCGACAAGAGTACGCTCAACTTGACATCTCTGATATATGACCATGAGATTGCAAACCGTATCAATGTTGCTTCGTCTTCCCGTAGCTCTTACCACGCTAATGCTAATGGAGGCGTTGTTGGACAACAAACCTCTGAATGCAGATGCAATTCTGGCTCAACATTTACAAAGGTACCATGCACACCACAAATATTCACAGATCAATTTTCTGCCCGTAACCAATTAGATGAGGTATCACTGAATTTTGCCCCTGGGCTCCTGGAGAATTTGCCTTAAATTACTAGTTAATCACCAGAAGAAAGAATATTAACTACAACCTAACAAGGTTGGCACCTTAATTTCACAAAACAAATCAATCCCAGGGCTTACCATAAACTCATGTTCTTCACCTAATCAATATATAATCGTTTGTCTAAAATTAGTTATGCAGAGTGTTTGTTTGGAGTCTTTTGTTCTATATTTAAATGCATCTGCATACGATGCAATGTACATTATGTTTGGGTTGAGGGAAACTACATTACACCTTCAGTGCAGGCCAATGGGCCTAATATAACATGAGCATGTAAGAGACCAAACAAAGACAACACATGACGAATCTTATACAAGCATCTTATATCCCAATATAGGTCAAACAAGTGAGAATAGAGCGCTGCACAGCAGAGAAGGAAGCTTTGCTCATAAATTTCAGAAGGCAAGCTCGTAATGCTGATTCCAAGCAGCTCAAGAAATGCAAGCTTTTGCCGATTAAACATGTAATGTGATTGCTTTCAACTCCTATTTCACATGAAGACCACACATATAGACATGCTGGTAACCAATTAAGCATCACTTGTTTCCTTCAATACCTAATGTAGCATCAAGCCACAACAGAAAACCAGATTAGGTTTAAGGTTTACGGTTGTAGCTTTGACTTTATATTAGGGCTTGGGAGAAGCAACGAATGCATTATAATTATTGGCCAACATGCCCATATATAACATATGAAAACTGTAAGACGACAAACTAATAGAGATGACGTGCATCGCATATAATTCACAATGACTAAACCATATAATAGTAACTGAGGAAAAATAAACAGCAGCATATCTCAAGAAGTACAAAATTTCAACCAGATCTATCCTTCACGTGATTTCACACATGAAACATCATCATCATGTCTTAATGAAACTCCTCTCCAAGATCCACACTAACCAGTCTTGTGATGGACAATACCAAAGCAGAGATTGATACCAAGAAGAAGCAACAACTAAAGGTAGGTAGAAGGTATCTGCGCCTAGAAGCGGAGCTTGGTGAAGAACCACCTGTTCTTGCCGGTCTTGAACCTCTCCTCGAGGCGTGCCTTGGCGGCCTTGCAGGAGGCCACCTTCTTGTCGCGGGTTGCGAGCGCGTCGGGCCCGCCGGAGGCCACGTCCTTGAGGTCGACGTCGAGGGTGTAGCGGGTGGGCATGAGGTGGGTGAAGTTGACGAGCTTGAGGAAGCACTTCACGCGCGACTTCTTCGCCGTCTTCTTCGCCGAGTCCTTGCGGATCACCTTCTTCGGGTACTTGGCCAGGCCGGCGACGAGGCAGTGCCCGTAGGGGCGGTCGCGGGTGCCCTCCTCGAACACGCGCACGATCACTGCCTTCCGCCCGGCGAACCGCCCCTGGAGGAGGATGACCGCCTTGCCGGGCTTCAGGAATTTCACCATCTTCGCCTGCTGCTGCTGCTGCTGCTGCTGCTGCGCCGCCGCCGCCGCCGCCGCGCGGGTGGGTTAGGGTTTGTGGTGGTGTGGGAAATGGGGCGGTGATGGAGGGGCGGAGATTATATAGGGTGGCGGCGCTAGGGTTTTGATGATGGTGAAAGGCTTTGGAAGGTTGGATTTTGATCGTACGGTGGTGAGGGAATGGATCAGGCTGGGCCGGGCTTGCGTTCTGCTTGGGTTTCGTTGGGCTTGTCGGTCGCCCAACCACGCCAATATTCGGTGATCACAGCCATGATTATTCTCTAAAAATAAAAATCAAAACTGTGGTACCATTGATCCCAAAAAAGAGGCTGTGGTAACATGGAAGTGTTTGGCCTGCAACACTACTAAATTTTGTTTTCATCTGGAAAATCCTCATTTCTGTGACTCTGATATGCGGGGCCACATGTCATTTAATAGTAGAGTGATCCTAGTTAAAGAATCTATACGATCAATCTAGCATTCGAAAAAGAGGATATTACATTGAGAGTTTTGATTATAACATAAGTATTATTTATCCAATAGTAAATAGCGGATTTTATTTATCCTTGAGGGGTTTTGTCATACCGACTAACTTGGACGATTACAATGAGTTAGTTATAAACAAATCACTTTTGATTTTCTTCCGATGTACAATATGGCTACTAAGACGAGGACATTACACGGCAATGGAGATCATCAACAATATACTTTCATTGTCGCTTGTAGTCAGCGATCAATAATTCAAGACACCGTTGAAAGGTACGAAGTCAAAAGCGAGGAAGATAAAGAAGCCCGGTACGTTGTGGACTCATGGACTTGATGGTATAATATTATTCCTCTTTACAATATAGTTGAATTTATATTTCTCAACAAAGGGAAATCTACTGCTATTTGTACCTTAAAAAAAATACTGTTGTCTCTTCTCTCTTTCTGGTGAGTCCGGCTGCTGTTTGGATGAAAACTTTTTTTCTAAGATATATATGGTCGTATGATCTTTCTGGCCAAAGAAAAAACTTAATTTCCACCAAAAATTCATACTAGCATACACAAGAATATTCATGCCACATTCGTAAGCACATTCCGTCTTCTCTCCACCCTATTTCCAACACGAATATATGTTTACCAATTGGATTCGACTGAGCACAAGGCAGCTGGCGCCATGCTCGTCGTAATTCAGCTTGAATTTTCGGAAATGAACAGGAAAATAAGCTACAAGTAGAACAGATAGGTAAAGAACAAGATAAAAGTTAGTTTTTCTCTGCTTCTCATTACCTCCGCTGCGGGTTATATACTCCCAAGCTGTTAATCACGGCATTAAGCCAACATATAGTTTAACGGTCAAACTGTTTCATTACATAACCAGGAGGAGCTAACAAGTGACAATAAACAGTAGAAAAAGTAGCATTTTTCTGAAAGGAACACAGCCGTGGGATTGACCTGGAATCATCTGAGCCACTGAAGATTACAGCGGAGACGACAAACATTTTACGCTTTCTCCCAAGTTCCCTGAATCTTCAGATACCTGCAGATACAGTAGTATTCAGACAGTAACAGAGTGTGAGGTCCTGGCAGTCAACGTCTCTCGAGATCCAACGGACCAGATTGCTCGTCCTCCTCGTTGTTCATACCTCGAACGTGGTGATTATGCAGATAATAATGTCTAGGGCGCTGCCTGCTTTGTATGCATAGTTCTTAATTAAGATCCAAACGTAGGATGATAGGATCCAACCCGAGATCCAGTGTCTTACAGGATCATATAGGACATTCACAATCATCAAAAGTTAAGATCAACAATGACATTGAAATCATACATTGATGTTTCACTCTGGAGCCCAAGTTAGAGAAAGAAAAATTTTACATAATGCACAACATGCAGCCAGCGATTCAACCTGCTCGCCAGTCACCAACAAACAACGTACGGATTGGACACCAGGGCCTATTTGATTGCAAGTATCAATGGTTTCTGAAATCTACAAGTTCCCATGTAATACAACGAAAGAATGGCCGATGGAATCTTCATCTTCTCAACCAAAACTGCCAGAATGTTGGCACTGCTAAGACTCCTCTGCTATTCACATGTTCTTTTACAAATGTCGGAAGATTTCTTTCTGCGGCGAAAGTAGAGCAAATTAGATCTGAATATACGATCAAGCTGGGGCAGGTGAACTCTGTGGTGCTGCAAAGTAGTCCTCTTCGACATTCCTCAGTAGATTGTCGCTACCTAAGCTGATATACCAAGATATGGATCCTCTATCCAAAGGCCAAGGCAATGCTGAAAGCAAAAGAATAGGTTTTCCCAGATCAAAAACATGTCTTACCAAAATCTGTTATGGATAAGAAATATGAAACTACATCACTTCTAACAGCTTTGAAGGAACAATTTCAGTTTGAATGAGCACTTGGATCAGAGAAGAACTAAAACATGTATCTACTTTATTTTAAAAGTTATGGGAATTGGCATTAGTTAAGAACATTCTGCTACTTGTTGGTTAAGCACATAGTTGTTTTCAGAAGAAGAAAAGAAAATGTTATCTTGGAAAATATTGATGCCTTCCAAGTTATCATTTCTTTCTTAGAAAATTGGAGATATTGGTGATTCAGCTAATAGGATATATTTTGACATAAGTGCCACATGTCCATAAAACCAGGAAAAGAAAAGCTGAATGACTATAACCTGCAGCACTGGCAGCTTCTTTCTCCTTTGCTGTGTGCAACAAAATTGTTCCAGTAAGGATTGTTAATAGGCCGCAGAATTCCGAAGCAATACTGCTTAAACTTTGACCAGCCCCATCCTGCATTTAAATGAGCAAAATAAGTTGCAAATTCGACCCTTAGGATCAGCAAGTCCTTGTTAATTAACTAAACATCTAGAGTTGTCTTTTTTACCTTGAACATAATTCCACTTGCCACTATCGTAAGGGTCGTAAACATTACATAATAAATAGGAGAAACAATTGCTAAATCAAAGGTATCCAGTGCCTGCAAAAGTGGAACAAGATCAGCATAACCTGAAAATAGAAATACACTACAATTATCATAAACTAACTAAACCAAGTAAAAAAATGATACTTTATGTTTTCTCAATAGCCGTGATGAAAAATCAGAATAAGCTTAATGCAAATAAGTAACAAATCCTTGAGAATCAAAACCTGTGAAGTACAAGCTCATGTAGATGAAATCAAGCAAAGCATATTCGCAGGTGCAGCAATTAATTAGTAGCAGGAAAAAATGTGCTTACCTTGTTGAGGTAATTTAGTTGAGAAACTGCACAGATAATTGCAACCATAACAAAAAGCCAAGTGTGTGGATAAGCATACTGGTTCATTCCGTCCAGTGTAAGCTTTATGGCAACACCAATGGCTTTGATGCTAACGACCTACAAAGCCACGGAAGTCGGTAAAAACAAAATCCCTGCTGTTAGGCTGCGCATCTGATAGTTAAACTACACTTACTGTTAGTGATCCCATTGAAGAGCAGATACCCAGATATATCAGGATGTTTGTCTGACCATATTGAGGTTCAAAGAAGATTACTAACGCTGCCACGAGTAACAATGTTGTTGCTGCATATGTTAGAAACCCTGCCCATGTTTCACACCACAATATGGAGAAAGCTTGTCAGACATGTAGCTGCAACTAACGTAAGGTGCATGATAGCAGGTCGATGACTCACCTGGTTGAGTAGCTAGGTTCCAGATTTCTTCTACAGAGTTAGGCATGTGCTCTTCAGGAGCATGTATGACGACAACAACTGAACCTACTATGCACGATATACAACCAAGAATGCTGAGCTTGTCAAGACGCTCCTTCAGCACAAAGTGCGCTAACACTGAACTGCCCATTTTTAGAAAATTTGTATGTCAAGCACAGGAGAATCAAACAGTATTGAAACTAAAGGTATTGGTTTTGGAAATTCACCTCACGATTATGCTTAGTGCTCCGAGAGGAGTTACAAGTACAGCTGGTGCGAAGACATAAGCAACAAAGTTTGCGACCTCCCCAAGCAGCACTTGTGCAGGCCAACACTAAGGAAATTTAATTGCATAGTTAAATCAAAATTGACTGCAAATTTTGTGTAGAATGAACATACTTGTGATCAATCCAGCCCACCAGAAAGGCTCCAAAAGATAAGTGTATCCTCCACCACCTGTAATTTAGAAATTGATGAGACACTTAAGCTGCAATGGGAGGAAAATTGCCCACAAAAAATTCTGAATTGAGTAAACCTTCCCATATAGAATCCAGAAAGTAGATGAAACAGAAAAAAAAACTTTGCCTTTTTCTTTTTGTCTTGCCAACTATGCTAATTAAGTATACATGAGATTAATAGGAAACAAGACATCTGAAAATCAAGAAATTCTGGTTCATATCTCATAAATTCAATGAACTAACTGAACTATGTTGCATCAGCAATTCAGCATGTATGCCATAGGATGTGTGGTAAAACAGGTCATAATATTTTACCGTCATTGCAAATTTCTTGACCTAGAAAGAAAAAGGCAACTCCAATCATGCATTTCCAACTTACAACCAAGACAGATCCTGTTAAGTTCTTCTTTTAAGTTATGTTTATTTTTCGTCAAGGCTCTCTCTATTCCTAACCCATTTCTCACCGTTCATGTTCTGATCTTCCCCAAGATTCTCATGATTCTCATCAGCCGTACCGAAACATGATATCAGCTGATGGTTGACTGTCATTCAGTACGGAACTCCCTCCCAGGCAAGGCAACAGAATGGACATCGTCTTCCACCTTCAATCAGCAAGAGCTTTGTTGGCGTCCAGAAGATAGCAACAACCACGCATGTTTCTGACTTTGACTAACAGCCGCCCCCAATGGCCCAATCGCGCGGGCACAGCAACGATGGGTCAATCAAACCAAACCAAAGACCGGTACGCCGTTCCATTATCAAATCTCGGGATACTATGCCCTGACCCAAACGCCATTGCTCCGATAAATCGACAGGAGCATCGAGATCCAAAGCATTTGTTTGCCGGAGCAGAGATTAGATGCAGTCTCCGTCAAAATTGACATTAGACTGGCCAACGCTAGGTACGAACCAACCAGAGGATCCGAGAAGTAACCCGCATTGGGAATCCGTCGAAAAAAGAGAGGAAATTTAAGCAACGGGTCGCGACGCAAGTGGTACCTGCGCGGAGGCCGCACTTGCCGGCGCGCATGAGGCCGATCTTCTTGAGGATGAAGCTGGAGCCGATAAATGCACTGGAAGCCACCGCCAGCGCCAGCCCCTTGGTGTTGTCCGACATCCCCATCCCCTCCTCCGGCCGGCCGCGACGGTGAACAGGAGACGGATCAGAGCCCCAGAAACGGAGCTACGCACGGCGGCGCAACAATCCCTTCCCCTCCCCTCCCCTCCCCTCCCGCCTCCGATTCCGCGCGCACGAACCGGTGGCGCCCTCTCCCGCTCCTTCCTCCTTTCTGCTGCGTCGTGCTACGTTCTCTCTCGTTGTTGCCGGCCGGCCGTTGGTTGGTTGGTTCGCGGGTGCTTCGGATGACGTGTGGGTCCCGGAGCATCGGGGCCACGCTGTCAGCCAGTGGATTCGCACGGAGGGAATTCCGATTCCTCAAAAGAAGATGAAGAAAAATGTAAAATGCTCATCCAATTTGTCGCCCATGTTCGAGTTAGACCTGTCTTCTTTAAAAACCTTGAGTCTGGATTCTTAAACTAGCTTTTAGTTTATCAGAGGTTGAAACTATCTACATTCACGTCATGTCCGATGAATGGCACCCGTGAGGTCGTGACAGTTGAGGTGCCTTAGAGCAATTCTAACTCTTTTCTTAAAATTGGTTTCCTATATCTTCATATAAGGAACCTCTCTAAAAGATTCCTTCTCTATTTTACCTCGCGCTCCAACCCATTCCCTAAATCTCGTTCCCTATATTTCTCTTACCTATATTTTATTAATATTTTATAACTAACAAGTTATTTGTAACTAACAATCTCTCAAATCTCTCAAATATCTCAAATTCCTCTACAATCTCTAATTTTCCTCTCCCCTCCCTACTCCCTCTCTCTCTCTCTCCATATTCTCCCCACCACATCTCATCTTCAACCTCCAGCTTGTCGACCCCCTCCTCTCCACCTCCTCCTCTCCCGGCCTCCCATCGACCCCCTCCTCTCCACCTCCTTCGGCTCGACCTCGGGGAGGGAAGCCACGGCGGCAGCCGACCGTGCCAGCAGCGGCGGCGGTGCGAGGAATGACGGGCAAGAGGGGTTGTAAGCGGCGGCGGCAGCCCGACGTCCTCCATGGCAACGGCAGTGGCGGGGGGATGCAAGCGGCGACCACGGCGTCTCCATGGCAGGGGCGGCGGCGCGAGCTTGAGCAGCGCCCCGTCCCAGCCTCCCGTCGACCCCCTCCGGCCCGACGTCCTCTAGATCTGCGGGGGGCGCGGGGATGCAAGTGTTGCCAGCGGCGGCGCGACGAACAGTGCGGTGGCGGCAGCGGGAAGCAAAGCAGCGCGGTGATGGCAACAAACCTACCTCGCAACGGAGGTTTCCGAGGGGACACGGGTTGTGGCGAGCGGGGAAGCCGTTGCTCGATACCGACGCTTCTCCATTCTACCAGTTTGCTGATCGATGGGGAGTGTATGCCGAGTCCACACATTTGCCGAACGGGATGCTGAAAGGGTTGGAGCTCTTTTTTTCCCCAAAATCGGCATATATGGCGATAGCGAACGGGATGCCGAAAGGGTTGGAGTTGCTCTTAGGGCCTGTTTGGTTGGGTTGTGGCTGTTGACAAAACTGCTGTTGGCTGGCTGTTTGGAAAAAACTGCTATGGCTGTAGGAAAGTGACCATATGGCTTTTGGTTGATCCAAACCATCTACAGTATTTTAGAAAATGAGCACTGAAGTTTCAGCACATTGCAAAATGCTGGCAGAAGGCAGCTTTCCAAACAGCTGAATTTACACTACAAAGCCCACAGCTACCGTTGGCAAAAACTGCTAAAAAGCTGGCTGTTTGGTTGGGCTGCAGTTTTTTTCTAGTAAAAAGCTACTGAAAAGCTGGCCGTTTGGTTGGCGGCTGAGTTGGCTTGGTATAGGAGAGGGGGCAGAGAGAGGCAGCCCGCCGAACACGACGGTGTCGTCAGTAGGATCAGAAGGGTTTGCCAATAGCATAATGCACGACGGACCAGCAAAGAGCACACTGAGCGCCGTGGCCCTGAGCCAAAAGAGGCACAGGTGCTTCGAGTATGCTCATGTTGTGGCCTCCTTTTCCATGGTGATGCTCATCGTCGTGCTCTAGTTCGTCGTGGACTACGTGACAAGAAATTCATATTGCACCGAGCAACGTGGCCACAAGGACAGACATCACCATGGTGAAGCAGGAACAGGAGCAATGCACTTCGAGGGCTGTGGACGCCACGAGCACGAACCTGTAACGTTAGCTCTTGGCACCGTGATCATTGGTTTTACGGTATTACTGTTGTGCCTTTTTACATTTCCTTCTAATGCAAAAAGACATGTATTTAGATATATGTTCGAAGAAAAATAGGTTGCATGTTCTAGTTTTGACTGTCTAGATGGAAATAGTGGTTGGTTGGCCGAATCAAGAAGCCGGTGTACGCAACGACGACAGAATGCGTGGAGTATCGTTTGATCGGTTGCATATAGATGAGTTTAGTGACCTGGCGTATCGAAGAGAAGAGATAGCTCCTAATTAATACACTGCTAGTTGGATTAAAGTTTGGCTAAAATATATTTTTTGGACTCTTCCACCGTTAACTAGCATGGCACACGTACACTTACATGCGTTTCAGACACGAGACGTAAAAATGAACCCTTTTGTTGGATGGACTTGTACACGAAGTGACGGTTGTTATCGTCGCTTATACCGTTGTAGACTTGTGGTGCTACTCGGTTGTAAATTTTTCTCTCTCGAGGGAGCACTTGTAAGTCGTTAACGGTGCTCCTGGCAGGAGAAAAATCATTAACGATGCTCCTATAAGTAATAATTAATAATTAATCTGGCGAGGGCATGGGATCATGGAACGTAAAGATCGTAGAAACATCGCTTCTCTGCTAACTAATAATTAATCTGGTGCCGAAGACCGGGGCTGACCAAACCAATGGAAGCAACAGCGACACGATCCAGCCGATCGGACGGCCCAGATCTCGCGGCGGGTGCCGTGCCGTGCCGTGCCTGACGGGCGAGCCGCCGCGTTGGTCGCTTTCGCGCGCGACTCGCATCGCGTCACGGTCGCTGCGGGGCCGCCAATCTGCTCGTGTGCAGATTCCTCCTTTCACACTCACGTCGACGTGTCCGACGCATCCAGTCACGTTGCGTTTTATTTTATTTTGTTTACTAGCACAATACTAATATGTTGTTACAGACTAACTAAATACCCGTGCATTGTTACGAATAAACAAATAAGATTACGAAACATGTCAAATTATCGTTGTCGCGCTCCATGCCACGTCCTCGGCTTCGTCTCAGCTCTTGGTTGAGCTTCGGCTCGGGCATAATTATGAGTTGTTTGCAGGGAGTAGCACCTTGGGCGAATTTGAATTTTTGAATTTAGAGTCGGTGGATGAGGACATCTATTCAGGTTTTGTCACGAGCATATAAATTTGCCAAAATTTTGAGATGACCCCACATGTAAGGATCAGGAGGAGAAAGTACACAGACCGCTATCGCTGATTGACATCTTTATTATATTATATAAAAAGAATATCAAAGAGAAGAAATAAAAGTTCAAAAATAGAACTAAAGGCTGATTCAACTCAATTCCAACAGAAATAAAAAAACATTTGTGATGAAACTCAATTCCATAATATATGTTAGTTAATTACGCGATGGTTGATGAACACGGGGTTCTTCTTCTTCTGGTAGATCCCGATGACCCTCTTAGCATTCAGCGCGGTGTTGATGAACTCATCGAAGGTGATGACTTGCAACATGCCTGCGAAAACAAAGAGAGTTTACATGGGTAATGGTCTGATACGCCAACACTTTTACCTACTGTAAACATCAGTGTATGTAGAATTGTAGATTGATTGATTTCAGAGTAATGATTCACCAAAAAAATACAATTTGATCGGTGAAAAATGCACATACCGTCATGAGATTTGTCACGGAATTCATATATCTGCGTCGCCCTTAGCCTTTAGCTGCTAAAAATCACAAAACCAATTAATATAAAAACATGTTTGTTCGATCGTCACAAATCAATCAAAGATCACTAAAAATGTGGAGCCGGATGAGATGATGTTATATATATGGGGCTCTCACTGATGAAGTGTCTGCTGACATTGACCCACTGCACCTAGAGCGTGCGGCGGTGGGCGGCGCACTCCTTGTGTTCGCCATCTCGCGCTCCAAATCGTGAAATCGAAATTGAATAAAGGCAATTCCTCCTAGAACATCGAGCAAAACCCAATCAAAACCGTATGCTCGCGCCTTCCACGAAATCACGCGAGACCATCGAGTCCCTCACAACAACCAAAAAATCTGACCGCAGGTGAGAGGAGAGCATGGAGTAGAGGCGAGAGAGGTCGAGCAACGCAGATGGAGGGGCGACGGTGATTGGAGCACACTCGTTGGGGAGACGAAGTTTGTTGATCTGTTAAGATATCACAAATTTTGTTGAGCAAAACAAGGAGGAATGGGTGAGTTAATGGTGTTAGTTTGTTGCTAAATTAGTTGTAGATAGATTTACTTTGTTAGAGAGTTAGAACCGGAAGCTAAATTGTGACACCATCACCAACTCAAATATTATAGAATGGTATAGATATATATGAGTTTTTGGAGAAGTTTGTTAGAGAGAGTCTTGAGAAGTTTGTTTGTTGTTGAGATACCAAAAATGTAATCTCAGTTTTTGGAGAAGTTTGTTAGAGAAATTTTCGAGAAGTTTGTTTGTTTGTTTGTTGGTGGTGAAGGTGTGACACCACTATGGATGATGTGACACCACCATAAACACCAATTTGAGGAAGCCAATTCAAGATTTTTTTTGCGAGGAAGCCAATTCAAGATTTTACCTCGGAAAAACAATTTATTTGAGAATCACCGATCGGTCCAATTTCACAAGTACATGCATAGCTAAAATACTAGTCAATATGAATCGTGAAAACAATGGTTACAAACATATGAGTAAAACGAACTGTTTCTTTTCTTTTATCTTTAATAATAAAAGAGTGAGCCCTTTCAATTTCTACATCGTAAAAAATACACACAATTAATTATTACAACATTTAGAAATAGGTATATGCCAATAAACAAACAAGATTACGACAAGCTATATAAAATAAATCAAAAATTCCATAGCATCCGTTTTTTAGCTGGTTGGAGGCGGTTTGTACCTACTTTCTGTCTATTAGGGATTAAAGTTTAATTTGATTCTTTGTGTGTCTTATCAGTGTGAAATATTATATTAGTGGTAGATAATTTATAGGTTAATAAGTATAATAACTTGGTTAATTTTTAAACTCGACGAGTCTAATCTACTTATGGATGTAAAAGTGGAAGGAAGCAGAGAGAGGGAGAGAGGGAGGAAAGCAGCGTGGGAAGCAGTCAAAGTGTGGGAACGAAACACGACGGCGACCAAGGACGAAAACCAAACCCCGAGAGACACAAGTTCCCATTCCGCCTCATCTCCTCCGTTCCCACACCACCTCCGCCTCCGAGCTCCATCTGCCGGCGCCACCCACCAACTCCGACGACCACGACGCCGGCCGACGCCTTGTGCAGCCCTGTCGAGCAATCTCTCTAGGTTGATAATTAGTTAAGTTACCCATGGGGTGCGTGTTCTCGAGTCGGTTCCCCGCCGACGAGGGGGAGGAGCGTGCGCCGCCGCCGTCGATCCAGCCACTCGGGACCGCCTACGACGCGCGCCGCAGCCGCTACGGACCCGGGGACTACGACTCCGGCGAGCTCGCCATCCCGCCTCCGCCCAAGGCGCTCCCCTCGCACAAGGTACGTACTACTAGTACTGCTACTGCCATCGCCTCGTACGGAGCTTACCTTCTTCTCCTCTCGCTCGCTGTGTGCGTGCATGTCCACTTGCTTGAGCTCGGGTTGCAGCGTGCGCGTCACCTCTACTGCGTGCGTGCGTGATTGATTTATGACGAACACTTGGTTCAGCGCCGGCTTGGTTGCGTAGTGTGTTGGCTCGTTTGGTAGCCAGTTCGATCGTGAGAATTTTTTCCAGAAATACGCGTGAACAGGAGGTTCGCTTCGAAGTTCCAATCCTCCTAAGAACGCGTCCAGTTTGCCGGGGATTAATTTGAGGCATTTCTTCCCTCGAGATCAATTATCAAACAGGTGCTGATTCGAGCTGCCGCGATGTACTGGTCATAGTGAAGTATTATTTCACGTGAAGCTGCTGGGCGGTTTAGGTACGTCGATGGAGGTCTTGGATTTCAGTGTAGTAAACTCCGTCAAAAATGGGGAATTTCGATGAACCTTGGGGAATTTATCTGCATGTACTTTCAACGGAGCAGGGGAAGAAATAGGGAGGCAGGTACAAGAAGAAGAGCCAAAATGGGCACAAGTCTGCGAGTCGAGACAGAATGTGAAGTCAAGCTTGGCGGCCCTCGTTTTACATATTCTCAGCTTTGTCCTAGGAGGATCCTTTTACTCAGATGTGCAAGGGTGCTTAATTTACATTCAGGTTACTGTCAACCAAAGTCTACTCATTGGACTGGTCAAATCATGAACTTGGCCACGTTGGTTTACAGTTAGAAGGAAGCACTGGGTATGTAAGAAGTATGGTGAAGTATGACAAAAGAGAAGCAGCCCTGGTGTATGACACTGTCAAAATGTTTACTGGATGATTTGGATAAGCAGTGATAGGGCAATTCAACCTGATTGATACCTCATACCTGGAGATGGCAAATCTAGGCTACATGATACTGAAACTGAAGTATCTGGTTAAGGGAATTCAATCTTATCAGTTGTGCATGGGAAAATATCTCCATTGTTCTTAAAGCATTTGTTCCAGGTCTACTTTTACCTGGCCAATGAGCATCAGGGGGGATCTTCAATAGCACAAAAAACTTGCCATGCACTTCAAATTGGAAAGATCATACTCAAATAATAATATTGTGTTATTTCATAATTTTGCAACCAACATTAATAGGAACAACATATTTAGTTCTAAACAGAAATGTCTTCCTTTCTTAGTTTCTTCGTTACAAGGTAACATATGTTATGTTTCTCAAAGGGACAATGCATCTCTCATTTTCTTCCCTTTGCTTTGTGCTAAAACTTGCTACCTTTCTATGGGATGTTCAAGACATAGAAATCAGATGTTATTACCTGAGAAGATAGCAGTAGCCTTTTTCGCATTAACTCTGACATACTAAGTATTCCAGGTACCGGAAACAGGTACATTTTTAGGAAGAGCCAGCATTGCTGGTCTGGAAAAGGCTGTTGATGTGTTAGATACCCTTGGCAGTGGCATTGCAAGTTTGAATCATGGCAGTGGGTTTCTCTATGGGGGAACAAATCGAGGAAATAGAGTCGATATTTTAGCATTTGAAGTCGCAAATACAATAGCTAAAGGTTCTAGTTTATGGACATCATGCTCCGACGAGAGTATAAAAGAATTGAAGGAAGAAATTTTGCATTCAGATGGTGTGCGAATGTTGATTTCCTCAAATTCCAGTGAGCTCTTGCATATTGCTGCTGTTGACAAATGGTATGATTGGTTAAAAAAGAAGTTGACACCGATTTTTATCCATCTAACTATAATTGTGGTTAATATGGACTTTAAATGGAATCCGCAGGGAAGAACTTGCCATCTTTTCAAGAGAAGTAATTCGATTTGGTGACCTGTGTAAAGATCCCATATGGCATAACTTGGGACGCTATTTTGACAAGTATGCATTTCATTTGACATGTCACTGTCACTATTTACAACCATATCAGCACTTCTTGTTCTTAATACTATGGGTTACGCTGATATGCAGGCTAACAACAGATTTTACGCCCCAGGATCATTCAAAAGAGCACATGGAAACTACTGTCCAGCAATTGATTAGTTTGGCTCAAAACACTTCTGTATGTATGCTATGCCATAAAACTAATCTTCTGTTTTAACTTTAATGTCCTCATTTATATACTTCGGGAGCTGCCTGTACTTGATAATACTTCTTACTTTTATGGAGTCGAGAAGTGGCACTGTCATCATTACTATTGTCTTTCTTCAAATTATTGAACGGATAAATCTCTGAGTGGAACCAAGAATCTTTCAGTAGGTTTTATAACTCAATTAAGTCTCTTACATAACAGCCAGCTAGACATACAGTTTGAGGGCGGATCAAGCTTTTTTCTTGCAATAGTACACTGGCTAGAAGCTTATGCTGATGAATTAGTTCTATAATTGCAGGAGCTTTACCATGAATTGCACGCACTGGATAGATTTGAGCAGGATTTTCAAAGGAAATTTCATGAAGAGGAGTCTATACCAGCAGCTAGACGAGGTACAGCCAGACTGATGTCATTTTTCTTAGGCATGCCTTTTTCTTAAATAACTTCACTAGATGCTAAACATACATGCATATCACTTTTCCAGTATCTCATATGGAAATAATGATTGTACTATGCAAATAAAGACTTCAGTGAAGAGATCTTAATACAGAGAAGTTACTAAAATGAACACTGTAGTTTCCATTAAAAGGGGAAAATGATGCTTATGTTGGTCGTGATGCACCTTTTTTACCCTGAGCTTATATCTTAGTTTAGTAAAACTATTGATAAAGTAAAACATCATATGATGTCTGCCAATATCTCATCCTGAACCTTTCTCATTCCAAGTGAAAACCAATTTTGACACCTCCTGTGATAAATAGACAGGTAAATTAGGATTCTTACATAGGGAACCAGGGCTGAGAGGAAAATTCCATATTTTTAGAGAATGAGCTACAAGAATGGCAATTTGCCTTCCAGCCTGTATTGTTGGATAGATTCTGATAAATACTTAAAACATTATGTCGCAGTATATCTTTTATACAGCCTTTTTTATTCTTGATAGTACCCTTGACACACCATGTATTGCTAAACTTGCTATTAGAGATATTTATTGTATTTAACTTTTGCTGTTTGCAGAGAGTGTTATGATTTTGCATAGTGAACTAAAGCGCCAAAGGAAGCTTGTGAAAAATCTGAAGAAGAAATCCTTGTGGTCCAGATCTTTGGAGGATGTAATTATCTTCAGCCACTTTTGCTTCATTACTTTATACCATGGCTTTCTGTCTGTTGGGTTATGTCTGGTAGCATGCTATTGAGATAGTTTTTTATAAATGTGCTACTCATTTATATATATTTTTTTCTCTCGAAGGATGCTAACATTGCTTTGCTTTATCCTCTATCCAGATTGTGGAAAAGCTTGTTGATATTGTCATATTTCTGCATAAGAAAATCCGAGAAGCATTCAGTGAAGCTGGTAATTAATTATCAATTGGATGCTTTATTGTTCCCACAAAATGTATCTGACAATATCTATATCCTGACACCTCTCTGACTAAACAGTTCCTGTAGGTACTGACTTCATGGATTATGAGCAAGTTCAGAACAAAAGGCTAGGTCCCTGTGGTCTGGCACTACATTATGCTAACATTATCAATCAGATTGAAAATATAGTAAGTTAATGTGACGACCCATGCCATGTTTATTCTGTCTGCTTGATGTCCCAGCATTAATATCTATCTATCTCCTAGCTGCAAAATACCAATTCCAAAGATATTCTGAAACGAACAAGTTACAACATCATAGCACATATGTTGTATTATCAAAGTCTACATTTTCAGTCTTTACTCTTTACCCTGATATTGGTGATGCTTCATTCAAGAAAAGGCATAAAGTTCTGAATATATATGTGTACATATGCAGGTTTCTCGACCACTCTCTCTTCCTCCTAGCGCTAGGGACAATTTGTACCATGGACTTCCAATAACAGTGAAGTCAGCTCTGCGATCACGGTTGCAATCATTTAATACTGAAGAGGAGGTTTGTCTTATACAACTCTGCAGAAGGAAAAAATGATTCATTTCCATTGTATTATTTATGCACATGGAATCTGTAGTAGAAATATAGAACTGATAGGTTGAGCTTAACACTAGTAGGGTTTTATTTTATGTCTGTTTCCATAGACATGATTCAGTTCTGAAGCACTGGGAGTTGAATTGTCCATGTGAGCGGCATGACTACAAGATATACAAAGGAACACATACATGGCATACATATTCTAGAATGTGATAGGCATTTTGCATATATTTTCTTGACAAGAGCCAGGACTTGATTTTGCTGCTATTATTGGTACTTCAAGGCGCACACACTAGTAACTGTGATCCTTTGTTATTCTCTGCAGCGTACTGTAGCTCAAATCAAGGCTGAAATGCAGAAAACCCTTCGCTGGATTCTGCCAATCGCAGAAAATACAACAAGGTGGGTTGGGATTTTTATCAATCGTTCTGACTTGTGGCCACAATCTTTCTCCCTCCAAATAACCACTGTTTTCATGCTTATAACAGAGCACATCAAGGTTTTGGATGGGTCGGCGAATGGGCAAACCTTGGGTAAGTATCAAACTGTGATTTCCTCATCTTATTCCCTTTTGAGTTTCCCACTGATAATATAGCACCAATTAGTCCTCTCGGCAACACAATCTAACATAGCGATTTTACAGGAGTGACATGGACGAGAAAGGTTCCCGACACAGCGTCACCCGCATACAGACGCTTCATCATGCGGATAAAGCAAAGACAGAGCAACACATGCTCGAACTGGTGGTGCTGCTCCATCATCTAGTGGTCCAGGTGAAGAGCAGAGGCTACGGGCAGAAGTCCACAAAGCAGGACCGGTCTCGATCCTGCAAAGGATCGAATCCGCAAGCTGACACCAAGCACAACACATCCCCAATGAACAACGGTAGTACATGTCCAAGCCCATTGTCAGACTCCGAACGTGAAACTCTGGACCATCTGAGCTTCAAGAGGACGACGAGCTACGGGAGAAGCAAGAGCTGCGAGCCTCCGCCTAACAGAGGCAACAAGGCACATCGGAACTGGGATTCATGCCGGAGCCACGGCAACTCGCCGGCGAGGGAATTCGGTAGGAACTCAGCTTCAGGGCGGTACCAGGCAAGGGATCTGGATGTAATAGATGGATTGGATAGACTGACTCCATTTTGATGGGAGATATGCTGCACAAGATAGTTATTCTTTTGCCTCCTTCTTCCGGCTCATCAATCGTATATATCTTGTATATGTGTGATCTACCTTTATATATATATTCCCTTAGTCTATGTACATACAGAATATAACTTAGATATTATAGTTGGGTGATTTGAGTGGAAATATAGCAAGATCACAATTCACAAGTGATGCTCCATGCCTCGTACTCATCTTGTGTTCTAGCCCCTCACTGTGTGTGTTACAATCATTTCCTGCTGAGATGAGTCATTGTCTTCTGCCCCACCTTCTGCCAGATTTTTGTCATTGATCTGATTATTCTTATCTTGCTCTCCCCAGACTTACAATCCATCAAGAGATTTTTCAGCTCAGCTGTCAGTTGCAATGTTTCCAAGTTGCATGTTGAGCTAGAACTCTACACCGACGCCCCGGCTCTCCACCACGAATTGCCTCGGTATGGTCCAAGTTTATCCCCCAGATCCAGGTCTCCTCCCTGTCTTATCCGGATTTATGCAAATGCAAACATTTCCATTGCCGGCGACGTCCATGTCCACCACCCAGTTGTACGCCGGGGCACCGGCTTCCGCGGTCCGCGCCATTTACCCGTCGCCGTCATGCGTGTGGACGGCATCTTCGAACCACTCTCCAAGGCGATTACTCCATCAGCTCTGCCCGTGCCATACCTTATGTTGATAATAATGTGAATGTTGTCGGCGCAGTCTAGATGCACTCATCTTACAGGACCAAGATATACCATAACTTCTGAGTTATGATCGGCTGTGTGCATCAATCCATATAGAGGTCGAGGGTAACACCTCTATTTCAGGCCATCTTCTGAATTCCGATGGATGTATCGAGAAGCAAGTCAAACATATTGACAAACACTAGATGCGAGCCTTGTAATACTATTCTCTGAACAAGATACTAGTTTAAGACAAACAATCATGGATCATCTGCAGATCGAACACAGAAATAGGCGTGGGACATTCTAGATGCAGAACAAAAACAGGTTCTTCCTGGTCGTCACAATTGCGGGCCGAAAAATCAGAGGTCACAGCAGTCATTACACAGGAGTTAGCTTTCACTTTCAGCTAGCTAGTGGGTGACAGGCACCAGATTCAGATAACCACAAACAATAGAATAAGTCCCTCAAAAGTCAAAACAATTTACAAAAATATGACCACATCCAACAATGATAATTCCATCTAACATATCTGCGTCGCAAGAGCTAGCTCAGCTGGGCCATTCGAAAACGATGGAAAATATGGATCCAGTTTATTACACGATTTTGGCTTTGCAGTATAATGGAGGGACCAGGGATCAGTCGACTAAGAAGAAATTCTCAGTGGATGCCACGAGCTCTAGGATCATCATTCAACGGTTAAACAAAAACAAAGAAAAAATAATGATTGTTAGAGTGAAACAAAACAAAAAGTTTATATCGTAAGTCGATCGGATGCTTAATCTTGGTCGACTGACATTTAAGAGTTTTCGGTCGATTTAGCATTAGCAAATCTGATAATACTACAGAAAGGTTTATTACGAGATAGATTTATCTCGAGCATTGATTTCTGATGGTCGACCTGCGGATGCGAGTCCCTTTCCTCCTTGTTGGGGAAGAGAAGATGGCATGGTGACGACAATGGTAGTGGCGTGAAAGCAACAGCCTAGGAGAAGGAAACACACTGGTGTCTGACTCAGCAGAAGCTCACATATAATCATCTCTGATAAAAATAAATCCTGCCGAAGATAATATCAAGCACTCGCCGTACAAGTGGCACCACAAACTCCTCACCCCGAAATCCCTATAAATTCACCACCTTTCCTGCTCTCCTCGACGAGGACAGACACACTGTCACACTGATTCTTCAGAGTGCAAGGCTCTTCGAGAAATCAAGAACTGAGAACGGATCAAACGGGGGGAGGCGGCAGCAGAATAATTTGATGGCGACGACGTTTGCATCGACGGCGGGTGCTGCTGTAATCGTTGTGCCTCGCCCAGGACGCGTCGCCGGAGCTCGGCGTTCCCTGTGTGTGGCGCGCGCGTCTGCAGCGGTAGCGGCGCCACCGGCGGCGGCGGCGAGGACGCACTACGAGGTGCTCGGGGTGGGAGCGGGCGCGAGCAGAGGGGAGATCAAGGCGGCGTACAGGCGTCTGGCGAGGGAGGTGCACCCGGATGCCGCTGGAGGGAGAGGCGCCGGCGACGAGGGGTTCATCCGGCTACACGCGGCCTACGCCACGCTCGCCGACCCCGACGAGCGCGCGCGGTACGACCGCGCCGTGGCCGGGCCCGCAGCGATGCGGCGGGCTGCGCCGGCGTTTCGCCGGCGGACGTGGGAGACGGACCAGTGCTGGTAGGACCGATCACGCGCGGCGTCGGGATTGCCGGACCACCGGCCTGGTGGTCGCCGGAGGAAAAATCACCTCGGCTACTGCACACCGTCCGATCCAGATTAGACGCCCCAGATCGAGTATGGAGGAGGAGCTGGACGGCGATGCGGACGTGCGATCTATGTAAATTGCGACACGAAGAGAGGCGTTTTAAAGATCTCCTGTGCGTGTTCCATCAGCATGAAATATGCAAATTAATTATCTACTGTAAATTAATGACCAAGAAATATAGCTCTTTTGCTTCTAGAATTATTACTGTCAAGTATCTATGATTGGGAACGTGTCCCTATGGTGAATTCACTGAATTATTTATTCGGCCATGGTTGGAAAAAGAAAAACCTTGAAGCCTTGAAGGAGCAAGGCAGGAGGGAGAGGCTGCAAAAGGGTTTAGGTTAAATGTTGAGAGATCCTATCGTCATGAACATGAATTCAAGGCTTAGTTTCTCTTAAATTGATGGTTGAATGCGACGAATGGTTGTTTATCTTGTCGTGGAGGCATAATTTCATTCACTAAAATTTAAATCTTAATGCCCGTATTTACACACGTAAATACATGTCAGTAAAAATTAGTAAAATTTATAGATGATCTCCGGTCTCTATCAATTCTAGTGTATGCGTGTGGGATACACGTGTAGTGATATATGTGCATATATATGTCTTCCTTATAATCATAAAAAGTAGCATTTCTAGAAAAAACACTAATAGCTCTCAATAAGAAATGGATTCCTCATCTCAAGAAAATAAAAGTAAAAGTTAGCGAATCCTCCAATTACACGTACACCACCATGGGAGTCCATCGCAAGGAGAGCTGGGGCATGCAGGGGGAGCCTTCTCGGGCTGGGCCGATTTGATAAATTCTTGGGAAAAAGAGAGGTAAAGTCTGATAAATTCAAAAGCTCGATCCATTGCTGCAAATGAACGTAGTCCAAGAAAAAATGGCTCATCTAATTTTTCCCCCAGGGGAATCAAGCTTTATAACTCCTATAAAAGGGTCACAGTCAGCTTAAAATAAACTGCGACACACGCGCCGAGGCCTGATATAACCAGATATCAGTATACCTATCAACTCTAAATTAGCTAAAAGAACAAGGGCCCCCGCGTCGCTCCCTGGGGCGGCTCGGGCGGAACCCTAGCCGCCGCTGCCACCACCCCCTCGCCCCCCCCATTCCCCCTCGCCGCCGCCGGAGGACGCCGCCGGGCAAAGCCCGCGCGGAGGACGGCAGCGGCGGGGACGACTCCGCCATTGCCGTCGGAGCCTTCCTTCGGGCCACCAGGCGGTGAGGGTCCTCTCCTCTTTGGCTTCGCCCTCGTCGGAGCAGCTGGGTTGCTCTTCCTGCCGCCGGCGCCGGGGCGTGCCTTGGGATGAGCGGCTGGCCGTCCTCTCGCCACCGCTGTTGCCGTCTTGGACTGCTCCACGTCACCTTCTTGGCGGGTAGCAGCGGTGCTGGGCGCTAGCTGTGGATGCTGACACCGGCGGCTGCAAGAAGAGGAAGAAGAAGAATGGCGGTGCAGCTGCAGGAGGAGGCCGCCGAAGTAATGGTGGCGAGGCGGCGGCCGGGGAGTGCCGCGGCCCTTTTCCGCATCCAGATCTGGATCCCAGGGCCTCGGGCGGCAGCTGGCGGCGGGCAGGGCTGGGCCAGGTGAGGTCTCAAAGCCGGCGTGGTTGGGCGCGGTGCGGCTCGCGGGCGGAGGGCTGCGGCGCGGGGCGGCGTCCATCGGTGAGCTGTGGCGAGCTGCAGATGCAACGAACTGTGGCAGGGCTTCGGTGATGCGGTGCGTGGCTGCAGGCTGCGGCGGGACGGTGTCCCTGGTTGGCGACTGCTAGAGCGACGGCGATGACTCGAGATGCGCGCCGTTGGCAGGTGATGTGCATCGCGGACTCTGGTTGGCTTTCCGACGTTTCAATTGGGTGTTCCCGTGCGCCGGGCCCACCTGGACGCCGTGAAGTCGAAGCTGCTGCGTCGTGGAGGGCGACAAGGACGGCAACGATGACTTGCGCCAGTGGTGTTCCGGTAGGCGGCACGCTGCAGTTTCGACAGAGGTCTTGGCCGACGAAAGGTCCAGTGATCGCGGGGATGCTGGGTTGGCATCCCCGGGTCTTGGTGGATGTTGGCGTTGCGACTTGTGCGGCAACGACGGTGGTGGCGAGCGGAGCTTGGGCGTTGCACGGAATCGACCGCGGATAGCCTTCTGACGTCGACGGTCCGGTGTGTCGGTAGGGTTTCTGTGCACCTGCCCTCCTTTGGCGGTGACATGGCGGCGACGATGACATGTGATGGGTGGCTTCGGTGGGCGATATTTTGCTGCCACGGTGGGCTTTGTCGGGGTGAGGCTTGCAATCTCCCTCTGCGAGGCTCGTCCCCAATCGGAGTTGCCTTGTCCTCGACGCTGTGAGTCATGTGAGGACTTGACAATATTTGTGATGAATATTTTACCATCTTATGTGGAGTTGACTCTTTTGGTTGCATGAATTCGTGGTTTGAATTACATGTTGTGTGTTTGATAAGATTGAGTTTCTCAATTTGTCTCAAGGAAAAATTGAGTGGATGAAGGATTTTTCTCGACTGACTTGGGTCAAGTTGAATACTTGTGCTCGCAACGCTTTGCTTGGTCTATTGTGTGCAGGTGCGAGTTGGGTGCGGCGATGGTTCGGCCATATGGACCGGCATGATAGCTTGGAGGGCTGAGATGCGGTCAAGGAGGTGGCGACGACATCGTGCGGCTTAAAAGCATGTACGCGGATGACAAGAAAGTGGGTGGAGACGAGACGTGAGGACCAAGTCAGTGCGAGGGCGTTTTGGTAAAAACGCGGAAACCACCAAAGCTCAACTAAGAAACTGCGGCGGCGGCCGGAAGCGGTTTAGGGTTGGTAGCTTAGGGTGGAAGGAAAATCGAGAGGTGGCTAAGCTATTTAGACGCTTTGGGATGCGTGCTAGGTAGTTAGGCCCATGAGGGCATGAGGCCCAAGAGTGGAAGAGGGGGTTGTCCCTCCCCACTATAAATAGATGATGAGGGTTTTCTTAACCTTTAACCCTTTTGATTAGCTTTTGAGAGCTGCACTTGATGAAGTGCTTTGCCTAGATGAGAGGCTTGTAAACCCAAGAAAAACCCACGAAAACTCAATACAAAAAGATTTCCTCAATCCCTATGTGTTCTTGAGTCATTCTCTCTTTGAATCCTTTTGATTTTCGTTTTCTTGATTTTCTTATGGATTGATCCGTGGTATGGCAAGTAAGTGATGGGAATATCATCTCCATACTGATCCCATCCAAGCATACTCAAGGATTCAACCATTCCCTTCAATATTTTGAGTTTTCCTTGAGAAAAGGGCAAGACATGTGATTTTCGTGATTGATCTTTGTAGAGGGGCTAATCCTGTGGTTTAGGGTTAGGAATAGGTTGCTAGGACATGTGAGAAGACACCACATTGATTTGAGATCAAAATTCCTCACGAGCTTCCTTTTCCCCCAAGTTTACTCTTTCTCTCATTTCTTGGGCTGTTTGGAGAAAATTGGATAAAGGTCTTGACTTGAGGAGTTTTTATGGAAATCAACACTTGATTTAGACTCACAAGACCTTCATACACCTCTCTGTCAAATTTGGTTTGATTTGGTTGGGTGGATTTTGAATTGGTTCAAAAATTGGATTGAAAACGCAGTTCTGGACCAATCTGCCTGTCACACAGCTGTGACCTAGCTGTGTCACCGGCTGTGACACTCAGCTGTGTCACATAGCTGTGTCACAGGTGTCACACAACTGTGACACAGGTGTGACACACAGCTGTGCCACAGGTGCAAGTTTCTGCTGTTGCAATATTTTGACCATAACTTTTGCATCTGAACTCAGAATTCGGTGAACTTGGACTTGTTTCGAAGCTATCGACGAGCTCCACGTCACCAAGGACATTTGAGAATTTTTCTCCAAACCAGCTGTGTCACCCAGCTGTGCCACAGGTGTGAGCTACTGCTGCTGTTTCGGACGATAACTGTTTTGATCATAACTTTTGCGTCCGAACTCGGAATTCAGTGATCTTGGACTCGTTTCGAAGCTATCGACGAGCTCCACATCACTAAGCACTTTTGGAAATTATACCACTGAACCACCTGTGTCACCCAGCTGTGTGACCCAGCTGTGTCACCGGTGTGAGACATTGCTTTTCTAGTTTTGCGGTGTTCTGTCGAGCTATTTTCGCTGCGTCTCTTCTGTCACTTATAGTAGCACCTTAGTTGCTATTTGTATTTGAATTTGGAAAAGAAGTTTCAAGAAACCGACATTCACCCCCCCTCTGTCGGAAGCCACCGATCCAACAGACGCGATGGCCGGCTGTTTGGCATGGGCTTGCTTGATCTTCGTGTATCTGTGATTGTGCTTCGAGGCTTCGATGCCCTCTGTGGCGAAGTCGGAGTCGTCGGGTTGTGGTGGCAATGGGTGATGACGATGACGTCGTGGTTGGCTTCGCTGTTTTGTTTCTTCGTTGCGGTGTGCGGCGTGTTGTGCTGCTGGCCAGGTTGGTCAGGTGCCCTGAGCCATGTGTGGCTATGGGCGTGTAATAGCGGTTTTCGCCAGGTTTTTCTCAATTAACTGGGCAACTTTGGTTTTCACCCAGTTTTCCGCTAATTAACTGGATAACTCTTTTTCGACTTAATTAATCAATGCATAATTGCATTCGAAATTTTTTTAGCTAAAACATAAATTACTCTATTATAATTCCGACTCACTTTCTTAAGAAAAGTCTCACGATTCCCAGCTATCATCATTCGTATCTCAGTCAACAGATAAGCAGCATTGTGCAATCTATATAAATGATTACCGGAAGAGGTGTCCAGTGCAAAGCCAATGCCAACCCTTCCGTAGCAGCACAAATTTCAGCCTGTAACGCTTGTGAGCAGTGGTTTAGCGAACGCCAGGCAGTGAACACAAGAGCAACAGTTGAATCACGTAAAATCATTCCAGCACCAGCCGAGCCATTCGATGGTTGAAGAACCCATCCACTGATAACCCTCCCCTTTCACTTGGAGGCAATGGCCAAGGAGTTTTGATCGACACATAGGACATGAAGCCGGGAGAGGCACCAACTACATATCTGTTTACCTTTAACGGGGTCACGGTTATCCTTATGCCGGATTTGCAACAATGAAGAAAAATAACCGCACAAAAAACGTCATGATATGGAGGACTCCTGATTTTCACGGTAGAAACGATAAAAATGCACTTGAAAAATGCCACGGGTTCCACTTGGAGGCACACGCCGATCCTTATAAATCCAAAAAAAATTACAAGACCTAATGTGGATTTCCCCAATCTAGAGAGATCAACTCTAGATTAAGGAGCAAAACTCTACTTTTACCTAATACATCAAGTCTAACCCTAATTAGTGAGGGTGGTACGGTATTTATAGTCTAACTCTCCACCTAAGAGATACATGGACTGTGGTCCATTTCACTGCGCGCAGGCAGGTCTAGACAATCCGGATTTGGTCCGGAGGATCTAGGTGGCCGGAGAGTCTGGGTCCTCTCCGAGTGACACTCCGGACTTTCTAGTACGGATCCGAATGCCCACCTGAAGGGTCCAGGTCCTCCACTACTGATCCGGAGGTTCACTCGGAGGGTTCAGGCGGTTGTCCGGATCGGAGGGTCCGGGTCTTCATCTTCAGTGCACATCCAAAGGATCCGAGACAGTAGTCCGGTTGGAGCTAGGCTTAATGCTTGGGGTTACTTCCTCGGTCTCATTGTCATCCACGTTGGATGATCCTTCGTACCTTAGCATGTATAAGATCGATACATTAGGTAGCATATTATTCGTGTTCAAACCAAGTGGAAAGACACCAAGGAGAAGATTCACTTCATGTTGATCTTTGACTCGTGTTCGTGTTATTGGACCAATAAGTGAAGGTGGGCTTGAGCGTGAAGTAGTTTCATCTATGGTGATGTCCGTATCACGTCGTGTAACCTCCACCGATGGCACTACTTTATCATAAACAAAATCATGCCGAAGTTGCCAAATGCGCCAAATAATCATCAAGATTGTCATTCTTTCCTCCGTTGTAGCACCTCCGAGGATGCTGAAAAGCCATTCCGAATCTGAATTCCTGAATACGGCCTTATCGGCCAGAGAGTAGCAGCTTGAGGGCGCATTACCAGAGCATGGAACGAGTCCGGCCTCCTCCTCTTAAGCCACAAAGCTCACCTACTTGCAACTGATCTCTGACCAACAGTTACATCGCTTGACGCTGCACGTTGTTATATAATATTTTCGACATGTTTGTCTCATTACTCCTCCAGTTGTTGAAGGCATGCATATTGACGTTGCATCTCTTAGTTTATACAGTAAATTAAACAATGGAGCTTGAATATATGAACCTTCCTTGAATGCTTCTTCGAATCAACTAGCTACCCCTTAATGTAATACCTCATGATAGCAGTACGTAGCTTAATTACTAATTAGCTGATCGCATGCAACGACATATACTAGAATTAATTTGTTTCGTATGATCCCTTCTCCCTGTGTGCTCCTCTCTCTTAATTTCTCCTCCATGGGAGGAGGAGTACTTCTCCCTCTTCTCTCTCTGCTCTGCCTCTCCTTCCCCCGAGGTCCGTAATCAAAGCGTTAATCTCGTCATGTTCTTGCCTTCAAATATTTTCGAACAGAATTCTTGCAGTTAGTTGTTACTATGATCTTGTGTCATTCCCTTAACAATGAGTAGTTATGTAGTTCTAGTGCATTCTTGATCCTTCTTGCTTAATTTCGATTGTTTCCGGCTGTTAAGCTTGTACTAATCAATGGACAGTGGATTGTAATTACCAGGGGCACGGTCTGCGACGTTCACCATAACCAACAGCTGCGGCTACACCGTGTGGCCAGGCATCCTCTCCAGCGCTGGCGTCTCGCAGCCGTCCACCACCGGCTTCGCGCTCTCTCCAGGCCATTCCCGCCCCGTCGTCGTCGCCGCTGCCTGGTCCGGCCGCATCTGGGGCCGCACGCTCTGCGGGCCTGACACCTCCGGGGCCGGCTTCACCTGCACCACCGCCGACTGTGGCTCGGGCGCTGTCGAGTGCTCAGGCCGCGGCGCGGCCCCGCCGGCAACTCTCGCCGAGTTCACCCTCGCCGGAGGCGGCACCGGCGGCGACGACTTCTACGACGTCAGCCTCGTCGACGGCTACAACGTGCCGATGCTCGTCGCGCCGCAGGCGCCGGCGCCGCCCGCCGCGGCCGCGGCGAACGGGAGCTGCCAGCCCACGGACTGCGCCGCGGACCTGAACAAGTCGTGCCCGGCGGAGCTGAGCGTCGTGGCGGCGACGGGCGCGGGCGCGGCGGCCGGCACGGTGGTGGCGTGCAGGAGCTCGTGCGAGGCGTTCGGAGAGGCGCAGTACTGCTGCAGCGGCGCGTACGGCGTGCCGGCGACGTGCGCGCCCACGGCGTACTCGCGTTTCTTCAAGGCGGCGTGCCCACGCGCCTACAGCTACGCGTACGACGACGCGACCTCGACGTTCACGTGCGCCGGCGCCGGTGGCTACGACGTCGTGTTCTGCCCCGGCACGTCCAGGTGCGTGGATCACCTTGTTAAGAATTTGCACGTCTGCGCATGCATGGATCTTTCCCTTATTTTTGGACTAGCTCGGCACGTCGTGGCTGCGTCCATTTGGCATCTTCACTTCTTTTTTTGGAGGTGCATGTGGACACCATGGCGTGCATGGCTTGTCGTTGACTCGTTGCAGTGTAAAAAGGACTTAGTATTAGGATCAAGATTAGTAATCACAAGCATGAAGCATGCGGGGAAATTTTCAATTCCTGTGGAAACTTAACTGTTTTATGTACCACTCCAAATTTATGTGAGAGCTTGCCCTAAAAAAAAATTATGTGAGAGCAAAAGAAAAAAAGAAGCTTTGACAAATGACAAATCTCAAATGATGTCCCAAAGCAAAAGCGAATAACTGGTTAATTCGTGATTGCCACTTGTTCCGGTCTCAGTCGGAGATGGGATGACACGAAAACTAAGATCCAATTGATTGCTAACCTTGTTCTAATAGGTTGCAATATACATATGCATGTTATTAGTAGTTTTCGATCCAACCATTTGTTGCTGGTCGGTACCACTTGAACATGGCAGTGCCAGTAGCTCGCTTGCAGAAGAAGTTAATTTACCTACGATAATTTACTCCCTCTGTCCTATAAATATAAGACAAATCTTAATCGATTAGAATAAGACTTTGATCGATAATTATTCAATTACGTAGTTTATGTGATATAAAATTAAAATTATTAGATTCGTATTTAAAACTACTTACTTATGATAATGAATTTGTATCACATAAACAATATATTAATAAAGTAGTTAATGGTCAAACCTTGCTTAACCAATCAAAATACGCCTTATATTATGAGACGGAGGGAACAACTACTATTATATATGCTCCCTATATTCTAAAATACGTGACATTATAGATATGTAAATGGTCTTCAAAATGCAACTCTGACAGTTATTAAAAAAAATTGAATTACACAATTATAAATTATTTTAAAGATAAATTTAATGATATTATCTTCATTTGACCAATCTCAATAGTATTTTTATATATCAATAATCAAAATTAGATAAGTTCGACTACATGTTTTATATGATATCATCTATTTTAGAATGGAGGTAGCATATGAAAAGCATGTATAACCTAACATGTCATATGCAGCCTAAAACCTGGCGGGAATGCGGAGGCAGCAGGGTTGCCGCCTACCAGCAGCACCGACCCAGTAATGGTGTTCTCATCGGGGGACGCAGAGCCGACGACGACCAGACACGCCATCGTCACCCTCCTCCTCGTGACCATCTTTCCGGTGATATCAATGCGGTGTTGGTGATCTTAATCCATTATCAATCGCTTTCAGATTCCATAGGTTAGTATGTGTTTTCAAGAGAGATTTGAAAGACAACCTACAGCTAGTTTACATTTTCTTTAAGGCGATTTTAACCTTCAAAAAACAAGAGGCGGTTTAATTAATTTATCTGTGAAGAGCTGGAAAATGTACATGAGGAGAGAGAACCAGAAGACAGCGTTTTTGTTTTCCTTTCAGACAACTAAGGTTGAATTCCAGGCTGCATGATGAATGTACTGAAGAAAAAACTACATTAGATTTTTTGCGACAAAGTTTACGGTCTTCTTTGTAACAATCTTGCACGTACCGTGGGGTGTTGTTACAGGTGTGCAGAGGTTCTTTCATCACGAAATATTCCTCGATTTTTTTTCCTTGAGCTAACAACTTAAGCAAAAAGCCCGAGGTATTGAACCTTTCTTTTCTCAAGAAACAAATCCCCTGGGCTACATCTCCCTCAAAAATATCAAACTTTTCTGTTCCAAGTTTCAGGCCGTGGGAGTGCCAGAGACATATGTAGGTAGCAGTTGAATCCTGAGCGTAACAATGACATCTTCAGGAAATATCATCTTTCTTTTGCTGGTAAAAAAAAGAACTAACGGAAGAAAAGAAAAAGAAGTTACCTCAGGAAGGTAGACATCTGGAAGGATGGCGACGGCCTGAGTGCGTCGCCAACGCTCTCTAACTTGCTCGCCGCCGGCAACGACTCCGTGTGCTGCCGGAAGGGAGGCAGGTTAATGGTTACGAGGGAACAGAGCAATTGACAGATGAGGAACAACCAGAGGAGAGGAGGGGACTCCGGCTCCGGACATTGCTGCTGCTGTCCTATGGAAGCCAACTCAAGACCTCGAGTTGCATTGGACAAAGATGATTCCGACCCAATCTCTTCGAATGTATAGAAAGTTTAGTTCCTCGATCCTTCCGGAAAGATGGGGCAATTTGAAGTAGAGTCAGACCAGAGTGGAATCACTGGTGTTAGACAGCTTCTCCAACAACCTCATGGTGCAGACATAAACACTAACCACGCGTGTTACCGCACTGGTATTAAGATAAGAAATCAAAAACAGTATAGAAAAGGACGCTTCTGGAATTAGGCAACCGCTAATTTGAACTAGCGTATCATCAAGCTAGGTACATGAACAAAAATCCCGTATCATGATGCATTTTCGCAAATGGACGTCCCTCAAAACCATCACATTTCTAACACCGAGACGGTCGCCTTCTGCACCTAGATTAAACAACAGTAGGAGCTAAAAGAGAGAGATCGCTACTACAGCTCGTCCTTGTCGTACTGCTCGTGCTCGGGCTCCTCTTTGGTGGCCTCCTTCTCTTCCACCTCCGGCTCCTCTGCCTCCTCTTCGTCCTCCACCGTCGCGTCGGGGCTCAGGTCCAGGCTCTTCTGCACCGACCGGTAGATGCTGGACGCGAAGTCCTTGGGGTCGGGAAGGTTGAACCCGCTCTCCATGAGAGCCGTCTGGTACACCAGCCTCGCCGTCTGCTTCAAGTTCTCACTCTGCAAACACGCGCATCAAGAAATACACGTTAGCAATCTAGCATTGTCGTTTGCAAAGTGTTCAGGAGTAAAGATAGGTGACTAGAGCTTGTATTTTGTCGGTCTGGGGGGTTTGTACCTCGCTATCTTGGGCGACCTTGTCGCGCAGCTCCTTGATAATGGGGTGCTTCGGGTTGATCTCGAGGACCCTCTTGCCACGCATGTAGGCCTGCTTGCTCGCGTCCGAGAGGGTCTGCGCCTGCATGATCTTCTCCATGTTGGAGCTCCACCCGTACTTGGAGGTCACCACCACGCAGGGCGTGTTGTGCAGCCGGTTGCTGATCTTCACTGAGTCGATGCCCTCACTGTCGAGTGCCTTCTTCCACCAGTCGGTCAGCTCCTTGAAGGACTCCTTGAGGTCCTTGAGCTTGGAGTCCTTGCCGAGCTTGAGGCCCTCCTTGGACACGTTCTGGAACTTTTTGTCCTCGTAGTCCATGAGGTATTGCATCAGGTACTCATCGACAGGGTCGGTGAAGTATATAACCTGCAAAGCAAGATGAGTGTAGTGTTACTTCACAAGCTATATACACATTTCAGATCAACCCTGTTGGGAAGGCCACAAGGGCACAAAGTGATTTCATGCTTATTGGTATTATTCATTTACTGTAAAATCTGAGAAAGGGGTGTGGAGGTTTATCCATGAGTCCGTGGTGGTAAGTACTCTGGCAGCACTGGAGTCGACATGTTGTAATTACATATTGCAGTTCAACATGTATGCGTTGACTTGTGTGCAGGCATTGCAGGCTGGCTTCACATCAGAACTTGAGAATCTAATAGTCTTTCTAATATGGCTGGCGTACCAAGGGATTTCAGTAAAAGTTAAGACTAGGATAAACTGGTTACGGAATATTCTGAATAGTCGCAGACATCAAATGAATCTAATGACATCAGGAGTGCATATATGACTAAATGGAAGAAATACAAGTGCAACGGTGACATGGTTATACTGTACCCAGCTCACAAGTCACAACATGAAGTCGAGAACCCTTAGAACACTGATTTCTACTGAACCTGACTGTATGAGATGAAAAGGGGGCATCACAATACTACAAATAACATACCTCATAGTTTTTCTTGGTTAGCTGCTCAAGGAATGGTGATTTCTCTAGCTGTTCCTTGCTACTTCCTGTAAGGTAAAAGATGTCCTTCTGCCCTGATTTCATCCTTGAAATATACTCATCAAGAGAGACAAGTTTGCCATCTGACTTGGAACTGAAACAGATACAAGATCAGTTCTTTGCCCCGGTGTATAGAACTACAGCATGTAGAATACAGGACAAACCTCTCAAATCTCAGAAGCTTCGCAAGACGGTTCCTGTTCGTTGCATCTTCAATGATCCCCAGCTTGATTGATTTGCCAAACTCATTCCAGAACTTGGCATACTGGCCCTTTTTCTCCTCCATTGCACTTTTTTCTTCATCTGCTTACAGAAGATGATCTGTAAGTACCGTCGTAAATAGATCGTATGTGACTTGACATTCCCAAAAAAAAACTAGTTACCTGTCTTCTCTTTGTTGCTGTACTCATCAGGATCTTCCTCAGCAAGTTTCCTAATCATGTCAAGAGCCTTGCGGATTAGTTTCTTCTTGATAGTCTTCAGACTGCTATGTTGTTGGAGCATTTCTCGTGATACATTGAGAGGCAGTGTGTCGGAGTCAACAATACCCTAAAGAGAATAATAGCATGTTATAAGTTTACGTTTGTAAGTCAATGGACGAAATATTCCACTCATGAAATAGCGATCCAGTACCTTCAAAAAGCTGAGATACTTCGGAAGAAGATCGTCAAATTCATCGGAGATGAAAACTCTTCTAACAAACAGCTTGAGGTTTGACTTGTTAGAGTTGTAGTAACTCTCATAGAGATCATGTGGAGCCTTTGGGGGGACAAAGAGCAAAGCTTTGAACTCAACATCTCCCTCAGCAGTGAAGTGGCTCCAAGACATAGGCTTGTCATCACCAAAGTCCTAAAGAAGAAATGTGAAGAAGTTAGGCAACGTTCCTTATTTTCTTCTACAAGGCATAAATCTTTCTTTTAAAAAGGTGTTTCTCCTATAAATTCATAACTGCAGTATGTACCTTAGCTAGTGAATGGTAAAACTTTGAGTATTCTTCTTCAGTAACCTCCTTGGGGTTACGAAGCCATATAGCCTTCATATCATTCAAAAGTTCCCATTCAGTAGTAGTTTCCTTTACTGTCTTCGTCTTGGGCTTTTTCTCGTCACCCTCTTCCGTCTCTTCTTCCTCCGTAGTCTCTGTGGCTACAACATAATACATGATGCATTAGCGATTGCATGCACACAACACAGTATGATCTAGGAAAAATGAATAACACTGACTGAGAACTTACTCGTTCCCTCTTCTTCACTTGATTCCTCCTCATCAGCTGGCACTTCAACATCAACCTCCTTGGTTGCCCACAAGTAAATGGGGAAATTGATGAACTCAGAGTACTTCTTAACCAAGTCCTGAAAAAAAGCACACATATTAAACAAATTATAACATGAAAAATGCTCGAAGTAACATATGTGTTTCTGCATAATGTCCCCAATGCAAGCATTGGACCGAAATATACAATAAAAGGAGACTTCAAACATTTCTAGTTGCCCTTGAACATAAAAGTTATTCAGTCAAAACTGATGAATGTGCTAAATGAAAATGAATATTCTGGTCGGCGATAGTTGCGCGATAATTTTCTCTTTTTGTGAAGAGAAATGAATTTACCAGTATGAATTTATGGATCCAGGAAAAAGCAAGTTAGAAATTATTTCATGGGTAGTGAAAAGGCAGTTTTGGTTTCCTATTCTCAGTTGCTAATGGACCTATAGTTTCAACACAAAAAAGCACTACTCATACAGATTAATTTGAAGTACACAAATACCGGTGTGAGACGTATACTTGAGAATAGCATATCATCACTAGCATAATCATGTGATTTGTGCCTAAGAACTGCAGAACAAATATCCAGCAAAGCACAAGCCAAGTGCCAGTATCTAGTTGAAGCTTGCAAAGCAGCAGTGCGTCCACATTCTTAGGTGCCCAGCACGTGCCACAGACAAGATCATGGATTGCTCATCTCACAATCAGAAACATCACTCTCTATTTTACATAGGGCCAGTTCCGGTTGATGTATGTGCCACACTGCATTGTGGAATCTAGTTATAGAGGAGACTTTACTAATTCCAGCAAACAGCTCCAGAAAGATGCTTTTACTAACTACATCCAAAAAGTAGAAACAAATAACTGGTTTCAAATGCTGTGCAATGCCAAACAGAACCTTTAAAGTGAATGTGTGATTCAGATCTACTGGACTGCAAGTAGAAATATAGATACCAGCTACAAGTCGACAACTAACTATGTGCACATAACATATTTGATGTTGCAGCAAGACACAAATTACAGTATTGAACCGCAATAATAAAAAAGATATGCTAATACAGTGATACCTTTAGCTTGTCTTCTTCCAAATACTCCTTAGCCTCATCACGGAGATGTAGTTTTATCTCAGTTCCACGGCCCAGGGGTTCATTCCATGTATCCTCCGAGATAGCGAATGATCCATCAGCCTTTGACTCCCACACATATCTATCACAGAGAAATACAGCGCCACAACAGCATGAAGCAAATTGCAAAGAGAAGGCAAGGGATGAACCAAAACCACAAGGCATCACTGCTGTGTTTAAGACAAGGACATCAATATCTTACTGTTTGTCATCATTGTGCTTACTGACCACTTCAACATAGTCAGCAACCAAGTATACTGAGTAGAAGCCGACACCAAACTGCCCAATGAGATTGAGGTCACCTCCAGTCTGCATCTTTTCCACAAAAGCTGCAAAAGTTGCAAGCAATTAGCGTTATCTAAGAGCACATTTCAAGGATCTATTTATATGTTACATGGTACTTGGTGCGATTTCCTACACAAACAAATCAATGATGCTGACTTTGCACGGGAGATTTGAAATATCTTGGAGTGGAGCAATCAGTAGAAAAAAGCAGTACCTGAAGTCCCAGACTTCGCAATGGTTCCAAGGTTCTTAATAAGATCTTCCTTGGTCATGCCAACACCCCTGTCCCGAATGGAGAGGATCTTATTCTCCTTATCCAACTTAATCTGCATGTGCACACGCCAGATGCCTTAAAGATAATTTCTAAAAGCAAAGACATGGCAATCAGAAAAGGCTATCAGCTTTGCAGTCCACTGTACCTGGATTTCAAGCTTAGCAGTGTCACCTTCGCCCAAAACCTCCTTATCAGTGAGGGCAAGGAACCTGATCTTATCCAAAGCCTAAAAAACAGAAGGCACCACCCTTATTAATTTCTAGCATCCACAATGCAACCTAATGACATGGGGAAAAAATCAAATGCAATACATACATCAGATGCATTGGATATGAGCTCCCTCAGGAAGATGTCCTTGTTGCTGTAGAGTGAGTTGATGATGATGTCCATGAGTCTGGACACCTCAGCCTGGAACTCAAACTTTTCCGCCGAGTTCCTAAGGGTCTTCCTCGAGATCGACTCAGACTCCCTGCACGCATCAAAAATCATATCATCTACAAATGTCAACAGCATGATAAGTGGAAACAATCAGCATAGATCAGACGATCGTGCGCACCTCTGGACAACCTCAGAGTCGGTGGACAAGCCATGGGGAACGGCCCCAAGCTTCTCCTCTACCTTGGGCGGGTCAGCCAACTCGTCGCTGCTCTCCTCAGCATTGACTTGGAGTCTCTTAGCTGCAGTAAATCAAGGATCAGACCGGGACGAACAATTCGAATTTGGCGTAGATTTACGGCAGGTAAGTACAAGTGGATAGGAGTATGAAGGCATTTGAATTCACCAAGAACAGTACGGTAGAGCGCTAGATCAGTAACAACCAGCACTAGATTTACGCTAACAAACACTAGATTGGTATAAATTGATCAAGTTACTGGACTGAACCCTATTAAAACCCCGGAGTTAATTAGCCGCATAATTTGCTGAGAAATAATACGGAGCGCAATGACCCACGACGGATCTAAGAACTCGACATAAACCCTGTCATTGCATAAAATTTAAACGCGAGATCTACAAGGGAAATTGGACCAAAATCGCCATCAGAGATCACACCTAGAAGAACTCAACTCTGTACCACGGATCGAACATCCGGTGAAGTGAGCTGATTTTTTTACTACGAATTCATCACATCGCGCGGCCGATTCAGAGGGAATGACACCCAAAAATTCACACAGTGAAGTGAAATGAAGAACTACTAAGCTATCCAGTGAGATCGAATCTAATCGCACTCTCTCCAAAGCCAAAAGATCACAGATTACCACCCAAATTCGCGAAACACCCGCAAAATAAAACATCAAAAAAATTCAGGAAAAAATCAGGAGGAGAGGTCCAGCGGCGGAGGAGACGTGCCTGGATCGGGGAGCGTGGTGAGGAGGAAGAGGAGGAGGAGCGCGGAGGAGAGCGCCAACTTGCGCATCGTGCCTTCACTCTGCTGCAGAACCGGTGGTGGAGCTCGTCGCGTTCTTCTACCTCGGAGCCGAGCGAGAGAGGCCCATTTAAATGGGCTCCCACCCGGAGACCCCGTACGCCCGGTCCACGAGGGCGCGATCGCGCCACGTGGACGAACGGACGGTGCCGATCTGGATCCGTCCACGTGGCGGGCCGTTACTGGGTGATGCAGGCGAGCTTGACGTGGAGCGCGAGGGGGGGGGAGCGGCGTCGGCCGTCGGATGGGGCGAGCCGGGTGTTTGGAGGGTCCGGATCACGTGCGTGCGTTAAAGCGTTGTACACGTGGAGGTGCGCCATTGGTGGGGCGACGTCGATGAGGTGGGATGTGCTAGAATGTTCGTTCAGCGAGGGGGGATTTGTGGTGGGCCATAGGCTTTAGTGCGGGCCCACATGTCACTCTCTTGCTGGGCTTCGTCACCATCACCACCACAAGACCAGCCAAGTAAAAGCCCAACTGCTGACGGGTGTTTCTTGCATCAACTTGTTTTACTCCGTTCCGCATCAAAAGTCATTCTAGGCTTTCTAGCATTCAAATTTTATCTCTAAATGTACCTTCGCTCTATCGTCTCAAGATAATTTTCCTTAGCATACACCTGCCCTTTATGTCAATCTAGCATTCACATTTTATCTCTAAATGCATGTCACTCTACCATCTCGAGATAACTTTGCACCAAATTTTTCCTGAGCATACACCTTCCCTTTGGCTATTGCCAGTGCCATTTATTACTATGCACTAGAGCAACACACAATGGAGAGGAGTAATGCAAGGTGTTCTATACGCGTCTTGGTTGAAGTGCAAGTTTCTAAATCGTCATACATTCAGAAACGGAGTGAGTATTTTGGAGTAGTAAATTTTTATGTAATAACATAACCACAACTTTTGAGGTGTTAGTAACACAGAGCCATTGCTTTAAGTTTTTGCTTGGCATAGCCACAACTTTTGCATGATGTGTTTCGGCATCAAGTCGGCAAGAATGAGAGCACGTCCAATGGCATGACATCAGTTGTATCTATAAGTGCTAGGCAAGACTAAAGCTGAGGTGGAGAGAAATTAATAAGGGAGAGGAAAAAATTGTATTCCATGCAAAATAGTATAGTTATAGACACAAACTAGAACAATTTGTGGGATAGGGAAGTGGAAGAGAAGAGAGAAGAAAGGAATTTGCTCATTAATTATTGGGTGCATCTATAAATACAAACATTGTGAAGATAGTATCATCTGTAGTATCTAGATGACATGAAATACACCGATACAGCAAATGGACTCGACTGTGCTTAGAGGTGAAAGCACCTAGCCTCAAAGTAGGCAAAGCTTCCAGCCAAAATTCTGCTTCTCCTTCGCTGCTAAGCGTTTCCTCTTACGTACTGTTTAGCTCTACACAATTCTGTTTGCCGTGGATGGCAGTCGTAGCCGTGTATTAAAGCGCGCCAAGCTCACCAGCTGCACCGCAGCCTCCGTCGATCGTCCCGACTCCCGACGTACGTACGTACGTACGCGCGCTGCATGCACAGATGGCGTCTAGGAGGAGCACCGCCGTCGACGACCCCATCGTGTTCATCGTCGGCGTGATCGTTGCCCTGATCTTCGTCCTCGTCGCCCTCTGCATCCTCGACGACGACGACGACGACGCCGCTGTGCACGTGACGGTGCACTTTGGGCGTGTGGGTTAGTGATCTCCTCGTGTACATGTGGGTTCTTAATGCTCCTCGTCTGTGTCACATACATACGTACCTGTGTGTATGTAACACCGTATCGGTAAAATCCTGTGTACTGTGTGTGTCTAAGAAGATAATGCTCAAGAAATTAAAATGGTGTTGATCTATGGGTAACAGACTGCTTAGCATTAGAACAGAGATCCAGCTGCACCACCAATTCATATTCAGCAGCAACATTGCTGCAATGATCCAGCAATGCCTGTGATCAGCCAACCAGTCAGCTCAAGTAAAAAGAATGAATCAGGTGGACTCTCCATGGATGGATGAAAGGAGGTAGGTAGATTAGCTGGAACGGGAGATAGGAGTGGCAAATGTCTCTTCTTTTCTTTATGCATGAGTGAACAGCAGAAGAAAGATCAACTATGCAGATCTTCCCATGGAAATTACTGTCTGATCATACAGTAGCTAATGCCTCTGCATACCACCAAAGCTAAAGCTTACACCTTCCAGTGAAGGTTTCAAATGATTTACATACTACTTACTGAAGAATCAAATAATGAAGCATCCAAACAATAACTGAATCCGTGCGCTTGAATCACGGACATGATACAGCGCAGACACACCAGCTACTCGAAAGAATCCATGCATAATGTGTTTACATAAGATTCATATCATATCCAACTTGAGGTCTACCCAAAACTGAATATGTATCCTGGCACAAAACATGGATGGTGAATTTCTAGTTATTCACAATTCCTTCGAATCCGGTCCGTCTCTACTCTTTATCAGAGTGCATCTGGGACTAGGAGCAAGGCCGTCAAACTCCAAGAACATAACTGAAAACAGGAACTAAGCAAAATAAAGGAGGATGTTCAGATAGCTTCAGAGCTAACGAACTTGCAGCGGCTCAGGCACCATAGAAGCATTATCGGCGACTGAATCACAAGCGCGCAACAGTTCAAACCGAACAGAATCCTACGGATAGCAGCTAGCAATTTATACAGTCTTCCTTGCACAGGAACCAATAGTCTCTTGCAGGGAGAAGATAAGAACCTTAGAAGACCTGAAAAGGAGCAATAACATGTGTGTCACTTGAAACCAAACAAGAGTACCAACTTTAAGAAGCTTCCAAAGGCAGAAAAGATAACAACAAAAAATAGCCACTACACAACAGGTTTGCACATTGTAAGTGAACCGGGTAAAAACCACACACTCTAGCAACTAGCAAGTATTGGTCCAGCCATAGAACATGGCACTATTTGCTGATATTAGCTCTTTTGTCCCCTGACTTCAGTTACATTAGAAGAGATGAACAAAAAATACATTCAGTGGCCAATAGTGAAGGCATTACTCCACTATATGCTGTTACTGGCAGTACAAACTGTTACCAGGTGGAGCATCAGATGCACATCACAAAAAGCTATGCAACAACATTCACAACTAAAACAGCCTAAACTACATTAAGTAAATCAATAGTAGGGAAAGGCATTAAGTAAATCAATAGTAGGGAAAGGCCGGTGCACTATAAAATATACACTGGGCACTACCTAAAAGAACTAACTTCATAACTGAACAAAGTTTGTAGTGACAGACTGGCAATAACTACTAGCTCTTCAAAAAACTGACCAAGCAAAAGAAAAGGATTATTCTACACTCTCCAAAGACTTGTGGTGCTAAATTGCTAATACCAAGCACCTATGCAGATAGAACTCTTCACAGTAACAAAATTTTGAGGTATTGCTTCACAACCAACTGCTTTAGTTGGTACCTTGACCAAATACCTTGAATCATAAATACATAGGGTACTGTAGATGATAACTGTCCTAATTATCATTTTTGGAAGCATACTCCGCACTGAACACAGTGCACTGGTAGCAGCTGGAATGTTTGTGACATAAATAGTATTGTAGTAGGAAGCATTTCTAGTAACCTAAAAAAGATGAAAGAAGCGAGTGAAGCAACCAGTTGTGCTGAACTGATAAACACAAAAAAGCAGCAAGCGCAGATACTTGTATGAAGCACCTAGGTCCTCGTAGTTTTAGTATCACTTGACACAAAAGAAAATGACTATGATTTTGAGGATACATGGAAAGAGATAGTTATTCTTTATCCCCGATCAGTTTGTCATAACTGCTACATGCAACCATGCACAACTGTACAAGAATCACGTTCTAATTGCTTTTTAATAAAACCACATGTTATTTTTACTCCCAAAGAACGCTATGTGATCCAAAGAAAATAGTTACTTCAGATTCAAAGTTGCTAAATCAAAATATATCCAACTAGAATACAACAAATTGAATGCACTAAGGAATAATGGTTCGATAGCACAAAAATTGAGGTATGTTCTTATCGGAAGACTACTATAGACAGCACAAGTATCTGCCCTTTACCTTCATGACTTTCATATCTGTACAGAATTTGAACATACTAAAAAGCCACACAAAAAGTAACCAGCCAAACTGTACAAGCTTCTTCCAAAGCATACGGCTTTCTAGATGTATATGACGATCTCTAGACAGATGGATCTTATATGAATCATATGATGAAGTACCACATGAGTGGATATATAGGACAAAAAGTAACCAGCAAATTATTCTCCTAAAATTGTCTTGCTAGAAAAGAATAGCAAAAGAAACATAACTAACCTTCACTTCTTTCCAGAATTAGGCAAACAGCCCAAAGGCATTGCACCCATAACTCCACAGCCTGGGGGCATTGTGGATCCAGAATTTGCACTCCCCATGCATTGGATATTCACAATATCTCCGGCACCTTGTCCCAACACCTGACCACTCATAGAACCATCATCACCCATTGTTCTCACCTGCACTCCTGGATTGCAATACATCTGATCGTTGCATCTGAAAGCACAGGAATTCATAACCTGGGCACTACCAAGAAAACCTCCCTGATCAACACTAGAAACTAAATCGATGTTTTTCACTGGCCGCTGATAAGGGAAAGTACCAATCTCCCCTTCAATCCTCCCTCTAATATCAACAAGCAAACAACGAAGCCTGGCTACCTCAGCCTCAAGTGCCGCATGATTTTGAAGCTTTTTCATGAGCTGCTTGTTCAAAGCCTTCAAATGAACCACCTCTTCCTCCAACAATGTTGTGCGGGCTTTCTTCTTTTCCCGGTACTTCCTCACAGCCGCCCGATTGCCAGATGGACGCTTCTTGGAGACGTTGTTCTCGGCCGGGGACTCAGGAGTCTCGGCACCATCAGATGAGGCAGATAAGATCTTGGTGTGGACATGGACGCAGGTGTGGGTATGGGAGAGATCATGGACAGGCGGGTTGCAGGTGTGGGTGTGAGTACATGCAAGGTGCTCTGTGTCTTTCAAGATGTCATCAAAATAGCTATCCATGGAGCAGCTGCCAGGAGGATCGGTGCCAATGGCCTGGCACAGGTACGTTTCTGGGTTTGAGAAATCAAGGTCCCGATCATCCATTGCTGCAATTAGCGACCAAGAACACACCTGGTAACAAAACAACAGCATCAGATGACATGCTTTACTACTGAAATTCGGTGCGCCTAAGTAATAAAGTACCAAAGTATTACATTACACTATGCAGGGGAGAACTTAAGGCGCTGCATGGGGGAAAATTTTATTTATTTATTCTGAAAATTAGCTGCAATTCCTAGTATCAGTTCAGATTTCAGGGTAATAGACACCAAAATTATGTTGGGGTGCGGCCGCACCTTGGATAGCCCTACTAATGATTGATTTAATCTGATGGGGTCAACTGGGATCGATCTTGGAGAGGAAAGATCTGGTTGGATTTAATTGTTTGCAGCATACAAAATTACCAGAGCAAAATGAACAGCAATTGAAGCAGGCTAGGGCATCTTTACCCAAGAAAGGAATCACGTCCCCGAATGGCCACGCCAATCCGGTGGAGGGGAGGAGGACGTCCACGAGGTAGCAACCGGCGGAGGGGTTTCTTCGGCGCCGGCGCTAGCGCGGGGGCAGGGGTCTCAGGGGCGCCGGCGTTGGCAACGAGATTGTTTTTTTGAGACTTGGGAATGGGATGGGAGACTTGGGGAAAATATCAGCCGCCAGGAGATGAACGGTGGGGAACGATCACAGGTTCTTTTTTCTTTCTTCCTTTTGGCAATTTGGATGGTGCTTGCATGTGCCACAAAACCTGAGGTCAAACCATCACTAAAGGACTGTGTGAAGAATTGAATTCCATGATTAACAGGTATTGGTGAAATCAAGTTGACAAGGAGAATAAAATGCATTGGGTAAGCTGGCAGAAATTGACAACAGGTAAGAAAAATGGGGGCCTGGGCTTCAGGGAGCTCCATGCTTTCAACCTAGCCATGTTGGCGAGGCAAGCGTGGAGACTGCTTCAAAATCCTTCTTCTTTATGTGCACAAGTCCTTTCAGCAAGATACTACCCACAAGGCTCAATTTTGGAGGCAGTTCCAACCTGTGGCATATCATATACATGGCGTAGCATTCTTAAGGGAGTGGAACTTCTAAAAAAGGGGATTATCTGGAGGGTCGGCAGTGGTGAACATATTAATATATGGAACGACCCGTGGATTCGAAGGAATTACACAAGAAAGGTCATCAGCCAGAAGGGAAATAATTTGATCACTACGGTAAGTGACTTGATTAACCCTATCATGAATAGTTGGGATGAGGATTTGGTGAAGCAAACTTTTGTTCCAGAAGATGCAAGACTCATTCTTCAAATCCCAATCCAAGAACACGTTGATGATTTCATAGCTTGGCACTATGACAAAAGAGGTACTTTTTCTGTTAAATCTGCCTATAGAGTAGCAATAAATAGTGCCGCACGAGAAGCCAGAACAGGTCTAACTTCCTCCTCAAGTGCAGATGAAGGACATGGTGATTTGAACTGGCAAAAGCTATGGTCGCTTCCCCTCCCAAATAAAGTGCTTCACTTTCTTTGGCGTCTCTCCACAAATAGTCTACCAGTACGGGTGAAGCTAAAAAACAGAGGTATGGAGGTGGATATTTGCTGCCCTGTATGTTTCAGATTAGCTGAAGAGTGTGGTCATTGTTTCTTTATGTGCAAGAAAGTCAAGGAGGTGTGGAGGAGATTAAACCTGGAGCATATCAGGTTGCTTTTAGCTGGCTGTTCTAGTGCTATAAGCACCCTAGAACAGATCCTTACTCTACCAGAGGAAGAGAAAATAAAGGCTTGTTTGCTCCTTTGGCGCTGGTGGTGTGAGCGCAATAAGGCAAACGTGGTTGAAGGCCCTGTGTCGCTTGAGGATGTTTGCTCTTCTGTTAATTACCATCTCGTGAATGTAATGAAGAGCAAAAAGACTGCTATAGGGCAAAAGAAGCAGCTGAACCATAAATGGACTCGCCCGCCGGTCAGGTTCCTCAAAATTAACTCTGATGCTGCTTTTCACAGGGACTCCAACTCTGGTGGCTGGGGATTTATCATCAGAGATGATCAAGGCAGAGCGATGGCTGCAGGGGCGGGCAATCTGGTGAACATCTCTGACGTTCTGCACGCGGAAGCCTTAGCAATGCTGTATGCAGTTAAAATGTCCATTCAGATGGGGTGCAACAAGGTGATGTTTGAAACTGATTCAACACAATTGATGAAGGCAGTGAACTCTGAGGACTACGACTTAGCGGAGTCAGGAGCAATCGTTAAGAGTATCAAATTCCAGCTGCGTGTGGGGTTCTCAGATGTAAGTGTAGTGTCCTGTCCTCGTGCATGTAACATGGTGGCGCATGCTTTAGCTGCGTATGGAACTAATTTGGGAGCTGGTGTGTGGGAATCTTGGTTGGGTCAGCTCCCAGGATTTGTTCTGAACCATGTATTGGGCGATTTGCCCAGCAGTGTTATATGATGGAATGCATCGTGTGTTCCTTTCAAAAAAAAACCTGAGGTCAAACTCTAGGTGGGTGCGAGTTTCTCCCTTTAGTTGTACAAGCTAAATATTTTTTTCTCACTAGTAATTTAACATATGCAATATACGTTTCACACATATATATTATACAAACTATATAATATTCAAATATCCATCAAAACATCGTCCCTTGGTCATTGACGTGGGGAGTTTATGGAGAGGAGAAAATAGAACATAAGATTACGTGAGGATTATTATTTTTAACTCTCTCTTAAATATATAATTCTGAGATAATTTAAAGAGGCCAACTTAATTCATGAGCCATCAGATCTAATTACATGTATGGTTAATCGTTTGGATTCCACCAAACTGGTAGATTTTATAGTAATTAGTATAGATATAATTTTTGTTCAAAATTCTATTTTGCGGGCGTTTAGACGATCCGTTTCAAGCTGACGTTCATGGGGTTGTCACGTGTTGAGGCGAGGGTGAAAAATTTTGACAGTCTTCTTCACACTCAATATTGTTTCATCTATTGAAAACATCTATATTCAGACCGTTCAGAACTTGGCATAATGCACGAGCAACACACGTGCAATCCGATTTGGTTGCTTTCAAACGCGCTACTGAGATCGAAGCAGGGTAAAGATTGTAGTCGGTTAGCAGCGGTTTTTGAGGGAAAAGACTCATAGACGTAGTCACGGTGTATGAAGGGTGGGTCAATCCAACACGGAGGACCGCACGACAGTGAGTGTGTTTAGGGAGACAATTGTCATGTTGTTTTTACAGGTGCTATAGCCACCACCCTCCACTCCCTGGTCAACTTTGGAAACTATGTCATTCCCCTCTCGTTCGCTTCATCCTCCCATTCTCTTACGCGATTCTCAGGAGGAGCAGCGAGTTCTTCGGTGAAATCACCATATTTTTCTTGATGCTTAGTAATCATGTGCAATGGACACAGACTCTAAGCTTTTGGCGTAGTTTTGTTAGGCTTTTCTCGTTCATTTTGGATGGAAGTGTAGTAATCATGCGCAGTTGATGCATTTCGTTTGAATATGTAAGTGTTATGTCTGTTTTTGTGTGGTTTGTCATGTAGTTTGAATATGATGAGAGTAGGTGGGTATTTTTGGTTGTAATATGGATAGATGATTTAGGTGTGATCTATGTGTTTTACATATGAGAAGTACCAACACTCAAGTTTGATAACTGGGCAATCAATCATCTGATAACTGCATACACTTAGTATGGTAACTTTATATATATGTGATTTTGAAATAGATGATTTGCTAAAAAAATTCCTTTGGACATAGTTTAGTTCTCTTAGATGTCATTGGTGTTTAAGCAAGGTGTTCTTTTTGTTGTTTTAGCTGGTATTTTTTGGGTTCTTAGCTAATCAGATTGGTCGTTGCGCATGCAACTTCTATGGGGATCGACGCCTTTGGGAGGATGATGGAGTGGTTGGGATCTAGGGTGAGGGAGATTCGGTGATTTGAGTGGAAGCACCTAGTAACAAGCCCAAGAAGCCCAGCCCGTTTTGGGCCAAAAATACGGAGGATGTGCAACGCGCTTGCACACTAGACCATGTTGGCAGTTTTGATTGGTCTCATAGACAGGCTGTCATGTCAAAACCTTCATCTCTTTGTCTTCTCCTTTAGCCGAGCCATTATCTTTTTTTAAACGATAAATCCATTAATCAACCATTGTCATTACAATCCTTATGGATCAATGCCACCACATAGCGTGCAACGGATCCATACAACACTCCCACACGCACACCTTTCCTACCTAGTTGCACAAGAGAATGTGCCACTAAATTAATACCCTGTCGGATCTTGCTAACCTGAACATCTGGTAAACATTTCATCAAATCTTGGGCTTCAAATTTGAGATCACGGATAGCGGACCTGTCTAAAGACAAGGACTAAAGAGCTAAGAGGCAATCCGTCTTCAATATAACCGGCGAATGGAAGATCAAAGATAATAGCAAACCTGGAAGACAAGCTTGAAATTTAGCTTCCTCGGCTCTCCAGCAAGTGGACAAATACTTGCACAAAGAGACCGCCACCCCGCCACGGTAACCACAGATAACCACACCAATACCTATAAAGCTTGAAGAATAATCAAAACCGTCATCCACATTTACCTTATCCACCCGACCGACGGAGAAGACCACACGTTCACCATGGACTGTAACATATAGAAAATATAATCGTTAGAACTATCTATTATAGTGTTGCCCTTAAAATCACTAGATCGATAAGTAGAACAAAATAGGCACAAGGAATCCACGTAGCTCTACAGAAAATGGCCGAGCCATTATCTACCTTCGTCGTGCCGCCGCCTTTCCCCGTGCGGCTCCACCGAGTGGCCTCTTACTCCCGACTTTGTCACTCATCGCCGCCACGCACGCTCCCACAACCAACCTTCTCTACCGTCTGAGACAACGTGACGTCACAGTGTGTAATCCGTGCTATCGTTGCCGGTCGATGACCAGAAAACTCTAGTTTCCATTCTTATTATTTTTTTGAAGTTGAGATTTCACAATCTGATGGTTTCAAATAGGAAGTTCGTCATTTGAAGTTTTGGCTTTTGACTATCACGAGGCTTTTTCCTGCAGAAGCCGACTGCCAACTTAAAATGCATGCACGGGTTGATTTTGGGACGAGGGGTACCAAACATGCTCTCAGATTTCGTTTGCCATGCTGATCTCTGAGATAGCTCTTTGTGCTTGCTTGGAAACTATGACAATTTTCCTATGCTTCCAACCTCCATTATAAATGACGACAAGCGACAATCCGATCACGCTTATGCCTTCACCACCAGGGGCAAATGACTGTCCCAGGTCAAGACTGATAACCTACTCCAGTTAATCAATTAACACATCTAAGAACAACTTTAACAACTAACACTATCTATAACCAAACCAAGCAACAATACTCCGCACCGAACACAAACTCTGACAGAGCTTCCAGTTTACAGCGTCACATCAGCAGGGAAGGACATCGAAGTCAAGTATAATTTACAAGCAACACTGCCAGTACGCCCATGAGTGGCGAGAAAACAACAACATTTGCGAAAACAGCTGGGGCTGGGGCAAGCTCCAGGACCCAGTACAGTTCAGAGCTGGAGATGGACGGTGAGACTGGCCGGTTGCGACGAAGATGACTTTAAACTACTTGCTCTTGCTGTGCTTTGTCCGGAGGTCAGCAGCTGCGGCTTTGATGGTGGACTTGGCGAGCGACGTGGGTTTTAGGACGCTCTTTGGATTCAGGGCCTGTCGGACCTTGAACACAGCCCAAGCCGTCCCCATGGCGTGACCGGCTGCGCCGAGCCCTTCATTTGTCGCTGCAGCGGCTTTCTCTCCGTACCTGAAGAGCAATCCCGGTGTAAGGAAAAATGGATAGCATGTGGTAGACGTGATATATATGGTAGAATAACACATACTTGTGAGATACAAGGCCGGTCGTCACGGTCGATGATGTGGATAGCACATCCTTCCCAGCCAATTCTACCGCATCGCCAATCTTCCCTGTTGACACCAGTAGAGGATACATAAGTAGAACGGCATAACCAAAGAGCTTCGCCCAAACAAGCAAAGTTACCAGAAGAAAATACTTTAAAGAGTGGTGTTCAGGCATACAGAAATTCCATATACCTAAAAATGAGATACAACAAAGCAGATAAATTGCATGATTCAATAGACTATCTGGCAATGGCAAGTCCAGATCACAATGTGCACCCAGGACGTCATGTTATAACTTTAAACAATAGGTCCATGGAACAAGGTATTTGATGAGAGCCGACAGCGGCATTCAGAGTAAAAAATAACCATGTTCACTCTACAGAGTTCGGTGGCATCATCAGTGGGTAAGTGGCTGTACTAAAACTAACCTTCGCTGGCAGTGACTTCATTAAGCACATGATTGCAGTGGATGATAGCTCAACTAATATGACAACCTTCTACCAGTAGGCAGCACTAATTCACAATTTTTTATGCAGGACCAGCATGACGTAATGTGTGTAACATGAAGGAAATGGTGGAGACCAGGAAAAGAAGAATAGTCATTCCAAATTTAAATTGTCCTTACTACTTCTACACTAAGTTACCAGTGATGCCAAGTTCACAGCATATGGAACCAAAAGGTTCCTCAGGGCATTCGAAGCCTCCTCAACTTCAACTAGTAAAACTTATTTGATGTGCCAGTAGGGAGTTTTTTTTTCAAGATGTAAGGGATAAGACTTATCCCCCCACATTTCTGTAAGGATGTTCAAATCACTAGTAGAGGTAAACAAAACTCATGAGACAAAATTGTTGTCTAGACGTAGTAAGGCAGGCGCTGTCTTTGAATCAAGAAAAAGATGCCAACCTTCAGTATACCATGAAATAAGAAGTACACTACACAGACACCGGAAACTCTTTAAAGACCCGGGTTCAAATGTACCCGGTGTTCTCTCTCCTCAGGAACACATTCCAGAGGGTTGTGAATTGTTTTGAAAAAGATCATGGATGTTCATAGTGATATAACATGTACACCTATAAAGTTTGGTTAAAACATATGGCCATATGCTTTTTTTACAAAAAAACATATTTGAATAGTGAATAGTATGTTATTTAGATGTGCAAAATTTATCTTTTTCATGGAGGACGTATATGGTCATATTTTTATACCAAAATTTTCAAGTGTGCATGTTATATCACGATGAACATCCATGAGTTTTTTCAAAATATTTCACAACCTTTTGGAGGGTCCAAATGAACCTGAGTCTTTAAAATTTGCTTCCACACAGACACATGGCGTATTACCAACAACACAAGGTTTACCACAGTACTACGAATATTAATATAGATCATATTCCGTAAAATAAGATCACCTACCAAATCCAGCAAGCGAAGCAAGAACAATCTCTCCAGGCAATAGGCTAAAAAACTTCTTGCCAGCTTTTGAGTTAGCTAATGTGCTTGTAACATAGCCAGTAACCTTCACGACTCCAGACAATATTCCAGTTGCCACTTTCTCAGACATATGTGTCACCTTCTTAACCCTGCCAGCAATCACATGCAATGCTTCTTTCAGACCGACAATAACACAAATATTTGATTAAAAATTTGTCTCTCCAAATTGTGTAATTAAGTTCAAGGAAAACTAAAATCATCTATCCCTAGCAAGACAAGAAATCTCAAAGTGAGACAACACAATCAGCTGAACCAAGCAGCACTGGTTACTTAAAACATCCGGTTACCATGTACCCGTGATTGCTGATCAACAGTTGTGACAGTACTCACAAAGCACAGGATTTAAACTCCTTGTACATTTAAACGCATCCTTATGATAAAATGATATACAAGTTTAAAAGAATACTCCTCAAGACTATGTCAACATAATGTACTTGGTAGTAAATCCATTACTTGCTCAACTGAAATACCCCTAATACAAATCTAACTATGAACCATGAAGTGCCGAAAAGCCTGAAGCAATTGAATCTCCTCATAAGTATATCACAAATCACACTTGATAACTTTACGTCTATGCAAATTAGGAGCACGGTTCGATATAAAAATCTGAGAAAGACAGTACCTTTTTATCCGCCGCAGCATCTCGGGGCTGACCTCGGTGTCACCCTCACCGGGCTGCATCCTCTTCCTAAGGACCTCGTTCCCCCACCGGAGCCTCTCCACCGTCACCTCCCCGCACCACAGTATCCCCTTGGCCAGGTGCTCGGCGCCCGTCGCGATCGCTTTCGCCACCGCACCTCCGTACTCCTCCACATTGGGCGCCACCGCCGTCCAGTACGCGGCCGTCTCCACCTCGCCGCGCACCCTGCCGGCCAGCGCCTCGCTGCCCACCAAGGAGTGAACCGAGAAGTTGGTGTACGTGCCCAGGAGGCCGTCGAGGCGCGGGTCGGGGTTAGAGAGCGTGAGGCCGTAGTGGAGAGGCTCGGGGTTGGGGTCGTCGGGGGAGGCCGGCACGGTGAGGGAGAAAGAGTAGTGGCAGGGGTCGAGCTTCACGGCAGCGACGTCGCGGGCCAGCGGCCACTGGATCGGGTCGAGGAGCGCGATGGCGGCGAGGGAAGTGTCGCCGGAGCGGATGCGGAGCATCGACAGGTCGCCGGCGGCGAGCGGGTGGCTGCGGTGGCGGTCGATGAGGTGGAGCTGCGCGCCGGGGAGGCGGAGGAGGACGTCCTCCGAGGGCGGCGGCGCACTGACATCATCGCCAACGGGGTTGGTGGGGGATTTCGGGAACTCGACGGGCGCGATGTCGGCCATGGTAAGCGTCGGGTAGAGCGGCGGGGCAGAGGGGGCCGGGCTAGGATTAGGGTTGGGGGAGTTGTAGGAGGCCATGGAGTTGCAGTGCGGGGAGAGTTTTAAGGCGGGAAGGGAGGAGGAGAAGCCGTGAGGGAGACGACAGCGGAGGCGGCTTGTCGGCGGCGACGTGGCTCTTGTAGAGGGCGCCGCGGCCGCGCTACGTGGCGACGTGTGGTCTGGGGGAGTCCACGCGGTTGAGGAAGGTGGGGCCGGGTGTTGCTGTTGAGGTGGTTTTCCATTTAATGGCACTATCTCTGTGCCAATGACCGGTGGGCCCAAAGTGCTGTTTGCTTAGCTTTTTAATAAGTTTAGGCCCACCTGTCGGTGAGGTATTTGGCGGGTAGCTTTGGTGCGCGTGGAGGTCTCGTACCCCGATAGTACTGGGTTGTACCTGTTTGGCTGAGGTGTGGGCCATGCCTGCAGTCTAACAGGTGTGGAGCTACCCATCTCTCCAGCCATGGAGTTTTAATGCAGCAAAATCCCCTTCTCAGATCCGGCTTCTGGCTACTAAGCTCTTCTGTATCTGACTCGTCTAACGTTAATTGCAATGCACGCCATCGAACTTGCCTGACCGGTTCAAGTATCTTAAACAACATACCTATCATGTTTAAATGAGGAGAAATGACATATATCTATAATACTTTTCAAGTTTCCATTGCATGAAAAAAATATTTTCATTACAATAAAAAAAGTTATATTGTTATATAAAACCACATTGTATCGATTTAAAAAATTATTTCTATCACATAGTCGAAATATTTTCATCATATAACATAAATAGATCGGTCGTCCGGTCCTAGTGCTTCCCTTAAATAATTATAGGGGTCATCAATACACGCCAACCTCAGTGACATGGCTCGGTGACTCACACTGTTAAATCATAGACGGTACATGAGCGGCACAAGAAGGGATCTAGAAAAAGTTGGATGAAAGGCAGAAAAGAAATGCAATTCTCAAATGAGGAAGGGAAGGTCGAAGGAGAAATCTTAGGTAAGCTAGTTTGGTCAACCCCATGTGATGGGAAAGAGTTCATCTTTGGAATCTAGATGATAATAATCTGTTAGAGGAAATGTAGAGATTGATCATTGGCAGGGATCCCCATGAAGTTATGGAGAAAAGATTTGAAAATCATGACATGAGTCTCTTTTTTTCTCTCTTTAGAGTTTTCTACGTGCATAATTTCTCGATGTTTTGATGAGAATTTATGAGGATTGTATTATGAAAAGTTCAGATGTAAAGTCATGAAATAAGCATAATAATTTGTGCTTAAACCTCCAGAAGCTTTGGATTTCCCTCTTCAAATCCCATACGAACCGCGGCAGCTAAGGCGATCGCCACAATGTGTGCTAATGTCTAGAATATCTAGATCTTGCAACGATGAGGTGTTACTAAGTCAGAAGTCGACGGTAGCGATAGGAGGCTCAATCACAGTGAAGAGGCTGTGACTGAGAGGAGGGCGCCATCTCTAGTTTACACCAACTTTTTTGTGATCAGATATATGTCGCATGTCCGCAGATGGCACGAGTCTACGCGCCACGTCGTCGATCATACCTTGTGCTAGTGACATACAAACGAATTTAGTAATCTAGACATGTAACTTGAAATTCAATATCAAGCCCGCTGATATGGGTGAAAACGGTACGTATATTTTCCGCTCCGATCCGACACCGAATCCGAATTTTGTAGGATATGAAGACAGTTTTTTACATCTGGCTGGATTCGGATTCGGATTCGGATATTCTTATTCGGATTCGGAGTAGGATATGGCACCACAATGTATACCGGATCCGGACTATCCGACAAACTTGATCGGATTATCCGAGCTTGTAAAATTCAGATGATCCGATTTTCTCTGAGCCCAGCGGGCAGCGGCCCCAGCACATTAGCCCATTAGCCAGTACCGCATATGTGACAGTGATATACTGATATGTAGGGCATATGCCCTAGTACCGCAGTAGCCAAGCTCCCAAGCCCGATCTCCTTTCTCTTTCTGGCTTCGTGCTCCTGCCGTCCTGTGCGCCGCCGGCAGTCGCCCCCCTCACTGCGCCGCCGGCCGTGCCCCCCCTCTGCGCCACCGGCCATGCCCTCCCTCTGCGCCGCTGGTCGTGGCCCCTCTTTGCGCCGCCGACCGTGCCCCCCTCTGTGTCGCCAGCCGTGCCCCCCTCTGTGCCGCTGCCCGTGGCTCCCCTCCCTCTCTGCATCCCTGGGCCGCCGGCCGTGGCCCCTCTCTGCGCTGCCAGCCCCCTCTGCACAAATCTTCATTAGAACAAGTAAGTACTGATATAGAGGTTTAAGTTTAGATGATCTACTACTCTACTAGCATATGAACAAGTAAGTACTGATGTAGTAGTGATGTTTTCTTGCATGTATTGAGTATTGACATCAGAAAATGGAAGCTCAGAAAAGAGCCGCAAGTGCAAGCCAAAGTGTGGGTGCGTCATCCCCAGTTCCACCAACCCTAGGCAGTGGAATTGATATTGTTGATCTTGAGGATTCAGTAGATGGAGAGACAGTAGTTCAGCCTCAAGGAAAGAGACAGAAGAAGAGCACATCTCCATGCTGGGAGCACTTTACCAAGAGTTTTGAATGGGTTGTGGTAGACGGCAAGAAGGTGAAACAAGAATAGGCCCAGTGCAATCATTGCAAGTACAGAGCTTTACGTAATAGTAAGAATGGAACATTAGTTCTTTTTGAACCATGCCAAGACACATAACTTACCACTAGGCCAGCAAGTGCTCAGAGCAGATAAAAGTGTTGATGGATCATCAAATCCAGTTGAACCCTATAAGTATGATCAAGAGGTCTCCCTGGGAAAATTATATTTGTCGATTATCATGCATGAGTACCCTTTTTGCATTGTTGAGCATGAGTATTTTGTTGAGTTCATCAAATCCCTATGAAGAGCCGCATAACTGTTAGGAAGGAACTAATGGCCATATTTATAGAATAAATGAGAAAACTATATGTGCATTTTAAGAGTGTGAACAGCCGCTTTAGCGCAACAATGGACATGTGGACATCAAACCAAAACAAAGGATATATGTGTATAACTGTCAATTGGATTGATGAGAATTGGAATATTCAGAAAAGGATTGTCAATTTCATGCATGTAGAAGGGCGGCATACTGGTCTTAACTTGTCCGAAGCATTTAACGCAAGCATGACAAGATGGTTTATCGACAAGAAAATGTTTTCTCTTACATTGGACAATGCAGCAGCAAATGAAGTGGTTGTTAATGATATCATTGTTGAAATAAAAAAGAACTCCCCCTTAGTCTGTGATGGTCTGTTCTTTCATGTTAGATGCGCAAATCACATACTAAATCTTGTTGCTAGAGATGGTCTACAATAAATTGCTGATGCAATTCTGAATATCCGATCAATTGTACTGGTTGTAAAGTGTTCTCCACCGCAGTGGGAGGATTTCATGAGGTGTGGATCCGAGTGTATGGTCAAAACAAATAGGGGTCTCTCACTGGATGTTCAGACAAGGTGGAATTCACCTACCACATGTTGAGGGATGCCCTTCATTATAGAAAAGCTTTTGATAGGCTTTATAATCTTGACAAGAAGAGGTATGCGAAGATAGCCCCATCAGCCGCTGACTGGGAGAAGGCAGAAACACTTTGTAAATGCTTAAAGAGGTTCAGTGATATTACCGAGTTATTGTCAAGTACTTTATATCCAACAGCAAACTTGTTTTATCAAAGCTTTTCTGAAGCTAAGGCTTTAATACTTGAGTGGTGTAGTAGTGAAGATGAGACTATTTGTAACATGGGAAACTCGATGAATACTAAGTTTGAAAAGTATTGGAAGAAGTCAAATGTTGCTCTAGCTGTGGCTTTCTTTCTTGACCCTAGATTCAAGAAAAAGGCAATAGAATATTTAATGAAAAAGGTTCATGGTCCGCTGTTGTATCGTACTAAAGTAGAAGAGTTTGTCATTGTTGTCAAGCCAATGTATGAAACATATGCTGCTTTTTACTCAAAGAGTACTACTGGAGCCAACTCTAGTGCCAATACTGAACCAAGTACAGATGATTTTATGGAAGAAGAAGGAGATAATGATTTTTGAGAAGTTCTTAATTATATGAATCACATGGGAGGGCTGATGAAGCTGGCATAAGTGACTTGGATAAATACATGTCAGATGAAACACTAAGACTTAGTAAAGCCAGTCTCGAGGTGGACAACTTTGACATCTTATCATGGTGGAAAAATCATCAAGGTGCATATCCTATCCTCTCTCTACTTGCTCGTGATGTCTTGGCCATGCAAGCATCGACTGTTGCTTCAGAATCTGGTTTTAGTGCTGGTGGTCATGTTATTGATCCATTCCGTAGTCGTCTCGAACCCGAAATGGTGGAAGCACTGATCTGTACCAAAGATTGGGCAGGCGCATCTAGAGCAGGTTGTTTCTCAATTGTTGCTCAATTTTGTGCTATAATTATACAAAGAATCTCAGTTACTTGCTAATATTTTTTAAAATCAGATTCCAATAGAGGGGTTGCATCTATCCTCAATGATCTGGAGGTTGTGGAGACCCTTGTTGCTAACATCACACTCGAGGACCTTCACGAGCAGGTATGATCTATCAGGCACTCTCAGACTCACTCATATCAATATATCATATATTCATCCAGATAATATATCTACGTGTTAATTACTGGAAATTGCTAGGAGAAACAAATGCCAAGTGACATGGTGATTGATGATTACGGACAAGTGAAGCAAACAGACTTTTGAGCTTTTAAATACTGCTTTCAGACCTCCTGGTGGTTGTGGTATTTCCTGCAGTATGGAGCTTTTAAATATTGCTATTGGCCTGTTGGTTGTTGGCTGTTGCTGTGTGCTCACGTAGTACTATATTTTGACTCTTGCATTGGCGGAGCCCATTGGGCCGACCCTGATGCATAGGAATACGGGTCCAAGAATTTTTGTAGTACTACCTACCACATAAAAGGGCCCTGTGCATCAGGTTGGCCCAAGATCAGTGCATCAGGTTCTGTGTCTTTCCAGCCTTCACGCACGGCTCCGCAACGGGCCGAAGCAGGCCACGCACGCACACACCTAAAAGGGCACTGGCTGCCTGTTTGCTGACTACTGCACGTTACAGTTTGCGTCCCAGCCCACATCTCGTACGCACGCTGCAGCATTTTGTCCTTTGTTTTATCATTATAGTAAGCATTTTGATGGCTACATTTTGTTTTTACACATCGCCTTCCATTATGTCCGATAACGTGTGCTAGAAGCTGTCAAACACACCTTTATTCAATACATCGTTGCTTGAAAATTTTACGTCATGTTAAAGTGGTGCATCGGGGTAACATTAGCTCCAGCTCCGCCCCTGGACCCTTGTATACAATCTGGATTGTTGCTGTGTGCTTTTAAATGCTACTGATTAATGATTGTGAGCTCACACAGTATTATATTTTGTATTGGTAAATACCAATTGAGCTACTGTTTGTAGCTGTTTTACGTGTGTACCATCCGAACATTTTTTTCCATTTTCGGTCCGGCACCGCTCTGTTGCCGTACCATGTCCGACTCCGACACACTCCGTATTCATATCCGCATCTGGAGGCTATCCACTCCGCTTCCGGTCTACCAAAAAAAAATGAAATAGGATATGGTTTGAGCACTATCCGTCCGAATCCAATCTGTTTTCACCCCTACCCGCTGACATTATGATATCTGGCTCATGGAATTGGCCCAGCCCAATGCCCACCCACCACTGACTACTACTGCAGCTGAAGATGTCCAGCCCACTTCGCTACAACATTCTGATTCCCGCTCCACATCCACACTGTACGTCTTGCTGTCATTCCAACTATCAGAAGCACCTATCTCAAAACTTTTATCATCCACGCAGGGAATAACTATCATGAGAAGCTAAAGAAGAATAAAGACGATAAGGCGTCGAGAGGTAAGTTAGGTTTTTTGTTCTTCGGCTGACCGGATTCGATTCTGCAGCGGCGGCTCGCAATCACCCACTGACGGATACCTATCATCGCCTAAACTCACAAAATCCACTCATCTTTTGGTCCTTTTTTCAGAAAGAATTCATCTTTTTTCATCCCAGATTCGACGTCTCTTGCTTCCATTCTAGCTAGATTGAGACAGCAAGGAAAAGATGAAGAAGAAAAAAGAAGCATGGCAATTGACAACGAGCAGCAATGAGAATATATAAGATCTTGGCGATGTACAGTAGATATTTTAACTTGAACTTTACTAGTATGCACATATATTCATTCAGCTATGCACAACAGCATAGCAACATCAGGGCAGCCTTCGCCATCATCTTCATGTAGTAGATAGCCATCTGCTAGCTAGTTGTTATTATACACGCCACAAAATTAATTAAGCACCAGGTAAACCAAAATTAGCGCCTTAGCGCATACATTAACCTTAACCCCAGACCAAACCGCGTGACTTTTAAGCCGGAGCAGAGCAAGTGCTCCTCGCTCTCAGAAGGCGAGGAGGACGTCGTCGGGCTGGGCCGCGGCGGCGGCGGCGGTCTGGGGGAGCATGTGCACGACCTCGCGCATGGTGGGCCTCGCCGTGCTCGCCTCCTCCACGCACGCCGTGGCCACCTTGTAAAGGTTCACCACTAGCGCCATAGGGTCCGGGGTCAGGCGGTGGTCTGCCACGGCAAGGACCGCGGCGGCGTCCGACGTGTCGGAGAGCTCCGCTGTCACCTTGCGGACCCAGTGGACGATGTCCACGCCGTCGCCGAACCCGCCGACCGGGCGACGACCCGTGATCAGCTCCAGCAGCACCACGCCGAAGCTGTACACGTCGCTCTTCTCGTCCACCCGGAGGGTGTAAGCGTACTCTGTCACGTTAGATAAAAAAATATATATGAATCAGTCTGTTAATGTACTCTATAATGCTTACTTAATACATAACCTATCGAGAAAATTATCTGAATTACTGCCTAGCCTGAGCTAATCTCTCTGTCTGATCAAAACTGTCCAAGATAGCCCGTCCTTAAATGCTGAAGAAAATCCTTGTCTTATCTCTAGTTCACCTCTACACATATGGCCACAAGATCTGCTTCCAGGTCCTGACTAACCCATGCATGCTAGAATCCAAGGAACAGAGGCAAGACAAACCACTGATCACTGTCACTGTCGATCGCCAGTGCTACAACAATGTAACGGCAAGATACGATAAGAGCTGCTCTGTTTCTGCTTCCGGGAGAGGTTACCGTTTGATCCAAAGGTAAACTTTGTCCTCTCTCCGGCGGCTGACCGTGCACAATGCAATTAGGCAACAAGGCGTGGGCGCAAACAGTGCTGAAACTTAAGCTAAAATCCAAGAACAACGCAGGACAAGTCTTCTGTCCTCTCTCCGTTTTTGTGATCTGTAAGTTGGAAGATTTTTCATTTGCATTTGAGCTAATTTTCGCGATCATTGAATTCGTACACATATTGATTGCTGTGCCATGTGACTGGCTGATGATCCAGTGGATAAAAGACAGTAGTTGTTTCCATCAGGTCAAGTTCATACATTGTGTCAGTTCACGCTCAATTTGTTAATCTGTTTCTGTTTACGGATTTAATATTTCTATATCATTTGACAAATTATTATTTTTAAGTTAGATCAAGTCGTATATTATTAAGCTCTAAGTTGTAAAAAAAATGTGTATATATCTTAATTAGAATCAAATAATTAATTTAAAAATAATAATATTTTAGTCGATTTAAAAATAAACTCTTCGTTCTGTTTAAAGGGCGCAGGAATTTATCGAGCCTTAAGAAACGGTAAAGGAGTGATGCTCGGAACGGATGGTCATACCTGGCGCGATGTAGCCGTAGGAGCCGGCGATGGCGGACATGCACTCGGACGCGGCGCCGCCGCCGCCGACGCCGCCGATGAACTTGGCGAGTCCGAAGTCGGCGACGTGCGCCTCGAAGGCGGAGTCGAGCAGGATGTTGTTGGACTTGACGTCGCGGTGGATGATCCTCGGCGCGCAGTCGTGGTGCAGGTAGCACAGCCCCCGCGCCGCCTCCACGGCCACCCGCGCCCTCGCCTCCCACCCTAGGTGCCCGCCCTTGCCGCCGTGAAGCATCTCGCCGAGCGACCCGTTGGGCATGTACTCGTACAGCAGCAGGTTGGTCTCCCTGTTGGAGACGAACCCCAGCAGCCGCACGATGTTGCGGTGCCGGATCCGCCCCAGCGTGGCCACCTCGGCGGAGAAGCCTCGGTCGTGGTCGCCGAGGCCACGCCCCACAAGACGCTTGATGGCGAGCTCGGTCCCGCCGTGGGTCACGCCGTGGTACACGATCCCGGCGCCGCCCTTGCCGATGATGTTGTCCTCCTTGAGGCACTCCACCACGTCGTCGGCCGAGAAGTCCAGCTTCTGGAACACCGTCATCTTCCACGCGCCCGACCGCCGCCGCGCCGCCTCCCGCCACGCCTCGCACCCTTTCCTCGCGCCGAGGAAGGTCACGACTAGCGCCGCGAACACGATCGCGAGGCACACCAGCATCTTCTTGGAGTCCCACCGCCGTAAGGACAGCAGCGAGCTCGCCCCGCCTGCCGACGAGGGGGAGCAGGCGTCGGCGACGGGCCCGCCGCAGAGGCCGGGGTTGCCGATGAAGGAGCTCTCGTTGAACACCAGGAACTGGCCCTGCATCGGAACGGGGCCGGAGAGGCCGTTGTACGAGACGTCGAGCGTGGTGAGGCTCGTCATGTTGGACATCTCCGACGGGAGCTCGCCGGACAGCATGTTCCTCGACACGTTCAGCGTGCACAGGATCTTGAGCGACGTGATGCTCTCGGGTATCTCGCCGGAGAGGCGGTTGCGGCTGAAGTCGACGGCCGCAAGGGAGGCGCAGCGCATGAGCTCCTGCGGGATCGCGCCAGTGAGAGAGTTGCCGCTGACGTTGAGCCTGGACAAGTTCTTGAGCCTGCCGATCTCCGGCGGCAGCTCACCGGAGAAGTTGTTGGACTCTAGCGATAGCGTCTGCAGCGCGGGGAGGTTGCCAATGGCCGGGGGAATCCTCCCGCTAATCCCATTGTTTCCCAACAGCAGCATGCCAATCTTGCCGCCGCCGATCACGTCCGGAAGCTCGCCGGTGAGCAGGTTGTCGGTGAGCTCCAGCATGTTCGCCTGGGGCAGGTCAAAGAGCCCGGCCGGCACGGCGCCGCTTAAGAAGTTCTTGCTCAGGCGGACGCGCTGGAGCGTCTTGCAGTCGCCGAGAGACTCGGGGATGGGCCCGAAGAAGCCGTTGTCCATGAGCACGAGCGTCTCCAGTTTCCGGCCTGCGCAGAGGTCGGGCGGCACCGGGCCGGTGAGGTGGTTAGTGGTCACGTCCAGCGTCTTGAGCCGGCCGTTCTTCCCGAGAGCGGCGGGGAGGTGGCCGGTGAGGTTGTTCTCCCAGACCTGCAACACCTCGAGGTCCGGGAACTCGGCGACGAACTCCGGTATGTAGCCGCGGAGGTGGTTCCGGAACAGGTTGAGAAGCCTGAGGTTTTTGAGGTTGGCCAGGCTCGCCGGTATCTCGCCGGTGAGCTCGTTACCGGAGAGGTCGAGGGACTGGAGGTTCTTGAGGTCGCCGAGCTGCGGAGGTATCTCCCCGGAGAGGCGGTTCCAGAGCAGGAAGAGCGTGTCGAGCTGCTGGAGCCGGCCGAGCTCCGGCGGGATGGGGCCCGTGAGGTTGCAGCCGCTTATGTCGAGCCGGACGAGGGCGTGGAGATCGCCGAACTCGGGCGGGACGCCACCGTCGTACTGGTTGAAGTAGCCTATGTACATCTGCTGCAGCCGCTTGAGCCTGGCAAGCGACGCGGGCACGCGGCCGGAGAGCCCATTGCCGTTGAGGCCGAGGTACTGGAGCCCGGCCACGTTGCCGTAGCTGTCCGGTATGGCGCCGGAGAAGTAGTTGCCGCCGAGATGGAGGTACCGGAGGTTCCCGTGCGCGGCGCCGAAGGGCGGGAGCGGGCCGGAGAGGTTGTTGTTGTAGGCGTCGATGAGTTCGAGCGACGGGAAGTAGCGGTCGCCGGCGGCGGCGGGGGCCGGGAAGGCGCCGGTGAGGTTGTTGTTGGAGAGGTTGAGGTAGCGGAGCGAGGGGAGCGTGGGGAGCGACGGCGGGATGCGGCCGGGGAGGCAGCAGGCGGCGATGGTGAGGTTGGCGAGCGCGTCGAGGAGGGCCACCTCGAGCGGCAGCGAGCCCCCGTGCAGCGGCACGCCCGTGATGTCGATCGCCACGACGCGGTCGGCCGCGTCGCAGGTCACGCCCTTGAAGGAGCAGTGTTGCGGCGACGCGGCCGCCGGGTCCCAGTCCGAGAGCGCGGCTGACGAAGAGGAGGCGGGGACGAGGGCGGCCTTGAGCTTGGTGAGCGCGTAGATGTCGCGCTCCGGGGAGGAGGAGGAGGAGGAAGCGAGGAGGAGGAGGGGTAGAAGGATGGTTGGAAGTGGAGGGGGAGGCATTGTGGCTGGCGGGCGGCGCCGAGGCGGCGGTGGCGGCGGGGGGAAGGTGGGTGGAGAGCAGAGGAGTGGAGTGGAGGCGGGATAAAAGGGAGGAGGAGGTGGTGGTGGAGGGAATGAGCATATGGAATCGAGTGGTGGTGATCTGGGTGGGAGAATCACGAATCATCAGGTGCCGGAACCGGATTGAGCCAAGCTCCTCCGTTTCTTGGTCAGGGTCAAGGCAAGCAGGAGAGGAGGAGGTGTCACCGTGTCAGTTGGAGCTCACTGACAGAGATGTAGCAGTAGTGTGAAGCTGGCTCTGGATGTGACAGGACGCACCATTTGCTCCCGTTCCAGGGTGCGACCACTGGCTACTGTTACTTGTGCCAGCAGCTAGCTCACTACCTCTACCTCTAGCCAGGCTCTGGATTCTCCATGGACTCCTCGCTCTCTTCAGCCTCACGATAATCTTGCCCTAACACCACGTTACTTCAGATGTTTCCATGTGATTTTTCTTTTGAGACTTCAACCCACGTTCATTTCCCCGGCTATTTCCTTGAGTTTTCCAAGTTGATCACCGTTCGGGATTCTGGAGAAATCACAGCTCGAAGCAATTAACACGGAATCTGAAGAAGAACAGAGTGCAGAGTACACAGTACAGATGCATGGTAGGGGCAGAAGTACAAGGTACTATAAAAATGGCAGCGTTTCTTCGTTGTTGTTCCAAAAGGATCTGGATGAGGGCCACAACGAGAAAATTTTCAACGGGCAACTTTTTGTCCTCATATTCCCATGGCAATTGTTTTTGTGTGGATTCTTTGCTACGCCTTCTTTTCTCGTCGTGTGTAGCTCTGACCTGTGAAAGGAGGTCAAGGACGTGCGTACTATAGATATAGAGGTCCCACTTACTGACACGTACGGTACTACTCTGCATCACTGCATGCCATGCATGTACCGTTGTGGTTTCCGGAGCACCCAAAATTGCTCAGGTTTCGGTTTTCTTTTCGCATCCTGTGGTGATGAATTACGGACTCAAGCATTTTTGCATCCACATGTGTTCTGTGTACACTTGGTTTTGTTTGCCTGTGTTAGAAACGGTTAGCCTTCACTTCTACTTAGCTGAATTTATGTTGTTTTTCTTACAATGGATTTGGACTCTGACACGAACAAAAATATTACATCTGTTGTCATATAGATTCAGTGTTAGCTCACTAATGTCGTCGTAATTATGGCTGTTTAAAACACACCCATAGCCACGTTGTTCCTCTGTACAGAGTATATTCCTTTTAAAATCCTTCCGTAGCTTCCCATCAGATCATATCCCTGCAGATAATCGAGTGCAGCCGAAAGGAAAGGCAAAAAGTCTTCTTTTTTCCAAGCTGTTGTTGCTATGTGCTGCTGCCGCCGCTGCCATGTGGTGCAGCTGCCGCGGCAGCTCCTGTACAGTGTACATGTGCGCTACGGCCACTGCCTGCTGCTACTTCCTAGCTAGCTAGCTATGAATGCCATGTCCATGACAGAGACAAGCAAGCAGCTGCAGCTGCAGGCCTGCAGCTGAACCTGAGCCTGAACTGACGACCTGAACCGGTCTTCGCGTAAAGCCTAAGCAAAGCGTGGAACACACAGGACAGATGCATCTGGGACTGGGTGGCCGTCTCGGCTCGAGTACTACTCGAGTCTTGATGCATGTGTGGCCTGGCGCCATTGATCGCTCTGCTCTTGCACATGTCAGGTTGTTGTTGACCTGGAAGCTAGCAATCGATCGAGGTGCTGCTGAGACATGTTGCTGCCTGATCAGGAAAAAAAATCCGGATTTAGCCCCTCCATCCGCGGTCAATGCCGGATTTAGCCTCTTCTCGGAGTCAAAATCAAATTTAGCCCTCGTTCCGCACATCAGAGATGCGGCAGGACACGTGTCAGCTCGTCAGCGCGCGACAGGGCACCTGCCGCACCCCAGGCATGCGGTAGGGCTCTTGCCGCACCCCCGGCGTGCGGCAGGGCGGCTGCCGCACACCCCCCTGCCGCACGGCGAAATGCAGCCTGCACGGCAGACGCCAGAGAGGATGGCGTTTACCTAAAGCCAAACGCCGGAGGGCGTGGCGTTTATCTGTGACACCCCAAACACCATAATCTCTGGCGTTTTCCCTGCCGCACACTACCACCCGCCCTGCTGCACGCCTGGGCTGCGGTACGTGCCCTGCCGCAGGTCTGGGGTGCGGTACATGGGCTATTTTTGCATTTGACTCATTGTGGGGGCTAAATGTGGCATTGACCACGCGGGATGGGGCTGAATCCGGCTTTTCTTCCCTGATCAGTTGAGAGGGTTTTGATTTGGGATATGGACTGTCGAGCTCATCATGCATCGTGTTTGCCTCCAGTTTTCAGCATTTCCCCCCCTTCAGAACAGTACGGCTAGTTAAGGTGTTTCTGTTTTAGTTTGAAAATAACTGCGCATTTTCGTCGTGCACGGTGCGATGACTTTGATTTGAGTGACTCTGATAAGAACGTTTGTAGAGGAGCCCAAGATAGAGCCGGTTTAGTGGAAGGATTTCTGTCAATCAGAGGTGGCACGCAAAGAACACTGTTTAAGGGAATTAGAACCCACATTCCACTATGGATTTTCTTTTCTTAGCTGTCACTTGGGCATATTAACACTCGACAGCATAACAATGCACTAGCAACCGCATGATTGATTTATATCACTAGAAGATAATAAAGGTGAAACCAATGCCGTAGAGCAACTGTTAGATATAGTCGTAGCTTAGGTTCATGACAAGGATGGCAGTACAGCAGTCCTCATCCATTAACCTGACCTCTTTTGCTTTTTCTCCATTTAATTAACAGCCATTATATTCCTTCAGCATCTGCAGACTGCATGTGTCAACCAATTAACGTACATCATCCATTTAAGCATAATCATCTTCGTGTGCCATTTTGTGAGCATTCCTTGTGGCGCTCCATGAGCTACGTTTTGAACGTTGTATAATCGACTTTGCTAGTTTGCGTGTATCTTTTTGATGCGGAGACTGGGAGATCAATGAATTTTTTTATAAAGATACCACTTAAGCATAATCATGGGTAGAAGAAAGAAAGAAAAAGCTAGGAAGCCATGTGCCGTTGCACGAAAGTTTGGCCACATTTTCCTCTTCTTCTGACGAGTTGATTAGTGGTAAGAATCACAATAACTCCAGAGTTTAATCGCAAGAAAACGGCATCCGTCCGTTGCATTTGCAGTGGGTTGAGAATAGATGCCGGTCGTTCTAGCTTTGTTAGGCAGAGGCGCGCTGCTGACGTGTACTTCCAGGTGGACTCAACTGGGCTCAGAAAGTCAGAAGTGCATTTGCATCTGCGTTGTTTTTCTTTTCTTTTGCTGAGAATATGCATCTGCGTTGCTTCAGAATACGGTTCTGAAGCAGATAAAATACTGCGTAATTTCTGCTTTGCATCTTTGCTTTTTGGTGAAGCCCATGGTTTTCTCCAGGCCCAATTTACTCGGCCCACTTCACTTCCAGCCCACGTCTGTGCGGCCCGGGCAAGCTGCTTTCCTACTCCTGGAACGTCTCGAACGGCCCAACTGCCCTAACGCACAAGACGGCAAGACCGCCGGCCGTCGAAGCGCCGCCGCACACTCGCCGTCGCCGTCCTCCGTGGTGGTTGCTATTCTTGTTCTAGGATATGATACTTCCATGGGTTTGATTGACCTACCAAGAGCATGCCCTTTGGTTGCCTTGTCTTGCCTTGCTTTGTGATACCCAGGTTGCTGCTTCTTGCAGCATCTCTGCACCTTAGGGTTGCTTTGATCCATGTGAATGGGTATGAGAAACTGCAAACTTTCTAATCATAACTCTTGGATAAAATTTTGGAAACACGTTGCCTCCATATGCAAGAGTTCGTGAGCTACGGAGGAAGAATTTGGTTGTAGTTAGTAGGGTCACGTTTGCACTGGTATAATGGAATGCCAACACCTAGATTCGAATCGTCATTGGTATTTACTTGTTTCAGTCTGAATTCTACTTAGATTGCGTCCCTGGAAGGCTAGCCTGGTTCTTGGAGGAGAATCATTTACGATCAGTTCTGAGTCTGGTATCCTGTCGGAGCAGCTAGCCGCCATGAAGGAGAAGAGCATGGTGATCCTCATGGACTACATCACCAAGCATAATGCTCCAAATGATGTCCCTGATGAATCCATCGAGGGCTCGTCTGAGAATGATGAGGGCGAACCGCTCGCTAAAAACCCACCAAAGAAATCTAAGAAGCAGAAGTGATCATCCTGATTTCATCAGATTTATCACACTTTTTCTTACTCCATTTGCAAAGATCAGCTGTTGTCCCATTTAACTAGCTATTCCTTTGAAAGTCAAAACGACCAAATTATTGTTAGGCGCTAGCTGCCCGTGTAAGAAATTACTGCTGGTAGATGTGCAAGCGATGCTGAACGTTACTATATGTTGATATTTCTTGTTCTAGATGTAGGGAAAGTTTGCCCCTTTTTATTTGACTCATTTTTGAGATGTTTTGCTTTGAGGATAATGTAGAAGCTTGAGCACAAGAGTTTTTTGGCTGCTACCATAGTTCATGGATGCGTCCATGTGCAATAAGGTGGCAACCGCTTGGGAAATCTAACAAGCAAAGGGTCTTGGTATCAGACAAAATTTCCATTCCACACAGCAAACTGTGTTAGCGTATTGTGCTCTCTGTACAGTAGACACATCAAATTGTGCTAAAATGCTTTCAACAGATACATTGCTAGCTCCTGGCTATCCATAACCAAAACAGAATAAACTTTGTTAACCATGTATGTGAGTGCTAAAATTCGGTTTCTAACTCTTGTAAAAAATTCTTGAAGCTTCTCCCTCATGGCTCATTTATCTTCCTCAGGGTAGTCCTGATCTATCGATGAAGATGTTGAAAAGCTTGACGACCTCCTTGGCGATTTTGCTCATCACCCAGTCAGAGATGGCACAAGTATGATCGGAAAGACATTCGGATCAACCATACCATAACCTAAGCAGCACTCTCTAGATCCTCCATTTGCCTTAATCACAAAATTGAGCAAGACCATCACCATTTTCCTCATCATTTGTCAGTGTAACACGACGCAGTTCATCGAGTACCTCAGCAAAATCATCTGGAGGGGGGCATGAGAATTCAAGGATCTTTCCTGTGTGAGGATGCTTGAATCTGAAAAAAGAATGACACTAAATGCAAGAACTTTTTCCTAAAAAAAAGTAAAGGAATAAAAAAACATGACAGCAAGATGCGTCTCAGAGAATACCTACCCAAGCAAAGCAGCATGGAGACATGGCCTGTCTATCTTTGATATCAAATTTGAGAGATCACTATGATATTTTGAAGGAGTTCTGGGTCTCAAAAGTGACAATGCCATGCTTTTTGTACCTCCATATGTTTCATCACCAAGAAGGGGGATCCCTAGATACTTTGCATGAGCTCGTATCTAAAAATCAACAAGCGCAGAACATTAACAAGATTAAAAAATTACTGTATTTGAATAGCATTTCCCAAGTACAATGCATATAAATCAAAATTCTGTTGCTTAGCTGCTTTCTATTGCTATTTGCCTATTTGGAGTCAGAAAACAAAGATGCAGTCCCAACATTGTATGTGCATCAACGAAGATCGTGTAAGTTCTTTTTAACTATAGTTATAATGTTTCCCTTCTTAAGATATGAGGACATCGTGGAATGTAATCACCTGGTGAGTACGTCCTGTCTCCAATCTCCACTCTACTAGTGCGGATCCACCACCAGAAAAGACCTCTCTTACTTTATACCTGTAAAAATTCTGTAAGTAACGAAAATATTTACTAACCCTCCATCTGGAATTGCCATGGATTGCGTAATCTCATTCTATTGAACCGCTTTTACACATTAGTGTGTTCGGCTAGCTGCTTTTTCTTAAGTTGCAAACGAATGTACTATTGACTTCCAAAACACGCGAGACTAAATGTGAGGGGACAATCATTGGATAATATAATTTATCTAACTCTATTCTTATTTACCAAAAAGAGTAATAGGCTTTTCACAACTTCGTTCCGACAGCATCTTGAACAATAAGCACAACAACCACAAAATGAGCCTAAGAGAGACAAACATAGATACTAAAAATAGGTCTCTCTCTCTCTGCAACAGTTTTCTATTTAAAACCCAAGCTCTTCTAGATGAAACAATTCACTGTAATTGTCATGCAACCATGATAACCTACTAGTTTACAGTGCTAAAAAAATTGTGGTAACCAGTTCAACTACTGTACACAAGTATTTACTAATCAGGTCATTACGGCTGGATTTAACATATCCGTTTGCCTTTGAACGTTTTAACCTGGATACTTTCAGTTCATCACTCCTGACAAGAATAGTCAATATCCACATGTACAAACACCGCCCCTACACTTCAAAGAATCTTTGCTCCAGCCTTTAGCTATACTACTAATAAAAGTACAAGTTAGGGTTTGACGCAATTCATCCTAACCATCTAGTCCAACCTAATGGCTCAAGAATTAAGTTGAGTCACTGAAAATTATGTCTTGATTGCACACTATTGATGCCCTATTAATTGCCCTTAGAAGCTCCAGTATTTCAAAATCATATTCCTCCCATGCATACTCTCGTCTTCCCCTATTAATCACATTTAGATTATTTGTGTAAGTTATAATCATGCAATTTCCTGAAAATTTCCAGCAATTATATTTTAAATTTGAATGTAGTTGTACTACGGTCAACATAAATTTTAAATTATTCGCACTTATAATATGTTAGGTGAGAGGTGCGTTGCACGTACAAGATTGCTAGTTTTTGTAACAGTACGTTGTTTATAGAAATTCCAAACACTTTTTGCTTGATTAATTGAGTATTTGGTCAAGATCTGGATTTGGTTATATTCAAAGCAAAAGAGCCTTGCAGACACGATATCACATATGGAACCACACATGAATATGCACAAGTGAAAAACATGAATCACCTACTAGCAGCATGCCGTGCATATCTGTGGCCTGATCCAGGAGCAGCAATCATACGGATCCTGTTGTTAGGATCACGAGATATAGGAACTTCAATTCTGGCAGAATTTGGATTAGGTACACCACAAGTAAGACTGATGTATACCCTACGAATTGTATGCAGCTTGAATTGTTCTGCTAACTGGGCATGAGAATGCTCATCCTGTCAACAAGGCGACTTCAATGTAAGTCTGAATATTAACTTTATAGAAATAAGATAGTCAAATTTAATAGGGTAATCTTAGCAATTCCATCATTATGTGCAGGTGTTACGAGAAGTTACAGTGTTTTGTTTTGGGTTAGGCCGAATCAGTCAGTACCTTAGCTACAACAAGAAGTCCACTTGTCCCTTTATCAAGCCTATGCACAATACCAGGTCGCACAATAGCATCGCGGACCTCTGAACTCACTTCACCAATAGTAAATTGATCAACATCAAATACATCAACATCATCATCTGATGATTCAGGACATTCATCATCAGTGGAGTTACGTGCTAAACAGGTAAAAGTTGAAATCTTGCAGTGGTGGAGTATAGCATTGACTAAGGTGCCATTTGCATTCCCTGGTGCTGGGTGAACAACCTAAAAGTCACAACACACAAATATCGCAATGTATAATTATTGTCCCCATTAGTTGAAAACTCGAAGTTTAAGAAACTAAACAGAATGAGAACGGGAAAATGTATGAGACAAAAGTCTACAATAGGACAGTACAACCAATATATTATTTGATTTCAAAGTAATACCAACAGGGAAAACATGTATATGGAATAAGCCTTAAATTTTTAAGTAGAACAAGATATATCTTTTCCTCCCAAAAAGGAAAACAAGATATATCTTTGAGTATACACTAATATCACCAATTTTATAGATAATCACATACTTCCCCTCCGCTGCATATCTAGTTATCTACTTGATATTTTTGTACTCATAAATCACATGCTTAAGGTCCAGCTACGGACAAGGTTATAAAGAGCTCTTAAAATCCAGACATTTCCATCATTGTAGCAAAACAATATAAGAAAAGAACAGAACCCATTCACGCTATGCAGCAAAGTAGCCTGCACAAACTAATGCACACAAAACATTGCTTTGCGGCATTCCTAAGAACCAGGTAACCAAATCTTACTCTTCCATATCACTGCATACCATATGAGCCGGTTTGTTCACAACAAGAAGATGCTCATCCTCGTAAACAATGTCCAGCGGAATGTCCTCTGCCTCTGCCCTCAGCGGTTGTAGCTCCGACACAGTGCAGCTGACCATGTCCCCTGGCTTCACTGTTTGCGAAACCTACTACGTGCAACACGAAGCAAACCGTCTTAAGAATACCAGCAAATGACCAGTGGCAAAAATAAACAAACTAATAATTGCCAACATATGTCATTTGTAGTTTTGTACAAGAAATACTAATCTTTCATGATCTCATAGTGTAATCTGTGTTGTGTATTATGCAATACTTTACTCTCTTCGGCATCAAAAGTTCTAGCTTAAGCTGTCTTCTATACAGGAGCATTCTAGTTTAAACTGTCATCTAACAAGTGTAAACTGCTTAAGAAACTTCCTAATTTGCTGTTGCGATGATATAAAGATCTAAATTTCCTATGATGGAAGCAAGTTGGGTGCGGGGAAATGGCAACACCTTGGAGACGGGGCGGCCATTGACGGCGACGAGGCCGGCGCGGATGCTGGCCTGCACGCGCGCGCGGCTGACGCCTCCGCCGCCCAGACGCGCGGATATCCACGCGTCCACCCGCGAGCGCCCCTCCCCGGCCGGCACGGCCTCCTCCAGGCGCGTCCCGGCGTGGCCTCCCCTCCGACTCGGCGCCGGCGCCGTCTCGCCGTTCGAGTCGGAGGAGAGGCATCTAGAACGGGAAGCTCTGAGGGCAGGGTTACGGTTCGTCCCGCGCCGGAGAAGTGTGGAGAGCGCGGTGGCGATAGCCGGCCGCGGCGGCGCCGTCGCAGCTGCTGCCATGCTAGGTGACGGTTGGGTTGCGTTGGGGTCCGTCGCGACGAGTGAAGCAAAGAGAGGAGGATAACGTTTGGGTAATTGGGCCTGAGGATGGGCCGCCATGCTCGGTTGGGCCTGTGGATGGGCCTCCATGCTCGGTTGGGCTCGACTTCTTCCTCTAAAAAACATCATTTCTATACGCCAAGAAGTGCATTATGTAAAACATGACCATTATCTTAAATAAAAATGCCCAGAAGACAAAATTTGTGCTTTTAATTTTTTATTTTTTAAAAAACAAGGGTCAATTGACAAGTGACGCAGACCAGGTTTCACAGATAGACAAACCTGAAGATAACCTATTCTCTTTACACTTCATGATTGCTGTTAAGACATCACATGATGAGACATCAAAGGCCCTCTTTTATTAGAAAAATATTTATAGAGCTTGTTTGATCTGTAGGATTGAAAAGCATAGGAATTTTTTGTATAGACTACTTTGTGTGTAGTTTCAAAGAAAAATTTTCATTAGGTCCAACCTCTTGAATTTTTTTTTGTTTCTGTGACAATTATGACATGCACCAAACCTCTAAAGAAAATTCCTATGTTTTACCTATGGTGTAACCAAATATCTTCTAGTATTTATTTTTGTATTTTCAATTCCTATAGGATATAATATATCATCACATTCAATTATTTTATTTTTCTATTTTTACATTTTAAGAATTCTATGAATTAAAAAGGTACTTAATTTAATGTTAAGATGCTAGCACAACAAATCCTGAAGAAAAAAAAATCAACTTGATGGCTCACCAACATAACTCGTTGGCGTGGTACGTTGTACATGGAAAAAATATTGGATTTGGCGCAGGTCGATTGGCCCATGAGCTCAAGTATATTCCACTATTTCACCTTCAACGGAAAGGCAAAAACAAAAGACATGGTGTATGCGAAAGTTCACCGGTTAGCTTTTTTGTTACAACGAAGACGTACATGTGCATATATATCAGTATACATATGCACATTCATATATGTGTTCAGGGTGAAGTCCTGTTCCCACATCAGTCGTCTCTGATTCGTACGCGCAATACACACATATACCGTACCCTACCAAAATAAAGTTAGGGTCCTCGTTTGACCAACCTAATTAATTAGGTGATTCGTTCTCATCTACCCTAATATGACCATGATCAGTGCATGTGACCCTTTCTTTTTCCTTGAAAGGGAGATCGCATGTGATTTCCATACGTGACTAATTCACGCACCACGTACTCTCGTCTTCATTACATTTCACGGGGGTAGGTCAAATCATAATAGCATAGATGATTTTGCTGTCGAACATATGCAAGAAAATCCAATAAGATCGATGATCACGTACCCTTGCTCAAATGGCCTCCTTAAACTACAATGATTAGTCAAACAAGGCAGGCCCTGTCAATAAAACGACTGTCGACTCTTGATCAACCTCTCCTTTCTGAGGAACGGATGACCTCTCTCCTCCCTTGTTATGTTATGTCCTCCAACCTCCATGTAGGTTTTAATTCCTCTGCTGATCACATGGACTTGTAGGTGTAGTCGACTGTGCAGTAGTAGCTGTAGTGGACTTTAGGTCTCACTAGCTCAGATCGTTGTAGCTAGAATTTATGATGTTCGATCTCATCGACGAAGTACTCCAGCTTGATCGGTTCGCAAGTGGTAGCTGAGATCCATGGTGGCCGTGGCTATAGCTACGAGGAAGCAGCAGTGCATCTGCATGCATGCCACATCCAGCACGGTCACTTCTTTTATTTTCTAGACTAGAAAGGTCCACATGAAGCTTGTGTACGTAGCCATCCGTCAGTTAATGCACGTACTCACCTGTGAAGCCAGCCTGTCAGCATGTACATGTCCTGCTGCGCGCTGCCGTGTACAACACTAGCTACGACGTCTTCGCAACCTGCAACCTGACTTCCATCTCCTTAATTATGTGTTTTTGCTGCTGTTAATTATTTGATCAGTTGGTAAAGCCACATGATCCGGACGGACAGTTCCTCTCTACTTCGTGTACCTTCTCTTTCACTGAGAACATTTTCGCTAAAAAGGTGTCGCAATCAAGCTCTGCACGAACCAAATACCTGTGCCAAATTACTTATTGGCTATGGTCAATTAATCGGTAGAAAAGAGATTTAAATACTGTCTTTTTTTAAGGATAAAATACTGTCTTTTTTAGATGAATTTAAATAAAGCCTTTACTAACAGAGAAACCGAAGAGAGATATCAATATATAGTGAGTTTATCTATGTAATTTAATAGTTAAGTAAGTTATTATCTAGTTTGTCAAGCAACACACTGAATTTTCACGGCTTCTCTTTCATAGCGGATATAAAATAGTTCAATAGAATATAATTCAACAACTATAAATTACTTATCACTATAATCAGGAAAGACAACAAAGTAGATGGACCAGCATCAGCACACTGATCCACCCACCTCTAGTTCACAAAAAACGCCACATTTTAGACATTGACATGGTTTCTAGAATGTAACTTTGATAACTAATTTCTATTATAATATACGTATAAAATCTAACAAAATTATAATCTTACGAAAGTACCTTTGAAGATAAATCTATATAGATGATTTTTAACTACTCTATTTTAGTTAAAGTTTTAAAAGTTTGAATGAAGTCATGTTCAAAATACGTTTATGAACCGAAGGGAGTATATTTTCTCCATGATTAATTAGTTGCCTAGCTAGTTCAAGCTTAGCATGGCCACTGCACATACTTAAGGATCGATTATCATCATATCGGAAACGTACCCATAATCATTGTACTAATTTGTTAGACAATATAGCTAGCGCGTGATGTCATTTTCGAAACAGGCTGGCTGCCAAAAGATCGAACTGCAGAAGCAAGGTTTCATGCATGACAGCTAGCTATGGATGGAATTAATTAAATCGTTGGTTAACCATAGAGAGGTAGTTTGATCGATGGATGCTTAACCTTACTACCTAACTTTGAAAATTTGCTGTCGATCGGGCTGAGCTGTGTGGATAAGGTCAAACACGCATGCATGCATCGATCCTTTTCGTCTAGGAGTAGTTAATTATAATTTTGACTATTGGACTAGAGTTATACTGATTGCTGTGTCAGCAACGCAGCCGCTCTATAAGCGCGCGTCAGCGTGATTTAATACTAAATAGTAAGTAAAACGGTGACGCATATTTAATGCTAAATTGGCATGACAAAAATTACTGAGAAGATGGGAGTCAGAAATCAGGGTCTGAAACGCGAGATATTAATTCTTGTACACTTGAACCGAACTTACTCACCATTCATGTTGTTTGTCCCACTTTTTGGTAGGACTAAACCACTTGCGAATTCCACGTCACACGTCCAGTGATCAAGCTAGAACCAAAACAATGCATTTGGGCTCAATCCCTCCTAAATCCTTAAGAGATTTTATTACGAGTTTCTACACAGATTTAGTGATCAAATCTGCATGTGTCGTTACTTAGCGTGGACGTATTTCATTTTCCACAGGCCTCTTCGAATTAATATATATGATTAACTGGTATCCAAACATACACAAATTAAAGAAAAAGATCCCCTCATCGAATATTAAAACCCTGGCATATATAGGTAAACCTGTAAGGACGAACTAGGCAGCGATCACAGTGCTGGGATGCGTACGTGGATCGATCGATGCATGCATGTGCGAGCGGGAAGAAAATATCTGGGGACACGCACGTAGACCGCATGGCTCGGGCGCTTGATCTCACTCATCCATGGCAGCTCGGCAAAGGAAAGCAAAGCAGGCAGCGGAGGCAAGCCAAACCTACCGCTAGCTTCCGCACGCGGATTTAATGCACCGGTCACGAGTTGGTTGGCGCCATTAACGCTCTCCTTTGCCACACCACCTCTCCCTCTTCCTTCCTTCTCTCTCATCGCCTGCGCCATCGTCGTCATCAATTCCTCCTCCTCTTCATCGTCGTCTCTCCAAACCCGATCCCCGAGTGTGTGTGATCGAAGCTTAGTCGACAAGAAGAAGCAGCAGAAGCAGTTCTTGCGTGCATGGATCCGGCCGGCGCGCTCTCGAGCAATGTCTCCCTGTCGTCGCTGGTGAGGAGCAGCAGCGGCGGCGGCGGCGGCGGCCGCGGGAGGGGCGCCGGAGCCGGGTCGGGAGGGAGCAGGAGGATGATGCGCAGGGTCTTCCGCGGCGTCATCACCTTCATCTTCGCCATAGGTACGCATGCTTGTCTCCGGCCTCTCGCTTGCTTCCCTCAAATGTTCTTAATTTCTTATTTTGGTTGTGTACCTCGTGTTTCATGATCCATGTTACTGATGTACCCCACCTTGATTGCTTCACATCCATGATTCAGAATTTCTGAGCATTTCTTCATATATCTTGTCCCCCCCCCCTTCCCCCCTCTGTCAGTTTGGTTTCCATCTGTTGGCTTAAGTGAAAGAGGAATTTTTATACATCTCAACTTCAAGCTTCATTTCATTCTGATGTTTTTTCTCTTGCAAAAAAGATATTTTGATGGTTTAATTCTACGTTATACCCCACGTTTTCTTTTGAGGATTCCTGCTCATCTGGAAGCAAATCTGTGTGTATAGACTATAGAGAGGAGGATTGTTGCTCTTTCTTTCCTGCCCATATAAATCCAAGGCTGGATAACTAGATCGTAGGAATTCCAAGTGCTTAAACTCCATGACACACAATTTTTCCTACACTGAGAATCGACAGATTCTTGAGTTGCAAAATGAGAGTTCCCTCGCTGAAAACAAAATTTTGCAGTTTCGTGCAGTGTTTCAAAATTAAGTGTGTTCTTTGTTGGCTTTTGGGTCGATCTGCTTCATGTATCCTGCAATCTTGTTCTTCTCTTCAGAACTCAGACTGACGTAAAAGTAGCAGGAGCTCTCAACATTCGTGTCTATCTTGTGCAGCTGGCCTGTTCCTTGGAGCCGTCACCGGCGGGCTGATCGGCCTCGCCACCGAGAGCGGCCTCTTCCGCGGCACCGGGATCGGCGCCATCACCGGCGCCCTCGTCTCCATCGAGGTCGTTGACTCGTCCATCCGCCTGTGGCGCTCCCGCCGGTCCGGAATCTGGAGCATCTTGTACGTGGTAAGCAGAGACGAGAATAGATGATTGGTAGCAAAGTAGCTCGGAGCAGGGCAGCAACTCGTAACTGACACGCTTGCTTTCTTGCTTGACTGCACTTGTTTGTCTGTAATGTATCAATGTGTGTTGCCTAACTTACATGGACTAATTGTGTTCATGTCGTTGGCTAATGACGTATTCATGCTGCTGTTTGTTCTTCAGAATCATTATATACATGCTCTAACAACTATAAAAAATATATGCTCTGTTTACATTCTGGAGTCAAAACCATCTTTTTCTTCTTCTTCTGAAGTAAACTAAGATGATATTTTTCTAGGTAGTTCGTCCATTCTTACTGATATAACTTTGTCATCCTCATCGTGCCCGACCAACGCATATGCGATAATAAAATCGGTAACTCATGATTCATCATGATGTTGTGCATAATTCTGCTGAGTTTGCATATCTGAATGAACACCTCTTCTGATGCTTCATAGCCCTGGTTTTGCTGAAACAATCTGGTGGTCTAGTTGAGCCTAATACAAATCTTTTACTGGGCAATGCAGCTTAATGTGATCTACAGCCTCCTCACCGGCAGGCTCGTGCGCGAGAAGGTCGATCCAGCGGTGCAGCGGGTGGTCCGGAGCCAGGTCAGTCAATCATCTGTCGAACATGGGTGATCTGATGCAGAAACACTTGTAACTGGCTGACTGAAATCAACTCTGAAACCAGCTACTATATAGTGTTGCATTCTTCTGACAGTATCATGTCTTTCTGAATGTACACAGATGAATGCAGTGGACTCATCACAGTTCAGGGATTCCCCGGACCTCTTCGAGATCGAGGGCACCAACGGCATGGCGAGGGCGTCCATCGACAAGCTGCCCGAGGCCAGGATCACCGAGGAGTACAACCGGAACGCCGTCGGTGACCTCTCCGGATGCTCAGTCTGCCTCCAGGTCTGAAACATATCTCAAAACTAACCACCCCGTAAAGCTAAGGGCATCTTTGATTCTGCAAAACTCCTGTGAAATTCCTACGAATCAAAAAGAGGCCCTAAACCTCTCTACTTGCACATCGTTGCCTTAGAATTAGGACTGCAACTAATTGACCGTTGCATTATGCTGATTACTGAAATGTATTGTGCTGATTGGTTGTTTTCAGTCATGTAAATGTTTCTGAACTTTTGGCGATCTTCTTTATTTCAGGATTTCCAGATCGGGGAGAAGGTTCGGAGCTTGCCGGATTGCTGGCATGTGTTCCACGTGCCGTGCATCGACGGTTGGCTGATCAAGCATGGATCTTGCCCTCTGTGCAGGAGGAAGCTCTAGATCATCGACGACGACGACGACGACAGGGCGGCGATTTACTATGCTGCTACTACTGCTATGAGGACGACGAGGAGGCTCTGCTTGCTGCTTGCTGTGTTGCGCTATGCCTGTGTTGCTGTTGCTAGGAAGCTGACATCTATAGAACCCTAAATTTATAGAGCATTTTGCCTTTTTGATTTTGCTGTTACGTGCACTTAATTTTCTCTTCTTTTTGATCTGTCCTTCCTTTTCCCCTGATGTAATATAGTACTACTGCTGCTGAAAGCTCTGGACCGGCTTGCGCTTTGTTCTCCGGACTCAGTGACCTCATGTAATATTAATACTACTATATAGTATCGCCCTTGGACATACAATATCTTGCATGCACTTGAAAATCCTTGACGATCAATTACCAGGGACAAATATTATTAGCAATATGATATGGAGGACCTAATTACTTGGTTCAGAAAAGCATATTGACAGATTCGCAACGATCGAACAAGCATATCTTGGAACAATTTTAATGTTGAGGTCCCTAGTACTAAAATTTGCATATCTTGGAACAATTTTAATGTTGAGGTCCCTAGTACTAAAATTTGCATATCTTGGAACAATTTTAATGTTGAGGTCCCTAGTACTAAAATTTTTAAGTGGCTAGCACTTAGCAGTGTATACAGTATCAGAGTTGTCAGCACATCTAAAAATGCAGTTTTGGTTCCGTTAAAGCGCCTGTTCAGAAGGCAGAAACTTTAATTTCGGCCTGTTGGCAGGTACGCCTACACGATGCGGCGCGGATTCGTTGATTCAGGGCATGAATGCATGATGATATAACAGTTATCCATATGAGTAATACAATTAATCACGAATCCAAATCTCCATGCTTTGCTTGGTTGCTGCGAGAGAGGCCATATCAATAAATATGAATCGGGTGCTGCCCAGAAATTAAATAAGCTGCTGCCACCGCCGCCTTGGAGCAGCCGGGCAGACCAGACGGCATACACACACGTGTTGCCTCAACCATGCCATGGAGTTTCCTTTTGAAACTCTGTCCCTGAATGCGACACTTCTAAGGGCCTCTTTGGATCGAAGGATTTTCAAAGGAATTTTGTAGGATCTGAATCCATAGGAATTTTTCCTATGGAAGCCCTTTGGATTGCAGGAATGAGGTCATAGGAATCCTACGAAATTCCTATGGAATAGCTTAATCCATAGGAATTTTGGAGGAATTCTAACATGAGCTTGAACCTCATGGAAAATTTCCTTTGTGTCTTGCATGAACCTTCTCTCTCTTCAAATTCCTACAAAATTCCTGTGAAGTATCCAAAGAGCTAGTTTTGCATATTCCTGTATTTCATTTCCTATAGGATTCCACAAGCCATGACATTTTATTCCTACATTTTTCCTATTCCTACGTTTTGAGAATCCTTCAATCCAAAGAGGCCCTAAATTCTTATGAGGGAACGGCGAGAGACAGGAGAGGGGAGAAAGAAGGAATGGCCGTGGCAGCCGCTGACTGAAGAACGCTGCCGTCGACTTACTCTTCTGACAAGTTGAACTGAACGACTTATTCAGCTCCTGCGATACCATCGCTGACAGGATATTTTTCGGACGCCAGCTCTGAGATCATCAGATGAAACCGGTCCATCAGTGTTAGAGCAACTCCAGCAGCTTCCTCAAATTGTATTCCCTATATCTCCATATGGGGAGCTTCCTCAAAAGATTCCTTCCCTATATCTCTTTATACTCCAACAGCTTCCCTAAATCTCATTCCCTATATCCTATCATCCCATATTTTATTGATTTCCTATAACTACCACCTTATTTTCAACGGATATTCTTTTGCAACGGATATTTTTGTAATGACGCTGTTTCCAACGGTCGTATTTTCAACGGCAACAATTCGAACGGCTATCCGCAATCACACTGCTCTCCGCCTTTCCGTCGGGGTCGGGGTCGGAATTGACGCGTGCGAGGCCGAAGTCGGCTAGCCGGGCACGGAGGTCTGTGTCGAGCAGGACTTTGCTGGGCTTGACATCCCCGTGCACAACGGGCGGCTTGAGCACAGAGTGGAGGTAATGGAGCGCGTCGGCCACGTCGCGCGCCACAGCGAGCCGGTGCGGCCACTCCGACACCAGCTCGGGGCAGCGCCGACCCAGCAGCGCGTCCTGCAGCGACCCATTCGGCATCAGCTCGTACACCAGCATCATCCGGCGCGCCCGCCCCCCCGTCGCGCGCCGCAGCTCCCGGTACGACAGCTGCTGCAGCCTCCCGGCCCCCTCCTTGGCCTCCATCGCCGCGCGCCGCTTCCTCCTCCGCCGAAGCCACAGCACCAGCAGCACCGTAACGAGCGCGACCGTTACGAGCGCCGCCGCCGCGGCGACGGCCGGCGGAGTGGAGGCGGCGGAGATGGTGGAGGCGGCCATCTGGGCCTTCTGGAGCCTCAACGTGCTCAAGACAGCCGCCAAGATCGGCGAGATGATCAAGGCGAGCCTCCCCGACTGCTCCGTCAAGGTGGTCGCCGAGTACATGGACGTCGAGGAGTCCCTCGCCACCGACGAGCAGTCACCCGACCCCACGACCATGAGAGGCTACAAATATCTCTTCCACGGCGAGGAGACCATGGAGCTGAGTCACGAGTACGGCTGCCTGTCCCGGGATGAGATACTGACGCGGAGCTCCGGCAAGTTGGCGGGACGGAGGTGTCCGAGGCCGGCGGGTAGGGATTTCGGGAGATTTGGGGATTGCGGGGCTTCCCCATAGATCAGGAACGGGGAGGAGGCGATCGGGAACCGGATGCGGTAGGGATTCGGTTCGGGATGCTGCTGGACGCCTCTTTTTTCCTGTTGGATTCCTCAAATTTGGCTTCGGGAAACGGTATGAGGAAGCTGTTGGAGTTGCTCTTAGCGTAACAAAAATGGGAAAAGTATGATAACTAATAAATAAAATTTCGAAGCCCAATGCCTCCGATGTTTAGCGCAACGAAATGGGAAAAGTATGACATCTAATAAATAAAGAACGGGAAAAAAGTACAAAAGATACATGTGGCTACTACTCAGTAATCTTTTCTAACAACTTGTTTGGCTCCATGAATTAAATGTAAATTCAAGAATTAAATTGAATTCTAGAAGTAGAGGTGTTTGACTGTCACAAGAATTAAAATCATGAATTCTAACTTAATTCCAAGAAGTGAAAACATGACTAAACCAATTATTTACTATCAACAAAGAATCAAATGAAATTTGTGGGACCTACCTTCACATCTGATCCCACTAAAATGCACAAAGTTACATCTTCAAGCATTTACTCATCCCTACTAAGTCTTAGTTGATTTCATAAAAAAAATTATAGTGTGAACGTGAGGTTGAGATTTTAAATACCGAAGTAATACAAAGACTACCTCCACAATTTTATAGGGCCACATGCTGTTGTTAATATGCACAAAGTTGCTCCTTTATACACTAAGTCACCCTAAAAGAACTTCAGATGATTTCATAAAAGTTTTATAGTGTGAAGATGAGGTTTAAGTTTAAAATACCGAAACTTATGAATGCCAATAATGTCCATCAAATTTCAGTTAATTTCAAAAAAAAATTATGACCTAAACGTGAGGTTGAAATTATAAAGAGCGAACTTTTACGAAATGTAATACTTAAATTTCCATTTGACACCCAAACATAAAATTTGGAATTGGAATCATCTAGAGTCAAATTTGAATTCTACTAGAATTAGATTTAGAGTCTAATTGAATGAATCGAATTCAATTCCTGGAAGGCAAAGGGTATTTGAAACAATACATACTACATCATAAATTTTTTTTATCAAACTTTCCATTTAGTACTGGTGCCCGAAGGAAACTGATGCATGATGCATCAGTGTACCACAAAAGGTCATCGCATGGACATGTGGTGGAAGTCAACATTCGTCAACAAATAACGGTGCATGTACAAGTAAGAGTAGTATACATACATACACACATACACAGAGAGTCCACAACATCAGTTAATACTCCTTTCGGCTTATTATTTCATATATGCACTGGTGTTAAAATTCCTGCGGGCCAACAATCAAGGCATTTGCTTTTCACCTGGAAGATTTGCGCTTTCCATGGAGCATCAGCAGCAGCACAACAAGAACAGAACAGCTACCTATTCTTTCTGAGTCAATATCGAAACATAGTACATTAGTATGGCGGTGATGGGATTAAAAACCTGGAGAACAGAGCTTCTGTGCCTCTCCATTTTTTTTTCTTTACATCATTGAGGGGATGATCACGGCCGATATCACTGACATTTACCACAGTGAAAGGAAGAAAACCTTCTTCAGTCAAGTGCGTCATAGTTGTCTCCACCAGGTGCCTTTGCTTGGGGGCTACATCTGCGACCCGTAAGGTGCGAGTGTGCTGCTGCGCAGGCTCACGCCGGCACCTCTTACAGAGACAGCAGGACCCCTGTAGGTGGTCGCCCTACTTACAAGACTCGAGTCGAGGAAGATTATTATTACGGTTATGTCATCGTGAAAGTGGCGACGAACACCACGGTCAATCTTCTTGAGATCAGAGTACCTCATCTCTCTTTTCTTGGCTGCTTCTAGTAAAGCTGCTTTTATGAGCCTCCTAGCGCTTCCCTGAGAAATCAAAGAGCGTGTGAACCATGTCTTCAGTTAGCACTGAGGGCTAAGCGATAACAAGTTAAAAGAATTATCATGCTAAGCTTCCGTGGTAGCAGTAACGAATTTCAACACACTCCATGGCAACCATAAATTGTTGTATCAAGGGTTCTACACATACTTTCTATAGCACCTACAAACCATGCCACATCAAGATTTTTCTGACATTGTGATTGCTGGATTTTGTATGTACAAATGCCATGGTAATGTGCAATTTGTAGTTTTGAGAACAGAGCTCCCTCCATATTATTTTACAACATCAATGCAATATGCCGATTTTTTTTTCAGTTATCAATTTTGCATTTGGAGAAGCCTTATTATTTCATAAGAGTACATTTTGAGCAAGTAGCCCATGCTCCATATGCTGGGTGACAAATCAAGGGAAGATAATACTCCATGCTCTATATGCTGGGTAATAAATTGACATTTCATAATAGTAGTATGTTAATTCTGAGTTTGCGATATATAATGAGAAATCTAATCTGAAATAGCATAACTGTAGTGGCATGCATGGTTCCAGTAGAATACGCAATCACTGTAGCAGTATGTTTGTCAGGTTAACTTAGTTACATGGGAGTGAGAAGCTTACACTACGAGGACTACTGTGAACAATATCGACAGCCTCTTGGTTGGTGAAGTGTTCCCAAAGTCCATCAGATGCAAATATGAGAAACTGATCATGTGGTTGTATTGGTTGCACACAAATAGATGGTTCTGAACTTAGTATGGGCTTGTTAAAAGGTTCACGAAGGCGGAACTTTGCATACAGAGGTTCCCGGTTGAACTCTTGTTTTTGAGATAGGCATCACCGATCGATCTGCAGACCTGCAACATACAACAAATGGAGAAAAGTCAATAATCTTAATTTAATCCTTGGGAAGAATATGACAATGTAATTGAAGCAGCAAGTATCATCATATCTGTTACTCTACAAGAGAAACTCAACATGAAATATCTGCATGTCTTATCATGGAGAGTGAAGAATCAGGGGGCCTAAACGTCAAAACATTATTTTACCAATGAATGGTTAAACAGAGTGGTGAAATTAACCTAACTGAACCATAACAGATACTCATCACATATTATTTTAGTAGCAACTATCCATGCCATGAGAAATAACTCGATTGAGTAGATGATACGGGCACTAACAATGCAAAACCTCAAATTATTCTCAAGCTCCTCGCTGCCTAATAAATACAGCAGCAATGCCATAATCATCCATCACATCAAGGGGATATCCCTCATCCACAAGCATAAGAATGTGTTTATTGCATTTCTACCCCCTTGCAGCTGTACCGCCTTCCACCTATTACCACTTGGTTTTGTCATCTATAATGGCCAAACATGCATGAGGTTATTCACTAAATACCATTCAGAAGATAAGGAAGACACATGGCTAAACTTCAAGGTGATGAAACTAAAGGTATCTTTTGCCAACATGGATGCAAGAAAGCAATATGAGATGATCATTACATCAAAATTCCTCAGAGCTACAAATGTCTTCATAGTGATAGAGGGCGCACCTGAATTAGGCCTTTTACACGCCAGACATTGTGCTTGAGAACAACAACATGCCTATCTTCCGGGTGCATTGACCGCAATTCTTTTCTCACTGATTCAATGCTTACATTATGCTCTGCTGACAGTTGTACAGCCAAGACTTCTCCAGTGGCTTTAACATGTTTTCCTAAAACAGCACGGGAATCCCCAACATTGGCAACATAAAGCATGCCACCACAGATTACACCAACCAGACAGCATGAGCCAACAGCCGCTATTTGAGGCTTGACAGGCCATTGCTTGGTGACAATAGAGAAGAATCCATCTTCTGTAGCTTCATATGCTTTCTTCAGTACATCAGCAGACATTGAATTTTGCTCCGAAGCGAACCCTGCATTACAAACAAGGGAACAATAGAATAATCACTTCTGCGCTCTTTATTATTCAAGTGGAAAACAGCAGTGTGCACATAGCACCAAGAAAAGAAGATAATAATAATGCATAGTTATCGCAGGTTAGCAATTACTTTTCAGATTTTGGAAGAGGTGATCGTTGATGTAGCAAGCCGTCTCTGGGCCACCGTGTCCATCGTAAACCCCGACGAAGGTGCCGTATGGGCCAGAGTCAAGAAAGCTCAATGGACCCGACTCAATCTGACACTGGTCCTCAAGTAAGTTATTGGCCTGAACCACAGCCATGGAGAACTCCCCATTTACATGCTGCCCAGTGTCCTTGTGCCATAGTAGTCCATCCTGCCTACCGGCAGCATCTGAGCCTGTCCGGGCATGCCGGTTGGATGACGGTCGCCAACACGCCCGTAGCAAGTTCATCAATGTCACTATCATCCCTCATCAGTCATCCCACCCACATACGCCTCCGAGCTCGCTTCATCTGTGCTCTAAGAGAAACGCGGTTTCACTTCTCAATGCAACGATATAACTCTTTTATCCTGGAAAGAAAACATGTATAAGTATATGAAACACAAGTATGGCTTATTAATAATACTCGGAAGTTCATCGCTTGCACTCAGTTTGGAAACACAGTTTCAAGGATAACATCTTTGATCTTTCTTTCTTTTCTTTTGTGGAGTACATATTTTCTGTAACATCTACCACTATGCATATCAATTTGCATAGTTGCTATGCCTACAACTCAAAATCCAAAAGGTCTGAGAGATTACCCTTCCTTATAATAATATACAAGCAGAAGGACGGAAAATCTGATCAAATTACCTCTATTGGTCTCTTTTAGGTTCTAGAAGGTCTAACGAGTAACCTACATCGTCCTGTATTTCACTGCAAAAAGACATATCGCATGCCATAGCATTCTATAGTGCTTAGGTATGTTTATTTTATGTCAAGAGGGGGAAAAAAACAATGCAGCAAAAGACACAATCGGTCGCTGTTTGTCACCAGATGAAACATCAAATGTTAGAGAAGTCAACATTTCCCATCACGCACTTGAAAAATTATGTTAACTTACTTACAGCAACTGATCAAAGCTATGATTTTGGTTATAAATTCTGGAAATTAGGCGGCCAAGAAAGAAATTTTTTTCCCACTCCTACTATTGGATACTAAACAAAAGAGATGATGACTTGACATGACAACAAGAACCAAGGCTAATCCCGAACGCTTCAATTATCCGAAACCTCATCTCTTCCCATGAATTGTCAAACTCTCTCACGCTCTATCCTTCGCATCGCCTATTAATAATTACTATAAAAAAGAGAGCTAAAGAATACAAATCACACACCATGATTCGCACACTAATTGCCCCCAAATAACCGATTGCTCCATCCAATCTGCACGGGTTCTTCTCAAACTCCCAATACACACAATCCCAAACCCCTATCCAAGAAATCCAAAACCGCATAGAGAAACCGAATTGTATCCCGACGCCTAAGCGCCACGGAACTAGGGATCAAGGGAAGAATGCCCACCCACCAATCTTTGGGGTCGGACGCGGCTCCAAGTTTAGGGTGGGGAGAAAAATATCGCACCTTGGTGTGGGGGGGACGCCCAATTGGCGGGCTCGGACTGCGATTTTGGCGAATTGCGCGGAGGGGCCTCGATCGAATCGCGCGATTTGGGAGAGAGAGAAATCGTCGCCACGCTCTCCTCTCTCTCTCTCTCTCTCTCTCTCTAAACGAAGGGAGAGAGAAATAGTCGCGATAGAGAGAGAGAGAAGGGGAAAAAATTGATGGAGGGTACGGGGCAAACGGATCGGGTAGGAGTACTCACCCGCACGACCCGGCTCCGGTCGCAAGTCGGATCTGGTACGGGGAGGGGACCACTCTCTGTCCTCCTGACCGGCGCCGGAGACGAAGTGCCGCGGCGCGCGGCGTGCGGCTGTCGGCGGCGGCGGGGAAGAGAGAGAGAGAGGAGAGAGCGGGTACGGGCCCGTTTGCAACAGTCGCTTGATGACGTGTGGGTTCGGAGATGTACGCAATAAATAAAGAGGAAAAATACGTAAATGACCTGAGTAAAAATAAAATTGCATGTAGATCCTACCAATACCAACCGCAAAATATCTGACACCGTCTGTTCATTCAGAATTCAGACGACTCGAGTTAGAATTCATGGCAAAATGGCCCCATGAGATTATTTCTCTGTTATTTTGGACGAACTTGTGGTCACCAGGTCTGAAGTCCGAACATTCTCGCCTGAAAATCTGAACCTTTGCGTCTGAAAAGCATAGAGCAGTTGGAACGAGACGATGTCGACCAGTAGAGACAGAATCTGCGTGTGTTTTCATATCTTTCCTGTCAAACAAACTTGTCCAGATCGATCGATCGATCTCTCGTCGAAAGCAGCATCACAATCAAGTCTGAACTGCAACCGCTGTCCTGTTCCTGCTCTAGAAACACACATGCAGATGGACTAACTCAAGCGTTCAAACTGACCCATATGAATATATGGAAATTTGGACAGATGCTACTGCAAAGTTGGTATTTTGGGGAAAGTTACACGGTACTAGCCGTGAGCTTAGCATGTCGTGTCCAGGTCCCACATGTCAACGAAACATCCGACAGTATTTTTCTAAACTGTAAGTTTTGTAGTGGCACCTATCTGTTTCAGGGCAAGGGAAGAACAACAGTGTACCAATTGAAGGGCCAGTGCTGTGCATGGATAATTGGATACACAGGAGACAACTGAAGAAAAGATTGAGCTGCCTTAGTCAATTGGCCGCTAATGCATGACCTGCAGTGCTGCTTTTATCTTTCTGGCGTGTTACCATCCAACGATGACTCGTTGTTGACTCACCACTTGTTGCCTGCTTGCTTAATTACAGGTCAAGAGAAAGAAGAATCCTCGGTAGAAATATATCCCTTTTACACCCCTTTGTCCCCTCCAGGCCCCTTGTTTATCCATCAGTGCTAACTAGCAAGAATGCTGTGAGCAGTCTATGCAGGTCCCATGCACAAAAGATTACATAAGGAATCTTTAATGTGAAATTATGCAGACTTAGTGTATATAATATCCACTGGGACTGAAAGAAACATTGAGAGGCCGAGGCAGGCAAGAGTCTGTCGGCAGCTTCTTAGTTCCTGCGCACGAATCATTTTTTTTCTTCTTGTTGATAAAAAGGATTTGTCCTTGAGTTCATTTAGAGAGACTCAGAAGTCCTTACATCAGTACCATAGGAACATACAATAATCTAACCACTGGAAATGCGAAAACGCCACTGAAACCTACAAAAGTAAGGCGACATCAATCTCCTAGAAGACAATAGGCCAGAGCCACTGGCATCAACCAACTTCCTAAACAAAGACATGAGCATCGCATCACCTCAATCACACAGAGCAGTGCCGACACATCTTTGTCCAATTCTGGATGCCCACAGTGGCAGGCATTCATCCTTTCGCTCGTCAAATACCTAAGATGCATAGAATCAACTGCAAATGAAAACATCTTGTTGAAATATATTGTCATCCTTTTCTCATCAGCTTAGCCTTTTGGGTGAACTGCTTCGGTACATGCAATTTAATATGGTATCAGAGCCAAGAGGTCTCAAGTTCAAGATCCGGTTAACGCAGTATTTATACACATCGATCCCACGTCTAAGGCCATTTCTCATCAGCTGTAGACTTTTGAGTGAACTGTTTCGGTGCATGCAATTCAATAGATTTAACAGCGAATTGGCCATTTGGGCTAGGCAGCCAGACCACACTGTCCTGTTCTGAGGAAAGCAAAACATCAGCAATCAATTCCTGTAGCTCTACCCACATCTCCCTATCCACCCCCCTAATCATTCTCCTAAAACTCGGACAACCTAGACCTTGAGTTATTACCGTATGCACAGTAGTATGCTGAGAGAAAGTGATTGCATATAATCTGGGAAAGAGTTCAGCTATAGTTTATCACCTATCCACCAGTCTTTCCCAGAATCTAGTTTGCTTTCCATTCCCAGCTTTCCTTGAACAGAAAATATCTTTATTTCCATTAGGCCAGACCATAATTGTGATTGATCAGCGTTCTTCTAGCCTGAATCAAAGTCTGATTTCTTAGATACTTTTGCTCTAAAATATCTTGCCACAGCCTTTGCTCATTTTCAAGTTTATACAGCCACTTTAATAGACTTATGTTCATAAGTCTTAAGGTTAAAGCACACCTAGACCACCCAAATCCTTTGGTGTATAAACGGTTGGCCAATTAACTAAATGCATCTTTCGAGCCTCACATATTCCTGCCATAACATCCGTTTCCTAAAGATATCCATCTCCGTAAAACCCCCAGCTTTCAGGTGAAAATGTCCTCATAATGAGAATGCCTATCTGCAGCCTCCCAAAGCAGAACACCTCATTTTTATGAAAATTTATTTTTAACGCAGACATTGAGCAAAAAGACATAAAATAAATTTCAGATTGCTAGCATTTTTCCCCGTCCTCAAGCAAGAAAAGTATGTCGTCGACATATTGTAACATGACAAACCCATCAGAGTACAATTGTGAAGCCATACCACTAATAAGACCATTAGCTTGAGCTTTTTAACCAGATAAAATAATGCATCCACAACGACATTAATAAAAGAGGGGATAGGGGTCACCCTGTCTGACCCCTTTAAAAATAGTGAAATAGGGACCTAACTCATCATTCACGTTGATACAAAATCCTACCTCCAGTCATAACCCCATGATTCTGTTAATCACAGGATCAGAGAAATCTTTAGCCTGCATGACTTTATACAAAAATGACCAATTTATGTTATCATGGGCCTTTTCAGAATCTACTTTGAAAATTACTCTAGCTTTCTTGTGTTTGCGCGCGAATCAATTGAGGCTGCAGGGTTAGATTGATAGGTTCCATCATATGGTCGAACTCTTTCAGTTGATGAACTCTTTGCAAGGTCACATACTCTGCTGTGCAGATGAACAGATTCCTGTCAAACGTTTAGGAACAGTGATTGATTGACAGGTAACCACGGCACCTAGATCGTAAACGAGTAGGGGGGAAACTGCATTTTGTATATCATTAGTTCATTACTCACTTGGGCGAACAAATTGGAGTGGACAGATGTATGGAGCAGAAGCTGGGAATCATCAGAGATAGGATACGACTGGAAGAGAAGTGCTGCATGCATGTATGCAAAGCCATCTCCATCAGTCGGCGCTTCAGGACAAGCACGCTTTAAAAATGCATACCATCTCACGCTCATGCCTTGGTGATGTTTCCCACCCCAAATCCCCTCCCCTCTGTTTAGCGAGGAAAACAATCTGCTTTTGTACAAAAAACAGCAAAAATAAGATACAGAAAACAGATTGTTGGTTTGTCTGTTTTCAGATATTTGATTGTCCGGCTAACTGATTTTTCCGTCAATTAAACTGCACCCTAATACATGTTGTTGTTATTCCGAGCATGTAGGATGAAATGTTGTGAGAAGATAGACGTTAGGTAAGATAACAGAATTCACTTAACTTGTAATCTGATTTACCAAACATCTTGTTCAGCAATGAAGGTTGGGGATCATATGATATGATCATTGCTAATTTAGCTTTGTCATCATTAGCGAGGAGATGGATGAGGACTGCGACTGCGACTGCACCTGCGTGAATCATCCTACTCCTTGACCCGCGAACCGGCAGCCTCCATCGCCCTTTTCACGTGTGAGCTGTGAGACGGCAGGGCCCTCCCTTACCCTGCTTAACGGGCCGGATCTGGCCTCCGCGCGTCCGATCCGATAAGTTGGTGTTCTAAACTCTATACTAAAGACGATGGATGAAATTAGTTCGTGCACTACTCTAGCCCATATGTTATGGTACACACTAGTAGCGTAGATTATAGCAGACAATGAAACCGCCATCCTTTTGGTGAACTCTGATTGATTTTAGTCTAGTTCTGCTCCTGTACATGCATGCAGTTTTATATCATCATCGATCTGTAAGACACAGGTGAAAGACTGAAATAAATAGGAACTGACACTAGATCATTCGACAGGTGGCTTCTCGTTGAACCAATCAAACAGGCCGTACTCGGTAGCCTAACTATATGTGTTCGTCTTCGAAATACAGACATGGATCAGCCCTAGGTTGGTCCGTCGATAATAACAAGGGGCGCAGCTAGCTCCCGCTTGATCTCACAGAGATCGCCCTACCTACTTTTTTTTTCTCTTTTTCATTTACATAAATTTCATAAAATAGGATAATATCACTTATGGATGATGTTCTATAAAAAATATATATTTATAATATAATTTTCAGAAAATATTTTGTATAAATGATATTTCTTGAATATATTTCACCGTCCATAAAAGATGTCGAATAATGTATTCACATAACTTGTGAAATCTGTTCTGTGTGGAAAAACAAAAAAGTTCACCTAACTTGCTAGAAATGTTCTATATTCCACAAACAAACCTGATATACTTACTTGTAATAAAATAAAATTATGAAGAAATAAAAAATTACTACGAGAACAAATCATATGGACCAATGAAAAGAATTATTAACTGAATATTTTTGCAAATAATGGCACGGAATCTCTAATAGTTAAACACATAAAAAACTTAAAATAAATAAAAACAAGAAAAGGAAAAAAATAAAAAATAAACGAAAAGAGGAAAATAAATATAAAAGAGGAAGAGAAAAACGAAAATAGAAAATGAGAAAGAAATAAAAAGGAAAAGATAAACAAAAAAAGAGAAAAAGAGAGAGAGAGAGAGAGAAAACAGGGTTAGTGAGACTACCTAGGTGGGAGAGAGGCTGTGCGGTAGTTTCTTAAATACCGAATGAACGGGAACTAGGAAATCCAAATAAGAGGCCAGGCCCACCTTGGACATGGCTCTCACTGACTTGGGCCTGAATTAGTGTCAACCAATAATTGTTGCACTTGCACTGCACATCCCTGATCAAACTGCATCCTGATGACTGTGCCATGCATAAGTGTGCTTGGTTTCAGACTGCATGAATGTTCTGAAGAACTTCAGACTGCATAAATGCGGTGCGTCGAGCTCGATTGATGAGTGAGGATGACGTTGATGCATCTAGCAAGGGGCCCTAGAAAGGAGCGGAGAAGCCCCTTGGCAGAGAATTTCTTCTCGCGCTCCCCTGCACCATTTGCTCGTCGTTGCCTTGACGCTGCAGCGATTCCTAGCCAATGCCCACATAGGAAAATAACCTGATGCATATTTAAGTCTCCAGTAGGTACCCCGTGCTCGCTCTCATGGCTCATGAGTTGCTTGGATTTCTGCAAGCATCTACCAAGCAATCTAAGTATCTGCGGGCCGACTCGGGGATATCATAACTCGGACACGCCGGCACCGCTAAACTCGGTCGTGTAGTACTCGGGGCACGAGCGCTCGGGGACGCCAGTACTCGAGGCCCGAGTGCTCGGGGACGTCAGTACTCGGGAGCGCGAGTACTCGGGGGCGCCAGTACTCGGGACTCTGGGACGCCGCACCACTCGGCATGGGCTATTGACTCGGTAACACTGTAAACCTGCCCGATGCACTCGGTCCATCTGGGGGTACTGCCAAATTTGGTCGTCAACACTGATGCATACTTAAGTCTCCAGTAGGTACCCCGTGCTCGCTCTCATGGCTCATGAGTTGCTTTGGATTTCTGCAAGCATCTACCAAGCAATCTAAGTATCTAACTAATTCTATACAGAAGAGTATCTAACTAATTAGTTTCATCGTTTACTATTTTTCTGGTTAATCAACTTGGTTGAATCAAAATTCTATGATGGCTTTGATTTAGCTCATAATAACTTGGATAGCACGTGCTTGTTTTATGGTTTGAAATTTGCGTAGCGAGGCTGAAGGATTGTACTGGTGGCATATTTTTTTCTAAAAATAAACCATATTTTGATTCTTTCTAAGGAATAATAACGTGTGTTTTCTATTGCACAAATAATCCATTGCTGCATGATCAACGCTCATAGAGAACGTGGCCAGACCAGTCGCATGCCCAAAATACGACTGGTTTTTAATCACAACTTGGTTAAGCGATTGTAGCTCAAGCTTGTATGCATGCAACCCAGTCGCTCGATGGGCCTGCAACTGGTCTTTAATCACGTCATAATGTAGTTGGATCTGCACGTTTTACTCCACTTGATAGATTCAATTGGAGTATTAAAGTTGTATATATCATGCCACGTCAGCCGGTTGCAGGGGCGCGGTAACGACTAGGCTAAATCGCACTCTCACTGGGGGTTATTTGTAAATCAAAAAAACATATGGAAACATGGGTTTATTCTTGTAAATTTTTTTGTGCAATTGTCATGCTGTTGGGAAAAAGACTAATCTAGTCGTCGTGGCAGTTCTCTTTGCAACTCTGCTCTACTAGGAGCAAATTAATTTTTGCTTGCTACAACACTGAAAGTGTACTGTGTGATATGGATTGGGCAGCAGATATATGGATCATCATCTGCTGGAGCATATACTTGATGGAAGAGAGAAACCAACGAATCTACCATTTGCACTTTTGAAGAGCATCACAAATCATTTCTCTGAAGATCGAGAAATCGGCCACGGAGGATTCGCAACGGTTTATAAGGTACAGTTTACTTTCAAATAAAATTAACTATAGAGCACCTAAAGATCACAAGGGTAGCAATGCAGCATTAGAAAATGGAATGCAGATTCTATGATGCCAAGTGAATTTGCATCTAGCTGTTTCAAATAATTTTAAAAATGCACTGCAAATTTTGAGAAAATATCTCAAAATATTCGCGGATATACATTATGGTATGGATTGTGAACCTGCAAATTATGGGGAGTACATACCAATTTTCTCAAAAAAAAATTGTTGCAGTACGCTTCAAACTTTCTCACAACATGGCTAAACACGCGTTAAATGCTCACAAGAGAAGTCAAACAGGGTATCCTCCCAAACGGCCAGAATGTCGCTGTGAAGAGGATTAGGAGCAGCCACACAACCAATGAGGAGCTATTTTATCGTGAAGTTAAAAGCTTGGTGGAGATTGAACATCAAAATGTAGTCCGGTATCTTGGCTTCTGTGCTAATACAAACCAGGCAGTGATAGAAGTTGATGGAGCAAAGGAGTTCGTCGAGATAAGAGAAAGATTGCTCTGTTTTGAATATATCAGCAACGGAAGCCTAAAAAAACATATCACCGGTATGAACAATGTTGCATGTGATGCAGCTCTTTTCTTTACTTGTTTATTTATATTCTTTTCTACTTTTCAAGTCACGGTCGACAAACAGTAAGGGATAGAGTGGACAAACAAAAATGTTCTATCATTCAGTATGCAATTTAGCGTGCATAAATCAAATGTAGGAAATTGCATGCTTCACTACTAATTTTTTCTTTCCGCAGATGAATTAAGGGGGCTTGAATGGGATACAAGATATCAAATAATCAAAGGACTCTGCGCTGCTTTGCATTATCTGCACACGGAAAAAACAAATATATCATATGGATCTAAAACCAGATAATATTCTACTAGATAATAATATGGTGCCGAAAATTACGGATTTTGGTCTATCAAGACTCGATCAGAAGACGCATACGATCAGTTTAGACCGCTGTGGATCACGGTAAGCTATGCATCAAAAGAACCGGTTGTTTTTCCTAGCATTTACTAGATCTCTTACATTCTCTTATGCCATAATGCAATAAACTGTATCTTTTTTCTATGCAGGGGATATTGTGCTCCGGAATACCAACAATATGGCAAGATGTCATTCAAATCAGACATGTATAGTATGGGGATGATAATCATCGAACTGGTGACGGGAGACAAGAGTTCCTGGACAATACTACTGTAAGAGTGCTTCTATCTCTCCATGCATATGGCCCCTTTTCTAGATATATCAATTTTTTCCTTTGCATACTGTTACGAATTTTCTAAATAGTCTTACTTAATTTGCATATTGCCGTATTGAATGGTATATCTAGTTTAAATTATACATTGGAAGAAAAAAATTAAACTATGTGAGGGTCTGCACTCATATCTCGCACTACACCGGAAAGTAAATGCTCTGCGGGGTAGGATATGTGTAATCAAACTTTTCAAGTTTTATCTATTAATATATAAAAATATATTTAGATTGGTCAAGTGAATATAGTATCAATAGATTCGTCATGAAAGATATTTTCATAATATCATAATTATATATTTTTCTACTAATATGTTCATATGAAAAATAAGGTTAAACTTGTGCGCCGGAGACTGTGTCGAGACTAAAAGCGGCATGAATCGTTGAACAAAAGGAGTCTTATTTTTGATTCTTCGCTTAGAACTTTCTTGTAAACCTTGAGGTTTTGTTTTGTAAATTTTTTTCTTTTGCATATATTTAAATAATGAAAATATGCAGTATAAAAGAGTATTATATAGAAAATATCATGTGGAAACCGGTGAAAATCATGTTAAAAGTTTTTAAAAATTTATAAAAATTTTATGTTAGAGGAGTGATGTTGTGTTCAAACTCAAAGTCATCTAGGGCGTATGAAAAAAAGAAATTCAACAATGAATAGTGGTGAACAGTAAAACATCACCATTCATGATGAATTTGTTTTTTCCGTACCTCCCAAGCGAATATGAATTTGAACTTATATTTATAGAACATCACCTTCTTATTATACCGTATTTTTTAAATAATTTTTATAAACTTCTGAACATGGTTTTCCATGCTGTTTTTACCGTAATGTGATTTTCACTGGATATTTTCTCGTATTGAATCTCCATGGATGATGGGTTTGTTTTTTTTTGAGAAAATGATGGGTTTGTTTTGGTTTGAGGCGAAGTGATATCCACAGTGTAGTGCATTTATCCATAACAAAAATTACTATCTGTTCCTTTTCTCCTAGGATACACCAAACGCGGATATTGATTCTTTTACGGTGCTATATTTCACAAGAGAATTTTTGCAAAACTGAAGTACTTTTGACGATTGAGATGATGTGGTTAATTTGTGTACTAGCACCATACATATCCATGGATTTTCTTGTATACACATAGTTTGCATATTAAATATTGGACGCTGTATCGAGTGTGCGGTCGCTGGTTTGTTCAATCGAACAACGAAACTCGGACTTCCATACTCGGCACCTTCCTCCAGCATCGTACTCCCGCCACCTGCAGCACCTAGTGGCCAAAAGATATTGGCGTTGTTTTCCATGATATGGGGCAATTTTATAGCTGTAGAGTTGACGTCATCTTCTTTTTAAAAAGTAATCCAAAATTTAAGAAGTCCATATGTTTTGAATCGAGTATGTAATTCATGATCCATTGGGTCATCGTGTTCCTCGTGAGATATTTTTGGTTAAATATTTCGACATCGTCCTAAATCACCTTTGTGAAATGACAGGTACTTAGAGCATCACCAGCAAGTCCCCCATAGCAGCCCCAATCTGAATAAAGTAGGGAAATTGTGAAAAATTGGTCTCCAGCAAAGCCCCCACCCCTGCCCCCATTTCTCCGCGCCCCCCATCCATCCCCCGACTCCCCCCATCCCTGGGGGCTCGGTCGACGCCCCCCATCCCTACAACGGCGCCAACGTCCGGGCGGCGGAAGGCTCCACTCGCGCCATCTGCCCTCCCCTCTGACCCGTTTGTTGCCGCCGCGAGCCGAGCTGACACACAGACACTACCCCAGAAATGCACTCTACTGACGGCGCTTAAAACCCCTCCACTGACGGGTTTAGCGCCCGTCAGTAACATCACGTCAGTGGAAGTCTAACTTCCACTGACGGGTGTCATGCCCGTCAGTAGAGGGTACTTCGGCATTAAAAAAAAAGACGCCAGATCCCGTCCGGTCGTCCCCCGTCGCCTGTCGCCCGTCGCCCGTCGCGTCCCTCGGTGGCTAGCAGCACGAAGAGGACGTCGGCCACCGCCTGCGCCAGCTCCATCGCCGCATGCCGCTGCTCCCAGCCAGCCCGCCGCCCGCCCGCCCGCCTCGCCGCTGCTCCCAGCCAGCCCGCCGCCCACCTCGCTGCTGCTCCAAGCCAGCCCGCCGCCCTGCATCGCGTCGAGCAGACCCGGGGTCTTAAGATGGCAGAAGATTCGAGCACGAGAAGAGAGAGCAGATCCGGTACCTTTGGATGCCGATATAGACGAGCTCCTGGATGGCGGCGTCGGGGGCATCACCTCCTTCACGACGTGGGTGCCCTAGCCGGCCTTGAGATCCGGCGCGTAGAGGTGGCGCACGGCCGCTTCGACGGCGTCCCTGTTGGAGGCCCCCGCGGCGGCGTAGACGTCGGCGAAGCGGCGAACGGCTCGCGCGCCTCGGCCTTACCGTCGGACTCGACCTCCCTCCGGCGTGGGGGAGGGCGGCGGCGGGAGGGAAGCGGCGCGGGGTGAGGGCGGCGGTGCGAGGGGAGGGAGGCGGCGGGGAGGGAGGCGGCGGGGAGGGAAGCGGCGTGGGGGAGGGCGGCGGCGGTTAGGGAAGCGGCGCGGGGGAGGGAGCGGCGGGGAGGGAAGCGGCGTGGGGGAGGGCGGCGGCGGGGAGGGAAGCGGCGCGGGGGAGGGCGGCGGTGCGAGGGGAGGGAGGCGGCGGGGAGGGTGGCGGTGCGAGGGGAGGGAGGCGGCGGGGAGGGCGGCGGCGCGGGGGAGGGCGGCGGCGTGGGGGAGGACGGCGGCGAGGAGGGCGGCGGTGCGAGGGGAGGGAGGCGGCGGGGAGGGAAGCGGTGCGAGGGAAGGGAGGCGGCGAGGAGGGCGGCGGCGAGGAGGGCGGCGGCGCGGGGGAGGGAGGCGGCGGGGAGGGAGGCGGCGAGGGGGAGGGCGGCAACGGCGGGAGGCGGCGCGGGGCGGGGCGCGGGGCGGGGGCCTTGAGATCTGGACGAGAGAGGGAGCGGGGAGCTGGTCCTTAGGAATTTTTAGGAAGGAGTGTGCTGGAGGACTTTTTCTAGGGTTTGTTGTGGGCTCAAATCACTGCTGACGGGCCGAACTTTGGGCCCGTCAGTGGTGACTTACACAGTACTGACGGGCCGGATTTCATGCCCGTCAGTGGAACACGTTGTCCGTGGAGCAATATAATCACTGACAGGCCAAATTTTGTGCCCGTCAGTGATGATCCTTTTTTGCGGAACCTGAATTTTCTGTAAAGTCACCACTGACGGTTCCTCTCTCGCCCGTCAGTAGAGATGACTACTACTGACGGGTATTCCGTGCCCGTCAGTAGAGATGGTTCAGCAGAGATGTTTTCTGGGGTAGTGAGAGGAGGTCCCGCCGTCGCCCAGATCCAGACACAGGCGAACAAACCTGGGAGAGGGGGCCGCAGCGGTGGAGGAGCTGGAGCCGGCTGCTGCTGTTGTTGCTGTGGAGCAGGGCCGCCGCGGCGAGCGGCCGGACGAGGGGCCGGGCGAGGGGCGGCAGCGAGGGGCCGGAAGAGGGGCCGGGCGAGGGGAGCGGCGGGGAGCTCGAGCCGGGAGATCGGCCGCCGGCTGCTGCTGATGCGGTGGAGCAGGTCCACGGCGACGAGGGGCGCGGCGAGGGGCCAGGCGAGGGCGGCGGCGAGGGGCCAGGCGAGGTGTGCGGCGAGGGCACGGCGGGGGATCCAGGCGAGGGGCCGGGCGCGGTGGGGGAGCTGCGAGAGGAGGCGGCGAGGGGTCTGGCGCGGTGGGGGAGCTGCGAGAGGAGGCGGCGAGGGGCCGGGCGCGACGGGGGAGCCCGGCGAGGAGCTCGGGGTGAGGTACAGAGGGGCTCGGGAGAGGAATAGAGGTGGTGGGGGATAAATTGAGGGAAATAAATTGAAAATTGAGGGAGAATTTTAGGGAAAAAGAAATTGAGGTAGAATTTGCTACAATTTGTGATGATTAAATATAACCGTTGGAAATATAGCCGTTACAATTAAAGCTGTTACGAAAATAACCGTTACAAATATATTGTTAGTTACAGGAAATTAATAAAATATAGGGGATGAGAATATAGGGGATGAGATTTAGGGGTTTTGCTGGAGTAGAAAGAAATATGGGGGAGGAATCTTTTAGGAAGAGCCCCCATCTAAGGATATGGGGGGTGAAATTTAGGGACTTTGCTGGTGTTGTTCTTAGAAGATGGAGGCACAGCTGGAGTAAATCAGGCAAGGGAACACCATTGGGTTACCAACAAGTAGCTAAATGCATTGAATTAGGGCTACTCTGCCAGGAACGTGAACCCCACAGACGGCCTCCTATATCGGATGTAATACGTGGTATCAATGAAATGGAAGGTATTAATGGGCAAATCAGCAATGCCAATGAATCTACAATTGGACAGGTAAGCTCGTATGCTCCCCGTTTCCTTGATTGCCCTATTAGATTTAGACTAGCACTCTCCCTTTTGTTGTTTAAATGGCATTATTTTCTTCTTGATCATGGTTTTCAATACGTACTTTAATCATTAATTTTTATATCTTTGTATTAGAATAAATCCAAAACTATGAAAGAACATTTAGCATGTTGGTGATCAAATTAATTTTAGGAAGTCCGGCCATACAAAGTCTACTACATCACTTAGAACGGAGATTGTAGCTAGCAGCAGTGTCAAAACTAGCTAGAAGTGAGACCGTCAAATCCCATGTTGCAATATATTGTTCTAAAAAACTATAGTGGTAGCATTAAATTATACAACATGGAGCTCCCACAACACCATGGAATATACTACTAACTTGATTGGAAGGAGTTGTATTCGTTATTTGTGTCAACTCCTTAAAAACATATACTACTACTAACCTTTTGCCTTAGTCAAAACACAGCTTATATATGAAATGGTAGGTAGGGAATATATATTTTCATGCTAATCCATCTTGCTCTTTTCTTGCAGGTAATCCCTCACTCGGAGGATGATATGCTTGGGATTGAGCCGCTCGAGCTACATTTTCCTTTTGAGCTTAACAAGCAGATGTCATGCTCACTTCAGCTAACCAATGAGACTGATGCTCACATTGTCTTCAAACGTCCAAAAGAAGAGCCACATGTCATACGGTATACAGCCAGATAAAGGCATTGTGCCGCCACGATCCAAGTGTAGTGTTGAAATAACATTGCAACCACAAGAGAAGGCGCCGCAACATGTCGGCGAGTTCATCGTGCAGAGCACCCAAGTGAATGATAGTCTTACAGCTGAGGATATAACTGTAGACATGTTCAGTGAAGTGACGGATAAAGTGTTTGATGAAGTGAACTTGGATGTTGTTTTTGACGCACAACACCAAGCCCCACACCTTTCTGAAGAACCTAAGAATTTGTCAGTATTTGCTCGGCCGGCAGTTTTCGGTACAGGGAATCTAAACTATCAAGAGGCATCAAATGTGCCACGGTTATGTGCACACACAGGGTCAGGCGGGACGGTCTCTAAGGTGAGTTTACTCGACATGAGACCACAAACGAGAATTTTCTACATATTTAGAGCAGCAATCTTTCAAAGTGTGTGTTTGACAAGATGCTAACAACAAGCTATTCGCACCGATTCATTATAGCTCGTCGGACGAAATATATTTTTTATGATTATTTCTGGTACAATCCCTTAGTTCTATCAAACTTAGTAGTTCCGATAATTGTTTTTCCCGATAACAAAGCCATTTCTTTCTACAGAGCGTTTAAAAAGATTAGCTAAATACACGTACATTGCTATAGAATAAAAAAAAATATTCCATGAGTTGTTTAAACGTTTGTACCATCATAATTCTCAATTTTATGTTAAATAACAATTATCCTAAAATTTGTATCAATCGAATTAACTATAATAAAAATCGTGACACGACATTTCTCGGTAACATAAAGAGTAGTCTCGGTAAGGTGAACGGACACCACTAACTTAAATCTTTATAAGAGTAAAGATGTTAACCATGTTAGTTCTTCTCCTACAGGTAATCCCATTCTCCAGCGAGCTTGTTGATATCCACCCGCTCGAGCTCCGCTTCCCCTTCGAACCCAACAAGTTGATCCCCTGCTCACATACACCTGACAAACAGGACAGATGACTGTGTGGAATTTAATCTTATGAAGAAGAAGAAGGAGAGCAATGACCAGACGTGCTTCGTAACGCTGCCACTGCATGGTGTTGTGCCCCCGAGGTCCACTTACACTCTCGTTGTGACAATGGATAAAAAGGAGAACCTACCAGAAGAAAGTGAAGTTGATTTACTCCTGCAGACCAATATCGATGAGGGGTATTTCTTGCCTGGTGAAGACGAATATGATAGCAATCGAGGGCCTACGTATAGTTTAACAATGAAAGCTCTTTATGCTCGAAATGGAGAGACATCATGTGATTGTGAGGTGAGTTGGTTCAAGTAAACAAAACAATTTTGCTCATTAGGGATAGGTGAATTATATTATATATAGGTTTCAGTTGATACGCGCTGATCTTCCTTTTGTTTCTCTTTTCTTTCATGCATTTACGTTGTAGCTGGCAATCCCACCTTTAATAAAGGTATGGACTTTTCTGTTCTCTTCTGTACGTAGATTTTAATATTTTGAGGTGGTTTCTCTAATGCTGATCAGAGTTTTGTTGGATCAGATCATATCTGTGGAGAATACTAATCGGCTCCTTTGTTCCCTAGATGCAAATCTGACAAAGCCATGGTGAGTGTGTAGCATAAACTGGGCATTAGAATATTGAAACCTCTTTGTTCAAGTGAGTGCAATGGATGCGATTATCCTGCGTTAAATTTATTCTCGTCACGCAGGATTATAATAGGTGACTTGGACGGACATATTGGTATATGGGACTATGACACGCAGGCAAGTTACTGTATTCTCTCAGCAGTTAGTTTTTCTTTAAAGACCTCTCAGCAGTTAGTTTTAGAATCTTTGTATTAACATATGAACATGTACGATTTCTGCTGGTTGATCGCCAACTTTGCTGTTACGAAAAGCCTATGTTTAGTGATGGTCGACGTAAGCCGTAGTCAAGAAAACATTAAGTTCTTGTTGAAGGCCTAAAAAAAATCGTCACACTATATATCTCTTTTCTCGTGATGGTATCTCAATTATCGCGGGTAATGTAAAGGGTCATCATCACAAAGACCTCAACTAGTATTGGCTACATGCTTTTGTTTTCAAATCCTTACAGCAGATAGGCTTGATGAGCGAGGATGGGAAAACGGCTCTACATGCATTCTTTGTGGGATTCACACAGAAACCGCCCTACACATCTCCACTGAATGTGCTTTTGCCAGACAGGTCTTGCGTAAGGTGTCCACCATGAATGGCCTAGCTCACGATGTTTTCCTCCAGGCTAGACAAGATGACATATCGACGTGGTGGCATTCTTGTGGTACAGGGAGAACAAGAAAAGATAGAAGCAAGATATATGGTATCATCATCTACGCACTGTGGAACATTTGAAAAGAAAGAAACACCCATGTCTTCAACAAGGTGTTTAGCGACGTCCACAAAGTAGCACTTAAGGCACAGGAGGACATTACAGCCCAAAGAATGGCTTTCAGTGAAACTTCGAGTGACACAGGATATCCCCCTTTTGTCATTTAGTCTCTCTAGTCTCTGTTTCAGTTTCTCTCCGTTGTAAATAACACCCTTATTTTCGGTAACTTCCAATCTATGAGAAAGGCAGTGCTCCTGCCATAATTTTTTCAAAAAAAAACAATCTGCACAAGATGTAGTTGGCTACCATAGGATCAGAGTTAATCAACCTATTCCAATATTGTACGAAATGTATTCTAGCAATAAGATATTCAGAAAAGGCTAGGCAAATATTGTGAGATTAAACCGAGAAGAATGGAACAAACAAGGCCTGTTGCCAACACCAATACTCCATATACAGTAACGAGCACTCTCATCATCTAAAACTATTTAGGAGATGTTTGGTTAGACTTGAAAAGCTAATCAAAAGCCTAACCAAACACCCAACACCCAACGAGGCCCACATTGGCACCCTCCACCGAGGCCCACACCGACGCGCAGCCCCTCTTCCACCACCGCGCCCTCCACGAACGCCTAGACCGACGCGCGCCCCTCCTCCACTGCGGCGCGCCTCCACCGACCAGTGGCTCAAGCGGGCACGGAGCCCACCGGAGGCGACAACACACTCTGGGAGGCGACGGTAGCATCATCTAAGGGGAAGGCAGCGACGTCGAGAAGACCGGGGGGAGGCATGACGCCAAGAAGACGGGCAGAAACGGTGGCGGTCGACCGCCGGAGCCGGAGGCAGTATCAAGGGGGGGTGGCGGCGGTGGAGTGGGGCTGGGGTGGCCGATGCCCCCTGCCCCCTTTTTTTGTTTAATTTTTTATTTTTTATTTGTATTTGTATTTATTATTTTCTGTAATTTAGTTTAAGCAAGTATTTGTATTTATATTTATTATTTTTGTAAATCTTTTTATTTGAAAGTAGGTCCCAAAGCCTTTTCTTTAGACTTTTAATTAAACTTCTAAAGAGTTGGAATTAAAACTTTGATAAGCTGTTTAGGGTTTATGAGAAATCATTGGATCGAACCTTGGACGATGTCGATTTCAAAATTTTGTTCAAGTCGATCTTACAGGACATTTTAGACATTTCTTTCATACATAGCCAACAGCCACAGCCCAACTGAACACCTTGAACTATAGACTCAGGTGCCAATAGCCACATCAACTTTCCCAAACAGTTAGTCAACATTAGATTTTACAACAGCCACAACCCAACCAAACACCCCCTTAGATAGATGAGCATACCAACGGATAAAACGGTCTTCCACCCAAATTATTGATCTCATAAAACACAAGCTGTCTAATCACTCGGAAGCCATCCAATGCATGAACAAGTGAATTGTCCAATACCCAAGGAAGCAATGCACAGAACCTCTATGATCTGAGATCTGTAACGTTTCCATAACGTGAAGGTTAGGATAATGGTCATATTCCAAATTAGAAGAAAACATTAAAATTGCCTTGCATATTATAGAATTATCTTATATAATGTTTTTCACAAGATATTTAAAACTTTGAAACATATACAGCTCAAACAAAGAAGCAATGTTTAGAACATAACTGGTGCTACTTACTTGAATGTTCAGATAGTTGTTCCTTCATACAGACTGGAGAAAATACGAACTGACTCTCTTCAATAAAGGCACTGATTTCATATAATTAATAGGGCGTAACGTCTCATCAAAGTAAAGCACCATGACTTCATGGTGAATGATGCATTCTTGTCGACTGTAAAGTCCTTCACTTCAGTTTTTTGTAAGTGTCTTCTCTTCATTTTCTTATGGTATTCCACCAGCGAAAAATAGGTGCCAAAAACCTGATGCATACATAATTGTTGCCTGCCAATGGAACAAATCCTCTGCCTTTGGTTCAGAATGCATGCACTTCAGTACTGCAAGAATAATTTGGTATCAAACCCATTTTTATGGTTCAAACAACTTGGTGAGTACTTGTAGAGTGCAACTCAAATGCAAATGTCAGTTCAACACAGTAAGACGAATTGCATTTATATTATTCTGTAAAAGAAATGCACCTTCAGCTAAGATTTGTTGGCTGCTACATATATCAGGTGCTTGAGGGGCGTTGCACTTAGAAAGTAACTTCCTGCCATAGGATTGAAGTAATTCAGGAGTTAACTATAGAATTAGGTACATTTATCTCTTTTACATGCACTGAGAACATGGCAAATCGTGTGTCAAGGACATACATACCATCGCTTGTTGCCAACTGGCACTGCTCACCAGCAGCCTGAACAGGATGGCATTCTAAGCTTCAGAATGTTCTCCTAAAAAAATCTTCAGATAGGTGATCCTTCATAGGGACTGAAAAAATAGGGCTCAATCATGTTAAACAAAGGCACTGGGTTCATGAAAGAAAAGAAGAGTAAAACATCGTCACATGATAGTTAAGCTAAGCACCTTCGCTTATGGCGAATGATGTCAACTGCTTATGAGAAGAAGGGTTATGAGACAATGCAAGGAATGTAAAGCAGAACTATATAACCAGCAACTTAACTACCTGAATGTCTTGTTGCCAACTTGTGAAATAAAGCCACTTTAACAGCAGCCAGGTAGGTATATGTTCTGGAAGCGCACAAAAAGAAGCAGGAACATTAATTTTTAAACATAAAGCTTGTAACATTGGAATGATGAAAAAGCATTCCAATGGTTGACATGTGCCTCACTAACACAGAGGTTGGTGAGGCACAATTTGCAGAATCGATAGCTGGATGCACCTTGTCTGGATCCAGTCCTGGAGCAATTGGATTGAATATTGCAAATATTTACCTTGATGAGATTGTATGCCAAACGAAAAAAATAGATATTCACCTCTAGGTCTATTGATCAGGTGTCGCCTTGGTCTTCAAAATTTATGCAAACTCGAATATGCTGTTTGAAACAGATTCAGAACTGTAATCGCCCTGGTCTTGTTCCTAATCTGAATATTATCACATACAACAGCAACGAAAATAGAAAATAAAAGTTGGGGAGGGCGAGAAGTGTTACTTTAGATACTTACATGTAAATCTGGGTTTATTCCTTTTAATTTCTCCGCTTGCGCTTTTAGCTCGGCACTGCAATCGAGTATGGATAGGTGTTGCAGTGAAGTGGGGAGGCCCCCCTGGGCAGCGATCGGATTACAAGACAATCCCTCGACACTCAACAAATCTGAGGTATTGGAGGGAGCTGACAAATACAAATACTCAAGCCACTACTTTGAGTTGGTCATAAGTCAACCTGCTAAGTAGGAGCTAAAACTCTCCAGGATGCCAGCGAAACATAACCATATATGCAGTCTCCAGAATCTGCACAAGACGTAGTTGGTTACCATAGGATCAGAGTCGGTGGTATCATGGACTGCCCAAGACCATGAACAAATAATCAACCATTTCAATATCGCACAAATGTGTTTTAGCACTAAAATATTCAGAAAAAGGCCAAGCAAACGTTGTTGCATTAAACTAACAAGAATGGAACAAACAAGGCCTGTTGCCTAAACCATACACACTAACAAGCACTCTTGTCATCTAAAACTGCATAGATAGATGAACATACCAGAGGATGAAATGGTCAGCCACCCAAATTGATAATGTCATGAAACACAAGCTTCCAATCACTAGGAAGCCAGCCAATGCGTGCACAAGAGAATTGGAAATACTCCAAGGAAGCAATTCACAGAACCGTTATCATCTGAGACCTCATTTCGAAAGAAAAAAAGATCTGAGACTTGAAACATTTTCGTAGCGTGAAGGTTAGGATAATGGTCATATTCCAAATTAGAAGAAAACATCAAATTGCCATACATGTTATAGAAATTTATCTTATATGATGTTTTTCGCAAGATATGGCTCTCTCTCTGCTTAAAAACTTTGGAATGTGTACAACTCAAAACAGAGCAACGTTTAGAACATTTGGTGCTACTTACTTGGAAGTTCACATAGTTGTTCCTTCATAGGTACTGAAGAAATGGTAAAAGCAACAAGTTCAATCAAGTAGACTCTCCACCATAGTTGCTCCATTGGAGTTTTAAACTTTGGTGTACGAACACTCGTTTTAATAAAAGCTTTGGTTGTGTGCATCAATTGATGCAGAGGTCAGGGGCACGCCCTCCTTAATCTAAAAAAGGTACTGAAGAAATAGGAACTTACTCTCTTGAATAAAGGCACTGATTCATATAAATAAAAAGGGCGTATCATCTCAATAACAGTAAAGCACCATGGCTTCATGCTGAATGGCGCATTCTTGTCAACTGTAATGGGCTTCACTTCAGTTTTTTATGGTAGCCTACCAGCGAAAAATAGGTGCCAAAAAGCTGATGCATACATAATTTTTGCCTCCCACTGGAACATATCCTGTGCCCTTGGTTCAGAAAGCATGCACTTCAGTCCTGCAAGAATAATTCGGTATCAAACCTCAAATTTTTATGGTTCAAACAACTTAGCAAGCACTTGTAGTTGTAGAGAATGAAACTCAAATGCAAATGTCCAAATTTATTGTGTCGGGGACATACGTACCATTGCTTGTTGGCAACTGGCGCAGCTTACCAGCAGCAGCCTGTACAAGGAAAAGGATGACATTGCAAGCTTCAGATTGTTCTCCTAAAAAAAGCTTCATGGTGAATGATGTCAATTGGTTATGATAAGTGGCACAAGGGTTATGAGATGAATGTAAAGCAGAACTTTATAACCAGCAGCTTAACTACCTGAATATCCTGTCGCCAACTTGTGTAACAAAGCCGCTTTAACAGTTGCTAGATAGGAACATGTTCTGGATGTTCCTGAGACAGAGAGAAAGAAGAGCATAAAAGAAAATAAATAGAATTTTACTTTTTAAGCATAAAGCTTGCAACACGAGAATGATGAGAAAGGTACTAACATAGAGGTTGTTTCACCAGAGATGATGCACAATTTGCAGAATCAATAGGTGGTTCAGTGGTTGCACCTGGTGTCGCACGTTGCAGTATTCATATGTCTGGTTCTATTCTCTGGAGCAATTGGATTGCATATTTTAAGCCTGCAAAATTTCACTTGATGAGATTCTATTTAAGAGTAAATAAAACAAGAATCTATTTAATGAGGGCGGCAAGTATTACCTTGGATTTCTACCCGTAAATCTGGGTGTTTCACATCCATTTTCCTAGCTTGCACATTTACTTCCACTTGCATCCAGATCCAGATATATGTATAGTCATCTCAACAAGAGTAGGCTGAAAGGATTCACAACTTATGTATACATTGCAGTCTGAAACGAGATTAGATGTGCCGGCAAGCCTGTCAGATTTCAGAAGTATGAATAGGGGATTTAATTTCCTTGAGAAAAAGGAAAATGGTAAGAATAGCCTGCGGGAGGACTCGCGTGTTACCTTGTGTTAGTAGATATCTACCCATAGATCTGGGTTTGTTCCTTTAATTTCTCGGCTTCCTCTTTTAGCTCGGCACTGTAATCGGCTATGGATAGTTTCCTGAGTGAAGTTGGGAGGCCCCCCTTGGGCAGCGATCGGATTCCAGGACAACCATAGACCCGTAGATTCGTGAGAGAAGGAAGGCTGTGTAACCCTTGAGGGAGGGACGGCAGATTCGGGCACTTCCAAAACAGTAGGGATTGGAGGGAGGTGAGGAGCTGAAGCGCTTTCTCTTCCTCTTCCCTCAAGCTGTCCACCCGCCCATCATCATAATAGAATCTTAAGTCCTTGAGGGTAGGGGCGAGGAGGGTGCAGATGGGAGCAACAAGCACCGCTGAGATGCTATCCACCGCGAGTGATTCCAGTTGGAAGGAGGAAGGTGCTGCAGATGTGTCCGCTGAGATTGCCATTTCTGAGAGCAGATCCGCCGCTACAGAGCGGGGACGGTTTCCGTGGTTATAGACTCTCAATTTCTTGAGGTTGACAGCTGTGATGAGAGGATTGAACCCATCCACTCTTAAATTCTCACAATCGACTAGTTCTAGACTGGTGAGAGACGTGAGGTTTGAGAGGGGGGGCCATTGACTGCATGCTTGGGTCTTGTGAAATATTGAGTTCCCTGAGGGAGGTTAGCTTTTCTAGCTCTGTCCATGGGATTTTTGATTCCCCTTTAAACGAGATCCTCTCTAGTTTGTCCATATTGTGAAAGGCTAATGCACCGCTATAACTTGTCAAAATCAATTCATTTTTCCAGTACCTCAGACTCCCAAGACCATCATACACTTGAACACTTGTTAGCGTGGAAGTATAAGGCATAGGGGGCAGAGATAACTCAGGGCATCCATCAATACAAAGAGCACTCAGCTTAGGATAGTGTATGTCTTGCGTACAGGGGACAAGACACTCCGACAAAAATGGTAGTGAAATAAAATTAGGACAATCCTTGCACTTGATGCTTTCAAGCATCGAAAACAAATGGCAATTAGTTCCCGCAACCCACTTTTCAAGGTCTGGCATATTAATAAACTCAACTTTCTTCAAATACGTGAAATTAAGGTCAGATCCTATAAGACGCGCTCTAGAGATATTCTTGAGCCGTAGTATCTTGAGATATGGTAGTTGCCCAAAAGGTGGAAGAGTCCCCCAAGACACACCCTTTAGAGTGAGAGACTCTAGATATTTAATTCTTATGTCACGGCACAGCCAATTAGGAGGACCAATGATACCACTGTGATCTATAATGCCAAGTTCTCTGAGATTATCATGTGGTTGAAGACCATCAACAACATCCGCATCTACAACCGGATTATCATGTGGTTGGAGACCATCAACTGGATTATCATGTGGTTGGAGACCATCAACAACATCAGCATCTACAACCGGTTTCTCTCTACCCCAAACAAGTGTTAAACTTTTCAAATTCCTTTTCAAAGCCAGATTGGCTTGACTAGCTTCTTCCTTGGTTGCCACCTTTTCAAGATTACATATACGGAGTTCTCCTCCAAGATCTGCCAATTTCCCCAACTCACTCAATTCAAATCCAACACCCTCTTTCTTGACATGGAATTCTTTTAGCTCCTCTAGATGCTCTATCTTTCCAACCTCGGGAACATTGGAGTGGAGTTCATTGTCAGCAATGAAATGGCGTAGATTCACAAGGCGGCTAATGTCTTTAGGCAAAGTAGAACTACCGCACCAATGTTCTAGGTCTAAGAATATCAAGTGATAAAATCTTGGTAGTGTGCTAGGTAACTAATTTCCAAGCCATAAGGTGATCCAAGTTTTAGGTATCGGAGGTGGAGAAGCTTTGAGAAGTTGTTTGGCAAAGATTCTGGAGAGGTCATTACTATAAATAGGACACGGAGACCCTCTATTTCCTCAAACGTATCTTTTAAAATCTCAGCGATTCTTTCATCATATCTTCGAAAAATCATCAGAGTCCGCAGATTTCCAATATTTATCCTGCTCTTTAGTTTAGCCATTTCTTCCTAAAATTCTCATCAAATCGATCTTCTATGGTGATGGACAAGTGCCGAATAGATTGTGGGATGGCATCAGCTCTAAAACTTAAAACTACTTATATTGACACATTCTTGTGATGAAACACTCTGAGATAGCTCATGCATTAAATCATGCAATACATAATATTGATCTAGATTATCACCATCCTTCATGAGAAAACCATTGTCCACTAGTTCTTCTAGGTAGTTCTTATTTTTGCAACCAGAATCTATGATGCCTATTGCAGTCCAAAATCGAGTAATTTCCAAAAACTTAAACCTATGATCTTCAGGGAAAAGGGAAAAATATGAGAAACATTGTTTGAGGCGGAAAGGAAGATAATCGTAGCTAATTTTGAGGGCTGGCATAATGTTGTCGCTTTTTTCTTCATTTTTCCACTCTTTATTTTCAAGAACTTCTCTCCAATGTTCCCAAGAAAGGTCTTTCTTTAACAACCGAGAAACTGTTTTGGCTGCTAGTGGCGAGCACTTCAATTTATCTGCAATCTCTCTTCCAATATCAATTAATTCATTGTACTGCTGACCAGGTTTGGTTTCACCAAACACACATGCTAGGAAGAACTCAAAGAAATCCTGAGGATCCAAACCTCGCAGATGTATTGGAATAGTTGCTTTCTTAACCATTTCTTCTATTTTTGGAAATCGAGTCGTGACAAGAACCATGCTGCCTTTGACTTCCCCCTTTGTGAATGGAGCTAACAGGGTGTTCCACTCAACATCACTATCGCACTTCCATATATCATCAAAGACAACTAAAAACCTTTTGGACTTGAGTCTCTCCGCAATGGATCTTTGAAGCTGGTCTAAGTTTGTTATCTGATTTGCAGTGTTGCTTCCTTCTATGTGGTTAAGGATCTGTTGGCTGAGCTTAAGCACATCAAAATCAGTTGATACACATACCCAAACCCTGACAGTGAAGTGTTCTTGGGATTTTTTATCATTATACAAGTGTTGGGTGAAAGTTGTCTTTCCAATACCCCCCGGCCCAACTATAGGGAGAACAGAAAGGGTTTCACCATGGTATGTGTCACTGGTGATATCTTTTATAGTTTGCTCAAAAATGGCCCTCCTTCCATACAGTTTATCTTGTACAATTGTTGACGCTGTGTGACGCCAGTTCAGGGTGACATTTGTACTGCTGCTATGGCGTGGAATTCTATTGAGCAACTTGGAGACAGGCTCGCATAGGAAGTGTATTTCTTCTATCACAGACTTGATTTTGATGGACATGGCCACTCTATCAAATACCAACTTATCAACATGATCACTACCATTACCACTATCAGACATGGCTTTGTTGTGTGGATTACTGGTAACAGCAGTAGCAGCACAATCATCATCTTTTGTACGGCAACAAGAAAAGCATAGAAGCCAGTTACCGACAGTGTGGCGAACGGCGTTGCGTCCATGATGAACTTTTTCCTGGAGGTCACCCCCCAGATCCGGCTCCGCGTACTTGGTGCCGTCGAGCTGGTCCTGGATGATGAAGTAGTGGAGCTTGTCCAGGGCGTCCTCGCCCTCGTCGGCCTTGGCGCTGAGCTGCTGCAGCAACTCCTTGAGGCGAGGGTGGTTATCGTTCCTCCCCATGGCCTCGCGCAGAAGATCGTGCGCGACTATCATTTCAGCTTTGATCTGCTTGGAGTTGAGGCCGAGCTCGGAGCTGGCCACATAGGCGGCCACCAAGTCATCAGAAAGCTTATTCAGCACCTTGCCGACGAGCGAGGTCGCCACGCTGACAGCCGTGTCCATCTCCTCCGGGGCAGTTGGTTTGTGATTTGTGAGGTGGGAGTTTTGAGCCTACTTCCATGGATGGCTCATTTTATAGTGTGGGAGTTTTGAGTCTGCTTCAATAATTGGAGTGCCTCTTCAATAATATACAAGGACTTGATCAAGTCTAGTCAATGCTGCCGTTGTTCAATAATTATGCAGCCAAGGGGGAGGCACGTCTGAAAACATGATTGGTTACGAGTACCTTTGATAAGGACCTGATGAATTGATTGGGTACGAGTACCTTTGATACATGTGTTGTGCACTTTGAATATATACTTTGTCCACCATTCACTAATCACCTACAAGCAGCTAGGAGTTGTAGGGAGTGGAAAAATAGTGAAGATAAAAAAAAATCAAAATATTTTTGTAACTAAAAGTTATATGTGCCATGGTCACTCTCTTCTTTTTACAATATGTATTTTAGCTGAATCCAGGGAAAGATTTTCTAAGTTTGAGCTAAGACAAAGGATTTAGACACAGAGTCACAGCTCATATGGAGAGTTGGAGCCCATTTGAAGGTGGCGGTGGGATTCTATAAGAAGGACCATATATAAGGACCTCGTGTTTAAAAATAGCAGATCAATTAGTGACTTCGCAAAATCGATTCTCGCGTTGTGTTGTTGTTTCCGTGTGCACTCAAAGGGGAGGCATCCAAGAATATGTTTCTTAAGCTAGATCTGAACATGGTGGTCGAGCTAACAATTTTACAAGCACTCGAGGGCATGTGAGGCCTCCTTGAATCAAATGAATTTTAGAGGAAAATAGAGGAATTTATTCCAACGGAAAAATTCGTATGAAAGGTGTTTGGATTTTAGGATTGCTTCAAAGGAATTTTGTAGGACAGGATAATTTCCATGAAATTCTAACATAAGGTCTAATCCCACGTCAAAAATTCCTCTGAGATCTCAATGCATCTCTCGTTTCTCTCTCCGATCTTTCTCTAATCAAGTAACATGTAATCTCAGAATTCTGTACCGTGCAGAGTAACAAGAGCCCGCTTGAATTTGCAACTGAAGTGGCAAAAGAAACTGATGAGTACAGTGGCTTCAACCTTATACTAGCTGATCTAACTAGAAATGAAATCCTGTATGTGTTCGCTCGTCCGACCAGGACTCCATGTGCTGTCCAGTGCAAGGCTAGACGGCTAGACAACCGTTCGCAGAAGGCAAGCAGAAATACTTCGTGTCGTGTTCAACTTACACCTTACAGATGGACAGAACTCTAAGGGTGCCACACAAATAGAAATGCACAGGATGCTGTTATTTAATAAATCGTGGAAGAACATCAGTAGCAAGCTCAGAAGCATACAAGGAATTTTTTAGCTGGAAAAGTGTGAGAAAGCAGATCGTGGCATAAATTCGACTGAAATGCAAGTGGGTTTCTTTCTTTCTTGAAGCATTTTTTTCCCGACGCTGGCTAATGGGTGTATCACGTATTGGGTCAATCAGTGTTATGTCCGAGAATATGATTCTGGAAACAGAAAGCATCCAAATAAAAACACGTAGAAAGAAGGCATCTGCAAGAATTTGGAGATACGTGTACAAAGCAATTGAATTCAAAAAAGAACACACGTGGTGCATCTATACATATCGATTGTTGCAACTGTACGGTTGATTATTGCACACGTGGAATTGAGTTCTTGCAAAAACAAAGGAAATAAAAAAATATATCCTTTGCTTGAAAACTTGAAATCATGAGAGTTATCCATCGTAGAGAAGAGTCGAGAAGAGATGTAAGTTAGGGGATTTCTCGCCGGTGCAATGGCATTGGATAGTAAATGGTAGTTTCTAATGCTTATCGATTTACCAATGCATTTGATGTTGAAAGTCTGGAAGTGAATTTTACCATTTGGACAGAATTGTTAGGCAGTAGTGTTTACTGTTCAAACTTGAGATTACAGTTCAGAGAGTGGATGGAAAGGCTTGGATTTTTCCAGTAAGCTAATTTGGCACATATATACTTGTGTCGAATTATTTTGCACTTGGCAGCAATCAACAAAACTGATTGCAAGAGCAAGGTTTCACTGGAACTACATACACAGGTTGACCCAGTCCCTATTGGTGAAGTATATACGCCAGTAGTCGCAGGGAGAGGATAACCACTACTATGCCAAATTAGTCTAGAACAGAATTGCTCTGCACTTGCATAAACATAGTAAAAGTCGAAGAATGCAGAAGGAATCCTCAAAACAGAGAATGGGAGTAAAAAGAGGAGGGAGATAGGGGGAAAAAGAACTTCCCCCAGATCCCCACAAAACTATCATCGAGTTGGTCATAGAGATTTCTGAAGGAACGGAGGCCTCAATGCCCAAAGACTGAAACTGTTTTCCCCGCAAAAAGAGAGAACAAGATTGCATACATATGAAAGGAAACAATCGTGCGAGGCGGTTGTTGGGCTGATTACCAGGAGTGGCCGCCTTGGTGCCCCAGTGGAGGAGGCCATCCATGGCGCTGGCGCAGTTCCCCATATGGAGAGTCAGGCAGGACAGGGCACGAACAGGCAGATCAAGAAGAGAGGAGGAGTTTGCAAGTGCAGGATGCAGAGTTTGAGGGAGGAGAAGGAACGGCGGAAGGGGGAGGGAAGCGGAGAGGAAATTATTCAGAGACGAAGAACCAACGAGTGAGTTACTCCACTACTTATTCCCTCTTTTCCTTTCTTCAGAGAAGAGAGAAAAAAATGCGAGCTTTTGCCGAATTTTCTTCTCTCCGCTGCCTGCCGAAAGAAGCACGTTGATTAATATGCTAAGTCCACGCTTGTGGTATACTCGCTTTTTGTGGTCAGTGTCTCTGACATGTGGGTCTTGTTCTTTTGCCCTGGTGGGTTGGTGGCCTGTTTGGAGTCAACGGGGTCAACGGCAAGCTTTGCTCCCCCGACCATTTGCACCCTGTAATGTTAACTGTAACTGAATTTGTCGTCTTAATTCAGGGTCGCAACTCACAAGGGCAAAGCAAGTAACCAGTCTATTACGGTTGGCTCCAAGTGATAGCTTTGCCCATGCTATGTACGTTGGGTGTTGATCAGTTCTATTAGATGAATCTATAATATGTCATATTTCGAAGAATATATAGGTTGATACCTGCAACACTAATTTGCTAATCGTCAATTAATGAACTAGTATATATATGACTTTGGCCGTCAGCATGGAGGACGTACTATATGTGACTCGTGTTTTGCATGCATGTTAGCTGTGATTCTTAAGTTAACCATGATCATACGCCTTAGGATGCCATCCGTGTCACGATCTCGATGGCGATTTCACAGCGTGTATTTACTTACTTGATAGGTGAGTAGTAGACTCTAGTGGAGTATTAATTACTTCCTCACCGACGACGACCATGGCTAGATCATGCATGACTCAGCTAGGTCATCGATGGACCGTCGTGTCTGCATGCATGCGCCCAGTTTGCCGGCCGGTTTTTCCATGACTGCAACCGTCGATCGGGCGACCAGTACGTACGTACGTACATAGCCGACGACTTGATGAGCTATGTGTTTTCTTCTTCGGTCAGTTGCTGCCGTGTGAAAATCCGACAGTTTAATAATCTAGGAGTATCAAGTTGGGAAGCCAAATTTTCATGTAGTTAATCCGACATACATGTACTAGTTTTTTGTTTTTTTTTGAGAGAGAGGAAGATACATGTAGTTAATTCTTCATTTCATTGCCTTTCGTTTTTCTATTGTTCATTTTATTTTCATTGGGCCTTTATAACCTGCATGCATGGTGTAAGATGACGGGCCCGGCCATCAACAGTGGGCCCTCCTACCGACCGCGCCAAGTGTGGGCCGCACCCCATTTACTACTGTACCGATAGCCCTCAGAGTTGCCAAACAAAATCCAAGCCACATTCTGTGCTATAACACGGAGAAGATTTAGCATGAGTTCAAAAAGGCAGAGGCTTCTGTTACTGTTATTGTTTGGATGGAACAATCAAGTCCTCAGTGCCAACTACAGAATGCACTGTTGGCTGTAATTGTTCTGCAGAATCTGAGTAATGAAAGTAATGTCACAAAAATGAACAAGATTATGAAACTCACAAGCATAAATGCTCCAAGTCATTAGTTTGAGTTGGTCAATAGATGAACCTGCTAAGTAGGAACTGAAACTCTGAAGGATGCAAGTGAAACATCAGCATATATGTAGGCCCTATTTGTTTAGGCTTTTTTAAAGTTGTTTCAGGCTTTCCGAAGCCAAAAGCCAAAAGCAGGTAAATAGGTGCTTTTCTGGCTTCGAAGCCAAAGTCCAAAAAGCTAAAAGCTTGTCAAACAAACAGGCCCGTAGTCTCCACAATCTGCACAGGGATCCAGGAGGGGGATTTCGATGAACCCCTCGCAGACAAGGAGACGGTATGCATGCGAGTGTGGGTGTCAACGCACAATGTAGACGCAGTGCCGCGCTCTGGCATATACACCACAGAACGGGCCGCCAGGAGTCCCTCTCAGCCGGAGGAGCACGGCGCACTGCCCCGGCGCTTCGCAGGCCAGAGCCGTCCTCGTGGACCATCAATGCGCTTCATGTCGCATCCGGTGCTAATCCACATTGACTAGGTTATCGACTACAAACCGCCGGTGAATAGCCCGCCGTTTCGTGCCCAAGACTCGGCGAGCCCAAACAGTGGAGAACTCTCGCCACTCTCCTCCGATGATGGTGGCCCGGTGCACTCTTCTTACCACTGGGAGCTCGGAGTAAGAGATGGCCCCCTGCAGCCGCCGAGGCGCTCGGTTCACGACAGGATAACACCCCCCTCAGACGATAGTGATGATGAGCGTGAATGTAGCAGGCTTTGGGACTGGGAAAAGGACTGGAGGTGCATACAATCATTTCGGGAACACTCCCGTGTTGTAAATCAAGTCAAATTTAACCCAAGGGGCACCAAACGTTTTGCTAGTGTTTCGGACGATCATACAGCAAAGGTTTGGGTTTCTCCTCTCTCTTTGATGTTATGAAAATACGTTTAATTTAATTTCTACTAGACCTTAACTGCAAACTCCTGTGCTTGGTGTTCAGGTTTGGAGTATTCGCGCTTCCAAATCTGTGGCTACTCTGTCTGGGCATTCCAACAAAGTGAACTGCATTGATTACTTCGCAGCAAATGGTCAGCAGTATTTGATTACTGGCTCTGATGATAACACTGCCAAGGTCTGCTATTTAATTGAACAATACACTAATACAGTACGCTGCATAACATTGCTAATAATGCGTGCTTTCGTTTTCTTCAAATCAGATATGGGACATGAAGACAATGATGTGTGCTGATACACTAAAAGCTTTTGCGTCTCCAGTTACTTCTGTCGTTGCCCACCCCAATCTTCCACTTCTAATTACGGGTACAAAAGATGGTTATGTTCATTTGTGGAGCTCCACCAGTTTCAGGTAATCCGCAAAGTGTGTCCTTACGTAACATGCTCACCCCGCTTCAGAACTTGCAGTCTCCTAACATGTCGTTGCACATCTGTCAACTAATGCTATCATGGATTGTGTTACTAAATGTACAATAGATGCCTGATTTGCGAAAGTGTACTTACATATAGTTTTTCCTATATGATATAATTGACCTTTACAAACGTAAAAAAATGAGTAACACATGATTGGACGGAAGGATGGCTTCGCTCCCCCTCCCCCCCGCCGCCCCCTGCATCGCCTGCGCCGCTAACCGCCACCACCGTCGCCGCCGCCACCAGCCCCAGCCTCGGCCCCAGCTCCGCCGTCCTCGCGCACCCAGCCCCCCCCTCCCCTTGTCGTCCCCACCCCCTCCGGATCCCGTCCGCTCCCCCCATTTTTCAGATCTGGTTTCAAATCTTGTCTCCTCTCCCCTCTGCGCGTCTTCGGAGAGCATAGTCCCAGAGACTCAGCCTTCAATCCAGCGACCTACCGTCCTCAACCCCGTGGTTCCTTCCCCTCAGGGCACCACCAATCCCTCCCCAGCGCAGTTATTGCCCTCTGCAGCAGCCGAACGCGCCGCGTCTTTTCAGGAAAAGGAAATCCCCCCGCGCCTGCCGCCCCTGGATCCCAGCTTGCGAATGGCATTGATGGCCATGAACAACCTTGGTCAGTTGTTACCTCCAGGAGAAGCAAAAAGGCGCTTCAAGCACAGGCATTTCCTCGCGCACCTACCGGCGCCCCTCCCTCCAGGCTGTCGCTGCTCCTCAAACAGAAAGCCGTGGGACGTTGCTTCCGCTGCTTCAGCTCTTCCCACTTCATCGCCTCTTGCAGGGACCCGCCTAAATGTCTCCTCTGCAGCGCCTCAGGGCATAAAGCTCGCTGGTGCCCTGCAAAGAGGCAACCGACAGGTGCAGCCTCCAGGAAGCAAGTGGTGCCGCGCAGCTCCGACTTTCCGCCCCTCAGGAAGATGGATGATGCAGCCTCTGCCTGGGCAGTCAGGCCGGACAATGTGCGATGCTTCAACAGATTATCCCCGCAGGCAGTGAATGCTGAACGAGAGCTCGCTTCAAGAGGAGTGGTTGTCCTCCTCATCACGAAGCACCTTCTGAGCTCGAACAGGCAGATTCAGCGAATCCTAGCTGACTTCTTCCAGATCAGGAGAGATGATGTCCAGGTCTCGGCTCATGGCCCCAAGGAATACCTTGCAGTCTTCGAGAGCGCTCATATCAGAGACGAAGTGCTTCGCAAGCAGTATGTGGATATGGAAGACCTCCATCTCCGGTTCCGCCCTTGGTCCCGTCTGGTAACCGGTAACGCCAACCAGCCGAGATACAGAATGCGCATCTGCATTGAAGGTGTCCCCAGATCGGAGTGGGGGCAAGGTGCTGTAGCTGCCATCCTTGGCCGCTCTGGCATACAGGAAGGAGACTTCGACGAGCCGTTAGCGGAAAAAGAAACTGGATGCATGCGCGTCTGGATCTCGGCGACTGACCCCCAGGCCGTGCCTCTTGCAGGTATCTACTGCTCTGAAAAATCTCTACAGAGACCCTGGTCCCCCCCTCCTCATGATGCTGGGTTTGGCTTCTTCGATGAGCCGCGAGCTCGCAGGCATTCAGTCCGTGAGCAACCTCTACGCTTGATGGCCCATCCATTTCTGGTGCATGTGGACCAAATAATTGATTATGATCCGCCGGAAGAGGACCCGCCCTTCAACAACTCCAGGTCGAGCAGTCTGGCGAGCGGGAGATCCTCTCCCTTTTCTGCAGGTTCTGGGAGTGGCCCAGATGTTCGCTCTTTCCACTGGGAGCTAGGGATCAAGGACGGCTCATCGCCCAGTCGCCGTTCGGTTCACGACAGGATCTCCCGTCCCCCAGGCCCCAGTGGCGACAGAGAGCGTAGCCGCAGCCCACCTCCTCGGAGTGGCAGAAGGCAATCCTCGCGGTCCTCCGGGTGGGACGTCGGACCGCTCAACAGCTCCCCCTCTCACAGAGATGATAAGGGGAAAGCTCCCATGCATGGTCGTAACAGAAGTTTTGAGGGCCGGCGCCGGGCCACTATCTGGACTGAGAAGAAACCTTCAGGGTTTATCGCAGATGAAGATCGCCAAGCCAGAGAGCGCTCGCGCTCCCCGCGAGGCTTTGCTACCTGCCCACCACCACTCCAGGATGAACCGCTAACAGAATTCATTTCTCAGGTTCGTCTCCTCTCAGTCCAAGAGCACACAGGCTTTGACCCCATGATCGACGAGACGACAGCGGCTTTCCCCCTCACAAACCAGGTGGCTCAGGTGGAAGCAATGGTAGCACGGCCCAGTCTAGAAGCACCTATTCAGGAGGAATACTCCTTTGCCCAGCATGAAGAAGCTCAGATCCTCGCAATTGACGCAATCTCAAGCGGTTCCGAAGTTGACGACGACACGACCTTAGCCGCCTTCAGACAGATGATCTCTCGCCCGCAGAGGCCACCTCTGATTGCAACCGCACCGTGCACCAGAAGCAAAGCCAAGTTGGCGAAGCTAGCAGAGAACAGACTTCTTCAACAGGAAAGCCCAGCTCCAAGCACTGCAGGCCTATCCATGATGGAAAAGGCAAGAGCACTTCTGATGAAAAAGCTTGGAATCCTGGAAGCAGAAAAAGACCCAGCAGCTGCCCATTTCGCTCGCTACAAGGACCTCTTCAAGGAACCACTAACTGAAGACACAGTCGTCGCCTTCGGCACTCTCGCAGGAGCCCTTGGCAAGATCGACTTCAACGCGGTGCTCTCAGCACCGGCCTAAGCCTGCTGCAGACTTCTCAGGATGGAGACGATAGTTCCTTATGTCTTCTTCTCCTGCTTTTGTAATAGTCGTAGATTGTAAGGCAACAGCAACCTCGTCCCTTGATGTAGTTCGAGTTGCTGCAGAGTCGCCCCTCCCTCTTGCCACAGGTCGCTCCCCCCCCTTTGTTTATCAGGTGTAAGACTCATCAGCTCGTGGAATGGCGCTTCGCGCCCCTGTTTCTTATTATTTCTACGAGTTCCCCCTCGCCTCTTTCTTTGCTTACAGGTCCTAAAAGTAGCGACTCGATCGCTCTTCTCAACAGGAAGTCTCCAAAACCACCATGTCGCTGCACCTAATAAAAATCCTCTCCTGGAATGTTCGGGGGCTTAATAACAATGCGAGAAAGGATGCAGTGCGAGAAGCAATCTCTCAAAGTAAAGCAAACATCATCTGCCTGCAGGAAACCAAGCTAGAAGTCATCGACGCAAGCCTCGTCTCGCGCGTTTTGGGCTATGATTTCGTTAATAATTTCTGCTACCAACCTGCCGCGGGCTCTAGGGGAGGAATTCTCCTTGCCTGCTCAAGCCGGTCCTTCACTCTGACAGAGCCAACACTGAGAGCATACTCCTTAACAGCTAAAATCCAGCACCTCGAATCAAACCTTCAATGGACCTATACAGGGGTCTATGGGCCGCAGCTAGAACCAGACAAGCTAAACTTCCTGCGGGAGTTGAAAAATCTAAAACAGATCGCTCTCCAAAAATGGCTAATCACAGGTGACTTCAACATGATCCTCAAAATGTCTGACAAAAACCAGGGGCCGAGAAACACAAGGATTATCAACGCTTTCAGGAAAACAATTGATGCTATGCAAATCCGAGAAATCAAACTAAATGGCAGGTCTTTCACATGGTCCAGCAGACAAGCAAATCCTACTCTCACAAATATAGACAAAATGCTCTGCTCCACCGATTGGGAATTAGAATTCCAAGACTTCAGTCTCCAGGCTTGTTCATCTATGATCTCTGATCACTGCCCTCTTCTCTTATCCCAGGCGCAACAGGGTAAACAGACCAAAACTTTCAAATTTGAAGACTGGTGGCTCAAAGTACCAGAGCTCCAACAGACCGTTCAAGCTTGCTGGTCAAAGCCGATCAAAACACAGGACGCGTTGAGGCGTTTACATGCCAAACTATCACGCCTCTCCAAATCTCTAAAGAGATGGAGCCACAATCTGGTTGGTAATACAAGGATTCAATTTGCAATCGCATCGGAAGTCATTTTTCAATTGGACACAGCACAGGAACAACGAGCTCTCTCGCCTCTCGAGCTCGCGCTCAGAGCATGCCTGGCAACCAGACTATTAGGCCTTGCAGCAATTCAGAAAGCACGTATGCGGCAGAGATCGCGATTTCAATGGATTAGAGAAGGTGACGCAAACACTAAATATTTTCACCTCAAAATCAATGCTCGGAAAAGAAGAAACAACATAACCACGCTATAGACAGATGGCCATCAGTTTTTCAATCAAAAGGAAAAGCTACAGATTGCAGAATACCACTTCCAAAATTTTCTGGGCTCTAAAGTAGCGCGGACAGCAACTCTGAACTGGGAAGCAATTGGTATTCAAAGGAAAAACCTGCAGCATCTCGAGCATGATTTCACGGAAGAGGAAATCTTGCAAGCCATTAAAAGTCTCCCGGAAGGCAAATCACCAGGCCCAGATGGTTTCACCTCGGCCTTCTTCAAACGGTTCTGGCACATAATCAAAAAGGACCTGATTCTTGCAATCAAACAGTTCTCTACCCACCAGACACAAAGATTGAATCTTTTAAATGAAGCGGACATCATCCTCCTGGCGAAGAAAGCCGAGCCCAAAGTGATTGGCGATTACAGGCCTATAAGCCTGGTGCACTCCTTCGCCAAAATCCTAACCAAGATGATGGCGACCAGGCTGGCACCAGAGCTCAACAGCATGATTTCTATGACTCAAAGCGCATATATCAAAGGGCGAACGATCCAAGATAACTTCCTCTCGACGCAAAACATTATCCGAGCGCTCCACAGGAATAAGACTCCCGCCCTCTTCCTCAAACTAGATATCCAAAAAGCTTTTGATTCCGTCAACTGGGAATACTTGCTTGAGCTTCTAGCAGCAATGGGCTTTGGGCACAGATGGCGTGACTGGTTAACAAGCATCCTGGCCACATCCTCCTCCAGGATCATCATCAACGGCGAAAAAAGGTCAGAATCTGGCATCGAAAAGGAGTTCGGCAAGGAGATCCTCTTTCTCCCCTCCTGTTCATTCTAGCAATTGAGCCGCTTCAGAAACTTCTTCAAAAAGCGATGCATCAAAACCTTATCAAACCAATACCAGGTGTACGTAATGATCTCAGAGTGTCCCTGTACGCCGACGACACTGCCATATTCGCTAACCCAACCGCCACAGAGCTAAGCTCCATCCTTCAGTGCCTTCAAATCTTTGGTGCCGCAACAGGGCTGCAAACAAACTTGCAGAAAAGCAGCGCATACGCCATTAGATGCCGAGACATTGATCTGCAGCAAATAACCACAGGGTTTCCGATCGCAATCAACACCTTTCCTTGCACCTATCTCGGTCTACCCCTCCAAACTTCAAACCTCACAAGAGCAGATTGGCAGCCGCTTTTGGACAAGCTGTCGGCCAAATTAGCAGGATGGAAGGGAAAGCTAATAAACCGTGCAGGAAGACTCACGCTCATTAACTCAGTCCTCGCTCCATGCCTAGTTTACTGGCTCTCAGTGTTCATCCCCCCCATATGGGCAATCAAAAGATTGGAAAGGATTATGTGAGCTTTCCTCTGGAAAGGTGAAGAGATTTGCTCGGGAGGACACTGCCTCGTGAACTGGAGGCACGTGTGCAAGCCAAAAAGCAAAGGAGGTTTAGGAATAAAAAATATCAGCTTCTTCAGCACGGCGCTGCGACTACGATGGCTTTGGATGGAATGGAGCGCAAACCCCAGGCCATGGTGCGGTCAGGCAACCCCATGCAGCCCTACAGACAGATCATTATTTGATGCCTCAACGATAATCGCAATCGGCAAAGGAGATAAAGCAAGTTTCTGGAAATCCAGATGGCTCAGTGGAATGGCGCCGAAAGATATAGCTCCATCCCTTTTTGCTCTCACCAAAAGGAAAAACAGAACGGTTCAATTCGAACTCCAGAATAACCGATGGCTCAGGCAAATCAGACGCATCAACACCCAGGAACAAATCCGTCAGTTCATCAAGCTTTGGAGCTGGATAGTCCAAACACCGACAAACCCCGAGCAAATGGACACAATAGCCTGGAAATGGACAACCTCTGCACAATACTCAGCTTCCTCGGCTTACAACATTCAATTTGAAGGATCCATCTCTCAAATCCAAGCTGAAAGCATTTGGTCTGCTAGCGCTGAGCACAAATGTAAAATTCATACATGGTTGCTTCTCCAAAACAAGCTTTTGACAGCTGATAGACTACAGAGAAGAGGTTGGCCAAATGGAGTGATCTGCACTTTATGCGGATCAGCTGAAGAAACGGCAATGCATCTGTCCTTGCAATGCCCCTTCGCTAAACAAATATGGCGCAAAATAGCAGCAATGCAAGGCTTCCTACTCTCGGACTTCATCACAGATTCTAATACCAACTTCAGTCTGCAAACATGGTGGAACTCACGCAACCCCCATGTCTTCCAACGAGACATGAAGAGATTTTTCGGTATCCTAATCTATGGGCTTTGGAATATTTAGAATGAGCGCAATGCCAGGATATTCAAACATCTATTCAGCTCAGTCGATGCGGTAGCGGCCCGAATAATGGATGACATCAAGATGAGGACCTGCGCATTTCACACATCTGAGAAGGAGATCTCCATTTCATAATTACCCAAAACTCCAGACTCTCTGTAACGCCATAAGTTGTTCTTTTTCAACCGAGTTCTCTCTATGTCCTGTTGAGCTTTGAGCTTTAGCTCCAGCTGATCCTGTAGCTTGTAATTATTTGATTTCACTCTTCTATAAAGAAAGGCAGAGCTCCTGCCCTTTTCTTCAAAATAATTGACCTTTACGGGAAATTAGTAAGTCAGTGCTTCATATTCCCCAGGCTTAAGAGAATCCTTAACATTGGCTGTGATCAACAAGTTCATGGTCTCGCATGTTTGATGGGGTCGAGAAGGTAATCTATTTTCTGGCATTTGTTCAAACATATGTAGAATTTGTTCTTGAGTGCTAGCTCCATATTTTTTGTTACGAATAAGTCCAGTTGACCCCTTGAGGTTTGAAGCAACAACTAATTAACCCTCCTGAGATATAATACCAAGTATATGACCCTCTAACATTTATAAAATCGTTTAAATAACCTCCTAGCTAAGAGCTCTGTAAGGTGGTTTAGTGGGTAGTTTTGCCCATGTGGCGTGATAACGAGGATTAATTACCAATATATATTGCCACCTCACCAACCTCAGGGGTCATCCGGACTTATTCTATATATATAAGGAAAAAGTCTATTTTTCTCTCGTAAACTATTTGTGAGGCTCACTTTACCCCTAAATAAAATTTAAGGCTCTTTTGACAGTAAATAAAAATTAAACTTACTTAATCCCTAAATATTTTTATATGAGTTCAGTCTAGTATTTATTGTCAAAATGTTTAGGGATTAAGTATTTATTAAATATTGTGATTTAAAAATGTCTAGGGATTTAAAAAATTTATGGGTAAACTATTGGTGATTTACAAATGCTTAGGGATTAAGTAATATTACATTTTTTTACTGTCAAAAGAAGTTTAAATTTTATTTAGAGGATAAAGTGAGCCTCACAAATAGTTTACGTAAGAAAAATAATGGACTTTTCCCATATATATATATGGAATAAGTCTCGATGACTCCCTGAGATTTGGTGAGGTGGCAATACATTTGGCAATTAATCATCGTCAGCGTGACACGTAGGCAAAATCGCTCTCCAAACCACTTTACAGAACTCCTAGGGGGTTGTTTAAACGGTTTTACAAATGTTAGGGGTCAACTGGACTTATTCCTTTTGGTTACATATGCGCCATACAGTTGTTTGCGTTATTTTCATTTCCAATTCTCACAAACTTGTAAAGCACTTTTTTAATCTATTAGGGTTATGATTGGACAAGAGTCTAAAGTAACAATGATGGAGATCCACGATGAGGATCCGGTTGCTAGCAAGGGCAGAAATTAAAATTCCATATGGGCAACGGATTAGGAAACCCGAAATCTTCATGCTGAGCGAAGCCAATGGTGCTAAAATTTTACTCTCTTTTTTATACATTTAATTTGTTTACGAAGTGTGGCTCGGTATGGGATGCCACAGAATAAACGGTACACATAATGTAAGATTTGCTTTTGTGGACAATCTGCTGTTTTTTTTCCCCTATTGTACTATTTACGACCAGATTAAACTACTTGGGACTTTTTCATCAAATTATACTCCACTATTCTGCTGAACACTTTATCTTCCGACCACTTCTATGCATTCAACCAAGACAAATTTACAAGTGCTGAGAACATGTCCAAGGGTGAAGGACCATAGATAAAGCAAAGAACGAATACACTGCAGTGAGTATTACATGAGCACAATCCACATTTGACACTGCACCACAATACGGTCGGAGCACGCGACAAATTAATCAACGGGTGCTCGTCCTGCTCCATCAGGCATCAGGTCATCATCCATTGATGGCTAGGTCATATACATTTTTGTCTTGCTTGCCTTGCGAGCACACTCATCTCGTCGTTGTAAGTCGTAACACAACTAATTTCCCGCGTTACAAACTGGGACGAGGACACGTAACACGTATTGCACAGCTAGCAGCCACGGTTGCGTGAGCTTGCGGTGCTTGCCTTCAAGATCCCGATGGAGTCGAGCCTTCCTTCTCCATGCATGTCGCCGGCACGCACGGGCCCGTGACACGTACGTACTTATTGGACCTCGCATGCACCGTCATGCCACGTTGAAAAGCACTATACAATCTACACATTTCTGTGGACTACCAATCATTCAGTGTTAGCACTGCTATACATCTCTGTAAATCGCAGGGTGGAGCAACTGAAATGGGCCATGCATGACAAGCAAGCTTGCCTTAATTGTTAGGACCACTAGCCTCTCCCAGCTGACCTGTACAGATACCTGAAATTACACCAATCCATAGACATCAACGTCTATATATCCTAGGTTTTATGCTGATGTGAAGAAAGGGGAAAGAAAGAGGCGACACTTCGATTTGGTATTAAAAGTTATTGCTAGCTTAGCGATTTTGAAATAATTTCACAACATTTCATGTAAAAAGTGAGAATCAACAATCTTTCACGTAACAATGACGAAATGTTCCATGAAATTTCACATTTGCTAGCGTGAGAGTTCACTTCACACGGTTGGTTACAACAAGAACATATATCTGACATGATCGCCGACACGGAATAGAGACATTGCCACGTATTTATTGTTTTCGCTTCCTGTCGCTAAGACCTAATCTTAAGAACTTTGCAGTGTTGTGTCTACTCAATAGATACCTTAATTTGGTTTATACACACATTTATTTCTTTCTAGAAGAATTAATGGATTTGCCCGCACGTTGGCATAGTCCATTTCACACATGGATTTGCCAGAATTATGCTACTCAATCCAAAACAGATATGACAATTGGCACATCACTATTATGCCAGCAAATACCATAGTACTAGCATAGCTGCATGTTTGATGGAATGTTGTGTGTGCTTTCGTGTTTCTTGTGCCGTGTTACCCTATCTTTTTCCTTCATTGTGTCACCAAAAAGAAGCCACGTCACCCTCTTCTTGGCTTGTGGTTTTTTTGTTCCTTGCCTTGCAAGAGCTTCTCCCTTCCTCTCTCCATCACTACATAGCATTCCTGGATACACAGATACATATAAGAGGGAGGCACATGATTACATATGAAATTTCCAAGTTCCATTGGTCACCAAGATAATCAATTCTAGGTGCACATACACACTTACAATTTTGCAGTTAGAGCTATGCGTGAGATTTGATAGGCAGAGACTAATATAAGCATACAGTGAGAGAAGATTTGTTCTGTTTAAGCGAGTCAAATGAGGTCTTCGTCGTCCCCTTCGTTGGCTAAATCCATTTTCAGCGTCGGCAATCGTAAGTATTATTTCTACCTTCCTTGCAACGATCTTATCATTAGTTCATGAAATTCTAGGAATGCTGTAGATTTTCTTTGAAGTTAGTACCATGATTGTTTCTTCCTGCAACTAATGTGACTCGGCGTTCTTTGCGATGTAAGGTAGCAAAATAATGCCCAACTTATTATGAGGAGTCAAATGCTAAGAAGCACAACATGTTAGAACCATAAGCTAGCCAGAGAGGGTTTAACAATGCATATATGCTTCACTTAAAATTCTATCTGCATCTAATATAACTAGTCAATGCTGCACACGACCACTAGCTCTTGCAAATGCTACTTGCATCTCAAGCAACATCAAGCTATGCTCCCAAAAATCTCAATACCATTTCTTGACGCTTTCTCCTATTTTTCTTCTTCGAAGAGAATTATTTCTTGACGCCTTGCCATGCTCTAAGCTAGTTGCTTTGCTTACTTGAGTTACGTACTTACTTGGACTCGTACGTTTGCGCCAGCAGCAACCATGATGGAGGGCAGCAGCGACTCCAGCTCTTCGGCGAGGCCGCCGCGCAGCCCGCTCAACGTCGACGAGGAGTACGGCAGCGCCTTCAAGTCCAAGTCTTTCCTCGACCTCTGGTCGCACGCGCACCGCAACCTCAGGAAAACATTCTCCTCCTTCAAGCTCTCTGCCAAGCCCAGCTCCAGTTTCAAGGACCTCCACCAGGTCGACGGCGACGGCGACGAGGACGACGACGATGCGGCGGCCATGGAGCAGTCGTGCTCCTACACCGTTCTTGATGACTTCGTGCTGGAGCCGAGCCCGAAGATGCTCGCGCGGGCAAGGCGCCGGCGCCGGCGGCAGTGGTGCCACGGACGCCGCGTGGAGAAGCTCCTGCTCGAGTACTTCGACGTGACAGAGGAGGCGTGCGAGGCGTGCTCCGCGCTGCTCGCAGCTATCGGCGCGGCGCGGTGCCACCACCTCACGCTCCGGCGGCTGCTCCTCCGGCTGGACGGCGACGACGATGGCCCTGCCGCCAAGGACGCGCTCGCGCGGCACGTCCGCCTCGACAACCCGCTCTCACCGGACAGCCTCACCGGGTTCCACGAAGCGCACGCGCGCTGCGCGCCGCTCGCCTCGCGCCTGGTCAGGGCGCAGCGCCGGCTCCGGAGGCTCGCACGGGCGACTCGCGTCGCGCGGTGCACGGCCGCCGCCGCGCTCGTCGGCGCGTGCGCCGCGACGATCGTGGCCTCGGTGGTCCTCGCAGCGCACGCCGTCGTCGGCATCGGCGTGGCCGCCGCGGCCTTCGGCGCCAGCCCCGCGGCCGCGGCGCGCTGGTCCGCGAAGAAGCTCAGCGGCGAGCGGCGCTACGAGCGCGCCGGCGCGGCGGTAGACACGGCGGCGCGTGGCGCGTACATCGTGGGGCGAGACCTGGACACGGTAAGCCGCATGGTGCGGCGCGCGCACGATGAGCTGGAGCACGGTCGCGACATGGCGCGCATCGCGGTGCGCGGGCACCGGGAGCGGCCGCTGCTGCAGGAGGTGGCGAGGGAGGAAGAGGAGTGCGCTGAGGACCTGAGGGGGCAGCTCGAGGAGCTGGAGGAGCACGCCTGCCTCTGCCTCATCACCATCAACCGGAGCAGGAGGATGGTGGCACAGGAGATGACGCGGGGCTTGCCGTCCATGGAGACGACGACCACGACGACGTCCAAAGAGTAGTTTTTTCTGTAGTCGAGATCAAACAGTGTTGGTTGCTGATCAATTTGTTCATTATACTCATTTTTCCTTGTGATTGATTCTAGGGATAGTGAAGAATAAAGAGTGTTTCTTTCGTTTGTACTAGCACACGATTTTTCGAGGATAGGGATGAGAGATTTCATTCTTTCTTCGCTTTTTTGGGCATTTCTTTCTAACTTTTTATGTTCTCATGCACGGAATTTTTTGTTCCTTTGAGATGATGCACGACATTTCAAAGAAGAAGCTCCACTACTTTATCATACAGAAGTGTAACAGGGGGATCAAAGTAATGTGCAGGATTAGCATTCAATAACATGCAGATCACAAGCATTTGGGTTTGAATACGAGTTGGAGTTATCAACGAGACAAGACAAGAGTATTCAGGTGAGGTCGATACCTGGAACAGAGCAGAGAAACAGCTGACAGAGGCCTTGGACGAGCTTGCATGGGAAGCCATGGCAACTCAACTAAGGCCGGCGCCGTGGGTGGTGGAGGAGGAGACAAAGGTGGAGGCACGCGGCGGATCTCGCCGGAGAAGGTGGCAGCGGAGGGATGCGGGTAGTGGTAGTCAGACGTGGCCACATGGGGAAGAAAAGGACGTTGGGTTAAGAGAGGCATTGCCACGGGTTGCTTCGGCCGGCCGTTCCTGCGAACTGCAAATTGAGTCCAGATTGACAGAGACACACACACTTGTTTGCAGGGCGCACCGAGCCCGTGCTCAAACCGTCACATCTTGCATTCTTTCTTCTCTCCTTCTCCGGGCGGTGCAATGCAATGGTATAAACCCTGAATGCTTAATTTTTCAACAAATAATGCCCACTTTGCAAAAGTGTTTAAGCTAGTGTTCATGCATGCCATACCTTTTAGCCATATGGCCGGATCCATGCCTCCTGAAGCTAGAGCGAGCTCTGACCTCTTCAATCGTGGACATGTTCTCTAGCTAAAGGGCAACTTAACCCTGTTAATGGGACAACCACATCACAATCATTTCTACCGGCCTGTAGCTCAGCTCAAGAACCAGTCCACGATCAACTCAATGATCATGCATACTAGTAGTGTCCTTCAGTCAGCGTCAGAATTAGCTCTTAATTACCTACCTTTGTCATCGAGCTCTCAACAAGCATCCAACACACCAACCACAACGACCCAAACCAACCCCACCTCCGCGCGCTCCGATGATGCTGGTGCCGGCCCTCGTTTCCCTGCTGCTCCTGTGGCCGGCCCGCCGCGCCGGCGCCGCCGAGTACACGGTCGGCGACGGTCCCAACGGCTGGGACACCGGCACCAACTACGCCACCTGGGCGCAGAACCGCGCCTTCACCGTCGGCGACGTCCTCGGTCAGTAGCTTCGTGCCAAACACTTCACATGCATAGCTTCATATCGCACGGTTTTGATGATCTGCGTTGCGTCGCGGCGATGCAGTTTTCGAGTACCTCAAGGGCCAGCACAACGTGTACGAGGTGACGGAGGCCGCGTACCGGTCATGCGACGCCAGTAGCGTGCTCGCCAGGTACGCCACCGGCTACGACAGGGTCCAGCTCACGGAGCCAAAGAGCTACTGGTTCATATGCGAGATCCCCGGCCACTGTATGGGAGGCATGAAGGTTGCGGTCAACGTGTCGGCCGCCGGGCCTGCCGGAGGCGGCCTACCGGCGCCCAACGTGCAATCGCCGCCGCCGTCAGCGTCTCCCGCTGGAGGTCGCCGGAGTTGGATGGCGTGGGCCCCGTTGGCGCTGGGCGTGCACGTCTTGGTCAACTGGGCTAGTTGATATGTTCAATTTCCTACGCTAGCTACTATTCATCTGTCATATGTCCATCATGATTCACAAACCAAATATTGGACTGAAGCCGTTGTTTGCTGGGAATTTTGCACGAAATATTATAAGTTCACATGATTTTTTCTTGAGTAAAATGCACTCGCAATCACTTACACGATACATTCAGTTTAGTCCTCCAAGTTTTGAAGTGCACGTTTGGCTTTCTAAACTCTGTAAAGTAGTCTACTGTGGTCTTAAACATGCTAAAATGAGGAATTAGTATAATGGTGTCCACCATGGCATTCAGGGCTCATATGTTAGTGGGGCAATCTCTTTCTTCTCCATTTCTCTCTTTCTTCCTCTCAGCCTATCGTTTCTCTGCTGGCTAGAGACCACAAGCATCTGGTCACCGAATGCAGAGGTACTTGAGGACGTGGGTTGGAGCTTGCTGAGCTACGAGGTGAGCTAGCAGTAAGTGTGGAGGTCTCGACGACGGCTACCGTGGCGAGCGCAACAGTGATCCACTAAAGGATTAAGATATCGGTTTAGAAAAGAGAAATAAATAGACATTAAATAATTTTAAACTTCTTGCGTAATTATGTGGGAATTAAATATTGTCTAATTAATGCAAGAACTATATGAGTACTGCTAGATTCTAGTCAACATACAAGCATGACAAGTAAACTAGAAATATAACTCTTATGAAAATAAAGAGTGGAACGAATTAACCAAGAAAACATGAGGGTTGTTGTCGAAGTTCGAAATCTTGAGGGAATCCTACGTCTCCGTTGAGGAGATTGGTCACGAAGACTAAAACCGACTCTATGTCAAGCCTATCCCTTGAAAAGGTGAATAGAGTGACTCTTCTTTTCTTTTTGGTGATTCTTTTCTTAGCAGAGGCGAATCCCGGCCTTCCCAAACTTCCTAAGGCTCACCACAAAGCTTGGGAGCTCTCAAGAACTCCTAACCGTCTAGGAGACTCTAATCTTCAAGAGTAATAAGCACGATGAAGAACTTGAAGATGAACTCGATGCTCTAATGCTCAAATAGTCATAACACTTCACTCACTTGAGATCTCCCTCACAAGAATCAAAGGTTTGAGCCTCGAGGAAAGTGGAGAAGATTTCTTAAGTGTAGGAAAAAAATATTTGGCAAAGAGTTAGGCATGGAAGGGAGAGTGGGGATATAAATAGCTCACTTACAAAAACTAGCCGTTCGAGCATTCGGGTTCACCCCCGGAGTATCCAGGATTCAAAAACCAATGGCTCTTTTTCTCAGAGAAGAGCTGCCCAGACATTGTGGACAGGCAATAGCCTAGAGTGTCTGGACAGAACCCTGAGCACTTCGAAAGGTAACAGAAAGAGCGAAATCACTCGGATAGAACCCTATAGTATCCAACTCAAATACTGCAGCCCAACACTTAGGATGTTCCTGAGATAGATCACTCCTGGACACTCTAGGAAGGGGCGCGAATACTTTGGGGGTAATAGAAAGTGGTAAATCGCCCGGAGTGTCTGACCTAGATACTCGGGCAGGCACTGTAACCAAAAACCACCCTCTGTTACTCGCCCAAATAGTCCGACCAAAACCCCGTACACTCCAGCCATCTGTAAAACTTAAGTGATCTCTTAGGAATTTTTGGTGGAACCTTTAAGAAAATTTGGTCCTAGTTGAGCATTTGGAGCACCAAAAAAAATCTCCAACCCTTCCCTCTTGATAGTACAAATTTTTCTATACTCAAAGTGAGCTTTCAAATCATCAAATTCTAGGAAATTTGATTTCAACTTTTTAGGGGTCGCCAATGCTAGTTGGACTTCTCTTGTGGGACTAAAATATGTTCATATCCTTGATATACACACTAGTCCCTTAATCGTTCATCATTAACCACCAAAACCCACTTAGGAGGGGCCTAAATATACTTTCAATCTCTCCCCTTTTGATGATTGATGACAACACAATTAAAGCTTCGATTTTGGATAAAAAAATTTAGATGTTTGTTTCTTGGAAATATGAGAACCTCCCCGTAAATCCGAGATCCCGTGGGAATGCATGGTGCAATATAATCATATGAAATAAGGAAACTATGCATCCAAGTTAATGAGATAAAAGACATGATACAAGAGATACTAGACATAAGATAGCATAAAGTTCAAGCATGAGCATCCTAGTAGTAGAACATGTCTTACACCACACAACATAATTCATCACACATAAAGCAAATGAATAATAGAGCTTACAAGAAAAAAGATCAAATGAAGAGAGCAAGTCTTGTAACTTCGGTGGACTAACTACCCATGACCCCAAAATCGAATCTCTTCTCAACTTCCATATCACTAGGAACATACTCAGAGCCATTCGGAGAGATATCGAGCATGTTCAGGTGAGATTGAATTTTCTTCATGTGGATGACATTCTTCTTTGTGTTGCAGATCTAAAATTGCTTGGTTTTGATACTCTCACACATGGAGAAGATAGACTTGAGGGCATCTGCATTGGATCAAAGCATACTCTGAGGTGGATTCCTAGTAGCCCTGAAGGAGGAAGCCCTAGTTGTGGCAGTCTGAGTCTCAGTCTTGTCCACCCTGGTTTGGTACACACCATGCTTGACATCCTTCAAGAAACATTCTCCTGACACGGCATCAACGAGCTTCTAAATGTAGGGAGCAAAGGCTAAATACCTTTGTTGCTTCGTCGTAGCAATCATTATCTCATTAAAGATAAAGTCCATCACATGGAATATTCCCACTTCCAAATCCAGCTAAAATTTAAGAGATTGAGTGTGTAGGAATGAATGGCTCCGCCATCACTAGACTTTGGTTGAAGAGTTTACTTGGTAAGCTTGTTCAAAGTGGCAACGTATGACAATATTCCTTTAACACCACCAAGGGCTCCCTCGGAGTTTCTATGATAAAACCTTATGTAATCATTTGCATTTAGAGCTTCTGAGTCATGAAGCTTTCTAGCTTGCACATCCTCAGACCCGAGAAGATTGAAAATCTTTGCAAAGTCATCAAAGTTTGATTGATACACCTTTCCATTGTTCATACATGTGAGGGTCCTAGCATCATATTGGGCAATGTGAAGGGTGGCATAAAATAGCATGATGATCTCAACACACTAGTCATATTACATCCCCATCAACTCATTTATCCCTTTTCTATGACATGTCTCATAAATGTCTAGGAAATGGTTACTGTTGGAGGGAGGGTCCCAGCGCAACCCCGAATCGACATTTTCCTCCGCGGTCGAGAACAACCCCGATGTTGTCAAGAACAACCCCGACGCCATCAAGAGCGACCCCAACGCCATCGAGGGCAAACACCGGTGCCGTCAAGGACAAGCCCGACGCCGTAGAGGGCAAACGCCGGCGCCATCAAGGACAATCCCGACGAGCCAACTCTCCGCGTCAGGGCTGTCCCCAACAGGTCCACACGCGAGGTCATTACGTTCTCCAGAAGATTCTCCTAAAGATGCCTGGGTATATTCTCCCAAGATTCCTTAGGGGTAGGGAAATGACCGCCATGCCCTTGTAATAGTCCCGTACTTCTAGGGTAACACTGTAATCTTGCGTTTTCCCCTCCCTCAAACCCTATAAATACCCCCCTAGAGGGTAGTGTGTTGGGGACCTTTTTTTGCTTGTAAACTCCCAATTCCACGCTCTAATACAAATACTGATTTACGTCGACGACTGCCTCGCGCGTCGCTCTCGTTCGTTCTCCCCAAGCACGACCGGAGGTCGTCGAAACCGACCAGGGGTGCCACAAGTTTATTGTCTAGACTTATATCTACGATAGTTGCCATTGCATCTAATGTATCTCCAGTCGATGGCTCTCTGATGGATAACTAGTTTGTTCAAAGCCAGGTAGATAGATTCATAGATGTCCTGCCGCACAAGTGAGTGGAATCTCAAATCGGTGGCATCTTTAGGGCATTCAAACTGATTGAAGTTCCATCTGAGCTTCTTGCACTTGGCCTTGTTCATCTCGTAGTAATTTTCCACTTCCTGAGCTCTTTGTCCTATGACAAGATGCTGAATGGTGGGAGTGATCTTATCCTCGGGAGGAGTGGGCTCTCGAGCATTGGACCCGTTTTGGAAGGAGGCCTCTGAGTGGTGCCAATGGTGGCACCAGTCTTCTTGGCCTGCCTAGCTTACTCACTAGCATATGCTCTCTGAGCACCTTCCATGAGCTTATCTTGAGGAGGCTGAGCCTGTTTCCTTCTAGCGACATGAGGTGTAAGAGTCTTCTCTCCCAAGTCTGGCCTTGATAGAGGTATCTTCTCTTCCTCAAAGCAATATGGATGTCATCCTCATCGGTGGAAGAGGGAGGTTCTTCAATCTCTGTCCAGGCAAGTTGTTTCTTCCTCTTGTCCTCCCTAGCGAGTTGCCTTTCATCGCTTGACCCGGAATCACGAAGTTGACCCGCACTTGAGCCCCTTGTGATGTACAAGATAATAGCATGGAGATAAGTACATATGGTTAGGGAGATGCTAATAGCATGGATAGCATCTACGGGGATGCCACTGAAATTGTATGTCCGAACACTTCAGGATGCATCCGGAGTATCCGACAGCCAGAGTATACTTGTCTCCAAAGTATTCGGGTAGACAGTTTCACATCAAACCCTAAAATCTGCTTGGGGCCAAGAATCCGTGGGAGAGATGGCCCGAAGCCCCGAACAGGCCTCGGGAGGATTTGGTGGCGGTGGGGCGACTCTAGAGGAGCAGATATACTCGGGTGGAACGGTTGGAGAGAGATAGAAGAAAGATGCCCAATCCCCTTTAAGAGAAATTTTACAGACATCTAGAGTATCCGGAGGAGACCCCAGAGTATCCTGCAGAGACAAGATCTGATGGAATAGATACAGATCATACACACACTGCAAAGTACACAAGTCCAACCATTAAGTTCTCCTAATCTTGTGCTGCCAAAATACGCTTCTGCATCTTCTCCTTTCAGAATTGAGTCGATGAGGTTCGTCGCAGTGAGCTCTTGGTAGGCAGGACAAGTGCAGCCACTTCTTGTTTCAGCTGTCCACGGAGAATAAGTGTGATCAGACAAAAGAACAAGGCAATTTTGTTGCTAAACCCTATATCTCCAAGCATTTGCAACTAAGATGTTGCAGAAGGTTTATGAAAAACTAAACAAACTAAGCACAGAGAGAGAGAGAGAGAGAGAGAGGCATATCAAGCAGAGAATATCACTTGAATTGCATTTATGAGGTTTTTTTTTCAGAAGTTGCAATTGGTGAAATAGAGAGAGAGGCAGCGGCACGCAATAATATGATTACCTCTTTGCACTGCTTCTTCAGCTTCAGGTTGTCATCCACCAGACGACGAACCTCCTTCTCGAGTTCTTCCACGTATGCCTGCGGACAAATTACTTCACCAATTAGTACGAATTGAGCTACGAATGAGTTGCAATTATTGCAGAATACTAGTGCAAACAAATGTGCCTTACTCCTGGTATACTTCTGCGCTGCACTAGTACTTCAGTATTGAACAGGTGAGAAATTCATAGAGCATTATTTTATTTGAAGTAGTTGTTTTCTGCATAGTTTAATCAGTACAGCATAAGCATACGAAGACAGTTAATTTGAAACAATTGATTTATTGTAAGCTGAACTGATGTCTATAGACCGGTTGCGGTGACGTGCTGAATTGTGTTGTAGAATCTAGTTAGTTCAGAAAATTTTATTATACGTTTTAATAAAAGATACTTTCAAAAATCTACCATAATGACAAAGATAGCCGATGTCCAGCTGATCACAAACTCGACATAACTTAGCATTACTTCACAATTTAATTACGTTTTACTTTCAGACCATAATACAAACATAGCCGATGTCCAGCTGATCACAAACTCGACATACCTTAGCATTACTTACAAATTTATTTACATTTCAACTTGGATATTTATGTATTGATGTCTATGTCCAGCTATCACAAACTTCCAAGATGCCGGGATAAGCCGTCAGGAAAGATGTATTGTCACAGCCCATTTTGACCAAAAACTCAGTCACTTTCACCAGAGATACTTACCTTTCATGATTAATCTATTTTAACTCTGTTTTTGAAAATAACAAAAATTCCAACTTTCAATACCAATTTCAAACTTTTTGAACTCTTACTCAAGAGTTGAAACTAGTGGGCATTTCTAAGTAGTGAAACTTATAGTAACAAATTCAAACTTTTGTCTTGAGTTTTAATACATTCAAGTCGAAGATCCAAAGTTTTAACTTGGTAATTCGAATTTTGAAATCAAAATTTCAAACTTCCAACTCAACGCTTCAACAGTACTACGAAAGAGAAGTGTTCACTAGCCTAGTTAACTAGTGAATGTTTACTGGGTAGCATTCTTCAAATAAGAAGTCTCCAAATAATTTTCGTCAGTAAAATTCATAGGTACAATTTTAGGCAAGTGATTTAGCCGTATATACTTATGTACGTACGAAGAAGTGTTCGTATACGTACCCTCTTCCTTGCCCTGGAGCGTAGCGCGGACTCCCTGTTCCGCATCATCCGGATGGTCCTCCGGTCATCGCCGCTGCCGCCGCCGCGCTGCCGCACCTCCATCTCGACCGCGTCGCCGGCGAACCCAGCGAACGAGACCGGCGTGGCCGGCAGCGAGCGCGCGCCCGCGAGGACGTCGACGCCATCGTCCCGCAGGGCGGAGATGGAGAAGAGGGAGCTGCAGCCGCTCATGATGCTCAGCTGCGGGCTCTCCGGCTCCCTCCACGCCGCCGCCGCCGCGTGCATGGTCATCCCGTACTGGCTGCCGCCTTGGTAGTTCGCCATGGCCGGAAAGAATCGATAGGCGGCAAGATTGATCGAGGAGCTAGCACCAAAAACTAACAGATTAGCAAGTGCTGCAACTTTAATTAGGCTCCTCCTCTTGTGTGAGTGCAGTTTAAGCTAAGCTACGCTAAGAGCTTTGAGCAGCTATCTACATATCTATCTAGCTTTTTTGATGCGAGGTATCTCAGTATATCATATTGCTGCTGGCTTTCGATCAGGACCAGTACTGCACTAGCTTTTTGTAGCTGGCTGTAAGAGATAGACAGATTGATGGATAGATATATAGCATCTTCATGGCCCCTGTGGTAGGAGTATATTTAGAGAGGATGCAGCTATGCTGTCGCATGCCTGCATGTTTAGCTAGGTCTCTCTACATAATTAAGGATTGATCACATTTTAATATGCAGCTGCTTATCCTAATTAAAGCTTGTGAGAAAGAGATGTGGTTATAGATTTTGGAGGCAGTTGACTTAACCCACTTAGTAGTGAGATTTTTAGCTGAGGGGATTAGATGGCTTGTGCTCATTAGGGCCAAGATTAATTGTCATATATAATCGTGAGGTCAATATATTATTATTGGTCTAATTGCTGGCATGTCGATTAGGTTCTGGGCTCTACCATATGCATTTTGATGAAGACAGTCTAGTGAAACGTGCACGATGTGTATGATCAGCTATAGACTTTGCCAATTTTTAGTGTACGACGGATGCGACAGCAGATCCGACGACGATGCCGCCGGCGCAACCGGCCGGATTCTATAATCTGTGACGCCGTGACGGCGACAAGGTGGATCAGCTAGAGCTTTGCACGCAGGCACAATGGCAATATGATATGCATGATATTTATGGAACATGTGAAGATCGAATCTCGATCGATCGAGAGAGAGCTAGCTAGCTATTTGCTTTTCAGGCAAACTAGCACAGTGTCTAGAAAATATTTTTAATTATCTTTAATTTTTCATCCGTATAGGTGATATTAAATCAATATGGGAAATAAAAGTTTAGATTGCTAGCCGACCTGTTAGTCGTTGTACTAAGCCATCTATTTAGGTACAATTATAATGATCTATCGGATGTGATATGTTTAGGTACTTATGATGATCTATTGGTTGTGATTTGTTTAGGTACAATTATAAGGATTTATTGGTTATGATCTATTTAGGTACAGTTATGAAGAGCTATTGGCTATAATATGTTTATGTGCAGTTATGAAGATCTATCGGCTGTGATCTATTTATATACAGTTATGAAGATCTATCGGCTGTGATATATTTATATGCAGTTATGAAGATCTATCAATTGTGGTCCATTAATAATAAAATGATCCCACTAAATTAACGATCGGATGTTTTACTTTTAAAAAAATTTCTAGCTTCTTTCTATTTTTCTTATTATATTCTATTTTTAGTATATAGTAGATAGATAATAGATGATTGATATCAAGATTCAAGGGCATGAAAGCTGTACATGGCAACCATATGCAACCATATATATATCTGCATGCATGCGCTGGACTTTAGCTAGCTACTGTGCCATCCATGCACCAAGGTTGCACGTAGCTAGAAAACACCCTGAAGGATCAGTTTGAGTTGGTATAGTTGACAGGAAACTGCATGATATGTGACAAAAAATGTACAGCTCGTCGCACAATCTAGCTAGCTTAATTATATATTCGTGCGAGTGCGAGGTCGATCGATCGATGTTACAAGTGAACTGTAGCTAGGTAGGGCGTCGTTTCCATAAATATGTGTATAACTGAATCGATGGCCTTGGTTAATTTATGCCTGCCTTAATTTCTTCCTTTCCAAGAGTCATGCATGGTCAATTTGTTTGTCAGTTAGCCTTGTAGAGCTACTAATTAATATCTCATGCATTCGTGCGAGATAGATCATAGATGCATGAGTTGATACTATTACTTACTACATATTACATGGGGCCGTAGTAGATTGTATTGTTCTATGATATGACGGATTAATTAATTAATTAATTGAGCAGATAACAGCTTCAAACAGAATTGCTGTCTGAGTATCTGCCCAGAATTGAAGCTGATATATAGCAGGAACAGGAGATTTCTTTTAGATAAAGAGCAGGAACAGGAGATGACTCATCGGATAAATGCCCCAACTTTTAAGCAAGCTACGTACAATAGATCGAGAAATGCTTTGTCTCAAAAGAAATCAGGCCTCCCAAGCAAAAGTCTAGGTGGCACTTCAGAATAATTAATTACACAGTGTGTAGTTGTTGTGACCTGCATTATTATTTGGCTCCTATGCTGTGCTGTCTGCTCTTTTTGGTCACATGGTGCAATATGCTACTAGATATTTTCAGCTAAACCTAAACTTTAACTAATGCTTGCTCTGATCCTGATCAACCATCATGTTCTTACATATATTCATGCACGGAAATTGCCGAGCAGGAGCCATGCATGCCAAATCAAAGTGAGCACCTCTGCTCTAGATGCAAAAATCAACGTCCTTTTCAGCACAATTAGATGTAACTGTCGTCACCTGATTAAGATGCTTGCTCTTTTGACTCTGGCGTGCATTTGATTCTAGCTGCATTTTCTGAATCGGTAAGATATGTTTGTATATGCCGACCTTAGATGCCCAATGTTTTAAAAGAAGCAGTAGCTAGCCACCCAATGGACAATGACAAGACATGTTGTGCATCATCATCAGCTGTAAACTGAGAAAATTATCAGGAACAGTGAATGTGAGCAAAGGTTGTATCCATGAGTGACAGAAGAAAGGGAAAAATGTCAGATTGATAGATGCTAATCAAGGCTCAAGTAGCTAAGTACTCACTAGTTGTTTAAGATCTTGATCGACTTAATGGAGAAACTAGCCGTATCTCCAACAGTGCAACTTGGCCACTTTCGGGAAGAAGGTGAAGGTTCCATGTACTTGGACACTCTGACCGGACTTTGTCGCTGTCAGATTTCACCAGCCTCGTCGGAAGCCTCGAGTTTTGACTTGCAATTGGATTAAAAAAAATTTATGAATGAAGCAAATGCGTGTTATTCTTCAGTATTACTTGGATATGTTTGTTTGTTTGTTTGTTTGCAATTTGCGTGGTCGGCTTAGGAATACATCAGCAAATGATTTTGTTTTTGGAGTGGGGTTTGCATCGATCACGTCTTACAAATATAAGTCACAAAGTAAATGACAGTTGTAATTTGTAATCCTGAAAAACAGAAAAAGGTGATCAATTTGCAACTGACACCAGAGACACGTACAGTAGTGGTGAGCAGTGAGCACTGCATGCAGTGAAATTTATCTGTTTGGACAGATTGGGTAAACTGGAGCAATCTTGATGTGCAAGTGCAGGTAGAAATGGACTGGTAAAATGCCAGCTGATTCGTAATTTTACCCAATGGTAAGTATCATCCAGAGGCCAGAGCTCCTGAAATTTTAAACCCCTTGCTTCAGAATTTACTGTATCTTGGTTCAACTTTCTCATGCTGATCAGAACAGAGAACCCATCCATCAAATCCTTGAGATGGAATCAGTTCCAGCTTATCATATCTTAAAAGCATTCTTGGTCTTTATCTAGAAAAAAAAAGCATCCTTGGTGTCCTAGAAGAAAAAAGAAGCATTCTTGCATTTTAAACCTCATTTTACATGAATACTTGCTCAGGATCAAAATTTGCAGTTTGCAGGAAGCAAGTCTCTTCTTACTACAGAATAAGCCCTTATCCAGAAATAACAATATACACCAAGGTACTTACCGTAAAAAGGCGCCACCGCCACCGCCACTGACCACTCGCTCACCCGGTCGTCTCCTTCCCCCTCCCCACCAGCTCCCGTCCACCTCACCTCGCCGCCCCGATCCGAGCTCCTCGCTGCCGCCTCCGCTCGCCGGAGATGCATCCCGCCGGCGCTGGTGCCGGCGACTACTCCTCCTACTACCCCTCATACCCCGCGTCCGCAGCCGCTCCACCGCCCCCCGCCTACCCCTCCCCCGGCCTCGGCCTCCGCGCCCCCGTACTCGCCCTATCCCACCCACGACTTCTCCCCCGCCGCGTACCCGTCTACCCGCCGCCCCCGCCCGCCGATCATCTCCCCCACTACGCGCCTTCCCCGCCGCGGCGCCCCCGCAGCCGTCCTACCCATACGAGCCCCCTCCGGTGCCGTCTCCACACAGCCCGCTCCCTCGCCGTACCCTCGTTGGATCGGGCTGGCAGCTACGGCGGGTACGGATCCGGCGCCGGGTACGGTCAGGACCAGCTGTACGCGCCGCCCAAGGCGGCCGCGGGTGGCGGGTGGTCCGACGACGGGGCGTATGCGTACCATGGTGGCGACGCGCCGGAGCCGTATGGCGCGAGGGGGACCGCGCCGAGGTCGGGTTCTGCGCTGTTTGATGATTACGGGAGGTCGATTGGTCCGGGGAAGGAGAGGGGTGGGGGTGGTGCAGCGAGCCCCAGGTGGTGAGGGCCGTGCCGAAGGCGGAGACGTCGGAGGACGCGAGGGGTGGGGTGCAGAAGTTCAGAGTGAAGCTGCTGCCCGAGGGGGCAGGCAGCCCCATGGATGTGCTGTGCCAGGTAGTTTGTTGTACATGCATTGGCACGAGGAACTTGCTAGTCAAAACCATAGCTCTTTCAGTGGCTAATTACCTGTAAAATTGATCCTATAGTGTGGACAGTGGAGTCGGTGCTTTCAGTAGGAATGTGTCATGTTCATCTGTTGTTTAGAGCCTGTATTGAATTTAGCTGGATATTTGCAACATGGGTACATGGTGAGCAGTGGCTGAAATTGTCAAGTCGCCAACTGATGCTTCTAGGGAAAAAGTTGGAACATTTAAATTTACCAAATTGGCATAAGGAGCTTTGTCTTGGAACTGCTTCTTGCATAACTGTTTCCAGAGATTGAACCGGCCGTATAATTTTTGACATAGTTGTTTGATTGAAGAATAGGACCATTGTGGAATTTAGGCTAGTTGATAACAGAGGCCGAGTAGAGTTGTTTATTTGTAGCCAATCAACCACATGGTATATCAGGAATTATGAGATGGACATTTTGTTCACTAAAAAAACTAGCATCATTGAACACTGAACTGGAATAAGGGTTGTTATGCTGTTGTACTTGGCGCATCAATGCCCGGAGTGACCCACTGATAATCATTACTTTACTTGTTATACCTTATGCAGGTTGGTTTGGATGGAATTCGGATGCTTGATCCCAACACTAGTAGGACATTGAGGATATATCCCCTTGAAACTGTAACTAGATGGGATGTAAGTAACGATCATTGTTGCATCTTGGTCAAAAAGTTTGATTTTTCTGTTCTCTTTAATGATTTATTTTACTAATTCTTATAGCTTCTTTATCTAGGTTTTAGATTCTTCTATATTTGCCTTTTGGTCGAAGACTTCAGTTGATATTGAAGCAAGAAGAATAAGGCTGAAGTCAAACAGCTATACAACCAACACCATTCTGGACACTGTGACAGCTGCGAGTGTGCAGGTTTGCATCTGCATTAATGATATACTTTTTGTTCATCCTTCAGTTCTTTGTCACCTTGAAGTGTTATTATACATTATTTGTGCAAATGGTTGATAATTAGATTCTTTGGACTACAGTTCAAGGAGATGGGTGGAAGCAGCATTTCGAGAAGCAAAGCAATTGCTGATGCTGCCACCCCTTCTGAACAGCAAAATGAGAGGAGGAAAATTTCCTTGATTGGAGGAACTTAATGAAGCCAATGAATGAGGAGAAAGATCACTGGGTAAGTTCTCTCTCTATCTCCATTTGAAATGAGGCATGCTTATAAGTTTTAATTTGATTATTACCTGCTTATTTGCAATGTTAAATTTTATTGATACAGCAACTATATTCTTCTCTGATTCAAATATTGCCTATTTGTCTGGCATATCAGTTGCTTGGGCAGACGTATGCAAAAAATGTTGTATCTTTAGTTTGTCATTTTGCTTGTACTCAATCATGCATGATGCTCTTACCGTGGTTTATGTCTACATTATCATTATGTAGTTTCTGTTACTAACTGTCGGTGGATTGTTTAAATTTGTTCTGCTTCATTCTTAGTATTGCAGAAACTTCAATAGATAAAAGATGACACCGTGTGATCAGAAATGCACAGCAGCTATTTTGAAGAAAGTTTACAGTTCATATTTAATTTATATTTATTTGGCTTACCCCATACTGCATGTCTCTGATGTTACTAACATGATCCTGGTTTCTGAACTATTAAAAAAGCACAATTATTCTAGTTTGTGGTTTCAGAATTATGTTTTATGGTTCATAAGTCCACTTGGTGTATCTCACAGTAAGGATTCTATTGCTGCTCAGCTGATCTCTGGCTTGTTCTTTGCACTGTTGATTTGACAGTATTTTCATGGACCCTACCTGTCATGCAATTGTCTGCTTATACTTTTATCTCTTATGCCCCATTAATGTAGTGAAATATTTAGCTACTCCCTCAATACATGGTTACGTATTTCTGTGTGTACTCCCCTTCTTTTCTTATTCTATTTATTCATTCATTTTTTTCTAGTTATCTTATGCTGTTTTCTGTATTTTTGTTTTTAGGTCCCAGATGAAGCTGTCAATAAATGCACAGCATGTGCAGGAGATTTCAGTGCCTTCAACCGCAGGGTAAGAACAGTTTGCTATTGACATATTGATGATGTAGACTGGGGATCCATCCATTAATGCTGTGAACCTGTATATTCAGCATCACTGTCGAAACTGCGGTGATATTTTCTGCGATAAGTGCACCCAGGGAAGGACTCCTCTAACTTCGGATGCCGATTCTCAACCAGTCCGAGTTTGCGACAAATGCATGGTAGTGTTTTTTTCCCCATCCTCTTATATTGCAGTCCTGGTTATGATCTATGCTATGCAGACCTTTTGGTGTTCTAAGGTGCTTAGAGGGCAATGACACTGAAAAACAAAACCTCTCAATCGAGTAATATAGTCTGTACCGATACTTTGTAAGTTATGAGGCCGAGCTATTAAATAGCTACTAGCTGTTTGACTTGAGGTTTCATTGCTCATTTGAAGCACTGACTCTAGGCTTGGACAGTATAAAACTTATGTAATTGGAACTATATCTTAATTTTCTCAATAGAAAGCTATATATGGTACGCGCCCTTGTTTACTGCACTTTTGGGAGATAAAAATGAGGGTATATCATGTTAGTGCCTTTTCTGGTCTTGAAAGGTAGAGTCCTCCTCACTCTAAGTTTTGGTTCAGGCAATAAAAACCACACTTTTTTCATGGAGTATCATGTTTACGGACAAAAGCAGCTACCAACTTTTAATGTGAGCAATGATGTTCAGTGTTGAGACTGGTAGTCGCCTTTTCTTCCGGTAAAGCAGCATAAGCTGCAGTTATGTTTCTCACATCCTTTACTGGCATTGTCATTTGGGGGAGGTTATTTGTGAATTATGTTATGTTATTCCATTTTTATAATGGTGATAAAGTGATAACTGATAATGCTATAATTTAGGAACATTTTTCATATTTCATGCACAAATTGAAGGTACAGTTCTCATTTAGTGATATCAATGTCATGTTTTCCCCCCTATTCTGATAGGCTGAAGTTTCTCGAAGACTAAACAGTGCAAAGGAAGTGGCAAATCGACCTATTGTTCACAGCCATGAGGATCTTGCCAAAAAACTTCAGGTGTGCCTTTTGGCTCACTATTTCGTTTCCTTAGTCAGCTACTATAGCTTACAATATTCATTTAACACACTATTTGTGCAACTCTAGGTCTAGAGCAGTTGCACATCTCTAGACCTGAAGTTGCACACAATTTCTAAAAAGTGCAACTATGCAATCAACCGTTGGATAAAGAATCAATGTCCAAGGCTGTCGACTTAGAAATAACTATTTCTTAGTCGACTTAGGATGAAATAAATGCACTGACATAGGATGATCTGTGGTTTGATACAGGAAGCGATGGATATAAATAAGAAATCATCTTCAGGTTTGTGTCTTTATGTTTAGTATTCAGTTTCAGACATGTGCTCTTCAGTCTTCATTCACCATTTTGTTCATAAATGTGTTGGTTCCTTGACAGGCTCGAGATCTTCAGATGGATCTTCTGGCAAGCGAATGCGGGAGGTTGCATGCCCAATCTGCACAGTGCATCTTCAGGTTCACTGCTATTACATTCCCTTTTATGATGAATAATTTCCATCGGCTCAGCGTTGACGTCCAAACACTGTATCTAACCCTAATTAATTAACCTTTCCTACAGGTCCAGGTTCCGACATCTGGTTCAGAGACAATAGAATGTGGTGTATGTCAGCACCCTTTCCTCGTCAGTTCTCGTTGAACACCGTCGCACAGGGTTCTGCCTTGATCTACAAAGATATGCTTGCTCTCATGGAGGTTGTTGCTTCTGCCAGCCATCATTTTGATGGTGTTATATGAATCCCCGAGCTAATTTAGTACAGTTATTTTCAGAAGCAAGGAAGAGATGAATAAGTGATGGTCTGTTTACCCTGTCTGAACCTTTGCTTCTGTTGCTCGCAAATGTGTGTAGCTTCAAGTTTCATGTGATGTGATGTATGTAATGTGATCCATTACCGTTGTTTTGTTGCAATCAATCTGTTTCCTTACGTAGTGACTGATGCATCTGGGTTCTAGTTTGATTGCGAGTTACTCCGTTAGTTCTCTTTTACACTCTGTGCAGTCAATTTTTTAAAACTTTGACCGCTAACGCACACAAAATTTTTAGGACCTGTCACATAGAATGACAATTTTTCATCAAAATTAATTTTAATATTGTTAACAACGGCTACTAAGATATAATTAGCCAAAAGAATGTCAAAAAGGTGCGTCGGAGATTGTGTCCGACGTCTAAAATGACAAGTAAAATAAAATGACAAATATTTTAAAACCACACTTTTTCTTGACAAAATACCAAAGAAGTGTGCAAAACACACTTTTTCTTGACAAACTATCAAAGAACTGTCCAAAGTGGTATTACTGTATTTTGATGAAGTCCTGAACCCGAGTTCAAACCCCTTTTCCTCTTCGCCTCCTTCACCTTCATTCCGATTCCAGAAGCGTTATCACCATTATTCCTTGCCTGCAATTTAGCGATGACCGGAGGGAGAGGAGCGGGCAGCTCTACGGCGAGCGGTCACACAGGCGGGAAGGCGCCGCCACTGGCGCAGGTTGTTTGCTGCTAGTTTCTTATACTATATTTGGAAAATGAAATATCTCAAATCTCAATTGCGTCAGCAAGACACCTAGCAATGTTTCCCCCTTCCGAGCTTCAAATGCACTTCGTCATTTGTAAGATACTTCTGTCAAATTCTGGTCGGGTATGAAGTTGGCATTCAATCGGTGGCATAGCCCTCTTTTTTCTTTTCGATTTTTATGGACATTTTTTTTGTATCTTCTGATTTCATGTGCCTGTACAAGATGCCAAGGAAAGCAAATTGGATTGATATCTCTGCTTTCTATTCTTTGCTTTTATACTTCAGATAGATATCTTGAACTGTTCATAAACTCGAACCCTCTGCTACAGTTGAGAGAGGCGAAAAGGCGCCGGCTTTCGGATCCAGATCTCCATCTGGCGAGGCCGCTGGTTCTCCTCGCCTCCGGTTGCCCGCGGGCGCCGGGAGGTGGGGGGAAGCGTGGCCTTTGCCCAGTATGTATCTAGGGTTCATCGTCTCCATTTCGCTATCGCTTTGCCGAGGATTGCGGCGGCGACAGGAGCTTTTGTCTTCCCGGTTCCATCTTCGGCTCATCGTTGCTGGCTTCGGTGATGGTGAGGAGCCAGGTGAAGTTTTGTGTTTGTATTTTGGTTGTTGTCTTTGTGTGCAGATGGCTCTCGTCTTCCTGCTGTGCGCCTTGCGGGAGTTGCGTTCGGGCGGAGGAGCCGACGGCGGAAGGCCGACCCATGCGGATCGGGGTGAAGTGCCCCCGGTAGCATCAAAAATGCGCCTGCTACTTCTCCGCATGGGTGTCTCCCTGACGCGACTGTGTCTCCACTGGCAGATGAAGTTCCTCCTTGGCAGCGGCGGTGGCCGGCGTTTCTTCGCTTTGGCGTGGTCGTCGGCGGTGGAGAAGACCCGCCCCTAGGGGCCCTTTTTGCTATTTTGTTTTGTTGGGGGTCTTCTTTGCTAAAGCTCGGAACAGCTGTACTGTGCTGTGTTGTATCTCGATCATTCTAATGGTATCCTTCCTTTCGCAAAAAAAAAGATATCTTGAAGCGCTTACAGCGACAGACATTTTATGACATAACGCAGCTGAGGGAGAGACAAGAGAAAGTTGAAAGGGTGCTTACACTGTTCAAGTCTAGCAAAAGTGGTCCATTTGCAGAAGAAAGCACTCGGGTTAAGGCCTTATCATTTTGCTAGAGCTCTAGCACCGAAAACAAAGAAGATGCAGCACCAGATAGTTCAGAAGCAAATTCTGGTATCAGTTCACAGTTTGCGTTCCAGAGCAACGTTCGAAAAAAGGATTCTCTCTTAGCAGAGCTTGTCACTGATTCTAGATGCTTATCTCAAGAGAATGATCTTATTGGGAGCCCTCTTGTGTTGTCGAAGGTGATGTACCTGGCAAATATCAATGATTACTTGTCTGTTGCTGCCGTACCAGTAGGAGCAAGGTGTGATGATTTTTCAAACCGATCCAAATCTTCGAGAGGTAATTTCTTCATATACACACTTGTACTTGTACACTATCGTTTTGCCTGCTAATTTATCAAGTAATAGTTTTCTTGACAGGGCCATTGGCTTGCCAGATTCCATTCTTCGCTGAGGCCACCTTTTGCTGCTTAAGCGCCACAAGTGCGCTGCTGGCCTAATACTGAGGTCACAGAACTTTGCTGCTTCCCTTGCTGAGCTGATTTCAGCAGCTGGGAAAAACTCTGTGGAGCCAGCAGTATTTTCACCGGATTTGGGCAAATTTCATGTCAGATGAGATGTGTGACGAAATAAAGTTGACCATGTCTGTGGCCTGGCATGGACCGTGTCTAATTCCTCGGAAGAGAAAACCAACTGCTGGGGGGATGCATCGATTTTCAACTGAAGATCGACGAGGACTCGATGATCGGGGCCTGGATTGAGGTCGTGAGCCTGCGGAGAGGTACCCAAGGGACTTGAAGGTATTCTGAATTTACATCTAGGCAAGAAGGCCACCATGCAGCCTGGCATCGTGTTCAACTTGGACGGGAGGAGATGTGCACCGGCTGTTGTGTTGTGTTCAAGTCAAGTTGGTTCTTGTGAGGCCTGAATGATTTTAGTGTGCTTCTTAGGCCGTGTAGAACCTTTTGGTAGATCAGAGAATGTAGAGAAAATCATTTGTATCATCTGAAAGAATGACAAATCATTTATAGGTGGAAGCGCACAATTGATTGTTATTGTTCTCCAAGTATTATGATTGGGGAACCGAGATCAGCTCAGTTGGCAAGAGGTGGAGTTTTTCCTGGAACAGATTTGCGCGGTTGCTCATTTCATCTTGAGTGAATGCCAGAGCCCCTTGCCAACTTCACGAGTTTAAAAATTGATGGACTAGCTGTGGTTGCAGCGAGCTATGTGTTAACCCAATCATCTGATTCTTCTGTTGCAACTTGCAATTGATACACGTTCAGAAACAATATTTCTACCATTTCTATAATGAAGGCCATCTGAATCCAAAATGATGGTTAGTCAGTTCCAAATACCAAAGACATGTATCTGATCTGTTACATCAACGGCTTTTTACATATAGTTACAGTTTTGTCGTAGACTTTGGCACGGTACTGGAAGTAACAGAACCCTAAAAGTTAACCTATAGTGCATTCCTACTTCATCTGCAGCAGAATCTACATGAAATTACAGAATATCCTCTGATTAAACCAAGAAAACAAGAGTTTTACTTTGCACAATCGTGAAAGAATCATGATCAGACGATTGTCCAGTCTAGCCTGCCTGCGAAGTTCTTTTTACAGAGGGGAGTTCAACAGAGCTAAGGTCTGCTGGATACGGAGTCCACAGCCCTAATCCTCCCTTGCTCTCCTTCAATCCCTTTTTCACAATCTCATCGATTGTTTTAGCCCACTCAACTTTCGATGAGTGCTCCCTTGTGTGTCTGTGCAAGATGAACAATGAATTGTACTCACAGTTGGGGAACATGAAGAATTTAAGAGCATCTCCAAGCCGATAAACCACGTAGCCGAAGCTGAGCTGATCACGAGGTGTGAAAAGATTTACTTCATTGAACCAGAGACAGCTGAACAGATCAGCTATCGTTGTGTGCTCCCTGATCAGCACCGCTCCCTCTGGCACATCTGCAAGTTGCAACTTGTTTAATCAGCACTGAGAATTGAGGAGGTTGAATAATGCATCAGTTATTTCAGAAACAATAGGTTACGTATCCTAGGTTTTGCCTAACAGCTTCAAATAAATGTCTAACTCAGTGCGAAAATTTAATTCCACTCACCACTAGGCATCCTTTTCTTTGGGTCCCAAGGCTCCATCCCCTCGTGATAATATATCTTCATCTGAAGATCAACCAAAGGCCGAGCATATCTCTTCCTCCGTTTGATTGCATCACCCTCCTCATATATGCTCCTATGATGCTTATGGACAGCTACTGCAAATGTGTATTTTCCCCGCCAAAGGTATCTGCAAGGAATTTTCCCTATTGAATTTGTTTTCAGACCATCAACAAAACAAAAATAATTTGTTTGAGGTTAAAGATAAAAAACCAACCTTTCAAGAATAAGCAGCGGGTCAACCATAAGCTCCATTTTCCCATCAATCCAGATGCTATACCAAGCTCGTGGAAATAGTCTATGCGTCAATATCTTTGGTACTTTTCCATTCCTTCTAGGTTCATCAAATGGAAGGTGGTGTAACGTTATAAGTCGCCATATACCAACCCATTTACCTCCTGCACTGTCAACTTTGACAGTGACGTTCTTTTCAATAAAATCAAGGGATACCTCATCTACCACCATCAAGAAGCAGAACAACTTCCGAGAGCGTAGGCTAATATTTGATGGCTGATGGGGAATGTCATAGCCATCAAAAATACCAGAGGCAACCACGAATTTACATTTCTGTATGTACTCAACATCAACATCATCCATGTCTGCGCCGCTGTTTTTCATAAATCCACAGTGCACCTGAGCATATAGCACAAACCATCATCATCCACTCGGAAGATTCAGTACATGAAGAAGATAATAGGTGGGAATAAGCTATTCCTTTTGAAGATCAATGTCATTTTGCTTTAGACACAATGGACAAATTGTAAGCGATTTTTTATATTGTATCCAAGCACTTACAAGTTACACAGTTAACTATCTGCCACTGTTCCAACTTTAGTAAAAATTCTAGAAACTCTGCTGTTCTACTATTTACTAGCTGGGAGGATGAAATAAGCTAATGATTACATAACAGACAAAGCATAAACTTACTTAATCTTTGCATATTTTTCCCGGAATTAATTTTATCATTTGTAGCAACCAAACTCCATAAGATTGAAACAGAGTAAGTTTCAGGTAAAATTGTGAGTTTAAGGATGTTTGCATCCCAGCTTGCACATCATGTGCTCCTCATCTGTGCAGCTTACAAGATGCCGTAAATTCAAAACAACAAGTGTGTGGTGAAACATCAGACTCCAAATATTCAGAATGTAGTTTTTCAACTAAAAATACGACTACCCAAAAGGGGGCAATTCCTGCATTAGAGTCCTGTATGCGCTCTGATACCAGACCCACTCACCTCTCATTTAGAAGTCAGTAAAATCCATACAAATATACTGAATCAATGAAAATTAGCTGTTTTTTCCACCTTATCACTCTCTTTGGTAATTAATCAAACCGCTATATATTAGGAGCTAATAAGATAAGGAAGCATATGCACACATAATAAAGGCAACCAGTTACCTTCATGGTGGTATTCAGTCTAAAGCTTTCCTCCCTCTGTTTCCAGTTTTGACGTCCTCCAAACAACGGTGAAGGATCTTTATCCTGTTTGTCAACTGTTATGTATGATAGCTTTTTTACAATTGTGTTGGGAGTTCTCTTTGGAATGACGACAGCATCTGGATCATCTGCGACAGGTATCGGGCAACCTGTAGAACGACGGAACCAATGTTAGACTACGAAAGAGGAAATTTGACCATTGGACGATGCAAACCATAAATCTTACGGTGGAGTGGTTTCGATGAGAGTCCGATCGAGTCCAACACAGAGAGAACTTTACTGTCCTTTTTACACAGAGCTGCACGGATGCAAAACATACCAAATCATGTCAGGATAACACAAAGGAGTGGTCATAGGCAATCTTGACTCTTGACAGAACGACCAAGGTATATTTAGGTTAGAATGTGGTTTGAAATAAACAGAAACATGCAGAAGCTCTAGCACAGCATCATAATAGAGCTGTAAGTATTAGATTCCATGTTTAGGAGAACTGGGTGATAGATCAGTAGTGGGAGCGCAGTGGCGTCTCCGTGCCAACCTGGGTTCCAACTCTGTGGGGTGGATGAAATCTCGTTGATTTATTTCGTGGGGCAAATAAAACCAGTGTATCTCGTTGCTTCTTTTTAATTATGTGTCGGGAATGCTAGTACCCTTGGTCTAGATTCCATATTTAGACACAATAGTACCAGTAACTTTCAAGCAAGTAGTATTTTAACTTGTTAAGCCACTGATGCACATGTGAAGAAGATAAACAAGATAACCAAAGCCCAAAGGGATTATTCGATGAGACCATTTCCCTTTTCTTGTTTTATGCAAGGTGGGATCATGACAAACAACCACATGGGGCTCTTCCAAACCAATGTGCGCAGGTAGCAACGCGATACCGATACATCACCACATGAAGTGATCAACAAGACAATGGAAGCACAAGCACGGCCTCATTGAGATCGGTTGGACGCAGTAAGGGAGAGAGACACCCTGACGGACCTGAGAGGAAGGATACGGAGGAGCTGCAGGACCAGAGGTGGAAGGCGAGGGCGAGGAGGACGAGCAGCGCCCAGGCGATGGACAAGACGAGGACGAGCCGCACCGCCCCCTTGCGCCACACCACCCGCATCGGGTGCCCCTTCGCCGCCTCTCCCGCGCCGTCGCCTGCGACCAGACCAGAGATACCCTCCCAAGCCTCAGTCAGTCGGATCCAAACAGGGGAAAGTAGGTAGACGTGTTCGGAGAATTCGGAATCGCATCTCCTCCTTACCTTTGCCTCGCCTCGCCATTGCTGCTGCTGCTCCTCCTCCGGTGGGATCGGGGCGGGGGAATTAGGGTTTGGGCGGCGGCTGGATCTTCTCCTCTCCGGCGTGCAAGCGACAGAGGGTGGAGTGGGAGGAGCAACAACACAACACAACAGCTTTGCTTTTCTTCTCCTCCTCTTTTTCGTTTCACTGACATGTGGCCTCCACAAATATTTGATTAGCCTTTTTTCTCTACAGAAATCATTACTAATCAGCCTTATTTAGAACACTGTAATGTAATTATTTTCTATTATTCACATAGGAATTGAATAGTTTCCGGCCAAATTTCCGCGTTCCAAACGCCTGATTAATCCAGTACAACTTTGACAATTATTTTTCTCACAGCCCACATGTCGCAGGTTAGAACTATCCATGCATATAACTCGTCCAATTCATTTTTCCTAGGTAGGGTTTTTTTAGTGTGAACTCTGAATTTTTGCATGTCATTTCGAAGCAACTCCTTCCATGGAAAGCTCAGCCGAAGAAAACCCTCCCAGGCTCAATGCAACAGCGAACACGCAGCACTAGCATCCTGTGACCCCCACACAAAAGAATTGCACTGTGGTTGCACCCAGAATTGTTACAGAATCACAGTTCCAAAGACAGCTACTGATCGACCAAAGAAGACCTCTCACTTTTCAGATCAGTGACGACCTCTCCAGCGGAGCTGGGCGCCGGGGCCCTGGATGCGCTAGCGATCGGCACATTAGGGGAGTCCTTGCCCGGCATCAGACACCAACACACCACTAGACACAAGAAGCACGAATTCGTGAAATTTTCGGTTCTGTTATTACTTATTATATCCACTACCTGTGTAAAGTTTGCACAATACGTGTGCACTAGGAGTAAAGTTATTTACATCTGCATATAGTATTACAAGTTCAGGACATGAAATCTCAAAGGCACCCTTCCACATTAACATCTGTTCTGATTATTACATACAGCTAATGGAACGAGTGCAAATTGAACGCCATCATGCACTGGAACAGAGGAGGTTGTTTCCTCAGAGAACTGGAAAGATATTGTCCCCGTCCTCATTACCGTCGAGATAATTGAATGGAGCGTCCCCCTCGTAGCGGAAGTCTGGACCAACATAGCAGTTCATCTCATGGAACAGGTTCAGGTTGTCCACCAGCTTATGGAATACATTGCAACCGCAACACTGAGACAACAAAACGACACAATTCAACAAATCTGTATGTTACCACAAGATGCACTTTCATAAATACTCAAGCACTCAGGCAAACAGGCAGAAAACAATGCACCAGGAAAGAAAAGATATCACCGATAGACATATATGTATCCAAATATGAAAAAACTTATCAAAAAATACATAATTTGGAGCTAATAGATAATAAATTTACCATCGGTGTCAAGTGCATAAAATAAATAAATAAGACCACAACTTGACACTAACTCAATAAAGCAATCACTAATTCACTACATAAGCAAGTTTAAGTTCATAGTGTAAAAGAACAAATACCGGTATTCATCAATCAAGGCACTAAGGCAGTACTTTGGTATAGTGCTAAAGGTTTGTGTGGTTAAAACTTAGCTATTGGCCAACAGAACTCAAACTGCACGTTCATCTAGACTGCTTGGTTTTATACAGCTAAATTTGTACAAATCGAAGGAACATAATCCTACACTGAAACAATAGCCTGAATTTGCATCACTGAAACAGCATAGCTTGCTTTCTTTATCAATGTATTATCTGGCCAATTTTTTATGGGAACAGTATCAGGGCGATTCTAGTATAAGATGTTTAAGATAGAATTAGGATCAGCTCATCTTGGATCCTTATCCAGCAATTAACATTGAATTAACTGCAATACCTGAACGAACACAGTGCCATCAGTGTAGGCGTGTGGGTTGATAGCCCGCGTGGTGCGCTGCCCGCACACATTGCAGGTGAACGCCACGCGCATCCGCCGCCGTGGGGACTTTGTGAAGAGCGACCATGGGAGTGTAGACACCTCTGGCTGGTCCGCCCCGACGGCCTTCGGCGGCCCCTCCATTCCAGATCCTGTCGTCCAGCCACTCCCCGTTGCGGCGCTCATCACCAGCCCCATGGCCGCATCCTGCAGATGCCACAGCAATCCGATCAGCAGCCAACATCAGCACCAATCAACTTAATCCAACAGTATCGGCCGAAGCAAGAAAATCTTGCTGCACCCCCATAAACTAGACCATGTTGATCAAAGGCATCAATCGAAGTCCTATCGAAGGGAGAAATCAAATGGAATGGAATCGAAGCAAGGAACTGTCGAGATCGCATAAACTCTGCCCGCCGGATGATCCAGCAGCGACAAGAAGACAAAATTGCATGATGAAACGTCCAGAACCGGCACGAAACCGAACAAATCAGACCAAGACGCATCGGATCGTGGCGTCCAAGAACCGGGGCTAACCGCGGCGGCCGCCGTGCAGCATCCGTACCTTGGAAAACGGCGAGACGGAGAGCCCGTACGGTGCGAGGCTGGTGGGTTCACGCCCGGCGCCCGCCGGCGGCCTGGAGCCATTCGCGACCTCCTCCTCGTCGTCTCGGCCTGCAAGCGCGTTGACAGACAAACGGGAACATGAGCACCAGTGCAGCAGAAGTAGAACCGAGACGCATGGGATGGGGGTACCGGGTAACGGGTACGTACGCTTGGAGGCGGCGACGGGGACGAAGGAGGCGCGGCGGCAGAGGTGGAGGGAGGTGGATGGGAAGGGGAAAGGGAGGGACCGAGAGGTGGTGGCGATCGCGACGGAGTCCATGGGCGGCGGCGGCGGCGGCGAGCAGATTTTTTTTCTTTCCCCGATGGGGTGCTCGCTGGGAGGGGAGAGGGCGGGTTAGGAATATCCACGCGGGACCCACCATCCCGAAGAGAGGTCAGTCTCAGTTACCACTTCTCCCTGGAGTGGATAAACTTTCCAAATTGTTTTCAGCGAAATTCCTGCTAATTTGGCCTCTTTGATTCCTGAAACTTTTTCAGTTCTCGCGTGGAAATTGAACCATTTCTGTAAAATTTCTACTAAATTCCTGCGAATCAAAAAGGCCTTAGACCATGTTTGAAACGTAGGTATTTCATAGGAAATGGTTCAACTTTTGGCGGAAGCAGAAATGACCCCTTCTTCCAAATGGCCTACTGTTTCAGAAAAGCGAAATTCATATGTTGTCAGTCACTAGATAGCTCTCAGGGAACCTTTACATCGCAGCACTCAACTATCTTGGAGAATAGAGAATATATATATACAAAAAGCTACTGTAGAGTGAAAGGAGGACACACTAAACAGGCGCCTAATACACATCCTACCTAAGCACACGCCCTGTTTTGAAGTCTGAATCCTATGATCAGCTCTCAGGAAACCAGCGACAACTCTTGAAATAGTAGCTGATCACAATCTCCATCCTCGCTACAATGGTGGCCAAACGATACTCTCATCATTCATCATTCATCATTCATGTCTATGCTATCACCCTCATCATCTTCCTTGCCGTCATCTCCATCCGCCTCTTCTTCCCCATCCTCTTCATCATCATCGTCGCTGTCCTTATCCTCATCTTCATCCTCATCAGACGAATCAAAACCCGAGGGGAACATATAATCATCCATGTAAACAGAGCCATCAGAATCACTGCTCATGCTACTGAAGTGATAAAGATCTGTGTCAACCTTCAAAAAGTAAAATTCATACATCAAAACTGTGTTATCGATTATATATTCATATCACTGGACAGACCAGTAACAAAACACAGATAGGAAGTATGGAATTTCTCAGCTCTGTTCCAACCACCTCTGTTGAAAGTAGGAAATCAACAAGCGATATCTCCAACAGTGGTAAACAATGGACTCAAGAAAAGCCACATAATATAGCATGGATATTCTAATACAAAAACATTTACATACTACTTGATTTGAACCTAGTGGTTATCACAATAACAATATAAGTTGTCTTGCTGCCACCGCGCTAACCAGTACTTTGACATAAATTGTTTATGTTAACTACAAAACATATCAACACCTAATTTGCTTTCCGACGTGTACAATTGGTCCCTCCCTCTTCAGCATCTTTGCAATGAAAATATACGACTCGCGTCGAATATGCCAAAGTCAGCAAAAGAACCAGCCCTTTTGTTTCTCGAAAATTAAAAAGGAAAAATATGAAGCAGGGAGTTATAGACTTACTTGAGCTTGAATAAAGCATGAACATGTCTCAAGAAAATTCATTGTTTATACAAGTGCTATGTACAAGTACTGAACCAAGCCTACCTGACACATTAGGTCATATCTAACACGTTGTGCATCGAAAGAACATAAGAAGTGAGAAACAGACACAAAAAAAGAGTAAAACAAAGAACAAACCTCATCAAAATGAGCAATGGAGGGGTTCTCACTTTCACCAGGTGCCCAAATCTTGATGTTTGTATCAATGCCACTGCTTGCAACAACAATCTCAGAAGGGTGCTGTTCAACACAGTTCACAATCCGTTTATCACCTTTCATCACTCGCATAAGCTCCCCATCCTTCTTTCTCCAAATAAATACATGGCCGCAGTCTGATCCAGAGGTAACATAGTCACAGTTGGGACCAAGGAAGTTAACACCCTTAATTGTTTGCTCGTTCTGGTGACCCTTGAAAGTCCGAGGTACAGGCAACTTATCTCTACAAGTAGGTAATGGGGCTGCACTTATATGGCATGCTCCCACAGTCTCATCCATCAGGACTCGTTCACCTACCTCAAAATTGTTGAAGTGCAACCCATGCTCCCTCTCAAAAAGGTAGATATTCTCATAACTATAGGATGCTAATAGCTCGCCAGTCTGTGAGAAAGCCAAACCAGTTATTCCATCTTTGTTTTCACCAATCAAATGCGGAGGGCAGAAGTGCTCAATTGGGTGACCAAAATTAGAATCCCCATTCAGATAATTCTTGCGGGTATCATATAATCTTACATACTCATCAGATCCAGAAACTGCAAAATAACATGGATTTCTTGGGTCTACGACAATAGCATAGAGTTCGACAGTATCAGTTGAGAGATCATTAACTGCTGCACATCTAAAGAGCTCAGTAGCATCTTTCCCCCTTAAGTCAAACTGTAGGGAAAACAGAGTCAGCAACAATAGAATCCAGCAGAGATAATTTACAAATGAAGGAAGCAAGTTAACAACTTACAAGCCAAACAGAGCCATCTTCCCCGCAGCTAAAGAAGGTGTGAGGATTTCCCGGCTCAACAGCCAACTTGTGAACCGCATACTCCATTTCAACAATCTTATCTGTAAGCACATGACCCCCTTCTTGTATTTGCGAATGCCTCACCTGTTTCGCAGCCAAACCATGACTGTATGAGCAACATAAAACCACAAAGATAAACATGGACTCATCCAAATCAGGTGTCAGGGGAACATTACTCAGCATGTGTGTGTATACCTCCCCATCAGCATCGGACGTGATGATGCTCCGATCATCCGAGAAGGGCATGAACTGCGCATAGAGCACGTTGTTAGCATGGCCGGTGTGGAACGTCAGGGTCGGCGTCGCCTCTTCCCAGCTCCACAGCACGATGGTCCGGTCGTCCGACCCGGACATGAGCAAACTCCCGTTGCTATTAAAACTTATGGTGTTCACACAACCCCTGTGCTTCCGCAGCCTCTTCTGAATACCGAGAGACTGCACAAAGTCCTGCACACACAGCCAGCCAAACAGACTCCATGGTTACAGAAACAGCAGCTTAATTAGTACAAACTGCCACAAGGTGGAGTATGATCCTCCATGAACTTAGCCAAGCAGGGAGGGAGCTGGAAGAACCCATAAACCTAGATCAACCGCACTCACATAGCGCTGGTACAGCCTAATCCTGATCAATTTCAGGGTGTTGTTAAAAACGGATAGGGGGAGTGGGATAGAAGAGAGAGGGAAAGGGTTGGACCTGGGAGGCCATGACGGCGTTGGCGAAGCGCTTGGGGGGGAGGCGGCCGACCTCCCGCTCCCACAGCCCCGCCATCCGCGTACCCTCCGCCGGCATCGCCGCCTTCCTCCGCCGAGGGTTTCTCTCTCTCTCTCTCTCTCTCTCGCTCGCTCGCTCGCGGCTGCTTCTCCTTCTATGCGCGCATGGCGGCGATGGTTAGCCAGATCCTGGCCGTCCATCGCCTAACCAACGGTCCAAAACCCCTCACTCGTGTGGGTTTGTTGGGCCTGGGCCGTGCGCGTCAAGGCCCAACTGCTTCATACAAAACCCAAAACCATTTCGGCTCGAGCAAACCACGCGGAGCGCACACAGCAAGAACGCGCAGCCAAACCCTAGCTCACGCCCCCGCACGCGCGCGCGCGCCCGCCGGGACCAGCTCCGCCGCCGTCTCCGTCTCCGTGTCCGTCTCCGCCTCGCGCCATGGTGATCACCTCTCCTCCCCCCTCCTCCTCCTCCTCCTCCTCCTCCTCCTCGCTGTCGTTCCCCAAGTTCTCGTTTCGTTGATCTCCGTACTGACGGCTCCATTTCGGGTGTTGCTCCTCTTTCGCAGGCCGATTCCCCGCGCAGGAGGTAACGACGCGGATCTCTCGATGTGCCTCTGCAACTCTCGCATCTCTTATTGGGTGCCTGGTTTGCTCTTTTTTTTTAATCCATTGGTGGCCAGCTCTGATCTGGCTGTGGCGATGCCTCTTAGAGTCGTAGCTTCGTCTTATGCGTCTGATGTCGTTAGATGCTGATGCAATGAGGGATACACGAGGGTTCGTGGTGTGTATAACGTAGCTGCGGACCCTGTTGATTTTTTTGTGGTGAATAGTAGATGGTGAGGTTGATTGCATGTTGCTCTTACGTTTGGTGTGGTGTTCGGTAATATTAGTTCTCTATTGTTGTGTGGCTTTTACGACAGTATTGTTTGTTAAGAGTTTCGGTTTTGTTAGCTACATGCTTAAGCTTTGAGTTGCTGAAATGTGGATGTAATAATTCACCTGCAAATGCTTCTATCTAGAATATTTTCATCCCTAATTTTGTATGATCGCACGCTATGCTTGTTTTGTTTTGAATGTAGATAACTATATCTGTCTCATAGAGGTTATAGGTTATAAGTTCAGATTAAGAAGTTGGCTACTTATACTAGATGCTGTAGAATGGATGTAGCGCTATTCCTTCCCTTAGCATTTCATTAGGTAAGCAATTGGCTAGTGATTAAACACAAATATTAGGGTTGATGATTTCTATTAGTTATATTACTTATACGAACTCTTTTATTCATGGTTTAAGGCAGCTGAAGCAACATTCAGTGGTAGGTCGATGAGAGCTGTAAAATCACTTTAGAAAGGTGGTGATGCTTAGGGTCTGTTTGGTTGGGCTGTGGCTATGGACAAAGCTGTTGTTGGCTGGTTGTCTAGAAAAAACTGCTGTGGCTGTGGGAAAGTGAATATATAGCTTTTGGTTGATCCAAACTATCTACAACATTTTGGAAATTGAGCACTGAAACTTCAGCACATTGCAAAAAGCTAGCAGAAGGCAGCTTTTCTAAACAGCTGAATTTGCATTGCAAAGCCCACAGCTACCGTTAGCAAAAACTGCTGAAAAACTGGCCGTTTGGTTGGGCTGCAGCTTTTTCCAGTGAAAAGCTGCTGAAAAGCCCAACCAAACACCCCCTTAGTGTTTGATCGTAGTAAGCAACGGTGGTGCTATGTTTCTGCAGCCATTATAAATCTGTGATTGAGTTGAATTCAGGTGTAGCACACACTCAAATAAGCCTGGTAAACATGTCAGCCTTGAGTGAATTCTATATCAGGAATAGTTTATTAAGAATTATTTTATCAGCACTTCATGTTATCATCTTCAAACTTTCAATGTTACATCAAGAGTAATGATCGTGCTATGTAATAAAAAGTGATTTTGGTTCAATTTCCCTGTTCTACTTCCTGTAAAACTGATTCATACTTTTAAAAGGGAAATACTTTTAACATTGTTGCTATGTTTTCCTTATAACTTAGTGTAGTATGGTATCCATCAGTTTTCTCTTGATCTGTTCATCAATGTCTTATCGGTAAACAAGGGATATCCTTTGCTAGTCTTGTTCATGTTTTGCACTGAGCACATTGTTGCACTGCTTTTTTATGTTTATTTAGACTTTTGGTTGCTTATTTTGTTGCTTTTTTAGTTGGGCTTCACCAATTAATGTGGTAGGTGCGCTGGGCACAGAACATAGAATAGCCTCTCTCCCTCCCTCTCCTCTCCTCTCCTCTCTCTCTCTCTCTCTCTCTAGCCATATCAAGTCATGCAAGTTAGTGGATGAAAAAGTTAAAAATTCTAGAGCATCCTTGTTAGAATTATTTGTAAAAATTCTAGAGCATCCTTGTTAGAATTGTTTGGACTCCTCATGTTTAACACATTCTAGTGATAACTTCTTACATTCAGGTACTCGAGGTCTTCAAGGTCCCCTTCTCCTTATAAGGGACACCAAAAGGCAAGTTCAAGGTCAAGATCACCTGCACCTCGCTCCCAGTCTAGATCTCCATTGCCTGATCCTAGATCTCAGGCGAGGTCAAGATCGAGAAGCCATGAGAGGTGTGGATTCTTCATTTAAATTTCTGCTTCTACTGCCTGTACTCCATCTATGTTGCATATTGTGTTTCTCCTCACTACAAAATAAATAAAAAGACTAAACATGTATTCTTGCCCTATCCAATGCAGCATGTTCTTGCTGTTGAGAGTTGTCTTCATAACAGCCAAGTTTATGCTGTAATAACTTGTACAATTATAATGTAAAAGTCTAATATTTTTTGAAATAAACCTACATATAAATTGGTTGTGATAGTTATCTAGCCGGCTATAATCTTTACTATATATTAAATGGGAGTTGGTGGTGTTGGTGATGGTAGGTCACTCTTCCGCAGACCGTTTGATCGCTCATTAATGGTCAGAATTTAGGCGGTGACAATTTTGTAATATTAGATCACATCTAACAACCAATTATAGCTATAACCACCCGATCTTATCTATGCATGTGTGACAAACAATCACAGCTATAACCACTCAATCTTATCTTAAATAACAACACTAACAAATATTTGTTACATGGAGTAAGAGCACTTTTAAATAGCTGTGATTAATACATCTATATCTATACTATCTATTAAATGCTAGTTTGTGGTGTTGATGATGGTAAGTCGTTCTCCTGCAAACCATCTGATCGCTCGTCAATTGTTAGGATCGAAACGGTGATATTTTTGTAATACGCGTGCATCTCTAGGGACTAGGTCGATCTTGTGTCCAACAACCACCACGTTAGTTACTATGTCCCCTGTTTTTCTCAACTAACTCGCAAAAGTCTTTCTTATCTAATATCTTCTCGAACTGATTCCTAATGTTCTTGTTTTTCTCAACCAAATCGCATAAATCTCTCTTCTCTAGCTAACTCCTAATGTTCCCCCTTTTCTCAACTAAACTCTACAAATTTCTCTTCTCTAATCTCTTCTCTAACTAACTACTAACATCCCCCGTTTTTCTTAACTAACTCGAACAAATTTCTCTTCTTTAACTAACTCCTAATACAACTCAATTTTTTTAAAAAAAATAAAACCCACCCCAACCTATGCTCTCTCTCCTCTCATCTCACCCCACCTCCCCTCCTAGCTGGGCTGCCCTAGCCGCCAGCCTAGGGGAGGAAGAGGAGCTCAGTTGGGGAAGGAGAAGAGAAGGGAAGGGTAGTAGGAAAAGGAGAAGGAAGAAGAAGAAGAAGGGAGAAAGAAGCTAAACCCGCCCCTTGCCGTGTCGCCACCGCCCTGGCCGAGCCGCCTTCCCTCCAACCGGGCAATTGGTAGTGATGGTACTTCTCCCGTTTTTCTCAACTAACTTGCACAAATCTCTCTTCTCTAACTAACTCCGAATCCAACTCAATTTTTTTTTAAAAAAAAACCCACCCCAACCCATGCTCTCTCTTTCTCCTTTGAGATGCGTATGTATAGCTATAGCTCTGCCAGCGGTGGCCACGGCGGTGGCGACGCAGAAAGGGGCAGTAGCGGCTTGGAGGGGGTGAGATGAGAGGAGAGAGCACATGTTAGGGTGGGTTTTGATGTTTTCTTTTTCTGAAATTTAGTCGGATTAAGAGATAACTGAAATCCGACAGCCCTATGTTGATCGGGCTCTCCAAAATTCGTTCAGACTCCAATTTGAACAAATTTATAGCCTATTTTGATCATTTATCCCTTCATCCCGGATTTTTGGTCAACCTTGACTTTTAGAAACTCAAACATTTCTTTAATTAATTCCAGAGTGTTACAGCTGGAGGCGATGAGAAATATGACGGAGATCTACCAAAGTTGGAGAAGGCACACACATAATGGTTGAACGACGGAGATTGGATTAGGATGATGACAGAGCTAAAAAACAATAAAGTCAGGGGCAAAACTAAGAGATGACAAAGAGAGAGGAAGGGAGAAATATACGTGATTGCCAAAGAGTAAAGGATATGAGAAAAAGACACCGGTGATTATTGCAAAAAAGCAAACACGTGTCACTTTTAACACGATGTTCACAAAATAGAACGACCCTTTTATCAGTGACTTTAGATATCTCTCTTATGTCCCGTTGCAACGCACGGGTACCTTACTAGTAACCATAGTGTGGGTAGTTGAAGTATTTGGTACTAGTATTACTAAATGTGATAACTGTTTTTATACACTCATGTGATAATCGAAAGTCATTATAATAGCTGTGACATACAAAACCACATCATGATAGTAAGTAGATAGTTGCGTAATGGCTAATGATCACAAAAAAAATGTTGTATGAATAGATGAGATCTTATCATGTAAGAAATGCATTGTAGATTGCAATTGCAATAGGGAATTGGAATCTTATCCATGGAAGATCAAGTAGTTTATAGATTGCACTAATTAGAATGTTTTACGGTATGACAATATAGTAACATTTTAAAATGCAGGAGATGAAAAGGAAAACAGCGTAGTTCCTACAGTTTTACCTGAAAGTGGCATATACTTCAAAAAACTGAAGTGAACAACCAATAAAAAAATTCACAGGCAACAATTCTTCATATGCAATTTGTACATCATTAATATGTTTCGTATTCCAGGGAGCCTGATGCTGTAAATCATGGAAATACTCTGTACGTTACTGGACTTTCTTCTAGAGTTACTGACAGGGAACTTAAAGAGTACTTCAATAAGGAAGGAAAGGTTAGTTGAGCTGACCTCATATAAAGTGCTTGTGTACTTCTTGTTCCTCTGAGGTACCAAGTTATGACATTTCCTGTTTGTTAGGTGGTTGCTTGCCATGTTGTTCTTGAACCCCATACACGTGTTTCTCGTGGATTTGCTTTTGTCACCATGGACACCGTTGAAGATGCTGAACGCTGTATCAAGTATCTTAACCAGTCTGAAATGCAAGGCCGACACATCACAGTTGAAAAGGTAATTGTTTGTGCATCCACTTTGGTTGTTGATTCAGATGCAACCTTATATTTCTACTTTGTGTTGACCTGGAGGTTTTTTGGTTATTATTCAGAAGAGATTGTGCAAGCTATGTGCAGCAATCAAGATGCTGAGTTCATCCATTTCAACTTTAGCTCATACAGCTTGATCAATGGGACAGCCCAAAGGGTTACTATGCAACACAAGATTCACAACAACTAAATGTAGCAAATTTTCAACTAAACCTGAGCATTCACCTTCAACTTCCACATCAACTAATCAACGGGTTTCCAACTCTTTAGTCAAGATGTGTGGTGACATATGCATAGCAATGTTGGATGTCTGCTAGTTGGAGTTTGTGCTCTTCATTACGTATTTCCTCCTTGGTCCGTTATTGCAGGGTGTATATCCACTGATTGTAAGGGAAATTTGTAATTACCTACATAATCCAGCATGATACTTATTTTCATATCTTAGCTTGAAGCCTGACGTCATACTGATTGTTGTTTTCATTATTTCAGTCGCGCCGAGGTCGCCCAAGGACACCAACTCCTGGAAGTTATCTAGGTATGAAAAGCAACGGGGCTTGTGGTCTATATTGTTAGATAATAGTTTACCCTTTAATCTAGACCATACTGTCTAAATCTTTTCTGGTATTCTTTTTGTTTCTTCTTGCCGGTTCTTCTTGTACTTATATGATGATGATGTGCATATGCCTTGTTATTTACAACTTACGTTTTACTTGAATTTATCCTTTGACAGGTCATCGCTATGAACGTAGAGAGCAGCAGCGTGGTGGGAGATTTCGCAGAGGAGGCTATGGTCGTGATGAGTATTATGGCAACAGCTACCGCAGGTCTCCACCTCCGATGTACTCATCCTACAGGGATACTCGTGATACTCGAGACTACCCTTCCTACAGGGACACCCGAGACTACTCCCCCCACAGGGATGCCCGAGATTACTACGAAGGCAGAGGTGGCCGGGGTTACTCCCCCCAAAGATCTCCTTATGGTGGTAGGGCAAGAAGGGAGCGGTCCAGATCATTGCCATATTCCCCCTACCGGATGCCTGAAAGAGGCTATGGCCGCCGAGCTGGTGGCGGTGGCTATGACAGGTAAGGTTTGTTTCCTTACTGTCAGTAGAGGCCTGATGTCAAGTTGGATAACATGCTGTTCCTGATGGCCTTCCATGATGTTAGATTGGTCTAGCTGTACTATTTGGAATGATATGTTCGCGAATTTTAAAAGTTGTATCAGCACCTAACTTTGTAACTTCCAATGATTCTAAGAATGACCGGGACATGTTGTTTTTGGCATCTTTTAACTACTTGAAATCATAAGCAGACAGTAGCTGCGTGGCTATTATGTGACAAGGCCATAATTCGAGCCCTTGAAAGGTGAGAAACAAGAGAATCGAATATTCACCGTGATGACAGCGAGGGTAAGTTTGATGTCTGATGTTAGTGCGGTGAAAAAAATGTGTGGGCTTGCGAAGACAAGAAGTGTTTGATGTGATCCTGCCCTTCGTATATGATTCTCTGATGGTGCTGGCTACTGGGGTCTTGAGGTAGCTTTTTCTTTTGGCTGAAAGATCTGAGGAAGCATGTGGAGGGTGCAACGCAATCCAACAGGAGAAGTACCTCTTGTGATTGCACTCTTGTAGTTTTGTGAATTTTTGATGCATGGATGGATGGATCATGTACCTATTGGTTGGTTGCTTTGCTCCCTGGAATAGGCCACTGGCACGGTGGCGAAGCAGAGCCAAACAAAGGCTAGTGAGCTACTAGTAGTGCCCTCGGCCCCGGGGATTCTGGCCGACGCGACGAGAGCATTTTGTTGTGTTGAATCCGTTGTTTCTTGCTCCGTAGGCATCTCATCATTAAACGGCAGAGAGCTTGGGCGCTTTTGGTTGATTGATTTGATGCAAGGTACTGTCAAATTTCTCTCGTGTTGTTGTAGTAAAAGGCAGTAGAGATTGGGTGAGAAGGAGAAAAGGAGGTGCTGGGCAAAAGGTTTGATTCTGCGAGCGAACCAGCCCTGTACCAGCGTATCATGGTAATCATGATGCCGGCTGCTGCTGCTGCTGCTGCTGCTGCTGCTTCTGCAGGTAGTGATGTCCCGTTAGGCTCCTGTTAGAACACTTTACAGTTTTCAATCGCATTTTCAGATAGGACAATAACACTTTCCTTTTCGTTTCGTGTGTGATCTGTTTTTAATCATCAGTCTGAATTAAGCATGCGTTTTCAGATTGGTTGGATTTCAGTTTGTGCATTGGAGCCACCAAACCAAATGCATGCACAAAGTCTGAAAGTAAGTTGAGCAGGGTGGTCTGGTCGCCATGCATGGTTACTGCCACTGCTGGTGCCGACGCAGGGACGCTTGTGAGGGTACGGTCCGATGTATGCTGCATTGGTCCCTGCCTCCCGGGGACAGTGCACGTTAAGAGCAGCAACATATGACGCTGCTGAGATACATGGCAGCAGCAGTAAGCATGCATGTGTCTCCTGCCGTCAGAGCAGCGCATATCTCTCGCGTCTGGCGATCTCCTCCATAATTGAGCCATGCACAGACTTGTAGTCACGGGACGCTGCCACGTACGGAGACTCCATCAGACCGAGCAGAGAGAGGCAGAGAGGGTCTCACTTCGATCACTTGATAATTGATTTCACGTTGAGAGATCGAGCAGAACTATGCTGATTGTGTTGTGCTGCCTACGAATCAGAATGAACTGAAGGCCTCGCCCTGTCGATCTGGTGATGAGACTGAAGAAGCTTTCTACGCGTGCTGACCAAATGTCTGCACCGCATACACCCTATCACACGCACTGTACTAGTTAGTAATTAATTAATTAGGACGTATCATTTCTCTCCTGAGGCCTGATAATCTGGCTGCGTTCTGCCATATATAGTGATTTTTACTTTTGCGGAATTAACCATAAGAACCCAACTCTTTGATCTTCCATGCCATAGCTGGCTAGCTAGCTAGCTCTCATGGTCTATTGTTACCAGGGCGGGTTACCAGTACTGTATAATGTTTGGTTGTAGTATATGTCACGGGATGCCCAGTAATTGGCACAGTGGTGCAGCTCCGTGGGGGCCAAAAAAATGGCAGCTGATGCGTTCATTCATTCATCTCCAGGACCGGCATGCATGCAGATGCAGTGCAGGGACGCAACACACAACAAACACCCCTGCTAAGTGCTAACACCCTACTAGTCTGCTACACCTATATAAAAGAGCCGGTCCTGTGTATCTGTATACCATGTGTGGTATACACACTAAATCTCTTCTCTGTTCTTGAAAAATTGCTACCACTTCTCTTGGTCTCTTCAGTTTCATCTCTCTCATGCTTTGCTACAGCAAACATATATACATCTAAATCTCTCACTCTCTCTGCCTGCATGGTCATGGTCGGTCCATTGCTCATGTGTCCGGGCCTGTCTCGCGGAGCCCACGGGCTAGAGGAACTGAAGCGTGCAGGAGGTAGCATGCCCTCCTAGGCATCGCATTCCCGAGGGAACCGGTGGCATCTTGTGCTTGTCGTTCTCCTCTCCTCTTCCTCTAGTCCTCGCTCCTTCTCCCTCTCTCGTTTCTCACGATACATATGCATTGCACCGGCACTGCACCAATGCATCGCCAAAACAGAGAAACGACGGCACGTCACGGGCATGCATGCATACATACATGTCGCAGTTATCTTCCTCCGTCCCCATCTTTGATTAAAACGTGCATGCATGCATTGATAGATATATTTATTTCGGGGATCGGACGAACGAAAGGTTCCAATGTCGAGTCGATCCCCATGAGGATGGTCCTTCTTTTCTGTTGTGATGTAACGTTATTTTTGTATGCTTGCATGGTTAATTTAATTAGTTTGTCGCTGTCTCGAGTTTCAGGTCGGCGCCTACGCACAAATTATTTGCATAAATTCCTTCTTAATAAGAACATGTTACTAGTGCTACGTATATGATTTCATACGGTAAGTAGAGTCTTGGGATACAATTATTTCTGTACGGGATGACCCATTGGAGTTCTACGTGCTATTTATGTGGCATAAAATAAGGTCAATAAATTAACAAGATAGTTAGCAAGTAAAGCAAATCAAAAAGAAGTACTAGGATATGTAACTAATGACTAGTCACAATGGACTATGAATCACTTTTCTTCTTCTAGTCTATCATGGGTTTATAGACTATTTTAGCTAAACTACTCAAACTCTCTCACTCCTTAAGAGTATTTATGGTCACTTATTATGGTCTCTTGCCTATATAAACCTTTTATAAAAATGTAAGATTCATCTCATAAATAAAAATATCTTATAAATAAGGTCTAGAGCTTCAAGTCCTCGGGCTATTGACATTCCTGTAGTGCTGTTTCCACGGTGATAAGTGCTAGTAAGCTCGATCCGTACCATCAATATGCACAATGGTAGGAGTAACATCGATATGTAACTGAAAAGTGAAAACACAAGAGGGCGACATGTACGCATATGTGTATACAACACAGGTGTTTTTTTGAAATATTAATTTTTTATTCAGAAATTTCAAAAATAATAGCACATTTGGAAATATTGCAAAATTAGGCTCCAATCGCCACCATCCATGGCGATAAATAGAAATCGCCACGAGCCATGGCGATAGGGGAGAAATCGCCACGCCCAGTGGCGATAGTGAACTTGTCGCACGGCAAAATGCATCCTGGAGGGAAAACGCCAGATATTATGGCGTTTACATGTTAAATCCAAACGCCAGATGTTCTGGCGTTTAGCCTCGCTAATGGAAAAAGCACCTGAACGTCAGATCGTCTGGCGTTTATCTTTAACGTGTAAACGTCATATTATCTGGCGTTTGCCCTCTTATCGCCATGGGTCCTGGCGATTTCCTCTTATCGGCAGCTAGGCCGGCGATTGGGTCCTATCGCTATTGCCCATGGCGATTTCTGCCTAATCGCCGTGGATGGTGGCGATTGGAGCCTACTTTTGCAATATTTCCAAATGTGCTATTATTTTTGAAATTTCTGAATAAAAAATTAATATTTCAAAAAAAGACTCCAACACAAAGCATATTCAACGTACACGACAACATATGATTCGTGTATAGCTCGTAGCTAGCTACCAGCAGCAGGTACGTGCGTGTACTCGATCGTACGTACGATTCATCATATCAAATCATCAGTGGGTCACGTACATACGGATACATGGCATGCATGCATGTTGCTATACGTACGTACAGGCCGGCAGAATTGGCGCCGATGGATCTGCAGGCGTTAATTTGGTCGTGTTCGCGTCTGTGTGTATATATAAATGTATGACCACTTGTCAGTGCCGTACCGTACGTACGTACCTCGGGAACATATGGTAGATGATCTGCAGGGTGTGCAGGACTGGTCATGAGATCGAATCCGATCGACCAAATGGATGAATCAGTGCACATGCATGGTATACGGATGAATATGTATCGGTCAAACGCTCTAAGGTATGATCAACGGCATAGAAAAAAATTACCACTAACATATATCGATGATACTATATTGATATTATTAGATCTATCATGAATTATATTATATATTTATAATGCAGTACAGATCTATCATGAATCTATCACGTATTTTCGTAGAAAATTGATGTTAGAAGTAGTTTTCCAGAGGCTAGCTAAAAGCTCTCGGAACCAGAGCCTGCACCGAGCAGTAGGTTTTGCCTGCACGTACGTGCGATGGAGCCGTCGCGCGGCCCTGCCCTCTTCCCTGCAAATGCTTCACTCACATCGACACCGGAAAAGAGAGAAAGGAAAGGCTGCCCGGCCGGATCTCGCACGGCTGCCGGTGCCACAGAACAGAAGAGATCATCGAGAGAGTTCACTCAGTGTACGTCTGCGTATGATCGAGAGAGAGCGAGGGAGGAAATATTGTGGGCGTAACATGAGACAAGCCAAAAGCCGACGGTGTGGTGCTACGGCCAAAACCACCGTGGTTTCGGTTTTGGTCACTTTTTGACGTTTTTGCACTCTTGCTTCCAGCAGCTTTCTGCCTAGAGCTAGAGAGACGACACAAATCGATCACAACAGCGGATAAAAACTACTAGCACGATTATTCAAGTTCATATATGTACATATACACGGTGTTTTTTATCGAGAAAATCTGGAACTAAACCAAGCAAAAGCTTAGGCAGGCAATGAAAGCGAGAGAGGAACAAAGGAACAATCGACCTACGTGCATGCATCTGCATGCATGGTACCTCTTCCTTCTCGATGTGCCGTCCATTCCTGCTACTAGTAGCTCACACATGCTGAGGGCATGTGCGATATTGCTTTTATGATTAGTTAGCTTGATCGGTACTTCTCGTCTTTTGACTCAAGGAAATTTTTAAGCATTTAATTTTTTAGGAATATATTTTACGTAGCTTTTTTTTATTTGTTGGTCTATAATTTTGAAATTGATTCTTATGAATTCATTTACAATATGTTTTGTAGGAAAATTTCCTTATAACTCAAAACATAGAAAGATTCATATCTTTTTCCAACGGTGAAATCAAACATCCTTTGCCTATGGTATTCAATCCTGCAAGATCCATGAAAACATGATATTGAACCTATGATTTCTTGTCCTTATGTTTCTTGAAACATGCGAATCAAAAAGAGACCCTACAAATGCATGTGATGGGTACTTGTTTTGGCGTCGAATGCCTTTGTTACGTGATTAATCATGTCTTGTGTATATATGGAACCGTGTAATCTTGAAGCATGTATCGTGCTTAATTTGGTCAGTGAGACGAAGTTTGATTAAAAACTCCTTGAGCTAGGTAGGGACGCGTCCTTTTCAGTTTGACATCCAGGGCCTCAATCAGAAGATCGACTTGCATTGCCATTTCCGAGTAAGGATACTTTGTCTGCTGGGGCCAATTCTTTCGGATGTACTGTTAGCTAAAATCTCTTCTAATTAATCCAAGAATGGTCTAATCACTTCTCATCCAACACAAGCCCCTAAAAGGCCACAAAAATTGCCCGAGGAGGTATCGGATTATTAAAACATTATGGTGAGATAATTGGCCTCTGATTGTTCATTAGAACTTGACGATGCGTACATGCACACGAAACATGCAACCGCACACACAGCCGGCCTGTATAGTTGGTGATGATGAGTTGGTGTCCAACAGTCCAAGGCAAGCAACAGCTCGCTATTCACCAATGCAATTAACTGATACGTCGTCAAGAGTACATTAGCTTACTAGTACTGCTTAACCTTGACATATCGCTGTCATATCCCAAATACATTGCTCAAGCATGCACATCGATCGATGTCAGCTTGATGCTCTCGTCTTATTGATCAACTGGATCAACACTGTAGCTATATAGACTGATTCTGAGCAGCAGGAGCCACCAACTTAATACTGCATTATACATATACAATCACCTGTAGATATATGTGATGTTAATTAGATCGATGAGAGGGAACAGTCGTGAGTTGTGTCAGCTACTACATTAGCTATATTTGATTCCAGTATTTCAACACCTGCTCACTTCTCATTAGTGAGCTTATGTATGTGATGGTGTGCGCGGCGTATATGCACGGATTATTCCGGTAAAACAAATTGGAATGCTATAAATAAAGACATCAATTCATATCTGAAAGGAGAAATAACTGATGGCATGCATCAGATTGAATATGTATGGACTAATTACTTGCAGAAATCACAACTCCAGGTCAGCAGTTGCTATCAAATTAAATATCATGTGACTGTTTGGTCGAAAACCACTAGAGTATAAACAAGTAGTATGCTTTTTATAGTCACTTCTGAAACAGCTAGGGATGGAGCCTAGAAGAGCCAGCGATCTGCATATGTATTTTTCCCTTTTTGAATACCAAGCAGAAGAACTGCTGGAATCCTTGAATAGATTGATGGAAGCGAAAACAGGTTACCAATTTTTTTACAACGACTTAGCCAAGGCTAGGAAGGAATAAAATTTTACTACAACAGCGGTCTAAATATGGGATCCAATTTCCATGAAACCAAGAGCACAAAATCAGAGTACGTGACTGAACAAACTTTCTTGGGCTGCAGAAAACATGACAGTACCCACTTCCCAACCCAAAAAGAATACTGCTATCTGAATTCTAGAGCCACTTGGAGGAACCAATAACATGAACAAGATCGAGACTGCTCACCACAACCTTTAGCTGTATCCGGCGGGCACACACTCCCCAACCAAGACTACCACAGGATGACTTGCAGCCAGCCATTTCAAAGAGCGCAAATCACATACATATTTGCAGGTTTATAGTTGTGTTGTGCTGCTACTACCACAAAAATCAAAGGCAGTTCAACAGAGCTGGATGGGTAAAGTAATCTCATTAGTGTAATGAAACTATAGAAGCAGAAGCTATGTATAGCTAACCTGAGAAACTTAGCTATTGTTATTTGTTAGGTAAAACTAGTGTTCATCTACAAAGAGGAGAATTATACAAGCATACACATGAAAGAAATCAGCAAGTGATGATTCATCTTATATCACTGCCGCAATGTAAATTTATTAGAGTTGCAATCCGTTGATGAATATATTACTATGAGTACTTAACAAATACTCTTTTTAAACATAGTACTTAACAAATACTAGTAACAAGTAACCGCAGTCTCTCTCCACACTTACCTAGCTCAGGTCCATGAGCTGAGATGGAGGACTCTGCTCAGCAAGAGTCATCGCCTCGTGGCACCACACAGAATCACACATGGACACCATCTCAAAAGGGACCATGGAGCCATGGAGGACACGTGGGCCTCCACCTTTGGGGGCCCCACGTGGGGTGGGGCCCACCCTGCAGGATTGCATGCCAGTGTATCGATGAGCAGGGAACCTGACAGAGTCACTGCCGCCTCCCCAAAGCCGTTTCGATTCAGACACACTTGTGGGTCAAACTTCGCCACAACCCCATCGGCCCACACACTCCATCCCCCTAGCTTTGATCCCCTGCGGCCGAGAAAATAGATACACAGTAAAATATTGATGGATTCATCTCAGCAAAGATGCAATGGAAAGCTGATGAGGTGGAACATAGCTTCAGCTCAGCCACAGATGATCAACCTGTACCTGTATGCTACACTGTACTACTACCTTGTTATAGGGGGCTGTCAGTAACAATATTGATTAAGTAGTAGTAATTAATTAATGTGTCACAGGATTTTTACTTGTAGTGTAGGACCTGACAATCAGGGGGTGGGAGGAGTTCACCAGAGCTTGAGTTTTCCCCATGTCCAAGAGTTGGGTGTTTCTCATGAGGTGTTGAGCCTTTTCAAGTGGATGGAAGTCTCTGCCTGCAATGACCATCCCAGAAAGATGGTTTTGGATCCTTCCTAGTTCTTCCTAGTTTCACTAAACTCATTCAGAATGACATTGGTAGTTGTTAATTTGGCATTTACACACAAGGCATGGGTAATGTTAAGGCCTGGGTAACTGGGTTGGATTGACCTCTATGGCTCACAAGACCTTCACAAGTGCATCACTCATGAGTTGTCTATCATGAAAGAAACCCAATTTAGAATGAGAAGCACTGCTAAACAACGGTCTGCCATCAAATTTACATAGTGATCTCTACTACAGGTTATATACGTACCTTGCTTTTTCCATGAATAAGACCACACACAACTTGGTACATAATTTTCTCTCAAAGCAACAATAATAACTGACCTTTATGTCCAACATCATATCTCCTGTTACAGATTTTGACTCTTCCCTACAGCTCACTATACACAAGAAAAGAAAGAGATTATACTCAGCAATATAAACCCCTGATCCCTATCACTGTTATCTCACCTAGGGCTCACAAGTTATAATAGTACAAAATGGAATTGAGAGCCTCTAAAAACTAGTAGCATCAAGGCCTTACCTCAGGAGCAAATCCTAGGGATTAAATTAAAGTTAAATTAGATGGATGAGAGAAAGATAAGGGAAGTGAAAAGGTATGATTCCTTTCCAATCCCATCCCTAGGCTGCATGAGCATGATGCCCCTCCCTAATGAAACCCCAACCTACCTTAATACCCACTGTTCACCATTCATTAGAGGGAATAATTGTCCCTTTCCTTCCTTCCTCCATATATTAATCCCCTCTGATTCCCCTCACCATGGACACCCCTCTCACATACACACCCACTTGTTCTCTTCTCTCCCAGACTCACAAGCCAAGCAAGAAGAAGAAGCAGCCAGCCAAGCAAGAAGAAGAAGAAGAAGGTGAAGGTGAGGTGAGGCAAGCAGGCAAGTAATGGAGCTGGAGGAGCAGGCATTCTTGGAGGAGCTCTTCTCCCTGAGGAGGGACGCGTGGGAGTGCAATGCCATGGGGGATTTCTTCTCCCCGGCCTGCGCCGGCGCAGCGGCGGCCATGGACTGCTTCCAGGAGCGGCACCAGGCCACCGCCAGCGTCCTCCCGACCTTCACGGCCTCGTACGAGCAGCAGCAGCCGGCGGTGGCGGCCGGGTTCGACTGCCTCAGCGAGGTCTACGGCGGCGGCGGCGGCGTCCCGTTCGGCGGCCCCAATGCCGGCGCCGGAGGCGACTACGGCAGCGACATGGGGTTTCTTGACGTCGTGGAGCCCAAGGCGGCGCCCGTGGTGGAGGGCGGCCTCGGAGCCTGCAAGGTGGAGCCCGGGCTGGTGGAGGGCGGCGCGTTCGGCTCCGGCGGCGCCGTGAACGCGGCGCCGGCGTCGAAGAAGAAGAGGGTGGAGGGCATGCCTTCCAAGAACCTGATGGCCGAGCGCCGCCGCCGCAAGCGCCTCAACGACCGCCTCTCCATGCTCCGCTCCGTCGTGCCCAAGATCAGCAAGGTAAACTCAAGGAAAACACCTCCTTTTTTCACCAGATTCTACTACAGTTTGCAGCAATAGCAAATAATCTCAGCACAATGGGTAATATCAGAGTTGATGTGCCTCAAATCTCAATGCGACGTGTGTTCTTGATTGTTTGGGTGGTGTGGATAGATGGACAGGACATCGATTCTTGGGGACACGATCGACTACATGAAGGAGCTGCTGGATAGGATCAGGCAGCTGCAGGAGGAGATCGACCAGCAGCAGGAGACGCCGGCCGTGCTCAGCGTCTTTCGGGAGCTCAACCCCAACGAGATGCTCGCCAGGAACACTCCCAAGGTAAAGCCATTATCTTCTAGAACATGAGCCATTATCGAAGGAAGCCATCAGATTGAAGGGAATGGTGTGCAAAATTGAGATGTCCCATATTATATCTATGCAGTTCGAGGTGGAGAGGAAGGAGGGTGGCGACACACGGGTGGAGATCTACTGCGCAGCCAAGCCGGGGCTGCTGCTGTCGACGGTGAGCACGCTGGAGACGCTAGGGCTCGACATCCAGCAGTGCGTCGTCAGCTGCTTCAACGACTTCGGCATGCACGCCTCCTGCTCCGAGGTAGCAATCCATCAACATACCAGACTTGGCTGTGTCCTCAGCTAGCTACTACATGTTACAGGATTCAGAATACCATACACATGACCCGTCCAAGCAGATTTGAGGCAAGTTTTAGCTGATTATTGAGTGGTGATTCTGGATGCAGATGCAGAGGGAGATGATCAGCGCGGACGTGATAAAGCAGGAGCTGTTCAAGAACGCAGGCTATGGAGGTGGCTGCTTGTAGAGAACACGGCGACCGAAGAAGATGAAGATGATGAACGATAATAAAGTAGAAGTAGCAGTAGCAGTAGTAGCGTTAGCAGTAGAGCAGGGCAGGAACTGCAGGGGCGACAAAGGCTGTGGCAGATTTGGGGAGACCTTTTCGCGATCCATCGTAACCATGTTGCTGTGATCAAAACTTTCTCTTGTTAACAAAGCTCGGAGCCTTTTTCTCGAATGATTGGTTGATCCATCTCTTGCACTTTTTCCGCCACTCTTTCCTAAGCCATGTCCCTGTATCAAAGAAAGCAATGCTCTGGATTCAGTTTGTGATGTGCTCCTGTTCTTCAGATTCAGATGAGAAATGGGCACTAGCTGAATGATGTGGAATTAAGCGCTAGTAACAAGCACCAGAAATACCGGCCCTTGCTCCCATCTTTACTGACGAAGAAAGACATGGATGATTGAGACATTGCACAGGCTCCAGACTTTGTTTCTTCTCGTTCCCCGTTGGGTCGCTTTCGCTTGCAAAAGTTTATCTTTTTTAAGCTCTTGCTTGGTCCATTGCAAAAGTTTGCATTTCTTTATTCATTTTGGTAAGAGTAGAGAAAGATTCACCACCTAAGCGGATCAGTGGCTCTTGTCTTATCTCTTGGCATTCTTCCGGGGAAGAGGTTGGGCCGGGACCGATTAACTAATCCTGGAGCAGGAGAGCCGAGCTACCCACAATTGACCTCTAATTTGCATGGTTCCTAACCAATCAGACAAAGATCATGTCGGTTAGCCGTCTGAACTTGTACTAATTTTCTTCTTCAGCAAGTCTGGTCTTTTGTTTTGTTTGAGAACAGCTAGTCTGAATTGTAATGCACTAACTAAAGGCAGGCAGCCTCGTGTTGAGCTATCCTATCCTGGATTTCTAATTGCCCTAAAAGGCAGAAAGAAACCCACTTTTGCGGGTGACACCACTTTTTGTGTGGCTCGTCAGGTTCATGCAACAGTCGGTCAATCTAAACTCCAATGTTTGTACTCTTCTCGTCGACCTTCCAAGGCCAAGAACAGCTGGTCCCTATTGAGAAGGAAAGATACTAATACTAATAATCTTCTTTTGAAACGGAAGAAAGATACTGCTAAATAATTAAGATGGGGATTCAGAAATCACAAACGTGGAGTAGTTGTGATGGCGTGCGGCAGTGCGGCTTCGTCGTCCACACGGCGCTTGGCACTCCGTCTTGGTCGGATGGATGGAGGGGTGGACGCGCCCATGATATTCCTCTGTTGGAGATGCGGCTTGGCTGGCCATGACGATCGACTGGCAGGTCTCGCCATGCTCGCGGGGCCTGCGCATGCCGGTTTCCGTTGGTTCTGCCCATCATCACCCCCATGACCCGAGCAGCGGCGTCCGAGCCACCACCTGTATATGGGCCAAGTGACGCTCTATTTCCGACTCCCTTAATTCCCATGCCAGTAATTGTTGCTTTAGGTGGTCCTGCATTGAGGTGTGCAATGGATTCTGTGATACAGTTCGATCCTTTGATACTATTTTTATCAACAAAAATAATAGTGCATGCGTAGTGTGCGTTCCAGGAACGTATGAAAAGAGCTTTTTCATCTCAAGAATCGAAAAAATGCAGAAATAGGGAAAACACAGAAATATAATGTTACGTACTATGGGTTCCTACAGGATTTCAAAACACATGAATGATTGAAGTGATGCCTTTCAATAGTTCAGAGAAGAAAAGAAATGAAAATGGAGAGTAGAGAGATAAAGAGTGGATGCATTAGACTTCTCATAGGAAAAATAAAATGAGGTTTGAGCTCATGTTGATTTTTCTATGGAATTAGGGACATATGAATGCATTCCATAGAAATTTGACAACATCAATCTTATGATCCAAAAGACTCTCATAGGATGAATTTCTATGAAAATCCTACAATTCAAAGATGTCCTAAAATATTGGAATTAGGTGTCATGTCTCATAGAATTCGACATGTAACAGAAACCAAAAACTGTACAAAACTGTTGTTTACATGCTCTGATGAAGAAAAATGATTGTTAATTAGAGAGAAAATAGGAGAAATAAAGACAGATATTGCATTGGATTTATCAAAAAGAAAATAAAAACATATTGTATGAGCAAATGTCCCGAATTCTCCAAAATGTAGACGAAAGGGAGAATACAAAAGTCAATCCTACAATCCAAAGGAGCAAAGGCCTTCATAGAATTTTTTTCCATACAACTCATATCCCACAAAATTTCTAGAAAAATCTTTTTCCATACAACGCATACCCGTTGTAATTGCTCTGCAGACAAAACGGTGCCATGCCAACATTAAGCTTGCAAGGGTCAGCTTATTGTTAGTGCTAGGTTGTGCTGTACAGTTTAGTTGGTCCAGTGTGTATTTACCAATTCAAACATCATAGAATCGATTGAGCTCACATACCTAGCCAAATGCGGCTTAGACTTGAACTTAGGCTTATGCTTGTTTCATCGAGCCGTTTATCAAGAAACCTGGCACGAGCACTGTTCATTCATATAGATTGAAGGCAAAATATTTACAGAAGTAGTTTTCGCATTACGGCGACAATCTCACAAAATTGGCTTGCTTATGAGTGTGCTTGGTTGTGTGCGATCACACACGTATAACACGTGACGCCAAATGCCACAAGCCCGAGACAACACTCTAGCTAATATCATGCCAGTGGTAAAACTCTCTAGCTAATATAAGATCTTATACTCGTACGGATATCCCAAGACATTGGCAGGTAGGAACAGGTACAAGGCAGCTACAGGACCAGTAACAAAATACAGCTAGCTGCCCCTGGTTCCTGTCTACCACATCCAGGTCATACAAAACTACATTAGCAGGGCAGGGAGGAGGGACCTGTTAGAACCAAGGCATCCACCAGATGTACATTTTGCCGAGGTTTTTGTGGGAGACTGCTTCAGCGATTAGACGCCGCGCTTGGCCTTCCACAGAAAGCGGCAGAGAGGGAGCGGCGTTAACGCCTACGACAACTCCCTGGAGCCTTCCCGTGATGTTAGTGATAGCCCTCTGAATATAATTCGAAACAAGAGACGGGGTCAGAAAAACCACGTCGAAATGTCAAATATATAGATACAGTGGCTTGGTGCAATATGGATGATACCTGTGCATGTGGATTTCCAACTTCCCCTCCGCTAGATTTATGGGATTTGGTCCACTCTACTAGTGGATCATGGATGAAGGGCTCGAGAACAGTCATGAGTGCCTCCTTATGACTCCTGAGAACTGATAGAGTAATTTCACAGACCTTCAGAAATACGCCTTCGTATCCAGTGATGCCCAAGCCATCAATCATGTTCTGCGATTACAGAATTATCAAGACCATGTTAATACTAGTATCAAAACTCAGATTAAGGTTGTTTCAACAAACTGCTGACAAGAAACTACGAGATAACATTTCACTGCTTACTTGTGTAAGCCTAAACGGTACCACCTCAGGCTTCTCAAGCTGCAAACCCCTATCAAACAAGCAACTGAAATCCACATGAATACAGTCCCCAGTTGTTGAATCGAAAAGGATGTTTTCACCATGTCTGTCACCAAGCCCAACAATGTGCCCAACCATCGACCAAACTGCGGTGGTATGTGCATATGCCACTCTGGCACGAAACCATGCAGCTGGTTCAGAGAATGTTGTCAAGAACCATTTGTGGAAAACTGGGGGGAACATTGGAAGAATTTTAGTTTTCAGCATCTCATCTTCGGGCATTTTACTAGCATGGCATACATCATATAATTTCTTGATTTGCGGGTTTGTTTTCAGCCTATCAAACTTCCCACAAGTTACGTAGATGTCCTGAAGAATATGCCGAAGACCACGAGTGTTGGGCACCCATTCTACCATTCCACAATCTTCTGTAAGTGGAACCACGGCAAAGGTTCTGATATAAAGCTTCCTCCTGCGGCTCTCAGGGACTTTGGAGAGGAGACGGTTGATCATGGCATTGAACTCCATCATGCGTGAATCTTTCCTAAGATCATCCTTTGGTTTGCATAGAAATGGGCGAGCAACTCCATCACTTCCGAGGAAAACAACCTGAAGTTCAAAATGATCATGCTTGTCAGTTACCATTAGCCTGGTGCAGTATGATTAGTTAGCTGTGACCCTTACAATGAAAACAAATCATAAACGGGCAAAAATGTACTTAAATGTGTGCAAAAAAGTGATCTAGACCCATCCAACAATTTAGGCCTACTTTTGTAGACAAACTTTAGTAGACCTAGACAGTTGCTGGTCCTCAAAAATAAACGCAATTGTCAAGTAAGGCAATATTACATATATATACCTTCTTTGGTTTCTGAAGAGAGGAAAGGATCTCTGCGTCATCGGCTATTCCAGCTATAGTAGGATGCTCAGAAACTGAAAAAGGGTGAAAACTAGATTGATCTGACATATTTGTATCATATGATGGCAGAGTCACAGTTAGAGCCTGTTGGACAGGTAAGATAATTCCTAGTGGCATCATTCTTTTCAAGGAACTGAACTCAGTTGAGATGTTTATTGTCCTCGCCTTCGGCTGCCCTGGATGAAAGCACAGCTTAATCAGATGTTCTATTAGAGAAGGAAATTGAATGAACAGTGCACTACTGTCACTTCCACGCCGACAGCCCTTCTTTGCTAACTGTAATATTTCTGCAGCAGCATCTCGCCTTGCAGAAACTGTTGACTTTGAAACTGCAGCCATCATCCAAAGAGCTTGCTGAGGGTACTCCTGTAAAATAGACGTGATGATGCATTTGACCATTCTGACAACTTCAGCATTCTGATGACAGATGCGAGATATCAACTGAGACAGCACAGTTAGCCACTGATATGTTGGTAGATCCTTCAAGCACCCGCGCATGAGGCCTAACATCTGCAATGGGACGGGATTATCAGATCTGTTAAACAGATTGAAATAATGAAAAAAAGTGTCCAACAAAATTTACCCTTATATGAATGGCTTTCATTTCTTTATTGGAGGAAGACCCATCTCTGATGTATATGTTTCCAAATTCGAACCAAAGAGTAAGCAATCGTGGCAGTGCTTGAAAAAGATTCTTGTGTCCTTTGTGAAGTCCTCTTGCATAATGTAGTGAGACTGTTGGAAGCAAATCCCACCAAGGCTTCTCTTCAGCTGGGGTACTTAAAGAGCCAGTGGAGCTAGGAGGAACAGGTCCAACTCCACATGTGAATTTCTTATCTTCCTGGCGTTTCCTAGCATCAACAAGCAAATCATCAAAAAACTTCGCCATGCAGAAGAAACCCTTTTCCCACTTGGGCCTCAACTCTGTTACTCTAGTATAGAGAGATTTGATATCCTTGCTCTGTTTTTGCCCTGTATTGTGGATCCATCTAGTATAAAGAAGAAGAGTTTTAGACACATCTGGATCCTCTTTTGATGCTTGTGTTGCAGAGAGAGGTGCATTTGGCAAAGCAAGAGAAAGGCTAGAAAGAGACGAGAGGACAGCAGTTCCTAAAACCTCTGCAGGCATGTTTAGAAGTGTTTGCTGAAGTTCAGCTATAGCACTATCAGATTTCCGTATATTCCAGAGGTGCTTTGCCTTCTCCATGTGAGCATTAGGAGCACCTGAAGCATCTGCTTCCAGTATTGCACGGTGCGCTGTCTCGTGATGACCAGCCAAACGGCAGAGCTTTGCATACTGAATCCAACAGTTACCAACTTGAGCATTCATATGACTCAGATTATAAACCATCCTTCGGAAAGCAAGCAACGGCTCCCTAGTCCACAAAGATGGTTGTGTACATCTAAGACGGTTTTCCCAATCCTTTGTTAATCTCAGAAAATTTGGATCGTCTGCACTGAATGATTTATCAAGAAATGACTCATCTCCCAGCAGGGAGTTGAAGTCTTCCAACTCGCACAGCATGTGGAGCTTTACAATGTAAGGATATGCACGCATGTACGAGTCCATGCCTGCTGCAGCCAAAGGTACAAGCAATGCTTGCTTGGACTGGGCAATTTTTTCAGCAACCATAAACTGATCTTTGTTCATCATTGCCTTGAATATCTTAGCAAGACCCATGTCAAAAGAAGAATTGTTCTCAGAACTGCTGCAAACCAGACCTTTGTCTGCCTCGGGTAGGTACTCATCCATGACATCCCATCTCCCTAATCTCCAAGCTGCTTGTACTCCTTGCATGCACCAAGTTTTCTTATACTGAGGTATTCTATGCACCAAACCATCCACATGTGCAATCATGGCTTGAAGGTGGCACATGTTTAGCAAACAGTTGAGAACATCACAATGTCTATGGACCGAATCGGGTTCCATTTGCAAGGCCTGTTCACATAATGTTAGCACTTCAGCCCAATTTCCAGCTTTCTCATTGATGATAAGTTGATCTTGTAGGTTTGATGATTTCCTCAGGTTAGCTAAACCTAAGAGACCATCGGGCTCATCCAATCCTCCATATATTTCCATCAGGAAAGAGATGTCATCATCTGAAAAAGTGCCACTACACTCTGCAGCTGGATTGGAGGACCCAGATTTTTCCCGCACATGACATTCAAAATACGTTAGAGCACGAGCATGAGCTTGACATCTAAACGAGGTCTTCGCTAGAGTAACTTTAGGTATAGCAGCCAACAGATCAGCAACATTGCTACATTGCACCAGCAATTGATCTTGGCCATAAACAGAATAGTTTCCGTCTTTCAATTTACCTCCATGCTTTCCAGCCATAGGATGACTAGGCTGGGATAGAGCAATTTCCTGTTTGAGGTCATCAACCCATTGCCCAAGATTATCAAGTAAAGTGAATATGGCTTGAATACAAACCTCTCTCTGTCCCCCAGTAATTCCATGAACAATAGCTCCACTACTTTCTGAAGCAGCTGCGTTGAGGACAGACAAAATTTCCTCAGTAATACTTTGCCGAGCCTCTGGGGTTCCATAGCACACAACATTTAGAACCAAGTAAGGTAGGAGATAGATCGCAGTTGGCATGTCATGCCGAACAATGCCACGGCACGCACTGAAAATACCATAACGTGATCCAGTTGCATGTGATGTCAACTTTCTAATCCAATAATATATCCACCTTCTGAAAGACATTGTTGGGCGGTATATTGGGCTGACTAAAGCAGCATCATTAGTATTAGGAAGATGAAATCTTGATGTCAAGCACGGTGCAATTATTTCCTTGACATAACTAGAAAAACGCCCCCATAAGTTCTGACCCCTTTTGCTCATCTCGTAACAACTTGATTCCTTCCCATTATTTTCATTAGGTAAAGATTGACAACCTGCCAACTTTAGTAGCTCTTGAATAGCCAAGGCAGCAGAATCTTGTACTGTAGTGTCAGAAGCAGCTCTGAATGCCCTTGCAAGGTGCTTGTGGATCAACTCAAATATAAGATCATCATCTGAACATTCAATCTTAAAGCGCTCACATGAAATTACCTTAAACTTGGCAGGGTCAACAGCGCCCAGTGCACCAAGACAATCTGCACAAACAAGTTTCAATCTCTGGCCAACAACTGTCCTTGATTCCTCAGCGCATCCTTTCAGTAAAGCCATAATTAAAGTGCTTATTACATCCAAATCAGCAACATCTTCACCTATGATGAGAGCAGTGATATCCTCCCTTCTGGCATTGAATAATTTACTCAACTCGCATGCTACCATGTACCTTACATTTAAGCTCTCATGATTAAGACCATCGACAGCATCCTTTAGATGATCTTGCAGAGTCATTAATCCTCTGGCTTCCTGTATTACTTTGTTTACTTCTGACAAAGACGGTAAACTAGGCAACAGCGGCAATTCACGTATATGTTGGTTAAGCAAGGTACTGTTTTTCACAACAAGTTCTTCTAGGATTTCAACAATTTTGCTTAGGTGCACAGAAGGGCATTCTCTGCACCTTTCCAAAGATGGAATGAAAGCAGCTACGACTTGGGACATAACATACTTGATACTGGTAGGCGATACCTCAGCCAATTGCTTTATGAAAAAATATAACACATCAAGACCATCCATTTGAAGAGCCTCCTTATCAATGGCAAAAATCAACAGAACCATAATCTTAGGCGCATGCGTACTTAAATAAGGGCCCATCATCTCAACTAACTTCCGTATACGCTGGAGAGCTTGTTTTTGAAGCTTCATGTCATCAGAATGAAGCATCTTCTTGTCAATGCTATTGAGAAGTCTGACAAAATCATTCTTCAAAAACTCAGGAAGGGTGTCATTGCCTGTCAAAATTCTTGCAATATTCTGTATTGTTAACGAAATTCTTGCTGTCCTGAAAATCGGAACTTCATTAGAACTTGTTCAAAATTATGCCTATTACCAAAATGAAGTATCTGGGGAACTGCATTTATAATGGAAAGTAAAGTTACCTTCTATCTGTCTCGATCTGATCAGATTCCCCAGGAAAACATACTATCTCGTCAAGCAGTGTTGGCAAAGCAGCTGCAAATATCTCTTTGCTATCAGTTCCCGTTTCAGTATGATAAAACTGTAGAACAGATGGCAAATGCTGCCCATCTTCATAAAATAGAGCGAACGAGAGCACTTTAGGCAACGAATTAACAATCAGTGGTACTAGTTCAGTGTTTAGATGGTTTGCCAGTTCATGCAGAGTAACAACTGATTGGTCATTGTTTGGGTGAGACACAATAAGCTTTGGTATAACTGATGGAACCATTCTCCTAATCAGCTCTTCAGTCTTAATCCCAACAACAGCCTCAGCAAATTCACTAATCATTCTGGGATGAGTCAAAAGTCTAGATGACAGATAATCATATAAATTATCTCTAACACGGAAGTACTTCGAGAGGAAGAATTCTATTCCTCCTTTGAAACAGTAAGTGCAGCATCTGTGAAGCAATCTCAATGTGGCCTTCCTTATGATGTAATCGTGGTTATCAAGCTGACCAATAAGCAATACAAATGAGTAGAAAAAAACTTCTCCTTGAGTATCACTAGCTTTCATAATTGCAGCAGTTGAGTCCAGAAGAGTCAGTAGAACCTGAGAATCTTCAGCTTCCGTGAAAGCATGCTTTATTTTGTCCATGAAGTTAAGTTCCTTGGTCCCTCCATTCATTCCCAGTCCATCAGAAAACAAAATGTCCATAACATTATTTTCCAAGAAGCAGCATATTACACCAGACAATGCATCTCTGACATCTTTCATTCCATTAAGTAGGAGAAAATCAACACATTCTACCCACTTAACTCTCATCTCAAGCAGAATCTCCCTGCTAGAATGTCTCAATATTCGTGGCAAAATTTTAACCATAGAAATTATACATTCTTCCGAAGTCTCTGCATAGAGGAACTTGAAGAAAAGAAAGTGGGCCTTGAACATGTTAAGTTTGAATTCAACATTCTCATCTTGTAATAGTGCAATGTCCACGACAGATATTTGCTCTTTAGTGTGGACAGTTCTGATATCACACTGAGGGCACCAGAAACCTCTTAATAGAAGATTTAATGTCGAGACTGGTTGTTCAGAGTGCTTGTCCAAGAACAGCTTGCAACGGTACCCCACTTTGTCAGTGATATCAGTGGTTCCATTTAAACAAGATAGAAAACCAAGTGAAAAGGCAATACTTTTCCACACTTTCTCGAATCCTAAAGCACCAACTGACCTGAAGAAAAACAAGCCAACTCGAGGCTATCAGAATTTACTGAACTAGACAAGCAAAAGAAGCGCATCGTTGTTATAAGCAAATTCGAATAAATTTCTATTTCTCAACCAAGGCAATACTTCAATAATATTTGGTAACCATAACCCAACCAGAACTTTATTTTTCCGTTTTGTAAAAAACGTAAAGTGGAAAAGAAGTGCATAATCTGAAATCATGGAAAAGGAAGCACATTTACTCACTCAAGTTTCTTGAACATCGCTCCAAGCATCCTAGGACCAGAGTACAACACAATTATGGGTAGTGACATCAGAGCCTCATTTTGAACCTCTGCAGTTTCACTATGGATAGCCAGCTCAAGGACTTCAAGGTCCCATTCAACATTCAGTCTGTTGCCAATCTTAGCAATGACTTGTACCAAAAGGCATTTTAACTTCCAGTCTGAACATGTTTGAGTGGAAACATGGCCATCAGACCACATCAGTTTCAGCAAGCTGATGAGATCACCAATCAACTGAGCTTCATCTTCACACAGTTCAGTGTTTCCAGGATGAAAGACTGCATAGACAATGAACAAAAAGTAAACCACAAAATTTCAAAGAAAGATAGCCATAACATCATATACTCAGGAATATTTGGTCTCAAAGCGGAATTGGTACACCTAGGTGTATATACACCTATGAGGCTATGACAGAGACAGTACATACACACAATGCAAAGAATTCCAAAAAAAAATCATAGTACTATTATATGTGAAAGTACGTGTACATGTAAAATTTGGTGCAAAAAATCCGATCATATGTGCACTGTAAAAAAAGACAAAAGATTGACTAATGATTTGCAATGTAACCGTATTTGTTTCTCTTTTTGTACAGTAGACTACAAGTGAACTTTGCACAAATTTTTGCACGTACACTTAAATCTACATGTACTAGTCGTCTAGTAGACTAGTACCATGATGATTTAAAAAAAAATTTAGTCGTTCCAGTACCTAAACCATCATTGGTGTAGATCACCTAGGTGTACCAAGAAAACATCTAGCTGTTTGGTCTAGCATAAGTCAAAGTTATGAGGCTTATAAGCTTACAGTAGGACAACTGGATCAGTAGATCAGTTATTTATAGGCCTAGGTGCCCTTCCATATTGTAGATGCTTTAATTCAGGGGAGGGTGGATGTTGGGGATGTAAGCTTGCAAGGGTGTACATGCTGGACTTACACAAACAGCTCATCAAAATTATTTAATGAGCTACCTTATATAGTGAACAAGCCATAAGCCCAAGAAGTTGTATGGAATAAGCCTAAGCTACACAAACAAGGGTGTAAAAAACAAAACAGGATTCTTCGGAAGGAATAGTAAGCAGTTGCACATTTATTACAGCTCTTGCTAAGTAAATCAACAAATAAATCTAAGATTTCAAATATACTTCAATTAAGTCACAACTCACAAGCGTCGCAACAAGGCATGTACAAAATGCAAAAAACAGAGGAAAACCTCACATTGGAGAAGCATTATAGTATGAAGAGCTTCAAAATATAGTGATACGTCAAAGGCAAACAAACATTTCATGGCTGCCTGCATCATTCAATAATGTTTAGGACGTTAAGTTAAAAAATGATTATAAGCTAAAATCAATTCACATGCAGGTCTCTGATGATTTCTGCCTACCTGCTTGCAAATCCAAGGAATCCAGGAAAGAATTTGCTTAGCAATTATAACAAACAGACTTGTCTTCGGATAAACACAGAATGAAAGACAAAGAAGACTAAGTGCTTGTATAGCAATCTCAGGCTCCAACGGATAAGCCTTATGATTGTCAGGTGACAGGCACTTAATAAGTGAATTTAGTGACAGTCGAAGATCATAGCCATAATCCTTTGCTAGTTCATGTCTGAAGCCAGCAGCAAATTCACTAAGCATAAATGAACCAGCAGAAAATTGTGATTCTGACATCTTTTGACGTTTGCACAAAATATTTTCCTGGTTTTGAGCTATTCTTTTCTGGCCAACTTTTGGCAGGTCAAATCCTTCAGATTTTTCTTGAAGGCTGCCTCGATCATCACTGTCATCCACAGCTAAAAAACTCTGACTAAATTTGTCAACAACCAGTCGAATGCATTCAATGAGTTTGCCGCAAGGCTTTGGCAAGCAGAGCAACTTCAGAAGGATTTCTGGTTTCCATACTCGTGGGGAGCAGGATTCGACTATTCTCTTGTATGCATTGCACAATGCAGCCTGCAAAAAGTAGTGTTAGTAGATGGAAGTGCCCATAGAACCTGGGAAAGTCAAGTTGTTAACCTGAAGCTCCGAGCTTCTGCTGGTTTGTACTGCTTTTGCGAAAACATTGACAATGTCAGCAGCCGTAGATTCAACAATATAACCCGGACATGAAGAATGCAGAGCATGAAGACAGGTACCCATTGAAGAATCATAATCTGCATCTCTGCAGAAATGAGAAAAAGTGTAATGCTACTTGACAATGTTCATGCACACTCCAATAATAACTGGAGCAAAAAATAAAACCTGAATCACAAGGCATTTAAGGCTTTTAACATTAGGCAGGGAGATGCAGTACAATGCGTGTTGCATTGTACTGTCTTAAGGTCCCCTATTATAACTCTTTTCGAGAATAGCCCCCTGCTATAACTCAAAACAGTGACCTGGAAAACCTATAATTCAACAATTCAACAACTACCACTATCAGTTTCATCACTATAATACAACTTTACAAAAAGAAATTGCCCAAAAATAGGCTACTACATATGAAGTGTATCCTGAAGAGGCAACAGAGTAGCGTTCTTGTAAGTAGAGAAAAAAAGGCACATAAATTCCTGACCAAAAAAACGCAAAGTATAATCCAGCGTTACAGATTTGCACTCAAATTTCTTCCAAGTGCCAAGCTATCTATATTCAATACAATATTTAATATTCCTTTTACGCTGATTCTTAGAGATAAAGATCTGATTCACACAATTAAATGTTCATCTCGACAGTACCAAAATGAATGTTAATAAGGTATTTCAGGTAAACATAGGAGTTACACATAGACCAATATGTTTTGTTGCTAATGCAACCCAGGAAGCCTCCGCATTGGTTCTTCTCATCACGTGTTAAGAAATATAAAGAAAACAAAGTTCGGACCGAGGCATCATAAGCGTTGCAAAACATAAATATCAGCGTAGCAGATATGCAAAACCAAAGAAGCACAGATCGGCGACACAAATTGATCTCGTAAACCATCTAAACTATTACTTCATAAATTTCTTTCACGTGGTAAAACAAATCTGAGGAATATCCACGCCATCGTGTGACTGTTGACTGCTCCACATGACATCACTGGAACAAGTGCAGTAATTTAGACTAGAAGCAAAAATATAACAAGAGCGTAGTAGCATACCTGATCTCACAAAGCTCATTAACATCTCGGCTCAGCATGTATGTCATTGAACGAATAATAGTTTCCGTAGGAAGAATCTCAATAGATGTCACCGTTGCAACAATCCGTGCAAAATCAAAACAGACCTATTGCGCCAAAATGATCACCAGTGTGACAAAGGTGCATAGGTACAACCAGAAATACACAAAGGCTCGAAGTTAAATACCAACCTTGTGCAGGGATTCATCCCCATAGACGAGAATAGAACAAGCAGCAGAAACAAATGGCATGCTAACAAGCCCATTAACATACAGGGTCCCATCTGTAAGACATTTGTTGACGAGTCTAATCAACGAAGTGGCAAATGGACGCCACCTTGTGTCACCTGTCAGATCAACCAGCACGCCAGGTCCATCCTTAGGCTGGCAGCTATCTGGGAGGTCATTAAAAATCCCAGGGGAGTCCAAGATATCTGAGAAGGATCTGCAGAGGCATTTAACTAAACATCTTCCAGAAAGTACACCACTTGGACTCTCCGCATGCTTTGATGCCACATATAGTACATCTGTTGGATTTGACAACAAGTTCAAGTTCAATTCCTTTTACACAACCTAACAAACTGAAATCCTGCAATTGTAAATGGATAGTAAGTAAATAAGGGGGCAGAAACACAGGCCTTCTACTGCAACCATGGCATCCAAGAAGAACTGCTCGTAGGCTTCTCGATCACATGCACGGAGAAGTGAGAGAAGAGACCAAACCGTGTCGAATATAATGTCATGCATTGACCTGCAAAAGTGAAGACATGGTACATATGTAAACAGCAGGTAACATGTGTAGCAAGTGAAATGTCCTGCTATGCCGCTTGGAATTTGGATACCATTATTGTAGTGACTTCCTTGGAGACAAATACATCCCATGTCTCAAATTAAATTTCTAATTCTCGTTATTCCCTGAAGACATTCACCGATACTAGATTTAACATCAGATAAATACATCCATGTCTCACATTGCAAACGAGTACCGATGGGCAACAAACGAGAGCAATTTGTCAAGAGCTCAACTACATATATTACCAAGTGACACATGCCAACATGTGGCTACAAATAAAACTCACAATAAAATCCTAAAATCCAAAGTAATTTTCAATGTGAAGAGAGGGTTCCGGGTAGTACCGGAAGTTGGGGTCTGCGAAGGAATTGGTGTCTGCTAAGAAGTCGGGGTCCGCGAAAAAGGTGAGGATGCGGCCGATGACGCGGATGATGTCGGCGGCGCGGCCATTGAAGAAGACCCCCGGGAACCTGCGCGCCGTGTAGGAGAGCAGCTTCAGCACTGCGATGGCCTCCTTCTTGTTGACTGCATCCCCGCCCGCGGGATCAGAGAAACGGTCAGCACGTCGCGAGACGGATGGAACCGTAGGAGGAGGGGGAGAGACGCACCGGTGGGGGAGGGGCGGACGTAGTCGCGGAGGAGGTTGGGGAGGACCTCGCGGAGCTTGGCCTCGAAGTGGACGGAGGCGGGGGTGGTGGTGTAGGAGGCGGCGATGAGCTCACGGAGCTCCTTGATGTGCCGGGAGAAGTTGGTCATCGCCGCGGACGCGATCGCCGCCGCCGGAGGGGGAGCGGAAGAGGGTTCGGCGCCCTCCCCTTTTTTTCCCTCCCTAATTTCGAAACGGAGTTGGGAGACGTGTGTCCTCCGTTAACTTTTTCTTTTGTTTAGGGGGTGTCTTGCGTTAACAAGCATGTGTAGTGGTTTAGATGGGCTGCCCCATAGGCCCAGCAAAAAGATAATGGTAGCCCGGTTCTCAGCCTTGGGCTGGGCTGGAACTTAAGTTAGCCTCAAATCACCAGCACTGGCTTTCAACTTTTTACTAATATGTGAGCATACTCAAAGTGAGAAACTAGTATATATATTACCATATAGTAGTATATGATACACAGGTGTAATTACACTTTTTTTGTAAAATGAAACTTTTCATGTACACACACGTATATATATTACTACCTCCATTTCAAAATACTTTGCATCTTTGACCTGGCATGGTCTCTAGAGTTAATAAAAGTGCATTTTGGCTTCTAGACTTGTGTTAAGTGGTTTTAGTGATAAACGACAATCAGGTTTGTGAACTAACCATTTCTTTGAGTCTGGAAAGTGTGTGGGTTAGGTACCACTTTACGAGGTTGCATCAAAAGGATGAACCTACGAGCCCGTAAAGCCCGTGACTGATAAATTGATATGTACAACAAATTGAAAAGAATATGTCAAGTCAGGTGTCACGTGATGACATATAACCCCAAGAGAAGATTCAATCTTGTGAAGATAAACAAGTGATAATATGTTCAAGTGAAGGCTTCATATATGGTGATATGTGGAAGCAAATATAGTTTTCATTAAATAAAGATGGATAAAGCAAGATTCTTAATTTGAAGCAATGATGATCATCTCCATCAAGCTCAAGTGGAATGCTCCAGTCAAAGGTACGTCGAGCTTGTTGTTCCTAGTTTGCAGGTCTCAAGTGTTGGAGGAGACCGGGTTGTTAGCATAGGTAGCCGTATTATCAAGAGGAGTCTTGACTAGTTTATTGCCTTGCTTTATGCATGATAGCTCATGTTAATGTGTTATTTACTCATGCTGGTGTCTCAAGAGGTCGCAAATAAGTTTTGCATACGAAGAGACGAAGTACCTTATTGTTGGAAAGATCTTTGAGCGGACCGATCACCTTGGTGGTGTATAGTATTTATGTTCTTAGACTTGTTGACTTCTTGTGTGAACTCTATGTTCGATACCTTCTGGATGGTGAAACAGTGGACAGCGGATTGCAAGGCGATGTTCGCTAGGGCGCTGACAGTATGACCATAAATAATAGACCATGGGGTAGTGTTTGTGGGTTGTTCGATAGAGACTAGTGCACCACATGATTTGATTTATTATTGTTTCCGTAACAACGTTTAGACATCCAGTTAGTATTATACAAATGAGAATTCATGACGATAGTGATGGTACGGAGTTTCTCACCCCTCTCGTTTCTCCGGGGCTCCTTATCCCAAAATAAAAATCACGAGCCACATAATCTTGACTATGGTTATTTTTTACGAACAAAGCCTTCTACTGCAACCATGATATCGAAGAACTGCATGTAGACTCAAAGCAGGCCAAAGACGAATATAATCTCATGCCTCGACCGAGAGCGTATCTGGTGCACCGGATCTTGTATCTATCATTTCACAAAATTTAAAATATAAAATTGATTCACAGTTTGAGAAACAAAAAGGACAATTTTAATGATGATAGTGATGATGAGCCAAATCCATGGCTAAGTTTAAATTAGCTAATATTCTCAGTTAGAGACAAGATGTATCTATGGAACAAACGAAGAACGCTGGCCCACCTCCCAGACACTAGCCTGACATGAAACTTTGGTCGGGGCCAAATATCTCTCTTTTCTAACTCCATCTAGTTGGGCTCAAGTCAACGGCACTGATCGGCAACCACGGAAACTGCCCTTGATCTGCGACACGTCAGCAAAACCGGGAGGAACCTATTTCTCTGATCATGTTGTTAATTGGACCACCAAACTCCAGCAAGATCCGTCATAGGAACATTGATTTTTGGATTATTTTGTGGCATGCACCAACCTGACAACCTTATGTATTTTCACCGGTAGATAAATATGGATGTCAATTCCTAATTTGTTACACCGAAAAGCAGGGTCGAGGGCCTTTTGCCTGCAGAAATCCCTTCATGTTATGTAGACTTTTTGCTTACTTCAGATATGATGTAGTCCCAAGATCATCAGGCGTATATCTTGTAGCCGAATGACAAGCCCCATAAAGAGATGGAAAAAGGCCGTGGCTTGTTCTTTGCTTTTGGGAAGAGCCGTTGCTGAAAACGTACTTGCCGGTTGGCTGAGAGGATCTTTTATTTGTTAACATGTTGGTTTTACATGGTCTGTGTAATCAGCTCACTTAACAAAAGGTGAAGGGGCAAGGTGGAAGTGAGCAAAGGAGATTAAACACAAACTCCTAATCTCTTATTCTACATTTATTCAGTCTACTATTGTGGTGTAGTGGTGTCTCAAAGCCGAGAAGACCATAATGTACAGCCTTGGAGCAGAGCAGCCTCACGACAGATTATTTTGTGTCAGAAACATGCAGAATAGCCGGCAAATCACTGGTTGATCGGCAGTCCATTCTCCCTCCAAGCAGAAAATCCTCCGGCGATGTCGGTCACAGCAGTGAAACCCTGGAAAAGGTTGCATGAATTAATTAGAGAAACCATCACATATGACAGAGAGAAGATTGTGGAGTAACAGCGAAGATGAGATAGATGGTCGTGCTATGCTTACAGCAGAGCACAGTTCAGCTGCTGCCATGAGAGACCTCTTGCCACTTTGGCATCCCTGGAATTAACAAGTGTGAGTTTTCCCATATATAAGGATAATGAGACTGAAAAGAAGGGAAAATATTTGGAATCATGGTGTCATCCATAGGCGTACAATGATGATCTCGTCGTCCCTCCCAAAGATCGCCGACACTTGCTCAAGAAAGTGGGGGTTTCTCGTCATCCCTGTAGATGATAGAAACTAAAATGTTCAGCTGTCAATTAGAGTTCAATCAGAGCACAGAGGATAAACTCTAGGACAACTCAAAGTCTCAATCTGTTCATATCAGAAAGAAGGGAATGTCAGCACGAAGCGGCAGTACAGTCAAAAGGACAAACTGGTGCACAGCAATGCATCACTACCATAAGTTTTGTCCGTTCAGCTCTTTTTTATATATAAAGTTGTGTCCTGAATTCTTGATGAATCCATTTCTAAAATGGATTTGATCTAGTTGGTAACCTTAGACAATTATACATCTGCACGTTTGTCTGTCCATAGCGGGGACCAGCTGCACGATGGAGCTCAGACACGTAGATAACAGACCCATTTTATCAAAAGAGAAGAACGTATCATGCTCATAATCTCAAAGTAATATACTATATTGTACTAATGCCCATTCGCGGTGCCGAGACACCGCTTCAGTTTGGTTTTTAAGGTTACAAGTTGATAGCGAAAAGTGTTCATGTATGCAGAGCTCTTTTACAGTACCCCGGAATGAATATAAACCATCCATTGATCCTAATCTAATGGCTAATATTATCTGGTACTCCAATACTAGAGTAAGGAGTACCACCTCTATATTTTGTAAAAAAATTAAGGAGTACCTTCATATTAGGGGTAAAACCGGAATCAAAAAAATAATTGACCAATTTTTTATATAGTTATTTTAGAATATTTTTTTCACATCTTTCAAACCCTAACTGTAATCCCCAATTTGAGATCTCTAATTTACATTTTACCACGATAGAACCGTAATCCCCAATTTGGGATCTCTAATTTATATTTTGTCACGGTAGAACCCTAACCCTAATCCCCAATTTGAAATCCCTAATTTACATTGAGGATGAGGCGGCGCACATTGTCCTTAAAAAAATCGTGCCATTGTGAGGCTTTGAACTCACAACCTTAAACTTCACAACCTTACCAATTTACCAACTAAGTTAGGCAAACTTCTTGCTAAATATACCAGACATAATAGCTAAGTAGCCAACGGTGAATGCACGCACACCATAGGTTTCGAACCCAGGACCACATGCTTAGCAGCCTTGCCAACTACCAACTGAACAGTCGTAGTTTCTGTCTAAAATACCAGTGAGAACTTTTAAATAGTCTGAATCTTATTTGTTAATTCCAATTCTAACTCTGATTGCATTGGAATTCTAATCGTAACTATTAAGGCTGATAAATTTTTTAAAGAAAATAAAAACGGGGCGGACAGTGGGTCCAATTCGAATTCTAATGGTGACTATTAAGGCTGATACAAATTTTAAAAAATAAAAACGTGGCGGACAGTGGGGTTTGAACCCACGACCTCAAGGTTGGCAAACACGCAACCTTCCAACAGAGCTAGACAAGGTTTCTCATTTTGTATACCACGCAGAACGTCTATAAGTAGCCAAATGAGAGAGTAGCAAAGATGAAAAGTCTTTTCTGCCCTTATAGATAGACGGTCAGACTTGATTGGTACTCCAACTACAACTTAAGGAGTACCAGGGTACAGTAAAAAAGCTCAATACTTATGCGCTCAAGTAACTCAAAAAGGAAGATGGACAGTCGACAAGATCACGATGATACCTATCCTGATGTGTCAATGGAATTGCGCGAACCAATTTCTGAAATCACTCAATACTTCTTAGTTGGACTACATAACTAAAATGGGCTTCATGCACGAATGGATCCACCTCATTTTTTATGATCACAATTCACAAGAGCTTAACTGAAGTAGATCTTTTACCTGAGCCGGTCTTGTACATGTACGGAATGTTCACAGCTCCTGCTGGATGTCCACCACCGAACTCACCCTCGGTTCTGCAGACGCAGCAAAACTGACCGAATTAGCCATTTTAATTATTTCTCGATGCAGCAAACTCGCACAAATCACAGTTATCTCGAAAAACCACTGAAGGAAACTGCCAATCTGGTAAGAAAGTTATTCGATTTAATCTACGTTCCAGGTTCCTGTGAACTGAATTATGCTCTCATCCTGCCGCTACATCGAAAAGCCTTTGCCACGTTAGTCATCTTGGTCTCTTGGGAAATTTAGAACGAACGAAACGCCGGTCTTTAGGAACGTTAGCTCTATGCCGACGATCCTTGTAGCCAAGATTAAAAGCAAGGCTCACTGCTGAGTTGTGGCAGGCGCGCTAATTTTAGGAGAGTAGGATTTTTGTTTTTTGTTTTTTGTTTTTCGGTCCTCGGCCGTTTGTATGTTCTTCTTATTCAGTGAAATAAGGCAAAACTTTTGCCTTCGTTTCAAAAAATAAATAAATTATGCTGTCAAGTTGTCACTACAGACGCAGAGGCAGTCGGTGAATGATTGTGTAATCTGTGTGTACCTGACGTCGAGGTAGCGGTGTCCAGCCTGCTGCAGCTCGTACGCGACGCGCACCGGCACCGACCGCGGCACGGCCACGTCCGCCTTCTCCTCCGCCTCCGCCTCCTCCACGCGCAGCGCCCCGGCGCATCCGACGGAGCCGAGCACCCTCTTGGCGGCGCCCACTGGCCTCGCCGCCGCCACGACGACCCGGTGAGCTCTCGCACCGGCAGCGCCATGCCGCAGCCTGTGAGTTAAACAGAGCGCGGACGCAGGACGCAGCAGATCGAATTGGGAAGGGCTGGAGCGGTGGTTGGTTACGTACCTGGCGGTGAGGGGCGGGGGGTAGGCGGGGAGGGAGACGCGGGCGAAGAAGGACGCCATTGCTCGCTCGTTCGCGGCTGGTGCTTCGATCTCCGCAGTCCGGACACAAGCTTGACAGTTCAGAGACGCAGAAGGAAGAGAGGGTTTTCAAATGATGTTTCTCTCCTCTCTTTTGTAACTCTAGTGTGTGGCTGCCTTGCAGACAGTTGCAGGTCTTGGGCACCTATTTATTTGCAAAATGAACTAAAACAGTTTCTTGTGTGAGTCCCTGGATTTTATTTTATGTTCTGAGACGAGAACCCGTGAATTCTGGTTGTTGCCATTTGCGACATGGATTTCGCCTCTTATGAGCAAAAATTATCCATTTCCATTTCTTGTTAGACAGTAACAAAAACTTTCTTTCACATAGTTCACGTTATTTGTTTTATTTTTCTTATCCTAACCATGTGTTTGAGAAGATGTTTACTTTGTTTAATGACAGATGGTTGGCTACTGGGAAGCTAGCTGCACCTGTCCTGTCCTCGGGAAGTAAAGACTGACGGTGAGGCTGCATGCATGTCAGCGCGTGCAAGCACTGTAGATAGAGCGAGGACCCGTGGGAAGGGCGTCTGAATCCAAGTCAAGAGTTCGGTCGAGGCCAATCCACTCGTTAAGTCCATTCGAGTTTGTCAGCTTTGCTTTCGGATAAGAAGATATCTTCGCCACGTACGTCTGAGTCTGAGGTTGCTCATCGCCCGTACGTCTACCTGCCCTCATCGGGCAAATGGCATACGTGGCCCCCCGACCGGCTCCATTATAAATCTAGCTCTCCCGGCTGTGCAAAGCTAAATTGACCCTAATTGACTCCGTGATAGATCCGATAAGCGATACATGTGGCCTATCACAGCGTCAGCCCATGAAATCCAGCAATCGTGCCTGCCATCCGCGGCATGTCATACAGGCCACAATAGCCCAGCTGTCGCGTCTAACGCCCATGACGGTGCCGCCCGCGGCCCGACTGGCCCAATATTCATCACGCGAGGAATAAAAATTTCCTAAAACTAGGAATTGAATCAAACACCTCATGCTCAAACTTTTGCTCTCCAAACCAACTAGGCTAGCCAATTTTTTCTCCAAAATACCAAACAATATACTACTTATTCTTTAGGGGTTATATTTGGCTTTCCCATCGTGGACGGGGGGCTACGGGCAGCGGGCAGCCACCTATCGCGGGTCTTGGGCGCGACAGGTGTGTTTCGCAGGTCTCGAGCACGATAGGTAGGTTTCGCTGGTCCCGGGCGAGATAGGGGACACGTGGCAGCTATCCGGACTGTCGCGGTGACATTTTTGGCTTTAGTTTTTTGAGGAGGCTAAAATTACGATGGGGGGCTAAAAGCGGCATTTTCCCGTCCTCATCACGGGACCGGTCACCACCTGATAGTCTCTCTCTGGCTACGCAACGTTCGGTCGGTAGACCATAGAGTTCACCTTGCCCGATCGACATCCGTATGCCTGTCAATGTTAAGATGGCAGCGGCCACCAAACATTCCTCATACATACATACTTTCTCCGTTTAGAAATATAAATCGTATTTTGATTAATTAAGATAAGACTTTGACTAATAATTACTCTATTAATATGTGATTTATATGACATAAAATTGATATCATTAATTTAATTCGTATTCAAAAGTATATTTTTATTATTATAATTTTGTATCACATAAACTACATATTTATAAAGTAATTATTAATCAAACTCTTATCTTAATTAATTAAATATATTTTATATTTCTAAACAGAAGAAGTACATACCTTCAAGTATGTACCAAAGTATTCTATAGACAGCGTCCATGTGCCCCTTACGTGTGAATCAGGCATATCGTATACTCATAGGAGTACATATGTGGCCTTCTAGCATGGCCGGAGGATAACAGGTGCCAAGTATATAATAGCAATGCTACGAATTTGATAAAAAAAATTCATTACGCGAAGATTACGCGAAGGCGCGTACTGACTAATAACTTTATAATACAACTTAAACCGATAAGATTTGGCCGTATAAGTAAGTTTAATTTGAGACCGGCTGTCCTACATGTACATGTTGGATGTCGTAAATTTATATTAGTAGTCGTCACCCCGTGGCCCGTGCAATTGCACGGGCTATGTGTTTATTTAAAAATTTAGGGTTATGTGTCGGAAGGAGCAAAGACTTCTAAACCATTATAATTTGATCGCACTGGATAGTCTGCATACGAATAGTAAGGAGCAAGAATTCTTATTTCAGTCAATTTGAACCGTTATAACTCGGTCCCACCAGATAGATGGTTAGATAATTTTCTTTTTTTATTAACGTGGGAATTTCTAAATTAAGAATATGTAATTAATATAGTAATAGAAGTAATAGATAAATAGATATGTGTGCATACTTTAACTATACAATATGCATGCATAACAGATCATTGCACCGTGGTACATACGTATAATAAGTAAATTTGTCGTCAACTATCGACTTGTACTGCGATATACGATAGTATAAAGAACTTGCATCATAACAAAAACTAGTAGACTATTACATAACAATGAAACCTCAATTAGATGTATCTAAATATACATTGAATGTTGAATTAACTACGTTACCAAAAAAAAACTCAATACTAATCACAACTATGTTCTAAACTAACCTAAATTAACACTTTTAATTGTTCAGAGTTGTCACTTTCTACAACCAATGAGGATGGGGCATATGTTTTCGCTCACACACACGAACCCACCGTGCGATCGCCACTATATAGAGGAAAGTGAATTTCACTGCCTAGCGTAGAGCTGTCTAGCTAATTGAATCCACCTAGCAAATAAAAATGTAAAACAAACTCTCAGCCCGACGGAATGTGTGAGATAAATGAGCTAAATCTATGTGATCTTCACAGAACAGTAGTAGGAATCAAATAACCATAAAGCAGAATTTCCTAAGTAGACAGCTCATTTTTGCTACTTAATTAGTGATAACAATTTTGTAAGTAGTACAAGTGTGCATTGATGATCATACCTGCATAGCTGTTAGCTAGCAAATCTAATTGGCTAGACTAGCGTAGCCGATGCCAATGATAACAAGACAGAGACGAGGGGGAACCCAGAGGGCACCATCACCCTGGTAACATGACTATTATTAACTATGAGCTGCTAGGGGTGCGCAGTTATCAGTATCAACGACAACTGAGTGAGCTGCAATATGTGATATGTGTAATATAGGTCTTTATGCAAGTCTAGATTTAGCTTTGACAGAATACGTGCTCTGTAGGCTTTAAAAACGTACTGCGCTAGTATATTGTATCTTTAAATGTTTATTTGAAATTTTTAATTAGATTTTTTCAATCATCTTTAACAATAATAACTAGCCGTAGCACACCGACCAACTGAGAACCAACAACATGCACACATACATTGCTAGTATATTTTAACTTTAAATATTTATTTTAAAATTTTGAATTAGATTTTTTCAATCAACTTTAATAATAAATAACTTGCCGTAGCCGTAGCTGGCTGTTTGGTAAAAAAGAAACCGGTCCCGTACGCCCAGGCGAACACACCGACAACCGAGAGCTAGCCAACAACATGCACACGTATATGCATAGGGAAACATAAAATAAAATCGCGTGAGTACTCAGCTCAGCTTATTGCTATCGATCAGAAAAACAACAACTAGTAGTAAAACAATATCAATCATTTCTTGCGGGCGAGCTGCTTGAAGTTGAGCGGCGCGACGAACTGAGGCGGGCCGTCGAAGAGTGAGCGGGCAACCAGCTCGGCGGCCCGCTGGGTGGAGTGCACCCGGTCCCAGAACACGTAGCCATCGCGGTTGCTGCACAGCGTGGAGTTGCTCATGCAGTCGGCTTCCGCGCCCAGCCTCCCGCTCCCACAGCACGCGCTGTCCGCGCTCACGAACCCTGCAACAACAACAAGAAACAATCACGTCAGAATCTATCAAATCTCAGGTGTTCTTTTCCTATATATGAGCTGAGAGCGAAATTTTTAACTGTGCGTGCGTGCGTACCTGATGCCTGCGGGTTGGCGAAGGAGCCTTGCGACACCGCGATGGAGTCGCCGAGGGCGTAGGCGAGGCCGGGAAGCTTGGGGGCGAGGGCGGCGATGGCGGACTTGAGGGCTCCGGCGAACCCCGCGGCGAGCTGGTTCATGCCGTCGGCGCAGGCGCCCGTCGCGTTCAGCACGCGCACACTCGGCACGCACCCGACCGGGCCCACGTTGATGATCCCAAACTTCCTCCCGCCCATCTTGTACAGATCCTATACATCGTGTCGGGACAAACATTCAAGTTGATTATTATTTATATCTTATAAACCACGTACTTGGATTAATTAAGCTGTTAATTACCGTGATGGTGGCGGAGTAGTTGGAGACGAGGGTGGCGAAGAGCGCGGCCACGTCGCTCTGGGTCGTTATCTTGCTCTGGAACAGGTCGTTGCTGCCGACGCCGAGGAGGAAGAAGGACCGGCCGAGCAGGCGGCGCACCTCGCCGGAGCCTACTTTGGCCTCCATCTCCGCCTTGGTCGACGCGAAGTAGCGCACCTGCTTCGACAGCGGGATGTTGTTTCCCGCGTTCTGCACGTGCGCATGTGTAAATATTAGTACAACCACCGTGGTTAGTTTTTGGTAAGTATAGCTCAAATACATGTAGCTAGATCTTGGCTGGATGTATCATCTTGATGCAGAGGCAAAGGATCACTCAAATCTTTCTTTTTTAAAAAACATGTTGCTAGATCTAGAAGTACAGTAGCTTAACTATTTTGATGATGTTTGTGCTCGTTGTTTGCTTGTGATGATTATCTTTTTTTGGGTGACTGATGATCTACATAACCAAAAACAAACTGTAAAGTTTCTTTAGGGAACGGTGCGTACATGTGATTTAATTTCTCGGTGTGTGATCCCACGTCCCTCGTACATTGGTCATTATAACTCGTGCGAAGCTAAGGGGACTCGGGCCTCTAGGTTAACTCAAAGAATTCACCGACAATGCAAATGACCTTCATGGAGTAAAAATCAAGATACATATATTTCAATACAAAAAGTACACATACAATCTTAGCTAGCTATATCGTCAAAAATATGCAGAGATCTCCTTGCACACACTACACCAGCCATTTACTGTTTTCAGTTTTCAGAAAAGAGATATATCTCGACAGGGTCTTAATGTTATTGTTTCATAAGTAATGAAAAATGGGGTTAATTAGCTAGCATATATATATGCATCTATATAAATATAGTGACTTACAGTGGAGTCGAGAATGCCAGCTCCTGCCGAAGCATAGCTTACTCCCCTAAGTAGAGCACCCCGGACCAGACAGTTGCGTGCTTTCAGTGACAGATAAGCCTGAGGGCTCTTCTCGAATCCCAGATTCTTTGCTGTATATACATACACAATTTACACCTATTAAACATGATATCTACCAAGCCATATATCATCTTGATACATATGTCTGTATGCATCCATGATGCGTACCAACGAAATCAGCGATGTTGTAGCCATTGCTGAACCTTCCGGTGGGCCTGGGGCCGCCGGGCAAGTCGATGCCGTAAAAGGGCTTGTTGGCCCTGGGGACGTCTTTCCCCGGCAAGTAGTTGTTGTTGCCGACGTCCAGCGTCGAGTCCCCGAGCACGAACATCGCCGGCACCACCGGCCGTGTGACCTTACCGGCCGGCCGGACGCCGGCCACGGCGCCAAGAACTTGGATGGACACCACGAGAAGGCCAAGAACAAGACCACCCTTCATGGCGGCCATGTCGTATCCCATTAGCTACAGCCTATGGATAGCTTCAGAGAAAGCTTCTAACTAAGCCTTGTATGCAATATTGTGCACACAGGTTTATGCTAACTATACAGCTACTTGATCGTGTACTCGATCAACACTGATTGTAACTAAGTTGATGGCGAGGGGCAGCTACTTATAAGCCCAAGCTTGTTAGTTTAATTTTGGTCAAATTTACAATCTCCGGGTCATATTGTATATCAATACTTTACATTTCACCTAATACATACTACCAACCCCGGGAAAATTCTGCTAAAAAGGGAGTGTACATGTGCTCACAGAATGGCAGCTGGCTGGCTTGGACGTATAATTAACTAAGCGCTTTAGTGTATGCATATATTTTATTGTCTTCCATTCCATGTGCTGTGGTACGTACTAGCTAGTTGATGCAGATTCTTTTGTTCTCTCTAGCTAGTTGATGCAGATTCTTTTGTTCTCTCTGTTTTACTTCTGCAACCCTTTTTTGTTTGTCTTTCCCCCCTAATAGCTTCAATAGAGCTCTTACCGTTGCCATGCCATCTTTTACACATTTCACTACCATTGCCTGTTTTCTTCGAGTTTAGGCTCCCAGACAGCAGCACCATTTGTGCATGGACACTGCAGCTTCTAAATGTTGACTCGATCATGCACTCGATCAATAGATGACATGGGGCAGCTACTTAACTATAAGAAAAAGTTTATTGTCACTCTACCAGCTCCGGGTCTTATTGCACCGTACTTTACAATTCACCTTAATTAATTATATATATGTACATACGCATGTACGTAATGCCTCCCCAGGAAAGTTCTATCTGCCCAAAAGGGGGGAGATTAATTCAGTTTAATTAGTTTGTTAGGTCTGCATCTATCAGCGATCATATCGTTCAGTTGGCGTACGTGTCTGCTGTCTAGCCCGTTGTCTACTCGACGTACCATCCTTTTCCTTGTTTCTATTCAGATTACATTAAATCTTAGAAACGTCACACAACTCAACTAAACGCAACGATAAATAATAGGACATGAGCTAGCTAGCAGCTGCGCCTAGCTAGCTAACTCGCGAAAACCATATAAAATGCTAATTTCAGTAGTTGTCCTGATCCATATATGTTTTGAGGTATGACTCATTCACGTGAATGCAGGGATATTCATGTATGAGCTGGATCAGGTTATATATGCACGTTACTATTGTCTCTTCCTGCTAAACGACATGATTTAATTAGCAGCTAAATGCATCATGCTTGCGTGATTTACCAACTGTTTGCGTTACCTCGTGAGTGAATGTGCATCCAAAAGATTAACACACGCGGTTGTTTACGTACCGCGTGCATGCATGTCGAGTTTATCACGCGATGGTTACTACTGTCTACTGATAATATAGAAAATATAAAGTGTATGTGAAAAATGTCATGTTTGACCGTTGACTAATTACTTTTGACATTCGTCCGATCCGGCCGGGGCCAAGGGTTCGTAACTGAAGTCGCATGCTGAGCGTGTTTTAGACCGACCAACGGGACGATTTGAAACATGGATTTTTGAAGTTGCCGTTTTTAAGTCGCTAAACAGTTTCTCAAAAAATAAAAAGTTTCTAAACTGAAACTCCAGATTTCTTGCGGTGAGTCTCTGTCATGACGGAATACAGACATATAAAGAGTTGAGCATGTTAATAGATCTATTGTTCATCAGAAGCTAACTACTACACTAACTCAATGAAAGTGAAAGTTACTATAGGTCAAGATCATGATTGGTCATATGTAATGAGAATATTTGCAACACCGTAGCGTCACCCATGAAGTCGCGCTCACGCTAGTGGGAAAACCGGGCGGGCCCTTGTGCGGCACGTTACAGCAATGACGCTCGCCGGCGTCCTCGCCCTCTCCGCTTTGTCGGCGTCACCGCCATCCTTGCCGCGTGCCCGAACCTGGCCGGCCACGTACATGGCGCCGCTCAAGGCGCGCGTGCACTCCCTCCACGTCCTCGTCGACTAACAACGATGATGCCAAGCTGCACCCTACATATCAATTCAATTCACGCACACAACTTAATTAACACAACTGCTAATTAAGATGCACATCCGAATTTAATTATGAACTACACAAGCAAGAACAGAATGATACTATGTACCACATGCGTCTGGGTTTGCGAAGGTAAGTTTTGCGAGGCTGTGGTAGTCGGCGAGGCCGGGCAGCCTGGCGGCGAGGCTGGACAGGAGGGAGGCGAGCGCGGCCCGCGGCCGGCGAGCTGGTACGTTCAGCCTGTCGTTGCACCCGCACGGCCGGCACGCACCCCGGCAACCCCACGTTGATGATCCCGAACTTCCTCGCACCCACCCAGTACAACTCCTACACATGCACGTAATTAATCAAGCGATGATGATTAATTAGGTACAAAGGAGGTACACATACTATCCTAACCATTCAAATGTTTTAAGATAGAAGGTCCATATACTAATCTAGCCATCTAAATATTCTAAGATGAAAGCACCAGATATTATCCTAGCCATCCAAATGTTCTAAGATGGAAGGTGCACATACTAACTTAGCCATCTAAATATTCTCGGGTGGGAGGTTCACATGCTATTCTAGCCATACAAAAATTGCACATGAATTCAATCCATACCAGATTTCAGCAACATATAGAATCTCTCTCTTCCCCTCTCTCTAACATAGAACATGAAGAAATCGACACCGGGAGAGTCAACGCCGTACAAAGGCAGATAGTTTTTGTTGCTGATGTTCAATGTCGAGTCCCTGAACAGCAAATCTGGGAGGGGAGACATTTTCCCGGGATGGCAGATGAGCTAGAGACGAGAGAGAGGACGTATGTGCCTATATTTATTGTTTGAGAGGTCCTACACGACGGACTCTGATTGGCTAACAGGGTCGTCTTCAACATCTTGTCTGGCTCTTCCTGCTCCAGCTCTTTCCACGTCCCACTTTTGCACCATCCTCCGCCTCCACCGTCCTCAGTTCCGACGGCTGCTGCCTTTGTCGTGTCCGGTGGCTGCCGCCATTGGATAAGACATTCCCTCTAAACCCCCTCTGGCTCAACGCGAGCCTCGCCTCTACCTCGATAGGAGCGATGCACTGGATGAAGTCTTGATGGTACCCCATCGGACAGGATACCGTTTTCTAGGATTTCTCTTATTGTTTATGCCCACAATAGATACGATGCGTTGGGAATGTTGTATCTAACTTGGAGAGCATTAGATACGGTTTTCTTGTATCAGCACTGGGAGTGCCCTTAGTTAGACTTTTACTGTTGGTGAGTATGTTGAACGTTTCGAAGCTTTCCGGGCACGTGGCTTGCTTTCCTCATTCGTCACATGACCTGTGCTAGTTCATTTGTTCGAGACACATGGCAGGAGAAGCGAGGTCTCGGGTTCAATCCCACAAGATGGAGATCTTCTGTAGAACTTTTATACGTATGAGAATATTTTTTTTAGAAAATTAGGAGGATTGCTCCCCGGTTCCATTACTTGAATGAAACTTGTGATCAGGTTCAACGTAGCTTACAATAGACAAAAGTAAAAGTTCAACTTTGTTTGGTTACAGAGCATTGCTCACCCAACATCATGAGAAAACTAGGCTTTGCGAGTCACTTGCTGCTGTGTGTTGTGTCTTCCATGGAGCATTCTTTTCTTCAGCCTTTTCACTCCTGGTTGACAGATGAGTTCAGACTAGCCATCTTGGGTTTCCAGAACAGAGGTCAGGGTTCCCAATCCTAGATGGTTGGCTTCTCACTCGGCTTAGGAGAGCTGAAACTGTTCCCTTGCTGTGGCATCTCAGATATCCGAAGGGTAGAGCAGTCCACAGGCATTTGATCTAGGTGTCCATGGAGGTAGGGGCATGAGAAACTAGAAAAGTAGAATGTCCTTCAGACATTACTGTCCAGGTTCTCAACTTTCCTCCGACTTTAAAGGAGCCCTCCGACAAGGAAAATGAGTTCTAGTCGGAATCAGTTTCCGACATGAGTTCGAAATGGAGTAGGTTTAGGACTAGGAATTCTACTCGGGTTTATAGTCCGAACCAAAGACTCTTGTAAACCTCCTATATAAGGAGCAGTAGCCTAGCTATTGTAAGACAAGCCAAGAAAGAACAACGAAAGAAATAAAAGAAAGAATAGGGGGCACGATATGTGCCCCTAGCAAATCTCGTTATTTTACTGTTGCTAGTCATCACGTGATCGAAGGTGTAAAGAGCTTAAAGAAATCCAACATTTGGTGAGTGAATCAAACTACGGCATATGGGCCATGAAGAAGAAGTTGATTTTCCGCTCTTTTGGTGTTTGGTCGGTGTTAGAGGGCGATACCGACATGGAGAAAGATCAAGATGCAATGGTTGCCATCACGCAAGCTATCCCAGACTCGGTCCTAATGACCTTAGCCGAGTTTGAAACAGCAAAGGAGGCTTGGAAAGCTCTCCGAGAGATGGAGGTCGGCGAGGACAAGGTGAAACGGGCAAGGGCCGTGTGTTGAAGCGGCAGCTCAACAACATGGAGATGGATGACTCCGAATCGATCAGCGAGTACTCCAAGAAGCTCACAAACCATGTGGGCGAGCTCTGGTCGTTTGGTGGCAAGATCAGCGAAACAGAGGTCGTTGAAAAGTTGTTCGGGTCGGTTATGTCAAAGTTCACTGGCATAATCGGCACGATTGAATAATTTGGAGACGTCTCAACAATGACCGTGTCTGAGGCTATCGAGAGGATGAGAATCTTTGAAGAAAATAGCAAGACACGACGCAAACCAAAGGAAGACACCGAGAAAGGCGAGAAGCTGATGTTCACCAAAGCCAAACTGGATGCACACGTTGCCAAGGCAAGAAAAGAAGGAGCTAGCTCGGGCGAGGAGGCGCCCGAGCTCCTTAGGCAGCGGAGGAGCTGGCCCTTTTAGGCCTCGGGTAGAAGAAGCAGGGGTGGTGTAGCGAGGTGCGACCACGAGGAGGAGAAGTAGGGGCGGCGAGCGCTGCGCGGCAGGTGAGCTTTTGGCGGCAGGAAGGCACTCCTGGCCAGCGGCGACCGGCCGGCCGGAGGCCAAGCTACTAAGCCCGCGACGGCGCAAGCCCCTTAGGTCTCAGGAACGTGCAGGGAAGTGGGAGATGGCGAGGAACGGTGAAAAGTGGAGGGTGTGTCGGGGTGCCTGGTCGGCGGCAGCTCGTCTGCGCCATCTCTGGCGGCGGCATCAAGTGAATGCAGCGGCGACAGAAAAGATATGGGGTCGGGCAGCGTGCGGGGAGTATTAAGGATTAGGATGGGGGTTGGTTCGGTAGGGACTGGCCAGCCCCATTATCCAAACTTTTTTTTCATTTCATTTCATTTCTTTTTTTATTCTTTTTATTCATGTTATGGATTAATCTCATCTGTTGAATCGAGGAAACCCTAAATCTCACAACCGAGCTCCGAAACGGACGAATGAATACTCCATGTTGATTATCTCGGCGATATAGACGTATCTACGGAGGCTGATCATCCATAAGGGTTTCAGATTTTTTAATTCTTGGCTTTGATTCCATATCAACTTTTAGGTATTTATACATGAATGGAAGGAAATATAGGGTTTTTAATTTCTTTGGGTTTTTTACACAAGCATATATACATGTTTACAGTTTGGGATGTTACACCCTCCCCTCCCCCCCACACACTAACCCACCGTGCGCTCGCCACTAGATAGAGGGAAGTGAATTTCACTACCTAGCGTAGAGCTGTCTAACTGAATCCACCCAACAAATAAAAATGTAAAACAAATTCTCAACCCGACAGAATGTGTGAGATAAATGAGCTAAATCTATGTGACTCTTCACAGAGCAGCAATAGGAAAACAAAATTCGATCAAATAACCACAAAGTAGAATTTTGCTAAGTAGACAACTCATTTGTGCTACTTAGCGATAACAACTTTGTAAGTAGTACAGGTTTCAATTGATGATCATACATGCGTAGATATTAGCTAGTAAATCTAGTCAGCTAGACGAGCGCAGCCGCTGCCAATGATCGTTGAGTACAACGACAAGACATAGATGAGGGCGAACCCAGAGAGCATCATTACCCTGGTGACATGACCATCATCAAGTATGAGCTGCCAGGGGTGCGCAATTATCGGTACCGACGACAGTCGAGTGAGCTGCAATGTATGATATGTGTAAAGAACTTGTATGAAAACAAGGATCCATAGGAAGTAGGAAGCTCTAAACATTACAGACTATTGAAGTAATCATTTACTACTACCTTACATAAATATATGTGTGCGTATCCTAACTATATGCATGCACAACAGCGAAAGTCTTTTCTAGCGTGCATGCTATATAAAGTAGTAGAATCCACCATCCAGTGTGCATCAAGATTTGTGCGTACATATTCTGTTCTTGTGTATTCCCTTGTATTCCATCTTATTCTTACTTTTTCTGTGCTGTCCCATCCTCCTTTTACTTCCCTGCCATCTCTCCCGAATCTCTCTCTCTCTCTCTCGCGGCCATGGAGGAGCTCCTCTTTCCCCATTCCCACTCTTCAGTGCCCGGCACCCCACCTCCCCCCACTTCCCCGGCGGTGGGTGGAGTCGTCGCCCGCCGGAGCCTAACCCCCCCCCCACCGCCGTCATAGGAGCTGAGGGAGCCCCGATCCACTCCCTCCGCGGTCTCCTCCGGGCGGCCCGACGGCGTGTCCCTCCGCTGCCCCTCCCCTCCTCCCCACCACCGTCCCCTCCGCGGACGCCACCTCCATCGCCTCCCCCGACCCCCCACCTCCCGCGCTTCTTGGCCGTCGGGCGAAACCAGGGGGGCTTGAGCGGAGCAACGGCGGGGAGGCTCGGGAGTGTGGCGGCGGGGTAGCTCCGGTGAGGCGGTGCTCCGGGGCGGTGGCGGAGTAGCTTCGGCGAGCTCGACTGTGCTGCGTGGGGAAGAGGTAGGGGAGAGAGGGAGCGGAGGAGCGCGCGCCGGGGCGGTGGGTTCCGAGGCCGAGGCGGCGGCGCTCGGCAAGCTCCGGCACACCGGTGCCTTGCTGCCGCAGTCCAACACCAAGGGGGCTCCCCCGCATTCCTCCTCAGAACTGCCGGCCGCCATTGGAGCTCAAGCTCCGAGCTCGCCCGGTCTTCAAATCCACCCCGCCTCGGCTAGAGCCCCACCGGCGGCTCACCCACGTCGCAGCCGAGCGCTGCTCCCCCGAGCGCCCTCGCCCTCTCCACCGAACACCACCAGCCCCGAGCAGAGGCGCAGGCGGCCGGACGGCGAGGAGCTCAGCAGCCGAGGCCGAGGAAGACGCTGGCGTCGCATTTCTGAAGTGCGAGACGAGATGTGGCGTCGCATTTCTAAAGTGCGAGACGAGACGTGGCGTCGCACTTGTGAAGTGCGAGACGAGAGGCGGCGCGTCGCACGCGGGGGAGGCGACGCGGGCGGCGCGTCGCACCACGGGGAGGCGACGCTGGCCGGTGCTAATTAGTAAATGTTGAATTAGTAAGGGATAAAAGAAACTGAATTTTGCCATATAACAGAAGCAGAGATTGGGTCATGTGGACTTGGAACACACTTCGATCCATATAACACGTGATTAGCACAGGAACAGGATCAAACAGATACCACGATCTTCTTTCACATGATTTTGTTAGCTAGCTGATTGTAGATGCCAATTATTTGTTGATTCGCATCATTAAAATATTCAGTGATTTGCTCATATATTCAGATTGTATTTCTTAACTGATTTTTGTAGTTCAGTTTTAGCACTAGATAGTTCTTGTTCTTGTTTCCCGATTACTGTCAATCTTTTGTTTTCTAAACTTCATGGCTTCTTTGATCTGTGCAACAATTAGCTGCTCATCCCGAAATTTGTCCGCTAATTTTGCATGTGGACTAATTATTGTTGCATCTTATTACCTCCCATGCTAATTGATCAGCAGTTGTGACATCAAATGGCAAAGGTGGTGATATTAGCGAGCAAGGGGTAGTATGGATTTTGCACACAGATCATTTAAAACATGAATCTGGACTCAATGTACTACCCAAACGGTTCTTTCCATGGTTAATTATTCTTACACTCCCATGAATTGCTCTGAGATAGAATATGTCATATACTAAAAAAAAGAAGAATAAATGTGGGATGGAAGTTATAAAAAAAAGGATCATGCATTGCTTTGTTTATTGCTTTTCAAGCCCCAAAAAAAGGATCAGCATTGCTTTGTGTCTCCCGTGCTAATTCTAGAACAGCATGGATATATTGTAAGTTTCACGTACACCTCTGTTTTGGTATGTTTCAATAATGTTTCATAATTGTTTTGGTTTGTTTCAATAATGTTTCTGAATTATTAGAGTTTGTTTCAACAATGTTTCAGTAATTGGAGATTGAAATTTCAGCCATAATGTTCCCATAATGAAATCTAGGTATTAGCACACTATAATGAAATCTCATGGAACAAGATTGAAATCTCATGGAACAAGATTGAAATTTCAGCCGTAATGTTCCCATAATGAAACACATGATGAAACTAGAATGAATCATAACGAAACTCATATGAAACATGATGAAACTGGAGTAAACCAGAGTAAAACTCATATGAAACACGATGAAACCAAAGCAAACTAGAGTGAAACTTATATGAAACACGATGAAACCAAAGTGAACCAGAGAGAAACTCATATGAAACACGATGAAACCAAGCGAACCAGAGTGAAACTCATATGAAACACGATGAAACTGATATGAAACATGATGAAACTCTATGAAACATGACAAATCGGAACCATACTGAAAATCACCAAGTTTCGTGTCGGTTTCATGTCGGTTTCATCAAGTTTCAAAATAAAAAATTATTTTTTAGATAATATATCCAATATTGATCTTATCTTGAAGATCTTCTCATAAGAAACACAACTGTTCAAATGGATCGTTAATCCGATGTTTTGCTCAATATATATGAGCGTTTTAAATTTAAGAATCAAAATAAAATTCCTAAGTTTTGATGGGGTGAGAGAATGGGAGTGCTGTAGACATTTCAGCTTTTGGAGAGATAAATGTGCTGTGATGTCAGACCGAGTGTAGGAGAGAGAGAGAGATGGGGAATAAATGAATTGACATGCATGGGGACCACATGAGAGATAAAGGTGCTGTATTGTATACTTTACAACTTGTGTATTGAAAGAATAGGCCTGAATACCAGAAAATGGTGCACGAATCTCGATGAGCATTGAACGGTGGATTCTGCTACTTTATATAGCGTGCACGGTAGAAAATCCGCTCTCATGCACAACAAGACATTACGTATAGTAAGTAAACTCGTCGTCGACTATCGGCTTGTGCTGCGATATATGAGTAGTGTAAAAACTTTGCATCACAATAAGTACTAGTAAAATATTACATAACATATATACTAAATATTGAATTAACCTTTGCTACCCTATGAAAAAGCTCATACTAACTACAACAAAGTTATAAGTTAACACTTTGAACCGTTCAGAGTTGTCACTTTCTACAACTAATGAGGAGGGGGCCACATGCCCCCCCTCCACACACTTAACACATATACGAGAGAGTGGCCGCTGCTTGCGAGACAATGACGGTGGCTGACGTGTCGGTGCCAAGCGTGCGTCAAGACATCAGTAGCGCAGCTATGTACTCTTGATAATTTATCTAATCATTTGAGATGACTCTGTAAAACACCAGCAGGTGGTGGCGCTGCTGCTGGCCGGCGAGAAGATTATGATCTACAATTGTAGTGTTGGGGGGCACGGAGACATGCTGTTCGTCGACATGGGTAAACACCTCTTCTAAGGTTGCTACATACGGTCACAATCGAATTTGTATTTGGAAGCGTGCTTGTACTAGGGGTGCACTCTAGACTCCGTGGTGACGAGCTATGGCACAGTGGGGCGCAGTAGCGCAAGACGATGGACGAGACTGGCTTCTTGTTCTCTGGGTGCAACCTAACTGGCTCTGGTATATTTTATCTAGGTATAGCCAGGCCATACTTAGGGTCATCTACACCAAACGCATATATGGAGACATCTTTTGTCCCGAGAGGTGGGATGTTATGACTATCTCGTCGACAAGGAATGTTTGTTTTGGGGAGTACTAGTGCAAGAGGCTAGTTCTAGTTGAGCCAAGCGGTTTCCTTGGGTGCATAAGCTAACCGATGAGGCAAAGCCATTTCTCGGAAACCAGTTCATCAATAACGATGACTGGTTGAAATTTAGGTCCTTATCCAAGTTTAGATCTGGCTTAACAGAACACATGCTTTAAAATTTTAATTAGATTTTTTCAATCATCTTTAACAATAAATAACTTGCCGTAGCCGTAGCTAACTGTTTGGTAAAAAAGAAACCGGTCCCGTGCGCCCAGCCTAACACCCCGACCACCGAAGAACCAACAAAATGCACAGATATATGCATAGGGAAACATAAAATAAAATCACGTCAGTACTCAGCTCAGCTTATTGCTATCGATCAGAAGAACAGCAACTAGTAGTAAAACAATCGATCATTTCTTGCAGGCGAGCTGCTTGAAGTTGAGCGGCGCGACGAACTGAGGTGGGCCGTCGTAGAGTGAGCGGGCTCCCAGCTCGGCAGCCCGCTGGGTGAAGTGCGCAAAGTCCCAGAACACGTAGCCGTCGCGGTTGCTGCACAGCGTGGAGTTGGGCATGCAGCCCAGCCTCCCGCTCCCACAGCACGGGCTGTCCGCGTTCACGAAGCCTGCAACAACAAGAAACAATCACGTCAGAATCAGCACGATCTGGCTATCAAATCTCATGTTTTTTTTTCCTATGATCTGAGAGCAAATTTTTGTGCGTGCGTACATACCGGATGCCTTGTCGAATAATCCTTGCCACATGACAAAGGAGTCGGCGAGGGAGTAGGCGAGGCCGGGGAGCTTGGGGGCGAGGCCGGCGAGGGCGGACTTGAGGGCGCCGGCGAACCCCGCGGCGAGCTGGTTCATGCCGTCGACGCAGGCGCCTGTCGCGTTCAGCACGCGCACACCCGGCAAGCACCCGACCGGGCCCACGTTGATGATCCCAAACTTCCTCGCGCCCATCTTGTACATATCCTATATACGTACATATATACATCGCGTCGGGACAAACATCCACGTACTTGGATTAATTAATCTGTTAATTACCGTGATGGTGGCGGAGTAGTTGGAGACGAGGGTGGCGAAGAGCGCGGCCACGTCGCTCTGGGTCGTTATCTTGCTCTGGACCACGTCATTGATGCCGACGCCGAGGAGGAAGAAGGACCGGCCGAGCAGGCGGTGCACCTCGCCGGAGCCCACCTTGGCCTCCATCTCCGCCTTGGTCGACACGAAGTAGCGCACCTGCTTCGACAGCGGGATGTTGTTTCCCGCGTTCTGCACGTGCGCATGTATGCAATTGCAAATCATGTACTACTACCTCTGTTTAGTGTGTGCAAGTAAATGGCTGGAGTAGTGTGTGCAAGGAGATCTCTGCATATTTTTCACGGTATAGCTAGCTAAGATTGTATGTGTACATTCTGTATTGAAATATATGTATCTTGATTTTTACTCCGTGAGGGTCATTAAGGTTGTCGGTGAATTCTTTGAGTTGACCTAGAGGCCCGAGTCCACTTAGCTTCGCACCAGTTAATGACCAAAATTGACTACGTTGGTCGCGAAGCTAAGTGGACTCGGGCCTCTAGGTCAACTCAAAGAATTCACCGACAACCTTAATGACCCTCACGGAGTAAAAATCAAGATACATATATTTCAATACAGAATGTACACATACAATCTTAGCTAGCTATACCGTGAAAAATATGCAGAGATCTCCTTGCACACACTACTCCAGCCATTTACTGTTTTCAGTTTTCAGAAGAGTTATATATCTCGACAGAGCCTTAATGTTATTGTTTCATAAGTAATTAAAAATGGGGTTAATTAGCTAGCATATATATATGCATCTACATAAATATAGTGACTTACAGTGGAGTCTAGAATGCCAGCTCCTGCCGAAGCATAGCTTACTCCCCTAAGTAGAGCACCCCCGACCAGACAGTTGCGTGCTTTCAGTGACAGATAAGCCTGAGGGCTCTTCTCGAATCCCAGATTCTTTGCTGCATATACATATATAATTTACACCTATTAAACATGAGCTCTACCCAGGGTTTCGGGTACCGGCCGGTATTTTGCGGTAACCAGCCGATACCCGATTTCGAAAAACGTTCATACCAGAGAAAAAGTCCTGGTTTGGACAAATTTTATGTAAATTCAGTCAATTTTAACAAATTTTGTTAAACACCATTTGAAATTTAGAATATTTCAGGCGGCAAATAGCCGGTATTTTCCGGTAACCATAGTTATCAGGAATACCTAGGCCCTCCCGGTATTTTTTTCCGGTAACAAAAACCTTGGCTCTACCAAGCCATATATCATCTTGATACATATGTATGTATGCGTCCATGATGCGTACCAACGAAGTCAGCGATGTTGTAGCCATTGCTGAGCCTTCCGGTGGGCCTGGGGCCGCCGGGCAAGTCGATGCCGTAGAAGGGCCTGTTGGCCCTGGGGACGTCTTCCCCCGGCAAGTAGTTGTTGTTGCCGACGTCCAGCGTCGAGTCCCCGAGCACGAACATCGCCGGCACCACCGGCCGTGTGACCTTACCGGCCGGCCGGACGCCGGCCACGGCGCCAAGAACTTGGATGGACACCACGAGAAGGCCAAGAACAAGACCACCCTTCATGGTGGCCATGTCGTATCCCGGTAGCTACAGCCTATGGATAGCTTCAGAGAAAGCTTCTTTTTTTTTGAGAGGAAATAACTTCATTAGCATTTAAGCCACTGTGCGGGGACAGAAGCCCCGAGACTTACAACACATACACGCACGTGAACAGTAGAAGCGTCTGGAGGTATACAGCTGTCCCGAGAAAATTGCAAAGAAGCCCCTGAACTAAAAGAAATTACAACGAAGTCCCTGGGAGCTCCCGCACTGTTCCTGCGAGGCGGCGCTGCGGGCGGCCGGACCGGAGGAAGACGACGACTGGTGCACCACTCGAACTCCTGCACAGAATAGCAGAGCCAACAGACTCGGTAGAAAAGCCGCAATAAAGCTCTTCCCGTTGGCATGCCATCTTTTACACATTTCACTAACCTTGCCTGTTTTCTTCGAGTTTTAGGCTCCCAGACAGCAGCACCATTTGTGCATGGACACTGCAGCTTCTAAATGTTGACTCGATCGTGCACTCGATCAATAGATGACAAGGGGCAGCTACTTAATTATAAGAAAAAGTTTATGGTCACTCTACCAACTCCGGGTCTTATTGCACCGTACTTCACAATTCACCTTAATTAATTATATGTACATGCGCATGTAATGCCTCCCCAGGAAAGTTCTATCTGCCCAAAAGGGGGGAGATTAGTTCAGTGTAATTAGTTTGTTAGATCTGCATCATCAGCGATCGTTCAGTTGGCGTGTCTGCTGTCTAGCCCCTTGTCAACTCGACGTACCATCCTTTTCCTTGTTTTCTATTCAGATTACATTAATCTTAATTAGAAATGTCAAAAACTCAACTAAACGCAACGATAAATAATAGGGCATGCATGAGCTAGCAGCTGCGCCTAGCTAGCTCGCGAAAACTATATAAAATGCTAATTTAATCAGTAGCAGTCCTGATCCATACGTTTTGAGGTACGTATGACCGATTGATCACAAGAATGCAGGGATATGCATGTATGAGCTGGACCAGGTTATATATGCACGTTACTATTGTCTCTTCCTTCTTAACGACACGATTTAATTAGCAGCTGAATGCATCATGCATGCGTGATTTACCTACGGTTTGCGTTACCTCGCGAGTGAATGTGCATGCAAAAGATTAACCCACGCGGTTGTTTACGTACCACGTGCATGCATGTTGAGTTTTATCGCGCTGCGGTTACTACTGATACTATAGAAAATATAAAGTGTATGTGAAAAATGTTATGTTTGACCGTTGACCAATTACTTTTGACATTCGTCCGATCCGGCCGGGGCCAAGGGTTCGAGCATGCTGAGCGTGGTTTAGATCGACCGACAGGACGATTTGAAACTTAGATTCTTGAAGCTGCCGTTTTAAGTTGCTAAACAGTTTCTGAAAAAATAAAAAGTTTTTAAACTGAAACTCCAGATTTCTTACGGTGAGTCTCTGTCATGTCGGAGTACAGACATATAAGGAGTTGAGCTTGTTAATGGATCTATTGTTTATCAGAAGCTAACTAGTACACTAACAACGACGACGCCAAGCTGCAACCTACATATCAATTCAATTGACGCACACAACTTGATTAACACAACTGCTAATTAAGATGCACATCCGAATTTAATTATGAACTACACAAGCAAGAACAGAATGATAGTATGTACCACATGCGTGTGGGTTTGCAAGGTTGTGGTAGTCGGTGAGGCCCTGCAGCCTGGCGGCGAGGCTGGACAGGAGGGAGGTGAGCGCGGCGTTGAAGCCCGCGGCCGGCGAGTTGGTTCAGCCCGTCGTTGCACCCACACGGCCGGCACGCACCCCAAGATCATCCTACATTTAGTGGATGATGGTCTCCCAATTCTTCAATATGTGGATGATATAATTTTTTTATGGAACACGACCTAGAAAAAGCTAAAAATCTAAAACTTCTTTTGTCCGCATTTGAGCAATTGTCTGGGCTAAAAATCAATTTTCATAAGAGTGAACTTTTTTGCTTTGGTAAGGCCAAGGATCGTGAGGCGGAATACACATAGCTGTTCAGCTATCAGTTGGGGGAGTTCCCATTTAGCTACCTTGGCATGCCAATGCACTTCCGCAAACTCAGAACAGTGATTGGAAGGGGGTTGAGGAGCATTTCAAGAAGCGGTTTTGGCAATTGGAAGGGTAAACTCCTTTCTGCTGGTGGTCGCTTAGTTCTCCTCAATTCGGTTTTTAATAGTCTTCCTCTCTTTATGCTCTCCTTTTTGGGGATACCTAGAGGGATCCTCAAGAAGTTAGACTATTATAGGTCTAGATTCTACTGGCAGAGTGACAACCAGAGGAGGATGTATAGACTAGCGCGATGGAATATCCTTTGACGTCCAAAGGCCCAGGGTGGCTTGGGCATCCAGGATTTGGATGTTAAGAATATCAACTTGCTTTGCAAATGGATTTTTAAGCTGCTCTGTCAGCGAGATGTCTCTCGGGCAGTAAGTTTGGGCACCCCGGGTCGGACGACCGAGGCGCTAGGGGGAGACTTGGGGAACGAAGCCAAATATCCGCGGGGGCTCTATCCAACCACCGCCGAAGACACGGGGATTCGAGTGAATGCGTAGTAGAAGCGTGCGTTTCTCCTCTGTTCATATGAGGTGCCAACTTGCCCTTATATAGGTAAAACCGGCTTACCAGTGTAAATACATCGCTGCCCCTTAAAAGGTTACAATCTTTTCCTAGCTTGTGTCACCGTACATCGGCCGAACATGTACTCTCCACCTCGTCGCTACCTACTATATGCGCCGGCATATTCCTAGATTCGCCTCGCCGGTACGGCCCGCCTCCGCCCTTGCCGTCCTCTGCGCCCGCGCGTCGCCTGAGCCGGACGAACTCGCCTCTCCTTCCTTCTCGTCCTCGCCGAGGTGCCCTCCCACCTCGTCCGTGGCGGCCGACTTACCCCCCGCTCCTGTACCTAATCGCCTCGCCGGGGCGACTTCACACCGCCTAAAGCCTAACGGATCCCTGTGGAACATAGCATCTATTAAGCATAATACGTACAGAAAGAGGGGGTACCTCGGCCCGAGGCCTCGGCCGGACTCCCCCAACATGCTCAATGAGGACGGGGTCTAGCAGAACCTCCTTGTAGAAAATAATTAAGGAATAAACCGCTTACGGATATGGAAAGCAAGCCCGGGGATTCCCGGTTTTGGGCAAGTCTTGTAACACCCCGGCCTCTCACCCGGACCGGCGGTCGTTACGCCTGGCTCTCACCTGGGATCCAGACTGGCCCCACAAACCAACACTAGTCTTTCCTGCGCACTTTGTGCTCACTCGTGCGCACCCGGGAAGAACTTCCCGGTCGGTCTCCCATCCCCAAATTGCTCCAAGCCAAACACGCTTAACCCGGAGGTTCTTTGGAGATAAGCTTCCGGAAAAGAAGGTGCACCTTGTTGATATGAGTAGTCTATCAATCCTATTCCACTCGCACGCCGGTCGCCTCCTCGGCGGACTTGGTGAGGCGCGACGCCCTGAAGGTGATGAGCCACCAGCTCTCGTCACGCGACTTGGTCGAGGAGTACCTTCTCCTCAGGATCCGGCCCCTCGCCACCGGTTGGAGGATGAAGTGCTCGCCCATTCCCGATGGTCAGCCTCTCGGGCCTTGTCCCTTCTATGGGTATGAGCCGACGAAGGGGTACGACCTCGCCCGGGCGGAGCAGGATGCGAATCTCCTTCTGGGGCGATACCTGCCGTCCGAGGCGGCGGTCGTCTCGAAGATGATCGCAGTTCGCCGAAATCGGGCCTGCGAACTGTTCTAATGGGAGGTCCCTCCTCGCCCAGACATCGCTCCGGCCGGCGATGCTAAGGCAGGAGATAAGAGGAAGCGGCCCGCCCCGGCCTCGAAGGCGAAGCCAGCCCCGAAGAAGACGAAGCAGAAGAGCCTCGCCGCCGAGCTGGCAGACTGGGACGATGACGACGCCGACAGCGACCGTCGCGAGTCGTCCGCTCCTGGCGGGGCGAACACCGAGGGGTCCGACGACGACGAGGAGTCCGAGGAAGAGTCACGCGTCAAGAGCGACGACGAGCCCGCGGCGGAGAAGCAGGACGACGTGGTGACCAAGGCCGGTCCGGGCGCCGGCAAGGGTCCGATGGGCGGTCTCTTTGCCGCGGTGCACTCAACGGCCGTGGCGCAGGACCGATTCTCCTGGGAATCGTCCTCCTCGTCCTCGTCCGACGTCAACATCGGCGAGGAGGTCAGAGTCGACGGGGACGACGCCGCCGAGGGATCCCTTCAAGACCCCCTGGTTCCTCAGGCGCGGTCGCCTCCCAAGGAGCCTCATCCGGGCCAGGCTGTGCCCGAAGGCACGGCGCTGGAGGAGAGTGCGCCTCTGGAGGAGACGTCCAAGGAGGGCTCGCCCGGAGGCACGGGTGCCAAGGCTGGTCCGGCCGAGGCGTCGATGGCCGAGAGGGTTTCCGCTCTCGATCTGCCAGGCGCTGTGGTGACGGTGCTGTCCTCGTCGTCCCCAAAAGGGAAAACGAGGAGCAGGTGCTCTCTCGAATCGACCCAACCGCCTCGTCCCCGCGTGGAGCTGTCTGGTCGACTCGGGCCGGACTTCTTTGCCACCTCGCCGTTGGAACTCGACCTCGTGAGCCATCCCCGGTCGAGGCTGTTCGAAGAAGACGTGGCGGCGAGCTTCGCCAGGATGTCGGCCCCTCAGGTCGGAGCGGCGGCTCGGGCCGCGGCGCTAAAGGTAATCTCGCCAGCCCCTTGTTTCTTCCGGTGGATGGATACTAACGCTTGTCTTTCAGTGCCTGTTCGTCGCCGAGAAACTGGCGCTCCTGGAGGCACGCGCGGCCGACACCGAGGGTCCTTTGGCCGAGGAGCGGGCCCGTACTGCCGACGCTTTGCACGCCCTGCACTCAGAAGGGGAGAAATCGGCCGCGCTCGCCACGCGCCTGGATGAGAAGTCCTCCGAGGTGGAGCTCCTAAGGACCAAACTGGAGAAGATGGAGGACCGCGCTGTTCGCGCGGAGGGGGATCTCGCCGTGGAGCGCGAAGGGACTGAGGCGTTGAAGAAGCGCGCCTCTGAGGCGGAGCAGTCGCTTGCGTCCGAGCGAGGGAAGGCCGAGGCAGCGGCAACGTTGCTCGTCTCGGATGAGAAAAAGTCTGCCTCGGCTCAGAGGGAAGTCGAGCAGCTCTGTGCCGACCTCACCCTGGTGCACGAGAGGCTCGGCTTCCTCGCTGACCGAGACTCCCGGACCTACCGACTCGCGTCTAGGCTCTGTCACGCGGCGCACTTGACGACCAACGTGGTCGGGCTCGACGTCGCCCGCTTCAGCTGCGACGACGCGGAGGCCTACATTGAGGAGGGCATAAAGTGGGCGACTCGGGTCTACCACAACACCCACCTGGCAACCCTACACTTCGCCCAAGACAACGCTTGGGCCGCCGCAGAGCTTCTACTCGGCTGCTCCCTCCTGGCGACTTGTTCCGAGCCCTTCGTCTTCTCGGCTCCGGGCTACGTCGCCCCAAGACGGCCGAGGTGGTTGGGGTCCGGGACAAGTTCAAGGGCGAGGCTGACGCCTTCATGTCTTCGGTTTGGTCTTCGCGCAAGAAGGGGCAGAAGTACGTGGAGACGATTCAGAAGTCCCGGAAGCGGCCGAGCGCTGGGGCGAGCTCGAAGAGCGCGGAAGGCACCTTGGGCGGAAGGCCGGCCACGTCGTCCTCGCCGGCAAAGGTTTAAAGTTCGCCTTTGGCGCCGGTTAACAAACATTTTCTTTCCTTTTTGTCGCTACATCGACGTGCTCGCCGCTTGTGGCGCTTTTGTGAACTCGCCGCATGGCGTAAGGTTTTTTGGTTAAATCATGAGTTGGCGATGTCCATTTTTATCAATGTTCATTTTTATCGTGCTTGTTTGCAGACTACGTCGTCGAGACATAAGTCGCCCGCTGGGCGACGCGGTTCTCGCCCTTTTGTGGCCATGTCGCATAAGCACTGCTTGGCCGCCTTGCCGGTTGCTCGGAGGGATGACGACGGCCCCGGGGGATCCGTGGAGGATGTCGCCCTGGGGCCCGTCGTAGCTCGGAGAAGTGGCTTGCTCGCCGTGGTCAGCGAGGAGGTCGAGGATGACGACTCGGGCGGCGACTTGGCTGAATCCCAAGGGGACGAGGACCTGATTCTTTTGGCCCTTGCCGTTGAACTGTCCAATGAAGTCGAGTAGGATTACTCTGTTGTTTAGTTCGCCCCGGGCGTTTCGTCCGTCTTAGCAGTTTTTTTTCGTCGCGCCAGACGCGACTTGTAACCCATCGTGGACCGAAGGGGAGCCTTCCCCTACCTAAATAAAGGGGCGACCACGAAGTAGTCGCGGTCGCCGCGCTTTGTAACCGTGCATCCGATTATTTACTTGTTTGTTTTTATACGATGGGCGAGGTGCTTCTTGTTTGGACGGGTTGCGAGGTAGCGTAGGGCCGTCGAATATCTCGTCGCAAACCACGCCGCTGGTTAGGTCGAGGTGGCCGACCCTCCTGGAATCTTTAGAGCGTGGCTACAATCTTAACGGTGCGGTGCCGAGGCGCGGCGCGGGGCCGTGTCGCCTTTAGGTCGAGGCGCGACGCGGGGCCGAGTCGCCAATACGTCGAGGCGCGGCGCGGGGCCGTGTCGCCTTTAGGTCGAGGCGCGGCGCGGGGGCCGTGTCGCCTTTAGGTCGAGGCGCGGCGCGGGGCCGTGTCGCCAATACGTCGAGGCGCGGCGCGGGGCCGTGTCGCCTTTAGGTCGAGGCGCGGCGCGGGGCCGTGTCGCCAATACGTCGAGGCGCGGCGTGGGGCCGTGTCGCCTTTAGGTCGGTGACGAACATAACCAGCTGTTAGACATTGTCTTGAACCAAAAAATACAGTTGTTTACAAGGACGACGTCCTTTTTAGCTGGCGCAGCAGCAATTCGTCACGGGGCGAGATCAATGTAGTACTTCCTGAGATTGTCGCTGTTCCAGCTGTGCTTGAGGATGACTCCGTCTAGGTCCTTCAGGCGGAACGATGACGGCCGAGACGAGGAGACGACCTCGTACGGGCCTTCTCACTTGGAGGCGAGCTTGCCGTCGGCTTCGGGATTGAGGTTCCTTTTGAGCACCAGATCGCCCAAATTTATCGGCCTTGGCTTCACCGCCTTGTTGTAGTGTCTCGCCGTAGCGGCTTGGTACTGGTTGATGTGGAGCGCAGCACCGTGTCGTACCTCGTCGAGCCCCTCGAGTGATGTGAGGTGATTATCGTCGTCTGGTGACTTGCGCACACGAAGGGACTCCGACTCGACTTCGGCCGGGGTGACGGCTTCTTCGCCAAACAGCAGTTTGAACGGTGTGTGGCCCATCGCCCGGCTGACCGAGGTGCGAGACGACCATAAGACATTAGGGAGCTCATCCGCCCACTTCCCGGCGGGAAGCTCGAACATGCGTCGGCGTAGGCCTGATAGGATGATGCCGTTTGCCCTTTCTATCGTCCCGTTAGCTTTGGGGTTGGCGACCGACGCGAAGCAAAGCTTGATGCCGAGGCCGGAGCAGAATGCCCTGAAGTTTGCCGTGTCGAACTGCGTCCCGTTGTCGACAGTGAGCTCTCGCGGGAGGCCGAACCGACAGATGAGATTTTTCCAGACAAACTTCTGCACGGCGGCCGAGGTGATCTTTGCCAACGGTTCTGCCTCTATCCACTTGGAGAAGTAGTCCAGGGCGACGACGACGAATTTGGCACCTCGGCTTGCCGTTTTGAAGGGGCCGACGAGGTCCACCCCCCAGCGGGCGAGAGGCCACGAGGGGGAGATGGGTTGCATTACCGACGCTGGCCTGTTAGTGCCTCGGCCCATCCACTGGCAAGCCGGGCAGTGTCGTACCAACGTCTGGGCGTCGGTCAACGCCGTGGGCCAGTAGAAATCGGCGCGGTAAGCTTTGGCGATTAGGGACCGCGGGGCAAGGTGCGAACCGTAGAGCCCCTGGTGGATCTCTTTGAGTAGGCTCCGTCCTTCCTCAAGTGCGAGGCATCTCAGGAACGGGCGCACACCCCCCGCTTGTAGAGCGAGCCCTTGTGGATGATGAAACTCCGAGCGCGCGCGGCGAGGCGTCGTGCTTTGGCTGGGTCCTCGGGCTCCTTCTCCGAGACGAGGTATTCCTCGATCGGGGTCCTCCAGTCCGGCGAGGCGGTGCTGACAGCGGATCCCACCTCGGGCGAGATGATGCTGACGTCGGACACGGCCTCGGCCGAGGCAGCTGACAGGGTCTCGCTGAACGCGCCAGGGGGCGGGGTGGTGCCTCCGCTCGCCTCCCGGGCCAGAAGATCGGCCTCGACGTTGTCCGCTGCGCGAGATGCTCTGGATTGTGATTCCACTGAAGTGTTTCTCGACCGCCCTTACTGCCGCCAAATACTTCATCATCTCTGGGTCCTTCGCCTGGTAGTCTTTTCCGACCTGCCCGGCGACTAATTGCGAGTCGCTTCGGACGAGTAGTCGGCGCGCCCCGGCCGCGCGTGCCTTGCGGAGGCCGAGCAGAAGGGCCTCGTACTCGGCGGCATTGTTTGTTGTTTTGAAGTTTAGGCGGGCCGAGTATAGCATCTTTGCTCCCCCTGGCGATATCAGAACCGCACCGGTCCCCGCTCCCTCCGCACACCAAGAACCGTCGACGTACAGTGTCCAAACAGAGTCGGCCGCGGCGAGTTAGAAATCCGGGCGGGGTACCCACTCGACGATGAAGTCGGTGAGTATCTGTGACTTGATGGTGGTTCTGGGAAGAAACTCGATTGTGAACGGGGCGATCTCGGCTGTCCACTTGCTGACTCGGCCGGTGACCTCGTGGTTGCGGAACATCTCGCCTATCGGGAACGACGTTGGGACCCAGATTGAGTGGGCCATAAAGTAGTGGCGAAGCTTTCGGGAGGCCATGATCAGTGCGTATGCCAGCTTTTCGAGCTCGGTGTAGCGTAACTTCGCTCCTTGTAACGACTCGGAGACATAGTAGACCGGGTTCTGGGTCCGGGCCTGCTCCCTGACCAGGACGGCGCTGACGGCCGAGGCCGTCGCGGCGAGGTACAGCAGGAGGATGTCCCCTGGGGACGGGCTTTGGAGCAGAGGAGGCGAGGCGAGGTATTGCTTGAGGTTCTCGAAGGCGAGCTGGCACTCCTCCGTCCATTCGAACTTCCCGGAGCCCCTCAGGGCTTTGAAGAACGGGAGCCCCTTCTCGGCGGAGCGAGAAACGAACCTTCCCAAGGAGGCGAGACGGCCTGCCAGCTTCTGTACTTGCTTGGTCGTGGCGGGTGGGCTCATGCCGAGGATTGCCTGTATCTTCTTTGGGTTGGCCTCTATCCCCCGTTTGGAGACGAGGAAGCCCAGCAACTTCCCCGCGCGCACGCCGAAGACGCATTTCTCCGGGTTCAGACGCATGTCGGACCTGCGCAGGTTGCAGAAGGTCTCCCGTACGTCGGCCGCGTGCGACTGGGTGAGGGTGCTTTTTATGATAACGTCGTCCACGTATGCCTCGACGTTGCGGCCGACTTGATCTCGTAGGGTTTTGCCGATCAGCCGGGCGAACGTCGCCCCTGCGTTTTTGAGGCCGAACTGCATTCGCACGTAACAAAATGTCCCACTCGGGGTGATGAAACTCGTCTTTTCCTCGTCCTCCTGGGCCATCCACACCTGATGGTACCCTGAGTAGGCGTCTAGGAAGCTCATGAGCTCGCAGCCGGACGTGGCATCCATGAGTTGGTCGATGCGGAGGAGAGGGAAGTCGTCCTTTGGGCATGCCTTGTTAAGGTCGGTTTGCCTTCTTGACAAGGACCGGGTTCGCCAGCCATTCTGGGTGCAGAACCTCGCGAATGACCCCGGCCTTGAGCAGCTTGGCGACTTGTTCGCGGGCGGCAAGCTGTCGGTCGGCCGACATCTTCCTCAGCCGCTGCTTGACAGGACGAGCCCCTGGCCTGACTTGCAGCTTGTGCTCGATTATGCTCCGGGGGACCCCCGGCAGATCTTCAGGTTCCCAGGCGAATATGTCTGCATTTTCCCGCAAGACGAGGAGGAGGGCCTGCTCTACCTCGGCCGGGAGATCGGCCCCGACCAGGACGGTCTTGCGAGGCTCGTCTTCGGATAACAGGACGGACCGAGTCTCCCCGTCCGGCCTGGGTTTGGGGATCCACCACCCCCGTGGTGGAAGACATGAACTGGTCGGGGGCGAGGTCGATGTCGAGGACTTCGGCTGACGTAGGCGAGGCAGCTCCGCGGTGGTCAGGGCGTGATGTCTCGGCCGCCGGGATGACGTCGTGAATATATCTGATGGTTGCAGATTGCTCGATGCGGCGGGACAGGGCTTGGTCGCCGTGGACCGTCACAACTCCAGCGGGCGCGGGGATCTTCATGCATAAGTAGGCGTGGTGGGGGATTGCCCCGAACTTGTTGAGTGCTAGCCGGCCGAGGATCACATTGTACTAGTAAGGCATGTCGACGACGTCGAAGAGCACGGTCTCGGCGCGGGAGAGCCCGTCGCCGCGAAACTCTACCGGGAGTTCGATTCGCCCGAGGGCCCTGACCGGCTGGCCCCTTCGTCCCCACGGTTGGCGCCAACTGTCAGCGAGATGTCTCTCGGGCAGTAAGTTTGGGCACCCCGGGTCGGACGACCGAGGCGCTAGGGGGAGACTTGGGGAACGAAGCCAAATATCCGCGGGGGCTCTATCCAACCACCGCCGAAGACACGGGGATTCGAGTGAATGCGTAGTAATAGCGTGCGTTTCTCCTCTGTTCATATGAGGTGCCAACTTGCCCTTATATAGGCAAAACCGGCTTACCAGTGTAAATACATCGCTGCCCCTTAAAAGGTTACAATCTTTCCTAGCTTGTGTCACCGTACATCGGCCGAACATGTACTCTCCACCTCGTCGCTACCTACTATATGCGCCGGCATATTCCTAGATTCGCCTCGCCGGTACGGCCCGCCTCCGCCCTTGCCGTCCTCTGCGCCCGCGTGTCGCCTGAGCCGGACGAACTCGCCTCTCCTTCCTTCTCGTCCTCGCCGAGGTGCCCTCCCACCTCGTCCGTGGCGGCCGACTTACCCCCCGCTCCTGTACCTAATCACCTCGCCGGGGCGACTTCACACCGCATAAAGCCTAACGGATCCCTGTGGAACATAGCATCTATTAAGCATAATACGTACAGAAAGAGGGGGTACCTCGGCCCGAGGCCTCGGCCGGACTCCCCCAACATGCTCAATGAGGACGGGGTCTAGCAGAACCTCCTTGTAGAAAATAATTAAGGAATAAACCGCTTACGGATATGGAAAGCAAGCCCGGGGATTCCCGGTTTTGGGCAAGTCTTGTAACACCCCGGCCTCTCACCCGGATCGGCGGTCGTTACGCCTGGCTCTCACCTGGGATCCAGACTGGCCCCACAAACCAACACTAGTCTTTCCTGCGCACTTTGTGCTCACTCGTGCGCACCCGGGAAGAACTTCCCGGTCGGTTCTCTCCCGTCCCCAAATTGCTCCAAGCCAAACACGCTTAACCCGGAGGTTCTTTGGAGATGAGCTTCCGGAAAAGAAGGTGCACCTTGTTGATATGAGTAGTCTATCAATCCTATTAACCAGGATGTCACATACACCCCCCTCAAAGGATCCGACGTCCTCGTCGGCCTAGCAGGAACGTTCCCTCTTGGCACACGTCGTCCATGCATCCAGTGCCGGCACATGTGCCATGCTATGCGCCTCGACAGGCCACACGCGCCATGCACCACATGTCCGCGCCCCTGACCTGCACACGCCCGTGTAACCGCGAGGGTCGGCTCTGATACCATTATGCACCCTGTTTTCCGGAAGCTCATCTCCAAAGAACCTCTGGGTTAAGCGTGCTTGGCTTGGAGCAATTTGGGATGGGTGACCGACCGGGAAGTTCTTCCCAGGTGCGCACGAGTGAGGACAAAGTGCGCAGGAAAGACTAGTGTTAGTTTTGTGGGGCCAGTCTGGATCCAGTTGATAGCCAGGCGTAACGACTGCCGGTCTGGGTGAGAGGTCGGGGTGTTACGAGTCTGATGTGTGTCAAACATCATGCCTTTAGATTTGGGAAGTTCGTCCTTCATGATGGATCCCAGATTAGATTTTGGGAAGACTCTTGGCTTGGTGTTACCCCTTTGCATGAGCAATACCCAAGCCTATATAACATTGTCCGACACAAGCAGGATTCGGTGGCAAAGGTTTTGAGTTCGGCTCAACCTAATATGTCCTTTAGACATGCCATTATTGGGATTAATCTAATGGCCTCGCACGACCTGCATTCCAGGCTTGAGGCGGTACAACTCTCTACCGATCGGGACTCATTCCATTAGAATCTACATCGGAGTGGTGCCTTCTCAGTTAGGTCTTTGTACAATGCCTTATGCCTCAGCCTCCAATAAGCACCTTTGGAAGCTTAAGATCCCTCTGAAGATAAAGATTTTTGTGTGGTATTTGCGTCGATGTGTAATCCTTACGAAAGACAATCTTAGGAAGAGGAACTGGACCGAGAGTGTCAAATGTTGCTTTTGTAGTTAGGAGGAGACAATACAACATTTGTTTTTTGACTGCTGTGTCGCCCGTTCGGTATGGCAGGTCATACACGCGGTATCGGGCCTTAGGCCTCCTACTAGCTTCGCCCACTTGTTTGGTGCTTGCCTTAGGGGAGTAGACAAGGGGCTCCGTAACCATGTTTTAATCAGGGCGTCCGCGGCATGTTGTTCCATGTGACTTTGTTGTAACGATGTTGTTTTTGCTAAGCAAAATTTCTCTTCTTTCTTGCAGATTTTATTTATGTGCTCCAGTTGGTTGCGTTTGTGTTCTCTACTTCAGTCCTCGGCCTTCAGGGTGGGCATTTTGGCGGCCTGTCGCTCATTGGATGTCGTTACCAGGGAGTTCTTTTGTCGGGACCCGGAACAGTACCTGACTCACGAACAACACACACCGTCAAAGACCGAACAACCACCTCAGGGTTCGACACTGACCAGCAGTGCATACAATTGCTGGGACCAGCCGGCCAGAAACGGGCATCATTCAATGAGCCAGATATAGTTCCAAAGACCCTGTAGCGGGGTAGTACTCGACTTCCGGCGAGTTGAGCCCGACGTGTGTGTCCACACCCTAACCCAATCGGCCGAAGCACGAATTGGTGGGTCGTCCGAAGGCCCGACACTGTCGTCCACACCCTGCCCAGCTACCGCTGGCGGGTCACTCAATCCGCAATCACGAGAGGAGCCCGACGTCGGTGTCCACACCCTAACCCAATCGCCGAAGCACGAATTGGTGGGTCGCCCGAAGGCCCGACACGGACATCCACACCCTGCCCAGCCGGCAATCGCATCACAGCTGGCGGGTCACTTGACTCGCAATCACGAACCTCGCACGAAAGATTCATACCAACTCACTACCGTCCCTTCGCACACTTCAATCATACACGCACTATGCACAAAGAGACGTGGTAACCAACTCTGAATACCATCACACGAACTCTACAGGGAGGATTACCAGATAATAGTTCACATCCCTTACGTTTGGGCAAATAGTTATCTTACACACAACTGGCTCGAAGGCCTTAAGTACGAGAGTTAAACAGCAGAAGTATTCAGTTACCCTGAGATACAAGCTAGTATCTCCAAAAGAACCCAAAATACCCTACAGTAGTCCACAGATTCGATAAGCTGAAGAGGCAACCAAGTTAAGCATCGTCTGGGAAATAATCGCCGAGGGAGGGTTCACCTGTTCCTAAGCATGCAACAATAACTACCAATGAGTACAAAAGTACTCGCAAGACTTAGTAGTGCTTGGACATTAAATTAACATGGCATTAATTTGAATAAGACATCAGCCCTACCATGCTAGTAAATTTGAATAACAACAGGGTGATGAAGGTTTTCCATGATTCATAACCACAATAGAAACATTAATCCTTAAATCATCTTTATTCCAATCAATTCTCTAGATGAGTCCCTGATCGGTCGATGACCCCATAAAGATCCTGTTGGTCCGGCTCATGAGGATAGCTAGTCCACCATGAGCGGGCCCCAACTAGCCATCAACTATGGTCCCCGACACAACCAGCTGACTTGCGGCTTTCCAGGGAACATCGAGAGAGGGTTCACGTACTGTACCTCCAAAAATACTCGACGTAGGGCTCGAGCTACCCCAACAATGCACAGACGCCCTCTCAACAATGCTCCCTCGTCTCTCGTCTCACTTATTAAGGTTCAAGTTGATTAATCATCCAATTAAACTCATTAAGGTAATGTCATCACAACATATTAGACGGGAAAGTAGATTCTAGCAGAATATGCGAGAATTGAACAACAATGATAAGAGGGCATGGCAATGCCGCAAGCTCTGCTTGCCTGGACTGGGAAACTCCTCGGGTTCCTGGAACTCGAGCTGCTGAGGCTCCACTCCCTCGTCGACGGTTTCTGGGATTTTGCAAAAACGGCGACGAAGAGAACGGATAATACACGATAAGATTTCAGCATGACATTTCATGGAATATATATATGAATGCACAACGATACTACTCATCACAATTAAAACTACTTGGAATTAGGGTTTGGTTCCGTTTGGGGCGAGGGTCGGAAATCGGCTTTGCGGCGATCGAGTTAAACCCTAATAGACCAATTTGCTAATTGATTAGTTTTCTGTACACCAAATTAATATGGGGTTATTTTTCATTGGTAGGTATTGCTATTCTGGTCATGGTGGTAAATTTTCATAATTTTTGGGCAAATATTAAATTTATAGCGATTTATGCAAGAATTAAAGCATTTAATTAAATTCTGCAAATTTCCAGCATAGTTACATGGTTGAAACTATTTTTAATGGATTCTACATGTTTCACTGATTCCAAATATAAAAATTTCATATTTTTCTGAGTTCATATGAATTTTTGGTGAATTGTTGAAGTTTTCAGCAATTTAAACAATTTTCTAAAATTCCTAATTTACCAGAAATGATTCAAAAACTTTCTATACTAACCCTAACCTAGCCCCAGCCACTGACAGTGGGCCCCTTTTATTTTTATTTCTTTTATTTCTTTTCTTTTTCCTTTTCATTTTCTTTTCCTTCTTCTTTTTTTTTGTCTACGGGCTCTAATGGGGTCGGGCCGGCCGGCGAGCCGGCCGCGCGGGCTACGGGGTGGCGGGCCGGGCCGCGGCCACGGCCGGCCGGGGAGGAGCGGCGGGGGCTCACCGAGCGGCGCCGGCGGGGCGACCGGAGGGAGGCGGAGGCGAGGGCGAACGGCGGCGGCCGGAGGCGGGGAAGACGGGCGGTGGCGGCGCGGGCGCGGGGAAGACGGGTGGCGGCGGCGCGGGCGGAGCGGCGTCAGGGCGAGGAGGCGAGGTGGACGGCTGGAGCGAGGCGGCGGCGAGGCCGGCGTCGGGGACGACGACCGGCGAGGCGGCGAAGCGGAGGCTCCGGCGGCGGCGACGAGCTGCGGCGAGCTCGCCGCGGCGGCGAGCGGCGAACAGCGACGAGCGGGGCGGCGACGGGGAGAGGAGGAGGCACGGGTGGGGAATGGGGGAGAGGGAGGAGAGAGGAGGCCGAGGGGGCCGGGAGGAGCGCGGCGGCGGCATGGGCGCGGCCGAACGGGCAGGGCGAATGGGACGCCGCCACGTGGCGGCGGGGGCGAGAGAGAGAGAGATTTTTTTTGTTTATTTCATTTAGGCTGTTACATCTTTACCCAGTTAGGATGACGTTCTAGCAATGAAATTTGTGGTGCTTGATTAGTTGTTCTGTGTCCATTTTGGCTTGGTTTTCTACCTGTAGCCTATTGTAGTGGATTTTCTTTTGTAAAACACCATTGATGTGTTTGTACTGATACTTATGTTGGTTATGTGCACCGTGAGGTACAGAGGCTAGGGGATGTAAAACTCTTTCATTCCAAAAAAGAACCAGCCCCACGTTGATGACCCCGAACTTCCTTGCACCCATCCAGTACAACTCCTACGCACACACGTAATTAATCAAGCCATGATGATTAATTAGGTACGAAGGAGGTACACGTACTATCCTAACCATTCAAATATTTTAAAACGGAAGGTCCACATACTAACCTAACCATCTAAATGTTCTAAGATGAAAGGAGTCATCTAAATGTTCTAAGATGAAAGGTCCACATACTATACTAGCCATCCAAAAGTTCTAAGATGGAAGGTCCACATGCTAACTTAGCTATCTAAGTATTCTAAGGTGGGAGGTTCACATGCTATCCTAGCCATACAAAAATTGCACATGAATTCAATCCATATCAGATTTCAGCAATATATATACTCTCTCTCTCCCTCCCTCTCTCTCTCTAACATAGAAATGAAGAAATCAACGCCGGGAAAGTCAACACCATACAAAGGCAGGTAGGTTTTGTTGCTGACATCCAACGTCGAGTCCCCGAGCAGCAAATCTGGGAGGGGAGACATTTTCCCGAGATGACAGATGAGTTAAAGACGAGAGAGAGAGAACGTACGTGCCGATATTTATTGTTTGAGAGGTGCTACACGACGGACTCTCGTTGGCTAACATGATGTTTTCAACATCGTGTCCGGCTCTTCCTGCTCCAGCTCTTTCCTCGTCCCACTTTTGCACCCTCCTCTACGTCTACCGTCCTCAGTTCTGATTGCTGCTGCCTCCGTCATGTCCGGCGGACGCCACCATTGGATAATATATTCTCTCTAAACCCTCCTCTAGCTCGACACGAGCTGAGCCTCCGTCTCGATTGGAGTGATGCGCTGAATGAAGTCTTGATGACACCCGTCCGATAGGATACTGTTTTCTAGGACTTCTCTTATTGTTTATGCCCATAATAGATATGATGTATTAGGAATGTTGTATCTAACGTGGAGAGCGTTAGATATGGTTTACTCGTATCAGCACTGAGAGTGCCCTTAGTTAGACTTTTACTGTTGATGAGTATGTTGAATGTTTCGAAACTTTCTGGGCACGTGGCTTGCTTTCCTCATTCGTCTCTTGACTTGTGCTAGTTTATTTGTTTGAGACACATGGTGGGAGAAGCGAGGTCTGGGGTTCAATCCCACAGGAGGGAGATCTTCTGTAGAATTTTTATACGCACAAGAATATTTTTTAGAAAATCAGAAGGGTTGCTCTCCGGTTCCATTACTTGAATGAAACCTGTGATCAGGTTCAAAGTAGTTTACAACAGACAAAAATAAATGTTTAACTTTGTTTGGTTGCTCAGCCAACATGATAAGAAACTAAACTAGGCTTTGCGAGTCACTTGATGCTGTGTGTTGTGCCTTCCATGGAGCATTCTTTAGCCTCAGCCTTTTCACTTCCGGTTGACAGGTGAGTTCAGACTATAGCTATCTTGGGTTTCCAGAACAGAGGTCAGGGTTTTCAATCCTAGATGGTCGGCTTCTCGCTCGGCTTAGGAGAGCTGAAATTGTTCCCTTGTTGTGGCGTCTCAGAGATCCGAAGGTAGAGCAGTCCACTGGCATTTGATCTAGGTGTCCCATGAAGGCAGGGGCATGAGAAACTAGAAAAGTAGAATGTCCTTCAGACATTACTGTCTAGGTTCTCAACTTTCCTCCAACTGTAAAGGAGCCCTCAACACCTTTTGGAGATGATGCAGAAACTGTTGGCTAAATCCTGCACCTTGTCCTTGAAAATGATGTTCTATTTCTTGGCAGTCTTTAGGATAAGCCACCATATCTGTTTAATATTCAGCCTAATTTGACCATTAAAGATTATACTATTTCTAAACTTCCAAATACTCCAAAGTACACCGGCAGAAATGGCATTGAGAGAAGGGTTCTTGTTATTTGGTACCCAAAAACGAGCCATGGATTCATAGTCAGAGCCAACATGCTTGTCGAAAAAACTAGAAATGAGGGGCCAAACATTCCTAGCTACAGTGCAATTGAAAAGAAGATGATGAACAGATTCTTTCTCAGAACAAAATACACACACTTCAGAGAGGGACAGAAAGCTTCCAAATAGCAGGAATAAAGATAGGGACTTTTACATGTATGTTGTGATTTTTACATCTTATTAATATTTTTCCTTCTTTTTGATGCAGCTATCAACGTGACGATCCATTAAGTTCTTGAATTCTTATTGATTGTTTCCTTGTCCGGCAAGTCGATCCTATTTGAGCTTTTCTTGTTTGTCCCGCTCGATGTTGGGCTACAATGCGTACATAAAGGCCACTGCGAAAAATACTAGGGAACAGCCAAAAATTGGAGGGCCATTAGTAGCACGTGTAACTAACCAGCACCAGTTAAGGTGTCCTGGGACCTGTTAGGATGTTTTGGGGGAGCTCATGGAAAAAATGAGCAAGAAACGTGGCAAACATCTTACTATACGACCAGTTTGATCCTATGATAAAAAAAATCTGACTCTGAGCAAAACTTGTTCAGCTGATTGTCGAATAGGCATTTCCTAAATCGACGATATCAAGTTGTACGCCACCTTGACGGCCCATCCACGTACAGGCGTGTAGGCGTACCGGTAGTAGTGTATATATAGGGCCAGTTCTTTTCGGCTTAAGCTTCTCCAGAAATGGCTTAAGCTTCTCTACCCACAGAAGTCAGCGGTGGAAAGAAGCCCCTGAGAAACTGCAGTCCAGTTCTTTTCGGCTTCTGTCGTTTGAGCTTATTGTCTGAGTTGTGTGATAAAAAGTCTGTAATGCCCCTGGACTGAAATTGTGTCATGACTAACTGACATTTGAGTTATTTCGCACTGTTTTGCCGCAGATATGAGCACCAAAACGATTTCTGAACATCGTAAAGTGCTAAATATTACCAAAAAATAGTGTCACTATTAGTTGAGAACAATTCAAATAAAAGGAAGGTTATAATATTTTCTTCCCAACAAAAGGGGTCACAATAAAAGCACCATATTCTATAACGACTAATCATCAAGGTACGAGACTCGCGGCAATAGCATCACGTATTGTGCCCATGGTACCATCATCTATGGGTGCTACACTTGTATGAGAAGTGCTATCGTTATGAACATATCCTCCAGTCTCGAATCTGTTGAAATGCTCATCATGTAGCTTACTATCACGAATGTAGTTATGCAGACATGTGCATGCAGTAACTATCATCTTTTGCGTCTCAAGTGTGTACCGCGGTATGCCTAGGAGAATTCGCCATTTCATTTTGAGAACACCAAATGATCTTTCGATGACGTTTCGTAGAGACGAATGACGGTTGTTGAAGGTCTCCTTTCTCCCAACCGGAGGAGCATGTTGGAACTCCGGTACATGGTACCGCTGTCCTTTGAATGGTGCTAGATATCCAACTCTATTTGGATATCCGGAGTCAACTAGATAGTATTTTCCTGTAGTGTTAGCCAAAAAACATTGGTAAACCATCCAACAATATAAATATGAGCAAACAAATTGTGCTAGAAACATGCATATACAAATGATTACCTTCCGGAGGGTGTGGATAATTGTCATATTCAACCATAGCATCGGCCCATACACGTGTGTCATGACAGATCCAGGCCATCCAGCAACAACAAATGTGAATCTCATATCAAAATCACACATTGCCATGACATTTTGACTAGTAAAACCTTTCCTGTTGTAGTGTTTGACTAGTAAAATAGTTGGTTCACAACAATACAAGTAGGGAGACAATAGTTAGTTAATGACGATACAAATTGAGAGGAAATAACACATCTTGCTCTCTAGTTATTTTTCCTCTCCGCCCAAGTCCTCTTGAGCCATCCAAGCCTCACACTACCCTCTACATCCTCCAAACAACTGAAAGCATCACGATATTCCTTCTTCATAAACAGTTGTGTTGCATAGAAATGCTCATCACTACCAGGTGCACCTCCATCCTCAACCACCACGGCCATCATCTCTTTAAACTCCTGTCTCACAGGATCAATAGTCACCTGAGATGTCACCGAACTTTTGCTAATTTCCCTCCTCTCAAGCAACTGCACATACATTCAATTGCTACTTTTGGAGCACTCTCGCTTGTCGTCTTTTCGGCTGTTGTGGGACTAGGTGAATAAGGACATGCTCTCTTCTTCCCACGAACCGGCAAAGGTGTAACTTGAGGTTCACCTTCGCACCCCGACCCAGCATCATCATCCAAAATGTTAACCTGAGAGGGCCCAGCTTGAGAAGTTCGATTTGGCACCCTCGCATGCTCATTTGTAACACAGTGGCGATCAAAATCTCACTCATTTTGGCCTCATCCGCTAGTGGAGCATGCCGAAACTTGGCCGCCTCTGGACATCTCTGCGAACAAGCAGCACAATACGACATGAGTACACACATATGTAAAACAACTGAATTCTTTGAAATAATCTGAAAGGGGCAATACCTTTATCTCATTTTCCCACCAGTCATCACTTGCGGCAATGGTCTTAGTGAAAGGATCTCTGCCTAGACCGGATGCATGTTGATTCAACGACTTCCATACATTGTAGTCCTTTTTGAGGGTCTCCCACCTATTTTTGAATTGCTTGCGCTCATAATTTCTCTTCGTGCGATCATTAAACTTTCTTACCAAGTTGGCATACCCAAGTACGTTCAAACATCCAGTGGGACGGTTATTTGCATGCACTTCTTCGATACACACATCAAGGAAAACCATATGGGCAACGGTATCCCAAGTAGCTTTGCCACATTTTACTTTGTCCATCTATAATATACACAATATAAATGTAAAATTCCCCCACCGTATATCATACAAAAATATAAGTTACAATTAGTTATGCATCAGTATTAAAGCAGTACATGATAGAACAGTATACACAAAACTACTCCCTGAGTTCAAACAAAATATATCATTTCATTTGAGACATGTTCTAATTAAACTTTAACACATATGACATGTTCAGAGTATGACCGACAATAGAGCATTCATAGGTAGTTGTTTTGAGTGCAGACCAACAAATAAAAGAGTACAACAGAGGCAACCACTTTGTTCCATTGTCCATGGGGGATCAAAGTGCAGGTATGGAAAACATCATAAATGGGCCAACAGTGGCACTAGAGATATGGAAGCACGCTCTGGCTACACTGAATAATCCAAGTTCGTCTCTGATGCCATTAGTAATCCTATCATGTGTAACACAATGGAGAAGAAAACATCAGTAGATCATTAAAGACATGCAAAATGAGCAAAAATCTCACCTCGTGCCGGAGCAGGGGCCGGAGCAGGGGTGGAGGGCGGCGGTTGGAGGAGCGCGGGGCCGGAGCAGGGCCGGAGCAGGGGTGGAGGGCGGCGGAGCAGGGGCCGGAGCAGGGGCCGGAGCAGGGCCGGAGAAGGGGTGGAGGGTGGCGGATCTCGGGGCCGGAGCAGGGGCCTTGATGCGACGAAGGTGGAGGTGATCCGGGCGGCTCAGGGTCGACGGAGGCCGGCAGGTACTCGGGGGAGCCCGGCGGCTACTCGGGGTGAGGGAGGCGGGTGCACGGGATCCAAGCGGGGCGGCGAGATCCGGAAAGAACGGGGCTCGGGGTGGGCGACGGAGAGGAGATCGGGGCGGCGAGGTCAAGGCGGAGACGGAGGTCGGGCTTGGGGGCGAGGCTCGAGGGCGACGGCGGCGGTGGGAGCTCGGGAGGCGACGGCGGCGAGGGGAGCGACGGAGGGAGCCCGGCCAGCTGGATCTCGGCGGCGAGAGCGGCGCTCGGGGCGGCGAGATCTGAGAGGAGGGCGGAGGACGGGCCGGGAGGGAGAGGCGGGGAGGCGCTCCGGTCGGGCGGATCTCGGGAGGCGGCGGGCTGCGGGGAGGACCGGGGGAGGCGGCGGCGGCGAAGGACCGGGAGAGGCGGTGGGGCGGGGGATGCAAGCGGGGCGGGGGGGGGGCAGGAGAAAAGCGGGAGCTGGGAATGGGGAAAGGAGCTGGGGAAAAAATTAGAAGATCTGAACCGGTACGCGGTGGCAGTTGTGTGTAAATAACAGAGCAAGTTGAAGGGTAAGTTCAATTAGAATAAATGAGAAGCTCGGGAAGCTGCTATTTGGCAGCTTATTTTCACTACACAGGAGGGGGCTTAAGCTGTGAATTTAAGCTATTGATAAATTTTGTGTTCTTTTGGGCTTAAGCTTAATTTCACCTATAAGCCTCTCTATAAGCCAAAAAGAACTGGCCCATAAGTGATATTAGTACCTTTTCTTTCTCGGAGGGGCACGTAATAATTGATATGCTTACTTGACTAGAGATGATTGACAATGATCGAGAGTAGCTAGCTTGAGATCTGGACCATCGAGATCAATGTATCAAGAAATGTGCATGTTCATCAACATCACAATCGAGCAGCAATACGTATGCATATATACATACGTACGTCGACGGCGTTGATTACAATTACACGTAAGCAATGAGCTGGAGTGCCAACTACTACGTATATACCGGTAGATGGTACGTCATTATTTTAGTACTACCAATACACAGTGTCCCGCGGAATTGCGCGGGAACATTTTTAATTATTTTTATATTTTTTACCTGTACGTGTAATATTATATCAGTACGGGAAATAAAAGTTCAAATCGCGAGCCAGCCTATTAGGCATTGTACTGAGTCGTCTATTTAGGTACAGTTATGATGATCTATCGGATGTGATTTGTTTAATTATCTTTATTGTTTTACTTGTACGCGTGATGTTATGATGATCTATCGGATGTGATTTGTTTAATTATCTTTATTGTTTTACTTGTACGCGTGATATTAGATCAGTACTGTTTGCATGAAAAATGTTTTGGTTATCTTTATTTTTTTACCTACATGTGTGATATTAGATCAGTACTAATTGCGTAGCAAACATTTTTAATTATCTTTAATTTTTACTCGTACGCGTAATATTAGAACAGTACGGAAATAAAAGTTTAAATCGCGAGTCGACCTGTACTGAGCCGTCTATTTAGGTACATTTATGAGTCGGCT